>CM070074.1:67518473-68818274 GCA_036250285.1 Pyrocoelia pectoralis
TGTGGAAAGGGCTGTTGATTGTTGACGACGACTACACCATGTAACAGCAGCATTACTTATTTTGAATAAGTAACCTGTTGTTGAACGTCTTGTTTCTAGGTCATTTGCACAATCTGAGTTTGAATAGCCATGTAACGAGCCATTTTCAGGTGTGTAAAGTATACCTAACTTTTTAGTTTTCTTTAAGTACCTCATGATTCGTATGCGTTTTATCTTAAATACCCACTTATAGTCAATTATTCGCTTGTTAATTGGTAAAGGAACAACATTCCACGTTTGATTTTTATCCAGTGCTTCTAATTCTTCGTTTATTGCACTCATCCATTTATCTGCATCATTACCACTTATCGCTTCATTGTATGTTTCCGGTACACCTTCAATAAGATTGATTTCTGGTTCAAGATCATCCAATTGAATAGGTTTTCTCAAAATGGTACGATTTCTTAGTTGATATACAGGTGTTTGTGGTAGATGGACTGCATCTTCATCACTCACTTCAACAGCTGTATTACCTCCTTCATTTGTAGGTTGATTTTCCAGGTTGTCATCAATTTCCTCTTTGTTAATTATCGGAATCAACACAGTGTTTGTCCTTGGAAACTTGACTGTATTGTCTTCATTAAATGAAACATTACGTGCTACCTTTATCTTCCTTGATACTGGATCAAAAAGCCTGTACTTGGTCGACTCATTTTCGTAACCCACCAACATTAATTTCTTGCTTTTTGGTTCCCATTTAGTTCTTTGTGTATCAGGAACATGCATAAAGGCTTCACAACCAAATATTCTTACATGTTTAATCGAGGGCTTTTTCTTTGTCCATAATTCGTATGGTGTTGAGTTTGGGGTACGACTGTTTGTGCTTCGATTTAAAATGTACACTGCAGTATTCACAGCTTCTGCCCATAAATACAGTGGAATATCTTTTGTGTACAACATTGACCTTGCTGATTCAACAATTGTACGTATTTCTCGCTCTGATTTACCGTTTTGTTCAGGACAGTATGGAGCACATGTTTCAAGTTCAATTCCTTTGTTCACTAAAAACCTTTTAAACTCCTCATTTTTATATTCAGTTCCATTATCCACACGTAAGGTTTGCATGTAATTACCAAATTTATTTTTGCATAACTGCACTAATTGTTTGAAACAATTCAATGTATCTGACTTGTGTTTGATGAAGTACACAAATCTATACCCTGTACAGTCATCTTTAAATAGCACGAAGTATAGAGCCCCTCCGAGCGACGATACTGACATCGGGCCACACAGATCACTATGAAAGTACATACCCGGTTTACTCTGTTTGCTTTGCGCTTGTTTAAATGGTAGTTTATGCTACTTGCCATATTGACAGCCTTCACATATGAAATTAATGTCAGTGTCACTTAAATTTGCACCTACAATGGTACCTTCCTGAAACATATTTTTTATCGTTTTTACATTTACATGTCCTAATCGTTCATGCCACACTTTTAAACTGTCACTGCTAGCAACGTTTAGTTCACGAGAAACTGGTCGAAATAACAGTTTGTAAAGATTATTTGAACCTCAAATCGCTCGTGCCTTTATTTTCCTATTTTCAACAATCTTTGCCTCATTCTTCTCTTTGACAATTACCATACCTTTTTTAGTCACTACACCTTCAGAAAACAAGTTTTTCCTTAAACCTGGGACATACCACACGTTAGTTATTACGCTTTCTACCCATTTGTCATCTAACAGACATTCAACTGAAATTGAACCTATTCCTTTAACAGGTAGTTCTTCGTCATTACCTAACTTCACATTGAATTCGTTTGTCGGTTCGATAGTAGAAAACAACTCTTTAAATGGGCTCATGTGTGCCGATGCACCACTGTCCAATGTCCATCCAAGTTCGTCATTTTTGAGTTTATCAATTATCTTGTCATTTTCTACACTGAATGCTGAATAATTGCTGCTCAATGGTCTCGATCCACCACCTCTTTCAGGATCACTATTCTTTTTCTTCCTGGGTGCACGACAATCTTTTGAATAATGTCCTCTTTTTCTACAATTATAACAATCAACATTCTTCTTTCTGTTTGGTTCTTTTCGATTACCAACAGTTGCAACTAGTGCGGTATCGGTCGTCTCCTCACTACTTAGACTGACTTCCTCATCAAGTAGACGTGCAGTTAGATTGTGTAGATTTTGTTTTGGTTCTTCTAAGGAAAGCCATGCTTGTCTGAAATTTCTGAACTTTGAGGGAAGTGTCCCAATTATTTTTGTAATTATAGCAGTATCACTTATCTGTTCGCCAGACTGTTTAATTTGAATTGCTAGGTTTTCCACTTTAGAGATATGTTGTACAACTGTATCATTTACTGCCATCTTGTAATTGTGAAATCTTTCATGAGCAATCATTTTGTTTGTTTCTGTTTTTAATGCATAAATACCGTCAAGTTTATTTAATATTTCTGCCGCCGTCTCACAATTTTCTATTAAAGAAATTTGTGATACTTCCATAGCGGAAGTGATAATGCACATTCCTATGGCGTCCTTTTTATTCCATGTAATTAATTCTTCCGGTGACGTTGGTTTATCAATGGTGCCTGTCGCAATCTCAAAAACACCTTTGGCCTTCAGCGCACATTTTACCTGAAATTTCCACTGATTGTAATTCTTCCCATCGAATTTGTGTATTGCCAGATTAGTATTATCAGCCATTATATCAGCTACTTGCAATACTAGTTCTTCTTAATCAACAATCTACTCGTTTTCCAACCGTCGATACCTCGTGTAATTCGATTATTTTTATTCCCTTTAAACGTATTCTGGGCCCGTAACCTGTTAAAAGGTACTATGGATCGGAATAAAATGCTTATTAGAAAACGATGATGGAACACTAATATATTTTTATTTATTGATTAACAACTACTCTATATCCTAGCAACTACCTTTCATAGGCAACTACTAACTCTATACATATTTATATAATATCAAGTCTAGAATATTCCCAACACTAATGAAAGTATTATTGAAATCGACGATCTCATTGAGTAGACCAGGGTTCTGTTTATTACGAAAAATCTCTAAAATCCCTAACGTGTTAAGGAGAGGGCCCTTCTTGCATTTGTGAAGAATACGATAATCTCGACTGAGATCAAAGCCATGGCCCGAGTCGAGAATATGTTCGGCGAATGAAGATTTTTTATCAAAATTATTGTTCTTAATGGATTTAAAATGTTCGTTAATTCTAGTAGAAAGCGATCTCCCGGTCTGACCAATGTAGATGGAGGAACAAGAAGCACAAAACAATTGATAAACACCGGAGGAATCTAAAGCATCAAGTTTGTCTTTATTACGGACGATGGAGGATCTTAAGGTATCGAAGTTGGAAAAAGATATGTGGATATTGTGGGATCTGAAAATGTTTTGGATAAAATAAGAAATTTGAGGATAATAAGGGAGTGGTCTGTAGGTGTGGGTGGATTTGTCGACATGAATAGGAATAAGGAGCGAAGAATTGACTGAACTTCTGATCTTATGGGTAAGTTTCTTAAGAATATGCAGGGGGTAACCATCGTTGTGGGCGATCTGTTTGATTATATCGTATTCATCGTTGAAATAAGATGAGGACATCGGTATATTGAAAAGCCTGAAAATAAGAGCATTCAGACCTGCTAATTTGTGAGAAAAGGGATGAATGGAGTCAAAAGGGATCAAGTTGTCAGTGGTGGTTGGTTTACGGTAGATGCTGAAGGCGATATTATGGGGACTTTTATGTAAGCAAAGTTCAAGGAAGGGGAGTTTGGAATTCTTCGCAAATTCAACGGTGAAATTACTTTTGGGGTGAATACTATTCAAAAATTGGAGGAAATCATTGATGGAATGGTCGTTAGCAGAGTGTAAACAAATGATATCATCAACATACCTACCCGAATATATGATGTAATCAGTGTAGAATTTATGTTGTGAAATAAATGGACTCAATTTAGTTCATGAATACTTCGGCGAGGAGAGGAGAGAGGTTTTTGAGAATAGAATTTATTATGGAATTTAAAAAAATTTTTGTGGGTGCAATGTCGAAGAAGGGAGATGATGCAAGAGAGCTGATTATCGGTAAGGTTAGTGGAAATGAGGTGTTCAGAAACTAGGTGAATAACTTCGTTAGGAGGTATACTAGGGAATAGATTACTAACGTCAAAGGACAACATAGAAAAGTAAGTTGGTAATTTAAGGAAGAAATGGACTTGGTCAATTGTGACGAGTTAGTGATGGAGAAATTGTGGTTAAATTTAATCAATTGTTTAAGCAACGAGTTGAGCCAAGCAGTGATCCTGGACACCGGAGTGTCCGTAAAACTCACTACCGGCCTAATAGGGACATTAACTTTATGTATTTTTGGGAGACCATATAGCCTTGGGCAAACCGGGTTCATAACAAGAAGAGACCTATGATTAACCTGAAGGGAAGAAATATTAAGTCTAAGATTATTAACCATACTACGAGTGGATTTTATGAACTTAGGGGTAGGATTATTATTCAACAACGAGAAACCTGGTCCCTCGATGAAGTCGAGGACCTTCTGAGTGTAAACAGATTTATTGAGAATGACGGTGCAATTCCCCTTGTCCGCCTTAGTGCACATGATATCAGAGTTAGGGTTGGTAAACAATTTCTTAAGTTTGGAAACATTATTACGATTGACTGACTGAGATTTATTGTTACTGTTATCTGAGTGATGATGCTTGAAACCATTGGTGGCCTTAGTAATTTTAGCTTTAATTAAGATAGCATCAGGAGGGTTGATGGAATCAATGATGGCATCACAGCGAGTCGCCATATCTTGTACAATGTGAGAGGTTTTATACTGAGTAGAGGGTTTAAACTTTAACCCTTTGTTAAGAAGTTCTAAGTCGCAATGATTAAAAGCATGGTGTTTCATGCTAAATGTCGATAATTTAAAAGGGACAGGCGGCAATCGATAATGTTGAACTGACAATACTTTAGATGGATTAATACCAGAAAAGTTCTAAATAATATAAATTCTAATGAAAGTACGGCAGATCTTTTTCCGAACCATTATGGAAAGAAAAGTTCAGTCATTCCACTACAGATTGTATTGTAATGTATTTTCATTTAATATCAAAAGTGCATACCTATACCCCATACCCATTTTCTGTTTTTGGAAAGCTTATCGAACAAACGATAAAAATGTCAAAATTAACTATAATAAGAATTTAACAAAACCAAATCGTAGTTTACATCTGCTGAAACACAGAAAAATTTAATTAATACATCTAATTCTTCACAAACAAGTAGTGTAAGGAAGGTTTTTCATCAGAATACTTTTAACAAAATAATTTTGTAACAGCTTATCAAATTCAGAAAATTTATTCGTCGGAAACACCTACTAAATTTGATACAAATTCGAATAATAAGTTTCATTAATATATATATTAGGTTACATTAATTGTATCATTAATCAATCTTCATTGTAAAACATGAAAAGGAACGAAATTTGCTAAGAATTTCGGTAAGCTGTCTATGGATCGCAAGAGTATAATGTCTACAGAAAGAGTGGAAGAGATAATTAAGGAATTAAAGCTTCGCCTACGGTTACCGCCAAGCGATCCTTTATCATTGTTCGTGTCTGTCACATATATGCCTTAGGCAGACAGTGACTGATTCATAGACGATCATCGAATAACGTAAGATTCTCATTCAAACTCATTTTTTTTTTGTAATATTAAACCACCGTGTATTAAACCAAACATATTTGTCCACATGCATTTTGATATCAGTAATACGGAAATATTGATTCTTTATAATGAACATTCATTGTGATATTAAATTCGGATCGCTCATTGTCTTACTTGACAATTGAATGACCAATTAGTAATTAAACTTTCAATGATCGAATTTGTCACTTAGATTGATGCATTACCAAACATTTTCTTAACCCTTTAAGTGGCAGAGGTAGCTATAGCTACCACCTGTTACTAAAGTCGAAATTCCAGCATCGGCCCAGCGAATTTGATCTTTACGCCTTCCACTTAATGCATTAAGTTACCCTGGTCTCTATTGCTACCTCGCAGACAATATTTTCGCGCGCATTTTGCCTTATTCGTGATGGCTGGTATCTATAGCTACCAGAGTCACTTAACGCGCCTTATGTTTCGACGTTTACTGGTGTTTTTGGTTTTTTCGGCTTGTTTTTTCCTGTAATAGCGCACTTGATTTGCGAAATAAATTGGTAAGTTTTCCTACAATGTATACTAGCAAATTTAGTTTATTTTGCATGTTAAAATTTTCGCATATCTGGGAGAAATAAAATAAAATCGTATAAGTAGACCACAACATACTCCCACTTACAAAAGAAAAACATGCTTTTTTCAACTTTTTTCAATAAAATTTTATATATGTTTTTTGAGAATCGTATAGAACACTATATGACCTTTGAAACTATCGTCAAAGATGTTCTCTAAAATTTTCGGCAAACTTGTTATAAACAAACAAAACTTGCAGAATAATGAATAATAATAATTATCGCAAACCATTAACACAAGCTGAATTGGAACAGTTGGCCAACGAGCTGTGGGATGATGAAAACTCGTTTGATGAAGAAAACTTTTGTTATTCTGACTATGGAGGGGATTCTGAAGCTTGTACAAACAAAAATATTTCAAATTTGTTGTTTTCCTAAAGGAACCTTGGTAGCTATAGATACCACTATTTTTTTGTATTTTTTTTAACGTTAGCATTTCTGTTTTTTTTTTAATATTTTTCCAGTGTTACAAGGACTACTTTTAACATGTAGGCATAATCAGAATTACAAAAAACGAAAAAAAAAGTTTTGCCACTTAAAGGGTTAAATGTAATTTCGATTTTTCGTTTCGTATACGAGTTGAACCACTTATATTTATAATATTCAGATGTACAAGTATTTAACCTATATGGCTTCACTAACTTTTTGATATTATAGGTACTTTATTTTACCCCAGCGGTAAAAAGTAAAAAGTGCAGAGAAACGCACCTACATCACTCACTAAACACCGAATTTTTAATTAGTTTTTACATCACGGCTTCGGCAATTAATTATTGTTTTCAAAAAACAGGACAAAATTTTGGTTTTTAAATGATTCTCATTTTGTTAATTATTCATATTACAACGAAGACGTTCGTGTAAGTTTAATGCTCTTGTGACTTACCAATCTTGAGAATTCAATGTACAAAATCGTCTCTAGCCTCTACAAAAAACAAATTTTGGTAATAAAATCATACACTCACTCTCACATTAACAAAGGTTGAATTTACAACGTACTAAAATTTCGTACCATTTAAGCCATTAGTGTTGTTCTTATATACTTACCTCAAAACGGGTACTTTGTATCGTTCGGTCGGTCGTAGAAATATGGTCCTTAAAGTGCATTTCTAAACAAAGTTGTTACACCTAAACAGTGTAAAAATAAACAGGCTTTAATTTGTCACCAATCCCATTAGATTCGGCCAAATGGTTATTTTGTTATTCAGCTTCTAATTCGAGTATACAACCTGTCCACCTTGCCAATTTTGTAATTTTACGTGACTCCACTATGTCTATACTTTTTGCGCCAGCCGTAGTCATCAAGTACATTTTTTTAACAGTTCAGTCATAAATAATCCGCAAGATAAAAAAATTGCCTCATTCATAACGTTAACAGGGTCGCAAGTGTATAACATACTGGGAAACCTCATTCCTGTTTACAAAGATGGGCTTTGGGATGATCATATGAATATGATAATTTCTTGAGTCGATCACCGGTAGAAGATGTGCTACAGAATAGATATATTTAGCTAACTTCCAAAGAAGGCTAATGCCCATGTTTTAGAATATTCGAAAAGGAGGTGACCTCATAAACTCCTGATAATGATATACATATATACAGAAATATTTTCTAAGCCTCACGAACTTAAGATAGAAAACAATTGCCTGTTATGGGGAAATTGATCGGTCATCCCATTTGACTTACGAGAAAGTGTTTTACAATTACTTCACAATTATATCGTAAAAATGAAGTTATTAGTCAAGAGTATGGTGGCGTAACGTTGATTTAAACTATTTGCGAAAATGGGAATCATGTCAATTGAATCAAAATAAACCAGAGCATGTACCAAATACATCATGGACGAAAACTTCAAAAGACTGGAAACAATTACACATAGGTAGTTTTTTCCAATATCATTTTTTCATGAAAATTTAATGAAACTTAGAATTCCAGAAGAAATTATTATTATTGATTTTTTGAGTTAGTGTGTGCGTCTAATACGATAAAATATACCTTAACATTAACACCGTTATAAAATGCTTGTTCGACTGGCCTAGCAGAAATAAATAATAAATAATAAATGTTAGTCAACAAAATAAAAAGGAAAGAAAAAGAAAAGGTATTAGTGTATCTGCTAAGAGAACAAAAGCTTCAAGGTTGAAGGAAATTATCATGCACCGAATTAGTTTAGTAACCTATTTAGTAAAAATTGAAGAAGACAAATTCACCCTGACCATTTGAAAAAGTCACATACCTCTTTGACAAAACTCCGGACTTACCACCAGTTGCAAACAATATGTTCAAACCAACTAATTCAGATCCCCTTACGTTGGTCAACCAGGCAGAACCCAAGAGATTCAATTTACAATGTGGAGTGGTTCTGTTTATTTAAGTTATATTTGTATGATATATTAAGTAGTGGTGGCAATTTTTTTCGAATATTCGAATGTATAATCGGGAATTATTCGAATACTTAACAATACCACTATTCGAATTAGAATAAAAACGAATAAAACGAATAAAACGAATAAAACGAATGAAACGAATAAAACGAATGAAACGAATAAAACGTATAAAACGAATCATGGCCAGAAGCAGAACAATGAAAATTGTTAAATTAAGAAAAAAGAGAACTTCGTTGGTTTATTATTGAGAGATGACAAGACGGCAGGTAGGCCTACTACCTACTTTTCATTTCATGAAATTATTTCCCATTTACAAATTTCTTTCGACCGACAAAAATATTTTATGAATAGTAGATAAAACGTTGTAGGTACAATATTCGTATTGTAAATAGCTATTTCAGCATTTCTTTTCTGTCAGCTTAAAGTCATTCACTAATCAATAACACCCTTTTACAAGTCGTAATGAACTGTAATTTATTGTTGTTAGTGTAAAAGGTTTTCGGTAAATCAGTGAACACGTTTCTCTAAACATTACCTACAATAATCCTCAACCACGCAGGGTGATTTTAACTGGAATTATTTTCATGGTATTGTGAAGCTTGGACTTTGTTTATTTAAGTTTATGCTTTTTACCCCCCTTTGATGATAATTTATTCTTTTAAAGGATTATCTAAGCATTTAAATATAAATTTTTAATTTAGTTCAAATTATTTCTCACCCTAGACGACTACATTATTGTGATTTATGAGTAAAGTGTGGAAATATTTCGTGAAGAATACGAGTGATGCGGTAGTTACTTGCAAAATTTGCAATAAGAGTCTTAAATTTAATGGAGCAACAACAAGTAATTTACTATCAAAAGTTCTTTATTTCTTCTTCTTTATTTTAAATACAAACTGGGCAATTTTTTTTCACATTCTGATGTGTCATAAAATGTTTAGTAAGTATGTTTAAAATAATCGGTGTATCAATTTTTATTGTTGAGAAAAAAAAATTTTTTCACTGAAAAATGTCAAAATCTTGTTTAGGAAATAAAATTGAAAGTCGAAAGTGGTAAAAGTTAGGGAAATGGGATTTTAGGTTCTCAATGTCAAAAGATTGAGACACAATTATCTGTAACGGATAATAAAAAATTGCCCCCGGTTACGTATCTATTTGACGTTATTTCCAGACTTAAGAAAAACTTTAAAAGGGCTCTTTTTTAGATGGAATGCCTATTCAATTATCGGCCCATTCGATGCAGAAATAAATTTCCTTTAAGTTGATATACCATGTTCCTATACCTAAAATCAATGATTACAGAGTTATTTACATTTTTCTAATTAAATTTATAATTAAATATTTTACAAAACATGGTTGGCTTTGAAAATTTTCAAAAAATTTTTATTCAAATGTTTCTTATACTTTTATGATTATTTAAAATTCTATCTATGCAACTTCTTGACTATCCAAGGTCTCTTTCCGCCGAACGAACAGAGCTTTCAGGGAAAACATTAAAATATCCCAATACATTGGTTTCTGCAGCGTCATTGGAGACAATTGGCTTTGCCAAATTTCGTGGCGCATTTACTTCGCCAAAATTTAGAAAATTCTTTTCAATCATCCTGATGCGAATATCTTTCGTTAAAGTGTTGAGTGATTCTTTATTCAATAGTTAAAGGTTCTGCAGGTCCGAAAAGTAATACGAGCAGACTCGCCATGAATGTAAAACAAATTTAGAATATCAGCGTTTGTGTATTCCATATTTCCCAATTAAAAACAAATATCAAGCGCAAAAATCAAAATTCAAACAGATAACACTGATAACAAACGTAAATGTAGCGTAAACTTTCAAACTGATAGCTAACTGACAACTGTCATCATAAGAAACAATTGAATAAAAATTTTTTGAAAATTTTCAAAGCCAACCATGTTTTGTAAAGTATGTAATTATAAATTTAATTAGAAAAATGTAAATAACTCTGTAATCATTGATTTTAGGTATAGGAACATGGTATATCAATTTAAAGGAAATTTATTTCTGCATCGAATGGGCCGATAATTAAATAGGCATTCCATTTAAAAAAAGAGACTTTTTAAAGTTTTTCTTAAGTCTGGAAATAACGTCAAATAGATACGTAACCGCGGGCAATTTTTTATAATCCATGACAGACAATTGTGTCTCAATCTTTTGACATTGAGAACCTAAAATCCCATTTCCCTAACTTTTACCACCTTCGACTTTCAATTTGATTTCCTAAACACGATTTTGACATTTTTCAGTGGAAAAAAATTTTTTTCTCAACAATCAAAATTGATACGCCGATTATTTTAAGCATACTTACTAAACATTTTATGTCACATCAGAATGTGAAAAAAAATTGCCCAGTTTGTATTTAAAATAAAGAAGTTGATGCTCACTTCCGGTATTTCCGGAAGTACTGCCATTTGGAAAATGTTTTTATTTAATAGATTAAACACTCCATGTCGCATGTGCAAAATTTCAAATTTGTAACTTTTACAGTTCTTGATATACTTCTAACCGACGGTCACCGTGAGACACCCTGTATACATAGGTATTATACCTACTATGGTATTTCCGAAGTACCTATGTACTTAAATAAAGTTATTTCGTGTGTCAATCTGTCGTATAGGTATAACTAAAGTTAAACAACAATATTTATTTGTCGGAATCTGTTTAAGCGTCAAAGGAAGATCGAAAGTCTATTTACAAAACATTCAGCAATTTCGAAATAACGCACTTTCAACAATTTTAGCAAAAATTGTTGCGTAAGATATTGGGATGTATTTGGAAATTGGGAGGAGGAAGAAATCTTAATAACAAGAATATCCAAACCTGAAACCAAACACATAACAGAGAATGATGATCATTGATCAGTGATCACATATAAGTATTTAAAATGAACGCCAGGACACCAATAAGCAGGCTAACAACCTTTCGTATTCTAAATTCAATAAATGAATTTTGTAATTTTAAAAGAATGCAAGTAAACTGCGCCCGTTATTCCATCTTTTCCATTTAAAATCAAATTGCACACTGAAAATGGTTAACGTAGCTTTAAATGTATTCCATACAATTCTATTATCTTAAGAATTCTAAAATACGCAACAAGTATCATGTCGATGTCGGTTTGATATAAAAATTGTTTATTGTGTAGTAATTATGGGCTTGTATAAGAAAGGCATTTTGAATGAAGTGAATTAACACTCAGGTGGTTTCATATTTTGTTGACCGTGAAAAATGCAAAAATACATTTTTTTTAAACATAATCTTGAAGATGGAACGAAATGTAATTTCTACAAGTCTAAAAGTTATAAAATTGTTCTTTTATTAAATTTGTACAACAGGCATGCCTTGTTCTATTCCGAAATAAGACTATGAAAGGTATGTGATGTGAAACTTTGATTTGATTTGATAGAATTCATCTTCAACTTCGTTGACTTTATTCATATATACGCGGTTGGTCGATTCGTCTCCATTCCTAATTTAATAACAGAATCTTCGCTGGATTTTTTCTTAAAAATTACGACTAAAATGTATGTGAAAGAAATAATATCCGCAACCAATTAGAACAAAGTTCGTCGATTTGAAAAATTTAAATCACGGTGATTTGCTAACTTTAGAAAATATTTCATTCTCGAAAAGGAAGCAATCAATCTATTAGATCTAACCAAGTAGGATAGTAGAACAAGCGGTCGGCGAGTAAATTCTGTAATATAAATCTATACCGAGCCACGAGATGAATCACTCCATCAAGTTGACTTGACAGCTTGACACCCTTCGATTTTCTCACACACGCTCAACACTTCTTTCTGTCTTATAAAATATTTGTATTCTTTACATTGGTGTTCGTTTTTATATTCGATCGAATGCTGTAGCCGTAATAAATAAAATCCATCGTTAAGTGGAAATGATGTAATAGTGTAAGTAATTTAAAACGTCGCGTCGTCGGTGTTAACCTGATAAATTTATTACATTAAGATGTACCTACCTATAAGTAGTTTCACAATACGAAAGAAACTTACGGAAAGAGCAGTTTTGTACATAATTTGATTCCGTCTTCGCTACCGTGATAATAATGTTAATGCAGCGTTGGATGATCGAGGCGCAGATCCTCAAGTAATCTAATCAAATAACTCCAATAGCCTCTCAGATGTTTCCGATTTTTCAGATGTTTGCTTTGGATTTTCGTTTAATGCACGTATAAAATGTAAATGCGATGAAATTTAATTCTTTCTTGTTTCTTTTATATAAATACAAAAAAAGAAATTTACGTCTAGTGGAAAACGAAGAAATTTTAACATAAAATCTAAACGTATACGTCCTGAATTGTTGCAACAACTCATTAAGTATCGATTATTCCAACTTAACTATATGCAGAATTATTTGTAATTTAAATGTACGAATTTTAAATATCACACGTATGCACGATGCTTAACCCATATATACCCAAATAAAAGGTACCGGTACTCAAAAAGCTACTTTGGGAACTAGGCTATTAAAGATGTTTGTCCAATTTCTTTGAAAAGTGTCCGATGATTATCATGAGCGGTGTTGTAGATGTTGTAACATTTCATTTATCACTAGTTCTTCTTTGCACGCTTGATGATCGGACGCATAAATTGCCGTGCAACATAATCTGGTTAAATGATTTATACCCATTGGGTTGATCTACGTTGACCGTTTATTTTTTTGTTCTTGACTACCGTTATACCGGCAAAACAGAACCCATATTAGTTCCCATGTTACAGACATTATTATCTTTTGTGATGTAACGCACCTGGCAGATTTAAATTTAATTTTTCTCGCTATAAAGTTGCCTGAATAGAAACCGCAGTTACGCCGCTGGAAGTTTAAGGCAATAATATAATAGAATCTGCTGAAAGCACGAAAATTATGTAATTTGTTACGTAGGTAAAGGTTAGGTCCTGAGGACAGAACAGAAAGAAGGGAGAAGGTAGAGGTGTGTAAGTAGGTGCTTCCTCGCGATCTGCGTAAATAAGTACTTATTCCTTTCGGTATTTTTATAGTTTAGGTAGGGTGTATTTTACATTAAGCATTGTACGATTTAATTCCTGTTGTATTTAGTATTGTATCGTACTAGTAGTATTGTAGTATCGTACTATCATAAATGCACAGGATACTTTAGTGCAATTTGATGGTATCACGTGATAGTTAATGCGATATGCAGGATTTATATACAGGGTGTTTCAGACCACCCGTACCGCCCAAATATCTCGCGAAATACAAAACGTATTGAAAAAAGAAAAAATACGTCTAAACATTTTTTAAGACTCTATTGTTTGATAGTAATACGACGTACCCACTCCCACCCCCAAGGGGTGGAGAGGGGAGTAACTTCGTAATCTTAAATAGCACCCCCTCAGTTTATTATGCAAATTTGAATTCTGCGTTAACAAATAGAAACTTTTTGTTTCAAACATTTTTTTAAGTTCGTGACAGATGACGCTGTGATCGGCGAAAGAAGTTTTCCGATTACCTATGCTAATTTGATGTCAGTTTTGTTAAGTGACAATCAAAAATGTTAATGCTTCGTAAACCCTGGGGACGAAAGTTATGATGAGGACCCAAATTTAACATGAGAGTATATGGGAAATACATTAAAATCAATATTTTTGATGTCAAATTGTTGGAAATGATGCCGTGAATCTAAGCAAAGTGGTTTTTACCGCGCAAATAAATGTTAAAGCCGCGGAGGGTTCCCTGTTTTTGTATACATTGAAAGAAAATATACTAAACTTGCAATAACCTAGGCGCTTTAGTAACGATCCACGTTTAAGTTTAGCATTTTGTTTTACTTCCAAAATTTGTAGCAATTGAACAAAAATTCTGGCAAGTATTGCCGCGAGACTTCCCTCGTACCAAAAAACTGCAACTTTATCTTATAAAAAAATGAGTACGTACCGCCATTTTAGGTTATACCAGAAATGACGTCACCAAAGGTAATATCAGCATTTTCGTCCTTGGCCTAAATGCAATCGATTGGCGAAAACCGGATTTCGATAACTTTAATAGTGTCTGAGTATAGAGCGTTGCAGTCATTTTTTAACAATTATTTTTTTAACACTTTTTTCAAAAAATAAGTACATATAACACAAAATTGGTGAATTCAGAAAAAAATACTCTTTTAAACTACAATAAAAAACTGAAACTTTACCTTATAAAAAAAATTCTGGCAAGTTGCCACGAGACTTCCCTCGTATTAACACTTTTTTCAAAAAATAAATATAGCTGAATTCAGAAAAAAATACTCTTAGACTACATAAAAAACTGCAACTTTATCTTATAAAAAAATGAGTGCCGCCATTTTAGCTTATACCGGAAGTGACCTCATCAAAGGTAATATTAGCATTTTCGCCCTTGGGCCGAATGCAATCGATTGGCGAAAACCACATTTCGATAACTTTAATAGTTTCTGAGTATCGAGCGTTGCAGTGATTTTTTAAAAATTATTTTTTTAACACTTTTTCAAAAAATAAATATAGCACAATATACAGGGTGATTCACCACTATTCCCTCGGTCTCTTGTGCCTAAAGGGTACAAGATATCAGCTTCATTTTTTGGTGACATATGTAAATTGATAACGACTATTTTTTAAAATTATTTTCACTTATACAGGATGCTTCACAAAATTGTAATATATCAAAGTTATGTTTTTTTAAATGCAACCCCCTGTATTTTATTACATTTTTAGATTATACGTTAAAAACTAAGGTAACTTTATTAAACGTTCACTATACCTATCGCTTACCAATTTTGAGAAAATTGTGATTTTAAGAAAAATATTCAATTTAAACAACCCCTAATAACACGGAAACCACTTACTTTTAGTAACGCAAATTTATATCGATTTATCTTGACCTTTAAGGCTTTTATTTGCACTACGTAGGATTTCGATTTTTTGTACAGGGTGTTTAGAAAAAGGATTCATATTTTATATTTTTCAAACATCAAAAACTCACTTAACTTAAATGGAACGCCCTGTATGTTTTTATTCTATGTTGAATAACTTGTCATTTTCTATCAAAAACTATGAGTAATTGATATGTCTAAATAAAATCAACGATTAAAAAGTTATTAAGAGTTTTCTCTAAAATTTGTATGGAAATGGTTTTGTTTGCATTCTAGTAGGCCATGATTTTTTTTTATTGTACTTAGTTGATAATTAGATATGTGATCAAAACTTAATTAAAAATGAAATTAAAGCAATGGAAAAAATACTGTAGTAAATGCCATTTTTTCCTATGCATAACCGCACTCGTTTTCAAGAGATCTTCTAACGTTATATGGTGTTATAGTAGCAAACGCATCCTTTATTCTAATCTTCATGCCATCAGCGGTGGTAGGTGGAGTGTTGTAAACTAAATTTTTAATGATAATAATAATAATAATAATAATATCTAAACAAACTTCATCAAGAAGACTCGAAAAAGTGTTGTTCTAAAATCCGTAAAAATCTTACTCCGTTCAAGTTTCCATCAAAAAATCAAAATTCTCCCAAATACACTGAGGCTCCACCGGTTTTCGTGATCAACAGTGTTATACAGGTGACGATTTAGTAATGAAAGTTATGTCGGTTTACCAAGCCATTATGTTGTGGAAAGTGGATTCGTCGGTAAATAAAACTTCTTCTTCAACTTTTTCGAGACTCCATAAACAAAAATTCAACCTCATGGCCTACCAGAATGCAAACAAAACCACTTCCAAAGAAATTTTAGAGAAAAATCTTAATAACTTTTTAATCGTTGATTTTAGACATATCAATTACTCATAGTTTTTGATAGAAAATGACAAGTTGTTCAACATAGAATAAAAACATACAGGGTGTTCCATTTAAGTTAAG
Source organism: Pyrocoelia pectoralis (assembly GCA_036250285.1). Taxonomy (NCBI): domain Eukaryota; kingdom Metazoa; phylum Arthropoda; class Insecta; order Coleoptera; family Lampyridae; genus Pyrocoelia; species Pyrocoelia pectoralis. The sequence continues at coordinate 67,535,020 of CM070074.1, forward strand.
TGAGTTTTTGATGTTTGAAAAATATAAAATATGAATCCTTTTTCTAAACACCCTGTACAAAAAATCGAAATCCTACGTAGTGCAAATAAAAGCCTTAAAGGTCAAGATAAATCGATATAAATTTGCGTTACTAAAAGTAAGTGGTTTCCGTGTTATTAGGGGTTGTTTAAATTGAATATTTTTCTTAAAATCACAATTTTCTCAAAATTGGTAAGCGATAGGTATAGGGAACGTTTAATAAAGTTACCTTAGTTTTTAACGTATAATCTAAAAATGTAATAAAATACAGGGGGTTGCATTTAAAAAAACATAACTTTGATATATTACAATTTTGTGAAGCATCCTGTATAAGTGAAAATAATTTTAAAAAATAGTCGTTATCAATTTACATATTTCACTAAAAAATGAAGCTGATATCTTGTACCCTTTAGGCATAAGAGACCGAGGGAATAGTGGTGAATCACCCTGTATATTGCTGAATTCAGAAAAAAACACTCTTTTAAACTACATTAAAAAAACTGCAACTTTATCTTATAAAAAAAACGAGTGCCGCCATTTTAGCTTATACCGGAAGTGACGTCATCAAAGGTAATAACAGCATTTTCGTCCTTGGCCCGAATGTAATCGATTGGCGAAAACCGCATTTCGATAACTTTAATAGTTTCTGAGTTTAGAGCGTTGCAAGGAATGTGTACGGACAGACTACAGACTACAGACGACAGACGGAAATTTTTTTTTCATTTTTTGATTCTACGTATTCAGAAACGCAAAGATATGTAAAAATTTGCATATGTCAATTTTTTTGGAACACTAATACAATTTTACTTCGTACTCGGGAAGTAAAAATATACTAAACCTCCAAATAACCTATGGCCGGGGGAAATTGGGCGGGTTCTAGTTAGATATGCGGAAAATTTCTATTTCGAACAGATGTATTTCGAAGAATTGTTCATTCGAGCAATTAATTTTCTAACAACAACAATTAAATTCAAACAATTTACCTGCACCGCCCATTACTACACTAGGACCGTCTTAAGAAATGTTGATTAACGTAATGTCGTCTACGAAGAGGAAGGTTGAGTGGCTTATAAACGAGTCCAAGGTCATTAATATGATGAATAACTCTGGAAAAAAAGTAGAACCATGAGGTATACCATGAGCGAAGAGTTTAAGTTGTGCAGTACGGTTGTAAGTACGAATTATAAATCTGAAGCTTAAATATTATGAGTGGTTCAATGTTGGAACCCATCAATACTAAAGTTTTTTTTCTTTTTCAACATACAGCTTTTACTGAGTCAAAGCAGAAGCAGTTGGGATATTTACTGAAACTTCTTTCAGCAAATTTAAATAAGTCGCAATTACAAAGTCTAGCAGCCTGAGAAATCGTCATGTCGAATAAATAGAGTTTTCAAGTTGTTCTCGGATACAAACCGCCAAATATTCAATGGAACTTTAAGTTTAAAATTTTTGGAGTTAAAAAGATCCAAAAAAACAGTGTACAAAGCACTTTTATCAGACGAAGTAAGAAAATTTTTTTTGCGATAGCAAAATATTTAACGAAGGAATTTCACCAGGATTTTAATCCCATTACAGTTTTCGACTCTATATGAAGGAACTTAATGGCTACTTGAATAACGGAATAAAGCAATTGTACAAAATGTTTTTTCTCAGATTCAAACATAAGTAAATCTTCTTCGCCAACACCATCCAAACTTCCTATATATTATGTTTTGACAGTGCCTTTATACCGCTCGACCAGGCGTCTAAAAGGATATCTTTTGCCATACTTTTGAAACCGTTCGTTTACTCTCATCTCATCTAAATAGTACATTACGCACCCGTGCTATTCAAAAATTGTTATATGGTTTCAAGATACGTCCTTCTTCTGTAAAAAGCTCCATTCTATCTATTAGAATGGATTTCCGCTTATTGGCAAAAACAATCAAATTACGGTTTGGGTTTCCTCATCAATTTATGATCATGGTAACCTCTCTATTTTTAGTTTATCGACTGACCTTTTAGAAATCCCTGTAAGTATACTTTGTGCACAATCTACACTTAAATAGAAATATATGGAAATGATTTACAACAAATCTTAGAAATATGTTGTAAATGGTACGTCACTGGAATTCAACAGTTTTAATTACTGCACACGATTTTGAAACTCTCTTTAGTGCGCTGTTTCTTGTTATTAATTACCTACTAAAAAAATATTCATAATTTGTATATGATTAGTAAAAAAGATTATTAATCATTTGACGATAGATTTTAGCAATGATTATATACGGCATTCTCCCACAGATATACAACTAAGATTATTTACGCTATACTGAGGCAGTGAGGCCGATCTCACAGCTTTACTGCAATATATAATTGGAATTCAAATCGTCAACCTCTTATTAACGTTTTGATAGGTGATATAAATCTGTTCTACAACTAATTCTAGCTCAAACAGACCGGACTGAGAAGATTTAAGTAAACATTTTAAGTTAGACAAGTAGACATACTAAATCATAAAGTGACCATTTAAAATGGTAAAGTTTTATATCTAAAAAGCTGCAACTGGTTTTGATCGAGCTTACGAGAACATCAGCACGGTAGAAACCGCTTTACATAGCTTTACAATCGAAAAAATTATTACATTCAATTATGCTGGCTATACAGAAGGATACCAAACTTAATTATAGGTAGGTAGGTAAAAACTTATACTAACAAAATATAAAGTTATAAAGTGGGGTCGATTCGTTGATTTACATACCTTATTATGGTTTAGTAATAGTCAAAATCCTTCTGAATTCAAGATTGCATCACCGCCTTTTGATTGATTTATTTTATTTTAGGTAAAATATTCATGTTTCCTGCTTTTACATCAAAGAAAATCCGATCAAAGAGAAGCAGAATTTTCTGTAAACTGAGTGTGTTCTAAGAAACTACACTTTGAAGTATATAGGGTTCGATTTATGCCAAGAGATATTACGACTGCATGAACTGATGAATAAAGCACTAAGCTTATATACATTAATACACTAGTTTCGCTTGTAGATAATAATTTAAATATCTACTCAATTAAAATTTGATTTATATAGACTCGCTTAAAATTTAGAAAGGAATTTTAAATGTACCCTATAATTAAAAGTACCTGTTCACAAATAAACTGTTTAAGGAGAGAAAAAAGGCTTTCAATTTTCCAACTTCATTGACATATGCATCACTTCAGTAATATAACAAGGGTAGCTCCCTCTACGGAACAACTTCGCATTTATACAAAACCCCGTACAAAAAATAACGACCGGGACAAACACCACTTCCACGTTTTACAAGTTAGCTAAATGATAATTCCATTACGAACTTTATAATGCTGCAGTTCCTAAACGTAGCATTTCTTATCGATTTATATTACAATAATCATTGTTTCTCGTTATTATGTAAATGTAACTGCTAATTAATAGGTACATGACATCGTTTATTACACCTCCGAGCTTTTCAAAAATTTAAGTTGCATAGTATCAACTAGGTACAATATTTTAGTATAGCGCTACGCATAAATAGGTACATTTCGCAATTCGCAGATTATCCAATAATAATAATTATTATTTATCAATTCATAGCACCAGCAAGTTTTAAAATGTTTTAGTACCGCTGACTTAATCTCAATTCCGTATGTAGGCAAATAGAACTTTGAAATTTAACATTTGGATTACATTTGACAATTAGTTAAAACGCGTCTAATCTTTAACTTTACCACATGTGAGATTCCCATTATGTTACTTCACGTTCTAAATACTCAATATTTTTATCTAGACTTTTATTGTGACTAGATCGTCTTCAAGGAAGGTAGGTATTTGTTTAAATCTTTTTCGCTAGAATTATAAGAAAAAAAAAGAAAATAATTTAATGATCTTAGGAATCAGCTTTTTGTTTAGGTATTTCTTAACAACTTCCGTTCTCGTCCTAATTAATAGGTACCATAAATATCGAATATGGAATATATACAGGGTTTCTACTCAAAGTGCACAACGTAATAGAGGTTAAAGAACTCGTCAAAACTAACACTTTTTTTAAGTAATTTTTTTCATTTTAGCTTTGCTTTCGAATTATGGACCTTTTTTTTGTTTTCTTTTACAAATCACTACCTACATCTCCATTATTTGTAGTCGGATTTCAAAAAATTAATGTTTTTGGGAATCAACAGTTTAATATCTACAAAGTTTGCTCAAAACTTTTTTACAAAAAATTTATAACAGCAAAATGGGGGTCATTTTAAATTATAGTAGTAGAGTAGATTTTGTGCTATTCAATTTCCAAAATTTAAAATGACCCCCATTTTACTGTTGTAAATGTTTTGTAATAAAGTTTTGAACAGACCTTGTAGATATTAAACTGTTGAGTCCAACGAACTTTGACTTTTTGAAATCCGACTACAAATAATGGAGATATAGAGATGTGTAAAAAACAAAAAAGGTCAATAATTTGAAAACAAAAGCCAAAATGAAAAAAATTATTTTAAAAAACGTGTTAGTTTTGACGAGTTCTATAACCTCTATTGCCTTGTCCGCTTTGAGTAGAAACAGCTTGTAGATAGGTTTTTTTCAACATTCTCCTGTAAACTGCAATTAAAAAATATCAAAATACTGTGTATCGTATGATTAAATACGAGCTTATTTGGATTTGAAATGAAACACTGCAGAGCAGTGATCTATTGTTCACAGGCCCGAGATGCCTGACTGGTCCCCTGCGCCCTTTGCCCGAAAATCGTAAAGAAATCTAATAAACAAAAAAAATTAAAACTTGTTTTAATGTAGTCAACAAAACCAAAATTAAATTCTTTACTCGCGCCATGAATAATATTAATACCCTTATAGAAGAACATATTTGGCTCGAAGTGACTATGAAGTGCCGTGCCCACACCTTGCGCTTACACAGAGGCATGCAGCGGGCGCCTCTGCTACGGTCATGGAGTCAAGTGGTTAGATGCGAGGGAATTTCTGTGTTGTGAGCTGTATGTCGCGGGGGACCATGGGAAACATATGCACACAGATGAATGACAAGGTCTTTAAGCTGGAAGCTATTGGTGCTACACATTGGCGTACCTAGCCGAAGTGATGCTTGTACCAAGATTTTAGGTAGGATTGATGCCTGGACATCAAAAGAACCCCATCAATCAGAAGCAGTCAAGTATATCTTTTTTGAGCTGACGTTAGAATTGTTAAAAATAGCATCACGTAGTGACTTCAATGGTAAAATAAGGAACGATGCTACAGCTCTCCTTCATAAATTTGTTAGTTTTGAAACTGTAGTGACGGCAATGATTTTTCTTCAAATATTCAAGATAACAACACCATTATCTGATTATTTACAAACACGAAACTTGTATTATGCTCAGGCGTGGAGACTTGTTGAGTCAGATGTGTCAAGACTCAATGCTCTTAAAAGCAAGCTTGTATTTGAAGAAACTGTGCTTGCAGCAAAAGTTTTCAGCTTAATGGAATCCATATCCGAGAGAATCCTCAAAATGGGGTCGTCGAAGATAAGGGAAGAAAATTAAATTCTCAAAACCTTCCCCATATACGTTTATTTAAAAATGTGAAATTTAATGACGTTGAGGTTACCGTTAACTTGAAGTTAATAAAATTCTACACTACTACATGTTTCAACAAACTAAGTTGTCATCATCACGCTAAAACAATATTCGTAGACTAAGCCATAATAGTAGGTTAATAACATACCTACTTACTGTTTAAAGTTAATTATAGTAAAGGTGAAATTTAAAGTTGATCGATGAGGTAATGGAATGCGCGTGAACGATGAAGTTTGAAATTACATGTTTATGAAATATAAGGGCCAAACTGCTTATCACTGAAAAGAAGGTTTTCATGTCAAAGTTTACAGACAAAATTGAACATTCTTCAGCTATTGAATCTGAATTTCAAAGTAAACGGCAAAGACAAGTTAAAAAAATGGCAGGAGAAGTAGGCATGTGCTGACGAAAATGTTATAGGTTCTCCTGAAGATGTTTTCAGAGTTCAAATATTCAATTGCATTAGGTATGGACAGAATCAACCAACCAGATTCACCAAACACAAAAACCTATATTTGGATGCAGCTTTGTTTGATCCGAAAAGATTTGACCAAATTTCAAAAGAGTGAACTCCCAGCAAATGCGCTCCACAAGGTGTGCGAACTATAGTTGCTTCAGTCGACCGACACAAGCTCAAAGAAGAGTATATTTCTTTCACAAGCGCTTGGTCAACAATTTGTGAAAAATCTTTAGATAGAGATTACAGAAATGGTTTATGTGAAAAATTTGAAAATGACAACGAAGACTATGATGTTAAAGAGGGCGAATTTGTGCCGTGTGATTCAAAATTTCAGTGCAACTCTTGCACTAAGTGTGCTTTCAAAGTAATAATGGAGTTCAACATGTACAGTTTCCAGTACACCGAACCTTTTAAAGTATAGAAGTACCTGTTAACCATACGGGTGACGCAAGTCAGCTGCGAAGGAGTGTTTTCAAAATTGAAGTTCATCAAAAGTAGACTAAGGTCGTCGATGTCAAATGAAACATTCGAAGCCTTAATTTTAATGCATACCTACCGAGAAAGACATTCTCAGCTCAATTGAAGCAGACATCGTAATTTTAAAACTGTGTGAAACCAGCTCAGAAATGAGGCGTCTCTTAGTGTTTTAGTGTCTGTAATGTTTTGTAATTCTGTAATTTTTTGAAATTAAAACGTAATGATGTAATAGAACTTTCCATTTCTTGGTTCCCGAAAAATAGGTGTTTCTAAAAAATTAATTTATAGTAAAAATATCCTAAATTTTATATATTTTTTGAAGCCAGGTCAGTGTAAAAAAGCCAGGGCTTAGATTTTTAAAAATTTTCCCGTTGCAGTTTTTTTATGTAGCTTAAAAGAGTACTTTTTTCCGAATTCAGCAATATATATTGTGCAATACTTATTTTTTGAAAAAAGTGTTCGAAAAAATAATTGTTTAAGAAATGCGACTGCAACGCTCGATACTCAGAAACTATTAAAGTTATCGAAATGCGGTTTTCGGCAATCGATTGCATTCGGGCCACGGACGAAAATTCTGATATTACCTTTGATTACGTCACTTCCGGTATAAGATAAAATGGCGGCACTCATTTTTTATAAGATAAAGTTGCAGTTTTTTTATGTAGTTTAAAAGAGCATTGTTTTCTGAATTCAGCAATATAATATTGTGCTATACTTATTTTTTGAAAAAGTGTTAAAAAAATAATTGTTAAAAAATGACTGCAACGCTCTATACTCAGAAACTATTAAAGTTATCGAAATGCGGTTTTCGCCAATCGATTGCATTCGGGCCATGGACGAAAATGCTAATATTACCTTTGATGAGGTCACTTCCGGTATAACCTAAATTGGCGGCACTCATTTTTTTTTATAAGATAAAATTGTAGTTTTTTATGTAGTTTAAGAGTATTTTTTTCTGAATTCAGCAATATTGTGGTATATTTATTTTTTGAAAAAGGTGTTAATACGAGGGAAGTCTCGTGGCAACTTGCCAGAATTTTTTGTAAATCTTGCGGTTCATATGCAATTTACAAAAATACGTAAATTTTAATGAACATAGATACCTTTATTATTTTTATAAGATAAAGTTGCAGTTTTTTGGTAGGAGGGAAGTCTCATAGCAATACCACAGATAGGTACTGTGGCAATGCCTACTTGCCAGAATTTTTTACATAAGTGAAGCTGCTAAAATTGTGGGTTTAATTTAGTTTCGATCCATCTGAATACGTCATATTGCATTACTGCATTTCTTGGCATCTTTGGTAACTGCCCACAAATACCTTAAACGTTAGATAACCTACTCCTTTTAGAAAAAAACACCTTGAAATGTGTGCTAATTTCTCTTGCAGACTATAGTGGAAAAATATAGTGTGCGAGGAAATAACGGAGTGTAAGTTCAGCGCACTCAAGAACAGAAGTAGGTATTTGAACGCAACCAAATAATTCTTCTTTTTAAATTCTATTCTACACACCTTCTTGTTCTAGATAGCGGTTGTGATTACATACAGTTTAGTATACTGCTTGACTTGCCAAGTTCAAAGAACTTGATCGTGAAGGCGACCGTCTCAACCGAAGACAAAAGCGCACTGTTAATACAAACAAAAAAGGGCAGATCATTGGGAAGTGTATGCAGCAAAATACGATGATTTCCATAAAAGAAGTTTCTGGTGAACCAGTGTGATAAATTGCTAAAATGAGTTGGAGCTCAAACCTAACAAACGCCAAAAAGTACCAACAGCTTCTTTTACGGACGATAACAAGCATGGAAAATCAGTGATAGTAACGAATTACTTTTATGGACGAGAAGTTCGTCAAAATGATAGGATTTGGTCCGTTAAAGCCACATACAAAGTGTCCGTCATGGTATGGGGCGTAATTTTCACCAGCAGTGGAAAGACACTCCTCATTTCGTGGATGTAGAGGTTAAAATCATCTATGACGTGTACCGTTGCGATATTTTTGAATCAGTAGTCGGCACTTAGTACCTTCTAATCTAAAGATTTTTCAACGGGCTCTGAACCGGCCAAAAGAGCTAAAGTGGTACACAGGAGTATGGTATAACTTCTAGATCAACCTATGTTTGGAGCTCGGTGTTGACTCTGAGAGTGGCCACTTCGATCATGTTAAGTAGGTACCTACCTATTGTAAGTATCTATTATTTTGTTAAACTCCTTTTTTCAATAAATGTAGGCACATTGCAAAATATTCAACTAAGTTATTTCCTTGCATCCTGTATAGGTATATTACCTATGCTGACAGAATTTCAGTGTGCCGGTAGGTAAGTAGGTATTCAATTAACAAAGTAAAATAAATTTGACCATTCAATTTTCGTTCCACTGACAAAACAACTAGGTACATATGTGAGCGAAAGCATAGGTAATAGAACTAGAATATTACCACAGAATAAAACACAAGTGCTTTATTCTGTGATATTACTGTATATGAACTGTTTTAGTTTTTCAGTTAATATCAACAGTAGGTAAGTTACCTATAGGTACGAAAGCAGATATTAAATTAAAAAATTAACCGGCAATAATATCTATGTAACATAATAGATATATTTGTAAGTACGAAACTTACTCATTACATTTTCCGGATACACAAAACTTACTGAACAGAACAGAACAACTATATTAGATAGGAAAAAATTCAAAAACGAAAGGCAATAAGGCGTGTACAACTCCCTCTTCCTGAAAGTCCAGTATGTTATAGTTAACAGTTTACAGCGCGCATTATATGCTGTTCCACAGATAAACCAATTAAGAAATATAGATAGGTAGGTACGTACCTACCTAATAAATATGTAAATGTAAGTATGTAAAAAATGATTTTTAAACAAAATTTAATAGATAAAAAAAGTTACTTCTAGCGTTACGTAGCGTACGAAACTAACGTTTGTCTAATGGCACACTGTAGAGTGTGAAACGCACCGAAATAAAATCAATGTGTCTAACGCATTCCACTTATGAACGTAGGGTTGCAATTTACAAATTCATAAACGATCAAACAACTGACATCTATCGGCAATTCGAAACGTAACAGTGTAGGTGTACACAAAAGGAAGCCGACCCAAAATTTTAAGCCCCTCCTTTTAAGAAACATGGTAGGGAAAATGGGAGGATAATTTTTAAAATTAGCCAGAAGTAAAGTGTAATGGCTGCCTACTCTGTCATATATTGCTGAGGATAATAAGAGATACCTTATTATCCTTAAGCTCCTGGTTGGATAATACTTCTAATTTGATCTCATGGGAAATCTATCTTGTCGAGACAACATTATGCTAAAGTTAGAATATTTAACAAGCGATTAGTTCAATTTTAAGTAAATATTATATACCTAGTGAAATGTCATTATCATCATCACCATTATTCAATTTGGTTACGTAGGTATATTAATTGTACCTACTTACCTAATAAATTGAAAGTTCTCATTTTCAATTAAAAGGGTTACGATTGTTTGATATAGGTGCCTAGTTAACCGTCCATACGTTAAATATTGGCCACATTCTTATAGATACAAAATTTGCCTTTCAGTCATACAAATAGATAATGTTTATCTATAGGTAGATAAGTAGGTATCTATAATCCAGTGCTTTGCCGATTGTAATAGTACCGCAGCATACGTTTTGCTATTAGATGTACTTAGCTAGATACAAAAGCTAACAATAAGTATAAAAACCTAAGTAAGTAGGTAGGTATCTACCTTACTTACGAGGATCATTCGAAATATAACACGAAACGGCATGCGCTATTCCTTCCACTCAAAATACTACCTACCTACCTATATTTTTTACAAACTTGTAACACCCTGTACCACGAAAATTTTCCGCATATTGGTTTATGAAGCACAAATGTTTGTTTTGATGTTCCCTACCACTGCTAAAAATTTGACAGTATAGGTATTTATTAAACACCCTGTATAATAACAAAACAAGAGTTGTAATTATCTAACAATTTGTACCTATAATACAAATATTGCAAACCACCACTAAGTAGTATAGGCACTAATAAAAATATTATAAAGTAAATTGGTAGGTAGGTATCTATGGAAAGCTTTAACATTGATTATCTACAGGATTTTGCAAAAGAGTTATTACAGAATAGAATATCTACACACCTATTAAAAAAGCCATCCTGCAAACAACATACCTACCTACCTAGGTATTTCTTACTATAACTAAAATTCCAGGTACCTAGGTAGGTATGTACTACCTACTACCTAAATTTTGATTTTATGTGGGTAGCTACAGATTTTGAAAGAAAAATATCCTACACCCACAAACCGCATGTCAAAAATTTTAAACAGGAATCATAGTGAAGTGGCCCCTTATTTTAAAAGTTTCTCAATTGCCATTCAACAATGTAACACAAATGGTAGGGAAAAAAATATTTTGCATTTTAACAATCTCAAACAGTACTACCTAAACAAATGATTTTATATCAAATTTCAAACTGTGAACTAAATAGATCCACAAAATTGTGTATGAACTAGCATTTTTTATGCTCCCAAATTATCTTGTAGCACCTCTTTCCTTTATATTGACTAAAATACCCTCAACCCATAATATAAATATCCATAACGTATTCACTTTATAGGTACCAGAACGACGCAATTCAAAATGGTTACCAAAAACCAAAAATATTTAAAAAAGGTAAGAGTCCAAATTGCCTGCCTTAAAACCCGCTACTGGCACTCACCATTGCTAATTAACCATTACCACTTACTAACATAAAAAAACATGTTATAGATGGTGTCGAAGAATAAAAAAGCAGCTAAAATTACAATTGCTGGGGCTTATACATATAAGCGCCGGCGCTTATATGTATAAGCCCCAGCAATTGTAATTTTAGCTGCTTTTTTATTCTTCGACGCCATCTATAACCTTCTCAACAGCTAATAAAATATCAAATTTCTTCGTTCATAAAAAAACATGTATCACCCATCATATTCAATTGTATTTCATTTTTTTTTTTTTAATTTATGTAATCACCTTGTTAAAATAACTTGTATTTACAGATGTCAAACCAACTTGTTTATATGAATAAGCCTACCACGTTAGGCGAAACGTAATAACATAATAAATCAACCAAAACTATTAGCCTAAACATTTTCTTCCACCAACCTACAACAAATATACCCCCATGGCTAAACTCCTAAATAATAATAAAACAAAAAATTTATATACCTAGGTAGGTAGGTAGGTACGCATCACATACCAAGACCCCTTCGAAAGAAATGATCGTATGCCTAATGTAGTTGCGCCAAGATCCCTGACGCAAATCTTCCGGTTTTGGACATCTTGAGTGTGAATTTATAGCATGGGTGGTAAAGATTATTATTGCCCAAGACTCCAAAATTCTGACATTACAATTTAGATGAAAAGGTAGGTACAGAGTACCTACTGAGGTTTTGATCTATTATACGTTCCATCAAGAAGTTTACACAGTAGGTACTACTTGATTCTTGTGTTGAAATCATATTCCTTTTATTACGAATGGAATTTGTACTTATAGAGGAAGGATTTTAAATGGATAAAAATTTTTTTGCCGATTTGGATTACGTCACAACAAAAAAGGAGGATTTTTGAAAATTTTATTGTCGACTTTTTTAATGGAATACCCAGTATGTACCTATATTCAAAGCTTGTACTAAAATGAAACATTTGAATACCGCATATTTCTATCCTGAACCAATAGAAGTTATAGGTAGGTAGTAAAATAGGGGAAAATATAATAAAAATATAGGTAACTCTTACAAAAGAAGGCCCAGCTATGAAAGAAATCTCAAAAACATACTTTAAATCAAACCATATTTTTTGTTATTAGGTATTAAAGTCCAGTGCTTTATTTTAACTGTGTAATGATGCATTAAACATCGTGTTGTCGGTATTCTCTACTAAGTAGGTAAATTATTATTAAGCCTCTCGAGTGGTATAATCATGCTCCAAAAGCGAAGGCCATCTACCAAAATCGCCGTATTTTCATACTTTTTCAAATCAATACCCTGTAACTGTAATGAGAAAATTACGCAAAAAGTACAATACCTATAAATAAGGTGTAATTCATTTTCAAGTTAAGACAAGCTCTGATAATTGAGTCTAGGAAAAAAGTCCTAGGAAAAAAAATCCTCGGAAAAAAAATCCTTTGGAAAAAAAATCCTCGGAAAAAAATCCTATGGCAAAAAATCTTCGGAAAAAAAATCCTACGGAAAACAATCCTCGCTGTGTTAGGAGACCAGCGGTTGCCCAAATTGAAACAAATTATTGGTATATAATTTTTTTCTTTATTACACAATATTAACAAAATCGAAACTAAAAAAATATTATTGTTAAATATTATACAATATTAACAAAATTGAAACTACAAAATTTTATTATTATTATATTACACAATATTAACAAAATAATTATCGAAATCTAATTGTGTGTCCTATACCTCTTAAAAAATCTGGTATTCCGCGGGCTCCGTTACCATATTCTTCACACAAACTTTTCAGTCTACGCTGCATTTCTTCATACTGCCCCCGTATTTGATATTACGTTACAATACTTATTAGTTATTATTATATTATTATTATATTTATTTATTTATATTGAATTAACTATGAATATCATAGAAAGATAACTATAATTAAGTAGCTATAAAAATTTTTTTTTCACTTGTCATTTATTTGATGTTTATATCTGTCAAAGTAGGTATATTGCAGCCCATGTTTTTGAATTTTCATTTTTATTCAAGTGAAAAATAAAACGTATGCACCACGTGCATTACTTGATGTTTATACCCTCGGGCGACTTACTAGCCAGTCGCCCTCGGCGAGCATAAACATCTACATTAGAAGTAAATTTATGTTATGTTAATAACAAAGAATTATACTTATACCTACCTATTCGAGATTATATTATAATATATCAGGGTGATTTACAACAGGTGTAAAAAACTTGGAAGAAACTACGTTCGCCAGTGCAAATACCTACTTAGTTTTTAGTTTAATCAATTTCAATTTTTAAGGGGCGTACTCGCCTCTAAAAGGAGTCCCCTAAATATGGTTTTATTATAGTCAAAACAGCACGCTTGTGTTGACATTTTATGTGGCAGGATTTTTTTCCACGGGATATTCTTTTTCCGAGGTTTTTTTTTCTGCGGATTTTTTTCCATAGGATTTTTTTCCGGGGTTTTCTTTTCCAGGATTTTTTTCCTAGGATTTTCTTTCCGCCTACGCTGATAATTCTATACGCATGACTTGATCATTTAATAACCTGCAATAAAAAGACGTCTTAAGTACAAAATAACCACAACTATTATTATTTATAGGTGGGTAGATGGTTAGATGAGTACCCCACTTATTTAAAATATTTCCATATAAGTCACTACAAGTCACCTACAACCAGTCGGGATTAATGATCTTGATCAAGATGACACTTTGTAAGACAATGGATGAGTAGACTGTCATAATGGTCAGATAATTTCAAAGCATTAATGTTTGGAAGGGATCCATCCTCCATCCTCATATGTGGGTTCTTTGACTGAAAAAAAAAGGAAAAACTAAGGACACAAAGCCTTCCCACAAGAATTGCATTAAGTTTAAAATTAAAATTTAATTATCTAATCACGAGTTAGCGAAAAATCGTGTAAGAAGGTATGCGGTGTTGCGGTCCTATTTCCAAAATTTATGGAACAATCAGGTTTTTGATAAAATCAACGTCTGTAGGTCTTTAGAGCATTTTTTGAGACGCGCAATATTCAGATGCTTTTAAGGAATACGCATTTTAGATCATCGCAAAGAAAACCATATTGAGGGAGATTATGTTCAACGATAACATTTCGAATCCCTTCAGTGAAAATTGTAGTTCATGAAAAATGAATTGCTAACACATTACGGAGTAATTTTTTTTGAAATATTAACAATTGTGTCGGGGAGTAGGTAACGTAGGGAGCAAGAATATTTCGTGTTAGTTACTTCTACCTTTAAACTAGTCTCCGATCAGATGGTGCAAATTCAGATAAGTATGAGTTTTTACTTTTGCAATGGGTGCATGTGATAAAATTATATCTGCTCATGAAAATTAAATAGCGTCGTCCTGTATTACAAAAAGTAGTATCGCACTCATGCCATAGGTACTACATAATCCTTTCGAAAATCGGAAAATTTTAATTAATAAAACTGCGTGAACTTGTTTTAGAATTCGTGTAGTAGGACCTACATCAAATTATGAAATGTTAATTTGTACACTTTCATTTCGATGTTACAATTACAAACTGTATAGGTACAAGACAAACACAATTAAATTCGTCATATACTGAGTTCTTTTGAAATTCATAAAAACAAAGTACCTACATTTTAAACAAAAATTAAAATAAAGATCTTCTAAACTGATTATAAAAGACCAGTTTCATTTCTATCTAACAGTAGCAAACTTAAAAAGAAACATATAATGTAACGTTTCCTGGCCATCATCTTACCAAAGTATAATAACATATTCAGGTTTCCTCTTGTTGAAATAATAATGACACGTCTGCTTGTCTCAAGTGGCAACAGACGCCATTCTGAACACCTATAGTTAAGTTTTGTATAAAAGCACACTGTTAAAATTTTCGAGTATTTTATTATATATTAAATATCCATTTCGTAAAGATGTGGATGTAAAGTATTGTTCAACCAGCATAAACAGTATAAACTGCAACTAATTTAAAAACAAAGAATTATAACCGTCCAAACACATCTCATTATGAAAACTGACGAAGCACCTTTTGCAGAAGATTTTTACCTTCAAGATTAGCTATTAAAGTAATGTTTGGACACTAATGATGAATGATGTTTAAACTAATTCAGTTTAAATAAGTTCCCAAAAATTTCTCTATCCGTGCGTAATTACTGAAATCTTTTGTTCGTTGTAAAAATTCTATATACCTACCTATCACACATTGTGTAATTTGTAATTTTTCAAGAGACTTACTGCATAATTATATTTGAACCTTTTCACAGTTAAGTATCATATATGCATCAATTTTTTTCCGGTTTACTTAACGAAATGGTCATTATTTGCACACACGACAATAAACTAATAATAGGTAGGTACCTACGTGTAATAAAGTGCCACTTCCCTAACAGAAAATAGTATATTAAAAAACAAGTTTCATAAGGTACGTTTTATGGCACGAATCAAAGTTTAGAAAACGAGTGGCGCAGCCACGAGTTTTCTTAATGATGAGTGCCATAAAAGCCTTATGAATGAGTTTTTTATACTATTTTTTAGAATTTGCGGCTTTTGCAAGCAATTTTAAATAAATATTTGACATTATCAAAATCTAGGGAATTTTTTAGATTGGAACTACTACTTTTCAAATTGTCAATTTAAAATTTATTTAAAGGTTAACTACAGTATTTGCTATGAATTAATTCGGTAAATAGTAAATACCAACTTAGTAAAATTAAATTGTACCGGTTTTATTAAAACACCCAAATGTCTATTAAAGCACGCAAATGACGTCATTTGAGTGCTTTAATAGGATCTATTAAAGCACTCAAATGGCGCGAATTCTAAAAAGTAAATAATGTAATTACAATAACCTGGTTCGCAATAAACAATTGCGTTTCGTAGGTATGTTATATGAGAATAAATTGGCGAAACGTTAAGTATGTATTATAAGAAGATATAGGAGCTTGTAACGGTTTGCCCTTATTCTCAACATTACGCAGAATATACGATTAGGAAACTGAACTCAAAAAGTAAAACCTTCAAAATGTTAGAGGAGGCTAATAAGAGAATAGAAACAGATAAAATACAATAGGTAAAATTGAATATCAACAAAAGCAAACAACAACAAGGTACCTACACCAAAACCGTCCTATAAACTGATGAAAAGTAGCGAAGAAGGTAACAATAAAAAAGACGACAAAACCAAGAAAGAAGGACTTGAGCGAGAACAACAAGCAGAGTAAACAGATAAAGGCGAATGGAGGGGAAAAAGGTACTTACCGAGGCAAAAAATGAGACCGGGGGGGGGGGGCATTAAAAAATGAGAAAACAGAAGAAAAATGAATGAAAAGTAGAGGTATGCAGGGCCGGATTGGGAAAACTCACCGGCCCGGGAAAATTGTAACTCGATCGGCCTCATCGTTTTTTTTTAAATTTATAATTGTATTGCCCCTAGTAATAAATTAGGTCTGAAGTTAGATAATACGAATTTGTTTGCGTGCATAGAAACTGAATACTTATAAGAGATGTTAAAATATAAAAAAAACACTCCTAAAAAATAGTATTGAAAATATAAAACATTCTGTAGTTTTCAATATATCAGTATCATCATATAGTGTATCACTAATCAATCACTATTACAAAATACATATATAGGCTTATTTATATACAATATTAGATTACAAGTGTAACAATTTTTTCATGTTTGAACTTTTGTTGCCAATTATGTCATCATTATTAATATTTTTTAAAATATCTTTTTCTACAGACATTAACAAAAAGGCTTCTAATTTATCTTGCGACATGCAATTTGTTAGTCTCTTTAGTATATACTTTAACTTTGAAAAAGTACGTTCACAAGAACCTTGTCTGCATGATAGAATCAAAATGAATTTATATGCTGCAAATAGATGATTATAAGACAATATATGCAAATTAAATTTTAGTAAGACATTAGAACAGCAAACAATACAATTTTTACAGCTGTTACAATTTGATTTTAACATTTCTTGATCATTTGATTTTTCGTCTGCCTCTAACATACTGTAATCTTCATCTTCATTTATTGAATATTCATTTGTAATTACGTCTCTTATTTTATTCCACTTCTGTGCAAAATGTTGTAGTTCAGTTTGTAAAATGTCTTCTGTTAAATCGGAATACGTTTTTTCAAGTTGTAAACATATAGTTTTTAGGGCACTGTCGGGAATATTTTATGCGTTAGAAAAATTTTAAGGATCTAAATAACTTATGTCACTAAAAAGATCTCCATGGCGTGCAAATCTAGTTTCCAAACTTGATATGGTTTTATCAAATATAATGTTATGTACATTTACTCTGAATTTATCCATGGGGTTTTGAAGGGACTCGTCACTTGCACATTCTCCAGACATTTTCTTCTCTCTCGAAGCTCTTTGGTTTGGCAGCACCTCTTCTAATAAGATATCTAAATTTCTATTCTGAAACGTTTCGTTTGCCCATTCAATAAAACATTTTCCTGCTTTCAATATATCATCGAAATTACGAGATTGTTCCCGAAGAGTAATAATAGTTTCTTTTACCATTTTATAGGGGAAATAGGTGTTGTAGAAAACAGATGACGCTACATACTCAAATTTTAATGAAATTTTAATTTCTGACGGCGCGGCGGCGGCCTCAAAAAGGCGCGGCCTCTCGGGATATTCCCGATTATCCCGACTGGCCAATCCGGCCCTGGAGGTATGGAATATTAGAAACAGCCGAGGAAAAGAGAAAGAGTTGTTAGACGATAAATCAAAACATATAGGTATTTTTGTATTTTTGTATTTCAAATATTGTATTTGTATTTTATATTTATAAAAATAATATAAAAGTATCTCCTATTTTGTATTTTAAACACATTTCTAGGAATATTTTGTAATTTGTATTTGAAATACGTTAGTGCATGTATTTTGCCTAGCCCTGTCCACACATATATCATTTCGTGGATTATATAAAGTCGGTGTGAATAGCCTTAATTTAATTTTATCATGTATTTATTTGTTAAAAGAAATCGTCCTTAAATTTTACAAAATTTATCCATTTATAATTTTCCTCTAATAGTTCCTTTTTGTTCCCGTTTTCAGTCGTTTCAGAAGAATTTCTTGTTATTTTATTAAATTTTTTCGACCCTTAACCTGAGCAATGTTCTGCCCAATATCAATAATTTTATAAAAATAAGTGTACGCTTCCCTAGTTTACTGTTCTATTCTCTAAAGTTTGTTTAAGCTGTTGCAATAGGTAAACATTTTAAATTTGATTTCTTTTAAATATACTTAGGTACATGAAACCGTTTTAAAGTCTAGGTATATAATTGGTAATGTTTCCAATTCAAAAGCAAAAATCTGCATTTTAGATTCTCCTCTCGCCCCCCTTGGACTACAAAATGCTATAAAATACTCGTAAGTAATTTGGAAAAAATGTTACTTCCAGATAACAAATAGAAAGCTTTGTATTTCTAGCCTATGATTTACATTATACTCTGTTATAAAATGAATATTGCATTTTAGTTCTAATCTTCGAACATATAACAAAAGGAAGGAACATGTAGGTAGGTATATGGCAAAATGAGTAACATTAATGGTTTACCAATATGGCTACCTACTGTGACGTATTCCATCGAGTCATTGATGTACTGTTAAGCAGGGTCGTAAATCCAACATTTGTATGTTTACGCGCCTGCTGTAAACAAAATAAAATCCATAAATTTTTTTTTTAATTTTATTGCCCTTTAAACATAATTAATTTGGTATGCATATTTCTAATTTTTTGCACATTCTCTATGTTCTTAACCGTATAATGAATTCTACGCTACTGGTAATTTTTTTATTTTAAGTCGACAAACTGCACGCTACACCCGTTTGACCAATCACAAACGGTTTACTGTTACGTCACTGTGACGTAAAGCCTGCGTAACTTCCGTTACATTGTACCATCTACTAAACTATAGGGATATTCCTTCCTTTTGTTATATGTTCGAAGGTTCTAATACATAGTACCTATCGCAACACTTGCGATTATTCAAACGAGAAACAATTTAAAAAACTTTCAGGTTAATATTAGTAACTGGGAAACATATACAGGGTGTCTCAATCTTTTGACATTGAGAACCTAAAATATCTACCATTTCCCTAACTTTTACCATTTTCGACTTTCAATTTTATTTCCAAATCAAGATTTTGAAATTCTTCAGTGAAAAAAATTTTTTTTTCAGGTATCAAAATTGATACGCGGATTATATTAAGCATACTTACTAAACGTTTTATGACACATCAAAATGTGAAAAAAATTGCCTGGTTTGTATTTAACCCCTTCACGACCAAGCTTAATTTCGCAGTTCGCTAAATAATACCAGATTTTGCCAAAAATAAAAATTTTTTAAATCATTTTTTTTCTATATATTTTTATTCTAAAATGTATTGGACGTTCATTTTCGAAGAAAAAAATATATGTGTAGATCCAGTGGCGGCGTCTAGAATAGGAAAAAATTTCAAAATCCTTTTTTTTTGGGATATATTTTTTATTGATATGAAATGAAAAACAGTACAAAAAAAATTTCAACACAATAGACATAATGTTATAATCCAGGCTTTAAACGAGTATAGAAAACTATTCCACGATGATAAACTTAAAATATAATAAACGCCATATGTGGCGTCTCTGGACTATAGCAGCAGTGTAGCTCTGACGCCACCGTTGGCGTTCTGGTTGTGAAGGGGTTAAAGTAAAGATGTTGATCCTCACTTCTGATATTTCCGGAAGTGCTGCCATTTGGAATATATTTTATTTTTATGTAATAGACGGTATGTCGTAGGGCCTATGTCATATGTGCAAACTTTCAAATTTCTAGATATACTTCTAACCGACGGTCACCGTGAGACACCCTATACAAGTGTAGGTATTTAACTCTTTTACATTGGATAGGTTGATAGGTAGTAATTAAATTTACATTTTTTGGTATTCGTGAATGCTGATGATTAGCAAAAGTGTTACGTACGCACAAAGAAACCTATGAACACCAAGTCCTACGAAAAATTTGGCATCCCCTGAGATATAAAATTAGAAAAATACAAATATGCTTGTTCTAAAATGAAATTCATGCAAATATGCGTTAACTAGATATCAGTCAATGATTTTAAAAATGTAAACACAAATGGTACAAGCAAATGATTTTTCATCGATTTTGTTGGATATATCAAAATATTTTGGAACTCAACCCCTTTGTATCCTGTAATCTTGGCTCTACGACAAATTTTATTTCACTAATGGTCAATGTATGTGGGGTGTAGAATTGGCCAATTTCAATCTAAAAATCTTAATATTCGATAACTTGCTTCCCTAATTATTTTAAACAAAAAGTGTACTTAACTTTTTGGTAGAGACAAAAATTCTCAATCGACTGATTTACTTATTTTTACTTTGAATTTTTCAGAAAGCAAATATTTAGGGAAATAAAAATTTCAACTTCCTCAAAAATCGGTGGTGCCTTGAAATTGTTGGCAGGTATTAATTCAATAAAAAAATAAACATTTACACAATGCAACTAAAATCGTTTAATTAATATTACATACTAAATAAATAAAATAACTTCATTTAACATGTTTGAAAAACTTGCTGCAACAACGCTCAAATTAGATAAAATGAACTACCTACAATTATGCTCAAGGGCAGACAAACAACGATTTTTTTATGTCTACCATTCCGTGGCACCACTTTTTTTTGCTAAAGTATCACTTTTAATTTTCAATGTTTCTTCATTCTAATATAGGTAGGTATTAAGTAAAATTAAAACAAACAACATTGTGCGGATGTAGATTTTTTTAATCTACAAAAAAGATAAATAGCCTTTTTGTCTAAAATAATTAGGGAAGCAAGTAATCGAATATTAAGATTTTTACATTAAAATCTCTATGATACATCGGCTAATTCTACACCCTGTATAGTGTATAGCATAGTAACACCTTGTTATCTGCATCGTGAACGATGAACGTTGCTGCTTGCTGGATTACAAATGTTGAAAGAGGTCACCGACAGTTTATTTGATAACATAAAATTATTACCAACTGCACTTAATGAGGCTTAAATTAAAATAAATGTACATCGTTATGTTCATTAAATTTTACTCGATATTCATAGAAAAAGCAGGACCGGATTAAAGAGTGGAGGGGCCCAGGACTTTTTACGTGAAAGGGGCCCTTTTTAAACTCATCGAAATTATTTTACACGATAAACATTAAAATAAAATCATATGAATATAAAGTAAGTAAATAAATGTACAAGTAGATTAATTTATTTCTTTTTAATACATTTATTTTAAATGAGGGTCCCCTATCTAATAGGGCCCGGGGCTGTAGCCCCCCCCCCTTAATCCGACCCTGAGAAAAAGTATAGTATCGCTTGCTTGTAATGGCTATTACCGTTGAGTGAAAGTTATTCAATGTTATTACCTAAGTATCATTGAATAAGGGACAACGCTATTACCTACTCATATTCGGAGGAATTACCACTGAACTCTATATTAAATTAGAGTTCAGTGGGAATTACACATCCTCATCGGTAATATCCACCATTACAGACTAATATACTATCACCACTTAGGATCATCACACTATAAATCTTTTTAAATGGACAAAGCGGGCATTAGTTAAGAGCGATTGTCCTTTGAATCTCTCTTGACTCTCTCATCATGGTGCACCCGCTCTTGCCTGCGTATATAGCTCCTGATATTTCATTTTCATGTAGTGAACGGCGTAATTTGTAGCCACTTATAAAAAAAATGGCTAAGCCAATTAGTCATGTAAAGAAAGCTTTACACCTTATTTCATTACAAAGTACATACACCTACGCGTATTCTTCTCATTAATTTCATTAATGGTGGTGTACCTATACACTTTTTACCGTACGTTTTCCGTTTTTAATTATGTATTTTTCAGTATTTATACTAGAATATCATCATAAATCAGGGGTTCAAAAAAGCAAAGAAAAAAGGGTGACGATAAAAGGCACAGAAAAGGTAAAAAACTCCTGAAAGCCTCCGATGTAATTTATTCTACATCCACTAGTATTACCTCTACCCACTATCTCTCTCTATTTTCTTCCATAGTAACAATTCAAAAACTACATGATACAAATGAAGGAATCAACAAAAGAAATCCACTTTATCAATTCTACCAACACGCTTGTGTCATTTCGAGGAGTTTTTATCAAGAAATTCAAACCTACATACCGAATAATGACTACAATGCCTCAAGCTGAAAACAACAAGGGACTATTCCATGGGCAAAGTTAGGGGGGTTGAGGGGGCTAAGCCCTCCCAAACTTCAATTTAACCCCCTAGCTTACCATGACATCTTAAAAAAACTATATACCGTATTCACATATATACATACTTCTTCTCATATTATCTGTGGGGCTTGAGCCCTCCCAAATCTGTTCACCTAACTTCGCCCATGGACTATTCCAAGAGATTGATTAATGTGGGGTCAACTGAAAAACTCATTTCATTCCGTGTCGTTTATTCGGCGACAGAGGTGGTAGATTTTGATGCAGAAAAGAAGCAAACATGGAATGTTCTTGATGTGATGCTCTTTTCCAGAGAACAAGGTTTGTCTTAAGACGACTTTACGTGTTGGTAGTCCACAGAATGGAAATTTTGGAATACTACAAATGCAAATTTTATACGAAACTTGTATAAGTTTTATAAAAATGAAACATTTTTTACGATATAAGTACTTTGACTGAAAGCCAACTATCCGATTGGAATTCATTATGAATATCTTCTACTTAGAGCAAGAAAATGTAATTCATAACGCATTATTAACCTATTTCCTAACCGTAAAGCTCCTAAAACTCTATATTCAAAAATTTTGGTAAAAAGCGTGTTTTTTTTCCTAACCGCAAAGCCCCTAAAGCTTCATTCATAAATTTTGGTTACGAACACACTTTTTTTGTGTTGGCATAGTCACAAATAGTTTATAGATGAGGACGGGCAGATGGTATCTATTAGTGTTCGCACTAAGACAATTTGGCATTCACACCGAATTAGGTGCCTAGGACGTTTTTATTTATAGAGATTTTATATTATGTTCATCCAAGTAACGATAACTATATTATTGAAACAATATACTCGTATGTCTGTCGTAGGAAATGATTCTGACGTATTAAAATATGACGCCTTAAATAAAATACTAACTTATTCTTTAAGCTTACGTGGTTTGAAGAATCGAATAGGTAACCTCAATTTTACGAAGTAATTGTAGAACTCAAACTTTCGAACATTAACGGTGCCCTCGTGTTAGCATACAATCTCAATAATTCTCAGATTATAATAATAACAGGTAATTCCATTCAAATTCGCCTACCTATCGCCAAACATTTGCAAATAACAAAATGGCAGCTTGAATAATAATCAATGATATATCATAAGTTAGTTACGGTTTAGTGTGCGTGAGAAAAAAGGTCATGAGATTTATTATCGTGGCGGATATGCTGACCTCTCATCATTGTTTGTATCCGTTCTTTAGGAGATCATGGGCGCCAAAGATCAAATTCAGTTTAACATTCGTTATTATATGCACAGCATATCTAAATAGATTAATTGATTAGCAAAACCAAAGTCCTTCAAAGTCAATTACCAATTAGATCATTCGCCTGCCTTGCATTGTGGATGTCACTAAATTGGTTTATTAGACAAAAAATGATGTCATTGGAAATATTCGCCGAAACGTAGCTGATATCATTCATTAAAAAAGTTATCCCCATTATAAGTTAACATTTAATATCCCACTCGTGACACAAAAAAGTTTTTCAAAGACTTTCCCCTCGTGATTCTACAGCGTATTTTCTTTGTTACACTTAATACTATTATATATAATAACGAAGTCAACGGCCACACGTATAATAGATACAGCAGACTGTGGAAAGTATATGGATCGGGGATACAATAGTACTAGCACCCTTGTAATGTCAAGGGCGGAACTAGGGGCTGATTGGCCAGGCTTCATGCAGGGTTTCGATACCTAACGGCTCTTATGTGTTATATAACTTGACAAAATATTTCATCTCTATAATTTAACAGGGGATCCCTTATGCGACTGATAAGTTCGTGCCCAAAATGCTATCGTAAAATTGAATAGAACACGTTCACATCTAAATTCACGAATTATTTAAGACAATGCAAACACACGTCACAATACGTCAATTCAATGTTAGGAATCCAAGGAGAAATTGGCATTTATATATAATTTGACCATAAACAATTTACAAATTACAACGTGCCTCCTTTTGTTCAATGTTGTTGAAACTTCTAATTACAACATTTATAAGTTCCGAATGTTCGTTCAACCAGGTAGGTAATGCTCATTTAGCATAACAAATAAATGCTGTGATGTTCATAACTTATAGGTGTAGTATCTTTTAAACTACTCGGTAAGGCTTTGGAACAGTGAATTACTAAATGTAATCATTTGTGCAAATTGTGCAACGAAAAAGTATTGTAAAATCGAGAATATTTGCAAGTTTATAAGTAAGTAGGTAAATATTTAATTACCTCGACAATAGCCATGCACATGTTTATGTATGAACATCTTGACTCAAAATACTCGGGTGTTTTTGTTTGGTAACTACCTACACTCATAAAACAAGTAGTACCTATTCAATGAAGGTAGGTAGAGGTTTTATTATATGGTAGAGGTGATACAGCCTGCGTTCACCATTTCAACAGTTTTATTTGATAGTTACTTAAAATTAACCGAACCTTACATAAACTGCAATATTGAAGATACTAGTGCCAGTGACCAGTGACTGTTTCTCAAATTCAGTCAAAATTCAAAATTTTCTTCTTTAATACAAAAAAACAATTCAACGTTTACCGCCAGTGTAATGTAATATGTAATATAAAATAAAGCAAAAATACTTACCTTTATGTTGGCGTGAAGCTCTCATTGGAAGACTGAAAATAAAAAATAAAAGGCGTATTTGCTGTGGGAAAAATTTTATGAATATGAATTCAGTGGTTAAAAGTGAACAAAAATGGATTTTTAAAAGGTCAAAATCTTACACTTACCAACTGAAAAATCTGCATCGCCCAGCCAAAATGTTCGTCACTATACAGGGTGTTTTTTTGGGAGCTTTAGTTAGACGTTTCCAGGAAAGTTTTATAGGTAGATTTTTGAAAATTTGTACTTAGGGGTTACTCAAAAAGGCGAATCGATGTAAAATATTTTCAAAATGGCAGCACTTCTGGAAAAGGCGGAAGTAGCTACTAACTTCGTTATTTTAAATAGCAACCCCTATTTTTTATTGCATTTTTGGATTCTACGTAAAATTTCATAACCTTTGGTCCTTTGATAACAACATGTCAATATCTACAAGTTATGGTTTTTAAGTTATTTTCATTTATTTAAAACAAATGGCTGATGCAGATGGTACTTTAAGAACCGCGTAGAGGAAGAATAGGGCTTTCTTTTCTTACTATTCTTACTATTGCATTTGATAGAGAATGAAAAAGGGCATATTTTGGTATTCCTATTCCTATCTTTAATAGTTTCTGACTTATTCTCATTTCATTGCAATGATACCATTTTTTACGGATTTTTTAGTAGTTGGCCATGACCTTATGGCAAGCGAATTTTAAACCAATCAATCCGTCACCTGTTAGTTTCAAATCAATTTAAAACCTTGTCTTCTTCAACACATGCTCAAAATGAGCGCCTTCATGTTCCAAACACAAACTCTTTTTCGTAAATGTTCTCGTGCGGAGTGTGGTATGACTAGTGATTCAGTATTGAGCATATTCTTGCAGAGGCAGCTCTTCGGTTGCAGGAACAACTATTGCGTAAAATTTCCAAATAATGTTCTGTATTCAAATTTTCTGGATAAATGTGGAAACACAAAACATTGTTATTTTTAAACGCACAAAGTGCAATAAAACTCCAGCACTCTTGAAAGTGTACATCTCCATTCAAACAAGAATTTTAATGGCCTATGCAAATTATGGCGATTAAATTTTTACCAAACTTGGCCTCGTCTGACCAAGTAATGTTCCCCAAAAAATATTCCTGGTTCCTTAACATTAGCTATTCGTAAAACTCTTACTGTAGGTAAGGTGGTACAAAGCTTCCAAAATTCAAACAATTTCATTCGAGTGTTCGGATGGTACGTTCACTAGGACGCGGTCTTTCTGGATATCTCTCAATGAACGCATGACAGGCATGTGACGCGATTCTGTTCATTTCACCATAACTAACAATTAGATTCCAAAAATCTTAATATGTAAAACCATTGCGAGCCATTTTTTTCGATTATTGAAAAACTTATGTTAACTCATTACAGGTGACGGTTTAGTATCACTTGATTTGTTCAAAATTCGATTGCCATGGTCCATGTCATGGTCGACTACTACAAAAAATTCGAAAAAAATGGTATCAATGCGATGAAATGAGAATAAGTCAGAAATTATTAAAGATAGGGATAGGAACATGTAATACCAAAATATGCCCATTTTTATTCTCTATCAAATCCAATAGTAAGAAAATGGTCATTTCATTTAAAAAATCTCAGTTTTCAGTCTTTGAATTTTCCTAAATTTGGAACCCCATAGATAAGGTCGTACGAAACTTAACCTTTTTTTAGAGTAACCCCCAAGTACACATTTTCAGAAACCTACCTATAAAACTTTCCCAGAAACGTCTAACTAAAGCTCCCAAAAAAACACCCTGTATAGACTTAAACTCGTAGTTTACGAATTAGTTCATTTAAAAAGCACAAAATGTAAACCATCTTCACCGACGAACGGTGCGCTACTATTTTCCAAAACTCCAAATCAACGATATGAAATCTGTTTCGCACCTACATTTCATTACTAAATTTCGACCGGTTGTTTAGCTAGGTATAACTCGTCAAAAATTTGAAAGTTGTTATCGCATATGCAAATTATTTTCTCTAAAGTCATCACTTAAAAACACTTTTAGCTACCTACTTATTATAGGCGCAAAGAATAAAGTTAAACTTTCCATAATGTACCTATACTCTTCTAAAGCAAATTTTAATTATTTTTGTTATTTCTATTATCTTTGGTTATATATGCTTGGAATATACTTGGTATGAGTATTTTTCCAAATCTGTAATGTTGTATTTTGCGTTTGAGTCTTATAAGAGTATCAGGTATCAGGGCCGTCTTTACCAGGGGGTGCAAGGGGTGCTGGGCACCCGGGCGCAGGACCTTTGGGGGCGCAAGGTGACCACTATACAGGGTGTCCCGGGACTAATGGGAAAAATATTGAATCTTCCGTATGAGTAAATCAAATAAAACAATACATAGCATTACTTTTTTTCTTGAACAGGGGGCGCAGGCTGATTTTGGCACCCCGGCGCCATTTGTGCTTGAGACGGCCCTGTCAGGTATAACATACAACTTCTGGTAACTTTAACCGCCCATACGGCGCCTTGTTTGGAATGGTGGTTCTCCGGTAGGTAGTAATTTGAGAAAAAGTTGTAAAAAAAATTTTTTACTAGCAGGATGTAATTGCATATTTGAACGTAGTTTTTAGTTCTGATTACTTAACTTTTTTTAATAACAATTTTTGATATTGTCAAAAATAAAGGTACTTCACTCTTGAGCAAAATTCATATTTTTTGACATATCGCGTACACGACTGAAAAAATTTAATATCTGATGATTGTATTTTAGATTTTAGAACATGCAGAGCTTTTTATAAAGAATAACTTTTTTTCGTAAAATTAATAATAAAAAAGTTTCCCATATGTTGCCAACTTAACTAGACACACTGTATACATATTTATTGCAAACTTTATATTATTTTATATGGACGAGTGTAAATACATTTTATTTCATCCTGTGTCACATTGTTTGATTTTCCGGACTCATTTCAGTCCGGAAAATGAAACTTTACCGTACTATACCGTACTAGAAATTTTGTACCCGAATACAAAGGTTGCCATAGCAACATAAAGTGACATGACTTTGGGAACGTCAAATTTTATATAAAGTTAATAGAAAAACTCTTAAGAAATGAATGTATGGCCAGTATGAAATAAAATGTTTTACATTATTTGTACGTTAAATCAGATTACGTTACTCGTTTCGAAATTCCTGCCTCAGCTACGCTTCGGCAGTAAACTTCTCACTCGTTAACGTAAACCTTGATTTACCGTACTCATATGTAAATAACTATTGTATGCAAACACAATAATAAACAATAATGATCAACATAAGGGTCCTTCAACAGTGCGTCGTGCATCTATAGTGCCGAGACCAAAAAAGTTAGAAGTTTCAGTTGTTAATTATTGTTAAGGGCGCATTTCGGGAAAATATTTTGACATGTACAAGGTGTTTCAAGAACCTGTGGCAAACAAACGAAAATTTTTTTTAATAGAACCCTCTGTATAATTTTACATTTTGAGAACCTTCTTGGACCCCTTTATTTATTCCTAAAATATTAAGTACGACTTTTAAACGAATGGTTTGGCAGCAATAAATTATTTCTTTAAAAAACATTAATTTTCATTATTTCCTCTATAGGCGCGGCTTACCCATACGTATAACTTTCATGTCAAAGGATTCGATTCCTGTTATAGAAGGTTGTCAGATGTTCTGATTTCGTTTATGATGTTTCATCTTATACAAGATGATCAAATTTAACTTACAATTTTTAGAAAATTCAAACCAAATTTTCTCAACTTTTTTAAATGGAATACCCTGTATGTCTTCTGCTTGATCGATAAAGAATTAAAATATGAACATTTTTTGTAATGACGTTCAAACGTCTATTTTCCTAAGGGTTCCCAAATTAATTTATAAAATTGTTTCATACATAGGATAACCGAAGTTTTACTGAAAATCAACTGACCTGGCAATTATATGTATCTAGAATTTCTGACATGAGTTACCTCAATTATTACAAAATATTCCTTTTCAAACAGATACCGTATGTGTCTACAAGACGGAGCTCCTACCCATTTTTCACGAGATGTTCACCCATAAATTATTGGTCTGCAAGGTCACCGAACTTAACCAAACTAGGTTTCTTTCTGTGGTGGGGACTTGTTAAAGATATTGTCTATACCAAGCGACCAACAACACAAGATAATTTGAGAGAAAGAATAATTGATATTGATACCTTCGCCAGTATTTCTCCTGTGACTTTAAGGAGAGTTAAGAAATGGTGTTTGAAGATCGCATTAATTTATGCTCGGAACAGAATGAAACAAATTTGCTATAGCTTCTAAAACTTTTCTAATTAATTGTTAATATTGTAAAGTTGTGTAATTGTAATAACCATAAATAATATTTTGTTCCAAAGTCTACTGATTGATTTTCAATAAAACTTCGGTTCTCCTACGTATGAAATAACTTTATAAATTAATTCGGAAACTCTTAGGAATAGACGTTTGAACGTGATTACAAAAAATATTCATATTTTAATTCTCTATCGATCAAGCAGAAGACATACAGGGTGTTCCATTTAAAAAAGTTGAGAAAACTTGATTTGAATTTTCTAAAAATTGTAGGTTAAATTTGAACGTCCTGTATAAGATGGAACATCATAAACGAAATCAGAACATCTCACAACCTTCTACAAGAAGAATCGAATCCAACTTTGACATGAAAGTTACACGTGTGGTAATGCCGCGCCTTTAAAGGAAGTAATGAAAATTAAATTTTTTTTAAGAAATAATTTATTGCTGCTAAACATTCGTTTAAAAGCCGTAATATTTTAGGAATAAATAAAGGGGTCCAAGGAGGTTCTCAACTCAACATGTAAAATTATACAGAGGGTTTCACTAAAGAAAATTTTTTTTGTTTGCCAGCACCCGGTGGGTACATGTCAAAATATTTTCCTGAAATGCGCCCTTAGCAATAAATAATTAACAACTGCGTTTGCACAATTTGAAAAGTATGTAGTAGTTTCAATCTCTAAAAAATTCCCTAGATTTTTATAATGTCAAATATTTATTTGAAATTGTTTGCAAAAGGCGCAAATCCTAAAAAATAGTATAAAAAACTCATCCATAAGGCTTTTATGGCACTCATCATTAAGAAAACTCGTGGCTGCGCTACTCGATTTCTAAACTTTGATTCGTGCCATAAAACCTACCTTATGAAACTTGTTTTTTAATATACTATTATTAACATGTACCTATACTTATGTAGGATTATACAACCCGTATGCTTTGACGGGTAATGATTTTAAATACTTATGTAAAATTCAAGATTGGCAAAGGTAGGTTGTGATCTGTTGTATCCCATCGGTTACAATGGGCTCATTTACGATTTTTTTTTTATTGGCCCAATCGAAAGATTGTACAATTTTATGAGTCCCTGCAAAAAACAAAAATTTTTCAGGACGTACAAGTAACTTGAAAATAATAAAAACCTGAACGCTCGAGCTTCGCCGCGAAATTGCACTGTGACGTCACTACATGGAAATTCATAGTTCGGCAGCATACGATACGTGAGGTTCGTTATACCGTTGTTAACAAACGTCGACTGTTTCTTATCGAAATTAATTTTTTTGTTATAAAGATTATTAGGTATTTATTGGATATTGCCATGGCAGATACAGGAAAGAAGAAAATAGTTATAAATAGCAAATACTGTATTCATCAAACCCAAAACTCGTAATAACTTCAACTTAGCGCCTAGTACATTTTAAATTTTCTCCCACGTAAAATTACTACCTGCACATTATAAAAATCTAAACAACTTTGTAGTACCCTACCGTTTGCGAGGTTTGCAATTTGTTTAGTAGGTACTTATTTACATGTTAAAGAAAAATTTTCTAAGGTCTAAATAACTCGGGGTGG
This sequence comes from Pyrocoelia pectoralis, assembly GCA_036250285.1. NCBI lineage: Eukaryota > Metazoa > Arthropoda > Insecta > Coleoptera > Lampyridae > Pyrocoelia > Pyrocoelia pectoralis. The sequence continues at coordinate 67,566,115 of CM070074.1, forward strand.
TTACTGGTTAGATTATACTATTCTGCAAGGATTTGTTTCAATACAGTTATTAGTTTACTACTAAGCTTTGTTTGTTAACAATGAGTGTATTTTACCGACAAATACGTTCTCATGTTGTCAAAATTTAACTACATACCTACGTTGATGTAGCCCTAGAGTAGATAGCGTAGAAATCCAAAAATGTACCAGATTGTGTGTAATGTTAACTCCTATGCAGCTATGAATATTTTTTAAAGATTATATACAACTTTGCAAGGCTGAGGTGCCGTGGAGCCATTATTTACTACGGGGCAAGAAATCTAATTTTCAGCTTTAACTGTGACATAATAATATGTAAAATATTAACTTAGTTTTACATTATTTAACTCCTCTCATTTCTGTACTTATAAAATCGTGACTTTTATTAAAATATTCCATGACCATAAATAAGTCTACTTCCGGTAGATTTGAAGAGTCACCTTTAATAAAATTTGCTTCAGACATGTTTCTTAAAACAAACAATTTATTATAAAATACAAAACTGCTTCGAAATGGCACAAAAACGATGGCTTGTGAGAATGAAAATGCGTTAAAATGTACATTTGCAATGCCGACGATTCACGGTCAAACATTTTGTGACGTCACAACTCTCGGCGTCTGTACCGAGAAGCGCTCGTATTTAAAATGTAATAACTTGTGAACGGCTTATCGGATTGATTTGAAATTTTCAGGATTATTTAGTGTTTAAGGACTTTATATGTAAAACAATTTTGAGCTATATCCACGGTTCATTAAATGAGCCCATTGTACGAATATACTTAAGTTTTGGTCTTGCAATGGGTAAATTCTGTAACATGATTATTGATTATGTATACCTACTTAGGTAGGTAATGCACTAATCTACATTTACCTACATATTTTTTCCTTCTCAAGAGGACCGAATTTGTAAAGAAGATACTCACCTATTTCGATTAAGATTTATTGAAAATATTAAATAAGTGAGGCTGGTCATGTAAATTACATTATAATGCATTTTCAACTTTCTTCTACTTTATGTAACATATATTAATTTAATGTTCCTTCAAGTAGCTGCTCACAGAAAGGGATGTAGGTAGGTACCTACTACTGCTTTGAAAAAGAAGTACCTAAGTAGCTATAAGAAGATAATACCTGCTTTATGCCGGCTGCTCGTAAAATAAAACCATTCAGAAAAGCGTCATTCTAATAGTTTTAAAGGTATTCATGGCTTTTTATTCAATTAACAAATTATATTTTGGGGCGGCGCGGCGCGGCATCTTCTGAAAATAGTACACAACTTATCCAGGACTGGAGGTACAATGGGATGAATAAAAAAATAATAATAAAAATAAATATTCGACGTACAAAATGGCGTGTAAATATGTAACATAATTACATAAAGATATATAACGTAACCAGTAATAACATACAATGCGGCATGCCAACTTCACGCTAAGGTCAAAAGTAATTTGAAAGCTCAAACGGAAAAGATGGTACTTTCCTTACTCTCCTTTGGTGCTTCAGTACCTACCAGAGATTTGCGCCGTAGCTAGTTTAAGCTAATCTTCATTATGTTGTAATAATACTTCGTATAGACAAATAGGTAGTCTCCCATTAAATATAGTTCACGCTTCACGTAATAGCGTATTTTATCTGTGGTAATAGTGAATGAGGCAGTTGCTACATCTTATTTTTTATTCATAAAACTCCAAATGAAAAAATCTATAATGAAAAGATCGGATAACCTTAGTTAGCATTAACCCATTAGTCCCTACCTATTAATTGGGAAAATTTTAATTGAAATAATTCCTTGTTGTCACACTGTTGGTAGAATATGTGCACGCGCTGCACTGAAAAAATGCCATAGTCCTTTAAGTGTTTTTCAGACAAATGTTCATTATCTCCTATATTTCTTGATTGTGGGATCAATGGCCGGAAATATGCAAATATGCAAAATGCCAAATCTAAACGACTAACAACTGGCGGGTATAAGAAAACATACGCTAAAAATGAATCGACATAGAAATGGCGTTTTTACAAAATAGTTTTTCTAAAACGGGCATATAGGAAGAAGAAACCTATTGACGCAAACGAACATGATAGCCATGCGTGAAAACTGCAACGGATAAGATCAACAAACCAAAGGCGAAAGCAAACGCTGTACAGCCGTTGATCGAAATAAACACATACAAATATTGTCGAAGAGTAAGGACATAAACGAAAAAATTATGCAAGAGTTGCCCATTGCCCAATAGAGGTATCAAAGCTTAGATATTTCCCAAACGACCAAAAGGTTTTGGAAACATGCTTATCAAAGGAGTAACAACAGTGATTCATAATAACAAACTAGTTCCGAATCACCATTTTGTGTTCAAAAGAACACGTTTATGGGCAAAAAAAACGCATAGGGTACCTAGTGATCGGTTCGCTGTATGATCGGTACAGAGAACGTTGAGCTGCATTTTTGCACGTCACACAGGCCGTTGGCAACTGGTATGTCTCCATAAGTTAAAAATTACTTGAATCTTACCTAACAGACAGTTGTTTATGTCGAACATCACGGAGAATACAGTCCGTCATCCTCCCTGATGGGAATCTCACAGGGAAAGGCGATCCATCCAACATTTCACCTATACAGGGTTGCCCACTTGCCCTTCGTTCTTCGATAGTGCCTTTGATATTAATTTTAGGACAAAAGGTCAAGAGACATTTTTTATTCAGATGTTCCCTGTTTACAACCTAAAAATATTTTCAGGCCCGTACTGCTCTCGGTTTCGTCTGTACAGGATCGTACTCGATTATTTTAAATGGAACACCCTATAGATTTTTATATTTTTGAAATCCATACCTACCTAAGTCGACTCATTTAGGAGAAAATAAATGTTTTTTTTTAAAATTGTCGCCGAAATCAACAATCAATAAAAAAATCATAACTATTGAATCATTGGCAGCAGAGCAACAAAATTGGAGATTGTCATAAACAAAAGAGCGTTCTATTTCTCGATATGCTGATTTTGAAAAAAATAAACTTACATAAAATCGAATGGTACAAAACACAATGAACATTACCTAAACATTAATTTTCAAACAACCTATCAGTATTGTGTAAACATTGCATTACACGATTTGAAAAATTTGTGTTAATATCTTCCAGGATATCAGGCATGATTCGCATGATTGATCTGAAAGCTTCGCGTATCCTAGAAACATTCGCCGAGAATGAAAACCATATCAACCAGTTCTTTATTTCGAAAACGTGACATTTTCGATTCGATTTAGCCTTTTTAACAAAGCGAAGACCATAATATGTCAAATACAATCAATTAAAATTAATGTGGTATGTGGTCTATTGTTATTGACATGGCAATTACGTTAAATGTATTTATGATAAAAGAACAGCATAGGTACTGTCTCAATAACATTTTAATACCTAGTCGTTTTTTTGTTTCACATTCCTGGTTTTTTAAGTAATAACACAATTTATTTAGGTAATAATAAGTAAATATCTGATACAAATATTGTTATTGTTTGTTGGTTCCTTTAATTTTATTTTCAGAATTGGGCGAAAAAACAAAATAATTCAAACTAAGGTTATTATCTCGAAAACTATTACCTTTAGGTATAGGGCATATTTAACAAAAATCAAAGCTGACTTAAAAAGCAATTCATTCATGAAAAAATATACAGGGTGTTCCATTTAAAATAGTCGACTTTTGGCATTTCTTGTGTGGTCGTTAAAAAAAATTCAGTACGGCCCTTTTGCAACAAATTTTTTTCAAAATCAGCATATCGAGAAATAGAACGCTCTTTTGTTTATGATAATCTCCAATTTTGTTGCTCTGCTGCCAATGATTCAATAGTTATGATTTTTTTATTGATTGTTGATTTCGGCGACAATTTTTAAAAAAACATTTATTTTCTCCTAAATGAGTCGACTTAGGTAGGTGAAAGGTCAAACAAACTTGGTCTAGAATCGAATATGGATTTCAAAAATGTAAAAATCTATAGGGTGTTCCATTTAAAATAATCGAGTACGATCCTGTACAGACGAAACCGAGAGCAGTACGGGCCTGGAAATATTTTTAGGTTGTAAACAGAGAACATCTGAATAAGAAATGTCTCTTGACCTTTTGTCCTAAAATTAATATTAAAGGCACTATCGAAGAACGAAGGGCAAGTGGGCAACCTTGTATAATGAAATTTTGTATTAGATGAAACTACACAAAAGTATCGTTATAATTATCGTTCTATTTAATGATTTATTTCTTCAGAAAAAGGGGATTTTGCTACTGGGAATCGCGAGATCTGTTTGTGCCTACAATAATAAATTGTATCTCCATTTCGATTTTTAGAATAAAAGTTATGTAACCTTTATTCCAAAATTTGATTGTAGTCATTGTCTAAATTCTTGAAAGGGAAGTTCTACTTTAACAATAAGATTGTACTAATCTCAAAAATCTAACAAACTAGAATCTTTAAAGCTCGAAATATACATAATATGTATTCATATTTACTTTACAATAATAAGATTAAGGACAACAATTCGTCATTTGTAAGTATGAAAATCGATACAAAATGTCTCGATCTGATTCAATTTAAGGCATATGAGGTTTAACAAGAAAGAAAATAGTTTCAAATAAACTGAAACCAATGTAATAGGAGACTTGAACAAATAATATTGTAACAGTAATACAAAACAACATCTATTCGAATACCTACCCACATAATAGCAAAATCTTTTCATTTACTCGCACCTTATAAAACGTACAATGGTAAGGGTGTCAGTGGTCTCGATATATCTCACGGCTCTATCCACGTTATATCGTTATGTAGTTGCACGAACACACAATACATCCCTTGGCTAGGGGCTGATAAGGGCGCAAATGGTCGGCGTTAATACGAGGGGACGGTGCATTTCATACTCTATTCTCCGGGCTCAATTTTGTGTATGTCATCGAGAAACGTGACTAAATTCTAAATGTAACTCAAGAGGAAATTGTTTTATGGCAGTTTCCAGCTATGCTTACTATATATACGCTGCCTCATTTACATTATAGGGTGTTGCTTTTAAACGAATGGACGTTCATAATTGAAATGTCTATGTGAGGACAATTTCTGGACATAATTAGAATAATTAAACGTGACGTGAAGTAATACAAAAAAATCTACGATCTCGAAATGAAAATTAAGTAATATGAAAGGGGTTCCAATGGGACAACCATTAAGATTGAATAACCAACGTTTCTGCATACCTATACAATTATTTACAAATAAATGATTTGTGTTACAAAACCGTAAAAGTAAACAAGTTAACCACAAAGTTCTTGTCTCATGTTATTTGTTCCTAACAGAATATAAGAGATGAAAGGATATACGAAAACTGTCGAAATTACATTTTAAAGTAAAATGTATCTGCAGTGCCTGAAAACTTGGAAAAAGAAATGTAGCTACTTAGCTCTTTTTAAAATAATAGTATTAAATATAAAATAAAGTATTAATTGTAATGACATGCATGGAAAATCTTCAACAACAATTTTGAAGTGACAACCACATACCCAATCATTTTTTCTATCTAAGATAGTACCTACTTATAGAAATAGCAGGTACATCAGGTAGGTAATTATTAAAATAATAAGTTATATCATTCACAATATCAAAACTACATATTATCTGTACACATCGTGACCAAGGACCTCAGTAAAATAAATAGTAAATACATGAAAATTATACGCACGAATGGTAGTATATCGAGCTACGAGTCATTTCCACAATTTTTTTAATCGAAAAGGCCAAGTATTCGATGAGGAGAATTTCGTTATAGTTCTAAAAGACAGTGGCATGATTTTTTGGCCGAAACAACGGTTTTTGAATTATTTCAAAGACGGTCAGAAAAATAAGGTCGCTACATCTTTTTGACTCAGTGCGTATTGTAACCGATTACAATAGAGTCGAATAGTTCAAGAAATTCGCCTAAAGATGCAATTCTAATAACTTTGTGTTGACCCATGAACTGATTTGGGACCCACCTGACAATTTTCGAAAACCAAGTGTTTCAGTAGTAACTTCATGGGATATTTCTGGTGGAAACACTGCGCTCATCTCAGCCCAAAATCAATGGACGGTGTTCACAAATCGTTTCTTCAATCTTTTCGCCCTTCACCTCGCAGCTTGTATATTTGTATTATTATTGCCAAGAACTATGAGTAGAATTAGTGGTTATGGTTCTTAGCAAATTGGTAATCGTTAAACAAGGAACTATTTGGATTCTGGATTCTAGGAATACAATCTAGTGTGTACCTTAAAGGGTTTAATGATATTGGAAGAAAGAAGTTAACGTGAGTGACTGTTAGTTTCATTCACTTTTTATAAGCTGGGAAAGTAACACGAGTCATTTATTGTAGTCAGTAATCGCAATTGCCTAAATGTACACCATTTCTCGACATTTACGCTAGTTTCTATAGGTACATATTGTGTATCCATACCAATGTCATCATGAAAATACACTAAGACGTATCTAGAACTCGTTGAATTTTAAAATGCAATAAAAGTAGAAGTCTAAAAATTCGTTACATCCACCACCTTATTTCGTTCAATGATTTATTTAGGCGAAATAATGTGAAATCATTCGGAGCATCCGGGAATTTCTTTGCGATTAAACCAAAAAAAGAATGTCTCGATGACTGTCTGCTGTTTAAAGCAATTGTTTAAGGCACCCTCAGAAATAAAAATCCGAAGTATTGAGGTCAAGAGAAAGTGTAGGTTATGTAACTGTCCTTCTCTACCTATCCATCTGTCATGGTACATTCCAGCCAATATATTTCCAACAATAAAAGATAAAAATAAAATGTGGTGAAAATTTATCATGCATAGGTACCTAGAAGAACATTTTGACTTACCAAACAGTCACATGTAATTCCAGCCGACACATTAACTTTAAACTGATGCGGATGCCCGCCTTGAGCTGCAACTTGAGGATTTTGGTCGTCCATATGTGTTGGTTATGGAATCTTGTTAGTTATACCATCTCTTCCAAACGTTGCCTCGCCTGTAAGCAAAACTGAAGAAACAAACGACAGACTAGCAGTTCGTGCAATACATCGATATGGTGGATGATCAGTAGGCAAAAGGGTTTTTCTATTCTCCACTTCGACCTATGTGATGAATTGATGAAACACCACTTGTCAGAGCCAGTTGTCCTGTGCTGATGCTTGAGTATTTTTTAACATCCTGGTTTAGCGTACGAGCAAAGGTTGGATAACTCGGCTGTTTTCGGACTGGAAAGGCCAACTAATAGAGCCTCGTCGCGTCCTTTACCATTTACGCGGCAGTACATAAAATTCATGTCTGTCTGATCGCTAAATGAATATTATCCAATGGTTGAACAGAACACTTTCATTTAACTCTCTACAAACGTTGAAGATAGATTAATGACAAATGTAATCAAGTCTCTATGGCAAAAAACCAAAGCATTCTATAAGTGCATAGGTTGGATTATACCTGGAAAACCATTGAAGGTAAACTTTCATTGATAACTGAGAAACTAAGGATTTTTGGTCATATATTTTATATACTTAGGTGTATACAGGGTGAGTTTTTTCCGACGTTTAGTATGGAGATCTTTGAAACTTCCCAGTAGAGATAGAGAGACAATTAAATGGAGAAAAAATTGCTGTTTTATCAGCTCAATTTAATGAGTCTTTCGTTTTTTGAAAAAATGCATATCTCAAAAAATCATGTTTTTCGTTTTTTTCTTTAGTCTATAGCCTATATAGCTCTGTTATTATTGACGTTAGAAAAAATGTGTAAAGGAAAAAAGTTGTAGATAATTATGGCCTCAATAATACAGATTGATCAAAGTTTTTATTGAAGGTCTAATTTTTGAGTTATAACACACGTATTTTCATAAATATAGAAATTATGCCATTTATTGTTTTTAATGTCGCATTGTTTAAGTATCTACCTATAGGCTATGAAAACAATTGATAAATGCGATTATGCGTTCTTCAGAAACCGCCATCTCCCAGAATGACTAATTGCTTAACAGACTGGCAAAGCATCCAGTTCCAATTGAAAGAGAAGCTTGTCTTATTCATCCTTTGAAAACAAAGCACCAGCTTGACGAATCTGTGTGGGATCTTTAGTTACAGAAATCCAACAAACTTCATACAACAATACAGTTGAACTTAACTAAAGTACTGTAGGCAGTAAAGGAAATAATTATACTAAACAAATTAGCAAACTTTTCACGAAAAAAGTACGTGGTAACACTCTGATAAAACCAAATTAAGCAATGCTGCTCGGCAACTGAAAGAGTTAATGGTGAATAAATTAGTTTGGTTAAGAGAACTAACAAATAACAGTAAAATTGATCATTCCTTGTGGGCAATCGCAAAAAGATAACACATACCGATCTTAAAAAATTATACCAAAAGAAATTGAAATATTCCAAGCAAATAAAGGTCACGACACATGGACTGAAAAAAATTCACATAAGAAAACCCAAGTCCTATACCTACTTATTATAAATAATGATAGGTATTCCTCTGAAGATAAATGTTATACAATGCTAACTTCGCTGTTAATGCTGCCATGCTGGCTGTAGGTAAAGACCAGGTTGTAGAGTGAACGTTAAGAAGAAGAGAGAAGAGCTTAGCATCAGGTACAAAAAATGTATTAACTGTTGTGTATGCAGACAGACAAGTGTGGGTGCGGGGACACGTCCATTGGGTGTGACATATAGCAACAGAATGTCTTGTGTTGTGTACTACCATATAAAATAAATAGTTAGATTGTACAAGGTTGTTTTCTGTTACCATCGCGGTCGTAAACATATTATTAACTATTAGGAAAAGGATCCACCGTCTCAATCCACAATAAAATACTTTTGTATAAACTCGTATGAACAAATGGGGGTGCGCCAATAGATCAAAATTCTTGATTATAGTAGTAGAGTTGAAGTTTGTGCTATTCAACTTCCACAATTTAAAATGACCGCCCTTTTGCTGTTGTAAATTTTTTGTAAAAAAGGTTTGAACAAATGTTGTAGATATTAAACTGATGATTCCAAAGAACTTTGATTTTTTGAAATCCGACTACAAATAATGGAGATATAGAGATGTGTAAAAAAACAAAAAGGTTCATAATCCAAAATGAGACAAATTAAAAACGTGTTAGCTTTGACGAGTTCTATAACCTCTATTACGTTGTCCACTTTGAGTAGAAACACCCTTTATATAGTATTAAAATGTAAATTTTTACTGTTACCTACTCAATATGCCATTTGTAACATTCAAGCATTTTTAATGTATAATTTTCCATTGGGTAAATCCACTCATTAATCATTATTTAATAAAATATTGATTCGTTAAAACCAAAAATTCAAAACGTATATGTACCTACATTAAACACTATTCACGAATGTCATTCGTACTATTTACGTGATTCATATGCATTCATTTGCATAACAACTTTACACATTTACCTATAGCTGAATTTTCATGCGTAACAGGCACTTACTAAATTTTGAAATTATAAACATGAAACGATTATGATACGTGATTGAAATAATTAACGTTGCAAATTGCGAAAAAATTTAGAAAAGCTTTAAAGCTGTGACAAGCAGAGCAGCGCAGCTCATTTGTAATCATTTCCCACTGTCATCAGCAAAACGAGTAAACAATTTTGCAGTTTATTTTCACAATGGAGAAATAATCTTGTTAAACACAGATTTAATTGCTAGTATGGCGACCAAGTGTTTGGATGTAATTACATTGACGATGATTATGATTGAAAATCAAATAATGGCATACACATATTCTCTTTAAATACGCGCCAATAATAAGTTGATAATCGAAATAGATTTCCTCCTAAATGTAAATGGAAAAGAAACTTGGAAGCACCCCATTGCTGTTATTTAAAGGGAATTTTTTACATACGAGTGTGTGTTGTACCTATTCACACCCTGTATCGATTATTCAAAATAAACTCTTCTATTACATTTTAGGGCATGTTAGCGTTGATAGCAGATTATATTGCTCGCGACAGACGCGTTTTCATTTACTCTCCCCTATGTAATATAGTCTAAAAACCCCGTCGACACTCCCTCTTTAGTCTGTACCTCGTGTTGTGAACAAAGAAAAGCACTGATGCATCACAAGCGGCCATCTTGTTGATTTGTGTTATACAATCTGTGAAATCAATTGTAAGATTTCGCCGTTATTATTATTTAATTACATTTTTAAGTTATTATCAGTTTGTAACAGTTGGTAATCCAATAATTCGAAATGAATGCGTTCTGTTAGAGCGTAATTATCCTACAGAAAACTAGAGTAGCATCAAAATATGAAATATTCAAACACAGCAACACTCTAATAACATTATAATACTAGGATTAATTTGTATTATAATAGACAAAAAATCAATTCCGACATATTAATTTATACTTAAAAGCAATTAGAAATGTAGTGCAACCTTCTGAGTTTGTCAGTACTTACATGTTTACTACTTTTTGTTGAATGTCTTAGATTTTGTTTGTTGCTTAACAATCACAACACTACCTGTGTCAAATTTCGAAAAACCAGAAGCTAACACCGCCATACAGTACTTACACGTAAAGAATGAATCAAATCTTCTGTTCTCAAGAAGAACATTTTCTTGTTTTCGGACATACATTCGTCAAAAATCTGGAGGACGGTTTTTCCTTACCATGTGACAAAGGGGTGAAGAGGTTTATTAAAAGAATGTGAGCTGTAAAATCTAGGTTTGCCATTGCCAAGCGTGACTGTTTTGCGCGAAACAACAGAATCTAAGATTCAGATCATTGGGAGCTAATAGGACTGATAATCTTATAAGACTTTTTTTGGCTCACAAAATATTGGACATGGCAAACCTAAAGGTGTTCGATGTGAAAAACCTTTAACGACGCGGTACAAGCCGAAAACAAGTTATTTTGACAACACAATTATCGTTCCTACAATTTTATGTGGTTTTAAAATACATTCATCATCATCATCATTTATTCATTTAGTAAAATACATGCTTATTGATACACATACAACTAAAATTGTCATAAAAATTACATAAACAGTCTATAAATAATTAAATAAAATAATTAATTAAAATATTTTCACTTGAATCGCAAAGTTTATAGAGGATGATTTATATCAAAGTTGCATTTTTTTTAATGGAGTCCCCTGTTGGTCAATTCTAGTGCGACTTTATGTATCACACATAGTACCTACTTAAAACGAATCGTTTGGCCGCATGTGTCCAAAAAATTGAATATCGCAGGGATCACAAAGCTTAGAAAGCCGTGACGTTGCGATATTACAAAAACATGAAATGTACTACCTAAGTACCTACTATCGTAAACCGGACGGTCAAATCCGAAATTACTACGTCAACTGACAAAATTTCTACAAACGGTAACTTGATTTTTCAAATGGCACTACCAATTTTTCTTTATTACGTTTTAATTTTTGAACTATGAATTTACAAAAGTATGTATACCTAATTGCGAGTTTATTATTTTCAATTTCAATATAGAATTTAATTTAAACTTTTTAACTTTCAGTAGCAGTAGATAATATTTTACGTTTCGTATTTTGAAATTTGACTTTCCAAATTATAGTTTAGGATTCATTAGCATTAATATTTTGAGTTTCAATTTTTTATTTCAAATTTCTATTTTGAATACGAAATTTTTGAATTTTATGTGGATGTTTTAATTTACATTTTATATTTACATCTTTGAAGAATTTGAATACCTACTTCGAATTTGGAATTTTGAACTTTGGATTTCTAAGCTATGCGTTTTTTATTTTTCTTTTATAGTTTCAGCAGTAAAAAAGTCAACACCGAGATCGTGGGATTCACTTGATTGAATACCGAAAACCGGTATTCAAAATTTGTTTGAAGTCTTTTTGAGTTTTTAAATCAAAAAATAACTGTTATGTAACCGTTTACACATGTATTCAATGTTAGGGTCCCAATCAAGATGTTTATCGATTTTTGTTCCTAGAAATGTTTCCTCATTGCTGAGTGGTAAGTATTCGTTAAAACTGATTTCTAATTTACAGGGAGTTTTCTTTTTGTTATAAAATTCGATACAGACCGTTTTTTACTAATTACTAATTAATCGGTTTATACTACACCAGCGTCTAAAGTCATCCAGTACCTGTTTTATTTTATTTCCGAGATTATTTTTGTCATTATCAGCAACAACGATGGTAGTGTCGTCCGCATACATAAATACTTGGCCTTGAGATATATAATCTGGTAAGTTGTTTACAAAACACAGGAATATTAGTGGTCCTAGAACACTGCCTTGTGGCGTCCCCATTGATATGTTATATTGCGTCGAAGACGTATTATTAAATTTGATAAATAAGCGTCTATCTTTTGAGAACGAGACGAGATAATCGTTTATTGGTCCTCTGATCCCCATACAATGAAATTTCTCTTTTAAAAAGGATATATCGACTACATCGAATGCCTTACTCAAATCAAAAAAAGGTCCATAAACATATTCATTATCATTCATTTTGTCATTTAGAAACTGATCCAGCTCTGTAGTAGCATTTTTTAATTAAAACAAAATATGCTATTGTTTTCATATCCATCTGTGTGGTATTTAATTATTAGTCCTTTGGGGACTTACAGTCATGAAACTTTCGTTTTCTATGGCATATTAAGTATGTTTCGAAAAAATGCGCGTAGTCTGCACATATGTCGTGAACAATTTGAATAAGTTTAATGTTAATTATAACTTCTGCATTTCTTAATGATTGGCGATAATAATAATAATAATAATAATAATAATTTATTCGTGTCGAGACTTGAAGCTTACACACGTCATATTAATACACACGTCATTAGTAGTAGGTATTAAATCTAACATTAATTTATAAGTTGATAAATCTTATAGATAGTGATAGATAGTTAAATACAAACATCATCGTTAAGGAATTCATTATAATTGTAATAAGCTTTACGTATTAATAAGCTTTTTATTGCTGTTTTGAATTCATTAGGTTGCAAATTTCGTATGTTTTCATTTAATTTGTTGAAAAACATTGGACAAAAGTAATTAATTGAAAATCTACTTTTATTAAGTTTCGTTTTAATTATTTCTATATTATTTTTAAATCTGGTGTTATGCATGTGTATATCCGCATGAAGAGTATATTGGTTAACATTCTCAAAAACGTACAACAAACAGTGGTATATATCTGTTAGGTATAAGAAAACTGCATTCAGCTCTTGCCTTAATGACATAAATGTCAATGTCTCTTAGAACTTATAATGAACTTATCAAGCTGAAAAGATATAACATATAACAAATTTAAATAAAAAGATTTTTACATTTCAAAAACTTTAATTCATTCGTATCGCTAGAAGTATACCTCTGCACTTTTTTCTCCCACTTTCCCTATCTCATGAAATTCCCATAAAGAAAATAGGAAAGCTCACCCTGCGTTCCAAATTTGATGGTCACCGTTGGTATCTTGGAAACGGCAAGTCAGTTAAATAGAAGGATATGGAGGTTTATAAGATGCCAACGGGGAGCATCGAAATTGGAACCCAGTGCAGTGCAAGGTTTATTATAGTCGTTGAGTGATTTCGCTATATGTGTCGCTATTAGGGATTCACGGGCTTGGCTTGAATGTTTAAAGCTTGACATAACTTCAAGTCGAGCCTACAAAAAACCAAACCAAGCTTAAATATTATCCAAGCCAAGCTTATTTGTGGATAAGCTTGAGTTATCAAACGTTTCCAAGTCAAGTTTTCAAGCTTTTCCCAAGCTTTCAAGCTTATACTTCTAAGCATTTTTTACTATTCCATGGAAAATAATTCTTAGAAGATCCAGCTGATGATTTTGCATTCTACCATAAAATATATTCATTTAGTACAAAAGAAGTACCTATACGTGTAATTCGGGGTATACTATTTGAGATAGTCTGTGCTCTACTCAAACAAAATATATCATTAGTAGGTATATGTAGATTCGATTTAGTAAGAAAAGAATAGTTCACTTACAATCATTGTAAAAAAAATTACCAGTAGATATACAGTATGTCTGTAAATGGCAACATATGGGAAACTTTTTTATTATTAATTTTACGAAAAAAAGTTATTCTTTATAAAAAGCTCTGCATGTTCTAAAATCTAAAATACAATCATCAGATATTAAATTTTTTCAGTCGTGTACGCGGTTTGTCAAAAAATATGGATTTTGCTCAAGAGTAAAGTACCTTTATTTTTGACAATATCGAAAATTGTTATTAAAAAAAGTTAATCAGAACTAAAAACTACGTTCAAATGTGCAATTACATCCTGCTAGTTAAAATTTTTTTTACAACTTTTTCTCAAATTAAGTACCTACCTACCGATACTGATAGATACTTATTTTTTCCTATTTTTGAACAATGCAAATGTAAGTGTAGTTACGTGAAATCTAGGATGCACTGATAAACAAATGATTTGTATTATATCAAGAAATGTTTGACAGTGAGGTTTCTGAACGGAACGGAAATCGTATCAGTACCGGTAGGTAATAATTTGAGAAAAAGTTGTAAAAAAAATGTTTTTTTAAAATCGGCCAGAAAGTAGTAGTTTCCGGATTATTTTTAGGCTAGAAAATGTCATTTTGACGGACTGAGCCGGAAAGTCATTGTGATAGTCCGGTAAAAGTTTTACCGGACTCATTTTGACTTTACCGGACTCATTTTTTACTTTCCGGCCTAGAATGGTCAATTGTTCTTCCCGTTTCTGGACGATTTTAAAAAAAATATTGTACGTAATACGTCCCAAAGTGCTTTTACTGGACTCGTAGGCTTGCAGGACTCGCCTGCGGCTCGTCCTGTAATTTGCCTACTTGTCCAGTAAAAGGTAACTTTCGGGACTTGTTACGTAAACTACTATTATCTATAGTCTGTAAAATGAATGTTTGCGATTTTCGGCTTAGCGCTTTATTTGGCGTACACATTCGTAGTTTGTATCTATTTCGTTGTAACACACAATATTTGGAAATAGAGAGAATGGAATGCTACATTATCGTCGCCACGGGTGGTGAACTAAGACAGACACTCTACGTTTAAAACATTTGTATTTGTGTCAGGTGTGTTAGAAGGAAACAGTAATGTTTATTTTAGGCGTCTCTTTAAAGACTAAATTGTCTGTTGTAATCCTTTGACAGTGGTATTCAAAAGTTATTTTCGCGTGTTTATTGAAGGAATATAACATATTTTCAGTAGGTAGTTGTTACAAACACGCGAAAATAACTTTTGAATACCACTGTCAAAGGATTACAACAAACAATTTAGTCTTTAAAGAGACGCCTAAAATAAACATTACTGTCTGTTTTAGAACATGCAGAGCTTTTTATAAAGAATAACTTTTTTTCGTAAAATTAATAATAAAAAAGTTTCCCATATGTTGCCAACTTTTAGAGACATACTGTACAGATATATATTTCTCAAAATCGCAATGGGTGCAACAGTACCTTGTACAAAATCTGTTGCACGTCACGCTGTAACACTAGTTTTTAATTGTAAAATGATACGGCTATCAGGTGATGTCCTGCAACGGTTTTTGATTTGTACGAAGTCAAAAATTATAAATTAAAAAATGTGAATGTGTAGATATTCTGGAAAATGTACGGTCTACATAACGGTTCCTCGGAATTTTCAGATATTTTGTTATAACTTATAGTTAACAATCGCTTAGTTAAGCACTCAACGGTGACTAAACCAACCACTAACCAAAAGTTGAGTAATACTGCGAAAGTCCGACAGTGAGCTATAGGTACACGTATGACATAATGCGCAATGTGTTCCAACCTCACTACTCTTATGGGAAGAGCAAGAGCACGAATTTTAAAAAAGCTTGATAAAGCTTCGGAAGCTTGATAACCAAGCCAAGGCTGCATTTGCAAACATCAAGCCAAACCAAGCTTTTCTTCTTAAAAAGCTTGCCTTTCAAGCTCAAGCCAAGCTAATTATATTTCAAGTCAAGCTTGGTGAATCACTGGTCGCTATCGTCAGCAGACGGTGTACTCTTCGCTATGTATAGTCAGCAGAAGAGTTGCCTTCTGGGTTGGGTCGCAAACCAGAATTACAGAATTGCAACTCAAAGCAATTTTTGTACATTGTTTTGTTAAGACGCAGTTAATTAAAAATTTAGTGGCACAAGACTTTATAAAGAATTTAATGGAAGCGATAGGCGTCCCCTCATTAGAGAACGTTTATTAGAAGTCCCCAAAACGTCTTAATTTATTTTCAAAATCTCAAAAAATGGATACTAAAGGTTAAGACCTCTGTGGCCTACAAGATGGGTTGTCTTTTTCTTGCTGCGTGTATTAGGCGTTGACCCTTACGACTTTACTTTGGATCCTCCAATCTTTGCTATCCAACATATCTGTTCCATTTGAATTGAAGGTTCATCAGTTGAAAAAAATTGTACTATTTAACATAGTCGCACACACTGCTTAAATTCCAAAAACTCGCATTGGAGCTATGCGAGGAGTTCCTAAAGACAATGTAAATTTTTTTATTTAAAAGCAATTTTAGAAACTAAATTCCACCCTTTTTACACTTACAACACAAGGAATAGATTTCCAAGTTTCATCATAAGAAAAGTTGTTTTCAAAACCATTACAAAAATACACTTTCTTTAGAGATGTTCATAAAGGCGCTTTCAACGATCCTGAAAAAGTCCTTAATGGAGTTTCTGGAAATTTCTCTTTGAAAGGTTCCCATTCAATAAAATAATAAAATTTACACAAAGCAACTTGATTAATTGGCAAAATCTAAATAAATAAATGAAATGTACCAACAAGTAAAGAAATGGAAATTTTATTTATAATAAAATAATAAATCAAAAATGTTTACTTCACTTCACTTCACTGAAAATTTTGAGCAGTTTAGAATGGGTGCTGTGTTGATAATGTTAATGTACATAACTTTAATAATATATACCGTGTGTCTCACTTTACATTCTAAATAAATTACTCTTTTATCGTTGAAAAGAACTTATCATTCAACGCTTTTATTAATAGTGCAATTAGTATAAAAATTTTAACAGTGATAAAGGTCATTAAGACGAGCCTTTTTGTAGGAATGATATTTTTTGTAGAGTCCAAATCTAGCCAACTATGATGAAAATAATAACTAGCGTTTCAAGTTTCAAGTACCTAGTCATAGTAGCGATGAAGATAGAGCAAAAAAGCATTAAACTTCGTTGTTGCTAATCACTAAAATAATCCAAATACGAAGTTTCGCTGAAACATTTTAATTTTTTTTGCATTTTCCTGTTACTCATTGAAACAATTCTTATCTCAAATATCAAGTGTGCAACGCACAATGTTTCAAACGTTTGCTATCAATTTGTGTTGTTTGATTAGTGATGGGCGTACAACATTTAAGTATTCAATGAGTTTACACAAAAATGCAGAAAAAAAATTAATATTTTTCAGCGAAACTTCGTATTTGGAATATTTTTTAATATTTTATTGCTCTATCTTCATCGTGACTATAACTTTACTTGAAACGCTAATTTTTATTTCCATCATAGTTGGCTAGATTTGGACTCCACCAAAAATATCATTCCTACAAAAAAGCTTATCTTAATGGCCTTTGTCACTGGTAAAATTGTTTAATAAATGAGCTATTTAGGTGTCTTCTTTTAAAGTGAGACACACGGTATAATGTGTCCTCTATAATAAACGCTCTTATACAAAATACCTACACGCTACACTGCAACGTTCTCAAATGTAAAATGTTTAAAACGAAAAAATGAAATTAGACAAATATACCTATGCCTACTCTGTTCAGAAAAGATTCGATTAGGCGGATTTTCTATTAGGAAAATGTGAAACGAGAAATGTAACGTCCACTCCACTGCGTAGACAATTAGTCCCACCTTGCCGTGGAGACGATAAATTAAGTAGTCTACATACGAAGTTACTCACTTATTACGTAAGACCATTAAGTAAAGAAGAGATTATATATTGGTAAGACCTATTCTCAATAGAAAAGAATTATTCATTCCTAAATTACAGTTTCTCGATATTCTTCAGTTTGAACGACATGTCGTCTTAAATCTACGCCATATACCTACCCTTATTGAAGATTGGGGTATGTAATTATGTACAAACATAATTTATTCAAATTATTTAAATCCCTAATTGTTACGCTCTAACTTCTACAAGAAAGTTTCCCTTCACGTATCTATAAGTCTTTTGAAAAGCGTATATCAACTTTATTGGAAAAGTTATTACTGACAAATTATTTGTTATTTCGTAAACGTTTTATATAAGTATCGTGCTGTATCTCGCAAAATCTCGAATTCAGCACGGCCCTCTTGGTTGAAGTGAGTGGCAGCTGACATCTTGGATGCTCTGAACAATCCGGATGAAAACTTTGGAACATTGAGAATTCTTACCTTGTATTGTAATCTGAAAACGGTTATATATTGCTAAAATGTGCGGTACGATTGTTGTATATAACGGAGAGATTACATTCACTACAACATCAATATAAACACTATTCGCTGCTTAATATAGAGAAAATACGTAATCGTTAAAACCATAAATAACATTCATAATTTTTATAAGAAGAGACTCCACGATCCCGTGCCATATTTCGAGGGTTTGAATTATTATTTTATACCAACCCTCATTGTCGCTGATGCCGAACCAAGTTTCGCGAACACTTCAACCTCTTGACTACATGAAGAGGTTCTTCAAACGTGACGATCATTTGTTTGATGAATTTGCTCCCTGACTTTTCATCTAATGTAACAACTCTTACGACCCTTCATCTTCATAATATAACCTCAACCCTCATTTAAATTTGATTGATATTTTAAGCCGATTGTGTAACTATTATGTTTATATAAATATATTTTGGAGGTCATCATAGTTACTTATCCATCGATCAGACAACGCCATTAGGATTAACTTGAGAACTTACTATTTAATGTACTCTGAAAAGGTGTGGCTTACCTATCAATCCTAATGCTTTGTTAAACTGACAATTTGATCCTATTTCCAAAGACCAGATGCCCAGATATGTCAACTAAGAGCTAAGCGTGTTCTTTTTTACATTTACAAGTAGGTAGTAAAGAATTTTTATTAACTGAACTTTTCAGAGATCTTAATTTAAATGGACTATCCAATACTTTTACAAATGACTCTCTATAGATTACTTTCATTTTCAATAGTTTTATAACTGAATTAACTGTTCCCATTCTTTACATAAAAAGGTGCATCTTTAATGCTTAAAATAGCATAGTAATACCGAAGGAATTCAAAATGAGATGTAAATTTACCTCGCTAAAAACTGCTGGAAGTGTCGCGAATGCTAATTAAAAAAACTCAATTTTTTCGTTCCCTAGGGCCATGTTTTAACAAATAGCACTCCAATCAGTACGCCAGCTTACGCACCCTCCAAAGCTCCATTAAAATGAAATAAAAAAGCGACGGAATAATCTGGATCACAAAAGGGCGACACAATACGAGGGTGCCTTTCATCACAATAACAATACACTGTCATTCTCGACTCCGATTGGTTGTACCCGCCATAACAGCTCTAAACAATAGAATAAAATACAAGTTAGACCCATTATAAACATTTATATTACATATCTATATATTGTAGAATTTCCTTAACGGATTATTTACCTACCGCACTATTTAAGTACTTATCTGTTACGTGCACGCAAAATACCACGTACGAATTACGAGAAGGCTTAATTTTAATTATCCATCATTATTTTAAAAGAACTTTGATTTCAAAATGGCGACGGATTATCTATACTTACCGAAGTTTACAACACTTTATTTAATTGACGTTATGTAATTGGCGCTAAAAAACATGGTAGGTAAGCATTGCAAGCAGCAAGATTCTAATTATTTCTAAGTAGGTAGGTACCGTATTAAAAAGCAGTAGATAATAGAAATACTTGAACAAATTGACCATGTTCTTATAATGTCTCTAATAAGAGTAATAATAAAAAGCATATAGCACTTTTCGCCATTGAATTAAACTTCTTTCATAAATGATTCCTTGCGTAACGTACGACGAAAGCTACACTGTGCAGAAATAATACAGAGCTATTCTATAATAATTCATAGGATTTTAAAACACTATATTTTAAAATGTATCACACATAGAAATTAATGGGGGATAAACAAAAACTTAAGTTTTCATGGCACATACAAGAAAACGGTAGTGTAGGTATGGCATAATGGTGGAAAATCAAGAAAAAAGATTTCTGTTTTGGAATATACATGGGTTGTTTCTTTAGTTCTGGCAAGGCAACTATTTATTTTCTGGATACACAGCATACATACAAGGTTGTAAGTTTTACAGGTCTTCAATGTAGTCACCAGCATTGCGTACAATGCGTTCTCAGCGATGTGGTAGCCGCCGAATGTAATCGGCACCGCCTAATCTCTGGTTGGTACGTAGAGACCAATCAACTGCACTCAGAATGTCGTCCACTGTTCTGAATTTGTCTCCACGTAGTGGTTCCTTCCTACACTTAGGAATGAGATCGAAGTCGCAGAGACTTATGTCCCGAGAGTATGGAGCAGGGACGGCGCAAGGCAGGTTCCGCGTTGGCCGGAATCCGACCCTGCAGTTTATGAAAATTACCCAATTAAAAAACACAGATTTTGATTAACTTTTTACAGAATACGATTAACAGATGCGAGAAATTTTTGTAGTAGTGACAAAAATCATCAATGTTCAGTGTAAATCCATAATTCCGGAAACTACTTTAAATAAAAAAATGCAGACGCTTTCAGAGAAATGTACTTTTTAGAAAACATAAACTACAACAATAGTTTTTTGCAAAAGTTATACGTCATACATGTACATGAACATGATTATAGAGGCTACTTTGTGCAATCTGATGCAATCAGCTCTCAGAGTAACTGAGGAATGGTGTAAGGAACACTGCTTGTCCACCCAACAAAAACCAAGAAAAAAAATGTGGCAAGTATTGCCACAAGACTTCCCTCGTGCCATAGAGAATGTAATAATACATTCTCTATGCTCGTACCAAAAAACTACAACTTTTTCTTATAAAAAATTAGTGCCACCATTTTAGGTTATACCGGAAGTGACGTCATCAAAGGTAATATCAGCATTTTCGTGCTTTACCCGAATGCAATCGATTGGCGAAAACTTTAA
Source organism: Pyrocoelia pectoralis (assembly GCA_036250285.1). Taxonomy (NCBI): domain Eukaryota; kingdom Metazoa; phylum Arthropoda; class Insecta; order Coleoptera; family Lampyridae; genus Pyrocoelia; species Pyrocoelia pectoralis. The sequence goes on from CM070074.1 coordinate 67,587,309, forward strand.
TAGTTTCTGAGTATACAGCTTTGCAAGAAAATGTGTACGGACAGACTATACAGACTACAGACGACAGACGGAAATTTTTTTTCATTTTTTGAATCTACGTATTCAGAAATGCAAAGATTTGCATAGGTCAATTTTTTATTTTTGGAACACTAACTACATAATACAATAGGTACTTCCCTTTTACTTCGTACTCGGGACTCGGGACACACTTGACAACAAACTGAATTGGAGTAACTATGTATCTCTAGCTCAAAGTGGAAAAAGCAAATAGGGCTTTCTGGCAATGTCGCCGCGCAATTGAAAGACTTTGGAACTACCAATCTGCGATCATCGATGAGTCAAGGCCCCGCAAAATTTTTGAACCCGGCCTCGCAAAAGATCACGCCGGCACTGGTATGGGGGGTGATAGAGCACCACCCAACTCCAGCTATTGAACAAATCAGACACCGCTGCTGCTACATACGCCCTTGCATTGTCACGCAGAATGATGGGTGGAATATCCATGAAGTGTCATTGGGTTCCTTAACGCTGCTCGCAGATTATTTTGCAGAAACGAAAAATAGTACTCTGCATTGAGGGAACGACATGCTTTAAGATAACACCATCCCAATCATAGGCTACGGTTAGCATCGTTTTCACATTCGTAGCGGTCTGCGGAACTATTGTTTTTCACGGTGACCCATGATGACGGCATTCGGACGATTGACATTTCAACAGTGGTTCATAACTTTTCGCTCAAGTCTCATCAGTGGTGATGATACGTCGTAAGAAGGTCTCTCCTTCCCTCTTATAGCGCTCCAAGTGTGTACAGGCAGCTTCATATCGCAGAAATTTTTGCAACTCCGATAACTGATATGGAACCCATCGTGAAGCAATTTTTCGCATCCTAAGGCGGATCTTAAGGATTCGATGCAGAGTAGAAAGTGCTAATCCAGTATCTGCGGCTCACTCTCGAATAGTGCAGTTCCGATCTGCTTCCACTAATCTGAACACTGTCTGCACGTCATTCTCACTAACCGGTGGATGACCAGATCTAGGCATATGTGACGCATTTTCGCAACCTCCTTTAAAGGTTTGTACCCACCCTGCCATTGTTCGGTACAGCAATGCATGTGCACCACAAGCCTTTCGAAATCCTTGATGCCAAAACTAAAGAAACAACCCATGTAGAATAGTATTACCTACTTGGCGCAGTTTACATTCTGACTGGCGAATATGAAATAGGGTCACTCCATTATCAACAACACTCTGAGATGGTTAACTGTGTAAAAGAAAACGCATGGGGCTACCAAAGATTTTTCGTGCAATGGTGACAAAAAGTTTCGTGGGCGGCTTTCAAAATTGTACAGAGTGGTTCAAAATTTGACACTTTCTTATGGTAACACCCTTTATAAGAGATAGAAAAAAATGGACCAAGGTGTCTGGAGCTCAATTTTAATGAGAAAATCACTGGCGCAAACGGAATTCAGCTATCTTTAATCGTTTGGACGCTAGGGGCGTTTCTCGAATTTGGTCGATTTTTTTAATGCTCCATAACTTTCTTATTTTTAAAGATAGGTGATTTTGTAAAAATCTTTCTTAGAACGCTTTTTTGCGTAGAATCCATCGCGATAAACAATTTTTATACAGGGTGTTTGGTTTTTTGTGTGCAACCCTTAACTACATTTTTTCATACGGACCACCCTACATGTATATTTTTGGGTTTTTGAAAAGAGAGTGAAATTTCCTAAATTTTGTCATTAAAATTACGTATGACAAATCCTAACGTTGAGAGGGATGATTTACAGACTGCCTGAATGTGTTCTGAGAATAAGGTTATCATCAAAATACACTCCTAGATCTTTGATTACCTTGGTTCGGGATATCACAGAAGAATTAATTGTGTAAATGAAATTTATTGAGCTGAATTTTCTCGTGAAAGAGATAATTTGATATTTTTGTATACTTATTTAATTGTAGACGGTTTGGTTGACACTAGGACTGGACTAAACTGACATTGTTTTGAAGCACATCGCAATCTTTCAAATTTTTAAATCATCGGCAAAGAGCAGTTTGTTACAAGTTATTATATTTGGTAAATAGTTAATGAATAGAATGAACAACAAAGGTCCCAGTTTAGATCCTTTGGGTACCCCAGATGTAGCAATACTGGGCAGAGAGGTATAATTATTATAAGGAACATACTGGGGTTGATTGTCGAGGTAAGATGCAAACAATAGCAATAACGAAGAATGTAAACCAAAGTTGTTTAATTTTTTCGGTAACAGATCATGGGAGATAGTATCAAACGCCTTGCGGATATCTAAGTAGATGACATCAACTTGTCCTTGATTATCAATTACATTAGATATATAAAAATTCAGTTAAGCATGATAGGTTAGATGTAGTCGAACGTTTCTCCATAAATCCATGTTGATAGGGAAAGATGTAATTTTTTATACCAGGATAAATGCGATTATACAAACAAAATTCGAAAATGTTTGCAAAATTATTTAAAATGCTAATGGGCCTATAATTTGTAACATCATTACCAGCTACCACCTTTTAAAACTGGACATATGTTTGCTGTTTTCCACAAATTTCTGAAATACACACATTTTAATGGAAAGGTTGAACAAAGTAATAAGAGGTTTGGCAAAAACATGTCTACAATCTTTAACTAAAAAACTCGGTGTTTGGGCAGAACCTGACGTAATATTGTTTTTTAGCTTTTGTAGTGCTTTGATAATTTCCTCTTCGTAAATAGAATTCACAAAAACATTAAGCATAATAGAAATTAGAGATTTTGGGTATCTAGTCGCAAACATTTGAAATTAGTTTAGGCACAAATTTAAGGTATAACCTTTGATTATATACAGGGTGATTCATTAAGAATGTCCAATCTCTGAATTGTAGATTCCAGACCTCAAAATATGATGATTCTGCCCAACATGCCTTATACAAATATTGCTCGTTTCCGAGATACCGGGTGTTTAAAGTTTAAATATGAATTTTGATTTTCGCAATAACAATTAATTAATGTGATTAAAAATAATAGAGAAGGGTTATTTGATATGAAGAGATCTTTGCGAAAACGGATCATAAATAATAGTTTATTGTTGTTACACATTTAGAGAATAAATTTTTTTTTTAAATTAAAATTTATTGAACTGTTTAGAAGCAAATAACTCGATAACTGATCGAGTTACACGAATCAAACAAGAGTAACTTTTTTTTGTAGAATCTAACGCTTTTCCATATTTTATTATTAGTTTGCTAATAGTTCAGCCGAAAAAAATTTTTGCTTAGATTTACTAAACACAACCAAGTATAACTAGCGCCCTCTATTAGCAATGCTAAATTAGAGTCCAAATTGGCAATCCTCATGCAAAAAAAGGTAAAACTGCCAATTTTCAAAAAGAAATTTTGAAAAAATAGAAAGTTATTGCGAAAATCAAAATTCATATTTAAACTTTAAACACTCGGTATCTCGGAAACTATCAATATTTGTATAAGGCATGTTGGGCAGAATCATCATATTTCGAGGTCTGGAATCTACAGTTCAGAGATTGGACATTCTTAATGAATCACCCTGTATAACTACTGGATGTATAAAACGTGAAGCTAAAAAAAGAGATAGACTGTGTTTTGCGACTTCATAAGCTTGCGTGTATGTTTTTAGTAGAAACTCTGTACCCATCTCTCTTTCATTAATACCAATACCAATACTATTTCCATTTCACAATTTGGCTTCAATCGGATCAATGTAAAGTACTACGTCTTGCTACATCCAGTAGTTATACCGGGAGTTCGTTCTCAAAGTCGAACATAGGGATTTAACATGGTATTGAACGTTTTTGCCAATTGTTGCTCGCCTATTTAACTTAGAGACAAGGTAATGACATCAACAGAAAGAGAAAAATATTGCGATTCAAATAATGCTACTGGCAAGACTAAAAGTGCGATTTATTCTTTTAAAATATTAACTTAAAGTATGAAATTGTGTAAATAGCATTCCCTTGATTTTAAAATTTTACTGCAATTGTTTTTTGTACTGCTTGTTTGTCAATACGAATTTAACGTTAAACCACGTATTAAAGTTTATTTATCTAATAATGAATACCTATACCAACGAAGAAAGGGTTTTTATAGTGAAAACCTTTCGTGGTGACGCTAATTTCAGAAGAGTTCGAGATTTCTTTGCCGTTAATTTTAATACTACAAAACAAAAGTGTCATACTTTAAGTTAGTATTTTGAAAGAATAAATCGCACTTTAGTCTTGCTAGTAGGATTATTTGAATCGTAATAATTTTTTCTTTCTGTTGATACTATTGCCTTTTCTCTAAGTTAAATAGGCGAGCAACAATTAGCAAAAACGTTCAATACCATGTTTGATCCCTATGTTCGACTTTGAGAACGAACTCCCGGTATATAATCAAAGGGTATAACACATCTTTCTACTGCGAACGGTTTCAACCACAGAATAAAACACAAGTGATACAGAAGCGACACTCTCCGTCGGCACCTTTGAAGTTGTGTTGCCCGTACAGGGCGTTCTCCTCATCGCAACCACGCCCATTTTAGTCAAACTTCCTTGTCTGTTGCATTAGCAAGGCTAGTAAAAAGAGGAGTGGTTTGTAGTTTTTCTCATTATTATTTAAATTTGAAATCGTATAAAAAAATGTCATAAACGAAAAATATTTGCCATATACTTTCACATGTGATAACCTGATAACTGATAAGCGGTTCACCGTAAAACTAATTCCGATAGAATTCTCGCAATAAGAGCTCAACGCACCGGGCACCGCTAGGTTACTAGGTACGTACGCTGAAATGTATAATGTATCAATACGCGCACTATATTCTACAACAAAAAAGGCGGAGTTGTTAGTCCACTCCACGCGATAAGAAAATTTGCAACACGTATTTAGCAGAATGTCGGTTCTGTATAACTTGTGTTTTATTCTGTGGTTTCAACTCTCAACTTTCTAGATCTAGGTTAGGACAATTCTTCACAAAACAGCAAAGGTCCAGGTGGACAGTTCTCATACATCTACCCGTACAAATAGCACATTTTTGTACTTCTAAAAAAAGGAGTAAAAGACGACAACTTGAAGTTGGTTGAGAAGCTGCAAAAAATTGTGGCAGCGGTGGGATTCGAACCCACGCCTCCGAGGAGACTGGTGCCTTAAACCAGCGCCTTAGACCGCTCGGCCACGCTACCTATGAAACAACTGCTCTATTCGTGTGTTATTCGATAGAAAATGCTATTTTTACTTTATCTTTTCATTTATTTGTTTATTAAAATTATTATATAATATAATCATCAAAAAAATAAAACCTCATTAATTTAAGACTATTGAAAAATAAATATAATTATAACCTCATGTTTCCTTCCTATTAAATAAAATACAGATGTAGGTACTACCTACACTACTACACAATGTTTAAAAAGATATGAACGTTAAGTTAATTGTAAGAATAGCAATTAATAATGTAGAGTAGAACAACATCAAATTCGATCCACTCAAATATGAATGAGATTCAAATTAATTAATAGGTACAATTATTAGTGAAGAGTGAAGTACCTATGTATGTAGGTACCTAATGTAGGTACTGTGCTAGCTATTAATATTGCTATCAATAAATTCTGTTAGTTACATTAGGTAGGTACATAGATATAGTAACATTGGTAACTTGATAAAGTAAGATTCTTGTTCATTTGAAACGTATCTTATCTTTGGTTCGTAAAAAATATTGTTCATTTGCATCACCACAATTACCTAAAGTTAAAACATAGGTACCTATGTATCGTTGTTTTGTGCAACCCATGTGGCCATGTATGTACCTACACCTTCGAACATATGTTCGAAGACCTACACCATGCTCATGGATCTTTCGTGAGTGCCACTTGAAAAATTCTTTCACAGCAATTTGCTCTGCACTTCTGCGTCTGCCTGAAAAGATAACCTTTTTACACCTTTTTCAGTGGCCCAAAAATTACGAAAACACAAGGTGGTAAATTTGGCTATAGGACGGATTCTCCAAAATTCTCCATTTTATTATTTTTACTAATATTCATCACATATAAACAAAATACTTAAACTGATGAATGTGTGACAGTTACAAAGACTAATACTAATACTGCATAACGTCAGTTGGGTGATTACAGTTGTTTTCAAAGTTTCAATTGAACAAGTTCATGATCTAGGTTTTGAATATAAAATGAAATCCAAACAAACTTACGTGCACGTCATCAATGACGTATTTCCATGTCTTTTGTGGCTAAGTTTCCATTGCTAACTGTATCATAAAATTTGTAAAAAAAAACAACTCTAAAGGCAATGAGATAAAATAATGTATGTGCACAAGCTTGTTTTTGTTGGGTTTAGACGCCTCTCAATGTAAAACTTTGTGATAAAATTTTAATCAACAGACCAGTAAGTAACGACGTAAACCTAGCCACTGTCAGGGAATGGTGCTGTGTTGCCATCTTTTATTCATCGATGCATCGATATTTTAAGGTTACGGATGACAGTAGTATTCTGACAGGTATATTTAATTGATTTTTGTCGTCAACAATTTGTAATTAATATTTATTTGTAGTTGAATAAGAAATATTTGCTGGGAAATTAAATATTTCCTGGTCAATTTGACAATACTGTAAATCAAACGCCGATGACGTGCACGCAACTTTGTTTGGCTTTCCCTATATACTTAGTTAATGTACCTATGTAATAGACAATAGTAATGGTTAACTATAGTATTAATTAAATTAATCTCCCCCTCCCCCTCCCAATTAATTAGCCATCCCGTGGAGTAACTTACAACACACATAAGGGAAGATTTCGCCCAAATTGTGATGATATTTTTTAAATAATTTCCCTTAATTCTTAACATTACATTACCAAACAAGTAGATAGAAAATACTTTTTAGTCTGTGTTATCATTTCCAACAATAGAGATTAGATCGATTAAACATTGATACTTCAAAGGAAAGGAAGAAAACTCTATAGAGCAGTTAGCAGACTGAAACAGAAGTAACTGTACCTACCATGCAACTAATGACAATCTTTTTTTCAAAAATACATTCAACACCTAAACACCTTCGTCAATTGAACCAGAAACATTATAAAAGTCCGCCTAAGATAAATCAAATGTCCAGACAACCTTCCACGTAAAGCTGGAAATTCTAAAATTAGGTTCCAAATGCAGTTACTAATCACTGGTGGTAGTCGTAGAAAGCTATATCTAGTATTCAACCTGTTAATCGTTTACTCTTTAAGCCAATTTGCTACAGAAAATAATTGCTTTCTATTTGAAATCCCGGATTGACATGTGTGATTCATAAACAAATTTTCCTGCATTCTACATTGAAGTGCTGAAGTTATTCCATCGCATAACTCAAATGCCGCCCCAATTTCCAAGAAAGGGTTCTTATACTACACGACAATGGACGCCCTCAATAGTGGGGTAAATAAGGTTAGCGAATCATAAGATCCAGATTAATCAACAAACTGATTTACACCACTGTGCACCTGCAGATTTTTTCTGTTTCGTAAAATGAGTTCAAGGAAATAAAATAATATTAATGAAAGCGTGGAACTCAAGTTCGGAAGAAAAACTTTATTAAATGCATTTATTTAATTTGAATCTACCGTGTCGTCATTTATTGTTAATATATTTTCAAATTTTTGACACAACTTCCAATAGTTTACAAACATCGAGATCGACAAATGTTACTGCTGCATGTGAAAAAACAGTGGACATATAAACATACAAAAATTGGTTAAAAATACAAATAAAAAAATAAAATAAAGTTTCAATATGTAGGTACCGTTCATAAATTGTTTATTCAATGGCACTACAGCGATTTGACATTCTTACTAATTAATTACTATACATTAAAATAAACTTTCTGATATTAAATCCCCTCCCAGGATCCCAGGACTATACTACAAAAACGCTAAGTTATAGATGTCTCAGTAGGTATACCTATAGTAATTTACAATTCTTTATCGATAATCTTTCGAGAAAGTCCCAACTCCAATTTTCTTAAAAGAAGACGGACTTACCTTTATTCCTGATCAAGTAATCACTATTGTCCAATATAAAACCTTTCATTTTAACACAACACTGAAATTATGTAATATAGTTTTAGTTGTTCGCTGATGATGACAGCTTCGCTGTTGAAACGCAATTCGCATTAATTTAATTAATTTAAGAAAAAACAATACCGAATAGCATTTACTACACTTTCACTGCAGTGATTAATTCCAACACTGCAGACGCGACCGTTTAAACTTCTGCATTTGTAATAAATAATGTGAAATTTAATGCAAGCGTATATTGAAAATGGTTGCCAATCAGGTTATCCGTCCATATGCAGTGTCTTGTTATAACACGTGTTCATAACTACTCTTTAGGCATTTATCATAAATTTTGCTTAGAAATTTACACGGAGATAACATAAAATTATACTTTATTAATATGATGGCGCAGAATAGCATGTTTTGCTACCCGTTTTTAAGGTTTGTGTCTTGACAATCACCTATACATTAAAATTCGTCAACAAAATTCTTTAATTAAGCTTTACTTAACGTAACGATTGTGTTTGAATTTAAACAATCCCACATTCGTTCATTTTTTTATGGGTAAAGTACCTATTGCCATTACACGAGTAATAATAATATAATATAATAATACAAATGAATGAACGATCATACTCATACCTAATTTTAGCAATTTTGAGTTCATCAAACACCATACATTAATAGATACTCTTTGATGGTCATGTCATGTTCTTGCATCAAAATACAGCACAACTTGTCTCTGATATAGGTATGCGTCGTCCGCTATTTCTATTTTTGTCATGAAGTGCAACACAGTCGCTTTTCATTTTCTCTAAAAAAAATTTTGATACTTGAGGAAACACGCACACTTTAAGTTGATTGGAGCATGAACAGGCTAAACAACGAATCATCACGAAGTAAACTTTGTTTAAATTCTTTGCCTAAAACCCGGTTTTTATATTTTTGGCTTCAATTTTACACAAACGTCTCAAGACAACTAGCCTTTATAATTATTTATAATTATTTCAGTTCTTTTTTAAGTCTCTAGCTCTTATACTTTCAATGGAAAAGCGAATTTTACTTGCTTGGAACGCATCTAAAGCGACCGTTGGAGAACCCCCTAATCAAACTTGATAGATTGTTGGGCTGCACTAAGTAATACTTTGACAACTATCTTACGATTTGTGGTAACCTTTTCAATCTATGTTTTACGAACACTTATCCTTTTTTATTACTGCTCTCTTGTTTTGATAGCTTTATTATGCCTAGAGTAAGACAACAAATAACACATTATTGTCAATTAAGGAAAGCAAAAGAAAATTAATTTCTGATCAATGGTCGTCAATGGTGTAGTAAGTTGGTCATTGGTTTCAGCTGTTCACGGTTTACCGTCATTGGTCTGATTCCTCACAACTTGGGTTACCCTTAACACCTCATGATGGAGCACCATGGTTAAAATGGTGCTGAATTTTCACCGTTCAGTAATGAATCCAGATTCTGTTAAAGAATGTACGACGGCCTCATACGAACTCGAAGGGACGCTGAAAATGGAACGATCCTCAATTTCTTGTGGAACGATCTATGCGTAGTTATGCTACGGACTGATATAGCTCGTGGATTGATGTTCAATTGAGGCATTTTGATAGTTAGGAACCCCCAGAAAAACAATACCGGCTCCTACTTTCCAAGAACCACTTTGATCATCTCTTGCCATATTCAGTTGAGCATGTGTTGACTATGTTGGAAAGAGGCTGAAGAACATAGCAAATGCCTCTCAGACGCTGGAAGCCCTCCGCGGTGAACTGAGAATTGCTTGGGGTAGAATAACAGAAAAAAAATAAACCGCCGCCGCCGTTTGGATTCTCGGCCACAGCAAGTCAGGGAATGGGTAAATCGGCGAATACATTATTAAATAAGTATCATTAATCCTTCCATTTTCTACCAAATTTGATCAGTTAATCAATTTCTATGTCATTGAGAAAATAAGGAAGTAGATTTAAAAACCAATCATTTTCCAACATTATCGCCAGTTAGGCAGTAACTACTTGCTTACCATTACGAATTCATTAAATAATATAGAATATTTAAAATGTATTATATTCATTGTTAATCACAAAAATAACAATTAAATAATATAAAATATTAGGAACACGTGTGATAGCCTTTCAGTTATCAATATAAATTTAAATTAAAAACGATTGTAAGCAGTAACTTTCAATTTTCAGTACTCAGTAAGTTGTGCAATTTGATTATAATCCCTAATCAGGATTTGATATAGAAAATGAATCTTTGTTCATCCCTATATTAGAAATGTTGGCAAGAACGCCACTTTTCGTTTTATTTTGGACATTAACAAGCACCGAATTTCCATACTTTACGATAGTAGAACCAGCTCCAATAAAACGTCCCATAAAAGTCTTATGTAGAGGTTTATCCGACACCTTATTACTTTTATTCTCTACCTGTAGGAACTTCAAAATTTCTCTATTAAACAAATCTGGATTTTCCTGATGTGGAAAATGGCCCGCCCCTTTTATAACTCTTAAAAGAAACTTTTCGCAATATTCGGTTGATCTGATCACACCTTCCAAATTAATATTATAGTTCTTATCCCCCTGCACCAACAGTGTTTTAACCTTCACTTGTTCCGAAGTTTCGCAAACACGAATGTATGGTAAATTGCGATAATAGTTCATTGGGCCAGTCCAATCTTCTTGGCGACAAAATGAATATTTGTATGCCTCTAAGTATTCATCTTTAACTCCTCTTTGATACAAATGTTTGTGTGCTATTGTTAATACCTTAAGATCATCTGATAGGGCAACAATTTCTGGAAAAAAAGGAAGTTGAACAAAATCAACCCAATTTGAGTTGAATATATTATGAGAAGTCAGTGTTTTCCAGTATACATTTGGGTGAGGACAAGATACAGCTACAAATTTATTTATAAGTTCTGGTGAATCGTGTACTAAAAACCACCCGAGCAAAGCTCCCAAATCGTGACCGATTATTGAACATTCTGACACGCCCAGTGCATTTATAAATTTCTTTAGTTCTTGTAATATCCTTTTCAATTTATAACTTCTGCGCCATATTGGTTTCTCTGAATCGCCGAAACCTTTCAGATCTAAAGCAATCACACGAAAGTGCGTAGATAAAACTGGTATTTGGTATCTCCAACTAATCCAACAATCTGGAAAACCGTGTAGAAGGAGTATTACGGGCAAATCCTGTTGACCAGAATCGACGTAGTGAAATTTCGTACCCTGAAACAAAAATCTTAATTAGATATAAACAAATTTAACCGTTATATATAGTCATTTTACACATTTTTTTATTACAGAATTTGAGTTTATTGAAACCGCCCAATTTATGAATCTTGGAAAGAGATCTAAAATAAAATTGTAAAAATGTGGAGCTAAAGATTTGAAATTTACGCCATCAAAATTAGCATCGATGATGAAGTACCAGGTGAAACAAAGGCTGCAATTTTACTACATTGCTAGAATTGCTAGAAGTGTTGAAATTTGAAAACATTTCAGCATTAGGTATATCTAATAATACGGCATTTGCTTAATACTCCGAAATACTGCTTCGTACTGCTTAAAGGATAGCTTAAATCGAGATAGGTAGTGTAACAAGGTTCAAGGTAGCATAAATACTAGCTAAACAATTAACTGATAGTACTAGTCGTGAAGAGCAAAATTAACCGAAAATAAAAAATTAACCGAAGCACGAATCAAAAACTAATCAATATAATCAATGTAGATATTGTTATAAATCATATATGTTAGATCTTCTTTGTAGCATGGTAATTAGATATTCAGGGTTACGGTTATTAATATGTTTACAGCTAAATAAATGAAGAGAAAACGTATCTCGTCCATTGACTATCCAAATAAGGCATAATTCGATGCTTAATGGGACACAAATGACTTCATTATGTTTATTTATAGTCAAATGTCACAGATTTTAGATTTTAGAACGAAAGCCTAGGTTCAAAACTAAATGCACTATCAAATGTCACTCGTAAGTTCTTAGCTTGCCTCCCCCACTTGATAGAATGATTACTTAATTTCAATAAATCAGCATCAAATATTGCTTTGTTGCTATATACAGGGTGATTCACGACTATTCCCTCGGTCTCTTGTCCCTAAAGGGTACAAGATATCAGCTTCATTTTTTGATGACATATGTAAATTGATAACGACTATTTTTTAAAATTATTTTTAATTATACAGGATGCTTCACAAAATTGTAATACATATATCAAAGTTAAGTTTTTTTAAATGCAACCCCCTGTATTTTATTACATTTTTAGATTATACGTTAAAAACTAAGGCAACTTTATTCAACGTTCCCTATACCTATCGCTTACCAATTTTGAAAAAATTGTGATTTTTAGAAAAATATTCAATTTAAACAACGCCTAATAATACGGAAACCACCTACTTTCAGTAACACAAATTTATATCGATTTATCTTGACCTTTAAGGCTTTCATTTGCACTACGTAGGATTTCGATTCTTTGTACAGGGTGTTTAGAAAAAGGATTCATATTTTATATTTTTCAAACATAAAAAACTTACTTAACTTAAATGGAACACCCTGTATATTTTTATTCTATGTTGAATAACTTTTCATTTTCTATCAAAAACTGTGGGTAATAGATATGTCTAAAATCGACGATTAAAAAGTTATTAAGATTTTTCTCTAAAATTTGTATGAAAATTGTTTTTGTTTGCATTCTAAGTAGGCAATTATTTTTTTATTGTAGTTGATAATTAGATATGGGATCATAACATTTGCCTTAAAGGTCAAGATAAATCGATATAAATTTGCGTTACTAAAAGTAAGTGGTTTCCGTGTTATTAGGGGTTGTTTAAATTGAATATTTTTCTTAAAATCATAATTTTCTCAAAATTAGTAAGCGATAGGCATAGGGAACGTTTAATAAAGTTACCTTAGTTTTTAACGTATAATCTAAAAATGTAATAAAATACAGGGGGTTGCATTTAAAAAAATCTAACTTTGATATATTACAATTTTGTGAATCATCCTGTATATAGTACATTTCGTGACTGATTCACATTGCTACCATCTTACTTGGATTGTCCATCAATCCATTTCTTTACACCAAAATTGTTCATGTTGTTAACCTTAAAAATGATCGATATGGAATAAAAGGTCGAGTTCTAAATCATCGGCATATAAGGAGTTTTTGAAATACGTGACTGTTGATGGCAGATCACTTATAAAAATTGAGAACAGAATAGGAAGTAACATACTACCTTGAGGAGCACCACTTATATTACTTATACCTATCACATAAATCTTGCATTATGAATTTCGACTGCTTGCGACCAATGTATAACTTTTAAACCATTTTAGCGCAAACTTTTCAAAGCCAATTTGACTGTCAGTAATTTATAGAGCGAATGCTTTATAATTGAGTTAGGTACTCGTGGCATGGGCAGGGCATGCATATCGTTTGATACGCACAGAAGTGCCCTTTGAGTACTACATTTCCAGCAAATTTCCCAGCGCTATTGGTTTCAATTGAATTGAATTGTTGGGAAGAGTGGATGTTACCAGACTTATACAAAGTAGAAGTCTAAAATTGAATAGCCATGACACAAAATACTGAATTATTTCAAATAACTGACAACTAGAAGCATATATTTATCATGTTAAACACATCATTGATGAACTTGAACATTTTAGAAAACGTACTAACTAAAACTATGTAGTGTAAGAGTTACAGATAATTAGAACTATTACAGATCTTACAAAATAGGTAAACTATGGTTGTAGTGAATAAGATTGTAGCTGGATCCACAAAATTTAAACAAATTACTTAATTATTCGTGAAGGATACCGGCTTCCGCCTTTATATGAAATATTGCCGAAATGGCTAACGCTCACAATCTTTAGTACACTATATAGAAACATAAGGGAGTTTACCAAATAAAATTGTCTAAAACAAGTGAATCGTTTAGCAACATGTAATGCAGGAAAATGATAAATATACCTACTGTTACCAATGAATACCATATTGTGTACTTTTCCTTATTTTTTTAAAAGAAATTATTAACGGTTAGATGCAGTAGAAGTTGATACATTGCTAACGTTATTGTCTAAAGATCTAATTAACCTGATTAAATATTAGAGCTATAGAATGCGCAAAGGATAGATACAAAAATTAAGAGGTTAAGTGAGTTTTTGATGTTTGAAAAATATAAAAAAATGAATCCCTTTTTAAAGACCCTGTACAAAGAATCGAAATCCTACATAGTGCAAATGAAAGCCTTAAAGGTCAAAATAAATCGATATTGTGCTACTGAAACTAAGTGGTTTCCGTGTTATTAGGCGGTGTTTAAATTGAATTTTCTCAAAATTGGTAAGCGATAGGTATAGGGAACGTTGAATAATGTTACCTTAGTTTTTAACATATAATCTAAAAATGTAATAAAATACGGGGGTTGCGTTTAGAAAAACCTAACTTTGATATATTACAAGTTTGTGAACCATCCTGTATAATTGCAAATAATTAAAAAAAATAGTCGTTATCAATTTGCATATGTCACCAAAAAATTAAGCTGATATCTTAGGGTGCGACACCCGTTACTTGGGACTCGAGTGACTAAACAAAGATATTATCACAGATAATCTGTGATATTATTGTCAATTTGCAGCAAATGTCTGAAACGTCAGAAAACAGATACAAATAATGTTAAGAGAAATCCGTGGAAAGCTGTAGGCATTGATCGCTGTTATTTTAAAAACGAAGGTCTCCACGATCAGAATCAGTAAAATGAAATGGCCGCCGGTGTCGGATTAAAGTCGAACAAAGAGTCAACGTCTCGCTCGTTTTTATAAGGGGTTTGAAGATCTCAATGCTCTTGCGGATTTTTTTTGGTAGAAGTAGAGGAAATGAGAGAGAACAGAACATCGTTGCCCTTTAGAAGGGCATGATCAGCGACAGCGGATTTTGAACCATGATGACCTCGAAGGCATAGTTTGTGCTCAGAAATTCGAGTGCTAATCGATCTACCAGTTTCGCCGATATACATAGAATACACCACAACAGCAATTGGAATGCGATACACGCGATACAAACGTAGGGGTTTTTCATTT
Organism: Pyrocoelia pectoralis; assembly: GCA_036250285.1. Lineage (NCBI taxonomy): Eukaryota > Metazoa > Arthropoda > Insecta > Coleoptera > Lampyridae > Pyrocoelia > Pyrocoelia pectoralis. The sequence continues at coordinate 67,602,498 of CM070074.1, forward strand.
ATCTTTAAGGGAGGGTAAGATCTGAGACATCTTATTAGAAGAAGAATAGAGGACCTTGATTCCGTGTTTCCGAAGAATCTTCCCAATACCATCTGTGACTTGGTGGGCATAGGGCGAGAAAGCAATACTCTTGGAGACTATTATATGTACTATGTAGTAGTCTGTGATTATAGTAAGTAAAGTTATTGAAATCGAATGATTGCTAAGAGAATCAACAGAATACGTTATTATTATTTCTAGTGATAATATTCATCATAGTCAAATTATTAAATCTTGTAGGTCGGCATGTAAGAATTCCTCTATCGAGTATACCGTGTGTGTTTTTAGATATTTGGATAAAACCCTTTTTAGTTTGATAGTGGGCAGTAATCTCAGATTTAATGGGAGCTTGTTATAGAACTTTACCCCATAATAATTGCTGCAATTTTGTGATGTGGTAAGGCGTACCTGTTTTGATTTAATGTTTTTACTATATCTTGTACCATATTCATGGAAATCATTAAGAGACTGATAATCCATAATATTATCTTTGATATGCAGAATGCAGTATAGAATGTAAACACTTGGGAGGATATACCTAACATTGGCAAAACGCCAAAAACTACTGCAGGAAGAAATAAAAACGTCATCCGGAAGTCCGCTGAGAGTGAAGTTTATAAAAGTTGAAAATTACGACTTGACGGTTTCTTTACCGTATTTGCATTATTAGCACCTAAATCAGAGATATAGTGGAATAAAAGAAAATACCTACTACCGTTGTGTTTCGTACCTACTATGTTAAATATGCCTTTATGGATAACAAAAGAACATGGTGAAGGCTAGAAAAGTAATGTTATGGTGTGTTTCATTTGCTCAAAAATAACACATTAATTAATCTCTTAGATACAGTTCTGGATTATTTTGCCAATACCTAAAGACACAAAAGTAACTAGGACATGCTCTAACTAATATTACTAAAGACACAGATTATCTGTGTTTAAGAAGAGACATGTCTATCAAAACGAATGGAAGCTTACATTTCTTTAGCTGGAGCATGATGTGAAATATGTGAGAAATTGAATGAAAATGCTGCTCAGCCTTTACAAAATCGGAAGGGTTGATTATCACCTTGTCCAAAGCAAGTAAAATACAATAGAGAACTTGCACGTGTTTTTGTTTATTGCATTAAAAAAAAGTACAAAAAATTACAAAAATTTTGATATATGACATTCCCATATGAGCTTCCAAAAAGATCGTGAAAATTTTGATTGAATTTATCGATTTGAATTTACGCCGAAACGCTGCTAGAACGCGCGCTTTTGGGCGTGACGTCACACGACTCAATTGGTCAAGCGCGTAAAGAAAATGCATTGGAACGATATTGTTTTTAGCCATTGTAGTTACTAGCCCTGTCGCTCTGTTAGAAAAATGCCTTACAAATACTGTGTACAAATACAAACAGTTAAAACGCCAGATAAAATATGTTTGCTCCATAGAAAAGTTATGAAATTTATGGTGTAAAATTATGCGTAGAGTAGAGAGACATGTAAAATGCTCAACATTTTATTCGATTAGATAACATTTTGGCAAATTATCGGATTTGCTTTTATATAACCTGATTCCATTGTAAATAATTAACGAACGCCGCTAATAATATCCCTTAAAACCATTTAAAAATAAATGTTTTGGCCTTGGGTAAATTTGCGGAAGTTTGAAGAAAAAATAGCATAGGTATTTTATTTGGCGGAGAAGTTACTTTTCATGGCTTGCCTGTAGCCTGTATTAAACACAGGCGCGCGATGAAAAGTAGTACTGCTCGACGTTATAATGGTTTCGACAGTTTTCGCCGTCTTACGAATGACGTATACTGTGGCTTCGCGCCAGCTGATTTGTGACATTTAAGATCGTGTGACGTGGACCAACCGTTGGAGTGTATCCGCACACGTGATATGCTGTTCCCCTTCTTATATTTTCAACCCTTAATATCTCAATAAATATAAAGTTTTAAATTGAAATAATTAACAACAGCTGTCTATAAACTTGTTACTTACATTATATACCAGATTTATTAATATTCAAGACATGTGCAAGTTCTCTATTAGAATTAGGTAGGTACGTTACGTGATTGTTGTGTGGATAAATTCTGGAATATATCTCGAAGTCAGAGTTCAATTAGGTACCTACACTGCCAGATTATAACCTGAAGTAGCAAAACATCTGCAATAAGTATCATGTTAATTCGTCACCTTGAACACTCTCTGCTAATAATATCTACAGTGCGTCCCACTCACTATCGGTCCCAGATTTTCGCTTATAAAAGTCAAAATAATGGTCATAATTTAATAAAATTTGGTACTTATGCATCCAGGCATGCCTGGAACACGTCTTTTGATGTTACGGAAGGTTGCTACCAACATTTCGGGATTCACAGCATCAATTTCCCGCCGAATATTGTCTTTCAGTTGCAAAAGAGTCCGTAGCTTGTTTCGATACACGTTCCCTTTCAGCATGCCCCATAATTCTGGTGGGGTGAAGAATGGCGATCTTGGTGGCCAAATTCCATTTGAAATTACTCGATCTTTAAAGAAAGGCTCAATGTCATCCATACTGATTTTGTGACAAAACCTCACACCTGCATCAAATCAACAGCGTAAACAACGTCAGCATGGTCGTCTCGTGCATACGCCTTCCTACGGAAGACTCCCGAAATGGAAAGACCCGTTCAGGTATGCCACCATGCTTTCCACACAAAAAATGTTGGTAAGTACCAAATTTTATTAAATTAGGATCATTATTTTGACTTCTGTAAGGGAACATCTTGGGCCGATAGCGAGCGGGACACCCTAGTTGATAAGTAGGTAAATTGAAGGATTGAAGCAAGAACCAATCTGCAAACGCGCCGCAAATGCTTTAAAAGCGATACCTACACTGTTTCTTAGTGATATCTCTACGTAGGTATTCATTGTGAAATTAAGTAACTTCAAAAATTGTTATCCAATACATTTTCAAGTATGTATTTCTAAAAAATATGCAAAACTATGTACATAGTTACCTACCTGAATTTTTACATATTTGTGCTGGCCAAAGCTTGAGTCAACTAGGCAAGCCGGTTGCTTATTACGAGGAAAAGTGGTAACAGAATTTGCACAAAAAATGTTCTTAAAGAAATATTTGCAAAGTTCCCAAATTCCAATACAGATCGACCGAATTATAATTAAAAATTTATCACATATTGAAATGGATTCGATGTAAAAACCACCTTTTTTCATTTTAAATAGTACACAAAAATGACAGTAACTTTAAATAGTCAGTTACAAACATAGTCACTACGTCATGGAGATACGTTGGAAAACTAAATTGAATATTGTATAAGGGCGAAGGTCAAAGAAGATAACGAAAGATATGAGGGTCCCTCATCGTAATATAAATGACTAGAGCCACGTTTCGTTTTAAACTGATAATTATTTTTCGGGTGTCATTATAATGATAAAAAGGTTATCGTACAAGTGTGAATTTTGCATAAGGTGTTTATGAGTCATTTACCACTCAGATACATAAAAAAAAAGTAAATAGTAATTATTTTTTTAAAATATAAATGAAATTATATAAGATTACTTACTTAAAAAGTATAGATAGATAGATACCCGTTACAATCGGAATTAAAACAAGAAGAACCAAAAGTCCTTAAACTTTTGAATAACAATAGAGAGCTGCCAAATTGTAACTTTTATATTAAAGCAAAATTTCTATTTTTGCCGTAAATTCAAAAAATTTCAAAAATTGTCATGAAAGTTTTCTTCCAAAAATCTGGGAGTGATCATACATGCTCTCAAAATACCCGCGGATAGGCGATAGCCGATTAACTTTGTGCAACCCAAATATATGTTTGTGTAACACAGATAATGATGAAGACCGACGTTCAATGCAATTTACCGCAAACTTCAACATTTGAAATTTCAGCTACTGTGGAGCCAAAACGTTAAAGTAGTTTTTGTTTCTGTTCATTGTTTTTGGAGTTGTCACATTTTCTATACCTACCTAACTAGCCTTAAATTTCGAAAGTATCCGCAGCTATAAGGAATCATATCGTCCATGAAGATAAAGATTGCATCTGATGGGAATAATGAGGGGGGGTTGATAGCATAGTAATGCCATTACTCTTACATGTTTTAAGTTTGCGGAGAAACATTACTACTATTAATAACTTATCATTCAACGCTACAGGCTACACTATGGTTATCTAATTAAGACTAATAACACTATAGTCTATTATAGTCTTCAAACGTTTGATAAAGTTATTGAGTCATATGCATCATAATACATCAAAATTTAGGGTAGTTTACTCTCTTTTCAAAAACCTCAAAATATATAGGGTGGTCCATATGAAAAAATGTAGTTTAGGGACGTACACAAAAACCAAACACCCTGTATAAAAATTATCCATCGCAATGGAGTCTACGTAAAAAAGTGCTCTAAGAAAGATTTTGCCAAAATCGCTTATATATAATAATACGATGGTTATCAAGGATTAAAGAAATCGACTAAATTCGAGAAACACCCTCTAGTCACTAGTGGCCAAACGATTAGAGATAACTCAATTCTGTTTACGTCAGTGATTTTCTCATTAAAATCGAGCTCAAGACATCTAGGTCCATTTTTTTCTATCTCTTAAGATAATGGATGTTTCCATAAGAAAGTGTTCAATTTAGCCCACCCGGTAGCATTTTTCCGTTTCCTATAGGGCTAGCGCAACCGAGTGCGCTAATCGTGTAGGAAACGAATGCGAGACCTGTAAATCCGTTCCCTAAGTGGTTTACGCACCTCACACATTTGCTAAGCATGCCCTCCGCATACGAACTTTATAGGTGTGTTTTGTACGTTATCTTACATAGTATGATAAAGTATTGTAATCGTGCCAAGAAAAATTTTACTAAATATTTTATTAAATAGGTCCGTTTAACAAAAGTAATGTCATTCAAATTAGTATAGGAGGTGAATATTTATACTAAGCAATAATAAAAGATGTACGTACAAAATAGAACAGTGGAACAATATACAAAATACCTATTATATTTGCACATTTAGTGAGCACTGCCATGACTTTTTGCATTTGGAGTGTTGAGAAAAATATTTGCACTTAATGATCTTTTCTTCTTAATGATTTTTGCCCTCAGTTCTGTATTAGCTGGTCTACCTGCCTGCATCGCTCTCGTGCCTGCGTGCAGTTTTCTATTCTTACGACGCGCAACTGATGTTGGTTGAACTTTGATCCGTCTTCCAAGCCTTATATTTTGTATTGCTGAACAAATTTCGTAAAAATCTTGGTCACTTTCAACACTATTAATCTTTGCGTTTAAGTTCTTTATGTTTTTAAGCATAGGTAAATTTTGAAGGATGGGACTCTGCGAAGGAATGAAGTTTCTTTAAATTATCCTGAAATAATGCAAGTTCTGCGTTAAACTCCTCAATTATTTCATCAGAAGGGTTATCCGGCTGCAATTCTTCAGTTGGGGCAATATTAAATGATAATTCATCTCGCATTGGCTGTTCAAAATCATGATTATCGCAGGATGGTGATTGTATAATCTCATTGTTGGTTTCCTTCATACCCATAAAAAAAGTTCTATCAAAATTATTTCCAAGTGCCAAATTGGCTAGCTCAATGCGATCAGAAAATAGCAGATGTGGGGTGGTTTGCAAATTAACACCTGTGTTATACACTGCACAAAGATGTTTGCAGAATTTGCCTCCCGCTCCAGCTGGACAATCGCATTGCTCAATTGTTATGTCAACTGTATAAAAAAGATTGCTATCTTCTGAAGATGCGACTGTAAAAGTTGTGTCCGTCCTTTTTTCCACAGCTGGAAGGCAAGCTTTACGGCAAAACTTTTTGAAGAAATGCTCAAGTTTCATATCACGTCCATTCGCAAATGAAATTATCTTTTGCTTATAAAATTCTTCCAAAGAAACGCAAACAAAATCAGCCAAAGATATCGCGTTGAAAGCTTTGCACCTTTTTAAAACTTGATCTTTAAATATACGGATGGAAATCTCGATTATGTTGTTTGTGTTATGTCCTCTTGTAATAATATTCTTTGCGAAAACAGTGGCACCATTCAGCTTTTCTAGTCCAGTATTGCTTTTGGAAATAATCAAGAAATATTTTATATTGCCAACCAATGGGTGACTGAATAACGATTCTTTTTGTAATTCACAGTCAATTTCGTTCTGAGCTAAAAGAACTTCTCGGAATAATAACATCAACGTTCTTCGATCATCAGTTTCAATATTATTGGAACTGTTCCACAGCCACCGCCACACAGCTTGTAGGATGTGAAACGTGCACAGAAGTAGGACTGAATTTGGAAATACTTTCTTCAGCACATTTCTTTCGGCAAAACTATCGTCCGTCATAAAAGTGGCTGGATATCCCATTCCATAAAATCCTTCGTTTCCAATTAAGTCACGGAATTTTTCGAAACACACTTCATATACCTCTTCTGTTTGAAATTCATGTATCTATTATGCAACATAGTGGTACACCACCTATTTTGGAAGCTCCGAATATAAACGTAACAGATGAACCGCCTTGATCGCAAGAACCACATGAATCTACAAAGACGACTTCCCCTGCAAAACGACAGGCATGGGCTCTTTGCATTAAAGGCGTAATTAATACGCAGCAAAACGGGTTTTCGTGAACAGCTATTTTCACTCCGTTTGTCTTAAAATATTCTTTTCTTTCTAAGAATTTCTCTAAGGAGTCTTTTCAAATTATTATAGGTTTGATACACAATCCATTGTGTTTTTGTCACTGCAGAAAATTTATTGATCCAATCGATACACTGGCTATTGCAGTCCTCAATAGACATTTTGGTTCTAACTAGTACCGCGTATTCGCTTTCATTTGTCATATCACTTTTCAGTATTCGGCATCCATCATCAAACTGCTTTATGATACCTTCCATAACTTCCATTGCAATAAGGCATAAACACTCACTAAGTGAAACACTACTTAACCGCAATAAACTATTAACGCATTAATCAGCTGATGGCTTCAGAGTAGCACACGCGCGACTAATAGTTGGCATAAAGTGCGTTAACCACTTAGGGGACGGAATAAAGATCTCGGCATCCGTTTCCTACACGATTAGCGCACTCGGTTGCGCTAGCCCTATAGGAAACGGAAAAATGCCACCCGGTAACTATATAGGCGGAAAGTGTCCCCCGCGTTTTTCACTCCTTGTATACCATCCCATCTGTTTATAGGTGTTTTCTTTTTGCATCGCCACAGGGTTGGGCACATGCACAATTATTACGTGGTTAAAGTGCCTTGCGTCATAAGACATTTCTGCCTCAGGTTAATATAAAACTTAAAATAAAGCTTTTAAAACGAATAGGGTTATTGAAAACTGAGTCAAATTATTTTATAAAACGAATGGTGTGTATTGACAGAGCTGACTTAAAGCTGCCACAAAATGCAAAAAGAAAACACCTTTTGTATCCAAGTAAAGGTTTTATTTCCCATAGGCGGCAGTCGCACAGAGAGACGACCAACCATGGCCATCCGCAACCGTCCAACTTCGACCGACCAAAAATTAAACAACCGTCGCACAGGGAAGACCCTGTAAGACCAACCGATTTTTAAGTGTCGCGCTAAAGTCGATAATAATTCTGCAGGTTTCTACATACCCACCATAAATAAAATCGATATTTATGTTACCCACAGTAAATTAAACAAATTAAGCAAATTAAACAACTTCATTCATCCACTTCCTCGACTGTCCACCAGTGCCGGTTTTACATGTCATTTAGTAGTACGCACTAAGTAACATTGGGCCCCCCACCATCACCAACCACCCTCACAACAATTTGCATAGATAGCAAAACTTCGAATTTGATACAAGCCAATCTATTTTTTTTCTCTACCTCCGTTGCTTTTGAGATGATAAAAATGAGAATCATTCGGACTAATATATTTTAAATAGTTTCATAAGATGAAAACGGCAAGTCTGAATTCTCAAGAAGCTTACAATACAATAAATACGGCGCATCTGTCTTTATTTATGGTTGGTACAAGTACAAACAACACCGCACGTAAACGAAGTGTAGGCCGGAAATTATGGCAATAAAAATTTTGTTCCATAATTGGAATGTTTCACATTATTGTTAACTTGCTGGAAAATAAAATTTATATTTTGCAATTTTTTTAAATACGTTTTCAGCAATTTAAGAGGAATGTTTACGAAAATACAAATATTAGTGCCGTAACATCCGGGTCCCATAGATCACAGGCCCGGGTTCCGCGGGGCTGATAGTTACGCCCCTGATTCACAAACCCCTCTTGTGTCGGCATAATTAAGTACAAAGGTTATTTACTTACAAAGGGACGAGGAAATCTTCAATCTGCAATAAACTCTTTTAACATATATGACCAGTAGCAGTAATAAATTTTAGTCTCAAACAAACGTGTTAAAGGGTGTCTTCTTATTATTATACCTTCTTTTGAGATTTTAACTTTCCTGTTATTTAAGATTGTTGTATCTTACAGTATTTATTCTGAAGGGAAGTCGTGAGTGAAATAAATACACCTTAATTCCTTAATATTAAATGCAGGGCCGCCGCTGACATGCAAGGCGCCCTTGTGCAAATTCTTTTAAAGCGCCCCCTCCGATACTTAGAACTTTAGAAGATAAGAGTTCATAATGCTGAATGAAACAAGTATTAAGCTACAAGGTTACAACAGCTCTGTGGTTAACTGTTAAGTGTTAAGTTAAAACTGCATGTACTAATATTAACAATAAAATTGACACCCTAAACTGTTATAGTCCGGGAGGAGCCGGTAACCTTTGATGCAATCAATTAAATACTTTTTATACTTCGTGAGCGGGTTTATTTTAACGAGACGGTAAACTTTTTCCTCTGCGGAAATGTTCGCAAATAGGTCCTACGGGAACGGGGGTGTGCAGGGAAAAACACGTTGATTTGGAAATGACAAAAAATGGATGAATATCATGGGAAAACGGCCCAATTAATTTGTGGGACAAAGTGGACATTTAATTATGCAAATATTTACTAAGCTACAGAAAAAAAATCAGCTTGATATTCATTATTTTTGTTAATGTAGTAATATCTACACTACATGTATCTGAGATGGGGACACTCTTGATGGACTCATTTTTGTTGTAGGACAAATGTTATTTGAATAAACTTAACAGTTAGCTAAAAAATTAACTGTTATTAATCCATTTTTTGTAATTAGCACATCAACGTGTTTTACCCCTGCGCACCCCGTAGGACCCATTTGTGAAAATTTTCGCAAAGGAAAAAGTTTGGCGTCTCGTTAAAATAAAGCCGCTCACGAAGTATAAAAAGTATATTAATTGATTGCAAAAAAGGTTACCCGCTCCCGGACCATTAGGTCAGCACAGCTTTTTACTAAATTTAGCGCCCCTGCTCCGCAGGCGTCCTTGTGCGGTGCACAACTTGCACACCTAGTTGCGGCGGCCCTGATTAAATGCATTGATTGATACCTATAATAATTAATAAACTTAAATCTTTAGATTTGTCCGGGCCCTACGCACGTCCGGGCCCTACGCACGTGCGTAGTATGCGTAATGTATAAACCGGCACTGCTGTCCACCCATCCATACTTAACAATAATAAAATACTTTAAAATAAATAATTATATCAGGTTAGTAAAAAAATTTCAAATGTTATGAGTCACCGACCGTTAATCGTCGACCAAAAGTTTAAAGCCGGGTTGAAATTTCAAACCGTACGGTCGTGGTTGCTTGTGGACGATCGTGGACGGTCGTTCTTGTAAGACGTGCTCTATCTACCAACGTGGTTTTGAAATTTTGGTCGGTCGTCTTTGGTCGGCGACCAAAGTCTGTGCGACTGCCGCCTTATTGTCATGTTTTTGTCAAAGTAACGTTGATTTACCAAGGTGGTAGTGAGAAATGATTTTTTAACATTGCGGGATGATAAATATTGTCTGAACCTGGTACAGATTTCTTGCCCATTGATTAGGTTCTCAAAATGCAAATGACTTGTATTATTTGAATTCTTTTGGTAATTTTTGGTAAACACAGTTTCAGGCAAGGCTGCTTTACCAACCTAACCCACAATACAGTTACATAACATTACAGATTACAGTCTTACGTTCATTACACTGTGCCAATTCGGCTGACAAGATATAAGCTATCTACTGAAAAAGTATCAGCTTTCTACTTGCAGAGTAGTTAAAAACTACAGAAGTGAATCCATACAGACAGATGGACAGACAAACGGTTAAAACGCGGACGAGTGGTTTTTTTAATTTTAAAAAACGCGCTAAAAAAAGATACGAAAGAACACATTTTGGTTTCTTTTTATACAGGTAGACACTACTAGTCGTGTTCTTTTCAACTGTCCGACAAGCTCTAAGCTATTCTGATCACATCGGCAACTTAAGGAGTGTTTTTTTGAAATTAATATAACTACACCACAACTGATCTGAATTAACTTCCCCTTGCCCCTCGAGCGCCAATACATTTTCGGATCACTTTTAAGTGTAGTATCGTTGATTGAAATATTAATATCTATGTATGGAGTAGTATGAACATAACCTTAAATATTTGATGATATAACCGATATCACCCCTTTTCCGAAATAAATATCTATCAATAATGACGGGTGGTAGTTTATAACATAGCTTATAAATAATAAAAAAAACATTATTAATAATTAGCAATTAAAAATTCAAACATAAAGTAGGAAGAGTTGTTTTTTTGAAAACAGCTCGATCAGTTCATTAAAAATCAGATCAGTTCAGTTCAGCTAAGCTGTATCTGCATGGTAACATTTAAGATTGCTATAAAATGATAGACGATTTTAAAAAAAAAAAAACAAAGAGATAAGGATGTACTTATAATATTTATTTTGAAATTATATTTGCTATAAAATGATAGAGAGGATTTTTCTTTAAAAAAATACACAAAGAGATAAGGATGTACAACATTTATTTTGCAATTATATCACATTTATTCTTAATAAATTGGAAATGTAGAATCTACCAGCTTTGCATATGAATGTAAACCTCCTATAATATTTAAAAAAGTAAAATGACTGTCACAAAACTGGTCTTTCAACTTGGCGACAGCTCTTTGTGAATCATTTCCTCGTCTACAGACAACATACACTAAAACAATAACAAGTATTATTTTTATTCATTAACATTAGTAGCATTTCGAGAAAAAGCTAAGACTTGTGCCATATACCTCTTCTTTAACATTTACTGTAAAAAGTGGTCGATTTTTTAATAAAATTTGGGGTACTTATCAATTAATAATTTGTTGTTATAATCCATAAATTTAAAATTATTACTGTCAGGTCTTTTGACGGTACTGAATTCTTTTTACGAAAAACTACTATAAAATGTGTGATTTGTAGCAATGCTAAACTTTATCGGTCCATAAGTAGTTTATTTTTTAACAAAAATTCATACACTTTGTCTTGTACAAAAAAAATTTTGAAATACCTTATTCCATTTTGGCGTAGTTAGCAGAAAAGCAAAAGAGATTGAAACGCAGCTATCATTCATGGAAATAAGTCTTTATAAGAATAATTGTAATGAAAACACACAAGCACCATTTTTTATAAGATGTACGAAAACATCCTTTACATCTGTAGTTTTTTTAAGTATAAACGTCGAAAGTCCACGGACCATACCTTTTACTTCAATAGTAGTGAATAACTGTACAAAAACAGTGTACACAAGTCATTTGGATGTGACACAAGGCTCACTTTTACTGGCACTGTGTTTATAATGTATCACTCACCTACTTGTTTTTTACTATGTATAGATAGTAATTCTTTCAAAATGTCCAAATGTTTATCTTTTACAATATCGTGGTATGGTATACTAATAGAGTTGGTCAAATGACACATTTCATATTCTACAGTAGGCCGAACATCTATTACAATAGGAGATTCATCGTGCACTTTGCTGAACTGAATAACATCCACACATTCCTCATTGGTTAGAATCTTAATATTTATTACCTAGATATAAATGTATTAATTAATCGGGTAAAATATATTTAAAGTGGCATATTTTATCAGGTTAATTGTGGCAAGAAAATATAATAGACCAGTCATTTTAGGTCAAGATTTGCCCATTAACTAAAAAAACTCTTAGAAGCATGGGAATTGGCATATATGTAGTTTTCAGATAACTGAACAACATACTAAAAGTCCTCGCAAATAAAAGTTGTGCTACGTCCGCCATCTTGGAAAATGCCACCCAAAAAACAGTTTTTCAGCATTTACTCAAAAACCGTACATTTTATCAAAAAATTCTTCAAACAAAAAACGTTCAGTATAAAAATTGTATAATTTTCGTCCTATACATTTTTTCCATAAAACCACCCGTTTAGCCATAATTTTAAATATTTCAAGTACTCAATTTAACCCCACAATTGTAGTTGTTGAAATTTCAACTTCGAATTGATATTTCTGTATAAATTCAAATACACCTACTATATTTATTTTATTTAGTACGGTCGGATGATGTATCACTGAGAAAAGGAATAAAATCTTCTCTGGGAAAAGTCCTTACACCTGAGGAATCAATTAACATTCCGGGTGACAGTATGTACATTTTAGATGGTGGACCCCTATTGCATAGTGTACAATGGCCCTGACTGGCTACTTATGGGGGGGAGTTAACTCGTACATTTCTTATATAAAATCTCACTACGGGGATAACTGTTGTGTGGTTTATTATGGTTATCCTAATCTCAGGTAACTACTTAAATGCTGTGAATAGCGAAGGAGAGCTGCCAGAAGGACCTCTGCTGCAACGAGAAGAAAACCATTTAACTATGGCAACACAGGCCGAATCGAAATCGCATCCTTCGTAGCTTCGTAGAAATGATCGCTAACAGATGCTTAAAATGTACCATTCAAGTGGGCTTGACAGAGTCAGATGTGGATACCTTAATGGTATCGACAGCACTGGAGGAAGCAAAACAAGTTGTTGTTGTTGGCCAAGGCACTGACTTGTTTTAGTAACCTCATTTGCGTCCACTACTTACAACATGTTCTTCCTGCGTGCTGCTTCTGGTTCCAAAAGGCAAGAAGCTGTGTACAATATATCACGACGGCAACACGTGCTGGGTGAAATTGGAGACCCACTTCTATTTGTACACGCAGTAACAGGATGTGACACTGCCTCCGCCCTCCCTAAGAAGGGAAAAACTGAAGCTTATAGAAAAAGATGGTGCACTAATGGAGGAAACCAAAGTTTTTAGCAAACTATACGCAACAAAAACAGAAGTATCGAAAGCAGGAAAAAAGTTTTTAATTCGTTTGCATGGTGGTTCGATGCATTACATTATTTCGGACCACTTAAAGTAGTTCAGATATAATCACATCGTTTCCAGGCAGTCACTTAGGTATTTCGATCTCGCGTTTTTGCCTCCTACAAGTGACGCAGCAGCTCAGCAATCCTATCGTGTGTACCTGCAAATCCAAGAATGGAAAGGGAATGTATTAGAACCTACTGCATGGGGTTGGATAAAAACCGGAAGTACCTTATCTCCTGTGTGCATGACGAAAGGTCCTGCTCCACCTGAGCTGTTAAAACTTATTTCGTGCAAGTGTAAGTCCAACTGCACCAATGGGTGTCAATGTGGGAAGGCCATGATGCAGTGTTCTGCCATGTGTTTACACTGTCAGGGGCTGTCATGCAAAAATTCTGCACGAACTGCTGAACCTCAGTCGGATGATGAATAACATTGATATTATTTTTAATGGTGATGCTGATGACTGATGATAAAAAAGGAATAGATTTAAATAATCTACCCCGTTAGGAAGTAACCTATGTACTTACACATATGTAAATGGTTATTATGTGAATTACGTACCTAAGCTTAAATATCTAATAAATTCGTTTTTAAAAACAATTAAATTGTTTTTTTAGTACTACTTATTTTATGTGATAAGTTTTACTAGAAATTGCAATTTAAAAAAGACTGAAACTATGTTCGCCTGTCTTCAAATGTTTGACCCAAAATTTACCGTTAACAGTTGGTTATACGAAAAAAATGCTAAGATAGAAAATTATCCAATTTTTCATACTGAACGTTGTTTGTTTGAAAAATTTTTTGAAAAGATATACCGTTTTTGAGAAAATGCTGAAAAACTGTATTTTGGGCGCCATTTTCCAAGATGGCAACCATAGCACAAGTTTTTTTTTCGAGGACTTTTAGTATATTTTTCGGGTAGTTAAAAACTATATACAGGGTTTTTCAACGAAAAGGAGCCACCCTTTATAACTTCTAACAGAATCAAAATTTGAAAAATCGGCGATACCCGTCTATAATAATATCGAGGGGGACACTTTTTGACATAAGTTTGAGATTTCATACCTTAACCCCCTGGGTCCCACAAACATACCCTTAATTTTTTTAAATGGCAACATGGGTCATGTGATACGTCATTTGAAAGGTCTTTTGATATCTTGCATTACTGCGTTTAAAATTTTAAAATCGTTCAATTCGTTTGTGAGATATTTTAATTTAAAGTTTTAGAGAACTGATATAATTTGTCGTTATAATAATGCAATATAAAAATATTACTGACTTTTTAATTTATTTTAAGTTTTATTTCCATGTAATTAAAAAAAAGTTTAATACAATGAATTTCGTATCAATTTATCTTGACTATAAAAGCAAAAAAAAAAATAAAAAACAACCATTTTGAAGAAAATTATATCAGTTCTCTAAAACTTTAAATTAAAATATCTCACAAACGAATTGAACGATTTTAAAATTTTAAACGCAGTAATGCAAGATATCAAAAGACCTTTCAAATGACGTATCACATGACCCATGTTGCTATTTAAAAAAATTAAGGGTATGTTTGTGGGACCCAGGGGGTTAAGGTATGAAATCTCAAACTTATGTCAAAAAGTGTCCCCCTCGATATTATTATAGACGGGTATCGCCGATTTTTCAAATTTTGATTCTGTTAGAAGTTATAAAGGGTGGCTCCTTTTCGTTGAAAAACCCTGTATATACCAAGTATCATGCTTCTAAGAGTTTTTTTAGGTAATTTTCCTAAAATGACTGGACTATAATACCTAACACAATGCATTCCCTTGTCATACAAATCAGGACAAATTTTCGCAACGGCTTTCATGTAATTTTGACAACACGTTATAGAAATTTCAATGCAAAATTCTTAATATGCAATGTCCTCCATTGTAAAGGTGAAAAATTGGAGAACGAAAGCTCATACTTTATATTAGAAATGGTGACTCATTAGTGTCACCTGATTTGTTTAAAATTCGATTGCTATAAGGACATGGCAGACTACTACAAAAAATTCGAAAAAAAACGGTATCAATGCAGTGAAATGGGAATAAGTCAGAAACTATTAAAGATAGGTATAATGTAATACCAAAATTTGCCCATTTTTGAATAAAACTTTTACATCGATTTAGCTTTTAGAGTAACCACGAGGTACAAATTTTCAAAAACCTAACTATAAAACTTTCCCAGAAACATTTAACTAAAGCCCCCAAAAAACACTGCATATTTTTTATAAGAGTACATGGCAACATATTAGAGGTTCTACAGACATAGTCGGGTTGCCAGGATCCAAAACCTTGCAATGTGGTATGACAAAACTTTTTCTTCAGGAAGTTGTTCTTAGACATGTCCCAAGTTAGAATATAGAGGGTGCCCAGCTGGCACCCTTGGGGAACATTTTTTATTCAAGGTCAAAGGTCAACAGTCAGAATAAACCGGGTGCTGATCCGGCCGCTCGGTAATAGCATTTTACATGTAAAATCTTGTTTATGCAATTTCCTGCTCCCCTAATTGTTTTAGGGCCAAAACATAAGAGTACAAAAATTTTCAAAACTAAAAATACTATCTGAATGGTATATTCTTTCCGACCAAAATTGTACTGTAAGAAAGAAAATGAAGAATTAAATGTTGAATTTGAGTTTGCAAAAATCACATTGCCATGCTTTTAAAAATAATTGCGTTATGAACAAGTTGACGCTTTCATTAGTACTGGAAGTTGCCATGACCACCGTCATGGCAATGCGATTTTTGCAAATTCTTATTCAACATTTAATTCTTCATTTTCTTTCTTACAGTACAATTTTGATCGGAAAGAATATAGAGTAAAGGCGGTGAATGTGGAATAGGGTCAGTATTGTGGAATACCGAATTATTCTTAAACTATTAACGCCATCTGTAATTGGGTGGCCAAAAAATATAGTCCAAACTGAAATAGTTAGGCCCCTATAAACTAAGTTCCACGACATTTTATATAACCTCGAAATCTTGAAATTTGATATTACGCGCCCTCCAGAGTTTTTAACAGTGTTGTGAGTATTCATTGTGAGTGCAAAATTACGTTGATTTTTAAACTTTAAAAAAATATCCAAGGTAAGTTAAAACATGAAAGTTTGTATGAGTGGTACAAAGTTCCTATAATTTTATTAATTTAAATAAGTTTCGATGATGTCTAACATGAATCAATAAGTGTGGTAATGTGGAATAAAATAGGTCTGTGAATGTGGGCTATTCCACATTAGCGAATCTTTTATTAAAATCTCATAAAAACTCATCAGATGAGGAAACATTTTGATTGGAAGCTCCTATAGGAGATGCTAACTGTATTTTCTGTGATGAACAGTTTTCCAAAGATCGTCGAGGAGAAATGTGGATAATGTGCATAATGTGTAATTCCTGGGCCCATTAAGCATGTTCTAGTTCAGAAAAAGAACCTTATATTTGTGATTTTTGTCAATAAACACCCGTTTTATGTATAATGAATAAACTTATAAAAGTACATTTGTTCAATACTTATATTCCACATTCTCAAACCAGTATATTCCACTTTACCAGACCAATTTTCCAAAGTTAAAATAGTACATTAATAAGTTAAATAGGTATTAAAAATTAATAGGGCAATAGCTTTCATTGAGAATCTTGTTAATAGATGTAAAACATCTGAAAATATAACTGGACAACTAAATTGCATAGACAAGATTTTACACGTAAAATGCTATTACCGAGCGGCCGGATCAGCACCCGGTATGCTTTTGTAATCTTAAATGCATTACAAGTGTAAGACGGATGGTTATCAACAAAAAACAGTTGAATAAAAATTTATGCAGCATAGAAATATGTAACTAATGCTCAAAACACTAAGAGATACAGCAATCAGCGTGTTAGGGACCGTTCATTACAGTAACGTTATAGTTTGACAGTACTGGCTATCGGTATATGCTTTAGTAATAGTAATAAATTTATTACAAGTGCAAAACGAATAGTTATAAACAAAAAACAGTAGAATACAATTTTATGATATGCAGCATGGACATATGTAACTACATTTTAAATGACATAGTGTTAATTAACATACTGGGCAACTACTTTTGATAAAATACTAAATTGGAATGTATGTAAATAGGTATTATTGGCTACTGTTACCCATTACATAATGCATTTATAAACATGTACGAAAACATGTATACTCAATGCATAATTACAGAATTATGTTTCGTACATTAATCTGCTTGTTCCACATCAGTTATCTGTATTGTGTTTGGATTGTGACATTGATCAAGATCAGCCGAACATTTGCAAAATGATGTACATGATAACCCCGCAGATTTGCAGTTGCATCTATTCTGCAGACAAGCTTTATCCGATGCACACCCACATGCTACAACCTTCATCAACTCACGCGGAGCCATTTCGTTGACACCAACTAAAGGGACTGGTATACCATCCACAATTTTCCATCCATATTCTTCAATGTTCAGTGTTGGTGGTCCAATTTGATCAGCAGCTTTCCATAACAATACTTGTAGATGTGCTCTAAGAAAGTGTTGTTCAGCTGCTTCATCTGTTGGTGGCAGGGATTTTATCTTGGGAGTATCTTTTCTACTTGTATACATCTTACATCGCAATTCTTGGAGACTTATGTCAGTGTTTGCGGAGCCATAAAGGAGACAGAAAAATAGATGACCAGCTTTAACGACTTCATTTCTTGTCGAATTCGGATTTCCAAAGCATTCCAGTGCGAGCTCATGCTTGTGTAGCAACTTCAGTGCCGACATCTTTCCTTTTCCAAAAGGATAACTGGTTGTATCACATCCCGTAAGGGCATGTACTGCTAGCAGAGCGGACGATTTACTGCCAAGCTTTGAAGCTGAGGCGTTGATGTCTATAATACAACCATTAGATTTCTTCATTGTAAGGTTCATATCTGGCAGACCCCATTTCCACCAGAAGAATACTATCTTTGTTATTACATTGTTATATTGTTTTATATTGTTATATATTATAATATTAGTGCATAAAAAAATATACCGGGGGTTCGTTCTCAAAGTCGAACATAGGGATCTAACATGGTATTGAACGTTTTTGCTAATTGTTGCTCGCCTATTTAACTTAGAGAAAAGGCAATAGTATCAACAGAAAGAAAAAATTATTACGATTCAAATAATCCTACTAGCAAGACTAAAGTGCGATTTATTCTTTTAAAATACTAACTTAAAGTATGACACTTTTGTATTGTAGTATTAAAATTAACGGCAAAGAAATCTCGAACTCTTCTGAAATTAGCGTCACCATGAAAGGTTTTCACTATAAAAACCCTTTCTTCGTTGGTATAGGTATTCATTATTAGATAAATAAACTTTAATACGTGGTTTAACGTTAAATTCGTATTGACAAACAAGCAGTACAAAAAACAATTGCTGTAAAATTTTAAAATCAAGGGAATGCTATTTACACAATTTCATACTTTAAGTTAGTATTTTAAAAGAATAAATCGCACTTTTAGTCTTGCCAGTAGCATTATTTGAATCGCAATAATTTTCTCTTTCTGTTGATGTCATTACCTTGTCTCTAAGTTAAATAGGCGAGCAACAATTGGCAAAAACGTTCAATACCATGTTAAATCCCTATGTTCGACTTTGAGAACGAACTCCCGGTATATTAAGCTGGACCGATACCGATAGCCAGTACTGTCAAACTATAACGTTACTATAATGAACGGTCCCTAACACGCTTATTGCTGTATCTCTTAGTGTTTTGAGCATTAGTTACATATTTCGATGCTGCATAAATTTTTATTCAACTGTTTTTTGTTGATAACCATCCGTCTTACACTTGTAATGCATTTAAGATTACAAAACCATATATTCTGACTGTTGACCTTTGACCTTGAATAAAAAATTTTCCCCAAGGGTGCCAGCTGGGCACCCTCTATATTCTAACTTGGGACATGTCTAAGATCAACTTCCTGAAGAAAAAGTTTTGTCATACCACATTGCAAGGTTCCATAAAAAAAAATAGATTGGCGACCCGACTAACAATGAAAATAGGAAAAATACTTACTCTAAAAAAGTAATTCAGGCATAATCGAATTCTGCATTGAAATTGTCCAATATTCTTCAGACATTACAAAAAATTTCTACACAATCATATTGCATGCACCCTACTTCTTAAATTTCAAAATTGTATTAAATGTCATAGAGATGAACTATACAGGGTGTTTCTACTCAAAGTAGACAATGTAATAGAGGTTGTACAACACGTCAAAACTAACACTTTTTTAAGTGTTTTTTTTTTTCATTTTGGCTTTTTTTCGAATTATGGACCTTTTTTTGTTTTCTTTACAAATCACTATATCTCCATTATTTGTAGTCGAATTTCAAAAAATCAAAGTTTTTTGGAATCAACAGTTTGATATCTACAACTTTTGTTCAAAACTTTTTTACAAGAAATTTAGAACAGCAAAATGTTGGTAATTTTAAATTATAGTAATAGAGTAGATTTTGTGCCATTCAATTTCCAAAATGTAAAATGACCGCCGCTGTTGTACATTTTTTGTAAAAAAGTTTTGAGCAAACGTAGATATTAAACTGTTCATTCCAATCAACTTTGATTTCTTGAAATCCAACTACAAATAATGGAGATAGAGATGTGTAAAAAAACAAAAAAAGGTCCATAATTTGAAAACAAAAGCCAAATTGAAAAAAATATTTTAAAAAACGTGTGATTTGACGAGTTCTATAACTTGTATTACGTTGTCCACTTTGAGTAGAAACACCCTGTATAGTTTATCACAAAACATGTTAAAATTGTTTAAATATATGTAATGTGACCATATGTAAATGAAATCAATGCGGGACACCTGGAGTTTTTGCCCCCCCGGCACACAGAAGGGGAAGACCAGGAGTCCTCCTCCGCAATATGTGCAAACTTCTCTATAAAGTTATGATTATGAGTTATGCTTTCCGAATGCCCCTCCGTTAGATACACCCTCGTGCGGACACATTATTACGAATCTGTCCTAAAAGTCTTCACAAGACCCTTCAAAGTTATGTTTTACTAGGTTACTACGTAAATAAATCGGTTAAGTAGGGAGGGGTGTATTGTGTTTGTTTCTATATAATAGAAATCAAAGTTAAACCAACGCACTCAAAGCAGTGTTATTACCATGGATTATACACACTATGACATATTACAATTATGAGGGACATTTTGCGGAGCATTCTCTCCGCGGGACAATCCCGCCTAATGCGGGACGAATGGTCACATTAAATACAGGGCGATTCATTAAGAATGTCCAATCTCTGAATTGTAGATTCCAAACCTCGAAATATGATGATTCTGCCCAACATGCCTAATACAAATATTGCTAGTTTCCGAGATACCGGGTGTTTAAACTTAAAGTTCAAATATGAATTTTGATTGTCGCAATAACTTTCTATTTTTTTACAATTTCTTTTTGAAAATTGGCAGTTTTACCTTTTTTTGCATTTTTGCATACCAATTAATTAAAATTAATTAATTAAAAAACAAAAATAAAAAACTTCAAAGTAAATGTTCAAAATGTCCACCGTTTACTTCAATACACTTTATGATCTATTTTCGCAAAGATCTCTTCACATCAAATAACCCTTGTCTATTATTTTTAATCACATTAATTAATTAATTAATTGTTATTGCGAAAATCAAAATTCATATTTAAACTTTAAACACCCGGTTTCTCGGAAACTAGCAATATTTGTATAAGGCATGTTGGGTAGAATCATCATATTTTGAGGTCTGGAATCTACAATTCAGAGATTGGACATTCTTAATGAATCACCCTGTATATGTACCAGCCTACTTTATACCAAAGTTTTTTAAAGATAGTATTAACCTTATCATGCGACTGCGCACCACAAAACTGTTCATAGTCAATAGGTTTTGTTACACTTGGACTAGAACCACAAACTTCACAATTCAAATTTTTGTGTCTTAATTTAATATTTCGAAATGTAGTTGCAGAAGCATCAAACAGTAATAAACGTCCACTTAAAACATCAGATATCTCGGTAATTATTTTAATTGTTTCTAATGCTTGCAAAACTCCAATAACGCCAGGAACTAAAATCGAATTCCACAACTAATTGTGCACGAAAACACATTGAAAAAACTTACCTACACCTAAAACACCACCATCCCCACAACTTGTAACAGTATCAGGTGAGGGAGGTATTGGAAATAAACAACGATAGCATGGTCCATTCTTATAATTGTACACAGTGAGTTGCCCTTCGAGCTGCAACGCACTCCCTGATATTAAAGGAATTTTTTTTATAACACAGGCATCATTAAGCAAATAACGCGTTGCGACATTATCCGTACAATCCAGAACAGCATTAAAGTTGTCATTACTTAACAAATCCATTAACGATTCACCATCCATATGCATATGTAATGGATTCACCCTTATATTACCATTAATACTAGAAACATTTCAAACAGTGAGATTAACGGAAAAATTTTGTACCTACTTTGATAATTTCTGATATGCGGATTTAACCTTAGGTATCCCAATGTCTCGTTCAGAATGCAATATTTGCCTGTGTAAATTAGTCAGCTCAACTTCGTCATTGTCAACTATAGTGAGTTCGCCTATAAAATGAATACTGTAAACAATAGATAGCGCTTAATAAATCCATTACCTACACCTGCTGCTGCCAAATACAATGCCGCAGGGCATCCCAAACCACCTGTTCCTACAATCAAAACTTTACTTCGCTTTAAAGCATTTTGACCCGCAACTCCGATTGCTGGTACAAGCATTTGACGACTATATCTAGTTATTTCATCTGCATTAAATTGATTATTATAGCGATTGTTAGTTTCCTAAAATTGTATTTAATAAAAGTGTGGATTGTTTACGTATACTTACCTCATTCCCACTTTTTAGAAGTTGTAATTGAGCTTCTGTTTGCCTTAATTGCTCTTTAAGTGTATCAATGTTTTTTTGTAACTTTTCGATTTCCTCTTCCTTTAACATTTTATTAATTATTTTATGTTTGATTAATTAACAAATGTTTAAATATTTATCAAAAGTAAGGTTAGGTTGCAAACAAAAAAACACAGTGCATTGCAAAAAAAGGACGGTAGCAATCTTGGTAATATACAGGATGAGTCATTACCATCGAAAACTGCCACCACAAACCACTAAAAATATACTCCATACGCTCGGCAATGTCCCTTTTCTCATTAAGTCGTAAATCAAATCTCATTTATAACGCGAACGATAGTTTCATTCAATATGCACCTCTAATGCAAAGTAAAAACCAGTTCCATACGGGCGAACGTTGTTCAAAACAAACCTTATGGAAACTGGAATACAATAGAACAATAGATTTAAACTACCTAACTGGCAGCGGTTCTCAATATAAGATACACTAGTTTCATTATGAAATTGTGATGTTTGTATTAATAATTGATATATTACTTTGTAATGAAACTATTAACAACCGCTGACTAGGCAGGTAGTTGAAAGCTATTGTTCTATTGTATTCAAGTTTCCATAAGATTTGTTTTGAACAACTTTCGCCCGTATGGAACTGGTTTTTACTTTGCATTAGAGGTGCATATTGAATGAAACTATCGATCTCGTTATAAATGAGATTTGATTTACGACTTAATGAGAAAAGGGACATTGCCGAGCGTATGGACTATAGACTGTCCACTTCTATAGAAAAATAGTTGGTAGAGAAATGCGGGACGGCGACTTCACAAGAGGAAAAGGGTAGGTTGAGTCACAAACCACTAAAAATAGACTGTCCACTGCTATAGGAAAATAGTTGGTAGAGAAATGCGGGTGTTGACTTCACAAGAGGAAAGGGGATTTGTAGGTTGGTTAACCTGTTCACAAAATTAGTTGGTACTGAGAGTTATAAAATTACTAATGTGACATTTCAAACGAAGCGATAAGCGTTTGATTTTACGGCGGTATTGTTCATTATTAGGTTTTGCGTTTATATTTTGTTGTTTGTTACTTATTGACTTATTGTGTATTAAAGTTTATAGTTTTCTGGTAAGTTTTTAAACTTGCGTAGGTACCTTATATTTACTTTCGCTATTTGTTAGAATTAAGAACATAACATGGTCACCGCATGTGTAATACAGAAGAATAGGAATAGAAAAGTCTGTAGATGTAGGTTTCAAAACCCAAAACATTTATATTTAAAGTCCATTTTTAACAAATGGGTTGAATTTATTAATGGAGAATTTAAAAATTGGACATGGGTTTCCCTTTATAAAGTTGCATATTATTAAAGACTTCAGTACAATTTTATTACGTAATGATGCATTTCCAATATATGTATAAAGTAAGCTTGATACAATATTATTTTTTTAATTGATTATATTTATGAGTTTCATATGAGTCTTCATATCCACATTTATTTCAGGATTATGAAGAAAAAACTGTTGCTGAACGTTCCAAAAGTGTTATGTTATGCCAGCATCGCATTGTACAATTTCAACAATTTCACCGGCAGATGTATTACTTTGTAGAATAGGTACTGTTTCCACTGTTATACATCATGTAAATTGTAACTAAATGTATTATTTCATTTTCAATAGATCCATAAATGATAAACATAACCATAAATATGATTTTATTAAAACAATAACCTTACTTTATTTCAATTCAAATTTTCCCCCAATAAAGCATTAACCAATAAGGTGCTGTGGGCGTCACTCAACCAGGGGCGTAGCGAGCTTAACTCGCGCCCGGGGCACAATACCTTTTTAGCGCCCCCCCCCCCCCCTCATTCGAAAACCATATAATATTATATGTATTTTGTAAAATATACTCGCAAATTAATAAATAAATAAACTAAAATAAATAATCATAGGCTCAAGGTAGGCTTTAAATTTGAGAACAAAAATGTGCTTGTCTGTCAAGAACAATTCTCTGTGGTCACAGTCAGTCAATCGGTCAGTGAGTTAGAGATTTATTAAGGAGATAGTTTAAAACACAGCAATTTTTTTGTTTTGCGGACCATTTGGCGCCCCTTTGTGAGTAGCGCCCGGGGCATGGTGCCCCCTTTGCCCCCCCCCTCGCTACGCCACTGCACTCAACCTACCCTTTTCCTCTTGTGAAGTCGCCGTCCCGCATTTCTCTACCAACTATTTTTCTATAGAAGTGGACAGTCTATTTTTAGTGGTTTGTGGGTTGAGTGACGCCTACAGCACCTTATTGGTTAATGCTTTATTGGGGGAAAATTTGAATTGAAATAAAGTAAGGTTATTGTTTTAATAAAATCATATTTATGGTTATGTTTATCATTTATGTATCTATTGAAAATGAAATAAGACATTAAGTTACAATTTACATGATATATAACAGTGAAAACAGTACCTATTCTACAAAGTAATACATCTGCCGGTGAATTTGTTGAAATTTTACAATGCAATGCTGGCATATAACAACACTTTTGGAACGTTCAGCAACAGTTTTTTCTTCATAATCCTGAAATAAATGTGGATATGAAGACTATTACTCATAAATATAATCAATTAAAAAAATAATATTGTTTCAAGCTTACTTTATCTATTAGAAATGCATCATTACGTAATAAAATTGTGCTGAAGTCTATAATAATGTCACTTTATAAAGGAAAACCCATGTCCAATTTTTAAATCCTCCATTAATAAATTCAACCCATTTGTTAAAAATGGGCTTTAAACATAAATGTTTTGGGTTTGGAAACCTAAATCTACGGACTTTTCTATTCCTATTCTTCATATTACACATGCGGGGACCATGTTATGTTCTAAGTCTAACAAATAGCGAAAGTAAATATAGGTAGGTACGCAAGTTTAAAAACTTACCAGAAAACTATAAACTTTAATACATAAAAAGTCAAAAAGTAATAAACAACAAAATATAAACGCAAAACCCAATAATGAACGATTATGTGACGCTGATGTACCTATTTCACATATTTTAAACGAAAAATACCGCCATAAACTCAAACACTTAGGCGGCAGTCGCACAGACTTTGGTCGCCGACCAAAGACGACCGACCAAAATTTCAATACCACGTTAGTAGATAGAGCACGTCTTAAGGTACGTTTTCGTAAGGACACGTCTCTGCGACTTGTTGGGCCGACATGTCTGCCGACCGACATGACGAAAAATTGACTGGTGTTTATGTTGCCATTTGTTTGAAACAGACATGTTGAATTATTTACAATATGACACTACTTTGTTCAGACTGGGCAATTTCGGGAAATGCAAAAAATCAACGGGTCTAGGACACAACGGCCACTGGACACAACGGCCACACAGAATTTAGTATGCCCACATCGGCCAAACGTGATGTGTGGACACAACGGCCACCTTGGACGTAACGGCCACACAGAATTGTAAGGTAATGTTTGCGATAAAGATTTCACAAATAATAGGAGTTTTCTATTTGTAGGAAAAAAAATACTAAATCTGCAAATAACCTAGGCGCTTTAGTGTCAATCTACGTATCTGATATGTGGCCATAGTGTCCAAGGTGGCCGTTGTGTCCAGCTAGAGCTGTGGCCGTTACGTCCAAGGTGGTCGTTGTGTCCACACATCACGTTTGGCCGATGTGTCCAGTGTGGCCGATATGGGCGTACTAAATTCTGTGTGGCCGTCGTGCGCAGTGGCCGTTGTGTCCAGACCCCAAATCAAGGAGTCGGCTGTTTACGTAGCAACAAATGACATCCAACTCGGCGTGTTGGGATAACTTTTCCAGCCGACTTCGACATGTCGTTCAACTACCCCGACATCAAATGTATTTCGTTTACGTTAATACAGACAAGTCGGCCCACAAGTCGGCCGACATGTTGTGTCCTTACGAAAACGTACCTTTACAAGAACGACCGTCCACGATCGTCCACAAGCAACCACGACCGTACGGTTTGAAATTTCAACCCGTCTTTAAACTTTTGGTCGACGATGAACGGTCGGTGACTCATAACATTTGAAATTTTTTTACTAACCTGATATAATTATTTTTTTAAAATTATTTTATTATTGTTAAGTATGGATGGGTGGACAGTCGAGGAAGTGGATGAATGAAGTTGTTTAAGTTGCTTAATTTGTTTAATTTACTGTGTGTAACATAAATACCGATTTTATTTATGGTGGGTATGTAGAAACCTGCAAAATTATTATCGACTTTAGCACGACATTTAAAAATCGGTTGGTCTTGCAGGGTCTTCCCTGGTCTTCCCTGTGCGACGGCTGTTTAATGTTTGGTCGGTCGAAGTTGGACGGTTGCGGATGGCCATGGTTGGTCGTCTCTCTGTGCGACTGCCGCCTTATCGCTTCGTTTGAATCAGCAAATGTCAATTTAATTTTATAATTCTCAGAGTACCAACTTATTTTGTGAACAGGTTAACCAACCTACAAATCCCCTTTCCTCTTGTGAAGTCAACACCCGCATTTCTCTACCAACTATTTTCCTATAGCAGTGGACAGTCTATTTTTAGTGGTTTGTGACTGCCACTAATAAAAATAGTTGTCACCCAAAAACGCGGCCAATCTCAAATTTTGGCAAAAATATTAGAATTCTGAGAAAAATTACAAAAAAAAATCCTCGTATTCTAAAAAAACTTAAAATTCCATTGAAAAATATTCAAATTAATTGTAGTGAAATACTCTACTCCTTTTTAACATCGATAGAACATATCATTATATTTTTCTAGCAATTCCCTTTTTTCTCATAAACATTTTGATAGGTCATTGTAAGTAGTAATATATAGTACTTAAATCCCCCCATGTAGAATGTAGATTAATAATATAATAATAGAAGTATATCGGGCGAGGGTGCCACGTCTGCATCAATAATAGATGATAAAAAGGGGGGGTTAACGTATGGACTTTAGCGTATGCTGACGATGTGGTGATTGCGAGAAGAAAACCGGAAATAAATGAACAATAAAGGTCATAAAGTACAAGTATTGCCACGAGACTTCCATCGTACCAAAAAACTGCAACTTTATCTTATAAAAAATGAGTGCCGCCATTTTAGCTTATACCGGAAGTGACGTCATCAAAGGTAATATGTATCAGCATTTTCGTCCTTGGCCCGAATGCAACAAAATATTAGGGCAGGTAGGTATGGGAATTCGGAGGAAAGAATATTTGGGAAGGATGTGATAAGAAGGGACTGGCTTTTGGATAAGTTAGTGAAAAGTGTGATGATGGTGTAATGTACCCCCCTATACCCTATAACTAAAGTGCTAAAATTACGAGTCGAAGAAGCTAACTTCACCCACTTTACGTTATTAATTCAAAAGGAGCGGGAAACCCTAAACATGGCCTACAAAATTTAAACTTTCCCTCTAAAACAAACCAACCCCAAAATGACACAAGCTCGTGATCGTCTGGCAGGCCCTCTATCGTGTAATAGGTACGGCTATACTGGTCGTGAACTATGATCGGGAAGGAGAAACAAAACCAACATTAACTGTACCAAAATCATTCATTTATTGACAGTTACTCGACGATTCGGAGGAGAAAAAGTGTAAACACTAAAAAAACTCCTCCTTTGAGATAATTACATACATGACATCAATTCAAATACAAAATTATAGCAGCAAGACTGTTAAATAATAGTCTAAGAGCTAGTGAACCATTTGACTAACCCGTTTGGCACAAAGCTAGAAACTTTATAAAT
Source organism: Pyrocoelia pectoralis (assembly GCA_036250285.1). Lineage (NCBI taxonomy): Eukaryota > Metazoa > Arthropoda > Insecta > Coleoptera > Lampyridae > Pyrocoelia > Pyrocoelia pectoralis. The sequence goes on from CM070074.1 coordinate 67,630,516, forward strand.
GATGATTTAATATCAGTCAATGAAGAAAATACCGGTCTGGCAGGCATATCGCGGTTGCGTCATCATCCCTTAAATTTTTGAAAATGTAAAAAAAAATTGTTTTTTAGTCGACTCGCACAAGGCTACAATTTTAAGATGTTGTAATTTACATATGTTTAAGTGTAAAAAAAAATTGCCAGACTATTTTGAGGGTTGCAAGTATGTGCCAGAACACAGCAAAGTTGTCATCGGGGTGGTGTAGTCCTGGCGGTACGTCTAAATGTCTGTCAAATTGTGCGGGAAGTGTGAAATTAGGTACACTTATTAATTAGATCAAACTAAAGGATTTGACCCGCATCACCACTATTTTCAACCCTTAGTTTTCAAAAGTGCCCCGTATTTAGTTTTTTCAATCCCCTAACGATAACTCTTTTGTTTACAACTTTTAGAAAAAATTATATTAATAAAAGTTTTAGGAATTCTTATAAGAAACATTTTATATAAGGATAACATTTTCACAAATATCAACCCTTATCGAGATATCTGGAAAAAACTGATTTTTGCAGTCTCATTACAAAATCGGTCATAGTATTCTTGTTTATGGTTTCTCAGAAAAATTATTCAAGTAAAAGATGTAGATATTAATATGATCAATACTTTAGGTATATATAATATTTTCACAGAAAGCACCCCTTAACAAGTTATTTCGATATTTCTGAAAGCAAGCAACCCTTAAGTATGAAATCGCTCGTATCTTTTTTATTTGTAACTTAAGAGAAAAACATGTACATAAATATTATAGAAAATTATCTGTTGGGTATTTTATGTCAGTATGAAAATTTCTCAAAAGTGAACCCTTAACGAGATATATGGAAAAAACCATAAACTTTTCTATATTTCATTAAAGTAACATTATTGTTATATAATTCGGTAGGTATATGGATGTGGAAAATATAAGTAAGGGGTAATTTTTTTACAAAACCTCACCCTTAGCGAGATATTTTGAGAAAAACAAACTTTCACCCCTTTTTAGAAAAGTTTTCGTGACTTTTTCAATTACGATTGTTAATATTATTTTTTCACGGTTAATAATAGCCAATTACAATATATTTCATGAAATCATCATAGTGATTTTGCACCATCACACTGGTGGGGAAATTTTCAACGTACAAAATAAGGTTTATTCGCGGTAATATAATTAAAAAGAAACAATCTAATTGTACATTAATAAAAAGTCATTAAGAAAAATGCAAACAACGGTCGATTTTTATATCAAGGAAGACATATTTTGATGTTATTTTCTTGGGGGGGGGGGGGGGGGGGGGGTGAAATGTATACAATTTATTATACACTGTAATTGGCTATTATTAACAATCGTAATTGAAAAAGTTACGAAAACTTTTCTAAAAAGGGGTGAAAGTTTGTTTTTTCAAAAATCTCGCTAAGGGTGAGGTTTTGTAAAAAAATTACCCCTTACTTATATTTTCCACATCCATATACCTACCGAATTATATAACAATGTAGGTTCAGAATCTCGTGGCACTCGGAATGCGCGGCGGGATTTACAACAATTTCGAAAAATAGGCACGACATTATACGTCCAAAAACATTGGTAGGTAAAATGCCATCCTAAATATGTAGAGTAAATAAATATAGGTGTAATTATTTATAGAACTTCATATTAGTATCGTAGTATCGCGTTTAAATAAATCCCGCCACACATCTCGAGTGCCACGAGATTTTGAACCTACTCAAGTTTCTGGTTTTTTCGATATATCTCGTTAAGGGTTGACTTTTGAGAAATTTTCATACTGACATAAAATACCCAACATATAATTTTCTATAATATTTATGTACATGTTTTTTCTCATAAGTTACAAATAAAAAAGATACGAGCGATTTCGTACTTAAGGGTTGCTTGCTTTCAGAAATATCGAAATAACTTGTTAAGGGTTGCTTTCTGTGAAAATATTATATATACCTAAAGTATTTATCATATTAATATCTACATCTTTTACTTGAATAATTTTTCTGAGAAACCATAAACAAGAATACTATGACCGATTTTGTAATGAGACTGCAAAAATCAGTTTTTTCCAGATATCTCGATAAGGGTTGATATTTGTGAAAATGTTATCCTTATATAAAATGTTTCTTATAAGAATTCCTAAAACTTTTATTAATATAATTCTTTCTAAAAGTTGTAAACAAAAGAGTTATCGTTAGGGGATTGAAAAACTAAATACGGGGCACTTTTGAAAACTAAGGGTTGAAAATAGGGGTGCTGCGGGTCAAATCCTTTAGTTTGATCTAATTAATAAGTGTACCTAATTTCACACTTCCCGCACAATTTGACAGACATTTAGACGTACCGCCAGGACTACACCACCCCGATGACAACTTTGCTGTGTTCTGGCACATACTTGCAACCCTCAAAATAGTCTGGCAATTTTTTTTTACACTTAAACATATGTAAATTACAAAATCTTAAAATTGTAGCCTTGTGCGAGTCGACTAAAAAACAATTTTTTTTTACATTTTCAAAAATTTAAGGGATGATGACGCAACCGCGATATGCCTGCCAGACCGGTATTTTCTTCATTGAATGATATTAAATCATCATTTATAAAGTTTCTAGCTTTGTGCCAAACGGGTTAGTCAAATGGTTCACTAGCTCTCCTACTATAATATCAAGACAAAACATTTACAATTTCATTGTTGATACTCTTCGATCAGATTTAAATACTTTATGCAGCAGTTGTAAATAGTTCATTAAATAATCAAATTAAACAAATCAAATCCAATCAAACTAACATTGCATATTAAAATAAAAGGGTCCAGAGTTTAAAAAGATAGACATGTACACAAGTTACAAAAAGGGTTCAACTTCAGGTAAAAATACACAAAGGGTACAGTTAGGTCCGGTTTCAGAGTACAATAGAGCCACCTTTTCTGTTTATCCACAAATATTTAATACATTATGTTCAATTTGAACTCATTTGTAATTTCCCTCAATTAATCACAAAACACATAAATAAATAGGAAAAATCATAATACAATTGCTAACTACACACATAATCATAATAATATCGAAGTCAGAATCAGCCGTGAGTATTCCTCATTGCGACTGTCTGTTTTTAGGTATTCATATTTTTTTGTCATTTGTTTGTTTTGTTTTCATATTTTTTGTTTCTAACTACACACATATATGATTAAATGTCGGAAATGCCATAAGTTCAAACACATATTTATATAATGAAAGCAACTGGACATTACATAGATAATTCTACTATTTTACACACGACATCAAAATAATCAACGAACGCTCCCAATGTGAGATTCAAATTAATTGAATACTCCGTTGAAAGGCGAGGCAATGCAAATTCAGGGTAAGACCAATTTATAATAACACACAATGCAATTCAATTAGACAGATATAAATGTATTAATCAAAAACGTTTCACCTGCAGAAAGCACTAAAATGGAGTCACCAAAAATAAAAACAAATGAAACGATCTTTACTACTTCGCGGTTTCAAATCAGATCATTTCAAAGTTAACTAGTTAACGTTCGGAAGCCCGCCTTACACCAAATCTCCTCCGCCAGAGGGACCTACAGTAAAACAAAAGTATCGACGTTGCCACTACTTTTCAGCTTTTTGTACATGTTGTCGGATCTCTAAAATATAGGTAACCCAACTGTGGAAACTACAATGGTAGGTATACGGATTGGAAATATGGGGATGGAAGGAATGGGAAGTTTTGGAAAGGATGCAAGAAAAATACTGAAAGTGGGAACTAATAGATTTGGATAGGGTGACCCCGGTTATATAAGTACAAGAGGAAATAAAATTGGAGTTAATAAAGGACACAAGCAGGGAAATTGACGATGGGATACTATTAGGAAGGAATGGAGAGAGGTAGAGGATACTTCAAAGTTGTTGGGCGAAGAAACGAAAGAAGAGGAAAATGCAAGAAAGAAGGAGTCATATATTAAGGAGGGAAAATATAATGAAAAGTACGGGGAAATATAATGGCGGAGGGAGTACGATGGTTACTTTTAAGAGGATGAGGATTCAGTATAAGGGAAAAAATGGTGATGAGGTACAGTAGATGCGACGTGCGGGGGACGAGAGGAGGACATGCAAGCTGTATGGCAAGGATTATTAGGAGGACATGGAAGAGCATATGCACAGGGAATGTGAAGAGTTAAGGGAAGAAGGAGGAAATATTAGCAAGATATTAAGGGATCAGGGAGGGTAACGAGTAAAATGGACGGAAGAAGTAAGGGGAAAGAAGAAGACGGGTTGTAGGAAAAGGGCGAGAAAGCTGGATGCGGGAATTTAAAAGTTTAATGACGAGTAAGGGAATAAAAAAGTATGATATTGATAACAAAATAAAGAGACATACCGAGATAAAAAAGATTAATAATAATACAATATATAGCTTAGTTGCTATTAGGTACATACATCTGCCATTCAACAGCGATCTCGCATTCGCGCTCCATTGTTTTTATACTAGCCATACATAAATTTATGCTTTCAAGCGCCTTTCAAAATCAAGGAGTTATTGAACCCTGCAGGCAAACGGGTTTCGAAAGGCGTCCCTCGGAAGGGGGCTCTTTTAATTTTACTCCAAGAAGTTATTTACCTATATAGGGAATGGCCATATAACTGTAAGTAGGATTATGATATCCCTTTGGACTCATTGTGGTTAATCTCGAAAGAAATCACTTCATGATCTGTTGCCTGTGGAGTGACTTGCCACTTATATGGATGCTCTCACTGAGTATACATACAAATCAATCACAGTACAATTTCAGGTAGATACAAACATGGGTTCACTTCCTGATTGGTATTTATTCTCAAACACTGGAGTAGGTGCTGATTCAGTATGGCGAGCATCTTTATAATAAGATGTTGTATCAGTTGTTGTTGTGCATCGGCTCCCTAACAGACATGTTGGTTTATGTCGAACAACAATCTTTTGAATCGAGATTTAGTTAGAAGACTTGTTGTACTGACATATTTTGTGACTACAAACTACAATTGGAGCACTTTCACTCCCATGTACCAGAGTCAAACTGATAACAGGATAGCAATATAGGTCCAACAAGTTTAGAATGTCCACGAAAAATATGTGAACTACCAACTACATATAATTGAAAGTAGTAAATAGTCTTGAAAAGGAGGTGATAGGTACATTAAACTCTAGAATCTATTGACGGTTTACAAATCTTCCACTATGTACTCTGTCATTTATGCTGAGCATTTATTTACATTGAAAACATGTAGCTCCCTCAAACACACCTTCTAAAGGACAATGTATGTTTGATACAGTTGATGTACAGTCGTAGTCACATAAGGTGAGCGCGGCAATGCGCAAAACAACGAATTTACGTTGCTGGTAAAATATGTTCCAATTTATGGAAAGATTAACTGATAAAACTTTTACATCAATAAATTGTGCAAAATTAATTTATTATACAAAAATAATATATTAAAACATAACACAGTTAAAAGCTCTTTAGGTATCATATAAGTATGTTGATCACAAATGCGACTGTTAAAGTGTCAGAATGTTTTCTTTCTAGACTGAAATGCATACAAGTTTACAAAACACGTGTTCATAAGTAACTAAATCACCAAATGTCTAATTATATTATACCTAAGCAGCATTGTAAAAACATCCTGACTTACCTACGAATACACAATGAATATTCTACATAGCACTTTCCTTAACACTAATTACATTATAATAAAGCTATTTGATTAATCTTGCTTTATACAATACATTTTTTATAAAAAATATTACTTATTGATTTGATTCTCGTATGTTACGTCTTATATGTAAAGGTAATCTGCAAATACGACGTAGAGGTGGTTCAATTTCTATTTCCATAAAGAACTGATCTAAATTTTGACCATTAGTTTTATATTCCGTTTTTACAAATCTCTTTGGTTGCTTTAAACCAAGATTATTCAATGGTAATGGTTCTATTGAATCGAATAATAATTTTACAACACCACCTGCCATTTTACTACCATAATGACCGGCCCAAAATTGAGTATCTCGACCTTCGTGTTCAAATGAAATTCCCTCGATGCCTTCTGGATACTGAGTAACTAATATTTCTATCTGTAATTAATAGTTAAAATGGTAAAAATAAAAAGTTCGCATAAAAAATGGCACTTACTTTATTCCATTTTCTACCTTCCCACTGCTTGACTGTTTGTCCGGCACAAGGTTTTTCAATGTTTAGATCAGAATTTATACCTAAATAAGTGCAACGCAACCTATATAAACTACCACAATCAAATCGTCCGCATGTCCATTCGCTTAAATAAATATGAGGTTTATAATTTGATAAAATGTATCGGAACAAGTTACTCTGACCGAATTTGATAACTTGAATTTTTTTACAATTACTATAGGAGGTTGCGAAACAACTTGTTTTATTATTAAATTCTGGCTCGTCTACATTTAATGGATCCGCACCATTTGGTGGATCTTCGATTACAAATTTGTCACCCCCATTTTCGTTTATTTCCCAACTGTTAAACGAATCTTGACCATTTCCATTTTGCAATAAGTTAGTATCAAAATAATTTGTAGAAAAACGGCAATAAAATATATACCACGGTAACTTCTTAGGTTTGCGATTGTATCTTCTTTTATAAATTATTGACCATAATGCGAAAGATTTGATTAAGAGATTCCATTTCTTACAGACTAAGCTATATCTTAAGAGTGTTTTGGGTTCGCAATAACTTAAAATATGAAGAAGTATTTCTTCGGGTAAGTGTATATTTGATAAAAATAAACCATTTTCAAATGCGGGGTTTAATTCAGGGTATTCCTCTTTTAAAAACAATGGAAGATAAGATGTATCATCAATCTCCTCCTGTAAAAACAAAAAACTATTAATTTAGTCTTAATTTTAAAATAAGGGGGAATGATTCATTAATGTAGGTATCTAATTAGTCACCCAAATTCAAAACAAAATAGGTCTACCTAACTATTAGTTTGTTAAGCTTCTAATTAAAATAGAACTTACCATTTTCGTTTTAAAAAACGTAACGATATTGCCAAAAGTTTGTCGAAACTGAAAAAAACGTATTTCTTAATATTATGCAATAAATAAACACATCATAAATAGATACCATACCATTCAAACAGCTGTGTTTGGCTCGGGAATGTTCGCTGTAATAGTAAAATGTCTTCGATGCAATTCGACTCCTGGATGATTGTTACAGTTCTTGATACGAGATGTCGCCTTTTATGTTTTTCAGAGCAAGTGCCTTACAGGGTCAAATAATATTATCTCTACGTTAATATTCTTTGACAGGGTGACCCTGACCCAGTGACACCCGTATAAGTAACAAAGTTTGCTCAATTGAGAGAAGCAGAAAGCTACGTACTTATAAGACTTTGGTACATATCTGCATAGTCGTATACAATGATAGCAACGTTATAATCTTTGACGATAGACAGTTTGCGTGCGTATGTTTAAATTAGCCCAACACAAATATAGTAAAATCTACTCTACACTCACTTCGCTATGACGTATGGGTTTTTTTTCTGAGGTTTATTGGGAAAATGTAACAAATAAATTGCCGTGTGTCGGACTTGCACCAACTAAAAACCCCCATTTCTTTACGGCCTTATCATTTTCCCGTGGGTAGGTATTGACATCGCAATATTTGGGGCATAGTTGGGGTCTCTAATTCCCTTCCGCTGTTACATCGATCTACACTCCTCGGTGAGCACCTCAATGGACAGCATTCCCGCGATAACGTTGTTAGCATCTTCGGATACAGTCCGAAAACCGCTACTGCACCCTTTCTACGGTACTTCTAGATTTTTAATAAGCGATAAATAAGCGAGCACTGAGGTGGTCACTGATGGTAGCAGTTTCCTCATCTTCTGTCTAGGGTCTCCGACGTTACGCATAGAACACTCCTTTCGGCAATTGTAATAGCAACAGAACGTTGTATAGATGATGATCCACAGAAGCGGTCCGAGCACAGAAGCCTGAGGAACTTCTTCAGTCATCCTATATGTCTTCGGTCCATCTTCTGCATCGTATATGAACCACCTATTACATAGGTAACTCGTAGACACCATGGTACACCAAACGTTTTTAAGGCATCCATGATACGCTTCCAGATCTCCCAGTTGAAGGTGTTTTTGATGTCGAGCGCAGCAACTGCGCGGTATTTCTAGGACCCTCCTCGCCTCCCGTATCTATTTCACCACTGTTTCAATGGCATCCAGAGTAGAGCGCTCTTTTCTGAAGCCAAACTGGCCCTCCACCAGTAGTGGGTTCACGAGCTTCTCCAATGCCACTATGGATAATCTGCTCGAGGATCTTTCCGGCTATATACAACATACGGAGTATGTGTTATGAATGGATGCGACGTAAAGCACTGTTCGTGTACAGTTTCATACTACCATTAGGTAAGTCAACTATTATAGATGGCCTACTTTACAAAAACGCACAAGACAATTTAGTCATGTCTGTTATAATCTCAGATGGTAACTTTATTTAGTGAGTAAAGCAAAGAATCTTAATTAACTCTTTGAATTTAAAATTATGTTACATTCAAAGGTTATCTTAAGGTAGTTCCTCCGCAAGGGCGTACGCAGGGTGGGGCAAGGGGGGGCCGATGCCCCCCCCTGGCCGCGAAACGAATTGTATTAAATATTAAAATTTATTACTGGTCATATAATTTCAGGAGAAATTAAGCATTTCCTGGCCTTTCTTCTAAATAAATAGTATTTGTACCCAAGGGAAATTGTATGATGCTTAAATGTATTGAAAAGAATTGTGGGGTAACAACATAGGCAATAAATATTAAACACGTTTCCAAACAATTTTATTTTTTGGCCCCCCCCTAGCCAAAAAGCTGCGTACGCCCTTGTTCCTCCGCGGAACGATTTGCGACAGAATTTGTTCAAACTTGGCGTATACGTTATTAAATACGTTATCCAAACATCTGTGGAGTTTAAATGAGGTTTACCGTCCTAAGTCGAGATATTTACACTTAAAATTGGCATAATTGACATATAACCCATATACAAAAAACACCGCCCACGTAGCACATATCTTTCAAAGGCGTCCCAAAGACATTCTACGGACTTCTATATGTCGACATAAGTCCCCAGGACATCCGAAAGACATTCTGAGAACTTCTCAATGTCCACATAAGGCCACAGGACATCCCTTGCAGATCTCGTGTTATGTGGGCACTGACACATTATCAATTGTACTGTCAAAACTAAAGGTCAGAATTTAATGAAAAACTAAAGAATGCTAGAGAGGGATTATACGAATATTGTAAAAACATTTGAGAATTGTTTACCGTCTACTTTGAAGATATAGCCTTGAGAAACATGACGTTTTTGGTATTATTAGATATGTTTAGGCAAGCGAATTATTGTATTCGCAATCTGTTCCATGACAACGCGGACAGTCCGAACAAAAAGTGTACTTCCACTGGCGTGACAAACATGGTTAGTAATAGAAGTTACTATGGTTACATGGGACGAAACTTTTGGTTGAGATTGTCGCGGAGGAACTACCTTAAGACTTTATTAAACTTACTTAATGGGAAATACAGGAGCGCATGTTACTCAGACAGTGTCTGGTTTGTACTCTCCTCTCAAAGATATTATCATTGTACAACATCTACCTTTTTTTAGTTTTAAACATTTTCCAAAATAATCCTTTTAAACTCTTCTTTTCGCTATTAATGATCCTCAACCATTTGTCTTGTATTGGTGTTGTCAAACGGTCATGTGTGTCTAAATAAGAGAAGGTGCACGATAACTCCTTTTAGAAGCAGCCATCAGTCATTTCGAAATGTACAATATAAGTAGGTATACATATGGTTTATGCATCAAGAAAGACCGCTATTGATTTATGACAAAAGTTACAGAGGTTCACAAATGGTATAAAAATAGGCACAAAATTTTAGAAATAGGTAGGTACGAGTATCACTAATGCTCTAAATCAATATAAACTTCGGACTTTTGCATTTTCTTTTGCGATTTAGGACTTTTTCATTTTGTGCCATCTGTCTACCTGTTTGTCTGTACATACAACTCGCTTTAGAAATGGTCTATTGTTCGAAACTTTATATACGGCCTAAGAAAGCTAAAAGTTGCAAGGGTAAAATAAGTGGTCCTACTTAAAGCGTCTGTCACAATGATGTTAATCAAAGATTCTAACTCCCTAATCTTTGATGTCAATGTTAATGGTAGTGTTAAGATGTTAATGGTAATGGTAGTGTCAAGATGTTAATGGTAATGGTAGTGTCAAGATGTTAATGGTAATGGTAGTGTTAATACTGGTCACAATCATGTTAGGTATCAGTAATGTCGTTCCACGCATTGTTCTTCTTCGTCGTGTCTTTAAAATCCCGTTTAGATTTATCGTAAATAAATGAATACTGTTGGATCAGCTTCAATAACAACGCCACATATATCGTCATTTTATAATAACTAAACAACAGCAACAAATACTAACACACAATGAAAAAAAGGGGAAAGCACTAAACAAAAACACCAAATGAACTTGACTCTGCTAAACAGGTAGAATATTGAATTAAGAGAAAATCACAAAACCATACCCCATGTATATTTTAATAAAGTTGATTAAAGTTGATTAATTAAAAATTACAAGTAATTGACATTATAGCGACATGTTTCGATAAAATACACTTTTTATCATCACCAGGCTAATCCTCCAACCTGTAATATACTAACCTTCAAATTAGTTCATATATTTTTTACGACATTTCTAAGCATGGTGGTGCTATATCTGTTAGTTTATGATCATTATTGATGCATTAAACAGTACAAATTAATTTAATCATATATGTCACACACATTAATTATAACATATTATTGTAGCAACTAAATGGACGGAATCATTACAATCATATACACAATGAAGTATATTAATCCTACAATAGTATCTCTATTTGTGTTTTGTAAGTACATACAGTCAAACTTGGTTACAGCATCATCGAAAAAGACATCCCAAATTTATTGTTATAACCAAAATACATTTAAGTTTGTTTAAGAATTTACTTAAAGATAAATAATGGACAGTGCACTGAACTGAACTGAACTGAACTGAACGGTTTAGTCTTAATGCAAACTAAATTAACTAAACAATTCGCTGCTTGCGCTTGCCTGATCAAGACATTTCAAGGTTACTAGTAGCAAGAAAAGTCCAAATTGCAGTTGTTGGGACTTATCGTAGAAATTTTACGGTGAAAAATTGAGTGTAGTGGTGTAGTAAAAGCATACTAAATATACAAAACTGTTGTGTGATCTGAATTTACGCAATTGGAATTGGTTTTATAATACTAATAATGGTATTTTAAGGTTTGAAAGTTCCTAAAATATGACGTTTGTTCGCGCACTTGTATTGTTTACTTTTAAATGTGCGACTCGATGTGATAAACAAAACAAATATCAAGAGACATCACACGAACAATAGTTTTGTTTAGACAGAAAAAAAGTAGTAAAAAACTGTTGGACAAAAAGTGAAAGAATTATGGTTGACCAACCAGTGTCGTTACTAAAATAGACAATATTATAGATACTTAATGTGGGTTAATCTTGTATACCTGAATTACAAGTTCAATTGATAATATATCACACGTATCAAAATCAAGTTTTATGTCATTCAACGTTATGTACCATAGGAAATTTGTGTTACAGGTAGAAATTAGTTATTCGATGTTGTTATATGCAAGTTTGACTGTATAACTATTTATTAGGGTGCATCGAAAAAACACTTTTTTCGATTTCACTATTCCAATAGTGATTTTTTTTTGTGGTTTGGTGTCAAAGTAACGTAAAAAAAAATTGAGGTTGATAGGTCAAGTCCTTCAGGTGCCGACTTGACCCTAAAGTTTTAAAAAATGACGTTTTTTGAAGATTTTTAAAAAATGATCTCCGAGCTGATTCACACTTGCCAATAGGGGTTTTCTGTTTCCAAATGACACTGACATAGCGACAAAAAAAATTGACGGTGATCGGATGTGCCCTTCAGGTGCCGACTTCACACTAATTTTTTCGTCAAAATTGCGAAAATTGAGATTTTTTCGTATTTTTGCAATAAATTGCTAAACACCACCCCTGGGTTGTTTTGACAGTGCAGGCCTTTTAAAATAACTCAAACCTAAGTCTAAAACACTCTGATGTAGTTATTTCGTCTGTATTACTCCTGGTTACATGTCAAGAGCCTTCAAACACAAGCAAAGCATTCATATAAGGAACCGAAGTGCAACTTTTTTTAGACTGCAGAGAACGGATTTATAGGTGACTCAACATTGTTTTGTTAGGCAGTTTCCCAATGTTCTTTACGCATTTCTGAGTCTCGGACTCAGAAATGCGTAAAGAACATTGGGAAACTGCCTAACAAAACAATGTTGCGTTTGAAGGCTCATGGCATGTAACCAGGAGTAATACAGACGAAATAACTACATCAGAGTGTTTTAGACCTAGGTTTGAGTTATTTTAAAAGGCCTGCACTGTCAAAACAACCCAGGGGTGGTATTTAGCAATTTATTGCAAAAATACGAAAAAATCTCAATTTTCGCAATTTTGACGAAAAAATTAGTGTGAAGTCGGCACCTGAAGGGCACATCCGATCACCGTCAATTTTTTTTGTCGCTATGTCAGTGTCATTTGGAAACAGAAAACCCCTATTGGCAAGTGTGAATCAGCTCGGAGATCATTTTTTAAAAATCTTCAAAAAACGTCATTTTTTAAAACTTTAGGGTCAAGTCGGCACCTGAAGGACTTGACCTATCAACCTCAATTTTTTTTTACGTTACTTTCACACCAAACCACAAAAAAAAATCACTATTGGAATAGTGAAATCGAAAAAAGTGTTTTTTCGATGCACCCTACTATTTATTATCAGTTCTAAATGGACAAAAAATGTTATTAATTTAATGACATCACTGTTAAATACTTGTATCTAATATAACAGGGCTAGTTCCATCAATAAAATCTTTGTCCATTTACTACTACTGGAGTTAAAAGGTTTGGCCTTGGACTTGAAGTCAAATGTTCATATTTAGGACATAGGGGGTAAAATTTTCCAAATTTATGAGTTTGACCAGTCATAATATTTGTGGTCAAACTGCATACATTTTTCTAATATTAAATTAGTTAATAAATTAACTTATATTAAATATGGAAATATCATAGCTTTAGACATTCATAGGGAGATTTGTTACTTTATTATCAGGTTTGTTTAAACAATAAAAATTATAGAAATTAATATGCAATTTGCTTATTATTCTCTTGAAATTTGATTTGATTACTTACAAGTGGAAATTAAAAGAATTGTTATCAAAGAGAGATACAGTTGACTGAAGCAAACATGATACCTGAGAGGGCGGAGTTAGCGCTGTCGTCTTTTTCAGAGCAGAGTCAGTAGATTAATAGAGTACCGCAAGCCTTTAAATGCCGCCCGGGCGCCATTTTTAGTCCATTACATAAAATATACTTACGAAGTGCGTAATTTTTAATAAAATGCCGTGTTGTTGTGCCATTAAGTGTATTTTTTTTATTATATTCCGAAAAATTTAGTCAAAACATCATCTACTTTACTGAGCGTGTGTAGTGAGTGAAGCGCGGAAAGGACTAAAAATGGCGGAGGTTGCGGTACTCTATTAATCTACTGACTCTGTTTCAGAGCACATTCAGATTAAGAAGTATTTCGGCGGTAAATTTAAATATTTGAAAATTCGACCTTGAATCGCAACACAAGTACTTTCTGGTCAACTAAATGTTACTTCGCTAATAACTAGATAGAATTAATAGAGACGTTAATAATGCCAAAGAATTATCCATTACAAATGAAACGATTACATTTAATAAACGTTATTACAAAATAAGTGCAGATACGTATAAAAAAAGTTCAAAAAGTGCGAATTCTTATACAATTCTAATTTGCACCAACCTCAAAACTGTAACTAATTACGGCCTCCCGACGGCGAACAGGTGATCAGATCAAAAAATTTGGAATCGGCAAAGAATTTCCTATAAGATCCACTTCCAACTTTCTAAACCCTGTAACATAATGCAAGGCACAGACACACAGACATCCAGACGAATTAATTAACCAAGTTTTTGAAGTTGGTTGAAAATGTTATTACAAAATAAGTACATAAAAAATGCGTAACATGTTGTTACTCATCTTAAAGGAATCCGAATGATCACAAAGGGGTGAATGGAATGATGTAATAAAACCACACAACCAACCCCTTACTTTTCCGTATAATTAAGTAAATCGTAATTATCGGTTATAAATTGGCGACATGTTTCGGGAGACATTTCCCATTCTCAAGCCTTTTCGAAAAATCGTAATTAAAAGAAGTGTAACATTAAAGTAAAGCTGAGGGGAGTAAAATTAAGGTTATAAAATAGCGAAATACTGATAATACATAATTTTTTTTTATATAAAAATATATAAAAAAAATTTTTATATAAAAATATGAATGTGAATGTACTAAAATAAATATTTTTGCGTGATTAGCTAAAAATCTTGCCACTTCAAATATTTTAAATAAAATTCTTTTAGTTCACATATTTTCCATGTATCTTGTTTGCTTCAGTAAGCTGTACACATTTAGTACAATTAATTGTCCATGCTAAACAAGACTGGCAGTTACAATGAATGTCTTACCCTGTAAATATTATGTACCTAAGTTATCAATTTGATCAAGTTGAGCATTTCTAAAATTCAAGTGACTTATTATTATTCACTTTACGAATCTGTTAAGCTTCAACCTAAGAACTGACCAATTGAAAATTATTACTAAATGTTTCCCTACGTACTGATTCATGCATTGCACTAAAACTAATTTCATTACTTATTGTTAGTAATACTGTTATTATTAAGACGTAAAATTGTTTCGGGCAACACTAAATAATTTCCTTCTTGCCACTGTCTAAATCCATATTGACATTGACTTTGTACACTAGACAAATGGTATTCAACTTTTAAATTGACAGTACGAATGGAACTGAGATGTTCTTTGGTCGTACAAACACTATTTATGCATACGTTTTTCAAATGAATGTGGCCTTGAGAACTTACTGATCTGGTTATGAACGAAACTATTCCTTCCGTTTTCTTCATTTGTTTATAGTGTACAGTCAATGATAGAGAGTACAAATTCAACCAGTAATTGTTCCCAGTTTAAATGAAATTTCAACGATGTTTTGTGGAATAGTATCTTGATAACAAACATAAACCTCACGAGGATGTGGAATGTAGTACAACCTCCTGAAATTGAAGGACACATTATTTACATTTACTATTACTTCATTCATGGACTGTATCGGGTGGTCCAAATTTAGGAAATTTTATTCTCTTTTCAAAAACCCCAAAATATACAGGGTGGACCGTATGAAAAAATGTAGTTCAGGGTCGTACATAAAAAACAAAACACCCTGTATAAAAATTGTCTATCGCGATGGATTCTAAGTAAAAAAGTGCTCTAAGAAAGATTTTGCTAAAATCACTTATCTTTAATAATAAGGAAGTTATGCAGCATTAAAGAAATTCACTAAATTCCAGAAACGCCCCCTAGCAGCCCAACGATTAGGGATAGCTGAATTCTGTTTGCGTCAGTGATTTTTTCGAGGATTTTCTCATCAAAATTGAGTTTCAAACACCTACGCCCATTTTTTCTCTCTTAAAATAAAGGGTGTTTCCATAAGAAAGGTATCCAATTTGGGCCACCCGGTACAGTAATTACATTATCAGAATATTTAATAAGTTCATCAATTTGTACGATTAAAAATAGTTTTGAATATCATCTTCATTACATTTTAACACCATGAGGAAGAAAATGAGATGAAATTTGTGTTTTTCACTCTTTGAAAGTTTAATAAGTAAAAAGACAAAAATTAATGTAAAGTTGGTGATGGCTCCAAATTTGGCTTTGACATTTGCTACACAAATTGCATAATAAGAGATCTAGGAGAAATCGCATGTGTCTTTTCAGATCTGTTCAAATAAAGGAGTTATAAACAACTTTTAGAAAGTTTCAAAAATTTATAATCAGCTATAATTCCTATCATTTGTCTAGTTTTTAACAATCTCAATTCTGTCATACTCCATTTTGCAATAGATAACTAAAATTATTTCTATGTTATCCGATTTTCGACATAGGAGTTAATTTATATATAGGTATAAAGCACGATATAAATACTAAAGATAGGATGTTGCGCATGGTGGGCGGTCCGCAAATGTGACGCGTGACGTCACCTGTAGAGTGAATTACATTTGCGGAATACGCATTTGATGTGTTTTTCGTCTGTACCGCGTTTATTTTTCGAGATACAAAAAATTTCATAAGATCAAATATGCTCCTTATGATGTCTTTTATATGTTAAAAATAATAGGGTAGCTCAATCTCTCTCAGTTAACCCGAAAAATACTTGTATTAATTAGCATAATTACATCTGATGGTGTTTGCGCCGCGACGGCACAAAAACGGTGCTAGATAGAGGAAAATTGCATATGAACAAATTTGTAGAGCACAAAATTTACTAAAGAAAAGTCCGCGGGAGGGTGTCACGATCTTCGATAGTTTAAGAGTTACAGGCGTCCAAAGTGATGCAAACCTTATTCGCGCAACCGTCCATACCGCTTTTTCCCAAACTAATGGAGATAATTACACCCTCCCGCGGACTTTTTTGTAGTAAATTTTGTGCATTACAAAATTGATTCGGTTCATTTTTTCTTTGTCTAAATATATAGCGGTTTTCGCAGCGTTCGAGGAGAAAGCGTTAGGAGATCTGGGTGATTTCATTGATGGATTCAAGACAATTTCGCACTTAACTCTATTTTTTTGACACCTTGTGGTAATTTACATTAAAAAAAATGGTTACCTGTTGATCTGCACAAACATGAACACCATAACACAAGATGGAAAAATGTACCGTTTTATTTATTTACTGAACACAGCTTAAAACTAATAACATTTCTTAGTATAGTTTTTGTTACAATAGACGTAATTACAATAGTATAGGTATGCATATCTCGTTAATGGTAATAGATAGAGAAGTGATGCAAGAGGCTTTATTATACAGGGTATTAAGCTGAGCAACTTTGCTATTGAACATTTTTTAATAATTACTGTTAATAATAAATCTCGCGACAAAAATTCATTTGCTTTCTCATCAACAATAGTTTATTTTTTAGGAAAGGACAAACATCTGTAAGTTTCGTTGTAAGACGTACATACGCGGCTCATTTTTTTTTATTGATTCACTTTGAAATCATAAATGCCGGAGTGTTATTACTACCAAAAATGGAAATAAGAACTAATAATGTGAAATGGTTAAATTCGTAATGTGAAATCAGTATACCTTTCGTTATCATCGAAATGAGAAAAACAGAAATCAATTTGCAAAATCTCGTCAACGATTGATTTCGTTGTTACCGAAGTGTTTAAATAGCTATTTATATACCTAACTAGTTGCAAAATGAACGTGTTTCTTGCACTAGATGTGAAGTTTGGATAGTTTTCAGTGACAAAATAAAAATTAGTTCACTAAAATGTCAAAATTATGACATTTCGTAACTGAATTACAAAAAATGAATTCTAATATCCAATTGTTAAATAATGTTTGAATAAAGGTTTTGAATTTGTTGGTACCTAATATTTTATTTGACGTTACAAAGTACAGTAAGTTGTCAGATCAATAATCAAAAAATTGTCATTTCACGTTTTTTAAATTGGTGATGTTGCCGTGGCCACTTCAAAACACGCGCATTTTTGAAAGTGCGATTTAAACAGGCCGAGGCGTAGTTTAAAAAGGTGAAATAAAAAAAGGTAACGTAGGGCACCAATAAAAAAAGGTAAAGTAGGGAACCAATAAAAAAAATATTAACCCGAAAAATACTTGTATAAAGTAGCATAATTACATCTGATGGTGTTTGCGCCGCGACGACACAAAAACGGTGCCAGATAGAGGAAAATTGCATATGAACAAATTTGTAGAACACAAAATTTACTAAAGAAAAGTCCGCGAGAGGGTGTAATTATCTCCATTAGTTTGGGAAAAAACGGTGTGGACAGTTGCGCGAATAAGGTTTGCATCATTTTGGACGCCTGTAACTCTTAAACTATCGAAGATCGTGACACCCTCTCGCGGACTTTTCTTTAGTAAATTTTGTGCTCTACAAATTTGTTCATGTGCAATTTTCCTCTATCTAGCACCGTTTTTGTGCCGTCGCGGCGCAAACACCATCAGATGTAATTATGCTACTTTATACAAGTATTTTTCGGGTTAACTGAGAGAAATTGAGCTGCCCTATTATTTTTAACATATAAAAGACATCATAAGGAGCATATTTGATCTTATGAAATTTTTTGTATCTCGAAAAATAAACTCGGTACAGACGAAAAACACATCAAATGAGTATTCCGCAAATGTAATTCACTCTACAAGTGACGTCATGCGCACGGTCTGACGAAATCTGAACATCGGAGCATCCGGCCCTGGGTATAAAGCATCTCGACAAAGGATTGATGCAGAATGTTCCGTCTCACAAATGTCGACCAATTACATTAACTTATACATTGCAATACGACATGTCGATAATGTAATAACTAAGTCGGTCGTAGACGAAAGTGCAAATGGTATAGATTTCATCTCTCTCCAATGAACGTATTAATTTGGCTACAAGAATAGTACTTTTGTCATTTATAACAACATGTAATTGCGGAGCTGAATATGCCAGTACATTGTGTATTACAATCAAACATGCACTACATGTGTTGTGTGTGTGTAAAAGAAGAGACAAGATCTTACCCAATAACCCAAAAAGTCAGTTTATCATATTTTTTATTTGCGTCTTCAGTCAAGCTGCATTCAAAAAGTGTTCCATATTCCTTGACAGCCACAAGACTTCTGTTAAAGACCCACTTCGTAACATCCTGTGCGAGCATTTCCTAAAAATAAAATTTTCTTTGTGTGAATTTTTGAATGAATTGTAATATGTACTTTAAGCCTTAATGTGTTTTTAAATATATCGTGAATGTTCTGAGCACATTTCCGGAAAGAGTTCAAAATAACGTCTAGTGTTGTGGAATAAATCTGGGTATCCGATGGACACAGAAGAATTCCTTCGTTTTCATCTAATTGCACATAATGGTATAACACATTCTCGTTTCCAAATGTTAAACGATTCGGTTTCTTTTCAGTCATATCTACAAGTAACGACTGCCTTAATTCTGACAGATCATAACTGCTATTGCTTTGACTACCATCCTAAAATATAAAAATGGTTGGTTAAAAAAATTTAAACAAAAATACGGCTACCCGATAATCCTCAATATCCGACTCATCATCACAACATTCCATACTTTTCTTCTCACGTATTGCTCGTCTTCCAAGTACCGGTTCATCACTTACATCCCCTTTATCACTATAACCTCCTTGACTTGAAGAATCCTCAGATTGAATTTCAACATTATCGTCTACAAGAGATAGTAAACTGGAAGAAAATAAAGGACCATGATCAGAACTACGACGTTTTAAAATGGATGTAATTTCGGGTTTTTTTTGAATTTGTATTCCAATATCCTTTGGTGAACTTGATAAGTTAGATTTCACAAATGATATGTTACCTATAAAATGATTTAATTGAATATATGTTAGCCCAAACCATTCAGCTTACTTAAAAAATCTGTCTTTCGTTTAATTGGAAATTCCGGCACAATTACTTGAGATCCAAAATTTTCAGTTATCCAACGACTTGCAAGATTTGAAATACCGATGTCTTGCAAATGAGCTAATGTTGCTTGCACTTCTTCAACATAAAACGCGTCAGGTGCCATGTTGTCCTCTGCAGACTCAGTACATCCTCCAGCTTCCATGATCACAGCCAATAGATCCTAAAAAATATAACTGAATTTTATTTCAGTACACAGATACTTACATCAGAATAAATTTGATTAAAATTGTAACCCCTAACTATTAAAAAAATAGTGTCATCAAAACCGAGATGAATTCATTTTGAATTAATAGCATATACAATATACAGGGTGTAGAGTTGGGCGATACACCATAGGGATTTCAATGTAAAATCTTAATATTCGATTACTTGCTTTCTTAATTATTTTAGACAAAAATAACAATACAAGGCTACAAGAATATTCCGGTTTTTTGAACTTCTTAAATTACTGTTATTACTATGTTCTATTCTAATTTAAAGCTTGAACAACTGCAGCCGAATGGTCAAATGGTTTGGTACTATATCTACTATTTACATATTAAAGAGTGGAGCACCCGTTCAGCTCAACACAATGTCACTGTAAATTAAATAAATTTAAGCTAGAAGCTTCAAACAATTTTCCCTTAAATACGTAGATCTTATATGAAAACAGTTAAGTTTAAGAAACTTTATATTAAAAAAAATTTCTCTAATCTATAAGATTGATTGCCTGGACTATCCTTCATGCTATATAGGACAGACAAAACAGACTTTGCGTAATCGCATGAAAGATCATAATTATAACTGCAAAAAAAAGGGGTCCTGGACACAACGTCCACTGGTCACAACGCCCACCGCCTTCTAAACCGCCATCTTGGTCACAACGTCCACTTTTCAATTTGGTCATAACGTCCACTCTGGTCACAACGTCCACTTTTAAATTTGGTCATAACCTCCACTCTGGTCACAACCTCCACCGACGCCTTCTGGTCATATCGCCCACCGACGTTGGTCGTAACGTCCACTTTTCTTTTTCAGGTCACAACGCCCACCTTTCAGTTTGGTCACAACGTCCACTCTGGTCACAACCCCCACCGACGTACGTCGTAACGTTCACTTTACGTTTTCTGCTCACAACGTCTACTTCTATAGTATTGTTTATAAGATCTACTTGGTCACAACCTCCACCAATGCACTCGGACCACATTGGCCGCCGTACAATATACAATGCTGATAGAGACGTTTAACTTGTACATACATAACAAAGGATTGCTATATGCTATGCGGAAAAGATACCTACCTTTTAACAAATCTGTTCCCGAATAAAATCCTCTTACACAGTATGCATTTCTGTATGCACAATATGCACTTAATCGTAATAGTGGAATAATGGAATGGTGGAAGAAAGAGATATAGTAGCCAAACTCTTTGTGCAACCTAAACAGCTTGGAACGAGAAAAAGGTGTACGTTGCAAATGTGGTTATTAAGAAAACCGTCCAAATAAAAAGAGCATTTCCCAAACACTTAACTTTCTGTAATTTAGCTATTAAACATTCCAATTTGCAAGCGTCTACTTTCGTCATACTTTTAATAGATTTTTTTTTGCTAAGAAATGATTTACGCAGTGCCAGTGTGTAGATCTTTCAATAAAACAAAAAAAAAACCGCAAAGATGGAATTCATTTGTTTTTCTTGCATTTGCTTCAGTTCCTGAATACATTTCTCATAACATTTTGCTTATTATGGTTTTCAACACAAGAGATGAGTAAGCGTCCTTCATTGCCATCTTTTACTGACATAACAATAATATACAGGGTGTTTAAAAAATACGTTCGAATATTTGGCCCACTTATACATCTCATCAGTACAAACAAAAAAGTCAAAATAAACATAAGTCCAAAAATCAGCCGTTTCCTAATTACAGCCTGTTTTTCAAATTAAAATAATTTACACTCAGTAGGAGTATTTCAACGAGGTTTCTACTAGAACATGAACAAATATCAGTATAAATACATTTTAATTATTACAAATTAATGATTCTTAAAGAAGATGTTCAAAATGTCCTCCTTCCATTTGTATACACATTTCACATCTCCGTAAAAGTGAACGGAAGAGTCCCGGATTTATACGAACAGTCTGGCAGGCATGTTCAATTCGTTCTCGCAACTCATCTAAATTATTCACAGGATTTGAATAAACTAATGTCTTTAAATACCCCCAAATGCAAAAAAAAAAAAAAAATGGCTTTGCCATACAATTATTTTAATTTGAAAAACAGGCTGTAATTAGGAAACGGCTGATTTTTGGACTTATGTTTATTTTGACTTTTTTGTTTGTACTGATGAGATCTATAAGTGGGCCAAATATTCGAACGTATTTTTTAAACACCCTGTATATGTCTTATTGTCCTACAGATACTTGAGTTGTTAAGTTACTGTTAAATTACCAATTAACGTTTAAGTCAAATTACCAGGTGAGCAAAGATAACCGGAACACACAGCGTTACTTTCAGTTTTCACGAATCTTTTCTGTTTGAGCCAGCTAAAAGGGAAAGATAAAAGTTTCTGGAAAAACTTAGAAGCTGATTTGTAGCATTATGTTAAATGGGATATAATAATAAAGTTCGGTTGAAAGATTTGAGCATATTCAAGAGAACAAATAAACGTACACCAATGCACTCGGGCCACATCGTCCGCTGAACAATTGCAGAGGTTCTAGATTTGGTGTAGATACTCATACAGAGTGCCGCGTCTAAGACGAATTGCTCTGTATCTCTCTTATCTCAAAAACTCCAAAAATGATTCGAACGAAATTTTCGCCCAACCAAATTGTTCATAATTTGAATTTACTTATTTCACCGTTTTGGTGCTATTTCATAATTATCCAAAAACGCATTTTACTGCATAGCAACGATTTTCATACCTTTCTTTTGATTCCACGGGAAGCAAACTGGAACAGGCTTCATTAGCAGCACTCAAAATATTCGCAGAGTTGCTTTTTTTCTTCTTGCAAATTCAGATTCATGTTTCTAAATACGATTTAGAACATTTTTCGAAAGTGATTGTTATTAAAATAGTAGGTTATATATTATGATCTGATATATTTTTATTAAAACACCTCATATAAGTATTCCAGCTTTTCCTCTGAAATGGTTTTGGAATGAAATTTGCTTGACATTTTAATTTCTTCCAACACAATGGTGACATCCGTTACTACGACATTGGCATCTTTAATTTTTCGACTGTCCAGTCCGACCCTGGTTTCGACGACTTTCCACTCGACACAGTACGTCGCGTCATTCCTGTTGGTACATGTACGACTAAATAAAACTAAATAAAATATTTAGTTATACCTCTAATTTGACAAAAATCTCCAAAAATTTAATGTACATCCGGTAGCATGTGCTGAGCACGCCCCCCCCCCCCCTTCTGGAAATTACTGTATGGGCACCCATGAGCAAAATGGATCCAATCATCTAGAGACACATGTGACCAATCTTTTAATAATATTTATTAAAATGCAGAAAATGCAGAAAAGCTTGTCATAAATATAGGCGCCGAAATTAGAAAACCTAAATTTCCTATTTACAGTTGCTCATACCAAAAATTTCAATTCATTTTCGGCAGAACTTCATATGTGGCAGAACAAGTGGATTAATATTTAATGGTGATAATCAGTGAAGAACGGCCAATGGCGCATTATTAAAAGCGGATGAGTCATTTTTTCTAATTATTAAAGACCTCTTACAAAAATACTAGCAGCTTTGCATTGCTCTACGGTAACACCAGAATAAGATCTTTTTCAACTTTAATGCGTCTAAAATCTTGGCTTAGAAATTCGATAAATGAACGATTAAACGTATTAGCTCTACTATCAGTGCATATATAGAGATCCTACATTAGTTCTGAAGATGTCATAAATAAATTTTGCCTAAAACACGTAACATACATTTGTAATGTAAAACCTAGATTTAAGCGTAGCACTAATACAACTCTTTTGTTAATCATAAGATAAAATGTTTCAGTTCAGTTTCATATTTTTTTTACCTCGAAACCCCACCTATCGCCAACGCCTAGCTACGGCCCTGCCAAAGTATCACTTTTAATTTTCAATTTTTCTTCATGCTATATTAAGTAAACTAAAAACAAACAACATGTACGGATGTAGATTTGTTTAATCTACAAAAAAGTTAAATAGTCTTTTTGTCTAAAATAATTAGGGAAGCAAATAATCGAATATAATGATTTTCGCATTGAAATCCCTATGGTGCATCGACGAATTCTACACCCTGTCGGCTGTCCCTGTATAGAGCAATCGGTCTTAGCCAGGTAATTCCTAGACAGCTTATGAAAATTTGTTATTGTGAAAAGCACGTTCACTGAAGCTGGCGCCAATTCTGGACATTTCTAAATCACTTGTAGGGTATACCGACAAACGCGCGAAATTTTATATTATACCTACACCACCCTTTCGCAACGGGATTTATTGTTATTTATGATTCATATTGAGCAGGTACATATTGTATAAACACGTGAACGTGACCTTTAATGAAACATTTGCGTGTACCAAAAAGTCCAAAACTCATCTCACTATCTCAACGGGTTTTCGATAAATGTAAAATAAATTATTCAAGACGGAAAAGCTTAAACACCCCGTAGTATGAAAACGGAGCATTTCCGGACCCATGTCTATGACTTTTTTTCGTATTTTGAGATGTAGAATCTGTCCCTAAATTTTCCTCACGGCATTCTGTAACACCCTGTATAGTAGTAAGGTATTATAGTAACTTGACAACTCAAGTATCTGTAGGTCAATAATACTCTATTGTTATATCAGTAAAAATGGCGATAACCATTTTGTAAATCATTTCTTAGCAAAAAAATCTATTAAAAGTATGACGAAAGTAGACGCTTGCAAATTGGAATGTTTAATAGCTAAATTACAGAAAGTTAAGTGTTTGGGAAATGCTCTTTTTATCTGGACGGTTTTCTTAATAACCACATTTGCAACGTACACCTTTTCTCGTTCCAAGCTGTTTAGGTTGCACAAAGAGTTTGGCTACTATATCTCTTTCTTCCACCATTCCATTATTCCACTATTACGATTAAGTGCATATATTAATAACTGTGTAAGAGGATTTTTTTCGGGAACAGATTTGTTAAAAGGTAGGTAGGTATATTTTCCGCATAGCATAGCAATCCTTTGTTATGTATGTACAAGTTAAACGTCTCTATCAGAACACAAAAGTTGCATTGTATGTATATTGTACGGCGGCCGATGTAGCCCGAGTGCATTGGTGGACGTTGTGACCAAGTAGATCTTATAATCAATACTAGAAGTGGACGTTGTGAGCAGAAAAAGTAAAGTGAACGTTACGACGTACGTCGGTGGGGGTTGTGACCAGAGTGGACGTCGTGACCAAATTGAAAGGTGGGCGTTGTGACCGGAAAAAGAAAAGTGGACGTTACGACCAACGTCGGTGGGCGATATGACCAGAAGGCGTCGGTGGAGGTTGTGACCAGAGTGGAGGTTATGACCAAATTTAAAAGTGGACGTTGTGTCCAGAGTGGACGTTATGACCAAATTGAATAGTGGACGTTGTGACCAAGATGGCGGTTTAGAAGGCGGTGTGAGTTGTGACCAGTGGACGTTGTGTCCTAGACCCAAAAAAAGTCAAAAGACACGGCATTAGCAGTACACCAAAAAAACCATGGACATAAATTCAATTTTGACCAACCTACCATTTTAGATAATGAACAGAGTTATAGCAAACGTCTTATCTCGGAAATGGTGTTAATAAACTTATATGACAATAACATTAATTTCAAAACTGACACTGATAATTTAAGCAGTATCTACAGTAACTTAATAAGTAGAATGAAAAAAGTTTAGGGGATTCCTCATTTTGAGTTCCTTTGTGCTATCAAATTTTCTACCTTGTTGGCAAATTGAACCCAATTAACAAACGATTTACTTTATACAGAACGCCTTGAATTGTTTATCTCTATAATGATAAATTTCATACATTTATCCATAATGCCATTAGCTATTTTGCGTTTTATTGACTTACACGTAATTGTTTGTTCCTTTATAAATTGTATGTTTAACGTAATTAGGTTAATTAAAAATTGTAATAGTGTATAGTTAGTGTATGTGTATGATGTCGTTGTTTTCTACGAAAACATTAACAAAAAATTCTGGCAAGTTGCCACGAGACTTCCCTCGCATTAACACTTTTTTCAAAAAATAAATACTACTGAATTCAGAAAAAAATACTCTTAAACTACATAAAAAAACTGTAATTTTATCTTATAAAAAAATGAGTGCCGCCATTTTACCTTACACGGGAAGTGACGTAATCAAAGGTAATATCAGCATTTCCGTTCTTGGTCCGAATGCAATCGATTGGCGAAAACCGCATTTCGATAACTTTAATAGTTTCTGAGTATCGAGCGTTGCAGTAATTTTTTAATAATTATTTTTTTTAACACTTTTTTCCAAAAATAAGTATAGCACAATAGTAATTTGTACAACAAGTGTCACAATGAGACTTTTTGCCGCACGAAGACCAGGTTTGCAGACCGACTGAAAGGAGGTCTGCAAAGGGATGAGTGCGGCAAAAAGTAATTGTGAAACGTGTTTTTCATACTATTTTTTCTATTTCGCATGAATTTACTGTAAAATTTTTATTAAATATAGGTAATAAAATTGGTTGTGAATTTTTTTTTTTTTAATTTAAGTTGGCATTTCTGACAGTTGACAATTCAAATTTAAAATTTCAAGCATTAATTTGTTTAGTTTCTGAATTTGTTTTATCTATAAAAAGGAATCTGAAAATATGAGTTGCACTCCGCCCGAAGTAAAAGAATTAGCGAATAAAGCTTTAAATAATTTGATGCCAACAAAATCCACTCCGAAATATGAAAAAGAGAACTTCATAACTTGGTGTGATCAACGTTGTGTAAATACAACTTCGGAAAATGTAGTGTTAGCATATTTTGAAAACATGAGGCATTCGAAAAAGTTATCTACTATGTGGGTCTAATTATTCGATGCTAAAACCTGTCTTAACATTAAAAAAAATATTGACATTTCGAAATTTGTAAAAGTAACGTATCGAGAAGTTTCCCATCGATGCCAATGATAATAATTACCTTGCAATAAAAGTACATAGATACATGCATTAAACTACACAAAGCTTTTGTAATACACTTTATTGGATTGTTCTAACTAATT
Organism: Pyrocoelia pectoralis; assembly: GCA_036250285.1. NCBI lineage: Eukaryota > Metazoa > Arthropoda > Insecta > Coleoptera > Lampyridae > Pyrocoelia > Pyrocoelia pectoralis. The sequence goes on from CM070074.1 coordinate 67,657,498, forward strand.
GATCTGAAAACAGACAACCTGGAAAATAAGTATGAACACCACACCAAGTGTATTTCCAGAAATATGAGCCTTCATAGTTCAGCCTCTGGCTTATCGAGTGTCTCAAGAAGTCATGTTAAGCATGTAATAACTCATCAAATAGGTCACGTAACTCCAATTTCTAATTCTTAAAAGCGGTGTTACAGTTTGTACCACAAGAGCTCCAGTGTGACTCATTGTAAATTAACGGAAATATTTTGAGACCGAATGCGATCGCGGTGGATCAAATTAACTGTTAACATCAAAATAGTTCAGATAAATAAGAATATACTAAATTTAGCTAAGACAAACGTTTTATTATAATACGTTCCGATGGTTTTTAGGTATCACACTTGAGCTCTCGTAGGACAAACATTGGCCTACATCGATACTATGTTAAAAAAGAAGCTCGAAATTGCACAAAAGCTTTCACATCATTTCGCAACATTTACGGTTGTCAAACCTTCAACTTCAGAAGCTTGTGAAGATGTGAATAGCAGTACCACTGATAATGTAAATGTCTGTGTTAGTGGTAGTACTTCAGAACAAATTAATGTTGTAGAGATACAATCTAAAACACAAAAATTATACAAGCACTTCCTGGCGTACCTATTTCTACAGGTGACAATTGCACTGTTACGATTAAAATTTACAATAATTGTACAATTAATAATGGATAAGCGTTTATTAAAAGTTCCTACATTTTGTTCTAATTTATAAACTAACCTTTAAATATCGAAATTAACTGGACTATAAAATAAAATTACTTCCATCAATAAAAAATTCAACTTAATGTTTAATTAGGTCAGTAAGCTTTCCGAACATCAAACCTTCAACTTCAGCCGATTGTGAAGCAGTATTGGCAGTACAAGGACAGTACCCAAAAGAAACAATTAACCTTGTAGAATCTGAAATGCAAGTTATAACTTATAAGTACATTAAATTATGCAAAGTTGCAAACACTTCTTGGCGTATCTACTTACAGGTCACACTGCATCACTACAATTAATATTTATAATACGTTAATAACGTACAATTAACTATGCATAACGCATACGATTTTAAGAAAAGTTCTTTAACTTTGTTTCAATTTACAAACTAACGTTTAAATATCCAAATTAACTATAATGTAAAGGTAAATGGTCTTGTTTAGTGATGGGACAATTCGAATGGAAAATAACCGATCATTCGGTTATGGAAAAAACCGTTGCCATTCGGTTTTTAATTAGAGTATTCGAATGGAAAATAACCGAAAACTGCGCCTGCGCCACCATTCAATTCAGTATTCAGTACCACGAAAACCGACAGTATTCTCTATTGAGTCTATTCTATATTCTTTCTTTCTATTCAGTATAAGTAAAACCGAAAACCGACAGTATTCTATTCAGTATCAGTATCTTATTCTTATTTAGTCAGTTATTCTTATTTCAGCTTTTCAAGTTAAATCTAAAGTAAATTGCTCTATCGAGGTTTTGCCAGATGTTGTTTTATTTTTTTTCACCACCATCTTTCACGATTACAAAATCTGTTTATTTGTTTTATATCTTTGTACAATTTCAAAAAATTATTATTTACATTTTGGATCTAACGAAAATGTAAGTACATATACCTAAGTAGTAACTCAGTAAGTACGTTTTGTAAGTTTTATCGAAATCGTCAAATCGAAACTAGACTATAAATTATTATAAGTAGAAGTAGTTTTATTTTCAATTAATTGACTACGGGTATATACACGATATAAAAATACTAAGATAGGATGTTGCGCATGGTGGGCGGTCCGCAAATATGACCCGTGACGTCAGCTGTAGAGTGAATTACATTTGCGGAATACGCATTTGATGTGTTTTTCGTCTGTACCGAGTTTATTTTTCGAGATACAAAAAATTTCATAGGATCAAATATGCTCCTTATGATGTCTTTTATATGTAAAAAATAATAGGGTAGCTCAATCTCTCTCAGTTAACCTGAAAAATACTTGTATAAAATATCATAATTACATCTGATGGTGTTTGCGCCGCGACGGCACAAAAACGGTGCTAGATAGAGGAAAATTGCATATGAACAAATTTGTAGAGCACAAAATTTACTAAAGAAAAGTCCGCGGGAGGGTGTCACGATCTTCGATAGTTTAAGAGTTACAGGCGTCCAAAGTGATGCAAACCTTATTCGCGCAACTGTCCACACCGCTTTTTCCCGGCTTTTTCCCAAACTAATGGAGATAATTACACCCTCCCGCGGACTTTTTTGTAGTAAATTTTGTGCATTACAAAATTTATTCAGTTCATTTTTTCTCTGTCTAAATATATAGCGGTTTTCGCAGCGTTCGAGGAGAAAGCGTTAGGAGATCTGGGTGAATTCATTGATGGATTCAAGACAATTTCGCACTTAACTCTATTTTATTGACACCTTGTGGTAATTTACATTTAAAAAAAATGGTTACCTGTTGATCTGCACAAACATGAACACCATAACACAAGATGGAAAAATGTACCTACCGTTTTATTTATTTACTGAACACAGCTTAAAACTAAACATTTCTTAGTATAGTTTTTGTTACAATAGACTTAATTACAATAGTAGGTATGCATATCTCGTTAATGGTAATAGATAGAGAAGTGATGCAAGAGACTTTATTATACAGGGTATTAAGCTGAGCAACTTTGCTATTGAACATTTTTTAATAATTCAAACTGTTAATAATAAATCTCGCGACAAAAATTCATTTGCTTTCTCATCAACAATAGTTTATTTTTTAGGAAAGGACAAACATCTGTAAGTTTCGTTGTAAGACGTACATACGCGGCTCATTTTTTTTTATTGGTTCACTTTGAAATCATAAATACCGGTATTATTACTACAAAAAATGGAAATAAGAACTAATAATGTGAAATGGTTGAATTCGTAATGTGAAATCAGTATACCTTTCGTTATCATCGAAATGAGAAAAACAGAAATCAATTTGCAAAATCTCGTCCACGATTGATTTCGTTGTTACCGAAGTGTTTAAATAGCTATTTATGCTATACCTAACTAGTTGCAAAATGAACGTGCTTCTTGCACTAGATGTGAAGTTTGGATAGTTTTCAGTGACAAAATAAAAATTAGTTCACTAAAATGTCAAAATTATGACATTTCGTAACTGAATTACAAAAAATGAATGTTTGAATAAAGGTTTTGAATTTGTTGGTACCTAATATTTTATTTGACGTTACAAAGTACAGTAAGTTGTCAGATCAATAATCAAAAAATTGCCATTTCACGTTTTTTAAATTGGTGATGTTGCCGTGGCCACTTCAAAACACGCGCATTTTTGAAAGTGCGATTTAAACAGGCCGAGGCGTAGTTTAAAAAGGTGAAATAAAAAAGGTAACGTAGGGCACCAATAAAAAAGGTAAAGTAGGGAACCAATAAAAAAAATATTAACCCGAAAAATACTTGTATAAAGTAGCATAATTACATCTGATGGTGTTTGCGCCGCGACGACACAAAAACGGTGCCAGATAGAGGAAAATTGCATATGAACAAATTTGTAGAACACAAAATTTACTAAAGAAAAGTCCGCGAGAGGGTGTAATTATCTCCATTAGTTTGGGAAAAAACGGTGTGGACAGTTGCGCGAATAAGGTTTGCATCACTTTGGACGCCTGTAACTCTTAAACTATCGAAGATCGTGACACCCTCTCGCGGACTTTTCTTTAGTAAATTTTGTGCTCTACAAATTTGTTCATATGCAATTTTCCTCTATCTAGCACCGTTTTGTGCCGTCGCGGCGCAAACACCATCAGATGTAATTATGATATTTTATACAAGTATTTTTCAGGTTAACTGAGAGAGATTGAGCTACCCTATTATTTTTTACATATAAAAGACATCATAAGGAGCATATTTGATCCTATGAAATTTTTTGTATCTCGAAAAATAAACTCGGTACAGACGAAAAACACATCAAATGCGTATTCCGCAAATGTAATTCACTCTACAGCTGACGTCATGCGCACGGTCTGACGAAATCTGAACGTCGGAGCATCCGGCCCTGGGGTATATACTGTATGACACATAGGAAAGGAATGTGCAATTCTGCAATTGAGGAAATGAGGATCGCCCTTGAAGGATTCACATTTCATTCAACTGAATACTGAACTGAAAGTTCTGTTCTACGCGTACGAAAAAACCACTCGCTTGAAAATAACTGCAAATTATATGAGTGATAATTCGAATGGCCATTCGGTTTTTAAAAACATTCAGGTACTGAATAGTCGGTTATTGAAATTATTCGGTTATGCCCATCGCTAGTCTTGTTTAATGTTTTGGTTGACAGTTTTAGTGTCAAAGAACTGAGAACACTCACATCAGTGCTGCAAACTTAAAAAATAATAAATCCCTGTAACAGTACTGAAACAGAGCTTCTTTCCGCATCGTTTTCAGTGCGGCAAAGTGCTATAACCGTCGCGAAATAGAAAATAGTTATTTATTTCATACTGACTAGTAATCTGTGTTTTACCAGACTCATACAAGTCTGGTAAATGAAACTTTACCGTACTAGAAATTTTGTACCCGAATACAAAGGTTGCCATAGCAACATAATAATAATATAATAATAATAATAATAATAGTGACATGACTTTGAAAACGTCAAATTTTATATAAAGTTAATAGAAAAACTCTTAAGAAATCAGAAATGAATCTATGGCCAGTATGAAATAAAATGATTTACATTATTTGTACGTTAAATCAGATTACGTTACTCGTTTCGAAATTCCTGCCTCAGCTACGCTTCGGCAGTAAACTTCTCACTCGTTAACGTAAACTTTGGTTTACCGTACTCATATGTAAATAACTATTATTTCATACTGGCTAGTAATCTGTGTTTTACCAGACTCATACGAGTCTGGTAAATGAAACTTTACCGTACTAGAAATTTTGTACCCGAATACAAAGGTTGCCATAGCAACATAAAGTGACATGACTTTGGAAACGTCAAATTTTATATAAAGTTAATAGAAAAACTCTTAAGAAATGAATCTATGGCCAGTATGAAATAAAATGTTTTACATTATTTGTACGTTAAATCAGATTACGTTACTCGTTTCGAAATTCTTGCCTCAGCTACGCTTCGGCAATAAACATCTCACTCGTTAACATAAACCTTGATTTACCGTACTCATATGTATATAACTATTATATATGAGTACGGTAAATCAACCGTACTTTTTATATCCCCCCCCCCCCTCCCCAGGCTGTAGTCTGCGTACGCCACTGGTACGTACAGACTACAGACGACAGACGGAAATTTTTTTTTCATATTTTGAATCTACGTATTCAGAAACGCAAAGATATGTAAAAATTTGCATGTCAAATTTTTTTTTGGAACACTAATAAAATACTTCCCTTTTACTTCGTACTCGGGAAGTAAAAAGAACCTTTATTTATTTTGTAAGTATTCAATTGTATAACTTAAAATTTTACTGTGTATGAATTGTAATTAACATATAAACAGAAATTGACTGAATTTTCAATAAATATAGACGTCCTGATGAAGACAACGCCAAAATGCTGCCGAAACGTCGACAATTAGAATAAACCTGGTTTTTGGTAATCCTAACTCCTACAGAAGGCCTTGTTTATAAGGAAATCCAAACCCTAAAGAAGATTAAGTGGAGTACAGGTCGCACAATTTAAGATGATTTGGAGATCATATGCGCATTCGTCCGTTTTCAAATATTCAACTCGCGGCAATTCGAGAATTTCAGTAATTTTAAGCTGTTGTTGTACTTGACGATTGTTCCCGAACGCGATGACGTATCTGCGCGACCCGAATCATCTTAAATTGTGCGACCTGTATCAACTAGTTTTATAGAATCAAAACAAACATTTTTTGCTTTATAAACATATGTCCGGAAACAGTTCGTCTTCGTGATACATAGTGCCGGATTTATCAACAAGCAAAACAAGCAACTGCTTGTAGGCCCCCACCCTCAGGGGGCCCCGCGTCGCTTCTTTTTGGTTGGTTGGTGTTTAGATAAAAGGAAAGTAAAACAATTGTTTGGCCATAATGTTTGCATAATATTCTTTTGCGGATCACGGAATAGCAGCGTGTGTTCCAATTATACTTAATTTTGTTCCCATTAAGGGACTTCTCTTGGGGGAGGGGGGGGGGGGCATTTTAGGAGGCACCATCACGATGTTGTGCTTGGGGGGCCCCGTAATATATAAATCCGGTGCTGGTGATACAGGTTCTGAAAGTGTGTAAAAAAAATTGTTTTTTATTAATATGCTGACACCTGTAAACATTATATCACAAGATGCATGATGCATGTTAGTTAGAACTTGTTCTATTTTCGAGCAGTTTAATTGCGCATTTCCAGTGACTTTGCAGGAACTTACTCCTTGCCAATAAGTAGTCAGTTGATGTTTGTTTTAAGTTGTTGCTTCCGCTCTGCAACTTGTGCAATGTCCACCTCTGAACACCAACATACAGTTATAATTTGTGAAAAATTAAATACCTACAGAAATTTTCCTTATGCATTTAAAAATGCACTAATGTGAACAAATAGGAGTTGCTGCATGAAAGACTGCAGCAAGTGCAAGGTGACACCGCATTTAAAAATGCAGCATGAAAATGCACAAGTAGTGTGAATACTGAATAGCACCGTTGATTTCTTTAGTCAATGATAGCACTTAATAGGTTGAACATATCTTCTTTTTTCTTTAACAATTAGAAATAAAAGAGTTGCTTATCAAAATGGACATATTTTGGTATTACATGTTCCTATACCTATCTTTAATAGTTTTTGACTTATTCCCATTTGATTGCATTGATAACGATTTTCATCGGATTTGTTTTTAGTAGTTCGCCATGACCTTATGGCAATCGAATTTTAATGATGTGCATTAGATGCAACCAGGCGGTCTCCCAAGACAAATTGAGTTTTGCGAATGGCTATGGTTAAGGGACCAGGAAGATGTTAACTTTTGCTCAGAAGAGGTCAATTCAGTAAAAATAGCATGTTTAATTGTTGTGTTTAATTTTTATTTAAATTTAAATTTTATTTTAATTGTGTAAAAATAGCTTTTTTAATTGTTGATTTCTTTATGAATAAATACTTCGTTACCGTTCAGTTTTTTTGATAAGGTAAGTACCTTTTTCGTATGGAGTAGTTGCATAAGTTTAATTCTTTGGCCTATCGTGTTGTAAGATTACAGAAAAATTCCCTAACTAACTTCAATTTGTTTATTTATGGTTTGTTGTCTTCGACAGGCGTGGCTATTATGGCCATTGCTCAATGAAGTAGGACAAGCGTGTGTCGCGATTCTGTCCATTTCACCATAAATAACAATTAGATTCCAACTTGGGGACCTGATCACAACGGCCACTGATCATAACGGCCACCCCGGTTTTTGCTATTTCATAACGGCCACCTTGATCACAACGGCCACTAATATTATTTGATCATAACGGCCACCTTGTTCACAACGGCCACTCTTTCAGTTCATCACAACGGCCACCTTCATCACAACGGCCAACTTTACAAGTTGATCACAACGGCCACCGTGATCATAACATCCACTCGTACTCATTGTCATAACGGCCACTTTGATCACAACGGCCACCGACGCCAGTACAGGAAAATGTCATACGACGATGATCACAACGGCCACCCTGATCACAACGGCCACTTTAGAAGCTGATCATAACGGCCACCGTAGTCATAACGGCCAATCTTAGTGATGATCATAACGGCCACCGTGATCACAACGGCCACCTTGATCGTAACGCCAATTTCTTAATTTCTGAGTTCTGATGGTTGAAGCTGTACTTCATAGCTAACGGAGTTTTTTTCGATTAAAGCGTGTTATGATGACCTACTACGAAATAAACAAAATTAAATGGAAGGGTTTAAAGGTATTTGGAAGAAAAAAATTGTACTCTATACTTAAATATTTTCAGCATATTTGAACAATCGAAGTTCCTTTCAATTGTTCTATCATACCTTCTTTAAACTTCAAGTGAGTACTCTTGTTTGTTTAGATATTGAATCTAAATCTTATAAATTTCCTCTATGGCAAAATTTTACTTCAAATTATCAAATTATGTAATAAAATATGGAGATCTCCATTTGAAAAAATTAAGTTATTAGGTTAACGAGCCATATTAAAGTAACCTCACAATGTAGATAGCCGTCGTCGGTCCCAACACATCATGCTCCAAATGTTTAAGCATTTTCTGAATCCTACATTGATATTGGAAAAATGGAGTGTTCAGTGTGTTCTCCAATTCTTTTAATAAATGTCTGCTAAAGCAGATTTGTTTTAGAAATAAACGAATAACTCCAAACTATCGAATCAAAGTAATGGTACCCATTTGTAAAACTCAAAAATCGGTAAATCTGGTATAATCGGAAGCGATAGAAATCTGAAAATATTTTAGTTCAAAAGAACGTAGTCGATTATACCGAGATTAAAAAAAGAAACACAGAAACACTATAACAGCAAACTCAAAACGCAAGTAGGTACCTACCTATAACAATGTAAACAGCAGATTGTTAAAACTAAATTAAGAATTTTTTTGAACCATCACAACTTATACTAATATTGCAGTTTTCATAAACCAATCAGGAAGGGGCAAAATTTTCTTATTGACTCTAGCTAGACGTTGGCGCCGGGTATTCAAGCAGATAATAAGAAAGAAGAAATCCTTAATTTATGGAGGATTTGTAAAAAAAACCTTTAGTAATCGCCTACTACTATACAAAATATAGAGTAATTAATATTTTAACCAAATTTGCCAATTGTAGCTATGTATCTTTTAATATTTTACTTGCAACTTCCGGAGCCCTTTTAGAATTAGTTACAAGGAATATAACAGTATAACCACCTTGTCGCCATATTTTCATAAATTATGGTTTTACGTGACCATGCAAAAGGGCCGCCTTTACGGTGCATTACCAGCCATTTAATTATACACCTACTGTTTATACTTTTGAATCCGTACTTTATAACAAAGATAACCTTTGAAGAATTTAGTGAGAAATTACCAATCAAGGAAAAAACAGCCCCGAGTCCTCATTTAAGAGCTTCGTGCGTTATCAAGACAAATCGGTTTCGATTATATTGCAATTACTTATTCTTTTTATGAAGGGTTAGTAATACAATTTTTATTAAATTATTAAATGTTTAAAAAATAAATTATTTGTTATTATTATATGAGAAATTAAAACCCTATGCTTTGCAAAAGGCAAACATTTTATGACAAAAAAAAACGTTGAACTTAATATAAGTAAGTGGAGTTGTATTCCATAATTGCATTGAGTTTATATTTATATAAATAAACATGGGTAGTAACTATTATATGTATGAACGAATTGTTACTTTTTACTTAAAATAAGAACATTTACAGCCATCAAGGTTAATAAACCAGAAAAGATAAAAAAGGCCGAAAGCCGGAAGAATTTATGAGAAACAAGCTTTCTGCAAACTTCCACTGACATAATGCACCCCCATGTAATAGAATTTGTAATAAACAGTTTTAAATACTATACCTGCTTTTGTACATTTCTGGGAAGTTCTGCCTTAAGAATTTTGTTAACTATATACATACCTACCTTAACAGTTAGGTAGGTAGGTACCTATATTTAATTAATCTGAAGGATTGTTCCGATTACTTGAATCCGCATTCATCTTCAGAATATTTAGTGTGTGAATGTCAATTTTAAAAGATGACGTAAATGAATATATCAGTGACTAAATATACGGGGTGTTCCTTATTGATATGCGAATATTTAAGGCTGTGAATCTACATGATAAATTAATGGTAGTTTGCTTTGTAAACAATGGTCCGAAAATGTTCCCTTACAAAAATACGGGGTGCTAACATGCTTTCAATTGTTTAAAAAGTATACGTAAACAGCCAGAATATTCTTGCGGTTGCAGGTATCTTCCAGACGAGTATATGTATAATAGTCATGACGCTCGATGGGAGTGCGAGCCCAACAGACTTGTACGAATTCTAATGTTAGAAAGAAAGGATATGATATGTTACATATATTGTGAAGATATGATGAGGGATCACTAAAATTGAAGATAAAGATAAGGATCCATGACAATGACCTGAATTGAAAAAGTGGCTTGGGGAGCAGCTTCCAAACTGACGAAGAACTCATAGAAACCGTTACAATTCACTTCAAATCGTTGGCGGCTACATTTTATGAAGACGGTATTGCAAAGCCTGTTCACAGATATGACAAAAGTCTCAATCATGAGAGTGATTAAATCGAGAAGTAACCTTAATTATTGTACATTACTTTTGGTAATAAAATCATTTTTTCATATGCCGTGTTTCCTTTATAGTCAACCGGAGGTTGAAAAAAAATAGCCCTCGCAGTACATAACATTCTAATTATGTAGACGAGAGTTTGAAAGCATATATCTGGATAACCCCTTGCTCGATGTTATTGATAATTACATCAACGCATATCTTATTTCAATCTGTGTAATGCACCTAACAGAATTTTCCTAACTATTTTATGAAGCATAATCGAAGAAAAATCGTTATCTATGAAGAAATTAAGAAATGGGCGTTATGATCAAGGTGGCCGTTATGACCATCACTAAGATTGGCCGTTATGATCACGGTGGCCGTTATGATCAGCTTCTAAAGTGGCCGTTATGATCAGCTTCTAAAGTGGCCGTTGTGATCAGGGTGGCCGTTGTGATCATCATCGTGTAACGTTTTCCACTACTGGCGTCGGTGGGCGTTGTGATCAAGGTGGCCGTTATGACAATGAGTACGAGTGGACGTTATGATCACGGTGGCCGTTATGATGAACTTGTAAAGTTGGCCGTTGTGATCAAGGTGGCCGTTGTGATCAATTGAAAGAGTGGCCGTTGTGAACAAGGTGGCCGTTATGATCAAATAATATTAGTGGCCGTTGTGATCAAGGTGGCCGTTATGAAATAGCAAAAACCGGGGTGGCCGTTATGATCAGTGGCCGTTGTGATATAGACCCCCAACTTGATATGTAAAATCATTGCGAGCGATTTTTAGATTATTAAAAAACTTATGTTAACGTATGGTAGGTGTTGGATTAGTACCATTTGATTTGTTTAAAATTCGATTATCGTAAGACGTAAGGTAATGGATGACTACTAAAAAATACCAAAAAATTGTATCAATAGTGCAATGGACAACCAATGGACACCAATCTCTATAACAAAGTTTGAACCCTGTACTATTTGTACCAACCAAGATGACAGAAGCACAGTGATGGGGGGGGGGGGGGGGGGGGGGATATGTTGAAAAGTAGCATACATTGTTTTGTATTTAGTTTCTGATAAAGATAAAATGTTATTGTGAGATTCCGTTTTAAATTCTTACAGGTCTACCAAGCTCTAACTTACCTTTCCGCTTCCAACAACAAGCAGATACCTTCTGCCTTCAGGAATAAAGGCCCCTTCTGACTGTAATCCAGGGTTACATGAAATTGGATATACTTCACGCCATAAAACAAGAGACCGTACTGGCTCAGTTTGTGATAAATGAAACAGACCTTGCTGTCTACAAAACATATGAACATCAATCAAATCTCCGTGAACAAAATGAGAACTTAATAAATGACCAGAATGGTATAAAGCACTACCAATAATAGTAAATAAACGTCGACAGTCCAATGGATCTTCATTCTAAAACATATTATTTATTAATTTTGTTGAACTTAAACATTGTAATTTCATTACCCATTCTCGATAATCACTTGCTTCTAATTCTGTAAGAGCATCATCTATTTGCAAACGCGCTTCATCCGGTAACGGCAAATGTGAAGCTACTGGTAGCACACTCTCAAATTTGAAAGTTGGAGACTCGTTTAAAAAATTCGAATTAAGTATTGCATCTTTTTGGTCCATCTTGTGCCAATCGCCTACTAGTATTTTAACGAAACATCGTGCAAAAAAGTGATCCAGTTGATGTCTAAATTCTTCCGTCTCAAAACAACGATCTATACTTTGAAACATAAATTGTAACATCCTGATTAATTCGTCTCTAATAAGACACATCTCTTTTAAGGATGCACAATTGTCAGGTAGCATTAACAATAACAATTTATTATTAAATCTTTTATAGCCAATATGAGATAATTTGTTATTACACAAAATTGAACTAAAGTGTACCGGAGAATGTGTGACTTCTTGCAGTAGATGATTCAAAGTAATAAAAACACCTCGACACATACACAACCAATTTTTTTCGTACGGATGTGGATAACCATACATAACGCCTTCAAACTCGGGACCAGATTCGCTTAAATTTTCTGTATTGATATATAAGATCCCGATAGGATGTTCGCATAACATTTCACTGACAGTTATATCATCGTCGGAATTTACGTTAAGCAATTGGTGAACAAAGTTTGATTGGTTACTTAACTCGTTGATAGGTGGATTTTTTGTGACATCAACACCTGCTACACGTTGTAGTTTTAATGTTACCTCAGTTTTAGAGGTAAATTGCTGTAAAATGTCATTTAAATTTTGAAAACTTATTTCAGAATCGTCAATACTTTTTAGCCAATCTCCAATTTTTATACTTTTTTGCTTTGCGGCTTCTGAATCAGGTATAAAGCCGGCCACCATTACACGGTTTCCGTCAGATAAGGTACTAACAGTAATGCCCAATAAATGTTCTGCTAATATTTCTTTACTACACGACTTAGGTGTGTCTTGATTCACCTTTACTACAATTTCACGAATTTCTCCATCTTCATTATCTTGAAACTTTACTTTTGTTGTATCTTGATTACAAATGAAATCCTGACTTTTCACAACTCTTTTACTTCTTCTTTTACTGTCTCTCCGTCTAAGCATTTTTAAAAATTTCGTTCTTGTACTGTGTCTCACCTCATTTTTGGTTGAAAAGTCATTGTTTTCGGCCTCTAAACGATTACTAGAGTATGAAACCACGGGATCACATTCAATGAAAAGTAATTCTCCCGATGGATTAATGCAGGATTCCCATTCTGGTATAGAGCTGTAAAATGATTTTTGTTTATATAACAGAAAAAGAACATTTATGTTAATAGGTATGTATAACCTTTCTGAATCTGAATAAGAGCTACAGTTTGAATCCGACCAATTATCACATGAATATGTGTTAATATTACTAGACATTTTGGTACGTTGCATCGCGAAAGAACACTTAATAAGTTAATAAGCAACTATGGAACAAATTTTCATTCAATTCTACAACAAAACAAACACGAACACAAACAAACAAAGTTATTCAATGAAGTTGAGGTTGAGATGTTTTTTGGTGAAGTTACCATTGTTACCAACAAACAACAAAAACAACTAGGATCCCTAGTGAAGTTTTAACCCTTGTGAAGCTTGCAGCGAAAAATAACAGTCATATAGCTTCATTGAATAAAGAATAGAGAGGAAGGAGAGTATCGTATCATTGCTGCTTAAAAATTGGCGACGGAAGTTCAGCCATTTGCAAACCACTGTTGAGTCATCTTTGTTTACATTTTGGTCGTGTTGACAATTCACCATAACCTGCAAAATTTGAAATATTCATTTGTTGATTGTTACAGTCACTGAACTCCAATTTAAGGCATCTGCATCACGGGACCATATATTTCGCTTGGAGTACAAACATAACCTTTACTGCCCTTTACTTGTTTAAAAAATTTATTTTGTTCGATCGATATTTCATTCAAGTGGATCGCAGCCCTTAAAAGAAGCGATAACTGAATTAAAACTTAAATAACGGTCGTGTATGTTCGAGACATTTTATAGCAGGTACATTTATGAGATCATAAATCATAATGTTCTCATAAAATAAAATCCCGAACGTTAAAGGGCCCCATTCATGTTGAGATAGGTATCGATACATGTCGCAAGTATCAGTAATCAGTATAGAGAGACAAATCTCGACGTGTATGTGGAAGTATCAGTATCGCAGTCTCAGTAATCCACTTGTCTAGTTGTTTGTCGCACTGCACTGCGACCGTGTACATATTAGGTGTCGTAAAACACAGTAGTTTTGCATTTAGTTATTGCAAGGGTATTGCAGAAAATCGTGAATTTTGGGAGGACTTCCTCAATGCTTATAAACATCTTCGGCATCAAACAATAATAATTTTGTCCATACTCTCTTTCGTCGACGATTTTCTTATAAGCACTCTATTAATACTACTGATGAAGCTGCTATTACAGCTTCAGGAGGAACCGTTTCACTTCTATATGAAAAACACGAAATATGTATGCACATTTCGAAAACTAGTATCATTACAAACCTGTGTGAATGGAGCTCTCCGTTTGAGACAAATCTCAGATACATGTATCGCTGCATGTCGCGATACACGTATCGATACCAATCTCAATGTGAATGGGGCCCTTAAAACTGCACCATAATAAATATGTGGTTACCTTTCTTTCTTTTTGGTAACATGTCATGACGACTTGCTACTTGTTAATTACCACAATCGACATTTGAGTGTTATCGGTGTTGCACTGTTGGCACTTAGATTTAGTTGCAATCATACAACAGTATCTAGGATATTTCGTAGAATTTTAGAAATACTATATGAGAAGTTGCAGGTAATTTAAATTAGGATATAATAATATTCTACCATTGAGTAAATGAATTCTACTTTATCACTACAATCAATTAATTTTATTGAATAAGGAATAATCTTTACAACACTTATTTTACTTAAATAACGACTGGAATGTTCACTATCTAATGTCTTATAATAATCACTGTAATTAAATTATCCATGATGAGTACCAAAAAACACTATACTGCTTTATTACAAATGTTTGTTTACTTGCTATTTTAGGTTATATGTGTTGTACTTTAGCGAAATTCATGACGTCACATGCAGTTGTTTCTGTCAATTTCTATTTAACAGGAAACGTGTTAGTAGCCATTTTGCAACCACTTTGATTTCAAGGTCGAGGGCATATACTCCTTCCTCTCTATTCTTTATTCAATGTATAGCTTAGACTATAGCCCCTAGAAACACATAGTACCGACACGCTGGAGCAAACCTGACATCAACATTGACATACGAAAAATCCCTAAGGCAATTGACGCTAATTTCAAATGTTATGATTTATTATTTGAGGTTAATTTTTCATAACTAATGTGATTAATTGAACCATTTATTGAATATTATTCAATAATTAAACTGTGAATTAAACCTAGAAAATTAATGAAAAATGTTGAACGGCCGTTTTCGGACTAATCGGCCCCTCTTATTACCTTTCGTTAAAGCCTCAATAGTTCAGCGTCATAAATTGCAAATTATACAATTTGAATGCGAGCAATTCACATTACTTTAAAGGATGCATTTAATTTAAATACCTAAATTACGGTAAGTAATTATATATACATTCTTGGTAATGAGGGGAAAGTGAGGTTAACCATGTTTTTGTCCTACTAAGGTTCGCAGGGATTCTAAATAAACTTTGTCCTTTTTTGCCACTGCTGGTGCAACCTCTTGTAAAGCAACCTGGCACTTATAATAATTTACAATTTACATGTTATTTACGGAAATTTTCAGATGGAAAGATTGCAATGTAAACAAATAGAGAAAACAGCAAAGCGAAAAAACACAAGTGGCGCTTGCGCTGTTGCGCTTTCTATTCAAGCACTTCATCCGCTTAGGGAATTTTTTAGTGTTACCATTGTTACCAACCAATTTTGCTCCAGTCGGCAAGATCAAACGTTGTCGGTACTATGTGTTTCTAGGGGCTATAGCTTAGACCATATACCGGGTGAATGAGAACACCCGTATGATACGGGCCGTATCCATATACGGGTGTTTACGTATATGGCCGTATCAGTAGTTTATTTAAAGAACGGTGAGTCGTAGAGAGGTAGGGTAAAAAAAGTGATTATAAAAGTCATAATAAAGAATCGAATGGTGATATTATTATTTCTCGGAAAAGTCAGCATTCCTCTAGAATGTTTCGAACTCCAAAATTTTAAATGGCATCATAAGTATGTCGAAAAAGGTATTGTTTAAAAATTGTTGAAAAAGGAGAAAGTTAGGTAAAATTATTTTATTACTACCACCCCTTTTAAGTAATATTCGACTAAAGTTGTTAGGTAAATTTGAAATTCATTGTTAACATAAGAAACTGTAGGAAAATAACTTCACAAAACCTTCCCCACAGCCAAACTTGGCTATGGGGAAGGTTTTGTGAAGTTATTTTCCTACATTCTACGTTCCACCCCATTTAGTGTTCTGATTAACACCATGATGGATCCAATCGATTTAACAAGAAACATTGAAAAGTCGACTTTTAAAATCTAATTATCAATGTTACATGTGTTCTTCCCTTTCAAGAAGTACTTATATTAGAGCCACTGATAGTGTACCTGTAAGAGCTCAACAGTGCTTAGCAGTAAATCGAAGACATTTTGAACACATATAGATTATTCTACATTTAGAACTGCTTACCCAATTTAGCGTTTTGTGTTGGCGTCTATCTTGATTTGTTTTTATATACCTAATGTGCTTTTATTTGTCGCTCTTGAATACAGGGTGAATGAGACCACCGACCACCCGTATCAGTCTTTTATTTAAAGAACGGTGAGTCGTAGAGAGGTGGGGTAAAAAAAGTGATTATAAAAGCCATAATAAAGAATCGAATGGTGATATCATTATTTCTCGGACAAGTCAGCATTCCTCCAGAAGACCTCCAACTCCAAAATTTTAAATGGCACCATAAGTCCAAAAAGGTATTTTTTGAAAGATTGTTTAAAAAGAAGAAAGTTTTATAGGAAAAATTGTTTTATTACTGCCACCCCTTTTAAGTTATATTCGACTAAAGTTGTTAAATTTGAAATTCATTCTTAACAAGAAACATTGAAAAGTCGACTTTTAAAATCTAGTTACCAATGTTACATGTGTTCAAAATATCTTCCATTTACTGCTAAGCACTGTTGAGCTCTTCTAGGTACATGGTACACTATCAGTGGCTCTAATAAGTACTTATTGAAAGGGAAGAACACATGTAACAATGGTAACTCGATTTTAAAAGTCGACTTTTCAATGTTTCTTGTTAACAATGAATTTCAAATTTAAGAACTTTAGTCGAATATAACTTAAAAGGGGTGGCAGTAATAAAATAATTTTTCCCATAAAACTTTGTTCTTTTTAAACAGTCTTTCAAAAAATACCTTTTTCGACTTATGGTGCCATTTAAAATTTTGGAGTTGGAGGCCTTCTGGAGGAATGCTGACTTCTCCGAGAAATAATGATATCACCATTCGATTCTTTATTATGGCTTTTATAATCCCTTTTTTACCCCACCTCTCTACGACTCACCGTTCTTTAAATAAAAGACTGATACGGGTGGTCTCATTCACCCTGTATAATAGGGATAATAATTAATAAACTTACGTTACCTATTGAATTAGGGGCGAGAGGTTTCTTTTGTGTTAAAATGTTGAATTCAGTTCTTTTAATTTAATTTTAATTTTCTTTGCTTCACATGTATACATTCGTTTCTCATATCGTCTCGCAGTAGCCTTATGGGTAAAGGATAGGATTTGTTCTTTTTCTATGGTTATGATGCGCAATACTGCTCTCTCACTTGCAGGTTTGCAGGTTGGTTAGCTTTTTACACATTTGGTAAATAGGGAATTATCAGTCCATTATTATATGGTCTAAGCATATTATGCTGTAGTCTAAGATTTATGTTCATTTTAACTGCTTGTTCGTTTTCCTCCGTCCTACAACTTCATAGGTACAGTGACTCCTATTACAAACAGTGGCGACAAGCGATGTATCCATTTTTATTGGCCGTGGTATATTTTGCCTCCTAATGGCGACCTTTGTAACTTTTATTTGGATTTAGCAAGTTGCTAGGATACCACCGTTGAGTTCATAGAAACCCGCCCAAAATTTTGCCTCCTAATGGCCGATGGGTGGGGCTAATCACTGCTTGTCGTCACTTGTTTTCTTTTTGCATCGCCACAGGGTTAGGTAAAGTTACAATCATCAGTGATTAAAGTGCCTTGCGTCATGTAGACATTTCTGCCTCAGGTTAATATAAAACTTAAATAAAGCTTTTAAAACGAATTGGGTTATTGAGACCCGAGTTGAATTATTTTTATAAAACGAAGGGTGTGTTATTAGGTGTTTTCTTTTTGCATTTTGTGGTACACTTAAGGCACCTCTGTCAATACACACCATTCGTTTTATAAAAATAATTTGACTCAGTTCTCAATACCCTATTCGTTTTAAAAGCTTTATTTAAGTTGAATATTAACCTGAGGCAGAAATGTCTTCTGACGCAAGGCACTTCAGTTACGTGATTATTGTGCCTTTACCTAACCCTGTGGCGGTGCAAAAAGAAAACACCTATTGACAGAGCTGACTTCCGTAAGCGTCATCTAGGTAGGCGCCCTCTTGTAGTTACACAACGTAGTTACAGATGGAGTTGGGTTCGTTTTTTTGTAGGTAAGCGCGCGAAACCTGGTGTCTGTACATCACAGCGTTGATTGAAATTTTCAATCAACGATCACAGCTATAATATTGTTGGGATGATATAAAATAATAATTTACATATGTCTACATAAATGGCAAATTTTTTTACAGTAGACAAGAATAATACTGACATCATTTATTATAGTTGATTTAGTGATTTAGTAATAGTAATCATCATGGGAATCATGATCATCTATTCATCTTCATGTTTACATTCAGTTGTCACACAATGCCTAAGTTTTGATCAGTTTGTTATTTCAAACAAATTTCATTTTCAATACTTATTAAGTAGAAATCACTTTTAAAAAAAAGTTGTGTTCCTATTCCTATTTATAGTTATAATAAAGGTAGTATCACACGCACCTACTTTTGTTGCGCAGTTTTTTTTGCAGCGGCTGCTAAAGTTGAGTACTGTGTTCACACACAAGCAGAAAGTAGCGCAAAAAGCGCAGTTGTTATGCTGCAGCTGCCTACAAAAGTTGCAGGTCCAGACTAGAGGTTGCACAATGCACATGCGTTCACACTTGCGCTACTTTTGCAACATGTTTTGGTTGCAGTAGCCCTTGCAGTTTCAGTTTCGCAGTTTATTCGTGTACGTTGTGGGAAACATTTCTTTACAGAATGGATGAGGACAGGATGCTCTTAACGTATGAATTTTCTTCTTTATTTCTTCATCCAGCATGTTAATTGTTCCAAAGAAATTTCCGAAATAGCTACTCTTCTTTTTGTTTGATTATGACATAATGAAAATGTTACATTCCATAAGCATTCCCTTGCTTCTACCACTTCTATCAGTTACTTAATTTTTTCTCTGTCTGTACTCACTTTCTGTTTAGTTCCCACATTAATAGTTATTTTCGAATGTAGCGCACGAAATGCTACTTTGGTGATCGAGAATTGATTCTTTCAAACAGACGCAGCCGAATTAAAAAATAGTCGAGATCACCAAAGTATTTTTCTGCAAACGTCAAAAATGGAAATTTATGTATTTATAAATTGACGAAAAAGGGTCACTTCCAGGCAATGAACTGTATACTATACGTACCTGGAAGGGACGCGTAAATCCATGAAAGTGAGGCAAAATTTGAAGTTAGGCAACCCGCAGTGTGGACGTGAAATTATCTCTTTCTATCTTATTTAGATACATAAGTTGCACTCCATTTCTCACCTTTTTAAGAGAATTATTTTGATGCTATTAAAGAAATTATAGCATAAAATTGGCTTTTTATTTTTCAAAGTAAATTGTCCTTCACAAATAGAAACTAAATAAGGAAAAAATTTTCAACGTAAAATTTTTGTTAAAAGGCAATAATAAATAACTATATCGTCCGTTTTACACAATATAAGTTCAACACAAGAAAAATCGCTACCAAATAATTATTTATTATACTTTATTCAAGCGACGGAGAATTTACCAAACTTATTACAACGAGATTGACAAAGACAGGTTACCGTCCTCTTTTTCTGTTTGCCCCTGACACAAAAACTGATTGTTGAAATACGGCGTGGGTCCATTCCAGGTACGTATAGTATACAGTTCATTGCCTGTATAGTATACAGTTCATTGCTTCCAGGTTGCGATGGGCCGATGGCAACTTTGTAGGTTGCATGGGTGTTCTCAGGGGCGGATGGGCAAATAAAATTTTACCGGGAGAATAAACGTCGGCGACCCAAAATGAACATATTATATGATATAGGGTGTCCAAATCCAAAAACAAAAAAAGATCACAGTTATTTTTCCATGACTATTTGATCAAAAATTAACAGTTTTATCGCCTTCATGGCACTCTGGATAGAAAATTAAGAATTAAAAATATTTGGAGGTTAGGTGTCGGAAATTGGCAAATGGGTTGTCATTGTAGCTATTTTCTATTCAAGTAAGCAAAAATATACCGGGTGCCCCATTTTAAATAACAAAGTAAAGGTCATTTTTGATCAAACCGGAAGAACAATTGAATATGTCAAAGAATGCACATTTATGTCGCGTATGTACGTGGCGAATTTCAATTATTTATCTTTAAAAACAAGAAAGTTATAGGGATGGGCCACATGCTAGGGATAGGACACTGTGTCCAAGATAAGGAGGACCACTGTGGGGATTTCGGAAACGGTAAGAGATAGAGTTTCGGTTAAATAGGAGAAAAGTTGGGCAATTTTGAGTTTAGTAAAATGACATTTTTAAACTGACGAAATTCCGAACTGTTCCCAAGTTATGCAACAAAAAGCGAATTTCAGGATGTCGTGTTTGCCAAATTGTTACTATGTTGTTGATGTTAAATAAAAAGTAAAAGAAGCTTCTACAGGTACTTTTTAACGAACTGTAACATGGCATACTACAAAATGGAACGTGACGTTTCGTTTTCAAGTAACCATCATCAACCTTGTTTTTTTAAACACGGTCTTGATTTTTTTATACATAATATTAGGAGAGCTTTTTATTCTGCATTCAAGCATGTACCACACTTTATGGTTTAATTGCGATTGTGTTAAGAACGTCAATTAAGTCAACGTACCTACATCGTATCAGGTTCATTAAAATTACCACAAATTTTACTGAGCGCTGTTTCCTTTGACCACCAGCGAGTTTCTCCTATCAACTGGAGTTTCTTTGATCTAGAATTGTTGTCAATGTCCAACCAGTAACCCATGCGTTGATGAGATTCTTTAAAAAATGCTGCTATACAATTCAGTAATGAAGAAAACAATTATGCCTTATTTTGGGATTTGCAAATGTCTGCCAGAACAAGATTTAGAATATGCGCATAACATATAACACCAAACATGAAAAGATTTGAATTTTCAGAAAACACCCGCTAGTGTGTGTGAGCCCTTAACCCGTGCCCGGCGCCACCGTATCGATATTTTTACATAGCTATATAAAAATTATGTCTGCAAAATCAAGCGTTTTGGTCAGGGGTGGCCCAGGGCCCACAAATCGACGACGGCCCACCGGGAAAATTCCCGGTGTCCCGGTGGGCCCATCCGCCCCTGGGTGTTCTGGTGTTCACACTTGCCGCAGTTGAAGTTGCGCAGTTTTTTAATGTGCAGCGCAACAAAAGTGGCCGTTTCTGATACTAGCTTTAACTGGACCCACTGCAACCCACTGTACAGATGAATGAAATGTAGGTAATGTTTTGTAAGTATATATTTTGTTAAAAGTAATAAACAAAACTTACACATACGTCATGATTTTCAAGATTTAATCGTTTCAAATTATTGTAGAGGAGATTGCCTTCAATAATATTGTAACTTCAATGTTTCCAGTTAGGGTAATTAACATTTTTTAAACCACTTTTGAGTAAATGGAGCTTTTTTAAATTTATTACAAGGAACATTTTGTATTAATTAATGTTGGCACCCAGCGATAGAAGTTAAAAAGTTTAAAAACTTTATTAACAATAATAAATACATAAATCTAACACATCTACCAAAATTTTATGAAAAAACATCTAAATATCTTTTGAAATAGATATGGAAACACAAAATTACTTGAACATCTATTGATCAGGTGGGGGACACATTGATATTATGTAAACGAGAAGCTTTTTGAAGTAGTTTAGGTACGAAAACTTGATTATATAAAATGAAAATACATTCAAGAAAACTTCGTTATATGCTAACTAATTTAAGCAGAATTTTAGAAAGACGATCTTAATTGATCGCTCAGTGCACACAATTTTACTTAAAGATATTAACGGGAGTCGATGACATTACTATCTTAAGCCCTGAATGAAAGTTCAATAATTGTAAAGTAAAGGTGATTCAGTCAGATAGCGACTATTATATTAATAGTTCTATTTGTAGTGATATTGCAGTTGTGAACTGTAATTTAAGATTAATAAGCGTAACTCTTCAAGTTTACAAAATCAGCAGACATTGCTAGTTTTGTTACTTTTTGAGCTGGAAGTGCGTAACCCCTTGGTTTTATTAAGCTACTAAAGGTACATACTAAACACTTAGCAAAACTAAAAAGCGTATTCGTTTAATACGAAACTAATGTCACACGTTCTCATACGTAAAACATACACTACAATATAAAAAAAAAATCGTTTTTGTACTTTAGAATTTGACACCGACTCTGGTCAACTAAACCTAATAAATGCAATACGATTTTCTAATAAAAAAAAGAAGGCAAATAGTCGCACAGTTAACTAAATACATTATAAGAAGTAGAGAATTATTTGCTTCGTTCGGGATAAAAAAGAAAATCAGATCTGTATTGATTGTTCGAATTTATTGAAAATTTAATGTTGGTTTAACACATGATTAACCTACTCCGATTTCTTCTCATGGAGATTAAACATAAAAAGCTTTTCAGTATGAAAAAAATTTAAAAGTTCGACTGGAGACAGATTTCTTTGTACGCCACAAATTTAGAGCAGGTGTAGTTATGTGGCTAAACCGCAGATATTATGATAAATTAATTTAAACCTGAAGGATTTATTCATAAAAATTGTTAATTTGTGAATGATATAAAAGAGTTAATTGTGACTAGAAACGGATGATGTTTTCTAATCCTAAAAAACAAAATAATTTCAAAAAAAAAATAGTTGAGATATTAGTCTACGATAGGAACGCTCTGACAGTTGCTTCTAAAGGTTTACGGCATACGGCACAGGTAGTAAGAGCAGGAGCACAGTCGACACATGCTACTATATGTCCACAAGGTAAGAACACTACACCAACCTCTTTACTATAGCAAATTTTGCACAATGTATTTGTATTTGACACTCTATGATCTTCAGAAGCAACGACTTCTTTGGTTTTAATTTCAGTAGACTGGGATGTTGACGATGAGGACGATGCACTATTTAGTTTATGATTAACCGGTGTTATATTTAAATTATTTGTAGGGGGAAGTTGAAGAGATGCAGCTTCTTCTGCAGTAAGAATGGCCTCTTGCTTGTTGCATACTTCCGATATGTATTCTTGACCTTTTTGCAACCTAACATAATTGCATTTTTGAAACCATTTGGCATGTTGTTCCCACGGTTTATCATCATCTTCCCAATCCTTTAAACCACCTCCACAGTGATAACAAATTGTTTGATCCCCTTTACCGTTATAAAAGAATCCTGCAGCGGCTAATTCGTCTGGTTTCTGTTTCATAGAACGAGGCCATTCCGAGAAAGAATTTAATCTTGCATCGTAAGTAGCAAACCTAAAGAAAAAAGTATGATTAGCACGGTAATTGTAACCGGATTAGTATACACTTACCCAGGATAAGCAGGCCCCCTACTAGGTTGAACTCCTAATTTAGATAAAGTTAAACTTGTACTTGTGTTCGGGACCGCGTCTTTTTCTGGATACGAATTAGGCCTAATTTCAATTCCGTATTTACCACAAGTATCTTGCCCTGAAGATGACATCGGGACGTCATCAATATCGATTGGAACGTTTCCACAATTGTAACCCAGCACAAACGGACAATCGTCGGACCACTTTTGATGATCGATCATTGCATTGTCACCACGTTGCCACTGACCAATTTCAATGTTACAAAATGCGCAACGCACAATGTCGTCCTTATTAACGTAATAAAAGCCTGCTTTTGCTAAACTTGTCGGTTCCATAAATTTACATGGCCAATTTTGGTACGATTTCAACCTATCTAATTCCTTATGCATTGGGAAGTGACCATTATCAGGTTCTTCATATCTTGATACAAAAAAATTATGTTCAGGTGCGTGTGGAGCCACAGTTACCATTTTTTTTTAGTATGTAAATTACAAGCAAAAGATCTGTAAAGAAAATAAAAATTGATTTTAAATGTCAAAGGTTAGTTTTTTACGTTTACATAAATTCTGTAGACATCTGTTTAAATATTGTACTGTAATGTTAAATAAAATTTCTTTCCAAATGTTTGAACGTTATAACCACGACAATTTCAAAAATTAAACTGATGTCCACAAATTGTTACATATAAATTATCGATTTAAATGGGGATGGAAGGAGCATTGTAATTCAAGTGGAGACTAGGTTTACCAATATGGCGATAATAAGAACATCAAAACGTGGCAAATTAGGTTCACAAAGATGGCAAACAGCCATCAGATATTTAGTACATTTATTGGTGTTATAATGCCCCTTCCATACCTATACACCTATACCACATCGATTGCAACACATAAAGCTACATAGATTACTATAAATTGATACAATAAAATATGGGAATAAGAATGATTCAGAAAAGGTAGTGAGGTTGTTACAAACGGGAGAAGTTCAAAAAGAGAAGTTTTCTTCCTCCTGTTGCATTTATTGAAAGTTACAAACCGAAACTGAGAACGTCAATGACGGATTTAGTACAACCGCGCGCGGTGCTCACCAGCAACTTCCTCTATTAAAACTGACACATCCTTCATACATAAAGAGTTAAAATAGAAACAATATTATTTCGTAAATTCTTTAATACATACTTACATTTCTGTCACGCAACAAAAACATCTACATGTAAGGATTTTTGACGTGACCCAATGAGAGAGATTTAATATTTCTTTTGCAAAAATTTTGATAATTACTATTTTCCTTTTGCCTATGACAAGTCCCGGACCAGACGTTTTTTTTTACAGAAATTCATGGTTTTAGCAATATGTCAAACATTCTTACGTTTATGTAACGTGCGCTGAAAATAAAAAAAAAGGACAGTGAACGACCTTATTGATTTTATTAGAGATTTCAATGTTAGCTAAGATTACTCACGTTGTGCATATTTTTGCCAAATTGAAGGGGTTCCTTAACTTATGTTTTTTTTTGCAATGCATTTTGGTTTTGGACATTAATTTTATTATTCGTGTCATTACGCCGATTCAAATTTATTTTGTTTGCAATGTATTTTTGTTGCCAGAAAATGCTGAAAAATGGAAACATAATTTTCGATTACTTTCTTGTTATGAGAGAGGCTCTTTGAACGAGGCTGTTCCCCCAGGGCGAATTTCCCCCTTCCCCCTCCAGAGAAACATTTCATCGTAACCAAAAGACGCCCCCTGCCCCCTTGTAGAACGTACGCAACTGTGCTACTCGCATGATATAGATGTACTCAAGTTGAGCAACCCTTTTTTAAAAAAAAATTTCGCCCTCATCGTGATAGATCAACGAAATTACAATTTTTGTATATAACAATTATTTTTTTATTATCCATTTCTTCTATTAAACATGAACCAAGATAAATGTAATGTTGGACGAATACAGATTAGAACCATTCCGTGCATTTCCTCGCGAATATTTTATGGACCAACTTTAGAGACAAACGTACTACAAAAAATGGACCAT
Source organism: Pyrocoelia pectoralis (assembly GCA_036250285.1). NCBI lineage: Eukaryota > Metazoa > Arthropoda > Insecta > Coleoptera > Lampyridae > Pyrocoelia > Pyrocoelia pectoralis. Next base: position 67,683,282 of record CM070074.1, read on the forward strand.
TTGAACACATTTTAAATCAATATCAATGTCTATTTAATTACTAGCAATACGGGATTTCCAATTTGTATTGATCATTAATGTTCAGTTCTGTTCAACATGACCTTGGCGGTTTCCATCGGTACTGAAAAGCTATACGTAAATAAATTTGAACAAATGAACACATTGTATAATTCGTTACTTGACAAATTTCCACACGAAAATTTGAAAAAGGGATTTTTTGTTATTCGAACTAATCCGGTCAAAGTTTAAGATAAGGACTGACTGAGTCATATTTCCTAACAAACTTTGATATTAAAAATGTTTAGATAGTAAAAATAAACATTTAATTAAGTTGGGATTAGTTTACTTAATTACAATTTGTTATTCATTTAGGTTGGTTTTCTCTTCACAGATGCTTTCCAAATGTAATAACATTCTTGAACATTTTCTCACGGTATTAAAATGTGGAAGTGGGACGGCAACAGCGCTTAGAATTCTGAAATCATTCACTATTTCCAGCATTCCTTTCTGTACCATTCCCCGAACCTCTCGAGTTCCCTAAGATCCAGCCCTACCACATTCCAACGTGAGCGCATCAATGACCGAACGCCGGAAACACAAAAAAAAGGACTATATAGGATAGCCTTTACATTCCATGACTCTATTCTCCGATACTTAACTTCCAATTACCTATATTTTGCAAAAAATTCTGTTATCAGATTACGTACTTTTTTTTTAAAAAAAAGCAAACAGATAACGGTTACAAGCATTAAATTGTAGCGCCATCCTTGGCGAGACAGCTACTAATATATATATGACATATGGTCTGGCAATTCGTACCAGATTACATAGTTCATTACAGCTTAAAATCGAATATAATGTATATGATTTACTGACCTTTGAGAAGTAGAAAATTTGATAAATTTAGACACTGATAACCATTTTTTTTTAAAAAGAAGAACACAAGCAAAAGGGGGCCGCGTAGCTTTATAACGTGTATGCTGCGACTAAAGCGGACGTCAGCGCCACCGCTGTTGCCACATTCATAGCCTAACTGGGCGGGCGCAAACATATTTAACAATCGCCACGGAAACCTGACCTCTACCGAAGGAATGTAATTTTTTTTCTCGGTAATTCGATCTAATTGTAAAATTCCCAAGTAATTCGTTTATTATTAACTAATACAGAATTCCCATTAAGTTTATCGTACGATACGATATCAGTTTATAGAATCGGAAGCGTTATGAATGATACGATTATTAGTAATTCTTTTGCAAAGAAATAGCTGCAAGAAAGTGTAGCGTGAGAATTTCTAATGAATGAAAATCATTTATGTCCCTGAGCATTGCGTCATAGATAAGGGTGATCACGTGTACCTACCTAGAGTTTGTAATTTACATTTCACAACAGCGCACATCAAAAATCAATAAATGAATCTCTCCCCCAAATGTTAGGGGAAATTTAACTTTCACTGCGCTTTCTATTCATATGACCCACATTAAGATACATATTTAGAAATTTAATTGAAAAATTCAAACAATATACACGGAAATTATTCGTTTTTACAGCGGAAATGGGAATGAAAAGGTTGCATAAATTACATTCGTGACGTCAAAGCAATTATAAGAAGCTATTTGTCCTACCCAGGAATTTATCATGTTTTTGTTTACTTCTAATAATATAATCGGTAGGAGAGTGGTTGATAGGTACCCCACAACATTAAACAAATAATATTATTCAATCTTTTCATTAAATTAAAACAAATACCAACTGTTCACCATTCACGGAAAGAGAAATTAGTAACGAAAAAACCTAACAATTACAAAACAGTAACATATCCTATACAGAGGGAAATGGTGGAAAATGAATATGGAAGTAGGTACAAGGGGGGACCAAGTACATAAAACAAAGACAAGTTGGTAGGTATTACAGTTTGGCATGCAAACGTTCCCAACACCTTTTGACAAATATCACCATAATTTACTTCCTCCTTACCGGAAATCATGTTCGTTAAGTTTTCTGCCAAAAAATTGAATTTCCAATTACTTCCAGCAGGAAGCTAAAATTTAATGGAAATTATAAAATTAATATCAAACTCTAAACACGATATAATAAAAGTTGAAATACCACCCATCAAATTTTAAAAAGGATAATCGATCAGAGGAATAGGAATTAGGTATGAATAAAATCGTAATTTTGCAAAAATTAATGTATTAATTGCTTACCTAACACAATTTAGTAAGAAAACGTCCTTGATAAATCGAAAACACGAACAAAAATGAAAAACGTACTTAAAATTCAACCCGCATTAAAACTACACGTCTGGATTTAACGACGAACGAAACTAATGATTACAGCCTTGGCATCTTTCCTTTACATGAATCGACGCGACGTCCCCCAAACTCTCCCACCACTTTTTACGTTACGCCGCGCCGTCCTAGTTGGATATTCCCAATCGATGTAATGTAAATAAACATTTCTTGTCCATTGCTCGTTTACGTAAAAAAAAATAATATAACATCGGTATATTTCCAAACGACATTTTTAAATCAAAATTTTAGATAATAATGAAGTTTAAGTAGGTACGTGATATTCTCAACGTTCCGTCCCACAGTTTGTGTTTAAATTTAATCATTCCGTGTGTTCGTTGTTCCATGATACCGGCTGCTTTGGAAGAAAGACTAAGAACAATAGAACAATACGTTATTCATGAAATCCTCTAAAACAACACGCATTTACAATTGTTCATTTTTATATATTTTTCTGTTTTCGTGATTTTTAATTTCGCCCTGTCTCACAGTCTGAAGATACAATACAATAGGATACAGGTTCTTGTCTTGTTTCGTGGAATTGGGGTGCAGCTAGACAATGATGTTTACACCCACTTACGGAAGTAGACTTCCGTGCTGTACCTCATATTTTTACTTAGGTATTAGTTATTATTGGAAACATGTACTCGTAGAATTGGTACATTCATTAATTATTATCGCATGTACTGATGTACCTACTCCGCGTGAGAAGTAATATCTTTTCCAAGATAAAAATAGAAAATATAGGTATCTTCTTCCCCTATTTTAGGTAGATGGCTATAACTTCTAAACGGTTCAGTATAAAAATATGTGGTTTTCAATGAAATGTTTTGTTGGAATGAATTGAATTTTTCTATCGATTTCGATTATGTCACAATAAAAATGGGGAATTTTTGACATTTTTTTCTTTTAACTTTTAATGGTGGGTGTTCCATTAAAAGTCAAGAAAAAAATTGTCAAATTTTTTTGTACTTTGAAAGAACTGCAAAGTTTTTCAAAATCGGTTCGAAAATGACTGAGTAAAATGAGAGATGTAGAGTAAAGATCACATAAAGGAACAATGCTTTGTTCTTTTAATCATAGTAGGTTTTGGAAATTTTATTTAAATGACAAATTTATCAAATTAAGTATTTTCTGTCATTGTTGTATGTTTTCAAAATAATGAAAATGGTGCTTTCAGCATTCAAACAAAACTTGTACCAAAATGAAAACATCTCAGTGAAATTCTGAAACCGCGTATTTCTAACCTGAACCGTTTAGAGAAGTTATAGGCAGCTAAAATAGGAGAAGGTATAAGTGGACACCCTGTATAATGAAAGTGACACAATTTAAAGTTTGTAAGATATGGCTAATTAGGGGAAAAGCGTTTTAAAGGTAAAACGATTTTCGTCCACAGTTCCTGCCGAAATATGAATAGCTTTGCACAATAGACCATTTGGAGCTCCAAAATAGATTTTTTACGAAAAATGGTAAAAGAGTAGTATATTAAACGGGTCCTGGACACAACGTCCACTGGTCACAACGCCCACCGCCTTATGAACCGCCATCTTGGTCACAACGTCCACTTTTAAATTTGGTCATAACGTCCACTTTGGTCATAACGCCCACCGCATATTCTGTCACTCTGGTCACAACGTCCACTTTTAAATTTGGTCATAACCTCCACTCTGGTCACAACCTCCACCGACGCCTTCTGGTCATATCGCCCACCGACGTTGGTCGTAACGTCCACTTTTCTTTTTCCGGTCACAACGCCCACCTTTCAATTTGGTCACAACGTCCACTCTGGTCACAACCCCCACCGACGTACGTCGTAACGTTCACTTTACTTTTTCTGGTCACAACGCCCACTTCTAGTATTGATTATAAGATATACTTGGTCACAACGTCCACCAATGCACTCGGGCCACATCGGCCGCCGTACAATACACAATGCAACTTTTGTTCTGATAGAGACGTTTAACTTGTACATACATAACAAAGGATTGCTATGCTATGCGGAAAATATACCTACCTTTTAACAAATCTGTTCCCGAAAAAAATCCTCTTACACAGTTATTAATTTATGCACTTAATCGTACCTAATAGTGGAATAATGGAATGGTGGAAGAAAGAGATATAGTAGCCAAACTTTTTGGAACAACCTAAGAGCTTGGAATGAGAAAAAGGTGTACGTTTCAAATGCGGTTATTAAGAAAACCATCGAGATAAAAACAACATTTCCCAAACACTTACTTTTCTGTAATTTAGGTATTAAACATTCCAATTTGCAAGCGTCTACTTTCGTCTTACTTTTAAGGGATTTTTTTTGCTAAGAAATGATTTACAAAATGGTTATTGCCATTTTTTACTGATATAACAATACTTGAGTTGTCAAGTTACTATAATACCTACCTATTACTACTACTATACAGGGTGTTACAGAATGCTATGAGGAAAATTTAAGGACAGATTTTACATCTCAAAATACGAAAAAAAGTTCATATAAATATGGGCCCGTAAATGCTCCGTTTTCATAGTACGGGGTGTTTAAGCTTAATTTTTTTTTTTTAAATCGGCCAGAAATTAGTACTTTCCGGTTTATTTTTAGGTCAGAAAATCTCATTTTGTCGGACTAGGCCGGAAAGTAAAAATGATTTTTAAATTTTTTACTTTCCGGCCTAGTTAGTCTAAGATAACGGTCAATTGTTCTGGCCGTTTTGAAAAAAATATTGTACGTAATACGTCCCAAAAGTGCTTTTACTGAACTCGTAGCAATTTGCCCACTTGTCCAGTAAAAGATCACTTTCGGGACTTGTTACGTAAACTACTATTACATTTATCGAAAACCCGTTGTACATAGTGAGATGAGTTTTGGTACACGCAAATGTTTCAATAAAGGTCACGTTGACGGTTCACATGTACAATACCTGCTCAATATGTATCATAAATAAAACAATAAATCCGTTTGCGAAAGGGTGGTGTACCTAGAGGTATAATATAAAATTTCGCGCGTTTGTCGGGATACTCTACAAGTGATTTAGAAATGTGCAGAATGGGCGCCAACTTCAGCGAACGTGATTTTCACAATAACAAATTTTCGTAAGCTGTCTAGGAATTACCTGTCTAAGACGCCCTATAGTATAGAGTGACAGCCGACAGGGTGTAGAATTCGTCGATGCACCATAGTGATTTCAATGTAAAAATCATTATATTCGATTATTTGCTTCCCTGGCCAGAAAGACTATTTAACTTTTTTGTAGATTAAGCAAATCTACATCCGTACATGTTGTTTGTTTTTATTTTACTTAATATAGTATGAAGAAAAATGGACAATGGCAAAAAATAGTGGTGCCATGGAATCGTTGACATACTTAACAATAATAGTTGTTTGTCTGTCAACGAACATCATTGCAGTGCATTTTATCTAATGTGAGCGTCGTTGCAGCAAGATTCAATCGGTTACCATTAAGATTCGTTTAATGAAGTTATTTATTTTATTTATTTCGTATTATCACAGACATGTGGTATTATTAATCAAACGAAAGTGTAAATTTTTATTTGCCTAAATATTTGCTTTCTGAAAAATTCAAAGTAAAAATAAGTACATCAGTCGATTTAGAATTTTTGTCTCTACAAAAAAGTTAAATAGACGTTTTGTATGAAATACTTAGGGAAGCAAATAATCGAATAGTAAGATTTTGACATTGTAATCCCTATGGTGCATCGGTCACTTCTACACCCTGTATATCCCTTATCTCAAAAAATCTGAAAAAAGCACACATTTCAATTGTGGATAATTTGATTTGTTTACTGGAATGGTACCTGTACCTATAGTAATTTTGCCATCATGTGATGCAAATTTTCATTCTCTTTCAATTTTATTAATGTGGCCTTATGTGGCTATAGTTTAGGAGATATTTGCGATTGTACAGTTTTCTGAGTTGCTGATTCGTGTCGTGTCGAGTGGAAAGTCGTCGAAACCAGGGTGGGACTGGACAGTCGAACTTAAATTAAAGATGTCAATGTCGTGGTATCGGATGTCACCAAGCGAATATCATTGCGTTAGAAGAAATTAAAATGTCAAGCAAATTTCATTCCAAAACCATGTCAGAGGCAAAGCTGTAATATATGAGGTGTTTTAATAAAAATATATCAAACCATAAATAACCTACTATTTTACTAACAATCACCTTAGAAATTTTTTTTAATCGTATTTAGAAACATGAACCTGAATTTGCAAAAAGAAAAAAAGCAACTCTGCGAATATTTTGAGTGCTGCTAATGGCCTGTTCCAGTTTGCTTCCCGTGGAATCAAAAGAAAGGTAGGACAAAATCGTTGCTATGCAGTAAAATGCCTTTTTTGAAAATTATGAAATAACACCAAAACGGTGAAATAAGTTTAATAAGTAAATTCAAATTATGAACAATTTGGTTCGGCGAAACTTTCATTCGAATCATTTTTAGATTTGTTAATTCGTCTTAGGCGCTGCACTCTGTATGAGTATCTACGCCAAATCTAGAACCTCTTCAATAATTGTTCAGCGGACGATGTGGCCCGAGAGCATTGGTGTACGTTTATTTGTATGACCTCTTGAATTTGCCCAAATCTTTCAACCGAACTTTATTATTATATCCCATTTAACATGTTACATAATGCTACAAGTCAGCTTCGAATTTTTCTAGAAACTTTTATCTTTCCCATTTAGCTGACTCAAACAGAAAGGATTCGTCAGAACTGAAAGTAACGCTGTGTTCCGGTTATCTTTGCTCACTTGGTAATTTGACTTAAACGTTAATTGGTAATTTAACAGTAATTTGATAAATCAAGTATCTGTAAGACAATAAGAGATTTATCTTATTGTTATGTCAGTAAAAGATGGCAATGAAGGAGTGAAGGACGTTAACTTATCTCTTTTGTTGAAAACCATATTAAGTAAAATGTTATGAGAAATGTATTCAGGAACTGAAGCAAATGCAAGAAAAACAAATGAATCCCATCTTTGCGGTTTCTTTTTTGGTTTTATTGGAAGATCTATACTGGCACTTCATAAATCATTTCTTCGCAAAAAAAAATCCCTTAAAAGTAAGACGAAAGTAGACGCTTGTAAATTGGAATGTTTAATACCTAAATTACAGAAAAGTAAGTGTTTGGGAAATGTTTTTATCTCGATGGTTTTCTTAATAACCGCATTTGAAACGTACACCTTTTTCTCATTCCAAGCTCTTAGGTTGTTCCAAAAAGTTTGGCTACTATATCTCTTTCTTCCACCATTCCATTATTCCACTATTAGGTACGATTAAGTGCATATATTAATAACTGTGTAAGAGGATTTTTTTCGGGAACAGATTTGTTAAAAGGTAGGTATATTTTCCGCATAGCATAGCAATCCTTTGTTATGTATGTACAAGTTAAACGTCTCTATCAGAACAAAAGTTGCATTGTGTATTGTACGGCGGCCGATGTGGCCCGAGTGCATTGGTGGACGTTGTGACCAAGTAGATCTTATAATCAATACTAGAAGTGGGCGTTGTGACCAGAAAAAGTAAAGTGAACGTTACGACGTACGTCGGTGGGGGTTGTGACCAGAGTGGACGTTGTGACCAAATTGAAAGGTGGGCGTTGTGACCGGAAAAAGAAAAGTGGACGTTACGACCAACGTCGGTGGGCGATATGACCAGAAGGCGTCGGTGGAGGTTGTGACCAGAGTGGAGGTTATGACCAAATTTAAAAGTGGACGTTGTGACCAGAGTGACAGAATATGCGGTGGGCGTTATGACCAAGGTGGACGTTATGACCAAATTTAAAAGTGGACGTTGTGACCAAGATGGCGGTTCAGAAGGCGGTGGGCGTTGTGACCAGTGGACGTTGTGTCCTAGACCCTATTAAACGATTGTAAATCCTATTATTTGCGATTTAAGTCTGTACAATCGCGCAGAAACAAATAGCACACGAAAGTAGATGTCTCGTGGGACCTTTACTTTGAGTTATGCTACCCGAGTATGCCGAATATTTGGAGAGCGCCTGAAATGACTGCCAGACATATGTATAATGGTGGAGTGGCCACACACAATGTCTGGGAAGATTACCTAAAGAACCCACATAACAAAGAGGAAATTTTTGTACATCTTGCGGCGACTCTTCTGATGAAGGATTTGGTGCCGAATGTGGATACATCTGCAGTGGCGTATTTAAGGTCCAGGGCCTCGTCGTGCAAAAGTAGGGAGGGCCACATTATATAGGTGGTAAAAAAAGGTCTAGTTATTATATTATGGAAAAAACACAAACTGTAATGTCTCTTACACTTACATATTATGTATAATTTATTATCATTAATTTTATATTTTGGAGGGCCTGAGAGCCTCGTTTTGCGAGGGCCTAGTCGTGCGCCGCACGACTCGCACGCCCGTTAAATACGCCACTGTACATCTGTCTATTCTGACACAGACGTTTTGGTAATTTTCACATCCTGCCGTTCTTTGTATAACGTAACCTTTAGTTCCGAAATGAAATAGTCATTGTTTTCGAGTAATCTAATCATCATGATATAGTTGAAGTTTCGTTCCTTTATGTTTTAAAAAGTACGACTGTCTAAGGAAGATGCGCAATTGCAAAATCGCAGAATGGTTAAAATCGTGATTAATGGTGCAACTCAATATTTGTTTTTTGAGTAGATGAGAAAAACACAAATTTTGGCTAAGCAAACGTTAGGTGATAATGGTCATTCGAAAGCAACAATCTGCTGCTTGGTTACACGTTTTAAACATGGTGATATGAGCCTGGAAGATGATAAACCTCCCGTACCATCAAAAAAGGTAACAACTCAAAAGACATTCGATCGACTGTATGATGTCGTTTTGAGTGACCAAGGGTTGATTATTGAGGAAATTCCGACAGAATGATTTCATCACATTTTGCATGTCCAAATTGTCGTCAAGCGGTTATTGAATTCCGAAAAAAAAGGTTAAAGAATGCGAATTTTGCCTGGTTTTCTTACTTTTTACGATACAATGGCTCCACCATTAGTATACTCCCACAATCAAAACGATGATCCAAAGAATTCCAGGTTTGCCTCATTCGCCCTATTAACTAAATCTAGCACCATGTGACTTTCATCTGTTCCCTAAGGCTTTTCGAAAAGAAACTCAAGCCGTATCCTGCAACGGAGCAGTATGTTGATGGCTTTGAATACAAACATTTCAAAAAGGGTGTAATGTCACTCCTGGATCACTCGCCGAAGTGCATTCATATTGAAAAGGAACATGTTGAGAAATAAAGAAAATAATTTATTTATGTAGTTTATAGGTATACATATGTATATCTATTGTTGACTTTCAGTCCCACGTCACGTCTCACGTCTCATACACATACAACAGTAGTTTGGGGTATGAGAAGACAGTGGTCATGCTTCAGTGGTTGTGTCCTTCATATCTAAAGGAAAAAAGAGAACATGGTCAGCGTTGAATAACGACAGTAGCTTGAGCGCCCTTTATTTGTTGTAAAGACTTTTGAGGAATTAGTCATTTCGACTATGACTTGCACTTGTAAATCAATGAAGCAAGAGAATGGAGATGTTTTGTAATGGAGAAACGCCTGTAACTTCTCCGTGGGGAAGGAAATATCAAATAAGAGCATTATGATCAATTATTACCTGTTTGAGTGACTCTCGTGAAGCTCGTCCAGTGTATAATCAAATTAATTAATAATTCGATCGACTCAAGAAACAAAACAATTTTTAAAAAGGTTTTTATTTCCTTAGCAACTTTTGTGGTATAAAAATCCATATGCATATTTCTTCATTTTCATCTATCACTTGCCGCCCAAGAGATCACAATGACATTAAAACAAATTTACCAAAATGGTCAACATCATCTTATGATATTTCCAATGAAGTTGGGCCGTGAACAAAGCATCTTGAGCCAACGATTCCTGCACCTGATAATTATTCCAAAGTTCACACGGTGTTCATTTTATTTTTTTGGTGGTGAATGATTCTACTTGTAGATGCTTCCTGATTTCGCCAACATTTTTTTTGCAAACTTGACTAATGCTTTTTCCCCTTTACCTTTTCATTAAGTGTGAACATAAATGTCATACCACTGTATCTATTCCATGACTCATCTGGTGAGGACCCGCATGAAGTTTGTTTCGGAAGTTACAATCTGATAGATTTTGTTTGAAGATATACTTTACATTCAACGCCATTTTTGCAGTCATTAATTTTACACTTAATAAAAGAATTTATTATAACAGGGGTTGATATCGAATACGATGCTGATGCTAAGGAAAGCGATGGATGTGGCGCAACATTCACATAACCAATGTTGTGTGCAGAGAGAAGGGCTACGTTAGTTTTGTGCGTATTGGAAGTCCTAACACATATCTACAGCTTTGGAAGAGGCTGCTTCCGCGCCATTTGTGAGTCTAAGTAGCGATTGACAGTTGTGCCAAGAAAAGAAACGTATAATTATATCGTGACTTCAGATGATGATCTGATTACGAACGTTTTGTCAGTTCAAAATTGCGTTTCATCCATCATAAAACTTCTTCAGAATTTCTAAATAATGCGCAATTATCTTTCCGGAAAATTTAAAGTTTATCACAATTAAATAATGAAATAGTAAAACCTGTCAAAACTTTTTTCAACCGCACCGAAAGTAAACATTTTGAGAAGGAATTATGCAAATAGTTCTGTAGCCAGAGTAGAAAGAAGCGAACTTACAAACAAGTTTGCAAAACTGATCAATAATAATGTGTCTTAGTCATATTATATTGACAATTACTTATACCTGTCAAAGAGTCAATTTTATCGTGTTCACTTTATTACTAATTTTGGTAATCAACCTGAGATTGCTACAATAGCTGATGTATTGTTATAACGCAAAAAGCAAGTTTGGCAAGTTTTCGAAAAGTGGTTTCACGTGCGACCCCTACAGGAAGTTTAGTTTAGTGGCCCCTGAGCTCAACACTCGAACCATTCTACAAAATAAGTTTACTGCCAAGAAATGGATGAGAAGACACAAATAAAGCAAAAAACAATAAATACCTGCAATTATAATTATACATATTTTGCCTCCATATGACATGAACTCATTTCAATACATAAATTAGCCGGTCAATTAATTTGATATCTTTAACGATTTATCACAAACGGAACTTACGTGGCTCAAAAAAATGGGTACCTAGTTATATACATACATAGTTCATTAATTTTTAGTCAGATCAGAATTGTTCATTGACTGCAAAATTATTGAAAAGTAATTGAGTTATTGTAATGAGAATATTTAGTCAGGTATAGGTATTAATGCTGTAGCAACCAACATTTCGAAGGCTGTTTGAATTTGACGATCAAACCCAAAGTAATAAAATCGTTGTTCTAATAAGGAAATGAAAACAATGAAAAAAGACATAGGTAAGTATACATTTTCCAGTAGTTACGAACCATTCATTTTAAAATCCATGCTGATAGAACTACACACGTATCACAAACATTAAGTGCAGAGGAATTTTCCAAACTAATCTAGCATAAATTTCCTTTATTACTAATCAAACGGAAACCAATGCTCCACCCAACGCTTGATTTAATTAAAAATCCATTTAAGTAGATCAAGTACGAGATGTCGAGATCATACCTTTTCTGTAGTATACCAATGTCAAACAGCTACACAACAACATATTAATTATTACCTACTTCTTTTCTTAATCATCAATTAGTTACATTGAAACGAAACTTAATGTTGGTGATCAATTAAATGTTTCCTTCTTCTTTTGACTTTATGTATCTGATGCCTGTGCGTCACGTTTGACGGAAGATATCGTTGTTTTAATCTTCCTCCTCATTGCTCATTAAAACCACAATTTTTAAAAATTACTGCTTTGATGTCGTCGGGTTTTTTAACAATCGAAATGATATTCGAGATGTGATGAAATCATAACCGGCCTCAACGATGACACCATTAAGTACAATTTGATAGAGCATGCAATAATAAAACATTAAAACATTATTGTCAAAGTTTCATTACACATATAATAGTATATTATACACCAAGGTGGTGAAGACTGTTATTATTGACCGAGCACCAAGATTATTTCGCGAGGGGCTTTGCCCCGAGCGGAATAAGGTGCGAGGTCTATAAATGGCTTCACCACCATGGTGTATATACAATTTTTTCCACTACTGGTCAAATTTAAGACACAAATTAAAACTAAAAAAAATTCTTGTAAAAATCAAGTAGGTAGCACAGGAATGCAAATTCGCCTTTCCACTGCTAAATAAAACAAAAATCAAGTAGTCTGATGCAGATTGACATTTCCATTAATAAAACTTTTATTCAAATAATTTTATCGTGTTAGGTAATTTTAAGCAGCAAATACGTTAAAGACAATCTCCTGGGTATACAAAATTATGTTGCACAAGTTTTTGTTAAACAACTATCCCTGAATTCTCACAACGTTTGAATTTGTCCATTATTAACCTAGGTTAATAATAGAAGAAATTATTGACCACTAGGTAGAGAAATTAAACTTCTCAGTTGTCTAGGATACGCAATAATTGTCAACTTCACAGCTAGTAGTGGAAAAAATAGCATTCTAAATTTGATAAACACAATATTAGATTAGATGGGTCATTAGCTCCAACATACTATAATTGATGCAACAATTAAGATTATCACCACTACCTATAGCTATAATGGGCTAGGTTACCGTTGTAATTAAAGAAATTGGACAAAAATACGTTTAATATTCTAACCTATTAAAGGAAACTCATTTGTGCTCAGAAATATTCAATTACGATTCAAATATAAAGTCTTTGGATATCTGATATGAAAACAATATGCTTTAGCGGTAGCATAGACTATAGTCTATGGCGGTAGTCATGCCTAGTTCCTGCGACGTTTGTTTCTAATTAATTATCATTTGGTGTTCTTATACCTACCAGCTTAAAGAAGCGATAGTATTACAAGGGAAATATTAGGGCAAGTAACTCAATGAGACAGAGAATCCATTAATGATGCCTAGAAAATCTTTGAAAAGGTTGAATAGTTTTACCTGAATATCTATCGAGTAAAAGTTTGAGTTATTCATAGAGAAATAAGAATAACATGGGCACGTATTTTTTTTTATATAAAGATTTAAGAATGAGCACGATACAGTCACAAACAAAAACTGTGTAACTGTAAATTGAGATAAAAACTGGACGAAACAAGTCCGTGCAATATGTTCATAGCGGCTCTCTACCACCAAAGAAGGCGAACACGCAACTTTCTGAGTTGAAAGTTCATAGATTTTTGAGGTGCAGAACTTAGAAGGGGTTATCTAAGTTGAGGAAAGGAAGAAGAATAACAGTAAATATCTGCAAGGGCTCAATTATAGCCTTCGAATTGCTATACCCGAAAATTATTTGCGGAATTTGTATCTATGTATTGTCGGATTCTTCAAACGGAATGAATCTCGTTTTGAAGAATTACAACATCCACGTTACAGTCTCACTTCTCCCGCTGTGATAATTATCTCTTCAATATACTCAATAAATTCTTGCGTTACTGTTACCTATGGAAAATACTGTAAAGTCGTATTTTGCCACATTATCGCATTTTCGTAGACTCGGCGTATTACGAAAACTGTAGAATCAGCGCCGGATTAGGGGGGGGGGGCGCTACAACCCCGGGCCCCATTAGATGGGGACCCCCATTTTATAGAGAAACCCCCTAACCACTTGAGTCTGCAAAAAATAAATGCCGTAGCATAGTTAATTTGGATTTCTGTGTAATCTTTTAACTTTAGACAAAGAAGAAATGAAAATGAAAGCTCAAAATTTAGTTTAAGTTTACAATGAAGATCTGCAAACCGATTTCGTTCAAGAAATGGAACAATTCGTCTCTTTGTAAAATCACAACCACAACAACTTTTTTTACATTCAAAAGTTCAAGAAGAAAAAAGTAATCATTTCTCTTTTTAAAGTTTTGAGTTGGATGGTTGTCAAACAAGCGGTGGATGTTTTCCCTAATGCATAACATAGCACTGAGAATATTTGCGACCATACCAATGGCTAACTGTGAAGCTGAAAGATCGTTCTCAGTTCTAAAAAAAATAAAAAATGTGATTAACAGCATTAAATCGTTTAGCGATTGAATCGTGATTATTAATATCAATTGATTTTAATCACATAGTCGACGACTTTGTTAAATCAAAACTAAGAAAAAAAATTTTTAGTAATAAAACATAAATTAATATGCGTATATTTGTTTATTTTTAAATATTTATCTAATTACTTTAGATATAGATATTATTCATATGATTTTATTTTAATGTTTAATTGTTTACCGTGTAAAATAATTTCGATGAGGGCCTGTTTCACGTAAAGAGTTCTGAGCCCCTCAACTCTATAATCCGGGCCTGTGTAGAATTGAAATTAGTGTACAGGGTGGGCCAAATTCGATGTTTTCAAGGGATACAGCAAAAACCATAAGAGTTAGCAAAAAACTAATAAGGTACTTATGAGCTCTTTTTAAAAGAAAAAATCGGTGGCATAAACAGATTACCCATATCACGATTATTTACGTAGATACAGGGTGAAAACTAAAAAGTATCATTTTCGAAAAACCGCAATATTTTCTTTACTATAGAAGTTAAGGTCATCAAATTTTCAGGATATAGGTAAGAGGATACGGCAATTTTAAAAATGGGATCAACAAATTTCTAGGCCTACTAAGTTGCGCACGGCCAAAGTCAACTTTCATTTTTCTTATGGGTGCCATATTGGATTTTTACTTTATCAAAATTCTCATTTAAAATGCTCTTCAACCATGTATAACATGTTTATGTTTGGTCAACATAAATAATAAAAAACAACAAAATTAAGATCTCGTGGTAGTAGGCTTTGATATTTTTATTCAATTTTTCAATAGTGGGCTTTGCTGTCTCTTTTTTAATCATCTAACTGTCAAAATAGAATTTATTGTAGGTGTCATTTGTGTGCAGTTAATAATTTGTGAGTTTTAAAATGAATTACTTGATAAATATGATACATTGCAGTGTTTTATTCTTTGTCGCTGACAATAAATTCTATTTTGACAGTTAGATGATTAAAAAAGAGACAGCAAAGCCCACTATGGAAAAATTGAATAAAAATATCAAAGCCTACTACCACGAGATCTTAATTTTGTTGTTTTTTATTATTTATGTTGACCAAACATAAACATGTTATACATGGTTGAAGGGCATTTTAAATGAGAATTTTGATAAAGTAAAAATCCAATATGGCGCCCATAAGAAAAATGAAAGTTGACTTTGGCCGTGCGCAACTTAGTAGGCCTAGAAATTTGTTGATTCCATTTTTGAAATTGCCGTATCCTCTTACCTATATCCTGAAAATTTGATGACCTTAACTTCTATAGTAAAGAAAATATTGCGGTTTTTCGAAAATGCTACTTTTTAGTTTTCACCCTGTATCTACGTAAATAATCGTGATATGGGTAATCTGTTTATGCCACCGATTTTTTCTTTTAAAAAGAGCTCATAAGTACCTTATTAGTTTTTTGCTAACTCTTATGGTTTTTGCTGTATCCCTTGAAAACATCGAATTTGGCCCACCCTGTACAACCAAAAGTTTACGTTTTAACCAAAACCGGGCAAAACTACGAATTTCGAAAGCTTCTACGTAGACTCATGCAGACAGCCTTATTTACTTCATTTCATAATCTACCGAGGGGTAATAGAGGTGTGACAGAAAACCAAAACGTATCAGAATGGTAGAAATATAGGCGGATAGTACAGTTGTGAGTTTTTGAAATATTCCGAAACTTGTCATTACCTATCCGTTTGATGTTTGTACATACACGAAAAAATAAAATACATAATACATTTGTTCAAAATAACAGAATTCTAAAAAAAAGAAAGTTCAATGAAATGAACCGAACTTTATGGCATCCTTATAAAAGCGTATTATGCGTTTAAGAGACAAGGCCACAAGGGTCAAAAAATTTAAACGATCCTTGGTCCAGAGAATCAGCAAATTTGGTAGTAATAAAACTTTAGCCAATCAGACCCCAGGATTAACGTTCGAGAATCGAGGTCATTATTGTGAGACAACATGTTAACAGTTTTAATTTGCAAGTAGTTCATCTTCATAGTTGTTGGTAAACTTTATAACAAAGTAAAGTTAATGCCGTATTAAATGATGCAGTTTTTTGTTAAATCCCTTGCTGCAATGATTGATGCAATTCTTCCTTAAGATTAGTGCTGGTTATAACCAAAATAACAAAAGCACCAACGTGACCAACTTGTCTATTTCGAATTGTTGCATGAAAAGTTGCATTGTCTTTATACTATATCGTTAATCCTTTACGAAGAAGGCAATTAAACGTAATAACAGTAACGTTACAGGATTATAATAATAACTAATTCGTAGAAAATTATGCAAAGATCGTATAGGATTGGGGAAATGGAAATGGGCGATGTTTCACGCTTAGAAGCAGCTGCAGCAGTAGCTTAGAAAACTAAATTTTAAACTCACAACCTGTAGATTCTTTTATAAATAAAAGTAATCTATTACACGAAAGTATTTCCAAGATGTACAAGTTAAAGCTACGTGGAAAATTTAACTGAGATTAACAATTTTATGGTTAAATGCGCTGTAAAATTTTAAATCTTCCTTTACACCTGTTCATTCTAACAGCTAACACTAACACCAAGATTTTATCATTTCTGAGATAAAAAGAAATTACATCATTTTATCTCGTGTTATCGGTGTTATCGCATTTCGAAAGTGTTTCATGTTCGCAAATACGCAAGAAAGCATTCATACAGAATTACGTCGTTTTATAGAAACAAAAATTGACCATACTTGATGTACAACCTACCTATAATATTATTAATATGTCTGTCTTTCTGTCTAAATAGCAATCTTTACATGCTCTCCTATTTACAATAGGTAGGTACTACTGCTAATCATTTTTTAAATTAAATCATCATGACATTCAATCTTACGATTAGTTTCGATAAGTGACTTTTCACACAATTTAAATAAAATGCCCATTAAATGTTGTCCATCTCAGCCTATTTTGAGATTCTTTTATTCCAGTTTACTAACAAGCAACGTTTTCAAAATGCGATTGGGAAACTGTTTTCACGAACGTAATCTTTTACATGAAGTTGTGAATGGTAGAAATAAGTGTGTGTTACAACAGACACTAAAGATCAAAATTGTAACGAAACAGTAATCACTAGGCATCGGATTCTAGGCAAAATGGACTATTGCGATTTTTTTAGGCACATATGTGAAACTTGTGTATTTTTGCTTGTTACGTCGAATAGGTTAATTTGAACCTTATTTAATTTTGGTAAAATGCCTAAAATTGATTTTAAGGCCTATTTTTTGTTTAACCTCCTAAAAATGCCTAAAATACCCAAAATTCCGAAGACTACTGACAATCGACCATTGGCAGAGATTTATTGTAGGCCGGATGTTTTGTTCAGAAATGTGAAATGAAAATTTTAGCTGGTAATCGTCAAAGGTTATATAACTATGTAATTATACATATGCGACCGTTCATCTTGATTTTCTTTATTTGCCGCTTTTTTCTTTCAGAAAAACAAATTCTGTAGCTTGACATAGTCTTGTATTTTGTAAGCACTAACTTCTTAGAAGATTTTCACTTTATAAAAATTAAAATAAAAAGTTCTACTTCATGTAGCCAATGCACAATTCTGCGATGGTAGGTTACAACACAAGTTGTGCCACCTATTCATAAAAATAGCAATTGTAATGTTTTTAAAACTACAAAATGCTCTTCGCTGAATTTAATTTAGGAATGTAAACGATCATCAAATTGATAAAAATTGTTACCCTAAACGGTCTTATGAACAGTTTTTGTATCAAGCCGCATGTGTCTTTATTTATAGCACATTTCTAAACAATTTAGTATCAACCACATGGATAGACAAAATATATTTTAACTTTAAAACATTTGTCTGCAGTGGTCTAATATAAAAAAGTAGCTGCAGGTTTCGCTCCATGAATGAATATTATATTAATAGTATTTATGCTGAAGTTCTCAATGAAGCATTAGCGAAACTATAGCTGTCAGCTCTTGAAGTTATTATTCCTCTTACCTTCAAAAACATTTTATTTTATCTTCAGCTACATATTTAAAAAAAGAATGAATCACGAAACCAATGAGCTGCTATATAAATAAATATAGGTACAAAAATACTTTATCGTTGTTCATCGTACGATGTATGATTAAAAAATAAGTTAAATCATGCTTGTAATCATTCATTTTTCCAATGACCAAATATTAAATCGGAAATGGGTTTGTTTAACACAATAAATATGAAATGCGTAAACTCAACGTTACAAGTGAACCTAAATTGAAAAGGTAACTTTATCCAGTCATAGAAACGAGCGTGAACTAAACAATATTATGTTCTTTTATTGTTCTGGTGTTTTAAGGGTGAACGTTGGAATTGCGTAGATTTCTACGAAATAAAAATAATACTTAGCATCGATTCGATGTTTTGTTACAAGTTGCTACTAAATCAATAAATTTGAAAAAAATCACTGAATGCAGTTAAATTTCATTAAACCTGACATTGACGAACCCCTAAGCAACATGCATTTTTATTCGATGCGATTGTACTGGACGGCCCAGATTTTACCAACCCATTCGTTCGAGGTGTTGGATAATAAAAGGTTCTTGAATTACGTGCTGAATAAGTTGGTACGTTGAAGTTAAAGTAAAGATAGTAGGACAGGAGGCGAATAAATATAGTTGTATTTTAAAAAGGTATATAACGCGAGAAATAACAGTAGAATCAATACAAGGTGATTCACGACTATTCCCTCGGTCTCTTATGCCTAAAGGGTACAAGATATCAGCTTCATTTTTTGGTGACATATGTAAATTGATAACGACTATTTTTTAAAATTATTTTCACTTATACAGAATGCTTCACAAAATTGTAATATATCAAAGTTAGGTTTTTTTAAATGCAACCCCCTGTATTTTATTACATTTTTAGATTATACGTTAAAAACTAAGGTAACTTTATTAAACGTTCCCTATACCTAGCGCTTACCAATTTTGAGAAAATTGTGATTTTAAGAAAAATATTCAATTTAAACAACCCCTAATAACACGGAAACCACTTACTTTTAGTAACACAAATTTATATCGATTTATCTTGACCTTTAAGGCTTTTATTTGCACTGCGTAGTATTTCGATTTTTTGTACAGGGTGTTTAGAAAAAGGATTCGTATTTTATATTTTTCAAACATCAAAAACTCCCTTAACTTAAATGGAACACCCTGTATGTTTTTATTCTATGTTGAATAACTTTTCATTTTCTATCAAAAACTATGAGTGATTGATATGTCTAAAATCAACGATTAAAAAGTTATTAAGATTTTTTTCTAAAATTTGTATGGAAATGGTTTTGTTTGCATTCTAGTAGGCCATGATTTTTTTTATTGCAGTTGATAATTAGGTATGGGATCATAACTTAATTAAAAATGAAATTAATAACAAGAAGTAATCATTTATGGAAAAAAATGGTATAGTAAATGCTCAATATGATGACCATTTTCTTCTATGCACAACCGCACTCGAATTTCAGAAGATCTAACGTTCCTCAGGATATCTGGTGTTATAGTAGCAAACGCATCCTTTATTGTAATCTTTATGTCATCAACAGTGGTAGGTGGAGCGTTGTGGACCCCTCCTTCCAATCCATTTATTGAGGAATTGTCTATCTAAATATTTTTGAAAGAAACATAAACACCATTCTTATCACATTCAACTTCACCAGAATTTATATGGACGAGGCTTTCAACATAGGCTGAATTTTTGTTTATGGAGCCTCGAAAAAGTTGGAGACGAAGATGAGTTCTTTAAATATGTTTTATTTACCGACGAATCCACTTTCCACAACATAACGGCTTGGTAAACTGACATAACTTTCATTACTAAATCGTCACCTGTATCGCACTGTTGACCGCCAAAACCGGTGGAGCCTCAATGTATTTGGGAGAATTTTGATTTTTTGATGGAAACTTGAACTTTTTCGAGTCTTCTTGATGAAGTTTGTTTAGATATAATTATTATTATTATTATTATCATTAAAAATTTAGTTTACAACACTCCACCTACCACTGCTGATGACATGAAGATTAGAATAAAGGATGCGTTTGCTACTATAACACCATAACGTTAGAAGATCTCTTGAAAACGAGTGCGGTTATGCATAGGAAAAAATGGTATTTACTACCTACAGTATTTTTTCCATTGCTTTAATTTCGTTTTTAATTAAGTTTTGATCACATATCTAATTATCAACTACAATAAAAAAAATCATGGCCTACTAGAATGCAAACAAAACCATTTCCATACAAATTTTAGAAAAAATCTTAGTAACTTTTTAATCGTTGACTTTTTTACCAATTACTCACAGTTTTTGGTAGAAAATGAAAAGTTATTTAACACAGAATAAAAACATACAGGGTGTTCCATTTAAGTTAAGCGAGTTTTTGATGTTTGAAAAATATAAAATATGAATCCTTTTTCTAAACACCCTGTACACAAAATCGAAATCCTACGTAGTGCAAATAAAAACCTTAAAGGTTAAGATAAATTGATATAAATTTGTGTTACTAAAAGTAAATGGTTTCCGTGTTATTAGGGGTTGTTTAAATTGAATATTTTTCTTAAAATCACAATTTTCTCACAATTGGTAAGGGATAGGTATAGGGAACGTTTAATAAAGTTACCTTAGTTTTTAACGTATAATCTAAAAATGTAATACAATACAGCGGGTTGCATTTAAAAAAACCTAACTTTGATATATTACAATTTTGTGAAGCATCCTGTATAATTGAAAATAATTTTAAAAAATAGTCGTTATCAATTTACATATGTCACCAAAAAATGAAGCTGATATCTTGTACCCTTTAGGCACAAGAGATCGAGGGAATAGTCGTGAATCACCCTGTATAATAATCACAGTGTAGCTGTAGTGTATAACCTTTGTTAGTGAACGAAATTACCTACTTTACATTTCACAATGTTTAATGTGATTATTTAGAATTTTTGTTTGTTTACCCATTGGAAAGATGTTACAAGTCCCTGCAAAAAGTAAGAATTTTTCAGGACGTACAAATTACTTTAAAATAATAAAAACCTGATAGTCCGGCGCCGCCTTTTTTACAATCAATTAGTATACTTTTTATACTTCGTGAGCGGCTTTATTTTAACGAGACGCCAAACTTTTTCCTCTGTGAAAATTTTCACGAAATGGTACTAAGGGAGTGCGCAGGGGTAAAACACGTTGATTTGGTGATTACAAAAAATTGATTAGTATCAGTTAATTTTCTAGCTCAATGTTAAGATTTTTTGCTAACTAATTCAAAATGACATTTGTCTTACAAAAAAAATAGGTCCATCAAGAGTGTCTCCCATCTGAAACATGTAGATATTACTACATTAAAAAAATAATTAATATCAAGCTGATTTTTTTTCTGTAGCTTAGTAAATATTTGTATAATTAAATGGCCACATTTTCCAAAAAATTAATTGGGCCGTTTTCCCAGTCCTATTGGACTATGAACGCTCGAGCTTCGCCGCGAGATTGCACTAATAGACGTCACTGGATGTGAACGTGACATGTTCACAGTTCGATCGGTCCACATGACCACATACGTTTATTTTAATACCATACGATTGTTAATAAACGTCGACTGTTTGTTATTGAAATTAAGTTTTTCAGTATTAGATTATCTTAGGATTTATTGCCATTACAGATATTGGAAACAAGAAAAGTCATAAATATTGTACCGGTGTAAAGACACTTAATCAAATATTTGTTACCCTTCCACAAAAGGGACCTGATCACAACGACCACTGATCATAACGGCCACCTTAGGTTATTGTTATTTCATAACGGCCACCTTGATCACAACGGCCCCTAATAGCCTAATACTATTTGATCATAACGGCCACCTTGTTGACGTTATGATCAAATAATATTAATGGCCGTTGTGATCAAGGTGGCCGTTATGAAATAGCAAAAACCGGGGTGGCCGTTATGATCAGTGGCCATTGTGATATAGACCCCACAAAATCTAGAAGCCAGAAAGCAATGAAAAGCACGAAATAATATAACTTGGCACCGAGTATATTTTAAATTTTCTCCCAGGACGTAAAATGACTTGCATTTTATAAAAATCTAAAACAACTTTGTACCCTACCGTTTACGACATTTATTGTTTACAATTTGTTTATTATCTGTTTACATATTAAGAAATAATTTTCTGTTAAAAAGGAACGGATTAACCCTGGGTGGTAACCAAAAACGTGTGATTTTTGACTTAGTAGATTTATTTCACTTAAACCTTAACACTACACCGCACGTTATTTATCTCATAAAGTTAGTAGTTTATTACTACTAAACCTTATTTCTGAACAAATTGGTATGTTTTACCGGCAAATACGTTCTCACGCCTTCCGTTGATCTAGCGCGAGCGTAGATAGTGTATAAATCCAAAAATGCGGCAGAGTATTGCATATGTCTATGTCGCTATAAACATTTTTGCAAAACTTAAGTGCCGTGAAGCGCTTTTTAATACGGGCCAACAAATTTTATATCTCACAGCAAATAAAAGAAAAGGTTCCACATTTGAATTATTAGTACGTATACGTAGGAATTTTTATAAAGATAATGAATATTATGTACCTACTGAATAATGTTATAAATGATCAGAAACGTTAAATTATTTTATATATTGTCTAGATTATTTGAGTTATAAACGGGGGTACACGCGATTCTCGCGTTTTGCGTACTTTGGGGGGAGGGGGTATCTGTGATTGTAGGTTGTAATAGCTTTTGTTTTAAAATATCACACCTTGTTGAGCTGGCTTAGTTGCTTGAAAAAAGAAAAAAAAATTACATTTTTGTACCTTTTCAGATTTTTGGCCCTGTAGGTATCTGTAATTTAGCAAGTTATTAAAGTAACTAAAATAAAGGATTACATTTACATACTTACATTTGACGTAAAAATCACAAAAATGGGTTGATATTTGGTAAAGATATACGAATTCGCTCCTACCTACTTATAGTAAATTTCTACAAATTTTTACCAAAAAAAATGTAAAATGCAAACTTTTTGGAATAGATTTGAGACCAAAAATACATAATGGCCCTTTCACAATGTTAATTACAGGTCGCACAATTTAAGATGATTCGGGTCGCGCAGATACGTCATCGCGTTCGGGAACAATCGTCAAGTACAACAGCTTAAAATTACTGAAATTCTCGAATTGCCGCGAGTTGAATATTTGAAAACGGACGAATGCGCATATGACCTCCAAATCATCTTAAATTGTGCGACCTGTACGTCTTTGCACATAGTCTTTGCCCAAAAATTAACGAAAATATAACAAACTCCGTGTGAACTTCATAAGGATAGTTTAGAATGAATTTTGAATGTAAAAGAACTCAATTTGGACACTGGTAAATTTTTGGGAATACGAATGGCCTTAGGGAGAACGTTTTAACATTCATCTTTAACTATAAGTAGTAAAACTAAAAATACCATAAAACATAAAATGTACAAATAGAAGCTGGTCTAACGTTGCATAACATCTGTTTTATAGAAAGACCTTCTCTACCTTAAACAGTTTCAAATTTTTGTTTATTTCACTAACTAAAGGCCTCATTTACACGTATATGTACAGCAGTAAATATGGATTTTACTTCCTCTTAATTACAATATAAGTAGTGTATTTAGAAGTATAGTCAAAGTATAGGTATTCTCTTTGGTATAGTGTAACGTAACAATACACTTGCCACCTACTTTCATCAATAGATATTAAGTTAAATATGTAGACAAAAACATTTTTCTCGGTGAAAACATTCGACTATATATGTTACCTACGACATCGTCCATCGTTCAAAATCTCTAAATTCGAAATAAGCACACAAACATGTACATTTCGAAAGTTACCGAAAGAAGGTATCGGGACACATAAATTAGTCTACGATGAATGCTGTTACTACTTTTTACATCATTTTAACCATGAAAATGTTAACGCGAGGCATAATAGAATCATTTTTCATCATTTGAATAACTTTTCAACTTGAAATAATTAAATTTCCATGTTATCGAGAAAAAGTTTCCGATACTTATCATTTTGAAAATTTTCGCGAAAATACTTTCTGGCATTGTTTTAATGTTCGAAATAGGTTAAAGACCTCGGACAGACAAACTTTGCATGTTTACACAAAATTTTCACCCAAAAATAAGCACAAATAGCGAATTCTATTTTACACGTAATCTCCATAAGGCAACTTTGAACGTATTTTCTAAGTAAAGAAAATATATTTAGACACAAATACCGCTTGAATAAGATGACTAAAATGTTTAAAACTTACTTTGAAAAAAATTAGTGCAGATATTTACGTGGTTTGCGGGGTATCTATAATTCCTATAATTGTAGCTTGTAGCATTAATTTGTAGGTTATAAATTTATAATAGCTTTGGTTTTAAAATATCACATCCGCATTCGTCAGGATTCGGCGACTGTCGGAAAAGTGCACAGCAACACAAACATATACACATCCTTCGGTTATTATACATATAGTGATTCTTCATCATCTATGTAAGGGTTGACCCCCATTGCAAAATCGGCGAATAACGAAAACATTAACACTTTACTAATTTCCAGCTTTAACTGTGACATAATATGTAAAACATTAGGACTTGATAACTAATAGGTAGTTTCGAATTTGAGCTACTCTGATTAAAATCGTTGAGAGAGGAGTATCGAGAGGGAGGTTACTCCCACGCGGATCGGAATTCATTGGACGACTGTTAGTGTATAAAGGGTGTATTAATTATATAGGTACCTTAACTTACAGAGACGATAAGATAGCATTAACTTTGGATCCCTTCAGATTAAAACTAGATTATAAGCGGTTATAAAATTGATGGTATTGTTAGAATAGTAAGAAGTAAAAATATACATAACTGCTAATTTCAAGTAATATTTATTTTTTAAAATTATATTCTTCATGCTTCACAATTTTTCAACTTTTTGAACAAATTAGACTAAATAGTGTATATTTTGAAGCAATGTATAAGTAAAGTTTAGTTGGATTGATAGGGTCACATTACATGACCTTAGGAATTCCCATCTCACAAACAAGGGTATTGACACGCATTTCGAAAAAATTAGATAATATAAAGAATATCTATATAATACGTAATTTTTTTTATTGCATGTTATCTATCTATTTAAAATTTTAGAATATTTGAAATTTTAGAATATTCAGTAATACCAAAGAGTATTAATATACTCTTTGCTAATACGAACAAAGAAATTCCAAACAAAACAATATACACTCAAGCCACAAAAAAAGAAAAATACGAATGTGATGCAAGAATGGTAATGGAACGCAAAAAATACGGTCCTAAGGAAATTCGCTTTTATTAATAATGAAAAAAGGAACAACATTCCAGTTTACTTTCTTCATTCTCAAGGGTGCTACAAATGGGATTGTAAGGTTGTCAAGGCAAAATTGATTTTTGTAGATTTTGCTACGGAAATCTCATTTCATGTGAGTGTCTTCGAATGAGGCTAAACTGAATGTTGTTGGTTTTTGCATTGCTTAATCTATCTGTCTAATTTTAACAAAAAGTCCTTAGAGGAAGTTAATTATTGTTTATAATTTATCGTTTCTTGTGAAATAGACTGTGTTTCCCCAATTATATAAATTAGCATAGTCATAATATCTTCGATAAATATTGCGATAAATTTAACTTAATCTTGTGTAACTCCTAACTGGTTCACTTAAGATTATCAGAATTATTGTCGGAATTTCCGTCAGATACCCCTTTGACATCGCGAAATACTCTGTTTCCAAATTAACGGTTTTTTACAGACGTTTTCATCAATACAGTTGTACGTTGATGCATGTTTTTATTTACTCTTAAAAAAGTACGATTTTCCGTTGACCGTCTCGCGTCTGGTCAGTAAGTGTAAACCGTGAAGGATATTTCTGTGCATCTACAGTATAAAATTTATTTTCTTAGATACGTAGTATATATCTTATTTCTTATTATCTATAATTAAACCGGAAATTATTATAAATTAAATTTGGTTATCTATTTTTGAATGTAGCTTTTGTGACGTATTTAGTACCACTTATTTGGTGGTGTAGGCTTATTACCCAATTGTCCGCAATAATACTTCTAATCAAATACCACGAAACTCATACTATAAGTCTAATCATATCATGGAACTATTATAGATCGAACTTGACTTTCCTGAAAGGTCCAAAGATTTTGAGAAAATATGTATGTTTCGTCACATTAACATTGAATCAAAATACTGCGAATATTTCTCGTAAATATAAGAGAACCCTTCTTTTTCCCTCAAAATGTTTTACTTGACATTCTAAGCCAGTAGTTTATAATCTTTATCCGAGCGCAAAAGCAAAATGTTAGTGCACCTGATATATCGAGATCCTCTCTTTTTTTCATCTGGTTTTCTCTCGTATCCGTCTTTAGTTTTTTTGCCATTTTTTGCCATCAAATAAATCAATCTCAGTCGATATATTGAGAGATATACAAAATGTTAATTACAGAAGTGGCATAAGTAAATTAAATTAAAGTTAGTATATTATTCTATACGTACGTAATACCTATCTTGTATTTTCGATAAAGATGTATATTTGGTTATTTAACTCAGTTGAGGTATACATTTATAAATAGTTCGTTAGTATAATACCCATGAACACAGTGTTCAGGTCCCACATGTTTCAGTAACAAAAGTTTTTCTTTTAAGTTTTCCTTTCATATATCAAGCTTGGAAATTTTAATTGAACTCTTTTAACGAAATATTATTTTTTAATGCAATGCAAAATTATTAAAGAGAAATATTATAAATTTCGAGGTTAACCTCAATTTGTGCGAGCTTTCTTAATAAACAATAAAGTATCTATCTTTACAAAAACCATAAAATTGAGACGACACGTTTCGGAATGTTCATAACTATGGTGTCATATAAATGAAGATTTTGGATATCAGTAGTCCCAATTGATAATTAACACAACAAAAGCGGCATAAAA
The DNA here is from genome assembly GCA_036250285.1 of Pyrocoelia pectoralis. Classification (NCBI taxonomy): domain Eukaryota; kingdom Metazoa; phylum Arthropoda; class Insecta; order Coleoptera; family Lampyridae; genus Pyrocoelia; species Pyrocoelia pectoralis. The sequence goes on from CM070074.1 coordinate 67,710,673, forward strand.
TATAAATCACTCACCAATCACCATGTGGAAGGATTATGTATGTGTAGGTATAGAAACTGACGTTATTGATTTTTGATCTTATTTGCTGAGAAATAGGTCATGAGTGAAGTATATATTTGGAATAGTCGCAAAAAATACTTCAGAATGATACCCATGGTACCATACATATTGTCGCTTGAAAATTGTGAACCGCGACCTTTCATCCAGCAGAGGTCATGTGAAATGCTATCGAATTGAAGATCACTGTTTTTCTGTAATCGCGCAAACATAAACCTACATACCGACACACCCTTTTAACTGTTAGAGGTCACGTCAGGTGTAGAAAAGAAGAATTATATTTTACCCCTATACATCGCACGAGGTTAGAAATTGATCGCTTAAAAAAGTTTCTCTAAATGCAATGAACTATTATTGAGAAAGATTATGAAACATAAACTCCTGTTATGGGGAATTTGGTTAGCTACTATCTATTCCAAAGTGGTAGTTATTACCTTATGTTTATTATGATCAGAATCGACAGAATCCACGTCGAAAGGGCGCTTCCGCTTATTAATTCAAAATTTATAGAAATGTTATTTCGTACCCTAACTGAATTATTAAGGGCGAATGTTTCCACCTGAAAATAAATTAGAACGCCAAATAATTTCTGGGGGTAGCTATTATTTCCCTAGGAATGTAGTTAAGCTGAACTGTCTAAGTTGTCATTTTGAGCAGTTACTGAATTATTTTGGAAATAATGGATTAATTTTGGAAATTAATACTTGGTTATTTCAACTGTTTGTTGAAAATCTTAGAATGAATTTCCAACAAGTAAGGGCCAAAACAATTGTATATATCGCTACTGAATGCTATAGGAGTTTCTATCAGATCAATAGAACAAATTAGAAAAGGAGGCAATAACTGTGTTTGCATTATTTTCAACTTCCGATTTCTGAGTACTATAGGAAGTTTAAATTATTTTAGCCAGCGCAACGCCCTATAGTTTATTTAGATGAAATAAAAAGTTAAAGTGACGACATGTACGGGGGGGGGGGGGCTTACTGGAAATTTTTCAAAAAGACAATGGTTCATAATTAGTTAAAGTGGGGAAGAAATGGGAAAATCACAATTTTCAATTTCAAGTACAACAACTGATAGATTCTAAAAGCTAAAGAAAATAGTAAATTTACCTACTTTAAATGTTCCCTATGATTCCAAAAGCAAAAAAGAACTTATATCAAATATAAGTTTAACTCAGCACTCGTAGACCTCCGAGCTGAATCTTGTTGAGCTGATATTGGTAAATATCAAAGAAAATCTAGCAAAAAGGAATGTTACTTAGATATCTGAAAAGAAGTAAGTAAATGGGGTAAGTATAAGTATTTTTTAATATTACGGTGAAGGACTAGATAAGCAGATGTTATAATGTCCAAAAAACGGTAGATTCTTGTTTGGAAAATGGAATGTCTATTGATGTCCACAGAGAAATCTTACTGTGAGAGTTGATGATGACAACAGTAGTGAAGAAAAGAAAGGAATTGAGATACCACCTGAAATGGCCGCTAACGACAAGTAATAACCGTTGTAATGTAAAAATTGAAATATATTTCAAATTTTATTATTATTAGCATCTGTACTGTAACTATCATTTGCTTTTTATTAGTCCTGTGCATGATTCATTCTGCACATAATTCAGCTTCCACAAGAAGCATTGAAATGTTTAAACAAAACATTAAACAAATTTACTTGTTAATTTTTTGATCGACTAATCGAAATACTAATTCTACTAATAAACATTCATTTTTCAAACGCAACAACAACTAATGCTTGTTAGCTTGTTTGCAAATATCTAATCAAGCATTTGATTTTGGGCTGACATGCATTAACATTGTTTATAACTAATTATTATGTAATTGTGTTATAATGTTAATTACCATAGGTATATAAAAGTGAATGTTATTTGTTTATCAATATTCTGGTACCTATAATAAACAAGTAGCTAAATTCGTCACGTTACTTTTCGATTTACAAAAATATTGTTTTTTAGTTAAATTGTCTACTACGTTTTGGGAATGTCTGTCGTATGCATGAATATAGGTTATTTTCTTCGTATTCCCCTTCCGCTTCTATATCAGAATTTAGTTTGCACCGATATTAAATAAATAAAATAAAATCTGACAAATGTTAAATATATGTAACTCATAAATTGTAAAATGGAAAATTTAGGTCACAGTTAACAATACTAAAAAACGAATTGTTGAATTGTCATAAAAATTAATTGTTACCAATTTTAAATGTATACCTATGTAAACGAATCGTTGTCCTTGTAAGGATTTGTTGGTCATTTGAAAGATACAACCCCTATTTCACGTTCTCATCGAGTGTCAATAGAGTTAAAAATGTAAGGAAGTTAACCCTTTTTTCTTTGTATTAAAATGTAAATTAGCGCGACCTCTTCTTACAAATCACTTTGTTAAATTTTCGGGTCAGACCTAATAATAGCTATTATACCTATTATACGTAGCAGCCGCGTGACCCTCGCTAAACATGTTAAAAATCGAAAGTGCGAATATGCCGCGCAATATTTTTGGTGCGGGTTAGAACTTCAGGGTCATATTTCCAAACCGTTTTTTTTTGTGATTTCTTATTTTAAAATGGAACAGCGCAGTTTACAAAATAAACAAAAATGGACGACGAGTTACGTTAAAAGGAAAATCATGTTTTTACGTCACCAACTTAAATAAGTCTGCTTTTCCATTTATGACTCTATCCATGCCTAACGTAAATAATTACCTTACACATTTTTAGTAAACACAAACTAGTTCATGGTTGATGATGATATAACACATCTAATATGATCATTACCTATTTTATTTATGAAATACACCGTGAGAAATCGAAGAAAGAATTATATTTGTATCACATTAACTTATGTGGTGTTGATTATTGCTTTAGCAATAATGGTGGGTGGGTGTATAATTGCCGTCAACGAAAATTGACTAAACTTTCAAGTAACGCGTGGTGGTAGAGAATTACTTAGAAAACCATCATAATTCTAAACCCAATAGGAACCCCACAAAAATATTGCAAAAACAAGAACGTGCTGTACGTTGTAGAGTTCTGACTCACACTATTTAATTGAACATACAAATCTGCCTAATTTACTAATGGAATGAAATATTTCTAAAAATAGAAACTAATCTGGTTATTTTAATAGTCTAATTTAATGATGTATGTAATTCGCTCTTCAAACAAGTAAAAATAGATAGGTATGTGGACTAAACAAACAATTAATTATTACAATATTGTATAGCTACATATATACTTTCTGGAAATTCTTATAAAAAATGTACAGATAAAAAAATAATTACCACTAATAAAACTGGATTGGCATAATTAAAAGATTTCATTTCGCGATGGAATACAATTTTTCACGAACAAAATTTCACAAAAAGACTTCAATTTAATCTATAATTCCCCCAAAATTATTGCCTGTAATAGAGAGAATTTCGTACTATTTTAAATTTATCCCCTTCATTAAATCTTATGGTTTATGATTATGGCGTACCTACGCGAATTAACAAAATGGTTCGACTGTGGTAAAGATTTCACGCAGCAAATAATTTGTCTAGTAATTGAACAAAAAAAGTTTATGTAGGTTGCTTTGTAACCTTATGTAACGGTATTGTATAAGAAAACACGAATGGTTTACACCAATAGATTCAATGAATACAAATAATGTGTAGGTTGGGCAGGCCCGCGGCCATGCAAAAAAACCTGTCAGAAATTTATGACATTGAAGTAAAATTTTTGATTATTGTTTGTTTAAATTGTAAATATTTACACACTTTATAAAAATTCCATTCTATAAAATGTAGACACACGTTATTACTTTAGCTAAAATTTTCATAAAGCTTTATGACATTCCCAAATAAAAAATAATAATAGGCTTTCCACCTACTTTGAATTATGAATATATTTGTCTCTTATTACTAATTTACACCGAACCTTTAAGTTTTAAGGTATGACAAGAACGAAACCATGGTTTCTTTTTTATAAATTTGTTTTAGATAGCCAACAAGTTCTACCTAATACTTCATGAAATTTTCGTCATGACACCACTGAGACTGTTGGAAGAAAGACAAAAAAAGTCTGCGATATTTCGGGTTACGAAGCTTTGTGTCAATTTTAAGGTACATTGTAAAATACAATTAGTACGAAAACGTTTTGGAAAATTAACTGATACGTTCCAACCTAAAAGCCAATGGTTTATGCCACCTCTATGAGTGAGTGATTGAGCATTTACAATGGGTAAGAAATTAAATGAAATCTATCTAGTCATAACACAAATCCACTGTTGTAACGTTTATTTTTAATCGTTGCAAGTTTGAATGAATATCTGTTAAATTTTGTAATCCAAATCTTGTAGTGTTTTAAAGCTGCATAGACATAGAGGTGAATGACTCAACACTGGAAATTTAGTTTCTTGCGCAAATAAAAAAGGCAATCGGTAAAAAACTATACACAAACACAAATATGGTAAAAATTCTCAAATAGAAATATGGCCAAGTTAGTTGAAATGTAGCATAAAATTTATTCGAGATAATTTCGAAATCAAGAAGGAAGCATCAAGCAATGGCGTTAGTAGATCGTTTAATCAAAACATGTGAACATTAATGAAACACTTCCGTCTTCCCACAATTTTTTTAAATTATGCGGACATATAAGAAATATTACGCTATTATCAAAAGATAATCTTTGTCGCCAGTTTCTTGCTAAAACCATTGGTCTTGACAATACTTTTTATTATGGTACACTATATACATGAAATTTATTTGGGATTTATTGTCAACTTTGTGTCAGCTTGACTTTAAAGAAACCAATCTGCAATTGAAACTACAATCATACCTTGAGGAGATCGGTTAATAATCACTTCATCACAAAAACAAAAAAATATAAGAAACTTTTAATTATTAAATTATTAAGTTATTCTATTAACCCTCCACCTTCGCCGCTGCATAATTCAATCCTCCTTCTCAGTTCCTTAAAACTATTCCGAATTTCATGAATTGGCAAGGCGGATATAGCATTTTTTATGCGATTTTTTAATACCTCGGCATCATTGGGTAAATTTTCTGCATACACTATAGTTGTTTTAAACGTCCCCACAAATAAAAATTGGCAATAGTCTTCGAACATATAACAAAAGGAAGGAACATGTATATGGCAAAATGAGTAACATTAATGGTTTACCAATATGGCTACCTACTGTGACGTATTGCGTCGAGTCATTGGTGTACTGTTATGCAGGGTCGTAAATCCAACATTTGTCTGTTTACGCGCCTGCTGTAAACAAAATAAAATGCATAAATTTTTTTTAAAATTTTATTGCCCTTTAAACATAATTAATTTGGTATGCATATTTCTAATTTTTTGCACATTCTCTATGTTCTTAACCGTATAATGAATTCTACGCTACTGGTAATTTTTTCATTTTAAATCGACAAACTGCACGCTACACCCGTTTGACCAATCACAAATGGTTTACTGTTACGTCACTGTGACGTAAAGCCTGCGTAACTTCCGTTACATTGTACCATCTATTAAACTATAGGGATATTCCTTCCTTTTGTTATATGTTCGAAGGCAATAGTCAAATCTGAGCTTCTAGGGGTCACAAAACTGGACCATTCCTACCCATCCAACGGGGACCAAATTTACGATTTAACCAATTCACAACAATTTGTGAATAATGCGCCGGACAACCATCGTGTTGGAAATACATTGAGAGTCGATAATTGAGAGGCAACTCACCTAAAGCGTCATCGATGAAATTGTCTAGCATATTTACCTAAGTATTATTTTCGGTTCTAACGTTAGCATTTTATTGTAAAAATATTGCCATTACTTCGCCATGAAAATCAGTTTTGTGATGTTACTTTAACGATATGAAAGATAACAACACATGTCATACGACAATAAACACTTGACATGTACCTAATGGATGTTATTTGTTTTTGTAATTATTAAACCACCTCATGTTACTGACCAATACTGGATTTTATCAAACTAAAATAAGTTTCAGACCAACCAGGGCGAAATCCCAAAATAAGAAATTCCAATTCGAAAATTTTTTGTCAATCATAACTCTTGTAAACTCAATCCGTGGACATATTGTACGTATGTACATATGTTTCGGCGAAGAAGTACTTATTACGCCATTATCAAAGCTCCTATAAGAAACTAATTAGCATCGTCCTACAACTAATTATATTATTGTCCAATAATAAAATGAATAATCTAACTACAGACGTTAAGGAGGGGTTCAATTGTCCTAAGTAACCAGTATTTCATAACAACACTCCCATATAAAAACCATGTTAAAATTGGACTTTGGCATGTATTTCTGGACAACTTGCTCTAACCATAGTTTTGCTCCGATCATGGTGTTTTATGTCTCAAAATTACCCTAAGAACATGCTACGGCTCATATGTCTAGTTTTAGCAAAAAGTATAATGTTTCAAGCTGTCTAGGATGTTTCAAAGTGACAGATACTGTTTTCTTGCAATATTTTGCGATTCTTTCAAAATTACAATAGAAATAGCATACTCCAATGCAATATCGATAGGCATAACTGCTGTGAGGGTTCATTGGGGTCATTTTCTGATATAAAAGTCAACAATCCGACCAATATAGTGGTCGTTGTCCAAAAAATGAAGTCCTAGTCTTTTCCAATGGGGAGTGAACTTTTAGCGTACTAGCAGGAAAAATTGTCATTGCATGATAACTCTTTACTTCAGGCTAAATTTCCTCGTAAATTGCTCTCATTTTTCGAAAATTTCGGAATTCATCAAACAAATTCGTAGAGTCAATATTTTCTTCAGTGCAGTGGGCCAACGTAAACGAGGATCGGTGCGTGCAGGTGAAAGAAAGGTGCCACCAAACTGGCCAGATGTAAGAGAACTTCAAGGCCTTCAAGGCGAACTAATATTGATAGAAACCAGGGTCAAAATTGGATCGAAAAAAGTTCTTGAACCCCCCCCCCCCCCCCCCTTAAAAGCTAGATTCATTCATTGTAATGCACACGTACATCAAAAGTCACTACTTTTTTTTCAATTATAAGAATCACATTAGGTACCCATATATTTGACAGCAAATAAAGAGCTTTTTCAACCAAAATAATAGTTTATTTTCTCCAAACTAACTTTATAAAACAGTACCTAATCAAAGAAGTAATTGTACTAATTTTTTATTTTATATGTAAACCCAACGCGTTTTATACTTGTGTCATTATCAACGGTAACAGATTAACATTTAACAAGAGTTGGCAAAATACAACATTAAAGAAATCTTTGGTGTATTTATTATCAAAAAAGAACACCCAAGCAACCCTCTTTCCGCGATGGCATGAAATCAAAATGAGGAGCTACACATGAGAATATGACATGTTTATGAGTAGAACAAGTTGTGACATCATGGACGGGGGGGGGGGGGGGGGGGGGGGGGGATGTGGGCGACGTAATTTAGTAGAACCGGATACCTTCTCCCCTCATTTGTGTGACATCATTTGGCACGTGGGCGACGTAATTTGACCTTGACGTTTACGTGGATGACGTATTTGGTCTTCGGTGGTGTTTTCTAGGCTGAAGTTCACGTGGATGATATTTAATCAATTGTATTGTCTGTTGGCTATCTCATCTTTTTGATTTTTGACAATTTGAAGTAAATGTTGAGAAGCAACAGGACAGAAATTATCTAACAAGATGTTTAACTGTTCCGAAGTCGAATACTATAATGAAGTATAAAACATAAATATGAGTTTAATAAAAATGTAACAATTTATAAGGACTTGGTTTGGTAAAAACATTGGTTTTGCGTCACCTGTAATCTGTATGTATGGCTTTATATATTTTATAAAGCTACTGAGCGCCAGAAAACAGTAATGCTAATGAAGTAATGACCTAATCACTCGAAACTAAAAACAACCGTGTAAGGATAAAATTCCGTTCCATTGATTTCTTTATCTTTTAGCAAAGACGATATTTCTGCAAGAACCACCATTTTTGTGACACAATATTATATAATTTTGAAATTGTATACGTAGACGCGGCTTTCTCAGAGCCCATTTTTAAAGTCGCCCGTGCCGTCCGGAAGTTTATTAGCAAACATGGAAACTGGTAATGTATTCTTAGATTTAGTATTTAAAAAAAAATGTTAAGAATCTCCGACTTTTAAAGCGGATTATAAGAACTATTGTAACCTATTCAAGGGTAAAATAACCAAACGTTATTGTTAATTTCGTGCAGGTAAACATTTTCTAGAAATTCATTGTGAATGAATCTTTGGAAATTACCCGTTTTAGAATATACCCTATTATTGTTTGCCAAAAGTGTGCGTTATGTGTCATTATTATTCCTATCCTTAACTGTAAATATTTTTTAAAAACGTTTTCTTGGACACGTGGTAGAGTTTAAAGATTTGGAAGGCACTTACACTTATAATAGATGTATGTGTGTTACAATAATTTTAAAAGTTTATGACAGCTAGTATATGTTGAATGAATTACTGACTAAACAGCCTCAGTCTAATAAATATCCCCAAAGTCAATAAATAAAGCCCTTAAAGTCTTAAGTGCATGTGTTCTAATAATCCATTCATTGTTTGCCGATAATTAAATATCATCTGTTAACTGTGTTAACGATCAAGTTACATTTAAGCCGGGGTTAAAAATATACAAATTGACGTTGTAAACTTTTTACGTTTTTACATGACGTCTTGTAAGATACAAGTTTGTACGTTAATACGAAAGGCTTTTTGTTTGAAGCAATTCTTCTTGATCTAAAACTCCGTCAAGAATTTCATCAGCAACTGATAACAACAGCAAATTATGAATTCATTAAGCTAAGCCGAAGAAAGAAATACAAACATCACGCATATGTCCGTTAAGTTAGCCCCTCAGATTCCGAATTTATATTCAATTTGTTGCTTACTAATTAGTAAGTATTTGTAGGCCAAAAATCTATAATTTTGTAAGCGAATTTTCGAATTTATTTTAACAAAAACAGTTTTTGGGGCTGAATTCTCGGTAGCCCCATTACCTTAAAATATCAAAATTTTAGTACCTTCATTAATTAGTAAATCATTCGTAAGAATGTGTAATTAAGTTGCCAGAATTTGTAATCAAACGGTAGCTCTTAATTTAAAAAAAAGTGTTGTGCGGCTAACTTCTCGCCAAATGAAGCCCTCCAAAAAATAAAATTAATGATAATAAATTATAAATAAGTATATGAGACAAAAAGTAAGAGGCAATAAAATAAATAACACTGTAACAAATTGATTTAAGAAGACTTGGTTTTTGCCACCTAAATAATGTGGCCCTTCCTACTTTTGTACGACGCGACGAGGCCCTGGACCTTAAGTATACCGCTAGTGGTAAGATGAAAATGAACTTCTTCTTCGGTTTTAATGTTTTCTTCTAAAACCATTCGTAATTTTCAATTGGAATTGGAAAAGAACAAGATGATAACTAAAGCATTACTTTAAATCAAAGTTTTCTACAATTAATAATATTAAGCGGGGGTTCAAGAACTTTTTTCGATCCAATATTGACCCTGATTTCTATCGCGTTGAAGGCCTCCAAAGCTCTCTTACGTCTGCCCAGTTTGGTGTTCTTCTTAGGCCCCTTTCTTTCACCTGCGCGCACCGATCTTGATTTACGTTGGCCCATTCCACTGAAGAAATCTCTACGAATTTGTTTGATGAATTCCGAAATTTTCGAATAATGAGAGCAATTTACGAGGAAATTTAGCCTGAGGTAAAGAGTTGTGATGGAACGACAATTTTTCCTGCTAGTACGCCAAAAGTTCACTCGCCATTGGAAAATACTCGGACTTCATTTTTTGGAAAACTCGCTGTGACCACTGTATTGGTCGGATTGTTGACTTTTATATCTGAAAATGACTCCAATGAACCCTCGGCAGTTATGCCTATCGATATCGCATTGGGGTATGCTATTTCTATTGTAACTTTGAAAGAATCGCAAAATATCGCAAGAAAACAGTATCTGTCTCACTTTGACATATCCTAGACAGCTTGAAACATTATACCTTTTGCTAAAACTAAGCATATGAGCCGTGGCATGTTCTTAGGGTCATTTTGAGACATAAAACTCCATGATCGGAGCAAAACTATGATCAGAGCGAGTTGTCCAGAAATGCATGCCAAAGTTCAATTTTAACATGGCTTTTATACGGGAGTGCGATTATGAAATTTTTATTACTTAGGACAATTGAACCCCTCCTTAAGTCAAAGGATTACTGGGATGAAGCTTCTGGTATTCCAGTGAACGGGAACGCGCCTCCGCCTGGTTGTTAAATGAAGAGAAATTTTCATACAATACAAAGAATTGCTAATAGAGTTCGGGCAGCAGCTGACTTTGACAGCTCTGAGGGCAAACAAACGCTACATAAAACACGTATTTTCAGTTTACGTGGGCTAAAATGACAATTGTCAATGCAACTCCCACGTTCTCTTAAAGCGCGCAACCTGTACATGTGAACAGTATAGGCTGTGCTATTACGAATAGAAAAAAATTTTACGTTAAATTATGTTAATTTGATAACTACTTAACCTAGTCCTGCTTCCACGGTACTTAAAATTGTCAAGTGCTTGGATAATAATCTAAAAACACTCAAGCTTTCATTGCATAACTTGACAATTTGTAAGTCACTTTATTACTATCTGGAGTCCAAAATACGTTCTGGTGGTTTTGTCTTCACGAACGTCTTAAAACATGGAGAAATGGTTAAATCTATTTGTACTTCTAAGTAACAATGAGTAAGTCGAATGTCTAGATAGTAATAAAGTGACTTACAAATTATGAAATTATGCTTACAATTTAGTACATTCGACTTACTAATTGTTACTTAGAAGTACAAATAGATTCAACCATTTCTCCATGTTTTAAGACGTTCGTGAAGATATCCCCACCAGAACGTATTTTGGATTCTAGATAGTAATAAAGTGACTTACAAATTGTGAAAAATGCTTACAAATTAGTACATACGATTTATTAATTATTACTTAGAGATGCAAACAAATTGAACCATTCTTTTCATACCAATTTCTAATTACTATTAACGCAACGAATATATGCCAATGTAGATGGAGCGCCCGAGAATTTCCTCCCAATTTTTTTAATAATAAAATGGAAGTTCAGTTGCAAAATTCATTAGTGCTTTCTAATAACATAATTCGTGTAACAAATTAAGGCGTAATTTGAAATCTGTGTGCATGTAGTATTTTATGGACATAGGGACAATGGGACATACCTACTTATTAACTTTATTAGTTTGCGCCATTGTAATTGGGTTACAAAAAATGAGATTATGGTTACAAATTAATACATACAACTTACTAATTATTACTTAAAGATGCAAACAAAATCAACCATTTCTCTATGTTTTGGGACATTCGTGAAATTAGCCCCCAAAGCGTATTCTGGACTGTCGGTAGTAATAAAGTGACTTACAAAATTTGCGATGAAGCTTACAAATTGTTACAAATGACTTACTAAATATTGATTCAAAAAAAATATTGTTCCTCAAAGTGATGGGGCTCCCGAGAAGTTAGCCGCATAACAGTTTTTTTTTATTTAAGAGATACCGTTTGATTACAAATTCTGGCAACTTGATTACAAATTCTTACAAATGACTTAGTAATTAATGACGCTACTAATATTTTGATATTGCAAAATAATGGGGCTACCGAGAATTTAGCCCCAAAAACTGTTTTTGTTAAAATAAATTCGAAAATTCACTTACAAATTTAGATTTTTAGCTTACAAATACTTACTAATTACTTACTAATTAGTAAGCAACAAATTGTATATAAATTCGGAATACGAGGGGCTAACTTCACGGACATTAATAATTAAGATATTTAAATACCACATAGATTTGGGCAATATTATGTAAGTATAGCACCTTACTAATGTCGTTTCCTTGAATTTTAATGAATGTTGACGTTGCGTTTTCAGAATAGAAATAGGGTTTGTTGTAAAAATTACGATCTTTCCGGGTAAATCCGTGCATGAGTTTCACGGTATAATTAACACCTGTTTTAATAAAAATTTATAGCGGCAAGTCACTTCGCAAAGATAATCCTAAGTGATACATTTTAAAATAGTTTAGCTGTGTAAAGCCAAAAGTTAAGTAACAAGTAAACAAGTTGTAAGATTAAAGTGAAACCGCAATATTAGCCCCACAGGTGTCTGAAAATAGTTATATATAATGTATTGTACTACTGACAGGACTTGTCTAGAGTTAAGGGGTTAAGGTATTAAAAAATGATTTAAAGTCATAATACTTGCTTTGTGAAATGAAAAGCAAATGGGCAGGTATGGCTTGTTTTTGATATTCTCACAATACAATCACGTGCTGGAATGATGCTTGCAGCGTGTTTCGGACCAAAGTACACAATGAATTTTCAATAGTGAGAATTCAGAAAACAGACAGATAAGTTTAAAGAATTATGAATAATACTGAAGCATGAGTCATAGTCATAGGTATACATAGAAAATATTGTATGAAGATTGAACTATTATACGGGTATCAAAGATATAGTGGTACATACAACATACCTACTATAGTTATACATACATATAATTTTTAGTACATTATATCATATTAAATTTCGCCCACATTAACAATTATAATTCAGTGTTTGTTTATTTAATAGTTTATATCTATTGTCTATTTAGTCTCCTCAGCAGTTAGTGACCCACATCGACCCTGAACATGGTCAAATATATTTATCTACTTCAATCTATCCGTAGGCAGTAAACTATTAATAACCATTCATTATGTTTATAAAAAAAATTCATAAACACTCTGTGATTGAATAACTTACTTTCGAGATAGAAACTACAAACACTCCAATAGATGGGTGGTTTTGAAAACGTTCGTCATAACAATAAAATAATAAACGTCTGATTTTTCAGGTTTTTCATGCGATAGCAAGCATTCGGGAATATGCCTTTCGCCTTTGTAAAGTTTCAGATAATTACAGATTTTTCAAAATAATTTTATTATACCTATGTACATTATTTATAATCTGCCTCTCCATCATCATATTTGAAAAATGAGAGAAAAAATCGTTCGGAAGAAAATAGTCTGGAAATCATTTACTTTCCCAGTTACTTTTTCACCTTCTTCACTCATTTTCTATGCTAATGGAAATAAGAATTGTCTTTATAAGATAATACACTTACTAATAAGACGTTACTACGTGATTACCACTTTCAATGAATTTGTAGGCGTACATATACAGCCTGTTTTATAAATATACCGGCAAACTTTTAGGGGACATGTGGAAATAATCATTAATTCATTTTTTCGTTGTATTCTTGAAGTGAATAATTACACATTTATGTCTAGCAAGAGAAATCACGTTCCCAGTTATAAATTTATAGAGGAAGTCTTGGAATAAAAATTTGTCACCTACACAGTTTTTGTTCAGAAGTGAGTAGATTGGTGATCCATCGTGCTCACTCTCAAATCTTCATGTACAATTTTAAACGCGCTACTTTCTAATAAGTATTCCTATTTCTCTAGCAGTAACAGTAATTTTTAGTCGGTGGTATTACCGACAAATTTTCAACCATATTAATGACTTCTTTAGTTCATTTTTCCAGAGATCTTCAACACTTAGGGCCATCCTTAATTGATTGCACTTGGAAATATGATGGGATATTTTCTCACCCACCGTCACGAGTGTCTCTCATGAATATTCTTGTGCCTATCACATATTTGAGAGAATAAAATCATTAATTAACTTAAATTTCAATAGAAATAAATTTTAAAATAGAAGATTTTATTATATAACAAAACAAAATTCTAAAAATATATTTTCAATGAACATTTGGGTGATTTTAAAATACCTCGAAAATGATAAGAAAATCTTCTGGTGAAAGATTATAAAAAGAATATTAATTTTATATCGTTTTTGCTAAAAACAAAGATGATAACGAAATTATTTTCATTTTTCGACTATTCTATGTCATAATCACATAATGTCTCTTGCATGGACTAAAATCTCAAGCAACAACTTTAAACTGTGAACTGTGACTAAGTATTGAATTAAATGGGAAAATTTTACATGGAAAAAACAGTAACCACCTTAAAATCCATCGAAATAAGTAAAGACATACCAATGGGGGTGACAGATTAATACGTACCGAAACTGTAGAATTCAAGATGACGTAATTGTAACAAACAATTATTTAAAGAAAACGCATAACTAGATATTGTTATTAATACTGCAATATTAGCTATTCAAGAGTTAAGTTTGTTTAATGTGGAATTCCAAAATAGTCCAAAAGTGCCATTGAATTTTATTAATAAAATTATTTTTTGAAATAAAATTAATTTTGTTTTAAGAAGAACTACACTCTATGGGATTTTATAAGCAAATACATTTTGTTTTAATTACTTGAATAAAGAAAATAACAAAAAAATGCAAAGCAGTAATAATTTTCGAGAAAATGAAAAATTAGCCCTTGGCAAATGGTTGCATAAGTACAAAACACAACTTTTTCTCCTAGATTTTCCAAAATTCTGTGAAATAGATCCGTTTTCTGTAGTACATTTTAAGAGAAAATGTTAGTTTTGGTAGGTAGTTAAAATGTCATGTACGTAATTTGTTTCCTTACTTAATGTAACTGATGAAAACAAGTGTTAAAGTAATTTTCCATATGGTACAGACTTTTCCGCGGACACTGTATAAACAAGGGTACACCTGCAAATATAAAACACCTGAAAATGCAGTCACGCTTTTTATATTCCTGAAGAATGTGCAAAATTATATTTATATAATGTCTAGTCTAAGTAGATATAGGTACTCAGAATAAAAAAAGTATACAGTTCTATTTTTAATATGTGCGGAAACTTTCCCGCATGGTTTACATTATGAAGAATACCAATACGATATATTTATTTATTTTTTTCTCTATTACTAGATCTCATTTTATATTAAACTAAAATGGAAACCTACGTGAATTTCATTTTTATTTAAATAAAATGACTGCATATTATAAAGTTATACCAATGTGGAGTAACCAAATAGAATAAATTCGTTATTTCAATCTTTGTGCATATTTAAAAAAAATTCCGATACATGCCAATTTTCGCTTTTACATCCTACTGCATAAAATTTCATCCCCAAATTTCACACCCTTAGAGTTGAGTTCATTGATAAGATCCATATTAATTACTTTGTTTTGAATTCTTCTCCAAATGAGGCAAATAGTCATTAGATAAAGAAGTTTTATCCCCAAACCTTCTCCATAGACAATTATTTATTATATTCCTCGATTACAAATCAAATAAGCATTGAAAATTAATAATAATAATACGACATGTTTCGACAACTAACATTGTCATCTTCAGGTGTAATGTAATAGGTTGAAACGGTGTGAAGTAAATTTGAAATTAAAAAAATTATCTTTATCTTAGAGATAGGGTTGCAAATCTTAACTTTTTAAATGGGAAGTAGGTGCTTGTGATACCTATATAGGTACATAATTTAAAAGGCCTCTTCATTACCTATTCAACAATGTTATTGTTTTCAAATTTAATGCAATAATTAACATTAAACAAAAGTAGAAATCCAGCAAATACGATATGGTTCCAGCAAGTTATAGCACCGCCATGTTACCTAATCAGTGTCCGACAGTTCTTCGACGTAGTATTTCCAAATCGGTGGCTAGGGAAGCGAGGAGTGATAGAATGGCCAGTACGATCACCTGATCTTACGCTATTAGACTTCTTGTTATGTGAAAACTGTGTTATACAAAACTAAACCACTAAATGTAAGTAATTTAAGAAGAAGAATAACGCTTGCAATTAGGTATAGTCACACCACAGATGTTGAATAACGTTAGAAGATTACTACAAGATACTACTGCATTAAGTTTCATGTTTTTTTTTTGTTTTTTACATTATCTGGAACTAAACGGTACTACCTATTAAGTTCCCAATTTGCTGTAGTGAATCACAAGCCCCTACTTCCGAATTAAACATTTAGGGGTTGCAACGCTCACTCTAAGGGTTTTAAATGTAGGCATGAAATTTTTACGCAATATGATTGACGTGCTCCGGGATTTTTTATAAATACCTATGCGCAAAGATTAAAACAGCGAATTTATTCCATTTTGCTGTTCCACTCTGTATAGTAGGTAGATATTTTATTTAAAACAGGTAACATCTTTATTAGATGTCAAGATAGATGTGAAGCAAGATACGAGGGTTTTGAGTTATCTAGTTAGCCTTGTCTTATCTGTTTGCGATAAACAGTTGAAAGCTATGGCACTTGCACTTTTAATTGAATTTTTAATAAGATCAGAGTACGATGCCATTCTGCGAATCGATTTTGAAGATTACAATGAAATAAAGCGACATTTATCACAAGACGTTTTGCTCTTCATAAAGTTTTGGTGTGTTCAGAAGAAGAAGGACAAGCACTAAAGATGGTCCTCGATAACCGTTATCAGTATCACATTAATAGTCTAGTGCATTTTTACCCCGCTACCGTCAGAATAAAACCGTTGTAACTGGTAACGAATCATGGATTCGTTGTTATGAATTGATTACTTAGCAATAAATGAAACTTCTTCTATGGAACTAAACCAAACAATTAACGACGTCTAATGTGTGTGAACGTGGTGAAGCTCTTGCCCGGCAAGCTCGACTTCAAATGGGCAAAATCGCCGTCGGAAAAGCTAAAATTAGGATTCTAAATATATTCTGCTTATTCACTTCTTTTGGCGATTTTAGACTATTGGTTGTTTATAAAACTTAAAGAACAATTGAAAATTTTTCTAGTGAAATCGATGTATAGTAAAATTTAAATCATCCCTGGCAAAAGTACGTCGGTAAAGGGCGTCATATTGAGAAAGAATAGCTTACTAAAGCATAGGCCATTCTTAAAGGTTACAAATGAAGAACATATACTTCCGAGAAGTAAAATTTTTAATTTGTTGTTTTTAATGAAATGGTACGTTGTTACCGTTTTTTACGTTCAATTTTGTCTACAGTAAGCAGTAATCTGATTTCATTTTCAGACATTTGTAAAGAATTATTTATTATACATGTGCTGTTTCAGTGAACTGCAAAAGTAACACGTAATTTTGTTAATTATTAGAGAGAAGATTAGTTTTAAGTTTTAATTAGGTAGCTAATAATTTTCCGTTATCATAACTTCCATTTTTTCAAGTGGAATAATTTTCAATTATCATATCTATATGTATAAAAATTACCATAAAATCACGCAGAAAATTATCCTTTAATATCTCTATACAGAAAATTCATTATGCGGGAGGAATTTTGGTGCCCTTTTATTATATCTAATTTAAGGATATTGGCATAATTATTTGTACTCACTTCCTAATTAAAATTTGTTTGATCATCACCAAAATGATTTCTATATTTTGTTCAAATGATATGTACTGGATATCATTATATATTAAAGTGTTTTTCGTTGGTTATTATACCTAAGCTTATAACATTCATGCAGCTAAACCTGGGGTCGCCACGTAAAAAGCATATATAATTTTATTTTAAAATTTGAGTTTATTGCCATACGTTTTTTAAAGGTATTAATTACAAGTTATGTTTGCCATGGTGATCATGTGTAAATTTAGTCCAGGGAAACCAGTGACTACTCTAGGAATATATCTTCTAGTGCTTGATTTCATTTGTTCGAAATATGCAAATTGTATGTTGCAACTTGTACCGCCTCATGTTAGCAGTGCACGCGCTAATACAATTACAACAAAAACAAATTTTCTTTATCTTTTAATAATATCAATTCAATTTCAGCAGAATTGTGCCATATTAAAGATATGTGTTGCATAATGTATAATTTTTCTTACAATAAGTGTAAATAATATGTACTTAAATTTTTAATAAATATATGGGGTTACGAAAAGTAAGTAGGTATTGAGAAACTTAATAAGATAAGAAAGCACGGATTATATTATTGAAATGAACCTTCTATTGCGATGAATTTTGTTTCAAAATCAAGGCAATTTTCAATTTCAAAGTATTCTAAAAGGTGTTTCCTGGTTTCAAATTTGTTTATTTTTGTTCAATTTACTGGAAAACTCAATTTGTTGTATACGGCAAAAAGCATGTCCGAAGAACTATAAGAACCATTATTTTTGAGTTGGTATACGGACTGTTTAAATAAAATTAATTAAAAAACACATTTGGAAGATTGCCTTCTATTCGGAAATCATATGTAATGTACTATTTTGTTCAATATTAACAAAACTTTCTGTTCGCTTTTATCATAAAACTCCCTCGCTTATTTCGTGTTACTCCGAATACAAAGTCCTGCTTTGGTTTAAGTTATTCAGATAAAAAGATAAAAGCAGTTCACTGAGAAGTGGGATTATTAAACATTTGTGGGGCAGGTGTCTGAAATGAACATTGATGCTACAACAGTAATTCAAGGTTATTATGCAAGATTGCAGGGAAGGAGACAGGTTGGGAGCTAGGGTGTATTACGGCTAAAGAGAACTATTTGGAATAGATTTTAATTTGATCCGTACTTTTTATACCTATCTGTGTAACTATTTGTGACTTTCTTATATAAAAAGTGAAGCTACTGTTGTCTTCTTATACCTATGCTTAAGAATTAAATAACTTCTTAGTGGCGTTTTGTTATATTCGTTTCCTTTGAATAAATTGAATGTTCAATTGAATATTCAAAGCTGCAAAAATTAGCGAGAATATAAAATATTTTACTATAGCTGGTATAAATTATTAATAAGAATAATTATTAACCAAAAAGTTTTTCCAAAAAAATGAGATGATATGATGAGAGAAGTACAATATGAGCTACACATTAAACATTTATATCAAATCGTTTGTGACTCCTAAAAAAGGAACTTACTAGCGTTGCTACTTAGCAACATTCCAAAAAGGAAATTTTTGTGCGGTTTTGATTGTTTTGACAAGGATTTGATGTGGTGGGTATAATCATAAATGCGTAGGTAGGTACCTAAATGTTTTTTTATGTACCATATGTATGTATAAATCAATGATAAATGAAAATTCTAGATTGTGTTTTCTTGTTTTACAACTTCCGCAAGGAAATGTCAATATTTTTTTAGCTTCAGCTGTATTTTATTTGTAGCAAAGTACTTTACATTAAAAATTTATGGATTTAAATTTAAAGTAAATTATTGTTTCAATATTTCACAAATATCAAAAGAACACCAAAGATGACATCAAGTTTTATCTTTGATCTACTATAAATAATTATGTTGATCTGCAGCGAATAGTACGTAATGGCTTTTATGGAAAAACCGGCGACCTTTAGGTTAACACAGCAGTACCATACGATGATAAGTTTTGCAATAATTTTAAAGTGACGAAACACCTACTTCGTGTAGGATTACAATTTTTGAGAAAATTCTTGCATCACCACCAGAAGTTTAATTTTCGTGACTATTATTGACCTGCAATTCTACCGTGAGTTTAGTTGTAATGTACCTCGGTATCTTCGGTTTAAAAATTTTCTTTACACCTCCATAAAATCTCCATTGATCGTCGATTATTAATTTTTTTTCGATTCTATACAAACGTGTGTGAGTCAAAGGTTCGTAAAATTATAATTGCGAGAATTTGCATTGCAATTTCTATATTTAGCACGCCGCGCAGTCATATTACCTATAATATCCATAAACATTTTATGTTTGAAATACGTATGGGAATTGTTTAGAATTTAGCCACGTTTCACATGGGCTGGTGTAAATGTACCAAATAATAAAATTTTATGTCGCAACAAAACTAAAAAAAAATGGTCTCCTTTTATTTATATTAGTAGATGGTCTGATGGTCAATACATATATTTCCAAACATAAAATATGTATAACGCAAAAGTATTATATTCCGATTAACAAATATTTAAAATTTGTCTATTTTACTCTTTCGAAATAGAACTAGGAATATTTTCAAAATCATTAAGGATATGTGGTATTTACAAATTAAACTGGAAATGTTGCAATTCAATGTACGAGGCGCATCCAAAAGTAAGTTTCCCTATTTTTTTGCTTGGGAAGTACACGCATTTAGGCGGGAAAATTGCGCATACGTAACAGATCTACGACGTTTTGCCGGACGGTCGGATTCCACAGAGGGCCAGTAGATTCGTTCTATCGCCGGAAACGAAGCGGCAGTGGATATCCCGTTGAGACGAAATTCAAACAGACTGTGTCGGTGCAGAAGGTGATGTGCACTGTGTTCTGGGACAGGAACGGCATTCTGCTCATTGACTTCCTGCCCAGAGGTGAAACAATTAACGCTGCCCGTTACTGTGAAACACTGCGGAAATTGCGATGTGCAGGTGTTGTGCTGTTCCACAACAATGCTCGTCCACATACGGCGCGACAAACAGCAACCGTTCTGCAGGAGTTCGGCTAGGAGCTGTTTGATCATCTCGCACCCAGCGATTTGCATCTTTTCCTGCACCTGAAAACATTCCTGTCATCCAGTCAGCGTTTTCACAACGACGAAGAACTGAAGACGACTGTGTCATGCTGGATCCAGTCGCAGGCGGCACCCTTCTACAAGACAGGTATACAAAAGTTGATACCACGATAAGACGAGTGTCTCAATTCGTGTGGTGACGAAAAATAGCTCAAACGTTGCTGTGTCTGTTGCCAATAAAGTTTTGCATGTAACTATGTTCCCTTTTATTTCACAAAATAGGTAAACTTCTTTTCAGTTTCATTGAGAAGTAGAACAAAGTTTTTCCTTACTAACATTATTATAATCTGTAACCTTTGACAATGAAATACAATGTCAAAACTCGCGGATGTTTTTTATCACTTAAATTATATTAGCTGTTCTTACAATAATTTTCTTCTTGGCGAACTTTTTATAATCTAAGTTTGATTATTTAAAACACATACGAATATAATTTCTCGTTGCCCCGTTTAGATTTTTAAAAATTTACAGTGCGTTCTGCCTTAGATAGGATTAAAATTATTTATGCTATAAATACCGCCATACGAAAATTTGCATTTTGGAGGTTACCTCGGTTTTCTTGTATTGCATAGTTGGAAGAAGTTAAATAAATTTAGTGCCTTTTAGATCCTGATTCTTCTCACGCCAAACGGTGAGAATTTTTAGAAGTCTTGTATCTATTAGAATAGCAAATAACTGTTTAATTTGTAGTCTTATTAAAACTTTAATTAAAATTGTTTAGCGTAGATTTAATTATTAATTGCTTAAAAGATATTAGATTAAAAGTCAAAGCTTATGTTTTTTCGTTTTCTTTTTTATCATAAAGCATTATATTCACAAAAATGGTAGATTACTTGCGTATTATCACGGTTTCGTATAAAGCCATGTACTTGACTTTCAAACCAATATCAAAGATATCGATTGATAGCATTACATTTCTGTAAATTTTAAGCAATCCTTTTCGATAATTTTTATCATATTATGGAATGTACAAAGGTACCTAAATGTATATCTACTACCTTAAATATTCCCACACTTGAAAAAATAAATGTGGGAATAGTACATTTTAACGCATACTAATATGTGAAATGTTTGGTTCTCTAAAAAGCATAATTAAGTTTCTGATTCAGATGTTTGCATCATCTGATCTTTTCTCATATTAATTTTCCACATTGAAGATAACATAAAGTCATTAAACAATTCAATTAAAATTAATTTTCTCTAAACTTGTTTTGCCATAAATTGTAGTATCTAACAATAAAAAATTAGTGGAATTACTTGTATTTATTATTACAATTCCATTAAACGCTTGGAAGATTTCCAACAGAAAATTTTCTTTGAATACAAAAACCTGTACATCTTTGTTCAGTATTTTTATAGTGGCCAATGACTCAGTTTTAGGTTATTTTAAGTAAAGAAAGTAAATTTCTGAACGTTTAGTCTTTAGCAATTCTTTAGCACCTAAACGCTACTAAGACAACTGAATTATAATTATTTCTAATAGCACAAGCACAATGTGCTCTGATAAAATGCAGAAAAACCTTAACAAAATTTTAATTCCGTAAATGTTTTTTGAATAATAATCTGTTTACAACTCTCAAAAAAATCATCCTTTATCACTTAATATTGTTTTCGCTTACTTACTTGTTTTGCAAGGAAGATAAGTGTAATCTGGTTTTTGGTGTTTTTATGTCCCATACTACTAGCTACCATTTGTAATTTATTTGGTGTTTTATATTCCTAAAAGTGTGCCTAACTATAAAATGAGCCTCGTCTGCAGCGAACAAATACTTAAACAATAGGTAGGTACTTATAGAAATAAAAAAAATTGTGAGGGAATTAAAAAAAAATTAACACAAAACGATCAATTACGTTTTGTAGAATAACGCTGTCTAAAATTCTTAATTTTGACAGTCTATTTCTTTCTGTTTATCCTTCTAATCAAATAAACTTAATTCCTACGGATACAAAAAATAATAATATATTAAAAGAAACTATCAGATAATTGGATTATTCCTATAATACATGCAATTATTATTACGATGGGTCTTAACTCTCTGTCTTACATTTTGTTTTTATCGACGTTGCCGTCGGTTCCGTACACAAACTTGCACCACTCTTTTTTATTAGCACTAAGCATTTTTGCGTCTTGCCATGTTATTCCTCTGTTCTTCAGTATTCTTCCTATGGTATTGTTCCATGTTTCTTGCGGCCTGCCTCTATTTCTTTTGTTTTCTACTTTCGTACTCCATAGTTTTTTCACCTGCCTTTCTTGTCCATTCTTTATAAATGTCCCCATCAACTTGATTGTCTCATTTATATACATTTTAATATTGTTGCTATTCCTACTTCTTCTCTTATATCGTCGTTCCTGATTCGATCTATTAATGTTACACCATTCACTCTTCATAAGTATTTCATTTCCGTAATTTGTCTCTTGCCCTTTAAGTTTCTCGATGTCACCCAGGTTTCACATCAACGTGTTAAAATTGGACGAGATACTGTTCTGTAAACATTCTTTTTTTGTTTGTCTTGTAACTTCATTTTTATTTCATGATAGACTCTATTGACTTTTTTTATCCTTTTAAATAAATAATATTCCATAATAAAATGGTATTATCAGTGTTATTCAATAAAAATCAAAACCATTTAAGAATAAGAATAAGGATGTTGCCCAACGACCTTTATCCCTCGTCTGCGTCTCTGTGTTATCACGAACAACTTTGTTAGTATTTTGACCAATTTTATACTATAAACAGATTGCACGTACTTTCATCATGTTTGTTAATATCTTTCGCTTATATCAGCTAACGATTGAGACATGCTTTTCAATTTATGACATTTTATAATTAAAACTAGTTGAAATCCGCGGGATTACAGAACCAACTTCGAATACCACAGGTGTGCGAAAAGTTAACAATAGCGCGTGCGCAGTTATCATTGAAGCAAATGAATATTTACTATGAACTTTTTTGATAAGCGTAAACGTCTTTGTAGAATCCATGTTTTATGTCTTCATAAAGTCAAAATTTGCTTATATCGACATTTCGATTTTGAAGTCGATTATATCAACAACTATTAGAGATATCGAAAAGCGGATTGCAGGTCTGTAATCAGCGTAAGATTTCACATAGGTTCAATTGCTCTATCACATTGGGAACCATGCAACGGACTCGGACGCACGAACCGACCGACAGACGGAATATTGAATTCAGTAACGAACGAAGTTTGTTGAAAATGTAACTTGAGCATAATTTTGTTTACAACAAATTCCTGTCCATCGAAATAATTTAATGTGAACTAGTAAAATAATAGTAAATTTTGTATAACAACCATGAAATGTATATGCTCCGTAAGGTGATAGTACAGAGAGTTTTGTAAAAAAAAACGGTTATAGTCCCAAAACGGGATAAATTGCTTTAAAAATGTGCCAAATTGAAGCGAGGAACATAAGTGATTTTTTTCCCCTTTTTGTAACAGAAGACATGACTGGTATCAAATTAAACCTTGTTTTAACTGTCCCATAAGTTATCTTCACGAATTATGCCTTATCTTGCTTAAAGACATTTAAACTCAATGCATTTTCTTAAATCTTGCAGAGTTTGAATCCACGTTTCTTTTTTTTTGTTTTTGCTGTTGGGTGGATTTTTGTATAGCTGGAGAACAAATTCAGCTTTTCATTTCACCCATACTTGCACATGTTTTTAAAATTAGGTACGCCATTTTCAACTATCCATTTCAATGGAAAAATGCGGTCGTGGTTTGTAAAAGTAATGTTGCGAATTGTGAAGGAAAGACCAGTAGTTTTAGAGACTATTTTGTGGTTAGTGTGAATCAAATGGTATCAGTCAATTTCGCTGCTGGGAAATAATCGTACCTACCTATTTACCCTAAATCGAAATAAACGCTTATATAGTAGTTTTTGATGTAAATACCAAAACATTCCACACACCTTTTGTGTAACTTTCATAGTTTCATCTAATCCCCTTCATGTTTAACAATCTGATCCCCTGAAAATGTATAATGAAGAAGAAAAAGAGCCTTGAAAACATGGCCCCCTAATACAGCTTTGTGAAGTTATTCGTAAAATCCTTGGTTTGGATGTTTTGCAAAACATAAATAAATGCATTCCATTTTAATGATTAAATGTTGGACGCATTCCCAAAGCGCGGTTGGAAAATCCTGGTTAACATCGGCACTTCGTACAAACGGTTTTAAGCGGTTGGTAATTTTAAATTAAATAACTATTTATAAATAAACATCAAATAAAATAACAGCCTTGAGCATCCTTGAGCTTGACATTGCATCGTTTAAATGCAATTATTGAACACGATAAAATGCAGTAAAGTTATTATAATGACGTACCTAGAAAGAATCTTGTAATTGCTGTAATTTTACATCAAGATACAAGATTTTGAAGGTTTTTTTAATGTACTTGAGGGTCGATTAATACCATAAAGTGTATAAATCATTATGAATGAATGATATAGTATTGTAATTGTAATTATTATGATTTCATTCCTCATAGATTACGTACAATTTTATCCTTAAGGTATGTTGTTAAAAACTAAAAGTCATTAGTTTGTTTATCTTTTTACACATTACTGTAATTACTTGTACAGTTAATGGATTTTTAGTTAAAATATTTAAAAAATTCCACTCGTATCTAAACGTAATATGTATTATGTCTCACGCACTTAGAAAATAGTTGACATTGAAATGTCATTTTATAACCTTTAAAGATACCTATTTAATTTCCGTCAAGTAACGGCGCATTATTTATCTCTATTAATAATAAATAAATAAATTAAAAATCGTCCTGTATTTATTATCCGCATCCCATCTTCAACATACCTAATATATCTCTAAATGATCTAATAATATAATGGCAGTAGAAGGCGAAATTTGTGCTATTATAAAAGTAAAATTGTTATGTAAAGCACTTACGTTATCTAATGTTTATCTTGCGCCGGCGCCGCTACGCGATTTAAATAACAGTAAATTTCGGAATTTAGGGACTCACTTGATAAATAAATGTTGATAATTAATTAATTTGTATAATTAGCAGAGATGTCTGAGAGAAAGCAATTGGTTATATAACTTCGACCCTCGATTTTTGGTCACCGATGCATCAAGCATCAACATTTGAAATGGTCCACCTCCTTCGTGTTAGATCATTACCGTTGAGTAAAAACCTTTCACTCAACGTCATTACTTATCAAATTGTTATAATCATCCACTTATTTTATAATATTATGTAATAATGGTTATGTTATAATGCGCAATATAGCAGTTCATAGCAAGTATTAGTCGAGTCTCGGAACTGTGCATAAGCATATCATAGGTACCTTTATGTCTATTTTAGGTGGCCTTGCTTTATGCCCCAAGACCATGTCGAGTCTTGGTATTGCCATCGATGCACTCCAAAAAATTTCCGGATAGATAGACGCCTTGCGATATTATAAGTGACTATTTTCCTCAGAAAATTTCAACCAATCATATTAATGCATATTACAGAAATCACCTAGCAACAAACGAATATCACCGAGTATTCGATGCACCATGAAAATATCTGGGTATTTGCACATGTGCATAGAGTGAATATTTTTTGAAATTTTAAAAACATTCGGGCTATTAATTATCAAAATGCATTTATTGATTTAAGTGACAAATAAGTAGGTACTCGAATAATCCCAAACATCGTTTACGCTGCACTTTCAATTTATTCAGTCGGACTCATTTATTTATGGGCCTATTTTTCAGAGGGATTATCCTATTTAACTACAGGATTTCTTAAGAATTTCAGTGACCAATCGCTAAAAATACCGTTACTGCTTCTCGGGTATTGACCAGATGTAGTATGTTTTATTGATTTGCAATAGGTACACAAAAATGAGATAAATTCTATTTTGTTTTCTGTTTCAGATTCAGACTTGATAAATAAATTTTATTAGTTCATTCCTGTGGCGGGGGATGTGATGGGGCGGCACTTTTCTTGTGCCCCTAAGCGGCAGAAGCATAAATCCTCCTCTGTATAATAATAATACTTTATTTGTCCAAACAGACACAACGTCCAGAAGTGGACAATATCAAGTGTTCAACTTAAATTAAAGTGGATTAGTGGATACATGTGAAAGTAAACATGAAGTACAATATAAAACAAAATTAGTAGACTTAATGTATTAAAATAAGCAATGACTATGAAACTAATGAGTTAAATGAAGAAATTTAACAAAAAGAACAGTACACTAATGGATAACTAAATTACTACGTTTAGCAACGTCGACGTTATCCGTTTTCTAATTTAACTTCGTGCTTTTTTAATGATGTGTTCCATATTAGAGCCCCATATTCCAGTTTACTTCTAACCAATGACTGTTCAACGAAAAGCGCCCAGGAGTATAGCGACTTCAGTGGTGTTATAACTCTAACAAACCACATATATTATTAAATGGGATGGTCTTTCCTACAATTGGAAGAAAAAAAATTTTTTTACAAGCAGTCAATTCGTTGTTGTGACGTAATCGTCAATTTTTTTAAATTGCACGATCTAATTTTTTTTGTCTATTTTTGTAGAGAATTTTACGTACTTTTCATCTATCTAAACATTTACTACGATCTTTTTATTTTTTTTTATTTTTTTTTTAATTTGTC
This sequence comes from Pyrocoelia pectoralis, assembly GCA_036250285.1. NCBI lineage: Eukaryota > Metazoa > Arthropoda > Insecta > Coleoptera > Lampyridae > Pyrocoelia > Pyrocoelia pectoralis. The sequence continues at coordinate 67,737,838 of CM070074.1, forward strand.
AGTTCAACATTAGACGTGTTATACATGACATTTTTGGTGTAAAATAATTAGACTACATAATATTTACATTACTGTGTTGCCATTTTAAGACATTTTTGAGAATAATGTAAGAAACTAATTCGATCTAGTAGGCCGTTACATCAACACTTTTATAGAAACAAAATTATTAGACATAATAGTTTCTTGCATTTTTCTCAAAATTGTCATAAAATGGCAATATAGTATTGTAAATATTATGTAGCCTAATTATTTACACCAAAAATGTCATGTATAACACTTCTAATGTTGAACTGGCAAATTAAAAAATAAAAAAAATTAGATCGTGCAATTTAAAAAAATGGTTGATTACGTCACAACAAACGAATGACTGCGTGTAAAAAAATTTTTTTTTCTTTAAATTGTAGGAAAGACCATCCGATTTAATAATATATAATTATGGTTTGTTAGAGTTATAACACCACTGAAGTCGCTATACTCCTGGGCGCTTTTCGTTGAACAGTCTGTATAAGGATATAATTTTATTGTTGACACATTGCTAAAGTCCCTACTGACGCGAATGATAAAACCTAGAGTTTTATGTGACTGATTAACTATGGTGCTAATATGTGATGAGAATGATAGCGTCTTGTCCATGAGAATTCCTAAATCTTTGGTTTCCGTATACCTACTTAGAGAGGTATCTCCTACGGTATAATTAAATTGAATATCGTTTAGCTTGCGCGAAAACACTACCACTTTACACTTCGAAATGTTTAAATTCAGTTTTCGTATAAATGGTTCAAATCGGCTTGAAGCCTTTCACAATCTGACATGCTGCTTATTTGGGTGTAAATTTTTAAATCGTCCGCGAACAGAAGTTTTTGCGATGATATTACTGATGGTAAGTCGTTGATCAACATCACGAATAAAAATGATCCCGGGTTAGAGCTCTGGGGTACACCAGAGGATGGTGTACAGGAATCGAAATCATAACCATTATACAACAAATTGTTGCCGTTTAATTAGGTAAGAGGTAATAAGTTGAACAATTTGATGACTAAACCCATTGGCGATTAGTTTGTTTATAATAACGTGGTGGTCAATTTGATCAAATGCTTTATGAAAGTCTGTGTATATCATATCTACTTGTCCTCTGTTATCTATTGCTTCCGAACAGTACTGTACAAAAACTGCTAAATTGATTATAGTCGATCTCTTGCTGATAATAATTATATACTTACACATAAGTAAAATAGAGATGAGGTCTATTGCTCACAAAGGTGTTATGTAGAATGAGAAGTAAAATAAAAACTCACAACCTCCCCTTTAGCTTGTACTTGTAACTATTAACAATTAATTATTTATGACGACGAGTCAATCGACATGTTTCGGGATCGACAGATCCCATTCTCAAGCATCGTTAAAATGTCAGTATTTAACTTATGATTTCTTATTTATAAGATCTGAAGGGAAAAAGGTAATCACTATAACATTAACATTATGGATTGGGAAAATGTCTTCAAAGAGAAATTTTCAATAATTACTAAAATTGGTTGCTTAAAGGGTTCTCACAATGAGGAACCCAAAGTTAGGTCCACACTTTAAGGTCTTCCATTGTTAGAAATAAGGATCGCCACAATCTACTGGATGCTTCTGGAGTTTACCAACTTAAGTGCCACTCGTGCCCCTCCTTCTACATCGGGCAAACAGGGAGATCTTTCACGACGAGAATTAGTGAGCACGTCAAGTCCATCAAAAATAATAATTATTATCATAAATCCGCTATGGCCGAACATATTCTAACCACGGGTCATTCTTTTGATTCCAAAATTGACTTCCGTATATTACATAAATGTAAGAAAGGCCCTCTATTGAATAGTTTGGAAATTTTCGAAATCTCTCGTCACAAACATAACCCTGGATTACTCAATGAAGTTGTAGATTTTCAATCTTTCATGATCAGTTCACTCTGTATGTAACGTTTTAGTACCTTTCAGTTTTACCCTAGTCCCCCTTTGGTTAATGTTGGCTTGCCTGCGTGCAACTATTGCTCCCTGTCATTTCATCTTGTACCGCATTTGTAGTCAGTAACTTTTTCCATAATTTTACTTCATTTTTCATCTGTTTTAATCATGGCCCTTCAGGCATATCATGGGGTATCTACTGAGATCCCCTTTAGTGTATAATACAAATTAATTGTTTGCAACGTCCATTTGTTTGGCTCGTTGTAATATTGTAATTTAAGTGTCTCCCCTCAGGTAAGATTGTTAGGTTACCTACCATATGTTTCTAACTTGTTCCATTTTAGCTATACTTTAACCAATAATGTTAATATTTCGTCAACTGTAATTATAAGGAATGCTGTAACTTATTTATAACCTTCGAATTTTAAGCTTGATAATGGAATTAGCTAATTCCGAAACATGTCGCTTATTGATCACCAACTTCATCGTTTAATTGTATGACTTCCGTCTCCACTTTATTAAACTAATTTAAGGGGAAGGTTGTGCGTATTTTACTTACATACCTATATCAATTCCCCCCTTCGTGAAAAATGGACTCCACTAAGATACCTACTACTTTTTTAATATAAATCAAACTTTCTTTCGAAACAATTTGAGTAAAAAATGTGAAAAAAATGTATACTCACTGCGTTAGAAAAGTGGTTTTAGGTACTATACTCTTGTGGTTTTTGAGTATACTCGCTCGCTTCGCAACACAACACAAAACGAGCCACACTCGTCTACTATAACTTCATTTTTCCAAATTTTTTGCGTAATATACTATTACATTTTGTAAAAATGTATTGTGGCATTTGAAGCCTCATCTTATCCTCTTCTTTCTAAATCTCAATCATAGGACTCGTGATATGAGAGAACAACAGTCGATAAGTTAACTGCTAGGTATTTAAAAGAAGAGCGAGAACAAACGGTTTCAGGTGTTACGATGACTAAACCAATGGGAAGCAAGAACCCAAGAAATGTATGATTAATAAGTTTGTAACGTGCAATTATTGTCGAAAGAAAGGTCATGTCATGGTCGATTGTGGAAAAGCTGTAAATTGGGAAATTCTTAAGCACCTAAAAATGGACACGCTTCAGGTGCTGAAGAATAGTTTAACCGTGTGATACTGCACAATTTTGAAAACAATTTATTTAGTTTTCTTACATGTTATATTATCTTGAAAACAAATAAAAAATTTTCTCAGATTTATAATAACTCCCACGCAGTACGACAAAATGAATTTTTGAATTTCTAAGAACATTCCCATCTGTTTCGTTTTCTTTATCTTAATGTTAATCAGAATTAATTAATTAATTAATTAATATGGTTAATTCGTTATTTTACCTTACTTTGTTTGTCGCACGAAATTCATTCGCTAAATTGATCCTATTCTTTCCCAAATTAAACATACACTGACGATTATATTATATGGATGATAACAAATCTCATAAATCAATAAATATTGCACACAATTCGGAACTAAAGTAATCTTTTTCTTGGTTTTTGCAGTATTAAATGTATTTTTTTCTATGTAATGCATATTACGTAATAAAATCAGAAGAACAAATTAAATATAGATCGGAAATAATGTGAGTAGAAGGTATTACTTAACATTAGATTACTGGATAAGTCTATGCCAAGAATATGTCTGCCATTTATAAATATTTTATTTGTAAATTTAGAGCTAGGTACTAAAGGCCAAATTGTAAAATGTTAATATCCATTGTAGAAACAATTCGTACTTTAACCACATGTGTAACTGGTCAATGTACAAGATTCCCAACAAATTCAACTTTGACCCTAAACGTACTGACTCGTGATGGCATAATGCATTAATTATTTATAAGCGCGTTATTAAAATGTCATAGTTTTAAATTTTTTTAATAAAATGTTGCTGAATATGAAATAATTTGTTATAATTTTCAAAGTTCAGTGTATGAACTGCTTTTATTTATAGTTTGTATACTTGATTCACATTGTTATCATACTGCTTTTTAAAAATATGTCCTCTGATCAACAATGTAGGTACCTACAGAAAGAAGAACACGTATATAAAACGAATGTAGTAGCAATTCATATTAATGTGTTACGGCACTATTTTCGAGAACAAAACCTTTGAAATGAGTGACACGAAATGCAAAATTTCTTCAAAACGTTGAGAAACTAATCAGTCTGCATCAAAGGTAAATAACTAAGTAGCTTTTCGTTACCTTTCGCTTCTACAATTAGTCTCTTAACACTCACTAAGATAACCACAAAGTGTAGGTATATACTTTACAAAAGGTTGTCAAGGGTCAAGAGTGTGTTCTTTCTATACTCTTAAATACAAATAAAAATTAGACTGAAATAAGGGCAGGATAAAATCAAACTATTTGGCTTCTTTACCCAACCAATTTTTTTCTATGAATAAAGCCTTGCAATATAACTATTCCGAAATGGATCCTGATACCACAAAATTTAATCCTTGCCCATTGAATTAATGTAATGTGAACAAACCTCATACCTGTAAGCAATAAGGGTATAATGCTAGTAGTCCGATGTTTCCCGGAAAAACAAAGTGCGAAAGCGCATCTTCAAATTATTTTTATCTTAAGATATCGATGGTTGAGAACCCCAACCACGTATGTCAAAATACCCAACTTTATAGGAGAATAATAATAATCTTAATAAAACGTATAATTTTAAAATTAACATTAATTTTATTGACCAACTATTATTCAGGGGTCATTTAAAACTGATTTTGACATACGAGGTTTGTCTCGGAATGGGAATCAACAATAAAAGAAAGATCGAATATTTTGTCATACGTGGTTGCTGTTCTCAACCATCGATATGCGTTATTTCTTGCTCTTCTTTGAGGATTCCATACTCTTCAAAGGAGAAAAAGAAATCTATTCCACTTAATTAAATTGAATTAACGCGAGTTTCCATTTTCTCTTCTTTAATTGTGTTTTAATAATAAGCCACAATTTCAAACATTTCCTTAATTTTCATCAAACGAGAAAGACCGGATCGAACTAATGCAGTTTTGTTGATACTTATCTAACATTATTAGACCATTAACGGTAGATTTAAAAATTGAGACTAACCAGTACAGGTTTTGGCTGATAATTGTGTCACACATTAGTGTTATTTGTGCAACTAGAGAAAAAGATCATTTTGAACTTGATGCTATTCATTATAAATATCCCATTGGCTATAACTAATTACATACAAATAATAGCTTTGTCATCATCATCATATTGTCTTGCCATTAATAGTTATGCGTACCTATAATATAAAATGTTATCAGTGGCGGCTGATCTTAAAGTACTATTGGGTGTGTTGTATAAAAATTAAAAATAAAATTTTCAAAATTCCGTTTGCTGCATTTTTAAACAGTAAAACAACACAAAGCTCTAACTAAAAGCATTCTATTAATTTAACTCACTTAATTAGTAATTTTAATAAAACGCCATTTACATATGTACATTAATTAGGTATTAAAATTAATATAATATTCACAACCTACACCATTCTTACTGGTGTGAGATTTAAATTATTTATATGTTAAATAAGTAACAGTTGTAAAATTGGGTCGCATAAAATAGAGTTTACGCCCGGCCTAGGGTTGAACTGACGGTTTTGCCACCCATTTACCAACCCATATGGGTTGCTAAAATCGTCAGTTCAACCCTGGGCCAGACGTGAACTCTGGTTTGTGCGACTCAATTCTCAACATCGGAAAACATTCAGCGAATTGATGAGTTGATTCGCAATAATCGATAGATTGCACAAATTGGGTACCGAGACTTCTTACCGACACTTAAACGCAAAGGTATCAACCGCGCTTTTTCTCAGTTTGAACGTGAAGGAGAAAACATCAAAAGACAAAAACGTGCTCGTCAGCAGACAAAATTACCGGTTTTGTGACGTTCAAGTTCTTATTGTGGAATGATTTTTTAAGGGAAAGTGTCCTGCGAAGCTTCTGATCCACGTAAAAACTTTTAAATGCACGAAATGGAGGAAAATGTGGTTGCTTCTGTTCAGACCATATACTATAAGTAGCTAAATAAGTACCTACCTAAATCATAAACCATATAGTATTTAATTCTGGAATTATTTATTTATTACAGTAGGTAGAAGTACAATAGACTGATTTGTTCATGATATTTATTCAACTTTTATAATAGCAAAGAGTATATTTTGATAATAGTTCCTGTTCAAAATAATTTTGTCAGTTTAATTAAAAATTGTTTTTCCGTATTTTATAATAAAACGTACTTTTTCTTGGATATTCAAAAATAAAAAAAAAACTATAGGGTACTCCCCAATAAATTGATGGCATTTTCGGCTAAACCGGAAGTTAAAAACAATTTATATAGGTACATATCAAATTTTACAAAAATCGCTTAATAGACAACGGAAATAATTGATTCGCTCCGGTACTTTTATTTGTGTATGTGGTGTGGGTACAAATGTAGGTACCTATTTCAATCTGTTAAATCAACCTTTACAATTTCTAGACAAATGTGTGATAAATGTGAGTAATTGAATGACTTTAATGTTGTGCTCATTAATTAAACAGGGCAAAGTACACTGGTACAGTTTAGCCTGCTGAGTTTGTATTCTCTGACTAATAATCAGCTGCCCATGTTTACTTATTTGGGAATTGGTCAAATTTGTTGGAAATGTACCTACTTCTATTTTATATTCATTCAAATAGGAGACTGGGATTTATTTCCACATATGCTTTTCGAAAGTACACAGAGCATGTAAAATCCTCTATGGCTAGTGTTATCTATAAATCTCTTTAAATTATGCATTATGTAAATATATTTGTAATCGGGTTCAATTAAAATGCCATCATATACAATGCATACACATTTTTCATATATGACATTTTTTCACGTACACCCAGAGAACAGTTGCTGATAATTAATTCCATATGCATAGAAATATCAATAACAATAATTGTGGTAACGTATATTGCTGGGCGTTAACAGCACGTGGAATTACGATAACGCGTGTGTACTGATGATCCTCTGTGTTTCCCTTTTTAAGAATAGGTAACTTAAAGATCTTGAATGAAGATGGAAATTCAGGTCGTCTAGATATTCCAATAAATGGTCATTCTGTAAATAGGAATGCAATCAATTACATATTAAAATTAGAGTGCATAATCACATGATTGTGATTAATGCGTGTAGGATGTATGTTAAAATACATTGCAGGGCTTATTACACATGCACATAGCGATGACGCTGTTTGATAAAAACGGAATTTTTTAATCGTGAACTGAATGAAATAAGCTATTCGTAATAGTAATTGGAATTTTTAAAGAATCTGTTGGCACGTACCCCAACAAACTCGTTTATATTGTATTATTGTTATACCTCAACCCCCGCTCCGGCAGGTAGGGAGGTAAAGTTCTAGTTTTAGGAATTAATGTGACTTGACAAACTGTACTCTTCTCGTTAGGTTAACACCAAAATAAATTCGAGCGAAAAGAGAAAATACTCGGTGGTTTTAATTATGAACCGCGCAACATGGTCCTTCGAACCGAATTATTTATCGCAATCGTATTAATTAAAATTTATTAAATCGTAATGTTACAAGTGCACGCAGTGATACCACGCAGAAAAATCATCGAAAGAATAAGTAACCATCCCTCGACACAGCTATTCACGTAAGTAAGTCTCGTTTCCTTTATTATTACATACATCCTCTCGTATATATTTATATTACACGTTCTCGATTCTCGTACACGTTCTGTGTTATTACATCTTCTCAAAATGTCGGAATTAAAATCATTAATTGCCAAACGCGGTGCTGTAAAAGGCCAACTAACTAGATTTTCCACATTTATAAATGCCTACGACAACTCAAAATCAACGGAATTAAAATTTAGATTCGAAAAATTACTGGGAATTTTAGATGAATTTAACATTGTACAGGAAGAAATTGATGTTTTGTGCGAAATAAATTCCAATGTCGATGAGTCATCTAAGAATTTCCAAGAAAGAGAAAGTTTTGAAAATGAATACTACAAACTCGTTGCGTTGGGTAAAGAATACTTAGAACCGGTTACAAATTTACCTCAATCTCAAAATAACCCTATTGAATTCAAAAGCAAGACCTTTAAATTACCTGCTATTGATTTACCTTCCTTTAACGGTAATTACGACCAGTGGTTGTCCTTCTACGAAACTTTCAAAAGTTTAATTCATAATGACAATTCTATCACAGATATTCAAAAACTTCATTATTTAAAATCCTGTTTAAAAAATGAAGCAGCTAAAGTAGTAGAATCGCTAGCCACAACATTCGAAAATTACGCGATAGCATGGGATTTACTAGTCAAGCGTTACCATAACAAAAAATTAATAATTAAAAATCACGTTAGCGAATTATTTGCATTACCTACCGTTACAAAGGACAATTCCACTGCAATGCGCCAATTAATTGATAAGATAACGTTAAATCTAAAGGTTTTACATAGTTTAGGGTTGCCCACCGAACAATGGGATGTTTTAATTATTTACATAATTGTTAGTAAGTTAGATTATATTACCGCTCGTGATTGGGAAAATAACAATACCACAGATATTCCCGCGTTAGGTGACCTGATTGATTTTTTAAAACATAAGTGCGAATTGTTAGAGTCGTTGCAATTTGATAAGGGAAGTAAAGTTACCGTCAATCAAGGCTCAAAACCTACGTATCAACGCTTTGTAAATAATGCGGCGCTCTCAGTAGAGAAAACAACTCAAATTAAGTGTTCTTTTTGCAACCAATCCCATTTCATATACACATGTGAAAAATTTAAAGAACTAACCATGGAAGATGCTTTCCAAGAAGCAAGACGTTTAAAACTTTGTACCAATTGCTTACGCGAAGGCCATAGTAACATAAATTGTAGATCCAGTGGATGCAAAAAGTGCCATAAAAAACATAATACGCTATTTCACGGTAAAAAACCACTTACGGAACCCTCCATGAGCGCAAACCTGCAAGATTCAAATACGACCTCTTGCAATCATGTTGGAAAAGAATTTAATTCCAATGTGTATACGCTTTTATCGACCGCGTGTTTGGACATTTTAGATTCTAGAGGCCAGTTTCACACATGTAGAGCTTTACTAGATGCAGGTAGCCAGTCAAACTTTATTACCAATGATCTCGCGAACAAATTACAATTACCCTCGAATCACATTGATTGGAAAATTATTGGAATTAATCAAACGTATCGTCCGTTAATAAAATAGTAAACGTTACTATCAAATCAAAATTTAATAATTTTAAATCAAATATCGACTGCTTAGCATTACCCAAAATTACGGAGCAATTACCGAATTTCGATCTTGATCGCAGTTTATTTAAGATTCCATCGGGAATCAAATTAGCGGATAATAATTTTAATAAAGCGTCCCCTATCGATGTACTGTTGGGAGCAGAGATTTTTGGACCCTTTTATGTGTAGGGCAGATCAAAATTAACAATCAACCAACGCTTCAAAAAACACATTTAGGTTGGATATTCGGTGGGAATGCCTTATTATCAAACACCTCAAATCATCGTACAACCCGTACTGTAAATCAAGTAAACCTCGATATGCTCAATGACAACATCAAACCCTTTTGGGAATTAGAGGAAGTGAAAGACAGTCAGTGCACTTACTCGTCAGAAGAACTAGAATGCGAAAATCATTTTTTAAGCACTTACTCTCGAAACACACACGGGAGGTTTATAGTAAGGTTGCCGTTCAAAACCAATCCCTCAAAATTAGGCTCCTCAATTCGAAATGCTCAAAATAGATTCAATAAGTTAGAAAATCGCTTTCAAAAACAACACGATTTAAAATTCAAATACACGGCATTTGTAGACGAATACATTAAATTAGGGCAACAATTTTGTAAAGAAGAAGAACTACCTATAATATCCACTTATTCTATAGCTAGACGAGTCATAGAATCTCCGAGCTTTAGATTCGAGTTGCATGGTTTTTGCGATGCGTCACAAAAGGCATATGGAGCGTGTATATATATCAAATCAATTTCAAATAATCAGTTAGTTACTCATAGCCACTTATTGTGCTCCAAGTCTAGAATCGCCCCGCTTAAAATTATAACGATCCCGAGACTCGAACTATGTGCAGCGTTACTTTTATCTCGCTTGGTTAATAAAATCATACACGCAATAAATATAGAGTTTAGCCAGATCAAATTATATACCGATTCGACCATTGTGGTGGCTTGGATAAATACTGCTCAGCCCAGGTTAAAAACTTTCGTTGCAAACCGCGTCTCAAAGATTCTAATGAGCACTAAGACTGAGATGTGGAATCACGTATCTACCAAAGACAACCCTGCTGACATTATTTCTCGGGGCAGTTTGCCCAGCGAATTGGCCAAATTACAATTGTGGTGGCACGGGCCAGAATTTTTAAGTATTCCAAATGTTGAAACTCCAAAGCAACCGGACATTTTAAAAATAGAAAATATACCCGACCTAAAATCACCTAAAACGACATGTTATATAACTAACACGATAACGTCATTAGATATTCTCGAAAAAACCTCTTCATTTAGACGTTTATGTCATGTAATAGCATATTGCAATCGATTTATTAACAATGCAAAAAATAAATCATCCAAGCAAATTGGAAACTTAACAGTCTCAGAAAAACGTCACTCTGAAATATACATTATTCGAACTTTGCAAAACAATGCATTTCCTAATGAAATTAGACGGTTGAAGGAAAGGCGAAACATCGCCAGTAATAGTCCTCTTCTATCTCTAAACCCATTCATAGACGAAAACGATTTGCTGCGGGTGGGAGGGCGACTACGTAATTCTGATCTACCGTTTGAGTCGAAACATCAAATAGTTTTACCAAAACATAATCTAACGCGCGCACTGATCCGCGAAGAACATATACGACTGTTACATGCGGGTCAATTGACGACCTTACACTCGCTTAGGAGAAAGTATTGGCCCATTGCAGGGAAAGAGCAAGTTAAGAATGTACTAAGACAATGCGTAAAATGTTACAAAGTAAATCCTGTTGCTTGCGAACAACTTATGGGGAACTTACCCATTGATCGCGTTACGTCCGCACGACCGTTCATCCATTGCGGAGTCGATTATGCCGGTCCATTATCGTTAAAGGAGGGCAAAGGGCGAGGCAAAAGGTTAATTAAAGGCTATATTTCATTGTTCATTTGTATGGCCACCAAAGCGATTCATCTGGAAGTGGTTGGAGATTTAACCACAGAATCGTTCTTGGGGGCAGTTAAGCGCTTCATTTCGCGCAGAGGTCACGTAACTGATTTTTATTCTGACAACGGAACCAATTTTGTAGGAGCAGAACGGGAATTTAAAAAACTTTTGAGCTCTGAAGCGTTTAAAAACTCACTGATATTGAATTTAACAGCACAACACATCAATTGGCACTTTATTCCACCAAGGGCACCTCATCAAGGTGGTATGTGGGAAGCTAGCATTAAGCTAGTCAAGCAAAATCTAAAGCGAATAATAGGCAGCGCGAACCTCACTTTTGAGGAGATGTACACAGTTCTGGCGGGAATTGAGGCGTGCATAAATTCCCGACCAATAACCCCTTTAAGCAACGATCCTAACGACCTAAGATCCTTATCCCCAAGTCACTTCCTTATTGGAGACTTGCTTACGGCACCAATAGAACCAGACGTTACACATTTAAGAATGAATACGTTGTCACGATGGCAGCTAGTGGAACAATTGAAACAGCACTATTGGAAGCGCTGGAAACGGGAGTACTTGAATCAGCTACAACAGCGAACTAAGTGGAAGCTCGCGAAACACGATCTCTCCGTCGCAGACATGGTGATGGTGAAAGAAGATAACCTTCCTCCATTGCAATGGTCCTGTGGACGAGTGACGGAGCTACATAGTGGGAGTGATAATAAAGTCCGTGTAGTTTCGGTTAAAACTAAGGGTGGCGTAGTAAAACGCGCAATTAACAAAATATGTGTATTACCGCTAGATGATGTAAAGGACAACAGTGTAGGCTAAGTGTACCGAGTTAAGTTTAATTCATTTATAATGTTAAGTTTGTTATTGTGTTCACGTTTGTATATAATATGTTTCTTGTCTTAGTAGTTAAGCAAATTAACTCACAGTAGTTGGATGGACATTTCACTTGTAATTAATATTTCATTTTTTTTGTTAATTCTAGCTAATTATTGTAATTGTATAACATTTCTTTACATTTTTTATTTTTGAAAGAACGAATACTTTCAAAGGGGGCGGCATGTTGGCACGTACCCCAACAAACTCGTTTATATTGTATTATTGTTATACCTCAACCCCCGCTCCGGCAGGTAGGGAGGTAAAGTTCTAGTTTTAGGAATTAATGTGACTTGACAAACTGTACTCTTCTCGTTAGGTTAACACCAAAATAAATTCGAGCGAAAAGAGAAAATACTCGGTGGTTTTAATTATGAACCGCGCAACAGAATCCATATACAGATTTATTAGTTATGTTATTAATTGAATACTGATCATTTTCACTACATATTCTGCTGACACCTGTTCTGCCAAACATTTTATTTGGACATACAAATTTCTGAATTGTGGAGATCGACAACGCTTTGATAGTCACAAGCTTTTGCCAGCGACTTCCTCCGCGTTGACTTCGGTTACAACGGTAAGGTAAGTTTTATTTCCTATTTTACCCCCTTAGGGGTTGAATTTCAGAAATCTTGAAACACGTCTGTCTTTAGTTTCTAACCGAAAGGCCATATACCAATTTATATGGATTTAACTTAAAAAACAAACTTTCATCCCCTATATTACCCCCTTAGGGGTTGAATTTCGAAAAATCCGGCCTTATCTCTTTCTACATCATGAAAGGAACCTCTGTGCAAAATTTCAACTATCTAGGTTCAAGGGTATGGGCTAGGCGTTGATGAGTCAGTGAGTCAGGACTTTTCTTTTTATATACCTATAGAGATTACATTGTGGTACTGAATCACTAATCACTAAAAATTTATATTTTTAATTAAGCTACTTCTATGTTGTTCAATGTTAATTCTGTTTTATATAGAACATTTTTTGAGTTACATATTTAATTATTTTTAAAATTTTTATTAAACACGCTGCTTATCTTTATCTTGAAAAAGGATTTAAATTTTATGGTAATTAAAAATGTATTAAAAATATTATGATAAAAATATATGTATTGATCGAGTAGGTTATACCATTAGTGTAATTTTTATAGATATCGGCATCTCTGGTAATATTAGGCTATGATGATTTTACTCTTAAAAAGATTTAAATTCTTTAGAGATTATGGCTGTAGAAAATGAGATTTCTAAAATGATAAAAATACATGCTGATGTGCACTATAAAATGCTTGAATATGCATCCATACATTAATTTATTACACATATCATTCTTTTTTTTTTCAATAAAACTGTGACTTATATTAAATATGTTGATATCATTAATTAAATCGAAAATTTTTCCTACATAATATCGTTTTAAAATCCTGTAAAGAATGTATTTATATGCATTTTCTAAATTCCAGAAACGCAAAAACCTCTTTAGTGATGAATAATGTATATTTTCAGCAGCAAGTTTTACTAAACAATCCAAGAGTTCCCAATACCACAAATTAAAAAAAAATGGATTTCGTTATAGAACGAATACTTTAACCATTTTGATGACCTATTATTTGATTTCTAAAGTCTGTTGGACAGTAGATGAATACATCGTGCACAGGGTCAGTATATTTTTAAATTAAAGTTTTCTTACAATTTATCTTATATCAATGATAATATTAAATAGTTTCTTTTATCTTAATGATAATTTTAAACCATTCTTTTTATCTTGATGATAATTTCATTTCGCCATTTTCAATTTAATTCTTATTTTAAATTATCGACAAATTTAATTCTTATTTAAAATTACCAAAAAGGATCATCAACAAGATAAAACGAATTATTTGATTTTACGACAGGGGGGGGGGGATTATTTTTGTTAACAAGTAAATTAAAATTAATTTTGTATCTTACAGATCATTCTAATTTGCCGATTTAAAATAATCTACAAGATAAGTTTCAATATATGGATTAAATATTATCAACAATATAATTTTAAGCTATTGAGATAATATTAAATAACCCCATGAGCCATTTAAATGGATGTTAGCATTCTATATAAAACATTTTAGCTGAAACCCTCAAAAGATAGTAAAGTGCATTAAAGTATTATCCTTAAATTGTTTAAAGAAGTTGTGATGTAACGCACCTGGCAGCTTCAAATTTAAATATTTCCCGCTATAAAGATGTCCGATTTCTAAATTGTATTGAAGCGACAGTTACGCCACTGTAGTTTAGGAATGTGCTTAGTATGCAAATTATGATGCTAGCGGAGAAAGAGGTAGTTCTCGGTTGCACCTGGGTACGCTAAAAAGTCGAAAAGTAGAATTTAAAATAAAATGTCATTTCGGAAATTGTTCCCTGGTGCTTAATAAAATATTAAAATACCTTTTCGTTCGTGTAAAGAAAAAGACACTTAACTGCCACTATAAGAAGCCAACTTTACTATTGCACAACACGGAAAACTTAAAACTTTTTTTAGTTTCCCCAGACCATTAAGCCATCTAAACTTTCTAAGCCATACGATGAAATAATAAAAGGGTTTGTTTATATACTGTTCATTTTTTTACTATAGCTTTACGTGACTGCTAAGCAGTACCTAAGTTAAATAATTTTCGTACATAATTTGTTAAACTGTTTGCAAGTCATGCTGTGGGAGGAAGTGAAGTTAATACAGTTCCCAAAGATTGCTATAAACGGACGTGCGTTTTTGAATTGGAACATCGTGAGTAGATAAGTTTAACAATAAAAGTAGGTTAGTTTGTAAGATATGATAGTGATGAAACCACAATCTATTGTGGTTGGTACCTCAACACTTGATATCGGTGAGTATTGTGTAACGAAAATGAAAAACAAGGATGAAGTAGGTTTTTGATTGATAAATAATATGCAGTTGAGGGAACTCAAAATAACATAAAATGTGTATTATTTCTTCTATAACAATATCGGTCAAAAAACCATAAAATGAAATAACATAACTACACTACAGTAATATTTTTTGTTTAGATTAGGAATACCACACCATAAATGTGTGATTGGATTTAATGTATTTCTGACGATTTCAAGATCATCAACAGTGGGTAGCCACAAAATCCTTTTAGAGCATTTGACTTAAAATACCGCCACAAAATCTTAAGGAGCAATTTAGAGAATAAAATAAAATACAATATTCTATTCTAATAAATAAAAAATATCTTTTGTTCACATTTGCATTTGCATGTGAAAAAACCATTCCATGAAGCTCTATCTTGCAGACATGGAGATTAAAGCAATTATCTTTGAGAAAGGTACAGTTTGTTTTTGTTTCCTGAATTTTTTACGATGCTCAGCTCACAATGATTAAATAGTGTGAGAAGAAATTTTTTGTACAATTTTTGTACGACGATTTGTTATCGAAGATTAGTCTTGGATAAAATTTCAATCATAGCACTAGATATGGAATCCAGTTCGGAAGAAATCAGTTTTTTGTAACGATTAATTACTTTACAAAAGACCAATCAGAAACGATGTAAATCTCTTGTGCAAATAAAGTAAAAGCGGTCAAAAACTAAACTTTCGATGCACATTCAAACTTTAGGTATAGTCTTCCGATGATGGACAAAATTTATGAATTAAAGTACAACTTGTTACTACACTTGTCGAAATTTGACTGCTAGTGCCTTTCACCCATTTACTAAAGTTTCCTCGTTTGCCTCGGGAATACACTTTGACGAAGCTACCATAAATATCTACAGAATGAAATATCCAAAACATAGACATACGTTTGAGTGGTGGAGTTAGGTGGCAGCAGCTTTATATGACTTTTTTATGCAATTCAGCTTTGGATATGGTTTGTCCGGTTCATGCGTTCATCACCCTTGCGGCTTGCACCATCATCGCTTTCGAACGATGTTACTGTAGATCACCCAATTTTCATCACCAGTGATTCTTTTTAAGAAAGGATCGGTTTCAGTGACGCACCCAGGGCTTTTTTTTGGGGGAGGGTTTTAACTTTAGTCAGTTTTTATGTAGGTATATACAAAATCTCTGCGACTCTCTTAGACAATAACGTGTTTTATTTGTCAAATAAAAAGTAACCAATAATGACCGATAACAGAATTTACTAATCAGGTGGACATTAGAACTGCCAGTATAGATAACAATACCTTGATATTGGGTAAATTAATTGAATCTGAGCAGAATTTCAAGGCACCTAAAGCAGTATTTGGTATTTGCCCTGCACCTGAATTTGAGTTCGACCAAAGAGGATATAGATATATTCACGACTTTCAACTCATTAAGAGTGCCTATTACATCACCTCTATAGAAAGTAACTAAATTTATAGTTGGCATCTGTAAGACTGGATGAATCTGTCGACAATAACCCTTGCAATGCTGTTAACAAAGTCTTGTGCTTTGAAAATATTCCCTTTACATTTATTTAAAAACCATCCGGTAGATTGAGATACGGTAGTAATCTTCAGCACTACCAACAGTAACATTACATCTCTTGGTTTGTGTAATTGCAGTGGGCGGTTTATTTATGGAAAAATCGAATTTTTCTGCTTTTTTTTATCTGACAACCTTTCATAGGTACTATACTTACTCTTGCTGAAATATAATCTTTTCTGCAGTGAAATCTGTAATTGGGGGTAATTGGGTAACCCCCCCCCCCCAAGAATTTTTCGTTCGCTTATAGGAATTCAAATTAAAGAAAGATATGAACTACTAAAAAGCATTCGTATGTAAAATTGGATTTAACTTTTACATCCTTCATTTCTGATCAGACACACACACAAGTATGTATTAATTATCGTTAGTAAGATTCTTTTATTACCTACATACTCATGAATCATAATATTTATTTGTATCATGCTATAATCTACAACTTATTCAGTTTTTATATTTTTTAAATATTGCTTAAAATAAGGGTGTAATGAAGATTTTTCGAAAAACAAAAAACTCAAATAACTACATATAATGAACTGGGGCTCCAAATCAAAAATTTGAACTAAGATAAGTTATTTGTTCCAATGAGTTCTAACTTGCGATATTCGGTGACAGTAGCCTACTTGCAAAAATCAACAACTTCTTCATAATTACAACAGTTTTTCCGGAAAATCTCAGTAACTATTCAGAATTGACCATACAAATTGCATATCAGTAGAAAGCTTATAAAAAACTTAATCGACTCGTGAACAGAAATACTGGGTGTTCCATTTATAAAAAAAGAGTTATTCAACTTTTTGCGTTTCAGCACACCCTGTATAGTGTGTGCTTACATGGACCAAAAGTCGACTATTTATTAAAATTCCAAGTTATTCTAAATTTTTCTGTGGCAAGTTTGTCGAAAAACATCCATGGCCTACTGGGCAGTGATCCATCAAATATGAGCCTTTTTTCGAACAAAACGTTCAATAACGTCGAAACGGAGAGAGCTAGATCCATAGTGACTTATACAGAGTGCCATTATTTTTTCATGTAAAAACTAATAATGTAGAAATATACAGGGTGTCCCATTTAAAAAAACATAACTTTGGTTTGCCACCCTGTATAGGAACATTCTTTATATAATCAAAATATTTTTATAATGTGCAGTGTAAGTGTGCTTACTTGGCGGTGAAAACCGCAAGTCGATATATTGAATAGCAAAAAAGTTATGAACCAATCACACAGCCCTGGGTCACCCTGTATATTGTGCTATACTTATTTTTTGAAAAAAGTGTTAATACGAGGGAAGTCTCGTGGCAATACATGCCAGAATTTTTTTGAATGTAGTCATGTATTAAATTAACGAATAACACTTCATGTTTTAATAATGTACTCGTAAAAATCCACCCATAAGGAAAACAAAGGTTAGATATGAGTTAGTACCTGAAATGATTTTCGCTCTATATCTGCAGTTTATGTTCATTTATTTATGATAACAAATAAATTAAACTTTTATAGGTATAAATAAGGGACTTGTTCCCATTAACCAACCTTGTAGCTCTTGTCTAACTGCCAAAAATTGTAGAAAAAACTTATCAAAAGTAACAAATAGATAGATAATAATCTAACTAGATTACTGATATTATATTCGCATTCAACTTCGTAGTTTAATTCTCCATATCGTTAGTAAGATAATATTCATTAATCATCACAATGATTTTGGGATATTTTGTGGATATTGAGCAATTTACTATTAGGAACTAGACCGGAAAGCGATAGCAGTAAGGAAATTATAATAGTAATCCTCCTGATTATCTGCTTTAAAAGCCTAAAAGGGAAACGACGTCGTCATACGATCTGTAAATGGGATATTTCTGTTTTAATTCTAGTGGGTGGCTTCCAAAGGGCGTACACGGAGAATAGAGCGTAGAAAAACAAATATGGTTTATAATAAGAATAGCGTAGGTTTAATTATTTCAAAGCGATTTACAACACGGTTTATATTGTTGCAAGCGTGGGAACCGCTTGCATCGGACCGTTCACAAAGGAAGGAAAATTGTTTATGGCAATGATTAAAATATTCCATATTCTTGAAGTTTTAATAAGAATTTCCTCTCGCATAGAATATGTACTTCATTATCGCGTAATAATAATTATATATAATGTAATTTTATAAATAAAAATATTCTATCCGAGTTTAATAGGAACATCTAGCTTACCGTGTGACTTCTTCCGTGCTTCAAAGATTCCTTTTTAAATTAAAGGCAGATGTTTAATGGGCAGGTGTATTACAAAATACCAAGACCAGGTGGTCAAACATCTGCATCGGCCTGATGCCTATAAATGCAATGCTTCAGTGACAATACCTTTTAAGATTACCGCTTCTAACAATCCAATCTAACACTCGTGAGCATCGTAAAAATTTAACACTTCCGCATTTACGGTGTTCTACTATATGACCGATTTTACAACCTTACAAAGAAAGTATATCGAGCCATTATAACTGTAGTAAAATACTGTATGTACAAATTTGCCGTCATTAATTGTTTAGTCTCTTTGACCTAATCCGTTATTTCAGACAGTGGCGTCCAAAGGTAACTTTATTCAACATTATTACTTTGCGACCTAGACAGAGAAAATTGAATGAGCTCTCGCGCGTTACTTTATTTGCGCTATTTTTTTAAATTTTATGTTTGTAATTGTGTCATTCTTATTCATCTATTAATAAACGTTAGGTAGGTATATGAGAAAACCAAAACACTAACTTGCGTGCAGATTTTGAGCCATTTCATGTAATATAACACGCAAATGTTATGTTGTGCCAAAAGACCATTTATGTTTAGATGTATAGATTAAAAAAACAATGCATACGAACAGTTTCACCAGAAGTTCATTCGTATACAATGAAAATGTAGGTGCTATTAAACAAACTTGCTTTGTTTTCTTTACCAAAAATAGAAACCTTGTTATAGAAAATGACAGAAATTGTCGTTGAAGACAACAGAAACTTGTCGGTTGCAACTCTTATAAACCAATTTTGAAGCGAAGTTAATGGTAATGAAGTGCAGGAAACACTAACAAATTATAAAAAGTTATATAAATTCATATTTTATACAGAAGAGATTCGTCTAATTATGATTATACAAGCAGAAGGTGTTTCAGAATTACACGATCCTAATGAAAAAGTGATTGTGCTAGTAATGTGTTGCAATGTATCTTGATTAAAAATGATGCTACAAAATATTTTTGCTTTTTGTGAAATTTTTTCCTAACGCGTAATATACGTTGTGCTCTTATGCTAATAAATTTTCGAAACGTGCTGCAAAACAATAGCGCGTTTTTGGATTATTCTTGATTAGTTGGCACTCAGCCAAGCAAAAATTTCGAAAATGACCAAGTGATCAACGTTTAATTTTTATGGACGGCAATGAGAGGTCTTGAGAAAATTAACTTATACTACCCTGCACAACATGAAATATTGGGTTTCTAGGTTCGATCCCTAAGGAATCCCAGGGATAGCAAAGAAAGGATCAACTGTTCAGCTGTCGATAGTCTCAGTTTCCATACTATGACGTGTCAAGACCGTGAAGAGCACAATTCCAATGGACCATGGACCCAGAAGATAGACGCGGCCACAGGCTTGCTATTCGTCGCCAAAGCGGTAATGGAAAAACTGCAATTACATAATTAAAAATTGTTTTTCAAAAGCACCACAAAATTTTGGTTTTTAAATAAATCTGATTTTATTATTGATATTACAACGGAGACGTTCATGTAAGTGTAATGCTACTGCGAGAATGTAATGTGCTACAAAATCGTCTTTAACGTGTACAACAATCAAATTTTGATAATCAAATTTTACATTAACAAAGATTGAATTTATAACATAATAAAATCTCGTTCCATTTGAGTTAATAGTTTTGTTTTTATGTTCCTCTAAACTTAGCTATGGTGTCGCAAACTTCAAAAAACGGACACTTTGCATCGTTCGGCGTCCTTAAAGTACATTTAAAAAAAAGTCATTACACGTACACCTAAACAACGTAGAAATAAACAGGCTTTAATTTGATGCCAAGCCCGTTCGAATCGGCCCAACGTTTATTTTTTATTCAGCTTCAAGCCTTTGGGGAATAGTTTGTTTTGCATTTCTTATACTCAAATACTACTAGACAAGGTGTTACAATTTTAGCTTTGTTTTGACGCAATTATTATGCCCATTGTATACACTACATATAATGATATGGTGCCGCAGGAAGGTAATTGGAATTAACTAGAATGTAAATGTCTAATACCTACAAGTTAACGCTAGAACTACATGCTTTCAAAATGCCATTTGCTTAATACATACGTGTAAATTGTTACGTACTTTAATTGCTTTGTGATGTGGTTGGTCAATGTGGTCTGAAAAAATAGAAGGATAGAGATACAAATGTGGAACAGAAACATTACATCTATGAAACATTGTGAAGTATAGAATATTTACTATACAAAACTACTTTTACTGAAACTGAAGGGAAATTATGTAATCTGAATCAAAAATAAATTTTAGGTAACATCAACGGTAAAGCGGTAGCACAATTACCTAATAATAATTTCTTTATACGTAATTATAATTTGTTTGTTTTGTTACATTATTGTCCTTATTAAAATATTTATTTATAGACGCTTTAATGGTAATTTTCACAGTGTTGCATTTTTTGCATGTCTGTTCTACGGGTCAATTTTTCATTATTTAAGTAATTTTCTTTTGAATTTCAAGGTACCTACTCGAGTTTCACTTTTTGAAAAACTTTATGGAATCGTTCAAAGTTGGCGTAATAGTTTTCAATTGTAATCGTACTCGTACAAGCTCTAAAAATTCTTACAATTTTACATCTCCGACAATATTAAAATGTAGATAAATAGTCAGTGTATTTTTAAACCGTTCAAACAAGAAAGTCAAAGTAAAGCCTTCATTCATTAAATAAATTTATAGCATCTATAATTAGTTTGCTATAAATAAAATTATAAATTACAAATCACCCTTTTTGTGTATTTTAATAGCCTGCGAATTGTTTTAAAAGTATGTATTTTGTATTTACATTATGTTTTATAAAAAATGGGATTTGAATATGACCGGTTTGCATATTTACATATCCTCCTCCTCCTATACAACGGCACCAGGGTGCTGAAATCTATTAGCACAGATGTTACTTATCTGTGCTATTAGTCTTTGTGGCGTACAATATTGAGCTGTAAACGCTCATTGATTTAGGCACCTCCGCGAATTGTTTCACTTATTTTAACACTTCCAGGTGAAATAAAGCAGCCAGAGTAAAATAATATAAACACATGTTGAAATAATTAGTTATTTATTTATTTAAAAAATGTATTACTGAGATTGTAACTAGTATGTCTCCGTAAGTTGAAACCATATGGAAAACCTTTTTATTATTAATTTTAAGGAAAAAAGACATTCTACATAAAATGTTCGGCATGGTTCAAAACTCAAAATACAACCATCAGATATCAATTTTTTCATTCGAAATACGAGGTTTGTCAAAAAATGCGATTTGCGATTGTGAAATGTGCAAGTAAAATACTCCTATTTCGAAAATTGTTATAAAGAAAAGTTGGTCAGAATTGAAAACTACGTTCAGATATGCAATCATATCCATTTGTATTAAATTATTTATTAGTTTTATTTTAGAACGATATTTGATGATAAAATGTTACTTAAATCGACATGGTTAAATATTTAAAACACAGTTTTTAATTCTAAATAATAGTTATTGTCAAAAATAAAGGTACTTTACTGTTGCGCAAATTTCATATTTTTTGACCAACCTCGTATACGACTGAAAAAAATTAATACCTGATGGTTGCATTTTGAAAGTTTTAGATCATGCAGAACTTTTTAAATCAAGTTTTTTCAGTACGTGTTTCTACAGAGTATTTTTGTATCCAATGTTTGCATTCGCTTTTATAGTCGACAGAAAATTTTGTATTTACTTCCACAGTCATCTTCATTTATAATCGTACTTAACACGATCTTACACGCTGGATCAACACGATGTAAAAGGGACTTTATGTTTGTAACATATTCCTCCTCCATTGTGGCGTATAAATAACAAACGTGCACTTCACTCACTCTGATATGTATTAACGACTAGGAATGGAAATATAACGGCCAAATTTTTAACGTATGGGTATGGTGTATGTATGCACACGCTTGCAGTGATTTCAGCTCTCGGAGAGGTGCCTAAATCAATGAGCTTTTGTAGCTCAATTGTACGCCACAAAGCCTAACAGATTTCAGCACCCTGGTGCCATTGTATAGGAGGATATGTAAATATGCGACCGGTTTTGCAGATGCTGATTGGGCAAATAATAATTCAATTGATCGTAAAACGTAAATCTTTTAGTGGTTTTGGTTTTAAGATGGCGAATTGTGCAATATCATGGGAAAGTAGAAAGCAGTATGTACTCTGTTTCTCTTTCATCCACAGAGGTAGAGTATGTTGCAATTTGTGATACTCTGAAGCTGCTAAGGAAAGTGTGTACTTGCAGTCTGTTCTAAAGAAATTGATAAAAAATTTAAATTTAGAAATGGGGAGTAAGTATAACTGTTTTCTTTAATGACAACCAAAGCTCGCACAAAATTGCGACTAATCCTGTTTTTTCCCGTAGCGCCAAGATGCTACCCATGATGTTACATATTATAACACCCCCCTTTAACATCATACGAGATCAATAACAATACTTCAGTCCTACCTCATTCGTGAAAAAAACATGTTTCTGTACAGATACTGGCTTTGTACAAATATCAGCACACATAATATCTGAACTAGGCCTATACTCTAAAATTATTTTTTTATTTTCTATGAGATTAAATGTGTATACGGAGAGAGTGATGGGGGAATACCAAGCAGGTTTCAGAAACAATAGAAGTACAATAGATCTGATATTCACGCTAAAAGAACTCCAAACTACAAGTGACGAATACAAAATGGAGCTGCACGTGCTTTTTATTGACTTTAAACAGGCGTATGACGGTATAATCAGAGGAAAGGTATTCGAAGCAATGCGGCAACTAGGAATACCAGGGAAGCTTATTATGCTAGTAAGAATGACACTGGAAAACACCAAAAACAAGATCGTATGGAACGGTGAAGAATCTAGGGACTTCGAAACAAGAAGAGGAGTGAGACAAGGGGACCCCCTATCAACCATACTTTTCAATATGGTGCTGGAGGTCATAGTGAGAAACGCGGAAATAAAAACGGAGGAAACAATCTTTAACAGAGAATACCAATGTATGGCTTATGCAGACGACTTAACAGTCATAGCAAAAACGAGGAAGGAACTAACGAGGGTAGTAAAGAGAATAGCGCAGGAAGCAGCACAATACGGACTGGAAGTAAACCAGGGAAAAACAAAATACATGTTAATGGGACAGACACGAAAACAAGGAGAATAGAATGGAAACCTGAAATTAAGAATTGCTGATAAAGAATACACTTTTGAAAGGACCGAAAAGTTTACATATCTGGGAGTAATTGTTGAGGAAAACGGACACGGAAAGCAGGAAATAAGGGCTAGAACTACAAAGGGGAGCTGTAAATATGGAACCCTGATTATAAAAACAACAGCCATGTATGCATGTGAAATGTGGGTTCTGAATAAAGAGGAGGAAGAAAGGCTGAGAAGAGGATGCTGCGAGCTATATATGGAGGAATAAAAACAGAGGAGGGATGGAGGAGAAGAACTAATCAGGAAATAGAAGAACTATACGAACGTCCCGATATTATAGCATGGGTGAAGGCACAACGAATAGGATGGCTGGGACATCTAGAAAGAATGGATGCAGTGAGACTGCCAAAAATGATAATATATAGAAGGCCAATTGGAAAGAAACGGAAGGGGAGACCCAGAAAGAGATGGATGAATGAAGTGGAGAAAGATCTTAGAGATATGAAACTTGGAAGCTGGAAGGAAACCGCAAGAAATAGGGGTGAATGGAAAAAATAGTTAAAGAAGCGCTCAAAAGAAGGTGGTGAAAATATGACATTATGTGCGGAGCGGGCAAAGTGTAGCAAAATCGTTAACACATGTATATATGAGACTCAGTAATAGAAACACTATTTGTAAGCCTACTTCAATGTGTAATTAATACAATGTACGCCCTAGGCCTGCATGGCCTGTTGAGCAAATAAATAAATAAGATTTCTTACGTAATGGAATCTAACATCAATATGTTTTATCCTACGGGAAGAAACAGGATTAGTCGCAATTTTGTGCGAGCTTTGGTTGTCATTAAACAAAACAATTATACTCCCCACTTCTAAATTTAATTTTTTAATCAATTTCTTTAGAACAGACTGCAAGTATACACTTTCCTTAGCAGCTTCATAAGTTGCAACATACTCTACCTCTGTACAGAACAATTTCAGTTAGAAAGTGATATTTTGTACATTAAGTTTACTTAAAAAGTTAATAGCATATGGATCTGAACTGGTTCCTATTTTTTTGTATTATTTCCCTGTCACTAATGTAGTAAGTACATTAAACTATGCGCTTGTCGAAGGAACATTTCTTGTTTTGCAATATTTCCATTCCGCAATTGTAATTTGCAAATTAAATCGTAAAAGAATTTCAGTAAAACTGTTCCATTTTGTAGTGTTAGAGTTTTTCAGTATTGCGAATTAGTAATCGGTTTAATTACACATTCAGATCCTTTGTAGCGTGTAAACCAGCAACAGTTTTCAGCAGTTTGGTCATATGGCCCACTTATCCCATTTGTTGCCGGATGCTCAAATTCGAAATAAAATGATTGCAGTAATTTACCGCTAGGTATAGCTATTAGTTTAATTCCATATTCACTTTTCAGTAGGTATATTTTTTTTATTCGTCTTACAAACCTTTTTCTGTCAAGTATTTAACCCCAAAAATTAAGTGATTTTTCAAATAATGTTGGTTTATGGAATTAAAAGTGTCAATATTGGATGACTGATCATTAAAAAAATATTTTGACCCAAAATGGGCGATAATCGAGTAAAAGGTACATGTTTAATTTTCTTCACGTTTCCCCAATTGTTTCATAGGTTTATAACAGCTGATTCAGATCATAAACCTGTGTCCCATATGTCGTATAAAAACAATAACTAAGGCTAGGACTTTGCACTTATTTACTCCAAGTCTTTGAGAACAATTAATAGGCAAACACACTTAGAGATAACTTGAGATACATAGTTAATTAGCTTTTTCTACGAACTGTAAACAATAAATAGTAGGTAGGTAAATATTTAGTGTAAGCACCTACCAACATATGGAAAAATACTCTCAGATTAGATTGGATCAAGGAAAGTTATGCGAGGCTTTATATTTTAACAAAACGCGTTGAAACGTAATTTGTTACAGCTTAACAGTTAGGATGACGTTATCACATGTTTGCCATAATTATCTCAATTTAGTAAGGACAAATAACGATAATTTTAAAAGTTTAGAAGGCAATTAATTCTGTGCGACTTTGATGTTGAAGTTCTCATAATGCGCCTGTTTTAATGAAAATTCAACTTACAAGTGCATTAGGAAAGGTTAGTGTGAGTGTGAAAAGGAGCAGAAGTAATATTTCGGCGTTTTTTGGATTTTTTAGAAAAACATTATTGCTAGTACGCAAATGTTATATAAAAAAGATATTCGTAGATTTAATAACAATGATGAAGACGATTCGTAGCTTCAGCATTCATTTGAGCATACATTTCTATTACAAAATAGTGAGAGATAGGGTGTGCCTATTATAGTAGTCTGGGGTGTCACAACACAAGGAAATAGTGAGGAAAAAACCTATATCTCAGTAAATAAGATAAAACCATGTATCACAACGAGTGAAGATAGGTGCAGCCACAAATCCATCATAGGTACAATTTTCAAAGCTGGAACTATTTAATACGACACTATTCATACTTTGCAATGATCTCGTAAAGAAAATAATTGAAAGGTGCTTTCTTTTTCAAGATCAAATTGTTGTGCTCTAATTACTCTAACGACAATCTATCAGTAAAAAAAACTTGAGAAATAAAGTCTTCGATATATAAATAAAACCTTGCATTCTGCTTTGCTAATAACTTCTGGTACTTATGTGATTCAGGAGTTGAATTTGAATCATTAATCGTACTCCTTTTTCATTTGTTCATAACTTGCATCGTGACCAGTAACTGCACACGAACTTCCATGGAATTAACAAATAGTCGGGGAACAGCACCCCGAAATTCGATCATGTACTGTGCACTCGAAGATATACATTTTAAAAAATATGTACAGTGTGGAGAATGATCTTACGGATTCAAATCCGGAGGGCTCCATGAAATTCGTGATTGCAAAAAAGAATAAAAAAATATTTTCCGATAATTTTGAATGATCTTAAAAAAACTATTTTTTGTGTTTAACTCGCGATTGTGACGCCATTTTTTAATATTTTTTCAAAATTCTTTCACCATTCGAACGCCTAATCATTGCAGATTTTAACGATATACACAAAAGATTATTTTTTTATATCTAGAATCTGTCAGAGTATTTAAAAGGAGGGACGGTACCGAAACTGATGTGAAAATTTCAGCATCGAGAAAATTTTTGAACCGTTGAAGATAGATATATGATTAATCGAGACGAAATATGCCCAAATGAGTGGAAAAGTTTTTGGTGAAAAGAAATTTTCACTATTGGTAATGGTTTACGAGATACGATTTTTTGTGTGAAACGCCGGTGCGCACCGACCGCATAGCCGTTTTAACGGCTTGCCAGGGACTACCTGTGAATAGACGATTCAGTATCTACGACGCCGCCTTAAGAGTACTGAGTATGCATAATGTGGAATATCAGGGTTTATGGTGTATGTATAGACCACAAACACTGAAATCGTCGTTTTCTGTTACAATATTTAGTCATATTTGTAGAAACGAAGTCCATTGTAAGTTGTAACATTTCATTCCAAAAGGAGTAGCGATCGAAGTAACCTATTCATCAGTTGCCCGAGTATCACGAACTGGCTAGATGTTGTGGTTGTAGAGTTTTAAATTCTTATCAAAAACAAAACCGTTAAGAAAGTTGTAACCGACAAAATTCCGCACATTTTCATGTTTTAGTTTTGTCTCTACGACCAATAGGAGCCGAGATAGATTTTTTTGAAATGTCGACTGTTTTGCGGCGAAACGGTAAGACGTGCGCGCATCGCGCGTGTTTCGCTTATATCTCGACAATGGCCATTCGTATCACAAAACGCTTCAAATAAAAGTTGTAGAGAATTTAATTACAAATAATATTCTTTTTTAAACATTTCCATACGATTAATATTGACAGAGATATAATCATTTAAACCTTTTCACAAGACACAATCGCTGCTCGTTTTGTATAATAAAATCAATAATAAGTCGAAAACTATTGATTCTACGTACTTAGTGCATATAATGAAAGTTGTAGAAAATTAAATTTTGAATCTATATGTATACACGAAATATCATTTTGGTAATCTTAATAAGGCGATGGAAGAAGAAATAATGAAACATTTTCATTTTCAAGCGTTTATTTGCAAATAACTAAACACTAAAACACTAAAAAACACATAAGTAACACAAAGTAGTGGCTACTTTGTGATAAGTAAAGCCCATCGTTAATCCAGTAGGGCTAGATTGTAGAATAAGGTTGCTATTGTGAGGGCCGTGAAACGACTGCGCGGTCGGTGCGCATCGGCGTTCCACATAAAAAATCGTATCTCGTAAACCATTAGCAATAGTGAAAATTTCTTTTCACCAAAAACTTTCCTACTCATATGGGCATATTTCGTCTCGATTAATCATATACCTATCTTCAACCGTTCAAAAATTATCTCGATGCTGAAATTTTCACGTCAGTTTTGGTACCGTCCCTCCTTTTAAATACTCTGACCAATTCTATATAAAAAAAAATAATCTTATGTATGTACCGTTACAATCTACAATGATTGGGCGTTCGTATGGTGAAAGAATTTTGAAAAAATATTCAAAAATGGCGTCACAATCGCGAGTTAAACACAAAAAATAGTTTTTTTAAGATCATTCAAAATAATCAGAAAATATTTTTTTATTCTTTTTTGCAATCGCGAATTTAATGGAGCCCTCCGGATTTGAATCCGTAAGGTCATTCCCCACAATGTACATATTTTTTAAAATGTATATCTTCGAGTGCACAGTACGTGTTTTAAATGATCGAATTTCGGGGTGCTGTTCCCCGACTAAAAAATAAAAAGTCTAACGTCATAAGAATAACAGTTTTGTAACGTAACTACTATATGTATATTGAATATCTTTTACTGTTTGTTGGTGCAGATTATCGAACCTTAACAAACTATATTTTGAAAAGGTATGTCAGTGAATTAATATTTTTAACTATTATATCGGATGTAGAATGATCTTGGTGTCTATAGAGAACAGAATTCCAGAAGTAGCGAAAATCTTTCTTCAACGGAAAAACGGTTGCATATTACGATACTTTTTTTGAAATAAGTCAAGGGAGATTCTAAATTTAGTGAGTAAAAATATTTCTTGGTCAAATCCTTAATAATCCATTAATAATTCACTGGTTAAAAAGATTAATTTTTAAAAACTCTGTTTCTCCGCAACGCCAATGGTCGAATTTTAGACATATGTACATATGCGTTATTTTGATAAGAGGAATTGAGTGAAGCGGGGCAGGGGGACAGACGAACGAACAAAACAAAACATAGGTAATTATTTGAAATGGATTCAATGTTTGAGAATTTATCGCTCGATTCAATTTACGATGAGTTATGACAATACGACAATACATCAAATCAAATTTACAACTAGAATGTGTTGGTCGCATACTTTCGATAAAAACGTGTAAGTATGCAAACATTATTTCGTAGGACTTTTTTCAAGAGAGGAACTTTTCCATATGCGTAACTGAAACAAAATACTAAGAACAGCGTTCGATGGTTCAATTTATACTAACTACTACTATTATACTAAAATGGGAATGATTGTTTCTAAATGTACCTTAGTTGAAAGATTAGGGTATCGCTCTTTTACCTACTTCCCATTCTATAATTAGTATCTTATGTGTTGATAAGAATATAGTTAGTATAATGGTCTTCAGTAATCATTCATTACTTTTTTGTTCGTTCTGGGAATTTAAACCCTCCTTCATCCTGTTACTCATTACTTTTATTACATACGTCAACTAGGCGCCGCAAGTATACTTTCGTTATCATAATTCATGAATGGAGCAATATGACAGCAAAGATAAACTTCGAAATTAAATTGGTTAATCATAAGTGTCGTGTTTGTTATCTATGATTAGATTGTTCAATTTTCCTTCTTTTCAATTGTTCAGAACTAGATCCTTACAATGTCCTTACACGTTTTCAATTACTTCTTCGAATTGTCACTACATGTCAACTAAGAGCACGCTAAACAGGCCCGTGCGCAAGGGGGGGGGGGGGGGGGGGGGGTTTGGGGGTTCAAACCCCTCCCATAACCCTTGAAATATAAGGAAATATAATAATATATTATGTGTAGTTATTAACGTACTTTATAAATACATACCTATGTATTTAAAAATAGATAAATATTGAATACCTACCCAAATTTCAATGCATTAAAGAATATGTTAAGGAGGGGATCAATTTTCCTAAGTAACCAGAATTTTATAAGCCATGTTAAAATTGGACTTTGGCATGCATTTCTGGACAACTTGCTGTGGCCATAGTATTGCTCCGATCATGGAGTTTTATGTCTCAAAATGACCCTAAGAACATTCTACGGCTCATATGCCTAGTTTTAGCAAAAAGTAGAATGTTTCAAGATGTCTAAGATGTGTCAAAGTAGCAGATACTGTTTTCTTGCGATTCTTTCAAAATTAAAATAGAAATAGCATACCCCAATGCGATATCGATAGGTATAACTGCCGTGGGGTCATTTTCAGGTATAAAAGTCAACAATCCTACCAATACAGTGGTCACAGCGAGTTGTCCAAAAAATGAAATCCGAGTCTTTTCCAATGGGGAGTGAACATTTGGCGTACTAGCAGGAAAAATTGTCGTTGCATGACAACTCTTTACTTCAGGCTAAATTTCCTCGTAAATTGCTCTCATTTTTCGAAAATTTCGGAATTCATCAAACAAATTCGTAGAGTTAATATGTTTTCAGTGCAATGGGCGAACGTAAACTAGGGTCGGTGAGGGGAGGTGAAAGAAAGGTGCCAACAAACTGGGCAGACGTAAGAGAACTTTGGAGGCCTTCAAGGCGAACTAACATTGATAGAAATCAGGGTCAAAATTGGATCGAAAAAAGTTCTTGAACCCCCCCTTAACCTAATTTTATTATTGGGAGTATCGCAACCTAGTTTATGTTTTATGAATGTTTGGGCCCGTTTGAGGCGTTGATTGAAGTCATTCAATCAACGTTTGAGGTCTTCCCTGTTCCCAACCCAACCCCTCCCATGGACAAATCCTGCGCACGGGCCTGACGCTAAATAATCAGTTTCTGTCAACAATCGTGAATCGCGTTTTCTGGTGCGGAATTTACCTAAAACCTGAAAGCAATTATTTCACGATGATTTAGAATGATTATAATTGGAACTTTAGAGGAGGTTATCCTTATCTAGACCAGTGCCGAAGCTGCCAAAAATAATGAAAAAGGAAAAAAATTATAGTAGGATGAAACCTATTAGAAAAGAAAGGGAATACCCTTAAAATGAAAGGAAAAATAAATTACGGGCGATCTGAGGTTGGGAAGTGGTAGGGGGTGAGTTTTTAAGGGTAAAAATCGGTTAATCTCGATTTCCGGCAAAACTACAAGTTCTATCGAAAAAAGTTAAATGACAAAGTTGTAGGCAATAAAAAGATCTACAATTTTTGTATTTACACTTTTTCTCCTTAACCTCAAAATTCATGAGAAAAATTCAAAAAACCGCATTTTTGGTTTTTAATTTTTATTTTTTACAAAAAAAAATTTTTTTTCATGAAACTTGGTGAAAACTTACCTTGTTATGTCCCAAATATACTGGAATTTTTTTGATTTAAAATAATAAATTTTTCATCTTCTTTTAACTCGATTCCGAAAAAGCACCCTAATTTTTAATCGAAAATTCTCACGTCAAAATGTCTGATATTTCAGAAAAGTCGGTGGGCTTTTTGTTCGTTGAAATCTCTACTTTCTGATGGTGTTAAAGAAAATATACATTACTATGAAAAATCTTTTCAGAAAATGCAAAAAACCGAAAAATGCTAAAATTCGAATTTTTTTTTTCATCTTCATGTACAATTTTGAGGTATTTATTAAAATTTTTACTTTAATTACTCGGAAAACGTTAACTTCCATGGTAGATTAATAAACCAAAAAATTACAAATCCATCGAACATGAATATCACAAAAAAACATAGTTGTTGTAAATATAAAGAATAAGATTTTATTAAAAAAAATGTGACTACTGCTATTTTTTCCGGTAAAAAAAGTTGATTTATTCAATTTTCATTACATTTATGTAATAGAGAATCTCATTAGATAGAAATATACACGTAAATCGTACTATTGAGTAGAAATATTTTTTAATGATGAAATTTAAATCGGTTGGTTTGAAAGAACCCACCCTATTACACTATTATAATTTTACATTGCATATTAGTGCAATTGATTCATTTTTCCCCACATTATTTATGCTTGATGCTATAAGGTACCAATTTAATGATAAATCACAGGGCCATTAAAGGTTAACAATAGAAAAATGTCAAATAAACTACTCATTTTATTACAAAAAAATACATTTCTCCAAAAATATTTTCATAAAGTTAACACAAAATACAAAATATGAAATCAACTATATAATAAAAGAATGTGAATAGGATTTTTAAGATACAATCGAATGACAGCAGGGCACACACATAATAAAAGTTACATGACCAAGAGATTAACATTACAGCACAAAAAGTTTGGCTTACAATAAACTTACTTAATTTAATTTGAAAAGTTAATTTTATGTCATTTTCAAGCAGAAAGTTCTACATAAAATTCAAATTCAAATAATTGTCATACCTGATAAGTAAAGCGTTGGAACACAGATCTCGTTTGGATCCGGTTTTTACAAGCTGCTACGAAATAACAGTTAGTAAGGCCCAGACCCTCCTAGCCCATTCCCCACTTAACGTCTCTAGCCCATTCCACCCTAACTTCTCTATGAAATACCTTTTGATGGGCTACAATTTTACGAAGGTCACACAGACACACACTCAAAATAGAAATAAATAGGCATGTACGCATATTATTTAAAGAAAATTCTACTAATTTCTCAAATTTTGTTGATGACATATTATATTAAATATTAACTCATTTTAGTTGTTAGTTATAGTAATACATTTCGACTTTCAATTTTTTGGTTTATTAATCTACCATGAAAGTTAACGTTTTCCGAGTAATTAAAGTAAAAATTTTAATAAATACCTCAAAATTGTACATGAAGATTAAAAAAAAAATTCGAATTTTAGCATTTTTCGGTTTTTTGCATTTTCTGAAAAGATTTTTCATAGTAATGTATATTTTCTTTAACACCATCAGAAAGTAGAGATTTCAACGAACAAAAAGCCCACCGACTTTTCTGAAATATCAGATATTTTGACGTGAGAATTTTCGATTAAAAATTAGGGTGCTTTTTCGGAATCGAGTTAAAAGAAGATGAAAAATTTATTATTTTAAATCAAAAAAATTCCAGTATATTTGGGACATAACAAGGTAAGTTTTCACCAAGTTTCATGAAAAAAATTTTTTTTTTGTAAAAAATAAAAATTAAAAACCAAAAATGTGGTTTTTTGAATTTTTCTCATGAATTTTGAGGTTAAGGAGAAAAAGTGTAAATACAAAAATTGTAGATCTTTTTATTGCCTACAACTTTGTCATTTAACTTTTTTCGATAGAACTTGTAGTTTTGCCGGAAATCGAGATTAACCGATTTTTACCCTTAAAAACTCACCCCCTACCACTTCCCAACCTCAGATCGCCCGTAATTTATTTTTCCTTTCATTTTAAGGGTATTCCCTTCCTTTTCTAATAGGTTTCATCCTACTATAATTTTTTTTTGTTTCAAATATTATCTACCCTGGTCTAATCTATCGTGGAATTATTTTGTACTCAGCCCTTGTTTAGCATACATTTGAAGTAAGTTCCATTAACTTAAATAAGTGATTCGTAGAACATGCTCGACAGGAACTCACCATCAAGAAAAATATCACTCACAAAAAGGGGAGAAAACAATGTATAGACAATTACCGACCCGTTTCATTACAATGGCGTTTCCAGCCAACTGGCCTGGGGGGGGGGGGGGGGGGGGGTAATTTAAAAAAAGTATCGGAAACCGATGTCCCTTTCACGAGTTACGATAACTTAACTTGTTTGTTTGAAATGTTGGTATTTTTTTAAAAATGAAAATAAATAAGCGAACGATAAATTCTTATGGAGGGCAATTACCCAATCGGTACCCCCCCCCCCCCCCTTAAACCGCCGCTGTTTCATTATTGCCAGCTTTCTCAAAAATAATTGAGAAGGTTATTCATTCACGAATACTTGATCACTTAAATAAATTTAGTGTGATAAAAAGTTGCCAATAACAGGTCCGTTCAACATAGATCAACAGAAATGGCCATCTTCGATTCAGTAAACAAAATTCTTGAACTAGTGGACCAAAAGCATAAAATCGCGGGTATTTATTATGACTTATCAAAAGCATTTGCTAAATTAAATCACAATGTACTGGTACAAAAAATACAATCTTATGGTATAGGTACGCGGAATGTGCCACAAATTAATGGAATCTTACCTGAAAAACAGGTCACAAATATTAAGTCCATAGTGGAGTCAGAGGCTCAAAAAGGGGTAGAGATTGAATTAATAAAACAACTTAAAACCTCCCCTTAGACAATGATATTTAATAAATCAAAACTTTATATGAAGCGAAGGATGATGGTTATGTTTTTTAGATAAGTACCTACCCGAAAGTACTGAAAAGCCAGCCCCATCACAAATATTAAGTATTAAATCCAAAAATACAAATACCTTTTCAAAGGCCAATGTTATAAATACGGGAGTTCCACAGAGCCCCGTATTAGAGCCCTTGCTGTTTCTCTTGTATGTAAACGATCTGCCGGAGTATCTAAACGGTACTAAACAAATATGACAATTCGCTTTGGTCACGTCTTGCATAATCGCTCAAAAAAATATTCAACATCTAATGGAAAAAGTTACCTACTCAAGTAAATATTTCTATGTATGAATGGTGTAAAAATAACTTATTGCTATTAAACGTGAATAAAACATCTATTATAGTTCTGTTTGAAAATACCGGTGATTATACTAACGGAAGTTTTGAATTGGAAATAAATCAAAAAACAACATTTTTGGGTCTTGTAATTCAAGGGAATCTGTAGTGGCAAGACCACATATTGATGCTGATACCAAAATTAAGCACAGCTTGCTTCTTAATTAGAAGTGCAAGGGATCGATTACATCTTGAATAATTGCGAATACTTTGCGTATATCCAAAGTATTATAAGCTATGGAATCATTTTTTGGTATCCATCGACTCATAACAAAAAACTTTTAATTGCTCAGAAAAGAATTCTGAGAACGATGCTACAATTACCCTCGGAGGCATCCGGTAAACAGCATTTCAGAACGTTACAAATTATAATACTTCTTTCATTGTACATTATATAAATTAATAATGTATATTAAATTAAATAATAACGAATTTAAATCAAATTGGTTTTATAATAAACATAACATGACTCTTAGGAGAAATGAGGAATTAAGTATACCAAAGTACAATTACACTCTAGTCCAAAAAGGACCATATTTTAGAGCAATCAAAGCATTCATTGTCTTACCACAAAATATAGGTAAGGCTTATTCAAAATTTAATTAAATTTAAGACAGCATTAAAGTCATTGCTCATAGACAAATGTTATTATTATTTTGAAGAATTTCAGGCAAACCGATCATAACAACTAGTCATTGTAACGTAATTTGTTTAAATAATTTTATTGTGTGTATTATACTCCAAATCTGTGTAAGTACTCATTTTTGTGTGTTTATGAAATCGTTGATAGGAGATTTTCCAAGATTGATTGTAATAATTGTTTTTATATTTACAAATAATTTACTTTTTGATATGTGACACTGCCATTGTCTGTAAAGAATTAGCGGCAATAAAGATTATTATTACTATTTTGCTTCGGTTCTTGTCGATACTCAGGCCAAGCCTGGTTAACTAACCGCACGGATCGAAATCAAGTAACGATTAGTAATAATACATATTACAAAATAAATTTGAGGTAGCTGTAAAGCAACATATGTGTTTTGAAATAGTATTATGTTTATTGTGTAAATAGATTGCACTCGAGAGGGTAATGTGTTGTTTGTGTTTTGTGCTAATTGTGAGTGTATTGTGTGTTTGCGTTTGAGTGTATGTGAACGAGTTAGAGGTGATTATTATTATTATTATCAAATAGCTATAGTTATAAAAGATCAATAAAGAAATAGTTGATCAATCGATTAATGTTCAAAGAGTTGAAATTAAAAAAACGAATTCAGAAGCTAAGAAGAGGTAGCACAGTATGGGCAGATAGAAAAATATTATATTCTCAGTAACTAACTAACGTTTCCCCAAATGTATAGTTGGCTGCAGCATCTCAATTACTTTGTGCGCCATATGTCCCATTTCATTTTTATACAATTTGATAAAAACTGCTAACCTTGTCGCAAATAGTCTTTTTTATTTTCGGGAATAATCTTTGGGTAAGTTTTGTTGCATAAAATTCCATAGTTTTTTCCATATTGCAAATCTTGCTGTGCATATTTCTTTCAAATAATACAATGAGAGTTATCAAACAAAATGTGATGATGTTTAAAAAGTGCAAAGTAAAAAATTGCATTTCATAGCTACCTTTTCCTTTAAGATTTTGTAAGAAGTGTATTTGGTTGACCGATACTACATTTCTGTTAAATTACCATGAAATGTCTACTAGTCATCACCATAACGGAAATGAAAATATGAGCACAAATCGTAGCGGAATATTGTTTGTTACAAACCGTATCCGAGTATTAACCACAAAGTTCAATCGCTCTATTAACAAAATTTTTAGAAAATAATGTGTATCCCGATTTTTGAAAAAACTTGCATAGCCATAGTTATGGGTTACCGTTCTCTTTTAATTGTATCATGGGTTACCGTTGCTCGGTATTGATGGGTTGACATTGACATGTAAAGTGCACGATTAAGGACTGTCACAAAACGAAAATTTACTTGTTCAAGAATTTTTTATTTTTTCCTTAACAATCTGCATGGACCATTTTGGGCGGGTACGTGCAGCGTCTACAAATATTTACTGCACTACTGAGGAGGATTTTGAAAATCCGGAGTGACAGTTTAAAAGGATCTAAGACGTTTCTAAACTAACCTAAATATTTCATGGTTCAATCTTTGATTGATTTAACGAAAGGAAATCAGCTATAATAACAATTATTTACCCTTCTTGAAATTGCCTCCACGGTATCCTTTGATTTTAAGACCCTAGGTGGAAAAATACTTAGTCAGTTACCCCTATTTCTAAAATCCTTTGGCCAATTCCATCAAATTCTATTCAAATTCTGATCCTACAACACAATTAGTACGACTTCCATTTCTTAAAAGAGGCAAATAACATAATATCACCATTCAGTAAAAATTGTTACCCACCAGTCATGTTAAACCTATACATTTAACACAAATTTGTCTCTGTTTTAGTTTTCACCCATCTAGTGTATGAGATAATAGTTGGCAGGTAAGTGGACAATAATTAGGTATTATGTAAACAAGGCCGGTACAATAATTATCTTAATTATGTACTCCCAAAATTGATTTCATTATAACATTTATTCGCAAATTAAGTATAATCGGTAGTAACTATCTCACATGGTTACGAATTACGAGTAAAATTCGAGTATATATACCAACCATAAATAAAACCAGAACCAGTTGGTGCTAATAAAGACCTAGAACCAAATATGCAAACTACAACTATTTGCCTACTGATTTTGGGAGTTTTTCTAGTTCTATACACAGGTATGTTTCACCAAATCTACTGATTCATATAAATATGCTGCAGATGTTTATATTTTGCAATCTACACACACTTTTGTTTTGTTGCAGATGTGGCACGGAGTCAACTGTATAACGATGATAGTTCCACCAGTGATTCTGACGATTACATGGATTAAGTGTATGGGAGAAAATACATGTATTTACTGAACTTTTAATAAAGTTTGTATTTAATTAAATACGCTTATCGCTTTACCATGAATATGACCACGTTAAAGTGATCATATAAACGGGGTAAAATTCATTTGTACCTAGTACCTATAAGGGTATTATTTTGAATAATCAATGGCACCTAATTTTTGAGTTACTTAAGATGTTTAACATTTGTAAGAATAATTGGAGGTGTACCTAAATTACTGTACTCAGCACTGTACTGTTTACTTTCTCGGTGGGGAAACGCTGAATCTGTAAAACATTGATACAATAATTTTGTACCTCCAACTATATAGGAATGGTAGGTACTGATACCACCTCTCACATTGATATACCAAGTGATGCTGTTATAGTAGTTTCAAAATCTCGTGGCACTCGAGGTGGGGGCGGGATTTATTTAAACGCTATACTACGATACTAATATGAGTTCTATAAATAATTAAACCTATAGTTATTTACTCTAATTATTTAGGATGGCATTTTACCTACCGATGTTTCTCGATGTATAACCAACGATATATAATAGAAAGAGAGCTAAAGTAATAGGCTTTTTCGTAGGTATGTACGTTGGGTTGCATATCAGTTTATGTTTACATTTTTGTCCTAAAAGTAGTTTCAGGCTATTGAAAGACGGAGATAAAAGAATTCGTTTTTCTAAAAGGTCTTACAGCGTTGCCATAATTAATTTAGTGTTTTCAAAAATGCAGTAGGTAACATTATCTTTGAGTTAATCCCTTATTATTAAGCAGATTTGAATTGCATACACCTGACAAAATTTCTTTTGAATTAAAAAGGTACCTATATTTGAAACCAAAACAATAGGTCCGCAAACAAATTATCGTTAAAGCAAAAAAATCAAATGAATGGACAGGAAAAAGTCACAACACCGTAAAATAAAAACGGTAAAATTTTACAGGGAACTATTTTTTTCGAGTTACATTACTTCGTTAGTCCTCTACTAGGGGACCGACAGTAGCGCTCTAAAGCGGCGGACTAACTTTTATCATGACGCTGTTTTTAAAGGACATTGCTTCTCTTACTTATTATATACTCTTTGGTTTGATATAACGTCGTGCCTACTTTTCGAAATTGTTTTAAATCCCGCCGCGCATCTCGAGTGCCACGAGATTTTGAAACTACTCTAACTGTGAAAATTTGAAATATTGTAGGTGGAATCTACCTTCATACAGTTAGGGGAAGGGGGGTAGTTGGGCTCCTCCACTTACACTACAAACGTGCGAAATAGGCAATTGCTATAATATTAATAGGTATACGTATGTCGTAAGCATAAGGCAATTTTAGGTAAACGATAATTTGCCTAGGCATATGCTAAATGCCAAGTGGAATAACTGAAAATGAATACCATTTTGCTAATTGCCTAGGCGTTTAACATTTGTCCAGCTGTGTGTCAGTCATATAGTAACTGCAGCGAAGAAATAAAAGGAATAATTATTTGAAATTTTTGACAAGAAAAAATATCAATTTGAAATTAATTTTATTGTCTCTAAAAATAAAATAAAATTGCTGTAACACCTCACTGAAAAATGTATGAAATATGTTAAAACAAACAGAGCGTACGATTTAATTTAATGAATCAAAGTTCAAGCATTGACCGTAAATTAAATTATACGGTAACTAAAGCGATATCCGGTGAGTGATACCTATTCCAATTTGACATCTACGACCACCGTACCTAATCCATAACAAACACTCATAAGCGTAACAGTCAAATTGAATGTAGGAGTGAATTCAATTGTATTGTTGTACGATACGCATAAATCAAAGTCTATGTAAAATACATAAATTACTATTCAAAAATTCAGTTCACTAGACTAAAAAATACTAATTGCGCTTTGAATAATGCATTTGCGTCACGTATACTTTTTGAATTATTCAGGAAATGTAACAATCGCTATTAGACATTTAATGCGTTTATAATTTTTTTAGGTACCTATACTTTGAACGCCTCTAAAAGTCTCTAAATTTCATTTCTGGAATGGAAGCCCCTCAAACTATTCCTCCAATCATTATTTTTTCTTTTGCCTTACTATTAAATCCAATGTTACTAAAAATTTGTAGTTGATAGTTTACTCAGTTAAAAATTTAGGACAGAAAAACGGGATTACCCTTCCTTCTTTGAGTGACTACTACATCTTCCTTATTTCAGAATTTCGGACACTGGGACACTACTATACGAGTACTTAACAAAAGTTACACAGTTATACCGTTATACGGTTCATGTTTGCTGCATATGTTTCGAAATTGAACTGTATTTTGTGTGTTAAATCCTATAGTATGCACACCGGTGAAAGGTGATTATAATAAAAAAAAAACCTTTTTAGGCGACTATTACATAAACAGTTGTTTTACGTATCTTTTGAAAACCGTAAAGTATAACTTTTTTTTTGACATCTGTCATAAACAACTTTACGGCCGCATTTACTTTACAACCGCTTTTACTTTACTTTACGGCCGCTACAATCACTTTTACGGCCGCTACAATCACTCTGCAAGTGACATGTTGTCAGGTAACTGTCACTGTCAAAATTATGAAATTGATTTTTAAATTAAAGTTTATATATTTTTATGATAGTCGCCTAAAAAATGTTGTGTGCATCTCGGTTAAAAGCTCTTTTTTAGCCTCATCTGATTTGCTAGCCTCGGCTTTCACCTCGGCTGCAACCATCAGATTCGGCCAAAAAAGATCACTTTTACAACCTTGATACACAAATAACTATTTAGAAGATATATGCGATCAGGTTCTGAATCTATAAAATATGTAGTATACCTATTTATATGGCTAAATACTCCGGTTACAAATAATACAATCTATTTAGTATTTGGTGTAGTTTTGTAGCTGTGATTTTTATATTAGTAGGTTTGGAAGAGAAATATGCAGCTAAATTACGTTCTTTATTTTTATTACAGTTTGACGTTTCGCCCATAGAGTTTTTGGGCTTTTTCATATATTTGGATTAGGTACATGTTAAAATCTGTAACAATTTATTAATTTAATGTATAAGTATGTTGATTTACAATTAAAAGGTTAAATGCCAGAAATTTATTTTTATTTTTTTTGTTTTACAGTTTCTGAATAACAATACATGGAAAGCTCACCTAATACATGTTGAAATGTTGAATGAAAAAATACCAATTCATCCATTTCTTCATTCAACATTTCAACATGTATTAGGTCAGCTTTCCATGTGTTGTTATTCAGAAACTGTAAA
Source organism: Pyrocoelia pectoralis (assembly GCA_036250285.1). Lineage (NCBI taxonomy): Eukaryota > Metazoa > Arthropoda > Insecta > Coleoptera > Lampyridae > Pyrocoelia > Pyrocoelia pectoralis. The sequence goes on from CM070074.1 coordinate 67,778,897, forward strand.
ACAAAAAATTAAAAACAAAAAAAAATAAAAATAAATTTCTGGCATTTAACCTTTTAATTGTAAATCAACATACTTATACATTAAATTAATAAATTGTTACCGATTTTAACATGTACCTAATCCAAATTTATGAAAAAGCCCAAAAACTCTATGGGCGAAACGTCAAACTGTAATAAAAATAAAGAACGTAATTTAGCTGCATATTTCTCTTCCAAACTTACTAATACAATCTATAATAGTATAAACAAAGAGTATCTAAATATTAACAACGATACTTGATACACTGAAGTAAATTGAATTTAAAAGCTAAAAGGTTACAGAATTTGGCGTTGCTCTCATTGCCTAATTGGAAATTTTTGTTGTACCTATTTGATTACTTCGCGTAGCGCGTCCTTTTTGCAAATTTTGTATCAGTTCATGCGTTCAAAACGTAACCAATAAAAATACTTGTAGGTAGAAAACACAATTGGTGGGTATTACCCGCTCTATTACAATTAGGGTAATTTAACCTTTCTTTTGTGGTGTACAACTAACGGAAGTTGTAATTATTATAACAAAATTGCGGTAGTTAAGTTTATTCCTGATAAATATAACTATATTGTACCTATATTTTGTGCTGCAATTACAATTTGGTTGGTATGCACTTTTTATAAGTTATGAAGAATGACACATAATCACAAGAAATTATTTACCATTATCAATGCATGATTAGGTTTCAATAGCTACTTATTTTTATTTACCATTGTGTAAGCCTTGATAGTACGAAAAGTTACTTGATTCCAAAGTTCCCTACATGGACTATTGTTCTATATGATTCCTTGTGAATAAAAACGTCATTGAAAAACATTTTTAATTAAATTAAATTGTTGATAATATATATTTGAAGGTTTTATGTTAGATTATTATGTGATAATAAATAATTGTCATGGCCAATTGCAAATACATTTTGTACCAAATTAAGACTTAATTATGTGAAATATTAACTGTTGAGTTAAAAATGTGAGTGAATGTCACGGTTAGACCGTGAGTTAATGTGGTATTGTGTAACATATTTTATGCAACATTCTATACAAATGACAGCGCGGTAGGGTCCTTTCAAGCAACGGTTTGAGGTAATACTTTGTACAATCAACATTACACTCGCGTTCACATTGGCTCTTCAACAATCGTGTGTTCGAATTCCCCAAACAATGAAATAATGTGCCATTTGTCGTAAATCTTTCTTGTTATTTCAACGTGTAAAGAATAAGTTACAGAGTTGACATTATACCCCATTCAAAATAGAAGAAAAGAACATAATTCAAGCAAATGTTTTAGAGATGGATTTTCACATACTTACGATGTCAATATACACTGCTCAAAACAATTAGGGGATATTTGGAAAAATGATAATAAAATAAATAAACGTTTTTAAATAAGAGATCATACACATTATTAACAATGGATTTCTGGTCATTTTATCAATAAAGTTTCTTATAAAGTCTCATAATTGTGTATTCAGTTAATGATATTCATTCACTCTAGTGCCTCATTAGCTTTATAATGTAGTACACAAACAAGTTGAAATTTGTCAATGCGTTTGATCTCTTAATTAAAAACGTTGTAAATTTAAAAATATTTTCGAGGTGCTCGATTCATTATTTATTTATTTATTTTATTATCATTTTTCCAATATCCCCTAATTGTTTTGAACAGCTTAGTTTAATTTGCATTTCTGTGATGCCTGCTTAGGATATTTGTAAACCCTTGTAGAAATAAACTTTTTGGAACGAGAATCTCTAAAAATAAAACTGAAATTGATTTGACACCGCATTTTTTGTACTGAAAATTGTACAAAATTCGATATTACAAACTTATAAATATAAATATTAAAATTTATTTGATTGTAGTAGGAGAAATAAAAGGCTAATTGGTAATATGTAAACATTCAGTGGATGTACTAGCACAAATAAACATTATTATTATTATTATTATTTGTCAATAGTTGCGCACGTGTTTTGTGAACAACAAAAAGTTAATTTAGCGATTTTTACAGTGTCTTATTTTCTGTTGCAGAAACGTTGAGAATATTGGAGAAGGCCTTCGGTGACTAGGCTATGTCACAAAAAAATGTTTACAAGTGGTAAAAACAATTCAAAGAAGACAGAGAAACTGCTGTAGACCAAATCGCCCTGGACGACCATCAACGTCAATCGATGAACAACACGTAAAGAAAATAAAAGATTCGGTGCTCAAGAATCGTCGATTGACAATTAGAGACCTCGCTGATACTGTTAAGATTTCAATTGGATTAGTCCAGACCATTTGGAAAGATGTTTTGTGTCTAAGTGAAATCTCGTTTGGTGCCAAAAATACTCCATTTCTTGGAAAGACAGCGTCGCGTTGAAGTCTGTGAAACAATGCTTTCTGACTATCAGGATAAACGATAAAATGAAATACATCACAACTGAAGATGGGACTTTGATCTATGCATACGACCGGGAAACAACCGACCAATCAAGCGAATACCTTGCAAAAGATCAGTCAAGACCGAAAAGATCGCGCCAAAGTCGTTCAAAAATCAAGGTCGTGTAACAGATTTCATAGATTATCGTGGTGTGGTGCATTATGAAGTCCTTCCGCCGCGCCGTGGTCGGGCCAAACTGTTAACAAGGAACATTATTTGAACGTTATGCAACGTTTACGTGAAGCTATTCGCAAAAAAAGAGATCAGAAATATGGGCAGCCAATTCTTGGTTTTTGCACCACAATCATGCACCATCTCACACTGCATTGGTTCTCGAGACGATTTCGTCAAAAATTCAACTCTCGACTTCTGGCTATTCGCTAAGCTCAAGGAACCGCTCCGGGGATACCGTTTTGACACGATTGAGGAGATAAGAACAGAATCGGTACGCACTTTGAAGGCTATTCCGAAAATCCACTTCAACAATTGTTTAGAGGATTGGAAAAAACGTTGGCGTAAGTGTATTGTATCGGGAGGGGAGTACTTTGAAGGCGATGAAATTGATTTAGAAGAATAAATAAAGATTTTAAAAGTTATAAACAATTTCACCTTATTTCTTGATCAGAGTATTACATGATAAATGACAATATCACGTCGTGCCAGTTCTTTGAAATAGAATGGGGAATGGATGTAGAAAAAATGCAGTGTCTTTAAAAAAAATATCGAGTTTAATCACACAAAAATAGAGAAACTCAAACTTTACATAATTGTTTTTCTTCTACATTTTTTCATAGCAAATTCATTAATTATTATATCTTCAAAATCTGTCTTAAGTGTTATATCAGTTTCAGTGAAAAGAACCATCAAATTGTTTAGTTTATATTGTCCAAGTGTAGAACCCGTCATAGACTTTATTCTTTTCAGAGCTGAAACTCGTGGGCGTCTTCCGCCAGTTTTCTGAATGCTATATTTTAGGAGAAAGCGCTCATACAAGTACAACTACGAAATTGGTCGATTATTTTGCCTAAAACGTACAAAACACATCCATTAACCATACCGTAAACTAAACGTTACTCAGGCTTTTTATTACTATGTATTAAGTTTCTGAAACAATTTTGTTACGCCCCAAAAAACCTCTACGCCCCTGGGCCGGGGTCCACCGAGCCCATTTACAAAATAGGCTCTGTATTAAAGGTTACAGACATGAATTCACCAAAACAACAAAAATTATGCACGTAGAATAGTGTTTCCTTTTTTTATTTTTTTGACCGTAGCTGTGATATCGAGGCTCTTTAAAATTATTCACACAAGGTGCTTAAATTAATAAATTAATAAGTGCAAATGTAGAAACTGTCAACCAACTACAAAATCTTTAATGACGTGTTAACCTTAGTAGATCCAAATTCTCCCAACACTTCCCTCGTGATTTTATTACAAACGGTGAGAATCGTAAACATATTTATTTCTATTTTAATAAAATTAAATAAAAATTAAATAATATTATGTAACGCAACATTCGTCATCGAGGGTTCTGCGGATTGCCAATATAACTAGCATATTTCGTAGAAAGTTGCATCATGGTAGCTAAAAATACGTTTCGGGTTTTAGTAATGTCCTTGGTCTCTAATTATAAATAAATAATTAAAAGTCATCGTCTTAACTACCACCTATACTTCACGGTTCAGGTTATAGTCAAACCTTGTTTCAGTATATGGAGGCTGTTAACTTAGTTGTATGTAAATTGACTACACCACAAACATTAAGAAGACTATACACATATTGCAGATTATCTTAAAAGGAAAGTTAATGATAGATAGCAATAAATAATGAATTTCATTTTCTTAGAAAAAATAAAGAACTCATTCATAGCAAGGTTTATATTAATTTTATATAATGTATAAAATGTTACCGAGCATCTGAAAAAAGATATCGTACATCTCCGATAAAAGTTAATAACTTGATTTTCGCGTCTTTCAGTTGATAATACCGAATATATGCGATAAAAATATAAAGTTGGTGAATCACAAAGTACCTACCTTAAGGCATTTTTAAACATTTTAAAAGGTTTCACAAAGCTATCTAAAAATTAATTATTACAAATTGTTGCTTTGCCCACTTTATCTTTGCTCGGCTCGGGGAGTTTCGTTTGAATAATATGAAGTATAGCAAACTGTGCTTTACCTAATAAAAGAATAATGTGGTTAGCAAAGCCACAAAAAAAGCCAATCAGAAAAAAAAGTAATGAGTCTAACAGTCATTTTCTTGAGATTGTTGAATTTTTATTTTACCAGTGCATTACGTCTGGTATTAGTCTACATGTTTTGTTACTATAGTCATAGATTTGGTAAAATGTCATAGACTCATAGATAAGAACTAAAATATTAGTTACGGGTTTCTAAGACTTGTATATTAAAACATGTTTTAATTACGTTTCATTCCAGTGAATCCTATGAAAAGAGAAAGTTTTGAAACTATAGGTAGGTACTCAAGGAAGGTGCCTTCAGAATAAACTTTATTAATTAATAAAAGTTAATTTTAAGTTTTACTTTAATTATCTGCTGGTATGTAATTGTGAACTTAAAACAAATTGAAAATAAAAAATAACATGAATAATAATTTAATTGCTAGATTAATAATAACGCAGAATGTCAAAGAACTAACCAACTATACCCACGAATTAAACGATTGAATCACTCTTGGTCTTGTTACCTTTTTTAGCCTTCCTTTCCTGATTTTCCCATAATAGTGACAAAATCCCATTCTTTCTAATTTATTGGGAGAACATACATAATACATATTATTTACTAAGTTATCAAAGGATTAATGAAACATTGTGAGGACACTTTTTGAAGTCAATTTCATTGGGATTACAGACAGACTTCAAATAATCAAATAAGTAACATAAAATGTAGGTACAACCTTGAGAAAAAGCTCACTGTGGAGGGTTTCCAAAAAGATATGAGAAGCCTCATAGATTGAAGTACATACGAGTTTTCAATAAAAATTCAGTACGACCACTAATTATGTATGTTGTCTGTGACACGACGAAGGAAATATAGTATCAAACTACTTCAAATGCCTTTTTTACATAATACTTTTACTACTTACAAACACTTGCTTAAACACAATGTGACACTACCATGTTTTAAAATAAGGATTGACCAGTTTTCTAAAGGAGATTAAACCGAAACAGGTTACTAAGGTGTTTGGTGCACATGGTTGTCACTAAATCTTTCTGAAGAAGCTTTCAAAACTTCTTTTATACCATTGAAAATGTAAGATGACTTTAATTAAAATTGACAATCAAAACACGATTGACCGAAATTAATATTTTTGTTTGGGTTGTTATAATAGTTATACAGGGTGATTCATGAAGTATAGTAAGTACTCAAATCTTAACTTTTACTGCTCTCAAAGGTTCTGTTAAAAAATAGTTTTAAAGGCCAAATTAGTGCTCATATGTATGCCACTGAAAACAGTTTGTTGGTCACAGGACTGTATGAACAAAATGAGTACTGTCTAGTTGACAAGCTATCACTAACTTAGTAACGATAAAGTTTTCTTTCCAATTCATTTACTAGCAGTTCTCAAACAATTTTCAACTTAGCGTGATTTTTCTTTTTGAATAATTTGTGTGGCATCTACGATTCAAGTATTTACTATACTTCATGAATCACCCTGTATAATCTGTAGACAATTCCATAAAAAACCTCTAAGGGTGATATGGTTTGTTTATTTAGTCTTAATAGTACTATTATTTAGGTAAAATCATCTATCAAAGATATCTCTAGACTGGTTTCCGAATGTCCACTTACAGTACTAACTATAACTGATCTAATAACAAGGTTCGCAAGCCCAGCACATGGCTAGGGTGGAACTTGATGTTAGATGTTAGATTGTCGCCATCTCGCAGCTTGTTGCGTTTTTTTCATAAATAGTTGTTGGGTAAAATACTTGACTAACGGAGCGCTACCAGAAAATACCCTACAGGTTTGTTTTATAGTAGCCTTTGCTATAAAAGTGTTCGGATTAACCTCAAGGAACACGGCAAAAATGTTATCCATCACTTTCAGCAAACCGTGTTTGAATATTTCAAAGAAACTTTACCTAAAAAAGGATTCAGTAAGATGAAAAAAATTAGATTGGAGAGCTTACTCCTGTATTAAGTCAGCTAGGATGTTATTCTCCTTCAGTACCTACTTGTTTTGAGACATAGGTTTATAACCGTGGGTATTAGATAAGATTTATTGCGGCAAATTAAAAAAATTTACAACACGGTAGATAAAAGGATTCTCAACTCGTCGGTATTTACAAATATTTTTGAAGAACCAACAATAGATATAACACAAAAATGTTATCAATAAATTTTGCAACAAAATAATTAATTTAAAATTTTTTTTCTGAGAAGTGTTCTTCAAGTGGCGGCAATGAAATACATACCTGATCTATGTTATATTGTTTATTTATTTTCTAGTTTTATTCTCCTTTTTCTTTATAAACAATATTAAATTTCATTAAGACTACAAACTCCTAATGTATCGACGATTCGGATAAACACAGTAGCACTACTGTTGTTAGCACTAACAACCCCCTTCATTCTCCGCTGTTTTGAACATATCTATTAGTTAAATGTTTGCCTTGCTTCTGTATTCGTCCCCAAAATGGCAATTATTATATGGTATATCTATATCTTAAACATGGAGAATTGCATAGAAAAACCATTTTTTCGTATAAACAATCATTCGCAGATCATATAAAACATACATTTTGCTGTATGGCAAAAATGTCAAGATAATGGATAAGTATAATGAATTTTTATTCACTTCTCAAATATACACTTTCATTGTCATAAACAGCGAACTAAGCTGTATGTTAACTTATTTACACATACACAAGTCACCATAACGCAGCCACACCTGCCATTACGTGCTCTTTTGATAGGATTATTTTTGAAATAAAGGAGTTTAACGACCGATAATAAAATGTACTTTGTTTCCCTATAATTAGTAGCAGTAAAAGTTAAACGAGTGCCTACACCAACCGTTTAAGTTTTGCTCCTTTTACTTAGGAATAATTTTATAGTACACTTACTTGAAAGCAATTAATTTTTTACTACTCATTGTTTGGTTTTAAAACAGCTTTAATTAACAAAAAAACCTGCCATTAGTAATAATTGGACGGTTACCCAGAAAATTGATGTACTTATGCCATAAAACATTTACGTTTTTGACATTTCTCTTTATTATCATCAATTCGGTAGCTCAACATTCGGGAAAAGAGGGAAAAATGTTATTGAGGGAAAGTATATCATTAGGTGCCTATCTATAAATGGAAATAATAACTGTGTTGTAGTTAATATTCTATGTAACATAGTAATGTACGAAAATCTGTTTTTAATGATCTGTCGCACCAACCCACCAAGAGAAACGTTTAGGTATATTCTGCACCATTCGCCTTCATAGATCTTCATTAATTGTATTGCACAGTTGTACGATACAGTTCTATTAATGTGCTAAGAATGGTGATTATATGCCTATTAACTATTATCTATTCACCAACAATACTGCTGTCAATTTTACCAAATAGTTTAACATTTCGTTCGATGTCCTGTATTTACTGCGATTTTTCATTATTATTTAATTTCTAACATATTTCCAAAAACGAAGGATACGAGTCTATAGCACCTGCACCTTGGTTTACCAAAAAAGATTGATTGTTTTCAGTCTTAGAAAGTGGTTGCTTGTAATATTTTAAAGTAAGTAAGTTAAAGTAAGATATATTAACAGTAATTTATTATACAAGTGAAGACCAGTGAAAATAGCATGAATGAATTCATTTGCATCACTTAAGATTATATTAACTCTTTTTATGGAATTCCAAAAACAATTGCAGAACGTCTTAGGAAACCAACAGGGAATCTCGAGGATGCTAAATGATATCGCGACTGAACCCTACCCAACACTTTTTTACAAAACCTTATTGTTAGTTTTCGTTGTAAACTCGGACCAATATGTTATTGGTCCGAGGTTGTAAATAAACGGCGGTTTATATGTCACCAAACAAATGAAGTAAACAACTGAAAAATCACATTTTACGGACTGTGTGGCGTACGCGAAAATGTTACTTTCCGGGCCGTTTTATAGCTATTTATGCACCTATCAATGGCATAAAAAAGCTCTTTCGCCTTCAATAGGCAGTACGCTTATTTTTTCAAATGAAACACCCTGTATATCTTGACATTTCCATTCTTTTAAAAATTCCAGTTTTACCTTTTTTTAAGATTTACACAAAATTTACATAAAAAATACACAATTATTACAGTATTACTTTAAACTTAACTTATACATATCCACGTGTTGGTAAATTCTGCCGATTTAAAGAATTAATAATTTAATCTTTTTTGTTTAAATTTATTTACATTATCAAAGACTATCTATTCTTCTCTTTGACATTACTTAATCACCGTGTTCTTCCTCACAGTTACTCTTATTAATTAAAATTAACGATCCCAAATCGTAAGTCGAAAGAAAAAATGTATAATGTTCAACGTTTCATACGCGAAAACGATTGCACACACTCATCTGGCTACTGTCAATATCAGTTGATGGGTATGAAAAACCTATGCAATTTAACTCTAAAAAGTGTTTTATAACAATATTAATAAATAAAGTATCTTCTCGAAATGTAGGATTTTCTTCTGCTCCCATTTAGGACCGAATATTAAAAATGGTTGGGTTTAAGATGGAAACATTATAATATAACTATCATTATTTGTATCTGATCGTTCTAATTTTTTGTTTTAAGCAGCATTAACAGTGTTTCTCTAAAGTACTTGAAACGTTAGTAGGTTATGTTTCCGCTTCAACGATAATTGCATCCTTTGTGTTAAAGGTAAGTAAACATTTATTACATATTCAACTTCGTCAAGAAGTGAATGGGAAAGTTTACCGGATGTTATTACTGCATTTGCACTTACCATTTATCGTGTTTACTTGAGAACATGACTTTTTATATTCGTAAGTACCTTTCTAACTAACAGAACCATTATGCGATATGGCAAGGATACAAATTTATTCACCTGCCCAGAAGAAAATTTGCGATCCTGATCATACGATCAAAAGATAATTTACAGGATGCATGAAAAAACCGGTGTCTTTCACAGTAGCGACTCTCTGTACAAAATGTAGAAATAATTAAATTATGAATATGTATACGTATGATACATTCATAAAAAAAACCTCAAGGTCGCATAAACTTGTTTAAATTATGAACACAGGTCCGGAAACAATATTCGAGGCCCCTACCAAATTGTATGGATGATATTTGCATAGCAAACATAATTTGTTGTTATCCTAAAGAGATCAAGATCATTTTTCAATTATACAAAAAACGTTCATTTTCTAATCAATGCAAGTATGTATTTCTAAACAAGCAATTATCTATCATTTTACACAGTAGGCATCTGTTAAAATTGTACAGAATCTCTGATTGTTAAGCAGCTTTAAAAAATATCTAACATTTAAACAATAGAAGAAATTAAGCTTTTAATAATTTACAGGACAAAATATTCAAAATAAGAATAAAAAGAATATTCAGAAAAGACTATTAAATTATGCTGCGTATCCTCTCAGTTTTCAGTACAGTTGTTCATTAGCAAATAATTTAATACCGATGAACCTGTTTCTGTTTGTTACAATAAGTACAAATGTTTGAACCATCTAATCTCTTCTATTGTTTATTTACAATATGTATTAAAGTAGCTTATTATTATTACATATTATTAAAGTAGCAAAAAAATTGAGTAGTGTTTGTTTAGGAATATAGAATTAAAATTAAGTATAAATTAATGGAGTTAATCAAGAAATATTTACTATATGTAAAAAGTAATACACAATATAATATATGTATAACATATCAAATGAAAATGTTATGAGAAATTATTTAAAAAATATAATTTGTACCTACATTGAGCATTCCCTTCCCAAAAAATGTATATAAAGTATGTCATTATTTACCTTAACGACATAATTAATTCGTTTATTTTATTGTTTCCATAATACTCCTCAATCTTTCTTTATTTTTACTATTTGTCAGAGTAAAAAGCGACCTCACTTTAAACGTTTATAAAAAAGCTATTTTTTATTGCTGTTGTTCCGCCCCATGAAGGGGGGTTGAGGGCATCAACTGCTATGGTTAGTAGCCCTATACGCTTACAAACACCCATATCGGCCATATCCGTAGGTATTTGACACCATCCGGTCGGGATATGAACCCTAGACCGTCAGGAAGAATCAATTAATAAAAAACTATTTACTGGAATGCAATTATTCGAAAATATGTAACATAGCGCACCTTTCATAAGATGTTAATACATAACATCATTGTAATAGTGAAAAACATTTGATACGGAATCCAATAAATAAAAACTAAGAAAAATAGGAGCAATGCCGATATACCCATTAAAAAAAGTTTTAACAGCAGGAGGAAATTATATAATTATTATGCAGAATGAATTGGACGCAACAGTGCAGTTCGCGGGGTTGCTAAACAAAATATTTTAAACCACAAAAAACACCATATTTCACATATATTTTCACTAGATATACTATATTATACCTATATTTAAGTTTCTCTGCTAATATTATTACAAAGGAATAAGTTCGTTTACTGAAATAAGTGAAAAGTTGTCACGTTTTGGTTTTTGGGGTAATTACAAAAACATGGAAAAAAGTAATTACTATGTTTGTATCGCAATATATTTACAGTTATATTGAGATACCTAATTCCCCAATTTCAATACACTTTCTTGTAAAGAAAATTCAATAGCGTCAAAAATTTTAGAGTAGAAATTTAAAATTTACATATAACAATTCATCGATTGTCACGTGGTAAAATTTTTATCAAGATCCGTTCCAACAATTTTGTAAAATGTGCCTTCAAAGTCATGTGACTGAACTTTACTCTGATAGTAATTCAACAACTAATCTACAGAAATATATATTAAAAGAAAACCTTTTTGTACAATATCATCTTAAAACTTCTGAAATACATATCTATATGCTAAGGGAATTTTAGAATCTGCAATACAGCGTTAAAAATTCTCATAAGATTTATTTTACGCTATGCATTACGTACTTTAAACTGAGAGTGATATAGACTTTAGCAATGTGAAACTGAAACTGTATCTTTCAGAACTTTCTTACTTACTGAATAATTGAGTTGAGTTCCATTACGTTTGCTGCGTACGCTTGCTTTAATGCATGTGACGAATTCCGTAAACTTATGAAATATGAACTAATGTGTAGGAATCATTAACTTTTAAAGCTTTCAAGTTGGCAGAGTAGTTTCAAAATCTCGTGGCGGTCGAAATGCGTGGTGGGATTTGAAACAATTTGAAAAGTAGGCACGACGTCCAGAAACATCGGTAAATGGCATCCTAAAAATGTAGAGTAAAGTAAATAAATATATGTAGGTTTAATTATTTATGGATCATCATGTTAGTGCCTACTTTTCAAATTGTTTCAAATCCCGTCGCGCATCTCGACCGCCACGAAGTTTTGAAACTACTATACATACAAATGAATTCACTCGGCGTTCCATAAAGGGAAGGGAAGTTTAATGTGTAAATAATTTTGTCTTTCATTCACGTCAAAGATAAAGATATAAATTTATTTAAACAATTACCCGTACAATACAATCCATACACGTACAGAGTGTTTACAACGACCAGTATTAGACTTTAGACCTAAAATAAATTCAATGTCCGATCACTTCTGATTGCATAGGATAAAGTCGAGTTATTATTAGAATGTTAATATAACGTAAACTCGATACGCAATATTTTTTTAAATATTTCCCATTTTCCAATAAGTTTGCCAGTTACAAAGATATTTTCAAAAGCATTTATAAAAAAGAACATTTTCCTACCTACTTTATTGTCGCAAATGTTATGTTGAATTCATACATCGGGTATTCGCGAATAAATATTTTGATTTAACTGCTTTATATATCTATACAAGGTGAGTCAAAAAAGAATGTCTGTTTGTTATATAAACTAGTGTCCGAAATTGTGAATAAGGAAGATTATGGTCACTCAAGTCTCAAAGAGGGAAGAAAAGAAATCCGTTCTTCTGTCTTAAATTTTCAACGCAGGAAACTATCAACTCCAAATTTTCAGGAGGAGGAATATTATTTGGTTATGATTCCAATTTGAAGTACTGACTTTTCTCAACCTTAGTGCAGAGATCTTACTAGGAATAAGGAAGTGTATATGGTCTAGAATTTTGTTCAGTTGTTTGTTAAAGCCATCTCCTAGAAAAAATAGATTATCCAATTTGTTAAAGGATGCTCATTGGTCCACAGAGAACGGAAGTACAGATATAAAAAGGTTTCATTTAATTCTATATGTGCTCAAACTGTCCATTGGGTTAATTCATGAAGTTAAGGCTGCACGAACACGATTTTTGACATTTTCAATTTCCATCACAAATATGGAACCTTCACTATGATTATGCCCGAAGCAAAATAATCAATTGCCGCAAAGTCACCCAATCGTGGTAGCCAGAATAGCCTACCTAACGGTCTTTCAACATTAGATTCATTAAAGTTTAATAATTTTAATGGTCGATCGTTCAAGAGCGCCACTCATTTGATATAAAATTTTAAAGTGAGTTGCGCTACATCTGTAAAAACAAAAAAAAACAATTGTTTGTACGCTTACATAAACCAAATCGTCAACGCAAGTTTGTTCTCCCAAAATTCAAATTTGAAGATTTTAGTGTAACCCCTGTGATATTGATAACAGAAAATGAAAGCTATGATAATTCAATTGTTTTAATATGTGAAAAATGTACAGCCACGGAATTCTAGCTTTGCCTCTATCCTCGAAATGCGCACTAACAAATATGTTTGAGTGGAGAGCGGACTGAACTTTTCGTCACTTACTTTAGACGCTCTGCAAACTCTTTTATTAATTATTTTAGAAATGCAGGATATTCGGGATCCCTAAACAGTAGGTAAAGCTAGCTGTCCCGCTATTCAGAATGAATTAATGGTAATTCTTCTTTGGATTGAAGAAAACAGCGATTAACTTATGTTTCAATCCCTCCGGATTTTGCAGTTGTAGGTAATAGTGATTTGAAAATCATTTCACTCACCCATTAGATATTAATCAACGTTCCCTATGTTAAATATACATAAATTATGTATGTATATGTTTTGGAGGAAACTCCCTTCATTAAGTTGCTAAAAGCGCTTATATGTAGGGCTGGGTAGATATGCTGCAAAGATAGAGCATATATGCTCTAACGCTAACGTATGCTATGAAAAGTATCTGCTTTAATATATGTTCTAAAAATTTTTATTCGCTGTAAACATTTTCGTGTTTTCTCAAAGGATATTGAAATAAAACCAATGAATTAGTATTAGTACAACTATAGTCTGTAAAATGAATGTTTGCAAATTTCGGCTTAGCGCTTTAGTTGGCGTACACATTTGTAGTTTGTATCTAATTCGTTCTAACACACAATATTTGGAAATAGAGAGAATGGAATGCTACATTATCGTCGCCATGGGTGGTGAACTAACACAGACACTATACGTTTAAAACATCTGTATTTGTGTCAGGTGTGTTAGAAGGAGATAGTAATGTTTATTTTAGGCGTCTCTTTAAAGACTAAATTGTCTGTTGTAATACTTTGACAGTGGTATTTAAAAGTTATTTTCGCGTGTTTGTAACAACTACTGAAAATATGTTACATTCCTTCAATTTATATAAAGAAATTAAAACGTAATTGAAAATATAATAATATAATTTATTATTATATGAATTGAAGAAATATAACATATTTTCAGTAGTTTTATTACAAACACGCGAAAATAACTTTTTTTTTTTTTTTTTGTTATATGTTTTATTACTATTTACAATCTGTATTACTATACAATAAGTAAATCTGCGCGTGTAGATAATATAATGGTCATGACTATGGGCGTGATAGAGGATTCCAGCGAATACCTCTCTGTAATGACTAGCTAATGCACCTTGGTCTTAAGTTACAACTTGCTAAGTTCTTAGAATCTATGAGGCAAATCTAACGGTTTAAACCGTTTTAGTCTATGTGTTTGTTCACTATTGTCTAGCAGGTTAACTGCGTAGGCGTTTGGATGGCTTGATAATCTTTCCATATATTTAACACTGCATTCACTTATTTCATCACGCACTGTTTTTATTTTTAAGTCGCTCCGGATGTCAGTGTTTCTTACAAAATAGGGCGCATCACATATAACTCGAAGCACTTTACTTTGAAATCTTTCGATTGATTGTATCGAGGAGTTTGCTGCAGTACCCCAGAGTTGGAGGCCGTAGGACCATATGGGTTTGAACACGGTTTTGTATACTAGCAGTTTATTTATTGTTGACAGTTTCGATTGACGACCTAATAGCCAATATTGTTTGCGAAATTTGAGGCCAAGCTGTTTCCTTTTTTCCCATATATGAGTCTTCCACGTTAACCCTTTATCCAGGTGTAGTCCTAGATATTTCACTACTTGAACTTGCTTCAGTGGTTTATTGTTTATAGTGACTAGTGGTGTGATCCCTCTTCGTTTTGTGAAGGTAATATGTACCGATTTCTCGTTATTGATTTGAACTCTCCATTTTTGCCCCCATTTTTCTATTTCGTGTAGGTTCCGTTGGAGGAGTGAAGCTGCGATTTTTGGATTGTCATGTCTAACTAAAACCGCTTTATCGTCCGCGAAAGTAGCGGTTGTAATGTAATTATTACTCGGGAAATCAGCTGTAAATAGCAGGTAGAGCATTGGACTTAAAATACTTCCTTGTGGAACGCCTGATTTTATTGGATATAAATCCGAAGTTTGCTCGCCGTGTTTAACTTGGAAAAATCTATCTGTTAGGAAGGATTTGAGAATTTCGAAATAGTTGTGGGGAAGTGATCTTTTTAGTTTGAATAGGAGCCCATCATGCCACACTCTATCAAAGGCCTGACTATCATCCAAGAATGCAGCCGTACAGTATTGTTTAGTTTCAAATGCTTGATTGATGACATCTACTATCCTGTGGACTTGTTCTATGGTTGAGTGTCCCTTACGAAAACCAAATTGGTGCTCCGGTATGAGGTTCTTTTCTGAGATAATAGGTTCCAATCTTTTAGCTAATAGTTTCTCGAATAGTTTACCTAGTTGTGACAATAAACTTATAGGTCTGTACGAGGAAGTGATGTTTTCTGGTTTGCCGGGTTTGGGTATTAAAATCACTTGTGCTGTTTTCCATTGAGTCGGTATGTGACCTAGCCTTATTATTGAGTTGTAGATCATTGTCAACATAACGAGGCCTTTACGTGGAAGCTCCTTGATAAGATGCCCGGTTATAAGATCTATGCCTGGCGCTTTCTTTGGCTTTAGGTTGTGTTTAACTACATCACTTAGTTCAGTAACTGTAACTTTTTCCGGTAGTGGAGACATTTGATATGGTGCATCGAGGGTTGCTTTTATTTCTGCTTCCTCGTCCGGTGTTATAGTTGAAGGTAATGGTTGGAAAACTGATTCAAGGTATGCTGCAAATACGTCCGCCTTTTGTTTGTCGGATCTTGCCCACGTACCGTCTACTTTTTGTATGGGAGGAATCGGTTGGGATTGTCGCTTTATGTTTTTAGTTGCTGTCCATAGGGAGTAGTCCGATGCTGGTGTGGTATCCAGGTTAGCGAGGTAGTCTTGAAACGATTCATTCTTCAGACTTCTAATTTGTGCTTTGAGTTCGTTTGAGGCGTGGTTATAGCGCCTTTTGTCCGATGGTAGTTGAGTGGCTTGCCATATTCTTCTCAACCTTCTTTTTATGGCTATTTTTTCCTTTATTATTGTGGGACATTGTTCCGTAATTCTTTTGATGGGGATTACTGGAGTAGCTTCACGTGCGGATTCTTGTATTATTATAGTGAAGTTTGGCACTGCTGCTTCTAAGTCTTCTTTATTTTTTAGTGAGAATTTCAGATCTATACGGTTGTTTACCACTGTCAAAGGATTACAACAGACAATTTAGTCTTTAAAGAGACGCCTAAAATAAACATTACTATCTCCTTCTAACACACCTGACACAAATACAGATGTTTTAAACGTATAGTGTATGTGTTAGTTCACCACCCATGGCGACGATAATGTAGCATTCCATTCTCTCTATTTCCAAATATTGTGTGTTAGAACGAAATAGATACAAACTACAAATGTGTACGCCAAATAAAGCGCTAAGCCGAAAATCGCAAACATTCATTTTACAGACTATATCTTTATTGTTCAAGTCAAGAATACAAATACAATATTTTAAATGAACTAACAAACTATGAAAAATCAATTAGTTACAATAAATAATCATGTGCTTCTCAATAATATCTAGTAAAAAACTTTGGCGATTGTCTTGTAAAACATTTTTATACATGGAAAAATGTCTTTATTACATAATTCTAGAGATTCTGTTAAAAGTTGGTTTTGTGTTTCTAGTTTTTTAAATTATAGTAGGAATATCAGAAAAGTGTGTTTTTATATAACACAAATGAGAAATTATTAGTTCACGGTTTTTTAAAACATTTTGACAGTCAGCTATAGATTGGGTGTAACTTGGATCAAAACCATCAACTATATTTTTAAATTCCTTGTAATGTTCACAGTAAAATAAAGCTGCTTCAATCCAAGTTCCCCATCTGGTTAAAACTGGTTGTGGAGGTAAAGGAACATCTTTAAGGTGTTCGTGCAGTGGCGTAACTATATTGGGTGCAAGGGGTGCAACCGCACCCCGGCGCCAGGGGCAGATAGGCGCCGCAACGCGTTCTCAGTTCTCATAAAAAATGATGAATTTTATTCTTAACCATACCAGTTACCACCGCAGAAAGGTCCTTTTCAAAATTAAAATTAATAAAAAGTCTTTTGGAAAGTATTATGTCCAAAGAAAGCCTTAGTAGCCTAGCGATGATACGCATAGAAATCAAATTTGCTAAAAGAATAAATTTTGATGACTTTTGATCTACTTAAGTTAATGCGATATTTAAATTATTTGAGATAAACACTTAATCTGTGCATAAAATAGTGTATGCTTTTCTGGCGTAACTTGCTTTTATGGTCCTACAACCTTTTCCTAGCACTCGCTGTGCGTTCGGGCTTAAAATAAGACTTCGGGCCATAAAAGCTTAAGCTTCTTTACGCCTTTAATGCATAAATAACTATTAAAACTTGGCTATAACCATTGTAATGTACTCTTTTTGAATTTTTGATGCTCAAATAGGCGCTCACGAAACTGTTGCCCCCCGGCGCCAACTGATGTAGTTACGCCACTGTGTTCGTGGTAAAGTTCTATTCTAGATGGGGCTTTCAAAAAAACTTTTTTGCCATTATTAATTAATGAATTAACTAGATGAAATTGAACTCTAACAGCTTCAGCAATACGATGTCCATGCGCTAAACAAGTTGTATGAACTAAATTTGGAAAGAAAATTTTCAAATTTGCTCCTGCTTTGATCATGTAAGCAGCACCATCGGTCACCATATACAAAATTTTATCCGATAGAACTTGATTTGGGACATATAATAAAGAAAGTGTATCATTTACAAATCTGGATGCAGTTAAGTGATTTGTTTTGTCCAGTTGTTTCACAGCAACCAAATAACTTTAAATAAATAATAATAAATTACGGGTTGCCATCTAATATTCCAACTACAAAATTTGCTATAAGCAAAGAGTAATACTCTTTGCTATAAGTATACCTTCCTTTGACGTCTGTGATTTCGTCGACGCTGAACCAGATGTAGTGGTTCGAAATAACATCCCTTATTTTTTGAAGCATTTCTTCATATAGACAGGGAATGTATGTCCTAGATGCTGTTCGGAAGGAGATAACTGTTTCTTTCATGTACTGTTCAAAAAACATTTTGAATTGCGGAGCATCAAGGTTGTTGAGTGTAATATTACAGGACACCATCATTTTACATAAATCCTTATTTAACTTGTGAAGTCCTTCGTTTTTGTTTACACAGTCGACTAGTAATTGCTAGTTGGAATTCCTTGCTGACAGCAATCTAGTAATTAAATATGAAATTAATAGTTTTACCTACTAAGATCAAGATGGAAACATCCCATAATGATTGAAAATCGAATACAAAGTTAAACAAGTAAAATTTCTGAAAAAATCCTGTCGAAGAGTTAATCAAATAAAGCATAACTGCATTGACTACTATAGATGACCAATGGTGCCGAAAATTTTAATTATAAACACGTAATAAAAAATTTCTGTAACTATGAACAGTTTTTTTTTCTATATCTGAAGATTTTAGTAACTAATTTAATTCACACAGAAATTTAAAACTTTATACATACCTCCTTTTCACATAGACAGCAAAGCACAACACTACCATCGTATTTAAAACATTTATACTTTTTTATCCATTTTTTAATAAGTTCACACTGAGAACTTCTAATTTTTGGCATTTTTATGTTACCAATAAAACCAAACAAGAAATGAATTAAAGGAGCGAAGTGACTAACAAAACTAAACCCTTTGGCTGAACAGGTTTCTTGGAAATTCCAAGTAAACAGTGTAAGCTGAGGATTAGTGTAAGCTCTTAAAACTTGAACAATAAGCAGAATGTTAAGTGCACTTACAAAAAGAATGTTTGTAAAAGGTTAAAAACAGAAAGTGAAATTTCGACGAAATTTCTCGTGTCTGGAAAAAACCACTTCTTTTGGCAATTTCGCTAAAAATGCATTTTTCCGAAAACGGCAATTTGCGACCAAATTCTCACTTTTCGATCGAAAACAAATGTGCCGAGCTGCACATCAAATTCCATTCATTTTTCCCGTAGAATTTGATTCTGATGATTATTTAAAAAAAATTAATATATAATATATAATCTGTGGAGGGTTTAACAACAAAAATTTACGTTTTTGAGCAGTTTTTCCACTGTTAGATACTTCTAATGTGGCAGCTAATTAACGTACGTAAAATAAAGGGTTAAATTTGCTTTCATTTGGTGTAAAAATTACAAAAATCGGTTCATAATTTATAAAGATATGCGAACCCCTAGAGATCTTCTTTGTCTCGATTAATTTTTTTGAAAGCATGCAAATGGTTCAATCTTTGTCAATATAGCTTTCAATTATTTCAACTACTTCACAATTTCACATACCTAAAAGCAGTTACCGTAGTTTCATTGTACGGCGGTCTAAGCGACAAAACCCCTTTTCGTTTTATATAAATTGCAAATTCGGTTTACACAATATATAAAAATTCTTCCTGTGAACGATTACGATTAATAATAATAATAATAAAAATTTTATTCGTTTGTTAATAGAAATTACTATTTTAAATACCTACGTCATTGTTAAACAGTAACATAGTGGTGTATAAATAAAATCAAATAAAATCAAACATTAAAACGTCAAAGAAAACACGTTTACAATTACAATTACAATTGAAATATCAGATCACAAATTTCATTTTGAAATATGTAGTTGTCCATATCGGTGTCTAAAATTCTTTAATGGTGCAAAAAGCCCGAGTTTTTAAACATTGGGTCATGCAAGATTTCAGTTGTTTTAACATATTAGGTAATTTATTGAAGAGCTTTATCGCGTAATAATTACTGAATCCATTGAAGGTCAGATACCACAAAGGGGGTAAATTGTAATAAATAAAACAACTTTAAACCTCCCCTTACATCTAAAGGGAATGTCCGTGAAGTTAGCCCCTCATATTCCGAATTTATATACAATTTGTTGCTTACTAATTAGTAAGTAATTAGTAAGTATTTGTAAGCTAAAAATCTAAATTTGTAAGTGAATTTTCGAATTTATTTTAACAAAAACAGTTTTTGGGGCAAAATTTTCGGTAGCCCCGTTATTTTGCAATATCAAAACTTTAGTAGCGTCATTAATTAGTAAGTCATTTGTAAGAATTTGTAATCAAGTTGCCAGAATTTGTAATTAAACGGTATCTCTTATATTTAAAAAAAAACTGTTGTGCGGCTAACTTCTCGGGAGCCGCACCACTTTGAGGAACAATATTTTTTTGAATCGATATTTAGTAAGTTATTTGTAACAATTTGTAAGCATAATCTCAAAATTTGTAAGTCACTTTATTACTACCTATTGTGCAGAATACGCTTTGGAGGCTGACTTCGCGAATGTCCCAAAACATAGAGAACTGATTGAATGTGTAAGCATAATCTCATTTTTTGTAACCTAGTCACAATGGCCCAAACTAAAGTTAAAGTATGTCCCTACTGCCAATGTGAGGCATTCATAAAGGCAAGGGAACTCCTACTTGGAAATGAAAAAATTACACAAGAGGAAGTAACGAAGATTCGCCCTACTAAAATCCTGGACTTTGTGAAAGATACAGGCATTCTTGAAGGGTAGACAACACCGGGGAGCACAATAGACCAAAAAGGTCGCAGTGCGGGAACCTATTGGGACCACCCCCAGAGAATAATAATAATAATGTCCCTACTCCCTTTGTCCATAAAATACTACATACACACAGATTTCAAATTAAGCTTTAATTTGTTACACGAATTATGTTATTAGAAAATACTAATGAACTTTGCAAGTGAACTTCCAATTTATTTTTTAAAAAATCGGGAGGAAATTCTCGGGCGCTCCATCGCGTTCGTGAACCAGAACGTATTTTGGACTCTAGATAGTAATAAAGTGATTTAAAAATTATGAAATTATGCTTACAAATTAGTACATTCCACTTACTATTGTTACTTAGAAATACAAATAGATTTAACCAGTTCTCTATGTTTTGAGACGTTCGTGAAGAACGAATTTTGGACTCTACATACTAATAAAGTGGCTTACAAATAGTGAAAATGTACTTACAAATTAGTACATACGATTTACTAATAATTATTACTTAGAGATACAATTGATACAAACAAATTGCACCATTTCTTTCATACCAATTACTATTAACGCAACGAATGTGTTTATATGCCATCGAAATTACTGTCAACCACGTAATTTTCAAATCCATTAGGCTTACTGTGGGTGACACTATATTTCTTAAACGATACACATTAACAACTTCTGTTTTGAA
Source organism: Pyrocoelia pectoralis (assembly GCA_036250285.1). Taxonomy (NCBI): domain Eukaryota; kingdom Metazoa; phylum Arthropoda; class Insecta; order Coleoptera; family Lampyridae; genus Pyrocoelia; species Pyrocoelia pectoralis. The sequence continues at coordinate 67,800,440 of CM070074.1, forward strand.
GTCAATTATTCATGTAATTTACTATAATTATAGATTATAAGTGTTGTACTAAAATTTCCTTTATGAAGTCTGAAACTAGTCCTAGTCCAAGAGTGCAACGAATTACAATTTTAGAATGCTGTAATTTACATTGTAATTGATTTTTAATCGTTCATTATGAATCTGTTTCTACAAATAACTGATATTAGTTCAACATACCTCATTAGTCATTGTCTTGAAAAATGTTAACAAGGAACACGGTATATTCCCTTTAAGAAAATGGGAGTTTCCCTTCACTAATCACCGCTGTTAAATTGTACATTATACGTGCTTTTTTAAAGTGGTCGTTTTAATGTTTAGAAAAAATCATTGAATGACCGTAGAGGCATTTTTATGACTGTTTCGTGGTGATAATAGGTAAAAGTATCAGTGAACCAGTCAAAAAGGTTTGAAAGGCACGATTTTTCTTAATTTATTTTACATCTTGTCTAAATAATAAAGTACTTTAATGATATATTTAACTTTGGTTTTTTTCTATAACTTGTGTGAGTGAAACAAACATGAAAGGTAAAACAATTCCTACTACTGCGAACAATGCTACAAAAGTCTTATTGTTTAGTATAGATGGACTATGAGTAACCAATTGAATTTGCTACAAGCAAAATAATGTTTTTTTTAGACAAACGTAAAGAGACAATGAGAATTTCTAACTATCAGTTTCGTTGAAATTACATCGAACTAGGATCAGTAAACTTAAATTCCGAGTCATCTAAGCGCCATAACCACATTTTGAATTAAGTGGGAATAATATGAACTATGACGTAACAGTGGTATGATGAGCGAACTAACTATACATATTACATTGACATTGCAGGATAATGTTAAACTTTTTTCGTAAAAAAAACCATCAAGAACAGTTTTTCCTATCTCTATACCAATATCGTTTTTATTATTTTTTATCAATACAAATTAGGAAACAATCTAAAATTTTGATTTAAGAAAAATTTTACCGTTTGTTTTCATACCGCGAAGTATGTTATTTTTAGATTAATTTTACACAAACAATGTGAATTCTTATATATTATGAGTACCAGAGTACCTATATAGATATAGGTGCTTTTACTTTACTTGGTAGGTAATCACGAACACAAATTTAATCTCATAAGACCTTTGTAAACAAAACTGCCATCAACATTACAGAAAACCAAAATTAAAGAAACCAAATGTTTTGAAAATATAGAAAAAAACAATGCTGAAATTTAAATTTGTATTTTTACCATGAGAAAATGTGTAACTAAGGACAAAGGCATTACCACGGTTATACACCGTGGGCAATACATTAAATATTATAAGGGCAAACTTCAAGTTTCCAACACATATTCAAGCGTCATAAGTGGATGCAGTTTCAAAGTCCGAAAGTGCAAACATAATTTTCAGGCACATTCAACTTTAGCTCAATATTCAGTCAATTATGCTTTTAATTATGTCAGTTAGGGGTCAACTAAATCTTTGTACATGTATAAAAATTTACGTAATGGGGAAGCAAAAAGAATTACTACGTACGATCAGTACGTACAAATTTCAATGTTACTTGTCTTACGTCGGAATCAATTTTCAACCAACTTCAAAAAGTTGGTTACTAAATTCGTCCGGATGTCTGTGTGTCTGTGTGTCTGTGTGTCTGTGTGTCTGTGCGTTGGTCGATGTTACAGGGTTTAGAAAGCTGGAAGTGGTGTCATCTTATAGGAAATTCTTCACTGATTCCAAATCGCTGGTAAATTTTTTGATCGGATCACCCGTTCGCCGTCGGGACGCCATTAAAGTCAAAATATACACCCTTTAATATCTCGAGAACGACACGTCCAATTACAAAAAGAAAAAAATTCGTTTTCTTTATTTGTTGAAACCTATCGAGTCATGATACGTAAACATCACCCTCACCCCTCCTGTGGGGTGGAGTGGGGGTGAGTTTTCAAAACTTAAATGGGAACACCTATTTTTTATTACTTTCGGATTCTCCATAAAAAACGATACTCAAATTGCAAATTTCACCCCCAACTGCAACTCCTGGGGGTGGAAAGGGGGAAAATTGCACGTCCGCAGAAAAACGATCTTTTTTTACTTTTTTTTTCTTTAACATTTTTTCGTGATTTACAAATTGTCCGTCACCTTCTCCACTCCCATCTCTGTTAAGGGTGGAAAGAAAGACAATGACTCATTTGTGCAGAATCTGGCGTGGTTTTGTCTGAAGTGGGTAGGGTGGGGGGGGGGGGGTAGTTTATATTGTATATAGTATAATGCCATAATTAGTTACAGATTTGAAGTTGGTTGAAATTAAAATTCTATAAGAATTTGCGCCTTTTGATACTTGTTTTAAATCAATTTATGGCTATATTTATATTACTTATTTTCAAATTGCTGTCGTTCTTCCTTAGATCATTATCGTTTTTTGCCTTTTATTAATATTCGTTTTATTGTTAATTGTTGTATAGGTACTAACTTATTAAGTTAATAGTGGTAATATTGGAGGTTATGTAGTTCGGAAAGCACCACAAATTAAATTAATAAATCATAACAAAGCGACGCATGGCGTAACAAGTTCGTGGTTTGCATCCTCATCGTCAATTCGAAATTAAAAGAATTGTCGGTGTTTTTAACATTGAATTGTTATTATAACACACAAATAAGAGTTTCGTAGTTACCATTTCAAGACCCCTTGCCACTTATTTCGTTATAATAACTTCACAAATATGACGCAAACTTAGACCTTTTTTTATTATACACTTTAACAACGTGGCCATAAGGGTCAATTTCTCGACATCAAAATACGGGTTGTTCAAAATTTTAAATTTCCCAGACAATTTTCACGTCACACTAATGGGGTCTATTACATGGGGAAAGGATTAAGGGGTGCATTATGTCAGTAGAAATTTGCAGAAAGTTTGTTTCTCATAAATTCTTCCGGCTTTCGGCCTTTTTATCTTTTCTGATTAATCAAGCTTGGCTGTAAATGTTCTTATTTTAAGTAACAATTCGTTCATACATAAGTATAATAGATACCTACTACCCATGTTTCAATCCAATTATGGAATACAATTCCACTTATATTAGGTAAGCTCGTCGTTTTTCTTTGTTATAAAATGTTTGCCTTTTGCAAAGCATAGGGTTCGAATTAATAAAATTAATTTCTCATATAATAATAATAACAAATAATTTATTTAAAATTACGGGTCAATTCCCTATGTATTTATCGTGGTGGTAAATAAAAGCGAATGATTACAATAATTGTTTCTGAAGAAAATGTTACCTATTACTCTGAAAGATTTTTTAAACATTTAATAATTTAATAAAAATTGTATTACTAACCCTTCATAAAAAGAATAAGCAATAAACAATATAATCGAAACCGATTTGTCTTGATAACGCACGAAGCTCTTCAATGAGGGCTCGGGCCTGTTTTTTCCTTGATTGGTAATTTCTCACTAAATTCTTCAAAGGTTATCTTTGTTACAAAGTACGGATTAAAAACTGTAAACAGTAGGTGTATAATTAAATGGCCGGTAATGCACCGTAAAGACGAAGGCGGCCCTTTTGTATCATCACGTAAAACCATTATTTATGAAAATATGGTGACAAGGTGGTTATATTGTTATATTCCTTGTAACCCAACTAATCCTTAAAGAGCTCCGGAAGTTGTAAATAAAATATTAAAAGATACATAGCTACAATTGGCAAATTTCTACTTTTACAAGTCCGCCATAAATTAAGGATTTCTCCTTTCTTATTATCTGTTTGAATACCCGGCGCCAACGTCTAAAGTAAATAAGAAAATTTGCTCCATCCTGATTGGTTTATGACAACTGCAATTATTAGTGATGGTTAAAAAAAATCTTAATTTAGTTTTAACAATCTGTCAGTTCATTTGTTATAATAGTTGCTGTTTGCATTGTTATAGGTACCTATGTACTTGCGTTTTGAGATTGCTGTTATAGTGTTTCTTTTTTTAATCTCGGTATAATTCACTACGTTCTCTTCAAGTAAAATATTTTCAGATTTCTATCGCTTCCGATTATACCACATTTACCTATTTTTAAGTTTTATAAATAGGTACCATTACTTTGATTCGATAGTTTTAGACTTTAGAGAACACTCCATTTTTGGAATATCAAAGTAGGATTCAGAATATGCTTAAACATTTGGAGCATGATGTGTTGGGGCCAACGAGGGCTATCTACATTGTGGGGTTATTTTAATATGGCACGTTAACTTAATAACTTAATTTTTTCAAATGGAGACCTCCATTTTTCATTACATAATTTGATAATTTGAAGCAAAATTTTGCCATACAGGATATTTATTAGATTTAGAATCAATTTCTAAACAAACAAGAGTACTCACTTGAAGTTTAAAGAATGTATGATAGAACCATTGAAAGGAACTTCGATTGTGCACAAATATGCTGAAAATATTTAAGAATAGAGTACAATTTTTTTCTTCCAAATATTTTAAAATCCTTCTATTTAATTTTGTTTATTTCGGAGTAGGTATAGTAGGTAGGTATACGCTTTAATCGAATCAAAAACTCCATTAGCTATGAAATACAGCTCCACTAAACTAAGCACTAACTAGCTATCTGAACTCCAAAAAATATGTGAACTAATTTCAATGAAAAAAAAGTATTAGCCAATAAGATTGCATTAAACGATGCACGTACAATCTGGCTAAACAAATACATAGTAATATTTTGACACTTGTCATTGCATAGAACAATAACACTTCTGCTAAATGAGTTCATTGAAGATTACAACTCAAAATTGAGAAGTTCTATAACTTCAAAGTTGTTAAAATTGATAAAAATCACCAAAATTCGCGTTTGGGCTTACTAAGAATTGATAAATCGTGGAAAGAATGAATACAATGGAAAAGTTGTCTTTTTATTGCGAGGGTATAGAACATATTGTACATTTGAAACATTTTCTTTCCTACAATAAACTCATAAGTTTTTTCATTAACTGTCTCTATCTCGTTCACCAATATTGGTTATATTTATATGTAGTAACGATAGAATCTTATAATTAAGCAACCTTCATTTAAATTTTTGGACATGTGAATTTAACTAAAAGGTGTATAAAGTGCCATTGTTCAATAATTGACATTGCGAATCCGAAATAAACAAAAAACATGTGTAAAGGTCGTTAACCGAAAATCTAAACAGGTAGTAATTAATTATCTCTTATCTTTAGGTCAAAGAACTTCTAATTACACTCCATGGAAAATATATACTTTCACTTACCTACCTCAATCGGATTGTCCATTTCCATTCTACTCAACACAAAACTAATAACTGCAGAGCAATGTTTGTTACGAATGATAACGTCTTCTATATAATGGTTTTCCAAACTTTACAAAGGAACAAGAATACTTATCAACGGTCAATGCACCTACAAAATTTCATTGATCTACATATGTATTTAATTTAAAATCGCTTTTTGATTTATTTACACAAAATTTTAAAAAAAATTGAAACTCGAGATAAGGTATTCTAAGTTCGTGACTATGAATTACGTGGCATTAATTATACGTAATTATTCCACTGTAATTAGAAATGTATGAGACCATTGTGTAAATAAATGCAAATTATAGATTAGTTTTATAAAACTAGGACATCATACCGATTATTTCTACAGAGGTATTGCTAAAGACGTCTTTTTTCCTAGATAATAAATATATTTCCACTGATAAGAATCATCAACCTAGTTAGAAACTGGAATAATTGCTTAAATTATAACTTGTTTTTTCCAACAAAGAAAATTATTACAAAATATGAAATAGTTGACAATTTATAAAACTTACAAAGAGCCCCACCCCTACTCACGCGTTATAATAATTATTGTAAACATAATAGTTTCCGTTATAGGTAATGAAAATTATTCACAAAGAGTTTAATTTTCATGCCAATAATTCTGATGGAAAAACACCTATCATGGTACGATGAAGTAAAACGGTAGTAATATAATAAGTCACTACTATAATAAAAACAATAAGTTTGCCTGATGCAAACAAAAAAAAGTTCCCAAATAAAACCGTCATAGTTTTTTATACTTTTTCTGAACGTGCAAAAAAAATGGGGGTTTCCATTTAAGATTTTAAAGTCACCCCCCTTATCCACTCCCCTGGGTGTTGGGGAGTGAAATTTGTTACAGCATCAGATGTCCCCCTCAAAACCGTTAACTTTTATTCGGGACAATTTTTGATCCGACCTAGTGTTGTAGAATTATTGCAGGTGGCGGATTAAAATGGGACACCGAGTATATTCAGAATATTCCTATTGTGTGACCAGTGACCCTCATACATATAATTATTACTCTTGCGCTTATGGCTTCCCAAATTGTTATGTTTTTTTACTTGTTTTTTATTAGTATGGAGTTTCCTTTTTGAGTTCTCTCTTCCATTAATTTACGTGGTCGGTTACGGGCAGTAAATTCTTGATCCTTGTCGTAACGTGTGAATTTATGAATTTGCCAATTGGTTTAGAGACTTTTAATCGAGCTTAATTGAAGTTCTTGGCTTCAGAACGATGAACAGTTAAAAATATATGTAGTAGTGACTCCATACTTTATTAAAAAATTGATAAGGAGTTTATAACTCTATTGTATTACTAGTAATAATTTTGTTTCTGTGGAAAGATAACTATTCTTCATTAATTTTAAATTAAATTTAAAAACAATAAAATTGTTGAATTGACAATGAAGAGACCTTTTAAATGAGGCCCCCACAAAAACACACAGTGTTATCTGAAAGCTGGACATAGACTTCCTTTAAGTTTTATGTGGGATATGTTGCTAAAGCTTAACGCCACGCCATAACCCTCCTCCCTGCGACTACTCGATGCATCTCAAGACATCATGCCGAGGTTTTCAAATTTTCCATATTCTCCAGCAGCAGCAGTAGGTAGATTATTTTTCACTTGGAGATTTGACAACAATTAACGTGTTTGAGAAATGATTCTTTTTATAGAAACAACTACTACTAAAACTTACTGAAATTTTGTAAATGCAAATTGTAGCAAAAAGCTTTTATAGCTTCTAAATCAGAAAGTTGTTATTTCGGAGTACATGTACTAAACAAAATCAGTAACATATTCAAGGATTATAGGTACTTCCTATTGTGATACAACTGCAGAACAACATGATCAAGTTTTAATAGTTTCAGTACACGAAGCTAGACCTAAACTCTAACGTGAAAACCGATCCTTTCAGCATAAAGTTGACAGTTGACAGTTGACTTGGGATTTGTTTCATCAGAAAACGGCATTACAACGATGACTCCGAGAGCAATAAAAAAAGCAGTCTAATTCAAACACAACAATTCCTGGGTATGAATTTAGGGATTCACGGGCTTGGCTTGAAGTTTAAAAGCTTGACATAAAATCAAGTCAAGCCTACAAAAAACCAAGCCAAGCTTAAGTATTATACAAGCCAAGCTTATCTGTGGAAAAGCTTGAGTTATCAAGCTTTTCCAAGTCAAGCTTTCAAGCTTTTTCCAAGCTTTCAAGCTTTTTCCAAGCTTTCAAGCTTATATTTCTAAGCATTTTTTTGCTATTCCATGGAACATAATTCTTAGAAGATCCAGCTGATGATTTTGCATTCTACCATAAAATATATTCATTTGGTATAAAAGACGTACCTACGTGTAATTCAGGGTATATTTGAGATAGTCTGTGCTCTACTCAAACAGAATATACCATTAGTAAGTATGTTGACTCGATTTAGTAAGAAAAGAATATTTTACTTAAAATCATTGTAAAAAAATTACCAGTAGATATATGTATAGATATATATTTCTCAAAATCGCAATGGGCGCAACGGTAAGTACCTTGTACAAAATCCGTTGCACGTCTCGCTGTAACACACTAGTTTTTAATTGTAAAATGATACGGCTATCAGGTGATGTCCTGCAACGGTTTTTGATTTGTACGAAGTCAAAAATGATAAAAATTATAAATTATAAAATAAAATAAATTGGAAAATGTACGTTCTACACAATGGCTCCTTGGAATTTTCAGATAATTTGTTAGAACTCATAGTTTAATAATCGCCCACTAACCAGCAGTTGAGTAATTCTGCGAAAGTGCGACAATGAGTTATTTATATGTGTGACGTAATGCGCAATGTGGCCAACCTCACTACTCTTACGGGGGGAAGAAGACTGTTTGAAAAAGCTTGATAAAGCTTGGGAAAGCTTGATAACCAAGCTAAGCCTGCATTCGCAAACATCAAGCCAAGCCAAGCTTTTCTTCTTAAAAAGCCTGCCTCTCAAGCTCAAGCCAAGCGATTATATTTCAAGTCAAGCTACTTGGTTTGGTGAATCACTGGGTATGATCACATGTTTTCGTGGGTTTCTTTTACATTTGTTTTCGCTAACTACACACAGTGGCGGCGTAGCATGGGTTCGCACCCGGGGCGGTTTTCTATTGAGCACCCCCAAAATAAAACAACAAATATTAAACGTGCTTACGTGATTCTATTTTGCTAAAATGTTCGATTACATTATCAAAATTAAGTTTTCTGTCTTTTTCTATGGACAATATGGAAAGATTGGCAAGTCGCGTTTGACTCATTGTGGATCTTAAGTACGATTTTATCAATTATAATTTTGAGAAACTTCTTTCACAAGAAGTCAAAATGCCGCCTTTTGAATTTGCCGTCTCGACAAAGGGCAAAAAAGAACCCCGTTCTCTCTTTAAATTTGTATGGTTTCGGGCTAGCTATCTTTTTCATTACAGTACACTTATGGTAAATAATTCTTATTAGATAGAGATTCACGGGAAGATTCGTTTTATCTCTTTCTGTCGGAGTAACACAATTCTCACCGCTAGGGTATGTCCATTAGTAGGTATATAATATACGTCGATGGTTGTCACTACGTTGTCACCCCTTGGTACTTGGCACACGGGGCGGACCGCCCCCCCCCCCCCCCTTTACGCCGTCACTGACTACACAACAGAAATTGCTTTGTTGATTTAAAATTACTTGCTTCTAACGCACTACTAAAAACATTTTGAGCACCCGTGATAGGGCGTATTCGGTTGTGCAGAAATATATCTATGTCCGTAACATCTGCTTGTTCAGGTCATAAATCGTTAATTAATATTGTTAAGAAAGACTTGATGAAGCACAATCGCCTTCAAAAATATTGCTGAAGTTAATTAAGCATAAATTGAATATAGCCTTCTGAAGTAAATTTATGTACAAGTACATCTCTGATTATTTGCCGAGAAATTACATTCACATTCCTGTTAAGGACGATGTTATAGGCGCAATTAATAGTGTTATGTTAGATCATTTCTTTTCAATTTATAAGAGGTTGTCAAACAAAAATAATGTAATTTAAAAAAAAACGGGTGTAAAAGATTGTTTAATTTTCTATCTAAATGCTTTTATAAATTTTAGATGTTCACCTTATGACGTATTAATATGACAATTTTTTTACATTTAATCTGGTCTCTTGAATTTAAAAAAAACATGTTATGTCGCGCCAATTTGACAGGCATAATATTATCTGGGTACCTGCATAGAAAAGTTATGGTTTATCGTGTCTGTTTGTTGAACTTGCACAAGGTGTTTGTAATTCCATGTATGTATAGGTAAATAGTTTACATACAGACACGTTAATTAAAATTTCTATTGACTAAGGAATGTAAAATATAAGAAGTGAAGATGTAGCAATACAAGTGCAGCAATGAAATGAGAATGTAAAAGCAACTTTGATGGCTTTATCTTTCTTATACAGTGCTTTTCACGACGACCGGCTATTAGACGTTTCTCAAAAATTACAAAAGATAGAATTATGAAATTTTTCAATAAGGGTTTTTTCGACATTACGAATCCATCTAAAATATTATTAATTGGCAGCACTTCCGGTTATACCGGAAGTTGATATTAAATTTATTATTTTAAATGGACCACCCTGTATATTTTCACATTTTTTGATTTTGCGCTTAACTTTAGGTCATTTTTCTTTAATAAGTCCTATCTCAATATTTTATCGTTTTCGAGATAATTAGCATTTTATGATAATTTTTTAAAAAACAACGATACATTCACGAATGAATTATTTTAGAATTAAGCACACTAAAAGTTATACTTAATTAAAAAACAATTGTTATTTTATTTGTTGAACAGATGTAGGACAATTCATAAAAAGTATTTATTTTGATTAAACGTCATACAGGGTTTTCTAAATTTTATTTCAATTTTATTAGAAAAAATATCGTAAAACTCAATTTTGTCAAACGAAAGACCCTGTATATTTGACATTTTTGGATTCTGCAGATAATTTTAGACCCATTTTCTTTCATAAGTCCTATCTCAATATCTTATCGTTTTTAAGTTATGTGATTTTAAACAGATTACCTAACTGGTTTTTCTGTGTTATGCATACTATTTCATAGGTAGAGCTGAAAGAGAACTGGGCATTTCGTACGTAACAATTTATGATATCGTATCCTTATAATTATAATTTATAACAAACATAAATGACGCCCGTATAAATTTTACTACGTCCAACATTTGAAAGAAACAGACTTACTTGGGAGGATTGAGTTTTTTGAGTGGCTGCTTATTAGAAAGTCAAGAAAATACAAATTTTTTATCTCGAATTTTATTATGATAATTTGACACGAGAAAGATATGCTAATATGATAAGAAATGGCCAGAGACCAATATTACAAAACCACCCACTCCATGCCATAAATTTATCATTTGTTTGGTGCTTTATTAACAGAAATGTTTGAACATCGATGGATTGCGAATAATGGTCCATTTCCATGGCGCCCAAGAACCCAGATGGTAATCCATAAGATTATTTCTTTTGGGGCTAATTGTGTAGGTATAATATTTTCCAACACCTTCTACCTATGAATAAGTAGTATAACATAGAAAAACCAATTGATTTGTTTAATCAGATAGGTATACCTCAAAAACGATAAGATATTGAAATAGGACTTATGAAAGAAAATGGGCCTAAAATTATCTGTAGAACCCGAAAAGTCAAAATATATAGGGTCTTTCATTTGGAAAAGTTGAGTTTTACGAAATATCCCGAAAACGATAAAATATTGAGATAGGACTTATTAAAGAAAAAATAAAATTAAGCACAAAATCCAAAAATGTGAAAATATACAGAATCTTCCATTTAAAATAACAAATTTAATATCAACTTCTGGTATAACCGGAAGTGCTGTCAAAATAATAATATTTTAGATAGATTCGTAGTGTCGAAAAAACCTCTATTGGAAAATTTCATAATTCTTCTTTTGTAATTTTTGAGAAACGTCTAATGGCCGGTCGTCGTGAAAAGCACTGTATAGCTCCTTTAAACTAAATTATACTCGACATAAGCAAATCTAAAATTTTCTTGTAAACACTAAAAAAGGGAATCATATAGTATTATTGAGTTTCAAAAACGAATTAGAGCGTATTTTAATACTGCCCGTCACACTACACATTTATCTTTGTCCTTCTATTTAACATATCGCATTTGAGCTAGAAGGTAAGTGAGTATCCAGATTTCTGATCTCGGGCGGTGACCTAAGAAAACGCTGTTGAAGTTTTGAAGTAACAGTACAAAAATGATTAATTGATCTTCAAGAAACACATATAGCAAATCAAATTCAATTAAAGAGGAAAGATCACAGGCTATAATTTAATTGAAAACATGGGAATTTGGAAGAGCAATTTGTAATTAATTTAAGAAACAATGAGACACGAATTGTGCAGAACTATGATAGATTTATTGGTGTAGTGAAGAGAAGCTGAGAAGAGTGCTGAAAAACGTACAATTACCAGAGATTACCGCAAAGAATAAATTCCTAAATGATTTAAAGAAAGTGATGATCTTTACAATTATTTTCGAACAAACCTAATTCACAAAAACGCAGACGCGATTTTTTATTACATATTCAGAAAGAGCAACAAAAAACTATGAAAGTTTTATTTGGGAACTTATTCTTTATTTGCAACAGAAAGATAAAATGACACCCAAATACAAAATAAATAATAAAATACCGATTTTAACGATTGCGGACCTCTCTTAAGCTGGCAGGACCAAATCGGCAGAATCAAGTCGGACTTATTTAATTATTTAGTACTTATTTTGTACTAATTTGTACCACTAATAAAAATTTTGTACTCCTTGCCGTTTTGAAAAAAACAGTGGCGCTGCTAGCTTCATATTAAGCTAGTAGGACCACAAGAAAAAAAGACAAAACACGAAAGATCGAGGCAGCAACACAAAGATCTGAATTTGTACTAATTTGTACCACTAATAAAAATTTTGTACTCCTTGCCGTTTTGAAAAAAACAGTGGCGCTGCTAGCCTCATATTAATTAAGCTAGCAGGACCAAAAGACAAAAATAAATAAAAAAAACAAAACAAAGGCTGATACGCAAAGATCTGAATTTGTACTAATATGTACCATCAAAATAAATTGAACATGTCCAAAAATTTCTCTTAAGACAACACCCAAATGATATGAAGCCTATTAGGGTCAAGAGTAAAGTACCCTTTGCCATAAGCAGAATCAGTTGAAACTCGTACCATCGAAGCAAGGTAATTTGTACCTCTCAAATATGAAGTTTGGAATTTAGTACCCCCCTCCTTCCTTTGGAATCTACCCCCGATCACTTTTGGGCTCAAGAGTAAAGTACCCTTTGTCACGAGCAGAATCAGTTGATACTCGTACCATCGAAGCAAGATAATTTTTACCTCTCAAATATGAAGTTTAGAATTTCGTACCCCCCTCCTTCCTTTGGAATCTACCCCCCATCACTTTTGGGCTCAAGAGTAAAGTACCCTTTGTCACGAGCAGAATCAGTTGATACTCGTACCGTCGAAGCAAGATAATTTGTACCTCTCAAATATGAAGTTTCCAATTTAGTACCCCCCTCCTTCCTTTGGAATCTACCCCCGATCACTTTTGGGTTCAAGAGTAAAGTACCCTTTGTCACGAGCAGAATCAGTTGATACTCGTACCATCGAAGCAAGATAATTTGTACCTCTCAAATACGAAGTTTGGAATTTAGTACCCCCTCCTTCCTTTGGAATCTACCCCCCATCACTTTTGGGTTCAAGAGTAAAGTACCCTTTGTCACGAGCAGAATCAGTTGATACTCGTACCATCGAAGCAAGATAATTTGTACCTCTCAAATACGAAGTTTGGAATTTAGTACCCCCTCCTTCCTTTGGAATCTACCCCCCATCACTTTTGGGTTCAAGAGTAAAGTACCCTTTGCCACGAGCAGAATCAGTTGATACTCGTACCATCGATGCAGGATAATTTGTACCTCTCAAATATGAAGTTTGGAATTTAGTACCCCCCTCCTTCCTTTGGAATCTACCCCCGATCACTTTTGGGCTCAAGAGTAAAGTACCCTTTGTCACGAGCAGAATCAGTTGATACTCGTACCATCGAAGCAGGATAATTTGTACCTCTCAAATATGAAGTTTCAAATTTCGTACCCTCCTCCTTCCTTTGGAATCTACCACCGATCACTTTTCGACTCAAGAGTAAAGTACCCTTTGCCACGAGCAGAATCAGTTGATACTCGTACGATCGAAGCAGGATAACTTGTACCTCTAAAATATGAAGTTACGAATTTCGTACCCCCCTCCTTCCCCTTTGGAAACTACCCCCGATCACTTTTCGGCTCAAGAGTAAAGTAGGTACTAAATATGTTTACATTGATATAATAATCATTTTATTCAATTTCCAGGGCCTCTTGCACCATTTAAATATTATTGAAGGATTACCCTGTATAAATATTGTAGTTCAGAAGGTTATTTCACGTATTTATAACAAAATAATTAGTAGAAAACGCTTGTAAACATTTTTAATAAGTACACCAAGAGAAGTGAGGGAATAAATTTTAATCAAAAACAATAAGAATCAAAAGGAAAATATTTGACTGATTTTAGTAATATGTATGTAATTTCAAAAAACAAATTACGAAACTGTTTAGACTTAAAAGAAACATAATAATTATTCAACAAGCGTTAGGTAATAAAAATACTTTTTAAATGAAATAGTGGAGTGACACCTTGCATCATTTTTAAAAGATTAAACCTATCCTAAGATGTTGTGACAATATTATGTATTGCACGTAATGATCGGGAGTAGATTCCAAATGAAGGAGGAGAGTACGAAATTCAAAACTTCATATTTTAGAGGTTGCTTCGATGGTACGAGTATCAACTGATTCTGCTCGTGACAAAGGGTACTTTACTCTTGAGCCCAAAAGTGATCGGGGGTAGATTCCAAAGGAAGGAGGGGGGTACTAAATTGGAAACTTCATATTTGAGAGGTACAAATTATCTTGCTTCGACGGTACGAGTATCAACTGATTCTGCTCGTGACAAAGGATACTTTACTCTTGAGCCCAAAAGTGATCGGGGGCAGATTCCAAAGGAAGGAGGGGGGTACTAAATTCGAAACTTCATATTTGAGAGGTACAAATTATTCTGCTTCGATGGTACGAGTATCAACTGATTCTGCTCGTGACAAAGAGTACTTTACTCTTGACCCTAATAGGCTTCATATCATTTGGGTGTTGTCTTACGAGAAATTTTTGGACATGTTCAATTTATTTTGATGGTACATATTAGTACAAATTCATATCTTTGCGTATCACCCTTTGTTTTGTTTTTTCTTATTTATTTTTGTCTTTTGGTCCTGCTAGCTTAATATTAGGCTAGCAGCGCCACTGTTTTTTTCAAAACGACAAGGAGTACAAAATTTTTATTAGTGGTACAAATTAGTACAAATTCAGATCTTTGTGTTGCTGCCTCGATCTTTCGTGTTTTGTCTTTTTTTCTTGTGGTCCTGCTAGTTTAATATGAAGCTAGCAGCGCCACTGTTTTTTTCAAAACGGCAAGGAGTACAAAATTTTTATTAGTGGTACAAATTAGTACAAAATAAGTACTAAATAATTAAATAAGTCCGACTTGATTCTGCCGATTTGGTCCTGCCAGCTAAGAGAGGTCGATTGGCGCCACCTGTTGCAAATAAAAATAAGTTCCCAAATAGAACCGTTATAGTTGTTTTCTGTCTGAATATGCAATAAAAAATAGGGGTGTCCATTTAAATCACCCCCCCCCCCCCTATCCACCCCTCCCCCTCCTGCGTGTCGGGGGGTGAAATTTGTTACAGAATCGGACGTCCCCTCCAAACCATCAAACTTTTATTTGGCAACTTTTTTTTATCAGATGTACTCATTTCGAGAAATTACCCATGTAAGATTAAAATGGGATACTCCGTTTGCAGCGTCACCTGTTGCAAATAAGAAAAAAGTTTCCGAATAAAACCAACATAGTTTTTTACGCTCTTTCCGAATCTGTGATAAAAAATCCAATATATTACTTGCAGAAAGTAATATAAAATTAGGTATCAGCATTACACTTTACCATACCCAGAGATAGTGTTTCATCATTGATTAAAGTATATAATCAATGGTTTCATTCAGAAATTTAAATATGCCTTGTCATTTGGGTTTTTGTTACAAATTATTTTTTGAATAGTTCTTAAGATCCACGATAAACTTATTAATTTTTGTTTTCGCAAAATACTGCCCCATTTTTTATTAGTGGATGCTAATAAAGCAAATCTCTTTAACAAATTAAATGAGAACATTGTGAAATAGGTAATAATGGATACAGTAAGTAAGAGATATTTAGGTGCAAGTAAATATTTACTCACTTTACGTCCACCTGCTCGTGATATATATTTGAAGAAGATATGTTAACACGGATATCCTCTTTATATAATATTAGAAATAAAAACGTAATTATGAATACATATGTTAATAACCGTACTTTGTCAAACTAATACCGAGGTAGAATTATTATTGCACTGTATTGTTTCATTTATTATTTCAAAAGTAACACTTTCCGCTAATTGTTATGATAATATCTTAGGTCAATGTTCCAATTGTTATTATTGTTGACGAGAAAAATGTGATAGAAAATGATAAAATGAACAACTTTTGTCGACTCCAACGGAAATTTAACAATAATAATTACGTGTCATTCAGTTCAATAACATGGTACTACAGGTAGATAATAGAAAAAATTGCTTGTTTCTTGAATTCCTACATCTACAACACGATTTTTAGAAGAAAAAATAATGTTTATCTCGCGCTTATTCATTTAAATGGCACGTACAAGAAAACATCACTGTTAATAAACCATTTTATTTAAAAAACATATTATTTTTGTAATTAAAGACAAGTTCAAGTACGAAAAGGCACTGTATTTACAAACAAACACGACAAATGTAAAATTGCCTTATATTTTTTAACATCAGTCGCTGCTCCTGTTTTACTTGTTTTCTATTGGATACAATAGAAATATGGAAATTTTGATTTTGCATGACTACAATTCTGCAGTGGAAGAAAATAAGAAATTAACTTTTGCATAAGTACTTATCTTATTGTCACATTTTATCTATATCGTTACTTGATCATTCACCTTGTGTTTAAGAAGCACAAGAAGAGGTCAAGGCGTATAATAATTGTCATGAACCCCACGTCCGTATTCAAGATCCTAAGTGATGTACTTATTCCACATTTATGGTGTAAATATCATTATTCATTAATACACCCTTGATAATAATCATAAAGTGACGGTATACGTTATTTATTCCTAAATGTGTTTCGTCATAACGTACAACTTCGATCAAGCCTAAGCAGATTTTCTGCAGGGCGATTCTGTTCAAATTACAGGGTGCGAAGAAATAACGAAATTAAAGTATTTGAGTAGGTGTCCTGTTGCTATTTTAGAGTTCTTTCGTCAAGGGAAACACCAATGTGAAATTGTTTAATGAGTGGCAGCGGGCCCCGTCCAAAACGAGTACTGGTATATAGTGGTATGGATACCTACGTAATGGTAATTTTATAACACTTTTTCATCCGTAATGAAGAGTTGAGTTAAACCATTGAGTTAAACGGAATAACACACTAAGTACAATTACGGAGTGCGCTAGGCTAGCCCAATTTTGTTGGATATCTCCGCTTGGTTTAATTAAAAAACCATAATTAATAAAAATGTGTATAACGTTTTTTCTATGTGAGCTTTGCAGTGGAAGGATCCGGATTGCGCTCTTTGTATGGATTATTAGTTTTGGAAGTGAGCTATCGTCTCAAAATTTGTTACAACTCGTTAATTATGTCTATAAACATAAATATATAAATTAAAAATAGGCAACACGTTTAACAAATTTTCTTAAAAGTGTATAGATGTTCCCAAAGCGTTCCGACGTTCTTGTAATCTTTGCTAAATCCAGTAATATTAGCAGAATGACGTCCTTTTGTGACATACTTCATTATTACCTTTACCACAGATTACAGCGTGTAATCTGTTACATGAATAGAACCTAAGTAGTAAGTAGAACAACAAACGTTGGGGCATTTTTTGTGGTTATTAAGCGCACATATACCTTCCATTGAAAATACCCATTTTTTAAATTGCTTTTCAAGAAAGTTTGAAATAAAATAAAGAGATTTTTAAACAAATGTATTTACATTTAACTATATAAATCACTAACAGGCAACAAAGACAAATATGCATTCCATTGACGGAAATAGAAAGCGTACGACCCATACTCTCAGCAAAGGTGTCTTTGACCATTGAAAGATTGAACATTGAAGAGTGGTAAGAAGGAAGATCCCAATAAAGGGTGCATCCTAGAATGGGTACTTATTTACCGCTAACGCTTTATGCTGAATTATTTTAATTGTGCAAGTCATTGTTGACAAGGAAGTGAGCCTGTACCGGAATGACAAGCAAATACGTACCTTTGCTAGGTATAGTTTGATAACGCGATGTTGAAAAGGTCCTGGCCGGACATGGCTATGATTAGAGCCGCTCCCCCGTCCAGCATCCTCAGGTTCATCTCACGCGTGGGATGGCTTGAGTGATGTTGCGGGGCTGAGTGACTCTAATCAGGGAAGCAGCACAAAGGGCACGAATAGGTGGCCTACGTGCGCGTGGACTTTTGATGTTGAAAAGGTTGAAGAATGGTAAGAAGGAAGTTTATTAAAGATCACCATATCATATGAAGTAATTTAAAATACTTATAATGAAAGAACTGGTACCATGTTTTAGAAAAGACAATATGTTTAGTTTATGATATAATGAATGGAAATATTGGAAGCTGTAAAATATGGGTACATTGTTTACGTAACGTTTGCTTTAATCTTATCTAAAAAGATTAGAATATGTATAAATTACGACCAATAACACTTCAGTTTGGTTTGAGATACAACTAATTTCATACGTTTAACTGTGGCATCAAAGAAACTGCAAGCAAAACCTGTATGTTTAATATTTTTTAGGGATTCGAATAAATGATGCATATCAAAAATACAGCGGCCGCTAATCTTTAAATTAGATTGGTACAGAAATAACACGCAACCTCCCCTTAATAAGTTGTATTTTTATGATAGATGAACGATGAAACTTAGACAATTTTCATCATGGCAACATGTTTCGGGATAACAAATCCCATTATCAAGCCAAATAGTTATACATCAAAGTTATAAAAAATTTGTTTCTTAAGGGATCCTTAATTAACAAATCACAAATTAAATTTTAAATTTTATAAAAGTCTAAGGTTAGGTTATTATATAACTAGTTGAAATCCCCGGATTACAGAACGAACTTCGAATACCGCAGTAACGAAAGTATAAAAAAATTAATTATTTGCAAATGGGCGGTAATAATTTTCGCGGCCCTAAGAATCGTCACTCTATGCCCAAGAATTATTATTTTTACCCCAAGAATTATTTTTTCGACCACAACTTTTTAAATATTGTGGTCCCAAGATTTCTGATACCAAGAATTATTATATTAGCCCCCAAAATTATTATTTTAACCCACAGAATCATTCTTTTGGCGCCAAGATTTTATTCATTTTACTTCATGATTTTATTCAATGTATTCAATTGAAAAAAATATACTAATCCTACCTTTAACCTAAGCGCCTGAGTGGCAATATACGTGTAGGTTGGCATTTTTTTTTAGTTTCAAATTGTTTAGTATCATATTCCCATTTTTGTTTCAATTGAAAAAAATATACTAAACCTACCTCTAACCTAAGCGCCTGAGTGGCAATATACGTTTAGGGTGACATTTTTTTTTAGTTTTTTAGTTTTAATCACTTATAATCACTATAAAATAAGTAGATAAATAAAATCTTGGGGTAAAAGTAAAAAAATCTTGGGGTGAAATGAATAAAATCTTGGGGCTAAAAGAATAATTATGTGGGCTAAATTAATAATTTTGGGGGCTAATATAAGAATTCTTGGGAACAAAAATCTTGGGATCAAAATAATTAAAAAGGTAAGGTAGAAAAAATAATTCTTGGGGTGAAAATAATAATTCTTGAGGTGAGAATGACAATTCCTAGGATGTACAAAATAATATAATAGGAAACAATTGAAAAAAATGCGACTTCAAAAGAGTATATGATAATTTCGAAATTTCGACTTTTAAAGTTGAATATCTCGAAAAGTACTTGAGATATCGAAAAATTGGGACCGGATCTTGAATCAGCATAAAATTTCGCATAAGATCCATATCTTAACTCGGTTGTAGACAATACACATCTCTTGCAACGCACGGACGGAATATTGATTTCAGTAACGAACGAAGTTCGTTGAATATTACGTCAATCAACAGGTAAACATTGTTTTAAAATTTAAAAGGCCCCACAAGCGGGAAACCTGGAGTAGCCAGAAGGGCGATGGATGATAGGGGATGAGGGATGAGTAAAATTATGGTAACATTAGGTGAAAGCCTGGGAAAAAAAGGAACGGTGCCCGTGCCATACTGACGTTGCAAGGTGACGCATCGCACTGGCGTCGGTCGATAGTTTTATAGGAAACTAGCTGCTTACCCGCAGCTTTGAGTGCGGTCTGGGAAAATTCATATTTATCGAGTTCCCCGGTGAAATTTTGGAACGTGGCCTATTCTATGGCTTTCTTCTGATCAAGTAAGGTACATACCTACGTGTGCCAAATTTGGTGGAGATTGGTCAAACACTCAAACGGTGTGGATTTGTATAAAGGACAAACACATAGGTACACACAAACTTTCTACTTTATACCTAATATTAGATAAGAAACATTTTTTTCTAGTTACATAAATGTAGGAGCCCAAGGGGAATATTTAGATTACAGCTCATCAAATTATTCTCTAATTTTAGAAAATTCCAATTATCTCAGGATAATATTATATATCTTTATATAATAACCTACTTATTGTCATCTAGACGTCTTAACTTTGTTATTTAGATTATTATTATTTAAAAAAATGCTACTTTTTCTGTTGTTTTTAACCCCCCCCCCCCCCCCCCCCCCCCCCCGAACTAAAATCCTGCGTACGCCCTTGAAAAAACTGTAGCTTAGGGATACTTGCAGAATACAAACTGGATATCTTCTACCAAAATAGATTGACAACCACTTACCTACCTACTTCAGGAAAATCAAGTTTTAGAAGAAAAGTGTTTTGCTGCTTTACATAACAAAGAAGGGATTAAGTTGACAGGTAACAATTTGCACCAGTCATAAATGAATGACTTTAAACTCTGTCATGTTGGTTTGCAGAGTCGCAAACAGCTATTGGCGTCTTGGTTTCCTTGTCGGGGACCGTCACGAAAGTTTGCGGGGCCTGGAGCGAGAAGTTACCCGGGACCACTGACCTGTATCTTACAGGTCAGTGCCCGGGACCCTATAAGTTGCGAGTGACGTAAGGTAGAAGTGGCGCTTTCCAACGTTTATATGGAAAATTGAAAAACGCTACAAATGTTAGCTAGTTTGCTTCCTTACCTACCTTACCTACTTCTAAGTGAACATTGTATACCTACAGTTATACAAAATTGGTAAAATATTATTTACATTTCAAATTGGTTAACGGCATGCTTTTGTGAGCAACCTTCTTCGAGTTTCGACTGTCACTTAGGATTAACTAAGTCTATTATTAAGGGTAAAATTTCAACAAAAATGCTAATGCCTAAATATTACAACTATTGAAATAATGTAATAAGTAATGACGTAGATGGAGGTTGTTTAAACATGGCTTCAAGGAAAGTTAAAAATCCAAAAATAGCTAATAAGAATACACCCTTAAACACGTTTGAGGTACCTATTTAAAGATTAAATTTTATTACTCGTCATACATTTTAAAAGTTTATTGCTTCGCAAATTGAACATTTCCTCGCCCCTTTAGGGGGGCGAAACAAGGGGTTTGTGAATCATTCTACTGCAAAATAAACTTTTATTACAATGTTACTGTTACTCAATTTTATCACATTGAGTTTTCACTAAGCCAAGAGAGCTTGACTTTCGCCTTTTTTGTGGTGAAGTGCGGGGCCTTTCAAAGTGCGGGGCCTGAAGCGACCGCTCCGATCGCTTCGCCCTTGCGACGGCCCTGCGAAGGTGAAAAGATCACAAAGTATGCGAAAAATGATACTACCTGTTTCTTCTCTGAGCCAATTGAAATCATGATGCAGGGTTACCGCAACATAGTTTTTGTTTTCACAGTTGGTTCCATTGAATGCGTAAATGATGAATGTTCTGAAAGCAATGAAAGTATTTTTTGAAAATGAAGGGTTGATACTAGATGCAGAACTGGTTAATAATATATCTAAGCGCGTTCTAAAGACTGTAACCGTGCTTGAACTGTTTTATGTCTTATGTTTTGTTTGTACCTAATCTATACTGTAACTGTAAATCAAATAAGAGTGAAGTAGAGGGCGCTTTGATTCAAGTTACAATAGGTGTTTTCTTTTTGCATTTTGTGGTACACTTAAATCACCTCTGTCAATACACACCATTCGTTTTATAAAAATAATTTGACTCAGTTCTTAATAACCCTATTCGTTTTAAAAGCTTTATTTAAGTTATATATTAACCTGAGGCAGAAATGTCTACAAGGCACTTTAATCACGTGATGATTGTAACTTTACCTAACCCTGTGGCGGTGCAAAAAGAAAACACCTAATAGGTGTTTTCTTTTTGCATTTTGTGGTACACTTAAGGCACCTCTGTCAATACCAATGAACTGTATACTATACGTACCTGGAAGGGATGCGTAAATCCATGAAAGTGAGGCAAAATTTGAAGTTAGGCAACCCGCAGTGTGGACGTGAAATTATCTCTTTCTATCTTGTTTAGATATAAGTTGCACTCAATTTCTCACCTTTTTAAAAGAATTATTTTGATGCTATTAAAGAAATTATAGTATAAAATTGGCTTTTTTATTTTTTAAAGTAAATTGTCCTTCACAAATAGAAGCTAAATAAGGAAAAAATTGTCAACGTAAAATTCTTGTTGAAAGGCAATAATAAATAACCATATCGTCCTTTTTACACAATATAAATTCAACACAAGAAAAATCGCTACCCAATAATTATTTATTATACTTTATTCAAGCGACGGAGAATTGACCAAACTTATTACAACGAGATTGACAAAGACAGGTTACCGTCCTCTTTTTCTGTTTGCCCCTGACACAAAAACTGATTGTTGAAATACGGCGTGGGTCCATTCCAGGTACGTATAGTATACAGTTCATTGGTCAATACACACCATTCGTTTTATAAAAATAATTTGACTCAGTTCTCAATAACCCTATTCGTTTTAAAAGCTTTACTTAAGGGTCTATCACCAGTCGGAATTGACACTGATTGAATAAGTTTTTATGTACACATAAAAATGAAATAATACATTGTTGTATAACCACAACAACTTGTAGGGCCCTTCTGATAGGGATTTTTTAATTTTTTACAAAGTTTATCAACGCACTATGCAAATTTTAGCGCTTGCATGGGTTTAGAAATATATATAAAATTTGGATAATAAATAGTTTTATCGAAATACAAAATATGTCATTGCAAAGGGGAAAGGTTCTTGTAGGGCTCTCGTGTATTAGAATTTTCCATTTTTGTTCGTATTTCTTGTAAAATATTCGTGAAATTGAATGAATATTAAGCAACTTCAAACAAATTTTACAAAAAACTTTGTGAAAAATTTAAAAATCCCTATCAGGAGAGCCCTACAATAAACCTTCCTCTATCCATTGACACCTTTTTTGTGTTTATACAACAATGTTTTATTTAAATTTTATGTATACAGCGACACCCATGAAATGAGTTTCAATTCCAACTGGTGATGGACTCTTAAGTTTTATATTAACCTGAGGCAGAAATGTCTACATGACGCAAGGTACTTCAATCACGTGATAATTGTGCATTTGCCTAACCCTGTGGCACACCTGTGGTGATGCAAAAAGAAAACACCTATTAGAGTCCCTATACAGGGTGTCTCACGGTGACCGTCGGTTAGAAGTATATCAAGAACTGTAAAAGCTAGAAATGTGAAATTTTGCACATGCGACATGGAGTGTTTAATCTATTAAATAAAAATATTTTCCAAATGGCAGCACTTCCGGAAATACCGGAAGTGAGCATCAACTTCTTTATTTTAAATACAAACCAGGCAATTTTTTTTCACATTCGGCGTATCAATTTGGATTGTTGAGAAAAAAAAATTTTTTTATTGGTGTCCTACTTTAGCCTTTTAAACCACGCCCCAGCGTGTTTAAAGCGCACTTTTTAAAACGCGCGTGTTTTAAAGTTGCCTTGCCAACATCAACAAATTTGAAAAACGTGAATTCTATTGGTTATTGATCTGACAGGAATACTTTGTTACGTCAAATAAAATGACAGATTGCAAATTAATTTCCATTTTTCTCATTTCCATTCTGATTTCACATACGAATTCAACCATTTCACATTATTAGTTCTTATTTCCATTTTAATACCAGATTTCAAAGTGAACCAATAAAAAAAAATAGCGTAAAGTATTCGTGGATAACTGGTCTTTAAAACACTTACTCTATTTCAACTCGCGCATGTTTTAAAGACCTGTTTATCCACTTATACTTTAATATACTATTTCATTGAAAAATGTCAAAATCGTGTTTAGGAAATAAAATTGAAAGTCGAAAGTGGTAAGGGATTTTAAGTTCTCAATGTCAAAAGATTGAGACACAATTGTCTGTAATAGATAATAAAAAATTGCCCGCGGTTAAGTATCTATTTGACGTTATTTCCAGACTTAAGAAAAACTTTAAAAAGTCTCTTTTTTTAAATGGAATTCCTATTTAATTATCGGCCCATTCGATGCAGAAATAAATTTCCTTTAAATTGATATACCATGTTCCTATACCTAAAATCAATGATTACAGAGTAATTTACATTTTTCTAATTAAATTTATAATTACATACTTTACAAAACATAATTGGCTTTGAAAATTTCCAAAAAATTTTTATTAAAATTTTTCTTATGCTTTTATGATTATTTAAAATTCAAAAAATATCAAATTTTATTGCACATAATCTAAACATATGTACAGGGTGTTTCAGACCACCCGTACCGCCCAAATATCTCGCCAAATACAAAACGCATTGAAAAAAGAAAAAATACGTGTAAAAATTTTTTTAAGATTCTATTGTTTGATAGTAATAGGATGTCCCCATTCCCACCCCCGGAGGGTGGAGAGGGGGTAACTTCGTAATCTTATATAGCCCCCCCCCCCCAGTTTATTATGCAGATTTGAATTCTGCGTAAACAAATAGGAACTTTGAAACATTTTTTGAAGTTCGTGACAGATGGCGCTATGATCGCCGAAAGAAGTTTTCCGATTACCTATGCTAATTTGATGGCAGTTTTGTTAAGTGACAATCAAAAATGTTAATGCTTTGTAAAAGGGAAGAGGGGGACCTTTATTAACCCCCCCCCCCTCCCCCACACCGTCACTTCACCCCAAATTTTAGATTTAAACGTATCTCTAATGTCAATGTGTTCTTTACTCGTGAAATCAAAGTATTTCAATTTTTTTTCTATTTTCCATCAAAGACAAAAAAAATTTAGAAAATTTGACTTCTTCAATCGTGGTATTGAACAGTTGTTTAAATCTAAAATGGTTGCGTTTTCCCATCCTAGGTTATGGGCCGTAGGGGTAAAGTGGCGGTGTGGGAAAGGAGGGGAGGTAATAAAAGATCCCCCTCTTCCCTTTTACAAAGTATTAACATTTTTGATTATCACTTAACAAAACTGCCATCAAATTAGCATAGGTAATCCGAAAAACTTCTTTCGGCGATCATAGCGCCATCTGTCACGAACTTCAAAAAATGTTTCAAACAAAAAGTTCCTATTTGTTAACGCAGAATACAAATCTGCATAATAAATTGGGGAGTGCCATTTAAGATTACGAAGTTACCCCCCTCTCCACCCCCCGGCGGTGGGAATGGGGACATACTATTACTATCAAACAATAGAGTCTTAAAAAAAATTTTAGACTATTTTTTCTTTTTTCAATCCGTTTTGTATTTCGCGAGATATTTGGGCGGTACGGGTGGTCTGAAACACCCATACGATAGTGATGTTAAACAATTTGAAACAAGTGGCAGTTCCACAAATGGATAGCCATAGAAAGATAGAAAGTGTATACTCTGTGGCATTGATTAAAGAAAGGATTCCTCAATCAACGACTGTGGCCTTCTAACTGAATGGTTAGGCAACCCAAATCACCGATCTGTATATGTAGTCTATTGAGGGCACTGAACTCTATATTATTGAGTTCAGTGATTGAGGACCGTAGAGGACAGTAGAGGTAGGTAATAGCATAATAGAAGAGTATGGTAATAGGCACATACAGAGAAATGTACGTTATAGTATAACCAACGGTATAACATTTCTCTGGGCACATAACGTTTTGTATTATTAAAATAAAATAAAAGAGAGTAAAATTTCTTAAATTGTGATGTATCATTTGTTATATTTATGTTAAGTATTATTTTCATACATTAAAATATTTTGCTTGCAGACATCTACCTATAGGTTTCCATGGTTAACAAAAAACGGCAGCATTATTTAAAACGACAATCAGTCCTATTCTGGTGACCATTGGAAAAATGTCCAACATTGGATTTATTTCAATGTTATTTTCATATTACATTTCTTTTGATTAGTTTACTTCAGTTTTTGTTTTTCAACCTTGGAAAACGAAAACAAGTACCTACTACTTAGATACCCTTCAAATTGTTCAACCTTTACTCAAATATTGAGTCAATTTTCAATTTTAATGTGGTCACCAGAATTGCAAATCGCTTCCAATATTGGAATATATGGCAATACCCAATATTGAGTCAATTTCAATGGTCACTAGAATAAGGGTGAAATGTCTTAGGTACCTGGAAAATTTAATTGGCTCCAAATATTTTTAATTTGAGATAACAATGTATTAAATGCCATATTGATATTGCAAATAATTATATGTAACATAAATATAACAAATGTTACATCCAAATTTAGGAAATTTTACTCTCTTTTCAAAAACCCCAAAATATACAGGGTGGTCTGTATCAAAAAATGTATTTTAGGGTCGTACACAACAAACCAAACACCCTGTATAAAAATTGTCCATTGCAATGGATTCTACGTAAAAAGTGCTCTAAGAAAGATTTTACCAAAATCAATTAGGTAGGTACTTATCTTTAATAATAAGAAAGTTATGGAGGATTAAAGAAATCGACTAAATTCGAGAAACGCCCCCTAGTGGCCAAACGATTAGAGGTAGCTGAATTCTGTTTACGCCAGTGATTTTCTCACTAAAATTGAGCTCAAGACATCTAGGTCCATTTTTTCCTATCTCTTAAGATAAAGGATATTTTCATAAGAAAGTCCCCAATTTGGCCCACCCTGTACGGCTTTGTCGTAATCAAAGGTGCCGCACATTTATCTGTATACGTAATAACTAATATTGAGAACCTCATTATGCAAATTATAGAAGTGTTTATTAACTGTAATTTAGAAAACTACCCTACCTACCTTCTACCTATCTGTATGCGTCCTTGGTTCTGAAAGAATGTTGAACGACAAACAGAAATGTGGTCTGCGGTTCGTTAATTACTTTTTAGTTATTAAAACTCTATTTATAGACATTATTGTGCAGTTAGTTAATGGCTACAGTTACTTGACCTAAGCATTCCAAAAACTGTCTGTAGGCAATTCCAATAATACAACACAGACTAAAGAACTATTGCAAGTGCTTTAGTAGCAATCAATAATGAATAATAAAATCAACAATGTTGGCGCGGAGCGGATCAAACACGTACAATTTTTTTTTGAACATGTGCTATGTGCTACATTTATTTATTTCTTTATGAAACTTAACAAAGAAAAAGGCTTGAAAAATTCATTTCTTATAATTCTATTATGTATTTGTCTTTTTAATCAAAGAACTTCCAATTATGGATGTTTATAATTAACAAAAAGGGTTGGTGTAAGTATCTGTTTTCTTTTGTTTGATTATTAAACTTTTCTTTGTTCTAACCATAATTTTCTGTTGTTCTACCTATGAAATCTTTGCTAATTACCTAGGTACTCCAAGAAAAATGGGCAAGATGTTTAACTATCTATAGAAACTCATGATTGACTAACAATTTTGTTTGTATCTGCAAATCTCATCCATCGATTGCACACTAATTCGAAACCAAAGGGCTTTTATTTTTCGTCGTGTTCAATCGCTCATCTTTTTATTAGCCTAAATCCTAAATCCTATGCAATATATAGTACCTATAACCATAGAGAATGTAATATTATTACATGCTCTATGCTATAACTGCTTTTTCAAAATGACTGTGACCATGTAACGTAACCACAGTAAATGACTAAACACAGAATAATTGGGCATGTTTCAGAAACACATCTCAAATCCTCCAAAATGCCTGTATTTTATTAAAGTGAAAGTCTCTGCCAAGGGCATCAAACGTTAGCCCTTACGTTAGCCTTGAGCGTAAACAAGGGGGGGGGGGGGCAAAAATTGGTACGGAAAAAATAGTTCCTATACGAGCCTCAAGTATTTGTTTTGAACGGATGCAAATATTGAACCTTATACCTATACAGTATACGGTATACTGTGGGCTATATACAGATAGGTAGGTAGGTACAGGCTCGGCGCTACACCGTAATCTATTTTTCCTGCTCCCCAATGAATTTTCGTTGTTGATATTACGCCCCTGCACGTTACCTATTAAAAAACGATAACCCCACAACTTAGGTATGA
This sequence comes from Pyrocoelia pectoralis, assembly GCA_036250285.1. Classification (NCBI taxonomy): domain Eukaryota; kingdom Metazoa; phylum Arthropoda; class Insecta; order Coleoptera; family Lampyridae; genus Pyrocoelia; species Pyrocoelia pectoralis. Next base: position 67,828,604 of record CM070074.1, read on the forward strand.
CATTCGCAAAAAATAAAAAACATAAGAAGCAGCAAGATTTAAAAAGGGCGACCAGTCACGTTGAATGGAATTGTGTAGAGTGTAGACTGATAAATGCTCATTGTCATTACTGATTAGGTATCTATACGTTGGAAGAACATACGCATTCTTGTAGCCAAGGGAATCTCTTCCAATAATGCTGATGGAAGCTCATTTTCAAGAAAATGTAGATAACGAGGTCCTATAAGACGATGCGGTAACACAACAGAACAGACCCACTGATTGATTGTCTATCAAACCACACCAACACCACACATTTATAGAGAAGCGTTATTGAAGATGTACCTCCTCAATGGCATGGACGATTATCCTGACGATGTGAAATTAGAGAGCAAAAAAAGAAGTGTGAGGACAAAATTTTGGTATAGTGTGCCATTTCTGAGGCTGGTTTCATTTCACCGCCCTACATTGTTGTTGTTCGTGCCGCCTTAAATACACAGTGATATATTGTACCGAAAGCAGGTCGAAGATAACGGTCCCTTGTCGATTATTTGAACTTTAGGTAGTAATCAGAATAATTGTATGAATATTTATTAAGATTATAAAAATATTTTTATAAGGGTTGTCAGCATCTGATTTTTTTCCCAAAACTTTTCACTTCTCACTTATATCATCCACATCTGCGGTTGTTTACAGAGAAAACATTAGAATAAATTATTATTAGACAAATTTAAGTCAGCAATTTATAATCGATATTGTACACTTTAAAACACTTGAGCATGCTGTCTATATGTTAGGTCACTGCTTAATTTTGCTTAATACTGTAAGAAGTTTTAAGTATAGAAAAACATTTTTTACTTAGCATAATTCCTCAGATAATGACAGAGTAGTATTTTTTAAAAAGGGAAACATTTTATTTTTTGTTTAATTGCTCTTTTTCCTACAAGATGACACCACTTCCAGCTTTCTAAACCCTGTAACATCGACCAACGCACAGACACACAGACATAGGGACGAATTTAGTAACCAACTTTTTGAAGTTGGTTGAAAAGTAAATTTCGTCATTAATGCATACTATATCTTAAGCAATGATATCTGTATAATTATGCTACATAAAAAACATATTTATAAAACGTCTTATAGAGATAAAGGCCTTCATATTCTTGCATCTAACGAACTTCACATCTCTGCCGTTTCCAAAATACCAGTGGTGAATTGAATTTTGTACACTGTAACAAATTGGTATTCAGGTACAGATGATGTTATTTTAAGTAGGAATAATTACCAAAGTGTACAAAGAGTCAGTATTTATTACGAGAGAGTATATAATATTACAATAACATAAATAAACCTTTAATAAATATTTAAACACCACAATCAATATCTAAAATGACTATGTTGTTACGATAAAAACGTTCTAACTGTTGCTTTAATTGTAGATCTACAAACTGGACAATCTTCCAAATTTGGAGCACAATTAAAGCAAGTGGCTAAATGTCCACATGGTAAAAAAACAATTCCAACTTCATTGTCCATACAAATTTTACACAGCCTAGCTTCTTTTAATAACCTATTCTCCTCTTCCAATGTAAGAGATTTTCCAGAATTTGCATTCCTTTGTTCATTTTTAGGTGACAAAGGAGGTGGTGGTGGTGTTTTAGGTTTTGTTGGCAATTTTATTTTGGCACCTTCTTGAGGCATATCTTCATTATGATTTAATGTTCGATTTACTGCTTCTGTCAAAATTTGACTAACTTCTTGTGATATGTGAGTATCCGCAGTTTCATCCTCATCCAACTGAACATTTAATGCAGCTTCAATTACAGCGTCGGGTGTAGCAAAACCTACACCTGTTTGTTCTAGTTTTTCTTTAATCGCTTGTTTTATACGCCCAACATGAAGACCAATACTTAAAGCGGCCATAACTTCGGGCGTTAACATTTGTGTGAGTATTTCTTTTTCCGTTACCTCTCGTCGTTGAAACGGCCTTATTGATTTCCTATAGTCTTCCTCCTATCAAAAACAAACCAGTATTAGCTAAATAATTTATTGCAATAAATACGTCTTCACCACGTACCTATTATATTATTTGCCACCAATAAGTTATTTAAATTGTTACAAATTTCATGTTTATTACAATACAGAATAGTGAGATTATGTAAGAAACTTTTATATTGAAAATTATACCCATGGCAATGTTGACTTGTTTATACAAAGTGTGTCAATAGTGTGGGTTTAACGTCATTAAATAAAATCTCTTTTAATACTACTAATCTACAAGTACAAATTAGTGTTCACTTATACAAGATGACCCTATAGACCTTACACTATTAAATGGTACCCTTTTAAACTGAGCCATTCACAATATTGATATGACCAATTATTTGGATTTTTTAACAATTTCACATTTATTTTCAACAAAAATATTAAAAAATTTTATCTTGAACAATGAAGTTCAACCAGCAGAAATAATATGGCATTGCAACTATGTTAATAATAATATTAGTGTCGCTTTTTTCAGCTTATGATGTTGCAGATGTGGGAGTTAAATGTTGCAAGCATTATGATATTTAGCCGCCTATTACTGATTCAGAGAAAATCCCCCAAGGTACTCATTTTGGGAGGAGGATAGGGTGTCAAAGATTTTATCTGGCTATATTAATTTCAAGAGTACAATTTAAAAATTTTAAATATACAAACAGTCAATTTTTTAAATAACACCTCATATTAATTTTAATTCAATGTTTTTGCGTAGTGTGGTATAAAATTTTTTTAAATTCTACACATATTTTGCGACATTCCACAAACACAAGAATAGCTACTTCAATGGTTACCAAGAAAACTCACTGTATCAAAAGACTAAAAATAGGTACTTTACTTTAGATACTTAGGTAATAAATATTTATATTCAACTATCTATCAAGTGAATCATATAAGTTGAGTATTTCCTGTTATTCTGTTCACAATTCACAATTACCATTGCGTAATAGGCACAAGACAATCTCAAAGCCTTATTAAAATCGTTTATTTATTTACCTTACGCTTTAATTATGGCTTGCGACAAGGAGAACTAATTAAGTAAGTTTGTTGCAATTATTTTGCGATTTCAAATGTCCCACCCACTTCCCTCTATTGCACAATATTGTATTACACAATGAAATGTTCTGTTGCAAATATATATTGCAATATTGCAATATAATATAAAAAGTTACATAAAGCGCATGATAATAAATTTAATAATTTAAATATGGAAAGTAAAGATGTAATTATTATAATTAAGCACGATAGGCATTGTAATTCAACCTTCGACATATTTACGTTCTTGAAAATAAACATCATTAATTAAGCAAAGTTTAATAAAAATTAACTTAAATGCCTCAAAAGAGATTTGCAAAAATTATTGAAATAAACCTCTCATCTTAAAATTCTCATATTTAGAAAACAAGAGGGACAAATTTTTTGAATTTATGAAATTACGCCAGTCGTAAATTTATAATTAATACAAATACAATTTTTGTCTGGCATTTCCATGACTTAAAAATTTCTTTTGCCATAAATATTTTGTACAATTAATAGTAACATACATTACGTCTTCTCACCGGCTATTAGTCCAGTGTGAATATGAAAATAGGGGAAGATCCCTTGATCAACATAAAATAAAGTCCCACCGATTACCGGGTGTGCAGAGGGGGAGGTAGGTTGAAGGTTCCATGTTACAATTTTTTAGTTATAACTCGAAAACGGTGGATCCTACCAAAAAAATTCCTTACATAAAAATGAAAGCTTATTAAAGCTACAACTTTAATAATTATGAAAAAAGCTCAGTTTTTGAGTATTTGACCCTCACAAAAGTTGAAGATTTTCAAAAAAAAAGCCTTCCCGGCTTTCGTTTTTCATCAAATTTCTTCTTCTAACTGCTCTAACACATTTTACACTAAAATGGTTAATTAGAACATTAAATTTCCTTCAAGAATATATAACATGTGAATTTATACAGGGTGATTCACGACTATTCCCTCGGTCTCTTATACCTAAAGGCATAGGCTATAGCCTATGCTAAAGGGTACAAGATTATAGTCTGTAAAATGAATGTTTGCGATTTTCGGCTTAGCGCTTTATTTGGCGCACACATTCGTAGTTTGTATCTATTTCGTTCTAACACACAATATTTGGAAATAGAGAGAATGGAATGCTACATTATCGTCGCCACGGGTGGTGAACTAAGACAGACACTATAGGTTTAAAAGATCTGTATTTGTATCAGGGGTGTTAGAAGGAGATAGTAATGTTTATTTTAGGAGTCTCTTTAAAGACTAAATTGTCTGTTGTAATCCTTTTAAAGTGGTATTCAAAAGTTATTTTCAGAACGTGTTTGTAATAACTACTTACTGAAAATATGTTATATTCCTTCAATTTATATAATTAAAACGTAATTGCAAATATAATAATATAATTTATTATTATATAAATTGAAGAAATATAACATATTTTCAGTAGTTGTTACAAACACGCAAAAATAACTTTTGAATACCACTGTCAAAGGATTACAACAGACAATTTAGTCTTTAAAGAGACTCCTAAAATAAACATTACTATCTCCTTCTAACACCCCTGATACAAATACAGATCTTTTAAACCTATAGTGTCTGTCTTAGTTCACCACCCGTGGCGACGATAATGTAGCATTCCATTCTCTCTATTTCCAAATATTGTGTGTTAGAACGAAATAGATACAAACTACGAATGTGTGCGCCAAATAAAGCGCTAAGCCGAAAATCGCAAACATTCATTTTACAGACTATATCAGCTTCATTTTTTGGTGATACATATATGTAAATTGATAACGACTATTTTTTAAAATTATTTGCAATTATACAGGATGCTTCACAAAATTGTAATATATCAAAGTTAGGTTTTTTTAAATGCAACCCCCTGTATTTTATTACATTTTTAGATTATACGTTAAAAACTAAGGTAACTTTATTAAACGTTCCCTATACCTATCGCTTACCAATTTTGAGAAAATTGTGATTTTAAGAAAAATATTCAATTTAAGCAACCCCTAATAACACGGAAACCACTTACTTTTGGTAACGCAAATTTACATCGATTTATTAGATATGTCTAAAATCAACGATTTTGAATTGTACGGTAAATTCTGGACACTTTTTGTATAATTTATACAAAACTTCTGGACACTTTTTGTCATGTCCGAGCGTTTTTCCACAGAATAATTACCTAAATTGTAAGCGAATTTGCTCCTTTCATCATGAACGCAATGTATAGGATCAAAGTTATAGCAAATTTAATAAGCTTTCATTTTTATGTAAAGAATTTTTTTCCTAGGATCCACCGCTTTCGAGTTATAAGTAAAAAACTGTAAAATGGGACCTTCATCCGAAGGAATTGGTACCTACTACATGAATTATTTCCCTTATTTACCCTTTTTTGGTCTAGGCTTACTGGACTATATAGCATCCTTCTTCTTCTTCTTCTTATAATATATTTGGATTTTGTTCGCATATACAGGGTGCCCGGGAAAATGTAGGAAATCTGTCGGATTCAGACAGAGCATGGAAAAATAAGATGAGAAGTTCCTATAAAATTTTTCCCTGCGGAGATATGTGCCCAATGCCCATAAAGGACGCCGCTGATAATCCCAGTTTTTTTCTTGAATAACTTGCAGAGAACGCAATATAATTTGATAAAAATTGAATATGATGGACACTAATAAGGGCCTCTTTAAATGGTAATGGCGATGAAACATTATTTAGCTTTTCTAGTTTATCAGGAGTGTCCATCATATTCAATTTTTATCAAATTTTATTTAGTTCTCTGAAAGTTATTGAAGAAAAAAGGATTACCACCAATGTCCTTCATCCGGGCACATATCTCCACAGGGAAGGGCTATAGGGAAAATTTTTATAGGAACTTATTTTTCCATGCTGTATGAATACGGGAGATTTCCCAGACACCCTGTATATACACATGTTGTAAACTTTATGGCAAATTAAGACATAATGGTTCTTCCCAGGTAGTCATTTTATGGGGGCTGATCGGACTCTGTGAATTAAAAATATCAAAGTTATTCTGGCATACGCGGGAATTGAACCCCCACGATTGGTATTGATCTAGCACAGGGATGCCCAACCCGTAGCTGTGGCTCGCGACAAATATTGATGTGGCTCTCCGGCATGAAATTATTGCTCTATAAAATATGTACAATAGCCATGGTTGTTCAAACAATTCTTTAGCCAAGGAGCCAAGAAGGGGGAAGCATTATAATATAATATAAGAACATCATCGAGCGATAAAACAATATAACACCTCTTCCTCCTCATTGGCAAAGCATCGGATGGACACTGATCTGATATAGACACACGAAAAATTCACTTATTAGCTCCAGCATATACTTTACCAAGGGAGAGTAATACGAGAGGCCATTGAGATCGAGAAACAACCAGATGCGTTAAATAAGAGAAATAAATATAAAATAAATATGGAATATGGTTATAAGGAAAATAGATAAAACCCATAACAACAAATACTGCATTTAGTGATACTGTGAGTGTGAATTCACCAGTGGCGTAGATAGGATTTCAATTTGGAGTGTGATGAATCTGATGCCACTAAGGGGTATGGAATACCACCTCTGCAAAACCTTAAAGAGGGGGAAGATCATGGTCCTGCCCCATAAAATTTAATTTTTTGTTCGAATTATTATTACTTATTAGCCTCTGGGGGGCGATTGATCACCCTGATCACCCCCCTTATTTACGCCACTGGAATTCACAAATATTTCTCATGACTCGAAGTAAGAAGCGAATGACAAATTTCTAAAACTAGTTAGGTATATAAACTCAAAAATGATATCTTGAAAAAGGAAGTGCAGTATAACTTCCGAAATGTAGAATTTTATTAATTAAATCACACGAGATGAACTCTAATATGAATTTTAATTTATGTGGCTCGCCAAAAAATTTTAAATACTCAAGTGGCTCAAGCCAGGTTAAAGGTTGGGCACCACTGATCTAGCACTTAAACCACTAGACCACTAGGTGTACCTTCTTACATACTGCTATTGATTAAAGAAAATATTGTCTTAAAAGCTTTGATGAAAAATAGACAGAATGTGCTTGTATTTGAATAGTGTTTTCAATTTAACGTATGTGCTTTCATTGGCCCAGAAATTAAAATTTAAAACAAAGACCAATGAAAATCAAAATATAATAAAACGGTACTGTACAACCTACAATGCAGTGCAGTAAACTAAAAATGTTATCAGATAATGTGTGCAAGTACATACCACATTCGAAGAATTGTTACTTGCACAAGCAGTAACAAAATCTTGTCCTTTCACCAGTGACACATATCCACATTTTGGGAACCATCGTGCATGTTCGGTCCAGGGATCATCTTGTGGATCCCAATGTCTCAGACCGCCATCACAATGAAAACATCGAACTTGATCACCGGATCCTTCATAATAAAAGCCTGCCTGGGACAGAGAATCGGGTGTTTGAATAAGATCGTCTGGCCACATTGAAAATGTACGCATTCTCGATTCCAACGTTGCATATTTACTTTTCTTTGGACCTCTGTGTTGAATTACTCCGACATCGTATAAATTTGATTCATTTACAATGTTAACATTTGAAAACGATGGATTCGTATTACTGTCATGGGTTTCATTCAAAAGCTCTAAACGTGGCGTAATTACTTGTTGTACAAAAGAACAATTTGGAAAGTGACGTTTATGTTCATAATCGGGATCATCGCCAACTTCCCAAGCAACAACAATTCCATTACAAAACGCACATTTAGTTCTATCTCGATGCTTTAAATAATAAAATCCGGCCTTTGCCAAACTTTCCGGACTAACTATATGTGGTACTGGCCAATTTTCAAAGCTTTGCAAACGAACTGCTTCATGTCTAAGAGAATGTGTGTAATGAGGAGAGTCCGCTACGTCTTCAGAAACGATACCGTCATGCATTGATTGTAATACATTAGGTACATTTCCTGAAGTAGACGAATCTAAAACAAAAGCGCACGCTGGGTTTAATTCCCGATGTCTCGCCATTACTTGATCTCCGTAATTCCATTCAGAAATTTCCAGACCGCAACAAAAGCACTTCACAGTTAAATTTTGATGCAGGGAATAAAATCCGGCTTTTGCTATTCTGATCGGACTGACAACAGCATCTGAAGGCCAATCACTAAATGTTTGTAGTCTATTTTCTTCAATATTCATTGTAAATATAAAAAGGAGAGTTTTTTAGGTTATATTTCATAATATTATAATTTAAAAACTATGTATTAAACAAATAGGGTGTTCATAATTAAAGATTAATTTATTTTATTGTAATATTGTAAGAAGTGCTAAATCACAAAAATAGTCACGTACGTACGTTACGTTGGTAAACTTTTTCCACAGAAAAACTGTGACCAAATGCCCGGCTCCGAGCACGAGCAGTGATTAATTTTATTTTTTACCTTAGTAATGGTTTACACCTTACATCATGGTTTACACCATGATGTAAGAATACAGTTTACACATTACATGTATGGGCATGGGTTTACGAGTTTACACAAGCATTTCAACTGTATGGGCATGGGTTTACGAGTTTACACAAGCATTTCAACTATAGCCCAAATCACAGACGTTTTGGTAATTATTTAGAATGCGGAACCATGCATCAAGCGGTTTCAACTTTTCTCCTATAAGAGAGTATTACTAGACAACTAAGAAAAGCTATAACATAATAACCGCAAGTCACTAAATTGTTTGAAAATTCGCGTAAATAAATAATAGCAAATACATGGAAAATGTCAAAACTTGGTGTCTTTGTCTATAGGCGGCGTTATCATAAAAATACGAATAAAAGCCCCTATAGGCAGTGTTGTAATGTATCGAGATACAAGTATCTAGATACAGTATCTAGATGCTTTTTTGAGTATCGAGATACAATTGAGATACTTGAAAAATTTTGTATCTGTATCTGTATCTAGATATTTTTTTTGGGGTATCTGAAACAAGATACATTCGCACTGCAAATATTTTTAACAAACTATAAATTATAAATATATAAACAAATTGTAAAAACGATCAGTGGTATCTCCTTGATTCACACTGCAAAAGTTGCAGCATCACAACATGCATGATACTCGTAACTTGTTCTATTTTCGAGCAGTTTAATCGTGCATTTCTAGGATTTTACAGCGATTTATTCCTTGCCAATATTATGCCAATAGTCAGTTGATGTTTGTTTTAAGTTGGTAGGTACTTCCGCTCTGCAACTTGTGCAATGTGTTAGTTGTCTGTGGGAATGTGCACTTCTCAACACCAACATACAGTTATACTTTGGGGAAAATTAAATCCCTGCAGAGATTTTCCCTGTACATTTAAAAATGCACTAATGTGAATGCATGGGAGTTGCTACATGAAAGATTGCAGCAAGTTCAAGGTGACGCCGCATCTAAAAATGCAGCATGAAAATGCACAAGTGTGAATACCGCCTTATAATTTTTTTTTTATTTTCATGTGGGTAAAGTATCTTCGTTGTATCTAGATACATTTTGTTAGTATTTGTACCTATTTATATCTAGATACATATAAGAAAATGTATCTGAAGAAGTATCTAGATATATTTTATTTAAAGTATCTGTATCTGTATCTAGATGCTGAAAAAAATGTATCTGTTACAACCTTAGATCATATATACTCCGTAGCAGTGTTGCCAACCCTTAATTTTTTTTTGTACTAGAAATTTGAAAAAATAGTAATAGATTAGGTAGTTTGGGTAATAGATCAATATTAATAATTAATTAAATAATAGGTGTTCAAATTCGTCCAAACCTATAGCGTTGAGTGAACCTACTTCTTTATTCAATGACCTTAGTGACACATAAACCGTCCACAGAGTAAGGGATTTCCCTATTCTGTGGTACGACGAGTCGCAGGGTATATATATATATATATCAGTTATCAGATTAAAAACAAACACGAGGAGAAGCAGAAGCAATAACTAATTAGTAATAGATAGAGAGAGAAAACCAAGTCCGTGAAGTTAGTAGAACCACAGAATTCATTCCTGTCAAATTCTGTGGTAGGCAGTGCAATAACGCCAATAACTATGGTGCCAAGCCAACTTAATGCTAGTGAAATAACTGCATCCCAATTTTGAATTCAATTGAAAAATATTTATACAGATTTATAAGTATTAATGGTCAAATATGCGTATTATTTTTCTTTTCTCTGAAATGTAATAGAAATTGGAAAACGTAATAGATTTTGCTTCGAGAGTAATAGCGTAATAGACAGGAGTACAGAGTAATAGATATGTTACTATTGTAATAGCATTGGCAACGCTGCTCCGTAGATAAAGCATTGGCCTTTTATTTTGTGCCAGCGTGAATGACAAAGAAACTAAATATTGCTTTCATGAAAAGCGTTCGGCATATGCGCATTAAAGCACGCTCGTAACCTGCGCCTATAGCTGTCGGTTCTGGAAACTGTGTTTAAAGTGCGCATGTGGGAGTCGCCTTTAAAGACAAAAAAGATATCGTTTCTCTGTCTGGCATCTTGGCTCATTTTCTATACATGGCAAGAAAGGCTAATGCTTTATCTACGGAGTATATATGATCTAAGGTTACAACACTGCCTATAGGGGCTATAAATACGAATACCGTTCCATAACATCACACTGTGATAATATTAAAAAGAATCGATATTTACAAGTACCTAATATAGTCAATGAACGTTTATTTAGAGTTCATTGAATATAGTATTGCGCATCCGTGTGAAATGGATCAATAATTTCCAATAAATATTTATGCGCATGCCTGAGTTACAATTACGACTTTGTATTGTTGTTTTTTCAAAGAATATTATGAATTGTTAACTTCTATTTCCCTTTTCTACGTTATCCACCCCCTCTTGAGTATTCTACAAGTTCTTGACTTATCGATTATGTTGAGTAGAGTACTAGTGTACTTTTTTTTACGTACTTTATAATTTTCGGTATTCTTCATATGCATTTTTTAATCAATCACACATTATTCTACAGTGACTCTACCATGATGTAAAAATACAAGAGGTGTTTTCTTTTTGCATCGCTACAGGCTTGGGCACATGCACAATAATCACGTGATTAAAGTGCCTTTGCGTCATAAGACATTTCTGCCTCAGGTTAATATAAAACTTAAATAAAGCTTTTAAAACGAATAGGGTTATTTTTATAAAACGAATGGTGTGTATTGACAGAGCTGACTTAAAGCTACCACAGGCTACCACAAAATGCAAAAAGAAAACACCTAAGGTGTGCCATATTCCCGTGCATGCGCAGTCGTCCAAGCTTTTGACCAATCAAGAGTTGGGTCCAAATGCTAAAGACCATATGACTGCCACGATTATTATCTGTCATTTGCACCTTAACCTCCAAAACTGTCAAAAAGTAGGTATGTTGTTTTTATTATAAAACCGTAAATAGAAAGTGTAGATTGAGGGAAAAATACCTTGCAAGTATCTTGCATATCCGTATACTAGCGGTTAAGGCCCGACTGATGGACAGAACCATTTATTATTGAAAGTAAAAAATACTTATGACAGATCTCTTGTTTTAAGGTTAAGGTGTATTATCTTAACAAATACCAACTTAACAATGTTGCCACCTTACGGTAATGTCATAAGTCTGAGATCAAAGGTTATAGATTTCTTTCATCTTCCTCCGATCTTCGTAAAAATGTATTAAAAATGTTGTATTTTTATGCATAGAATAGTTTCTGTGAAAGAAATTAATTAATTATTAATTAGTTTTATGTAATTTAATTTCCCCTAATCTTATATTTACATTGTTACTACATCTAACTAATTTTGTACTTGTATTTCGCGGGTGCATTTGGACCCAATGTTTGATTGGCTATTCCACCAAGCGGCCGCCATTATACGCAATGGTACATCTTGTATTTTTACATCATGGACTCTACTACAAACAGTGACGAGTTGACGACAAGCAGCGTTTAGCTCCGCCTATCTGCCATTGAGAGGTAGAATTTTGGGCGGGTGATAATAGTCTCGCTTTTTCAATATTTTATTGTAGATTGGGCCTATCTGGAATACAACCACTGGAGTATATAAAAGATTTTTTAATGTTATAAAAAATTCAACTGATGTGCATACAGCCTATCTGCACGACAGAAATATAATCCCTTTTTCCCCCGCGGAGGATGAGTCACCAGAAAGATGCAATGAGGAATCATCAGTCCTGATGAATGAACATTCGAAGGGGGATGGGTGTCCCATAAGGGCCATAAGGGACCGTTCAATTATTACGTAACGCAAAAAGTGACCGTTTTTGGTAACCCTACCTCCCCTTGTAACGGCATCGTAACGCAAAGGTCATTGGCACCCCTTCCCCCAGAATAACGTAACGGAAACCCAATTATCAATGTCAAAGGTTATTATTATCTTCTAAATTGAGAGGACCGTCGTTAGGCAGAAATTATTCTAAACTGATAATCGGATTGAGGAGGTTTAATCAATTAGGTAGTGTGCACGCGTTACGTACAGGGAAGTCTGGATTACCCACTAAAATATAACCAACCTGGAACGCGCACGGTGCATTTAACCTGTAGGAAATAAACCGAGCGTGCGATAGCAATAACGGAAGGGTCATTTTGTCCTTGTTGCACACTCATTCACAGTTAAGCTGTTGAAGCATTTTGATTGTTTTACGATTGATCCACAGGTTTGTGGATTGATCTGTTAGATTAAATACTTTAGCAGTACGCTAAAATCGCATAAGTGTCGCTTCTGTAGTATTATTCTGTGGTAACGTTGTGTTAAGTAGATGATTCTATGTTGTAGGGTAATCATGTATCATCGTGTAAAATAAAAGGCGTAAAGGTAGAAATAATTATTAAAATCAATAGGTTATGGGCCCAGGGCACATTCTGGGAAATTAGTTTAAAAGAAGTTAAAAGAATAAAAGGAAAAAGCAGGCTTAAAGATTTTGAGGTTAAAAGCACGTGGTGAATGTAAGAAGAAAATATTGAAAAATGGCACATCAAAGTAGAACTACGCAATATTATGCAATAGAACCGTTGAATGGGAATAATTACAACACGTGGAAGTTTCGCATGGAAACGATCTTGGAAGAAAACCGTGTACAGAAATACGTAGAGGAGTTGATTGACAGCACAAATTTTGATGGAAAACAAATGGAGGAACATCACAAGAAAGAAGCGAAAGCGAAATCATTAATTGTACAGTGTGTACATGACAACCAATTGGAGCATTTACGAGGAAAGTCGGCAAAGAGTATGTGGGAAACGTTAAGAGACAAGTATGAGAAAAAAGGTTTACCAGGGCAGTTGTATTTAAGAAAAAAATTACTCTCAATGAAATGGCAAGAGAAACAGCCGCTGCAGACATTCTTAGGGTTTTTTGAAGATGTAGTGCGACAATTGAAGACATCGGGTGTGGAATTAAAAGATGAGGACCTGATTTGTACTCTTTTGTTAAGTTTGCCGAAGTCGTATGAGACGATTGTTACAGTGATAGAAAATACGCCGAACATGACATTTGAGGAAGTGGAAAACCGGTTAATTGGAGAATATGAAAAGCGAAAACTAAACAGGCAGGTAAATGAGGAAGTTCAGAGCAGTTCGTGTGCATTTAGTACCCAGTATAAGAAGTCATGCTATCGTTGTGGTGAAACTGGTCACTTTGCGAGAGAATGTAAGAAAAATATGGAATCAGGCAGGTTTTCTGGAGGGCAAGACGGACATGTTGGCAGAGGCAGAGGTCATTCATCCGAGCATCACAGAGGTCGTCCATGGATGCAACGAGGTAACCAAAGAGGAAGAGGATATCATACCAATTATAGAAGCAACTACGTACAGCAGGAGGAACAAGAAGTAAGAGGTAGTACGAGTACGAGTACGAGCGAGGACAAGAGTGTATGTTTTATGGGCGAAACAAATGGACAAGACATGGAAAAAGGGAAAAAGGAGAACATCATAACGTTCTTTGTGGACTCAGGTTGTACAGACCATATGGTGAGTGAAAAGCATTATTTCTCTGATTTATTGATGCTGGATAACCCAATAAAAATAGCTGTGGCAAAAAATGACAGTTATCTAACAGCAGTTGGTGTTGGAAATATACAAGTTTTGAGTAATGTAGGTAAAGAAAACATAAGGTGTACGATAAAAGACGTTTTTTATGTACCTAGGTTAAGAAAAAATTTATTGTCTGTTAAAAGGTTAGAAACTTCAGATGTGGGGGTAATTTTTAATGACGGAACAGTAAAATTAAAGGATGTAAATAATAGAGTATTAGGAATAGGTTATAGAAAGAATTTGTATGAAATAACATTCAAGGTTGTAACTACAGAATGTTTAAATGTAGAGAGTGTTGAAAACGATTTTAAAACATGGCATAGAAGGTACGCTCATGTAAGCTATTCAGGGTTAAAAGATTTGATCAAGAAACAAGTAGTTTTAGGGATTGATAAAAATATTAAATTTCAACAAGTAGAATTTTGTGAGCCTTGTATAAATGGCAAAATGACTAGATTTCCATTCGGTCAAAGAACAAAGAGTAAGAGAATGTTAGAAATAATTCACACAGATGTATGCGGTCCGGTTACTCCAGAAACATATGATGGTAACAAATACTTTGTAAGTTTCATAGATGATTTTTCTAATTTTACAGTAATATATTTGATAAAGAAAAAGAGCGATGTGTATAGTAAATTTAAAGAATACGTTGAAATGGTTGAGGCTAAATTTGAGAGAAAAGTTTCAAAACTTCGTTGTGATAATGGCGGTGAATATTCATCTAATGAGATTGTAAATTATTGTAAACAAAGGGGAATAATTTTGGATTACACTATTGCATATACACCGGAACAAAACGGTAAAGCTGAAAGAAAAAATAGAACTTTAGTTGAGAGAGCTAGGGCGATATTAGCAGACTCGGGCATGAGTAAAGAGTTTTGGGGTGAAGCTATACTTGCAACCAACTATGTAGTAAATAGGGGCTTATCGATAAATGTAGGGGATGTTACACCAGCGGAACTTTGGTATAAGACTAAGCCGAATGTAAGCAATTTTAAAATTTTTGGATGTACAGCTTATAATCACATACCTAAAGAATTACGTAAGAAATTTGATTTCAAAACTCAAAAGTGTGTAATGTTAGGATATGCGCAGAATGGCTATAGATTATGGGATTTGGAAAAACGACAGTTAGTGATAGGTCGAGATGTAAGATTTGATGAAACTAGCTTTTATTTTAAAAAGAAAACGTTAGAAATAGAAATTAGGGAAGAAAGCGAAAATGAAGATGAGGTTAATAGTCAGCTACAAGAAAGTTTAAGTAATGATGAGGAGTTTCAGAATAACAAAGAAATTGAAAATAAAATGAGTTTAGGAAATAGAGAAAGTAAAAGAATTGTTAAAACACCATCAAAGTTTAGTGATTATGAATTGTATATGGCCTTTGATGCTTCAAGTCACATTGAAGATGTACCGGGTTCTTACGCAGATTTGAAAGATAGGGCAGATAGGGAAAATTGGTTAAAAGCAGTTGATCGAGAACTTAATTCTATTAATCAAAATGAAGCTTGGGAAAAGGTAGACTTACCAAATAACATAAAAATTTTAGATACTAAATGGGTGTTTAGTTACAAAGCTTTAGAAGAAAAACCGGAAGATAAGTTTAAAGCGAGGTTAGTGGTTAGAGGTTTTGCACAAGAAACAGACGAGGGTTTAAGCGAAATTTATTCACCAGTCGCGAAATTAATAACTATCAGGGCGTTATTAATAATAGGTAATCAAAAGAAATTTTATTTTCGACAATTAGATGTAAAATCAGCTTTTTTAAATGGTAAACTAACCGATGATGTATATATTAATTTTCCACAAGGTATAAAATATGAGGAAAACAAAGTATTGAAATTGAATAAAGCTTTATATGGCTTGAGACAGTCGTCCAAGTGCTGGAATGACGAAATTAATTCGTTTCTGTTAGAAATAGGATTTTTAAGATCAGAAAATGATTATTGTTTATATATGTTGAGAAATAAAAGGATTTATCTAATTTTGTATGTAGACGACATAATAATAGCGGGACATAATTTAAATGATATTGAGGAAATAAAAGATAAGTTAATGAGAAAGTTTTTAATGAAAGACAAGGGTCATCTTAGGAATTTTTTGGGATTAGAAATATTATACGATAGGGATAAGGGAATCTTAAAAATTCACCAATCTAGATATATTAGAACTATGCTTAAGAGGTTTTGTATGGATAATTGTAAAGGTTCAATATTACCCATTGATCCTAAGTTAAAAATTGATTTATGTAATGATCCAAAGAAAAGAACAAAGAATCCAGTTCGAGAACTCGTGGGATGTCTTATGCATTTAATGCTCGGTAGCAGACCTGATATCTGTTTTTCAGTTAATTTCTTCAGTCGTTTTCAAGACAAAGTATCTGACGAGGTCTGGAATCATTTAAAAAGAATCTTAAGATATTTGAAAAATACTGTTAATGTAGGTTTAGTATTTAAACGATGTGAAAAGTTTAGTTTATGTTGTTATGTAGACGCGGATTGGGGAGGTGATACTCATGATAGAAAATCCGTCACTGGTTTTATGTTCAAAGCTTTTGGTAATACTTTATCGTGGGTGACGAGAAAACAACAATGCGTATCGCTATCCACTACTGAGGCGGAATTAGTAGCATTATGTTCAGCAGTATGTGATGGTTTGTGGTTAAAGAAATTGTTTATGGATTTTGGTATTGAGTTTAAAAATATAATGTATTATGAGGATAATCAAGGCTGTATAGCATTGATAAAAAATCCTACAAACAACCGTCGAGTTAAACATATAGATTTAAAGTATAATTTTGTTCATAATTATTTTAATAGTGGTATTATAACTTTAGTTTACATAAGTACTCAATGTCAGCAAGCCGACATATTAACCAAAGGTTTGTCGAATGTATCATTTGTAAAGTTTAAGAAGTTGTTAGGTTTAGAAGATTTTAGCGAGGGGGAGTGTTAGATTAAATACTTTAGCAGTACGCTAAAATCGCATAAGTGTCGCTTCTGTAGTATTATTCTGTGGTAACGTTGTGTTAAGTAGATGATTCTATGTTGTAGGGTAATCATGTATCATCGTGTAAAATAAAAGGCGTAAAGGTAGAAATAATTATTAAAATCAATATGATCAAATTAGTTTTTATATAACTTGTTTTATATCCGACCGCATGATAAAGACTTTATTATTCCGCTATTTACAATCAATAAACAATAAAAACAAAGTAAAATTGCCGCCTTTCATAGTGACGATGGAGTTAATTAAAAATTGACGTGCTCCTTGTATGCAATTCGTACATAGGAGGGTTCATTGACTCCCTACATATTTAGTTTCGCGTTTGTCGGAAAATTACTTATACGATACAATAACATAATCAGCAAGACAGAGACCGAATGACCCTACATTAATTCCCTTTCTGTCGGCTCGGCTGTAAGTTAAGCGTAAGCGTTCCAGGTTGCTTATATTTCAGTGGGATTACCTCCCTCCCACCGTAACGTTTTAAGTATACTGGGTACCTGGGTACTTTGCGTTACGTAATAATTGAACGCCCCCTAACTTTTAAGGTCAAACAAGGTTTTGAAGTTCTTTGTCTCACTTTTTCAAGGTCGAATTTGAATCGAATAGCTCTCGATTCTTTTGAATATGTAAAAAATATTGAATAACAATGTAGGTACCTATTACATTCCTTTGTCCTAGTGGCACAAGACATCTGACAAGCACCTAAGTCTACAGAAATTTTTTTTTGCAAAATTTGTACTTATCTTTACAAGGCACAGTAATAATGTTAAGGTCATTTGACTTTGAGCGAACGTTTCTCTTTGGTTTTAGAGTGTTAATGTGATATTTCAAGTTCAATTATCTTTTCAGCAACATACTCCTGTTGATACATTCACAGACTTGTTGAGCTACATAGACTATAAGAGGAAACAGAGGACAGGAGCACATCTGTGAGATGGGCAAAGCTGTTTTGCGGGATTTTCAGTAAAACTTTGATATAAGATTACCAAGTGTTCATTAAATTAAAATCTGGACCGTCCTAGACGTCAATGAATCTGTGAAAAAACAGTCCAGGAAAACTCGGATGTCTGTTCAAACCTATAATTAAATTTTGTTATGAACAAATAATTTGTTATAGGTATTGTTTGTAATGCAGTTGTTATATACATTATAGTGCACTAATTCTTTGTAAGCAAGTTTAATCAATTGAAAATCACGAAGAATAAATAAAATAATGGCCTCCACAGAATGTGTGGCAGTGGAGTTAATCTGAACAAGAACATTGCACATTCCTGCATTCTAATGAAATGGTCTCCCATATAAGCACTTGCCATGGGGTAGATTACTGAACTGTCTATACTTCTATGGATTGTGTGCAACCACTCTGTAGAATACTAAAGACGGTATAGGAAGATTTATACTAACTCGGTAAAGAACACAACCAAACACAATTGAAAATTTTTAAATTAAAATACACAAATAATTAGGATATGCTACAAAAATAAAAGCTATTGTTCCATAAACCTTATATAAATAAAACTAAAGTAGTGTATGTGTACTGCACACTTGTGTATCAATTGTTGTTACATCATAAGATACCAAAAATATACACGTTATTTACATTTCGTATGTATTTTATTTTCAAAATATGTAATGTGTTGTAATTGTGGATTAAAGTAAATAAATTCAAAACCAAACTAGTTTTATAAAAATAATAAGTAACACACAGAATAGGATTAAGTTATGGTGTGGTTATAAAGGAGGCATTTGCTATCATAATAACTGAATTTTAATGCTATCTTTTTTTGTGTTCACCTTTCATAATACAGGTGTCTTGTGACTAAATGATAAAATTATAACAAACACCATGTGTTAAAATAAATTATATTGAAAATTGTGTATCTTGCTTGCGTTAACAATTCCAGTACCAACAATTTTAAAATGAAAATTTAATACATATCATTATATCAAATATTCATTGTGCTACAGCTGCATTAGCTGCTATGCTTGGATTATTAACAACTTCTCCTAAACTTTCTAACAATTCTTTTCTGTAATCATCAAAGTCACCATCCACTTCATTAATCGTTTGGTCTTCAATAATAAACAATGTACATGCAGTCTCTCTAATAAGTCTTTCGTCGTGGGACACTATAATAACACCACCTTTATAATCATTAATTGCATCTGCTAGCGCATCAATTGACTCAATGTCAAGATTATTGGTAGGTTCATCAAGAATAACTACATCTGGGGCATTTAAACATAATTCTGCTAAGGCAACACGTGCTTTTTGCCCACCGGATAAATCTTTCATTTTAATGGTATGAGCGTGACTAGACAATCCAAAGGTACCAAGTTGTTTTCTTGCCTTTTCATACGGTAGATCGAATAATCGCATTAGATATTCGGAAGGTGTTTCTTCAGCTGTCAAATGTTCACCGGAATGTTGATCAAATTTACCAATATGTAATCTATGATTTTTCTTAACTTCACCGTGTAACGGTTGAAGATCACTTGTCAGTAAATTAAGGAAGGTAGATTTTCCTACACCATTTGGTCCAACAATAGCAACACGACTACTAAGATCAATTCCAAAATCGGTGTTTTTAAAAAGTGGCTTTTGATCGGAATATGCAAAAGTTACATTGTGCAGACCTAAAATTGGTGGCTGCAAAGGAGGTGGATCGGGAAACGAAAATTTTACAATGTAATCACGTGGTTTTTGGAGAAGTTCTGCTATTTGATTGTCATCTTCTTGTTTTTGTAATTTGGTTCTATTTTTTTCTTGCTTGCGAGTAAGCGCTTCCTTTTGTTTCTTTTCGGCTTGTTTCTTGGAAGATCCGTGAGATTTTAAGTCCTTAATTTTCTTTTCTTGTTTTTCGTATTCCTTTATCATTTCTTTTCGTTTTTGGACAAACATTTTCTTAAACATGGAATAGTTACCCTTATAGTAGTACAATTTTTGTTGATCTAAATGAATAATTTCGTTGCAGACATTATCCAAAAATGACTGGTCATGGGATACAATTAGTAGAGTTTTCTTCCAGTTCTGTAACATAAGAAAATGCTATATTATATTTTATATTATATTATATTATATTTTTATTATTTTTTTTATATTATATTTCGTTTAGGTAATGATCTAAGTTTCTGAGATTGTCACAAAACCAATTTAAATTTTTGTTGCAAGACTGAGTTTAAATTTTGAAAGTTGAAAGTGAGGAGTGCTCGCACTCATTATATCTAGTAGTAACACAAAATCTCAAAAAATTGAAAGTAACCTGGTCGAGATAAGGGACGAAAGTAGGTAACTTTGCATACATAGGCAGACTTCTTTTCACACATTTCTATCTTATCTGACATAACCGGACAATCATTAGTATTACATGCAAAAGTGTTCATCAAAAAGTTTAAAAATATGTTGCCAATGCCAGGGGGCTCTAGGCAACCTGACCTCTCATCTACTGAAATGGAGCAACCTGGAAGCTGTAAGT
The DNA here is from genome assembly GCA_036250285.1 of Pyrocoelia pectoralis. Taxonomy (NCBI): domain Eukaryota; kingdom Metazoa; phylum Arthropoda; class Insecta; order Coleoptera; family Lampyridae; genus Pyrocoelia; species Pyrocoelia pectoralis. Next base: position 67,849,192 of record CM070074.1, read on the forward strand.
AACCAAGTACCTAATCTACTAAAGCTGTCTCGAAGACAAAAGCGACACAGATCGAGGGCAGTACTTCGAAGTGAGGTAATTCCCAGATGGTAAAAAGTGAGACCGAATGGGATACCAGAACTTTCAGCGAAGTCACAACATGCTTCAGAATGGCTTTTGTCCATGAAAGCACTGTCTGAACGCGAGACAGGGCAAATCAAAAAAACTTGGATCGTTGACAGAATCGACACCTTGCCTATTGGGGTGGTTCCGTCAAAATTTACAAAGTGTCGCCAATGAGGAGGAGCACAGACTAGGTATCGGTGGACTGGTTAAGGTCGAAACTAGGGAGAGTAGCTCTGTGAGAGAAGCTTGTTTGTTGAAGCGAAAGATCTCCCAAAACCAATAACAGCACACGTCTGGATCCCCGGGACTCAAGTAGAACCAGAAAAGATCCCGAAAAGGATCAAAATCCAAGTGTGACAACCAGCAATATTAGCGTCTGGTGGACAGGAAGGATCCCAAGTGACAAAACACCGATGTGGATGACATTATGGACCAAACTTCTTGGGACAAGATGGGAGCTAGCTGCAACCATCGACCCTACGTGAACTTCACCAGGGCGACGTTCAAACTCCTCACCAAGATGAAGGTGAGGGGGGAGTAGGTGACCAGCATGGAGTGCAGTGGTTGAAGGACTCTCAGAGGAACCACAACCAACTGCGTCAACCACCGCACTCCAGTAGTAAGTACAATTATAATGGTTAAACTTGTAGAAATTAATCTGCATCACAAGAGGTGCCACTCTCTGTACATACATGAGTATGTATAAGAACCTTGGACGTACAAAGGGCAAATACGAGGTATGGGACTGAAAGGAGTGCAGCTCATTGTCGAGCCAACCGAAATCAATTAAGTATATTAAGTACCTACCACTTTGGGAATTCTGTTGCAGAGACCTGGTGGCAATGACGCTAACAGTGGAAAGGGACCATATCCACCACCAACCACAGAAGCTTTTGATGGAATACCGTCAGTGGAGAGGATGGCAAGTCCTTCTCGGATATGATGCCAATGCGCACGACACTGTATGGGCCAGCAGAAAAGATGCAAGTCTCTCCTACATTATATTATTAATACTAATCTTCAGATAGCTAATGTAGGCAATGAGCCAATCTTCATCAATAATCGATGAAGGGGAGTAATTGACATAACATTTGGAACTGTGACTGATTGCAGCCTAGTACACAAATGGCATGTGTCGAAAGAGCCATTGCTATGCGACCATAAATATATTTGTTTTAACATTAAGTCAAACGAAGCGGCTTCAGCCATATACAGAAATCCAAGGAGAACTAGTTGGGACCTCTATAGAGAGAACCTAAAGGTCAAGCTCAAGAACTGTGCCGGTCAATAATTCGGCGGAACTGGAGGTCATGGAAATAAACCTTAGTATGGCCATCAAAGATACCTATGAGGGAAACTATCCCACGAAAGAGAAGAGAACCTCAAGTAAAGTGCCCTGGTAGCATGACGGACTACCTCGATTGGGGATACAGACTATAAACCGCTTTAATAGTACACAAAAACACGGGAGAATTGATTCGCACTAAGAAAAGCAAAACGCACCTCATGGGGGAGGAACTGAGAGGAAATTGACAAAATTCCAGAAGGTGCCAGACTTCAAAAAGATTTAAAAAGAAGAACAGAGGGTTCCTTGAAGAAAATTGAGGGGGGCTATACAGAGACCGCAAAGGAGATCCTGGGGAACAGAGGAGATTGGGTTTTGGCCATACCACGTCATTTGCCAATGTGAGACATTCACGAAGGCAAGGGAAATGAAAAGATTACACAAGAGGAAATAATGAAGATTCGCCCAACTAAAATCCTGGAGTTCGTAAAAGATACAGGTATTTTAGAAAGGTAGACAATAGCGGGGATTGAAGCAACCCTTTCTAGTAACATGTTATATAGTTCCCCCTCCCTTTATTTTGACAGCAATTGTAAAAATTCATCAAACAAAGTTTTACATATTGATCGCTAGTTTACTATGGATATATTTTTTAAGGAAAATTCCCCAAAAAATGGGAATTTCAATTTGAAATCAGTTTTTCTCTTGGCCTCATTTGTTATAAGATTTTTTATTTCACTGTTCTATCTCAAATAGTTTCTGAGGTATGGCCGGGCCTCCTTTCTTAGTCGTACACCCGGTACATACGCACAAGGTCATGCCGGCAAATACATATAATGAATCCAGTTAAATTTAACTGCTTATGAGCCATGCAAATACTAAAAACTTACAGATCTAACATAAATGTTTTTTCACACACACATTTCAGAAGTTGTGATATCTCTATACTTTGGTAATTTAATAAGCAATAATATAATTAAAAGTTATTACCTGTAAATAATTGTCAAGCCAAATGACAGCATTTAAATCCAAGTGATTCGTGGGTTCATCTAAAAGTAGAAGGGTAGGCTCCATATATAAAGCGCGAGCTAATGAAACTCTCATACGCCAACCACCTGAAAAATGTTTTGTCGCACGATTCTGCATTGCCTTGGTAAACCCTAAACCGGCTAGAATTCTACGTGCTTTAGGTTCGGCAGAATCGGCATTAAGCGCTTTTAATTCGGCATAAACCTCGTTAAGACGATCCTGTATTTCCAAATCACCAGAATGTATAGCAATTTCCAGTTTTTTACACTCCTCTTGTAAAGCAATTAATTTTGTATCCGCTCTGATGACAGACTCGACTGCCGTAAAATCATCAGCAACCACTTCCTGCTCACAATAAAGTATGTCAATGTTAGGAGGAATAGCAAATGCTCTTTGAGATATGTGTCGTAATAACGTTGTCTTGCCATGACCATTAGGACCCACAAGACCATAATGTCTTCCATTAGCTATAAGTAAACTGGCATTTACAAACAAATCATTACCTTTTGCTGCAATGCTGAAATTATCAATTTTAATATCTACAGCATTTTCAAGTGCAGCTTTCTGCCCTGCAGATCTTTGCGCTTGTGAAACCGTAAAGTTAGATTCCAAATCTGAATGACCTAATCCACCTTTTCTTAACATCGCTTCCATTTGCTTTTCATACTCCTGTTGCTTTTTAAGTTTCTTTTTTTCTTTATGAGTGAGTTTTTTCATAATACCTTCATCTTCTACAGGAGGTACATCATTTAAACTTGCGGACGATATACCCTCTGTAATTTCCGCTACATCCTCAACATTATTCTCATCTACACCACTTGCCATTTTAACTTTTTCATCAGGTGTCTCTTTTGTATTCTTTATCGAACTCGTAGATATTTCTTCAGCAATTTCCGTATCTTCCTCATTATTATCTTCGTCGCTACTTGCCTTTTTCCCTTTGTTTTTCTTATTCTTTTTTTGTACTAGTTTTTGAGGCACAATTTCAGAATCAGATTCACTTTTCAAATCCGCATCACTCAAATCATCATCTTTGATAAAGGCGACCTTCTTATTTTTATTTTTCTTCGCAGCAGTTTTATTTTGGATTGGTTCCGGAACAGAATTCACTTCTTCATCACTTAAATCTTCGAACGCTTTAGCCTTAACTTTATTTTTATTAGATTTATTTTTAATTGGTTCTGCGACAGTCACTTCGTCTTCATCAATTAAATTCTCTAAAATTTTGCCCTTGATTTTATTTTTACCCTTTTTATTAATAATAGGTCCTTCATCATCAGACACATTGTTAATGTCTAATTCAAAATTCTTATCCTCATCACCCCAATCATCTTTATTTTTGGATTTCGATTTTTTACCCTTGGCGGCCTTTGAGACTGGATTAGGTTTTTCGTTAACTTTAGTTGTTTTTAAATCATCGTCAATGTTTTGATTTTTCTTATTTCCACGTTTTGAAGACATTCTTATTACAATACAGTTCGATCACGAAGGCATATGGATTACACGTGAAAATGAAAGAGAATTTTAAATGAAACAGAAGGTTATGTTAATATTCACCTATTGACAGACGGTGTCTAACTGTACGGCTACTTACGTACGTTCTGATTTTTAATATGTATTTGCTATATTTTTCTTCAAAATATAAATTTTTCCCTGTTATTATTTTCCCTGTTATACAAAAGTAGTTTTTAAAATAATTTATTTGTCACATACACCATACTAAACTTCTTAGAACTACCTGTTAGTTGTCTGTGCCTCTGTGCTTACATCTTTGCACTTTGCATACCTACTACCAGAGAATATCATATTTCCTGATACTACTTTCCACCGATGCGTTATTTAGGCAGGTCAGTGTATTTAGGGCCGGTTGTACATCTGCAGCTTAATTCAGGGGTGGGCAGTCACAAAATACTTGCATTGAAATTTTTGTCGGTTTTACACGATGCCAGTGGCAAGACGGTGCAATTTTTATTTCAAAGTATACTTGTTGCCACTACAAAACATTTTCCCATTCATTTTGCAGCAATTCAAGTATTAATCACTGGTACAGAATAATGATTTTTTAAAGTTGGCAGGCTAAATATCACTAACATTGTTACTAAAATTTCACGTGCAATGCAAGAAAAATTACAACATGTTCTAATTCAATGCTATGCAAGAAATCTTGCATGGATGGTAAAAAAATTTCACATGCGCATGCGTATAACAAATGTTTCATGAAAAAGTTGCACGGTCTTGCACCGTGTAAAGCGGCTTTAAAGTATTTTGTATTTTGTATTTCAAATACTCTCTTATGAGTATTTTAAATTTTGCATTTGACATACATTAACATACATTAATGTATGTATTTTGGCCACCGCAATGTTAACGATAGGTTCAAAGTGAATTCTAAGTACACATTTTCAAGAACCTACCTATAAAAATTTCCTATAAACGTCTAACTAAATCTCCCCAAAAAACACCCCGTATGCGTATAGGTATTTTTGTATTTTTGCATTTCAAATATTGTATTTGTATTTTGTATTTTTAAAAATAATATAAAAGTATCTCGTATTTTGTATTTCAAATACATTTCTCGGAGTATTTTGTAATTTGTATTTGAAATACGTTAGTGCCTGTATTTTGCCCAGCCCTGGCTTAATGTAATGTAAAGCCGATGCTTAGCTGAGCAATAAACTTGCTAAACCAGTTTTGTACAATGACATTTCGTGGCTTAAGCTCCACTTAACTTTAAACTTGGCTTAAACTGCATTTGTACAACCGGCCCTTAATCCGCTACTAGTACTAGAGCACTATGCTTTACTAGTACCAAACACTTTGCTAGTACGCCGTAGAAGTAGAACCAGATTGAAATCGATGGAAACGTGCCCGACTGCGTTCATTTCACTCTCGGTTCGATCCACACGCTTTGGCTACAGTGATTTTACTACAAATTGTGGCGACAAGCGATGTACCGATTTTTTTTGGGCCTGACTAGTCACGTGGTATATGTCCCCAGCAAACACATTTATATATAAAATACATATAATTTATATAAAACTGGAAGAAAAATAAGATATATTTAATGTCAGGATGTCAGCAATTTTCAAAATAATATATATGTCTATTAGATGTAAATTCTTCTACATGAATTTATATACGTTTTATGTATATTTTATGTAATATTTACACAAAAAATATTAGCTGTAAAAGCGTTCCGATGACCAAAATGGCAGCTACTCGAGCATAATGTAATTATTATCAATGTAAAAAATTATTTAAGCAGTTCCATACAAAAAATGGAAAAACTACATTTTACGTGCAACTGTACTTTTAATTATATTTAACTTAATTCTTGCACGAACCCGTTTTTACCTGAACTGAAAACCGACAGTTTATTATGATATACTTGCTTGAAAAGTGTCCCTTAACCGGATTCGAACGTTTGGGAGTGGGCGTTGCAAATTCCGAAATCCGACATGTGTTTTCATTGTCTCCAGCATTGTACCACTGCGCTAATCTGTAACATCCCTTTTTTTTATTTCGTACTTCGTAACTTTGCGCTGTTTCGCGTTATTAGTTTAAATTTTGTTTGATTTTACCGTTGAGTGAAGTCTTATTCAATAATTATACCTATCTTTAACTTTATGTTAAAATTGACCAGGATTTAATTTATTTTATATTATTTATTTTCTATATAAATTAGACGCATTTTAGTCGATACAGATCTAATATTAAAGGTACGTGAACTACAATTTTTGGCGTTGTAGAAAACACGCGCGTTCGATAGAAATAGAAACGGACTTTATTTTCGACCATACAATATAATTATGTAATCATAATTTCTAATTATATTTACAGAAGGCATACATAAAAATAAGTAATATTACATAAAATATTTTACATATAACATACATAAATCTAATCATGTAAATATGACAGCACATGAATTTCATGAGTGATATGTAATTATCTATATGTATATATTATATGAATTTCTGTATACGGAATATCCGTAAGTTTCTATACTATTATGTAAAATATACGTAATTGTGTGACATACGGTTTATATAACTTATTAAAGAATACTTACGTACTTGATATATAAGAAAGCATATGTAGGGGTATTTACTTCAATTTTACATATGTTGTATGTATATTTTATATGTGTGTTTGCTGGGTCGCCTCTTAATGGCGGCCTGACTGTTTTAACCTTAGATCAGCGTGTGATTTTTATTTGTATTTAGCACGTTGCTAGGGTATACCACCGTTGAGTTTATACAAACCCGCTTCTTGTCGTCACTGTTTGTAGTAGAGTAGAGTCACTGCAGCTTTGGCGGGTTAGCAGCGCGAATTGACACCAAATTTAATCGGTGGAAACCACCAGACCACTTAATGGTCTGTGGTGGAAACTGCGTAACGGGATCGAAATAGATAGATTTACTTTTTAGAATAACAGTTTATTAAGTTATATTTTCTTTAACCTTAGTAATTCTCTGAAATAAGTTAATGTTTGTTATAATATTCAACAAGGTAAAGTTAAGTTGGCTTACTACTGAAATATCAATTTTCCTCACAGACACATTTGCTTCGCACTGGGAGCAGAATATCGGATTTAAGACTACCGTGGAAACTAGGCCCCTTGACTACGTTTACGCCGAATCAACGTAGTGGATAGGTTCTATCCGGTTTTTGCAGATCCGGTTAAAAATATGCGAAATGCGGCATAAACGTTGCAGGGTTGAAATTCGATCGGATACAATACTTCAATTCAATCCTATAAACTTAGGACATTGAATTCAACGTATCTTTGGCGGTTGGACAGGATCACCAGCTATTTGGTGATCGTGCCAAATAAACAATAAAGTTTTGGGAGTTGTGAAAACAACTAACAATTTTTTTTACAAATATGTACAAGTGTTAACAATGCGGAATGCGGTTAATGATGGAGGTCAGTCACCGGAGGGTAAACCGGTTCTGGAATGCAGGCAGACGGGTCGAAGTAGACGGACTGGTCGGTGTTGGCGGCTATGACTTCTGACTCTGACTGGTAACTGTGGCAAATGCGTTCGCTTATAAAGGATTCTGGCCGGTGTCGACACGTTGACATTGGTCGGCCAATGAGAATCAATCGTTGCTCAGTACACAAGCGACTGTGTAGCAGGATCATGTGTACGGTCGCCACAGTATCTACTTGAAATAGTGGTTCAGATGCGGTAACTATAAGCGAAATTGAAATTGATATCAAATTTTTAGGCATCACTTAAAGCTAAATTCGCAATATTATTTGTTATAGTGGAACTTTAACCATGAAAGTCGTAATGTCCAAACGCCGCTCAAGAAAAATTGAGATGAAAAGAAAATGAATTTTCATAATTAGCCATAATTACCCCGGTCCATACAATTATGTTACTAACATTATGCTAATCTGGAAATGGCAACAAATCTGTGAAGTTCTTTCTCCTTTTCTAATTCTATTAATATTACCATCCTGCTTTGAACATTAGATTGGAAGAGTTATTTTGACGTGTCCACTTGAGATTACCACGGCATATACATCCGTAAATGTAGGTTTTAACGTAACGGATTCCCTACATCGCATTGAAAGTTACGGCGTAAACGTAGTCTTATGAGACCTGCAATTACTCTCCATAAACGGTTATCAGCTACGTTGAAATTTTTGGCAACAGGGATAAGTTTATTGAATGTTAATAAAAGTCTAAATAAAAATTTAAAAAAAAATTAAAATAAAAAGATAAATTTCCGAACAAGGAATATAAATTATGTTGCTCCATCCCCAAAATTTACCTGCATATCTTCTTCAATGTTGGATTTTGAACGCCTTGGAAAAATCCAAGAGTTCAAAGTACCTAGCATAAAAACGAGGTCCTCTTCTCCGGTAACTGACTTCTCGGATTCGATTCCAACATACTTTCTTCATCTCTTTTCGGTAGGTGATTCGTAGAAAATGTTGTACGGTCGCTCTTGACTTTCCACATACACGGAAACGGCTTGTATACCTATTTCAATAAATTTTCACAAAAATTCTTTTTCTTTCATTTTCCGTCTATAAACACGAAACTGAATAGAGACAATGAACTTTTTTGCTTGCGCAAAGGTCATGCCTTCGTTCACACACAACGATATTTACTTGTGCAAACTGGCTTGCACAAGAAAATTTGTGCAAATTACTTGAGTGTGTAAACCCAGCTTAACAACAATCAACAATTATTTTGCCCCTTCATATTAACATAGAAGAAAATGATTGTATATTACAGTCTTTCAAATAGCATGACTTATATCTACGTCGCAATTTATATACATTTACTGCATTTCGTTTTTATTTTGCACAGTTCACAGTATCAGGTTCAACTGTGCTCCTCGTGTTTTTACATTTGATCACCTACTTTTGCTCCATATATCGAAGAAAATTTCATCTCGATACAGGACAATGTGCGCACACATGTCGCTCACTGTGTAACTGACTTTATAAATCAAGTGAGCTAGTATAACAACAATAAATTGACCATCGTGTTCCCCGGACCTGAATCCGATCGTACATGTGTGGGACATGCTCGGTAGAAGATTTAGGTCATGAATTCCTGCTGTTCAAAACAGAGAAGTAAGAGAGTTGTCTTGATTAAGGAATAGGACAGATTGGCACAAAAAAATGTATGGCCTTATCTGAACTATGGGAAGACGAATGACTGCAGTTGTAAGAGATCTTGACGGAAACACTCGCTATTGAAGCAAAAGAAAAGTGCATTAAATGATTAAACGACAATCTGACATATTGAGTTTTTCCTCTTCAACGTATTGTACAACCTTTTGTAAAACACGTTCTAAATTACTTCAGCTAACTTCTTGTTAGCAGATTATCTGAGTAATATTAAAAATATGTATACTATCGACAAAAGAATTAGAGTTTGTTTGTTCCTTTAAATTTGCAGGTGTGTGTATTTTCTTTTTGTATTCATTTCATTACTATTTGGAGCATCCAGAATTTATTTGTTGTGTAATTGCATTTGAATTCCATGATCGTAACATATCAACTTTATTCGTACAAATTATGGTATCACCCTATATATACAACCATTTTAAATTCACTAAATTCACTAAAGTCACTAAATATTCTAAAGTACCGCAACCTTATGTTCCAATGAGTTAGAGAGAGAAAGCTAATTTTAACCCCAAAATGGCGGAAAAATGACATCTGTGTTTGACATACGATGAAAATTAGTATTTTACTCTTAGACCATTGGTCTAAAATTTTACTATTACTAAGTTTGACGTTTGACACTTGGTTTGAAACGCGGCAATTTGAAAAACATCATAAACTTGTAGTTTTCCCATAGACAGGCTCGTCTTCTTATTCTTACACACTACTTGCTGTATTTTTTAGTTATCCTTTTCTGTGATTTAAATAACGATTCTAAATGAAGTATTAACACGACAAAATAAAATGTCAATTTTAAAAACGTATGTTAGGTTCGTGTGGCAAAGTTCCAAACTTTTTATCTTTCAATTAAACTGTACCTTTTAATAACAATGACAACTAATTTTTAAGAAATATATTGATAAGTATCTAATGTGAGTTTAGTTTTTAAGAAACACTTCATAAAGTCGTTATATTTTCGAGCGACTAGGTCTTCAATATTTGAAATTGCCGCCAAAATTTTAACCCCAAAATGGCGAACGTTGCGGTACTTTAGAATATTTAGTGACTTTAAAATTCACCGCATAACGCTGCCATCTGTTGACGTTCAGTGTTCACAAAATATTACAAGGAAGCAGCTTTTGAAGTTTTAAATCTAATTTTCAAATACTTAAATCAACTTAAATAGCGAAATAATTATGTCCGAACTCAACGAAAACGACGATAACGAAATTGAATCCGAGGACAATATATCGCAGCAATTGGAATACTTTAAAGGACGTTTATTGCAATTTCTAGAATCAAATAATTGTATAATTCCTGATGATTTAATCATTTTCAAGCATTTTTTAGACCAGGAGTTACAAACTTTATCTTCAGGAATTGATTTTTCCATGGAAATGCAAAAACAGTCTTGGTCACAGAACGTAAATAGGTTTGATCTATGTAGAAATATTTTTGAAATTATATTTACCATATTTTTGTTTTAGTAACATCATGGACCCCAATATTCTAGAAAAGATGGAATGCATCGTGAAGTTATTAAATTTATCAATAATGATTAATAGTTTTGTATCGTAAACAATTAAAACTGGTTTGAAATATTACAATATGTTTTCTTGAAAAAAAATGATTTGTATTTTATTTTACATTTAATGGGCGAGTCTAGCAATTTTTTTAAATCATATTGTTACTATATTCATGAAGGCCTCAACGTGCCTCAACTATAGGTATTGTTGTGAATGGGCGGCAATGCTCTGCACTCTTCTTGAGTAAGTACATGTAACTTTTCTCTTCTTCTTCTTCTTCTTTTTGTCGAATGATGTAATAATTATAAAAGGAGCCTTGTAAAGTAAAAATGAGCACCTGTTACAGAATACCTTTTGTTCAATTTATTATCTTTAATTGATCATTAAAACCATGCAATTGAATTCTTTATTTCCTTTTTTATTGTATTGAAGAGATTCAGGACCAACGAGTTAATGCACCTACCTATCTTCCATGTACCTACCGGGTTGTAATGTACCCCCCTATCCCTAACTTAACTAACTTACATTACGAAGAAGCTAACTTCACCCACTTTACGTTAAAACCTTCAAAAGGAGCGGGAATCCCTAAACATGGCCAACAAAATTTAAACTTTCCCTCCAAAACAAACCAACCCCAAAATGACAGAAGCTCGTGATCGTCTGGCAGGCCCTCTATCGTATAATAGGTTCGAATATACTGGTCGTGAACTGTGCTCGGGAAGGAGAAACAAAACCAACATTAACTGTACCAAAAATAATGCGTTTATTGACAGTTACTCGACGATTCGGAGGAGAAAAAGTGCGAACACTAAAAAAACTCCTCCTATGACATAATTACATACATGACATCAATTCAAATACAAAATTATAGCAGCAAGACTGTTAAATAATATCAAGACAAAACATTTACAATTTCATTGTTGATACGCTTCGATCAGATTTAAATACTTTATGCAGCAATGGTTTATATGGCACAATAAATGATCAAATTCAGTTATATAAGCAATACAAAACAAAACCAATGTACACTCGGTACTCAAGGCCACAAACGGAACTACCCACTACTTATACTCCCCCCTGGTTCGTCAACTACCACGTACACAAAACATATATAAACACATGTAAGAAGTTAGTTATTCGGCCCCCCCCCGAAAGGTACCGACTGTCCTGGTTGCGAACTTAATCGGCTAGAGTTGAATTTCGAGAAGAATGTTGCTAGCTTTTGTTACAGCCCAACATCCAACTCTACACGGGCGAAAAAAAAGACATCGTTAGTTATACATCCACCAAGGCGCTTACATACATGGGGGAGTAAGTTTGCAACTAAATTTAAGCTTCCGACAAATGTGTGGCTCTTATTGAGAAACGACATGTACACATGGTGAGACAAAGAAAATTACATTACATTAAATTAAACAATCAAAACCAAATAAAATACATTGCAATCATTGCATATCAACATAAAAGGGTCATGAGAGTTTAAATAGATAGAAGTTTACAAGTTACAAAAAGGGTTCAAATTCAGGTAAAGATACACAAAGGACACCGTTAGGTACGGTCTCGAGTACAATAGAGCCATCTTTTCTGTTTATCCACAAATATTTAATACATAATATTCAATTTGAACTCATTTGGAATGTCCTCCAATTAATTACATAAAACATAAATAAATGTCATAAGAGATATCATAATAAAATTAATAATAACGATCGAAGGCAGATCAGACGTACCTATATTTTTACTAACTACACACATTAGATTAAATGTCGGAAATGCCATGAGTTCAAACACATATTTAAAATGAAAACAAATAGATATTACATAAGACGGATCTACTATAATTCTACACACGATAACATAATAATCGAAAGCATATCACCTGGCTGCAGATAGCACTAAAATGGAGTCACCAAAAATAAAAACAAAATAAAAACGATCTTTACTATTTCGTGGTTTCAAATCAGATGATCTCAAAGTTAACGTTAGGAAGCCCACCTTACACCAAAAATCCTCCGCCAGAGGGACCTACAGTAAAACAAAAGTATCGACGTTGCCACTACTTTTCAGCTTTTTGTACATGTTGTCGGATCTCTAAAATATAGGTAACCCAACTGTGGATACTACAGGGTGTACAACTATGAAAGGAGGTCCAGCCATAACTATTTAGATTGAACAGTGAAATAAAAAATCTTAACTGTGGCCAAGAGAAAATGCTGGAAATTATTTTTATAAATCAATGAATCAATTCGATATATTTGCTTAAAAAATATTTTTACAAATACCTAGTTCTTACACTAAACTTTACATTTGCATAAACCTAACTTTCTCATTATCCTTTCTCCTCTCCAATAACCCTCCCTTTCATCTGCTACCCTTACAAATCTTCTTCTTTCTACGACTTCTTCCATCCACTCTAACCCTTCTCTTCCCCCTCCACTAATACCTTCTTCCAACTCTTACACGCCTCTCTCAACTCATCATACACCCTTTAACATGTGTGCCAAATTTTCCTACCCCACCGCACATAATCTATATACAATATACACCTTCTGTTTTCATCTTCCTCCCAATAATTGTCCCTCCTCCTCGTTTCCACATCTGAACCCCGCTATCAACCTCGTCTTTTTTATCCCTAACCCACCTTTCAAGTATCCCGGGACATCCTCCCCCATAATTTCCTTGTACCTCTCATTATACCCCCCCCCCGCCCCTTCTCTGATTTTTTCCCTACTTTCCTCCCTATCTTTATTATATCTTCTCTTATGTTGTCTTCCCACCCACTCTCCCTGCTCCTCTGTATCTCTGCCTCCACATATCCTCTTTTATAATATTTCCTTCTGCTTTCCTGTCTGTATTTTATCCTGCCTTTCTTTTCTTCTCTCCAAAAGTGCTATTCTCTCCAGGCGGCCTTCATTTTACCCGTCTGCACTCTCAGCTTTTCCCCATTTATCTCTTCCATCACCATATGTACTCCAGAGTCTGTCTCTCTCCAGACCTAATAATATCCATCTCCAGTATCTTGCGTGCGCCTTTTCCAGCACTTCCCATTGGCTCAACCCCCATACAGCATTACGCTCTTCCCCAGTTTATCGAAGAGCCACCTCCTCCTTTCGATATCATTTCATATCATAAACACCATCACACACAACAATTTTTCCCTAACCCACTACACAATCAAACATTCAAAGATTTAAAAAGCAAAATCGAACAACACAATAACCTAACCATCACCTTGCAAAAAATTGCAAAATTCCTTAATCAACTACTAATTACAAAATTGAAATACATCTCAAAAAACTCAATCAAGAACTCCCCCCACCTCATAAAAAACCCTAAACAAATTTTATCTTGAAAACAAAAATACCAACTGTAGTATCCACAGTTGGGTTACCTATATTTTAGAGATCCGACAACATGTACAAATATCTGAAAAGCATTGGCAACGTCGATACTTTTGTTTTACTTACTCTAGGTCCATCCGTCCATCTGGCGGAGGATTTTGGTGGAAGGCGTCTTAATCTTAACTTTTAGCGTCGAGTGAAAAATATATTTTTCACTCAACGACCGTAGTGTACTTCATGATGTGTACTTAAGCAGCTTTGTGCATGCGCTCTAACTTGAAAATTACAAGCAAAAGGTGTTTATTTACGATTAACATAACCTCAATTATTTGTTTACATTCCTAAATAAAGTTAATTCTTGCAATAACTTTTGAGTTTTGAACTATTTTTTTAAATGTTTTATGCCAAAATGAGATGCTCCCTAACAGGTACTAAACCAACCGGTTACAAGTTCATTTTACATTTGAATGTACGACAGCGTCCCTACGCTTTTAAGTTACTGGCGCAGCGTTTGACTTTTCGGTCTGCTTTACTAAGAACAACACTTTTCGAGCTTCCCTAGGAGTTGCTACATCAAGTGTCTTTATTTTTGATTAAGGCTCTGAGACTTCGCTTTTTTGCAGTATTTACTATAGCGACTGGCTCAACTACAACTAAATGATGCAAATAAACTATAATACGAAATCTTGTAGCTAACATTACCTTGTTGATTTAAAGTATTACATAGGTAATTCTGATCTGATGACAGTTGTAAAACATGTGGTTTAATTAGTTCAACAACTTCTGTGGTTGATACAGACGATCCTTCTTCGAATAGTCCAATAAAGATGTTGAATGATGACAAAATGATTGAAGGCACTGCTCTTTATTATACTCCCTGTTAGTTTAACATTTGGTTCAACATAATTGTCTGAGGTAAAATGATTGGAAGAAATTTTAATCTTTGATACCTATGACATCAAATTCTTCACATAATCCACAAGCTTTAAGCCAGGCCATTCGACTATTTGGATCCCTAGAAAACCTTAAATAGTTATAAATTAGCCTTATAATTTATAAATTATTTTGATACCTACATAATATGAGGAGTTGAAGATGTTTTGATTGTTTGCTATGGAACACACAAATAACAAGTCCTCGGCATGATTAGAGGCAGGTTAAAGTTTGTAATAAAAGTAACGCACAAAAACACTTAAATTAATCACAGTAAAATGTCGTTCAAACAAAAATTAAAAATACAATGCTGAAATTATATACTGTGTTATGACCGCAAGCCTTTGACGCGACAAATGCCGCCCTGGCGGCCATGTTTAATGCAATACATAAGAATCATAAGATAGACTTACGAAAGTGCGCGTAAGTATCATAAAATATACTTCTTACATCAATTAGTTTTATTATATTCCGAAAAATTTAGTCAAAACATCATCATACTTTACTAAGCGTGTAGGGAGTGAAGCGCGGAAAGGACTAAACATGGCTGAGGTTGCGGTACCCTGTTAATCTACTGCAGTGAACTCTAATTAGAGTTCACTGATCTACTGACTCTGCACAAATGTACAGTGACTCTATAACAAACAGGGACGACCACTGAACTCTAATTATACTGGAACGCTTAAGGCTCCTAAGGAGAGCTCTGTAGTTCACATTGGTAAAATGGCGATTTTGGACGTAATCATCTAATAAAAAAAGAAAAACTATGCATAGGGCAAATCCTATGTAGAATAGTGATCAATTAATGTAAACCTTCTGGTTTCAAATTAAATATTTAAGTTACAATCTTGGTCGAAAGTTCTGAAGGAGAGGTACTGCATTTGCGCAACTTTCGACTAAGATTGTAACTTAAATATTTAATTTGAAACCAGAAGGATTACATTAATTGATCACTATGGTACATAGAATTTGACCTATGCATAGTTTTTTAAATTTTTGTTACATGATTACGTCTAAAATGGCCGTTTTATGACTATTTTAGCAATATGAATTGCAGAGCTCTCCTTAGAAGCCTTAAGCTGGATTTATACTGTCGGTATCGGTAAGCAATAAGCAATAAGCGAATAAGCAGTAAGAAATAAAAACGCATTAAATAGTTCTTTAACGGTAACAGAGTAGGCATGCGCATTGCAGGTTTAATTTAAATTATTACCATGTTTATGGTACGATTCTTAGGTTACCTAATGTACGATTGTAAAATTAAAATCAACTTGACATAATATTTTCCCATCGATTCTCGAATAAGTATTATTTCACTCAAATATTTCTTTAACACCTGATTTATATTGATGTCATCTGTCTTTTCTTAGCTCGTAAGCTCACAGCTGTATACGAATGTTCCCGATTCGGTAACGGTAACGGTAAGAAATAAATTTGAACCAATTCCTTATTTCTTACTGCTTATTATGCTTACCGCTTATTTCTACTATAAATGATATACAGGTTATCCATAAGTTCATTTCCTTACCGCTTATTTCTTATTGCTTACTGCATACCGATACCGACACTATAAATGCAGCTTTACTGCGGCCGCCGACCCGATCCGAGAAAGAGGACCCGCAAGGGACATCCCTGTCCTTCTCTCGAGTACATGTTGGTTAGTGTGTGTTAGTTTAACGCCGCCTGCTCTCTTACATTTTGGTTAGTGTGTGTTAGTTTAACCATAACCATAATAGAGGTTTAACGCTGTCTGCTCTCTCCATGTGTAAAGCGTAAGCGTTACGAAAAGGACAGGAATGTTCCTTGCGCGATATCTCTCTCAGCTTGCGACGTTTCTATGCGTTTATATCGCAGAGACCGCCCAGTGAGCGTTCCAGTATGTATAGAGTTCAATGGTGACGACATCCGTCATTAGGAGGCAAAATTTTGGGCGGGTTTCTATGAACTCATCGGTGGTATCCTAGCAACGTGCCAAATTCAAATAAAAATTACACGCTGATCAAAAGTAAACACAGTCAGACCTCAGACCAGTCAGGCCGCCATTACGAGGCAAAATACACAACGGCCAATAAAAATCGATACATCGCTTGTCGCCTGACGCCTGTACACAAATGTACAGTGACTTTATAGAGACACAAGAAGAGGTGTTTTCTTTTTGCACGTTGTGTTGTGGTAGACCTAAGTCAGCTCTGTCAATAACACCATTCGTTTTATAAAAATAATTTGACTCAGTTCTCAAGAACCCTATTCGTTTTAAAAGCTTTAAGTTTTATATTAACCTGAGGCAGAAATGTCTACATGACGCAAGGCACTTTAATCACGTGATGATTGTAACTTTACCTAACCCTATGGCGAGGCGATGCAAAAAGAAAACACCTAATATTTTCCCATCGATTCTTGAATAAGAGATATATTTCACTCAAATATTTCTTTAACACCTGATTTATATTGATGTCATCTGTCTTTTCTTAACTCGTAAGCCACTGACCTGTATCATAAAGGACTGAGCATTCTAATGATCCCCTCCACTATTTTTGAAGCAAATTGAAAACCGGTGTTTTAAGGTGCCAATTAGTAATTTAGGTTTGTTGTGTTGGTGATTATTGGTAACACTGCAACTAATATTTTTGTTTACATAAACATAACCTTGTTTCATGCGTAGTATAAACTACGTTTATGCATTGCAATGAAATATAATTTTGAATAATTTACGTTTTTAAATAATTATGAGCCTGTAATTATACTACTTTTCACCAGATATTAAGCATATAGATTAGAACAAGCTAAA
Organism: Pyrocoelia pectoralis; assembly: GCA_036250285.1. NCBI lineage: Eukaryota > Metazoa > Arthropoda > Insecta > Coleoptera > Lampyridae > Pyrocoelia > Pyrocoelia pectoralis. The sequence goes on from CM070074.1 coordinate 67,866,836, forward strand.
CTGTAACAGCTGATACCAGTACTACCAACACATTATAAACACCGAGCTACCATCATTATATAACTAACGCACTAGTTGGCACCTGAAGTAACTAATATTTAGGTGGGGCTTGTTTGCTTCAATGTTGTATTGAAGAATGCTCAGTCCTTATTATGATACAGGTCAGTGTCGTAAGCTCACATCGTATACGACTGTTGCCGATTCGGTAACGGTAACGGTAATAGAAATAAAATTGAACCAATTCCTTATTTCTTATTGCTTATTGCTTATTTCTACTATAAATGATATACAGGTTATCCATAAGTTCATTTCCTTACCGCTTATTTCTTATTTCTTATTGCATATCGATACCGACACTATAAATGCAGCTTAAATGCAGCTCAGAGTCAGTAGATTAATAGAGTACCGCAAGCCTTTGACGCGACAAATGCCGCCCTGGCGGCCATTTTTAGTCCATATACATAAAATATACTTACGAAGTGCGTAATTTTTAATAAAATGCCGTGTTGTTGTGCCGTTAAGTGTATTTTTGTTATTATATTCCGAAAAATTTAGTCAAAGCATCATCTACTTTACTGAGCGTGTAGTGAGTGAAGCGCGGAAAGGACTAAAAATGGCGGAGGTTGCGGTACTCTATTAATCTACTGACTCTGATGCAGCTTAACATTGCGCGCCATCGGGTAGTAAGTTTGGTACAAATGTAGGTTAAGTTCATTCTGGTTCATCCGAAAACAAACACACCTCCCTAGCTTAGTAGCTTAGCTAGACACACCTCTCTGGTTAAAGCAAGGCCATCCACTCCACAGTATTTAAACAAAAAGATAAGAATGTGATCAAAGTTCACAATTAAAATTATGTAAATATTTTAAAATCTTATTAAGAAACCACTTTTATAACTTTTGTTGCTAAGTACGCATCGAAGCAAAATGTATTCCAGACATATTAGCAAGGTAACAATCGAAGTATAATCATTTGTTTCATTCGTTTGATTTATAGGCATTAGCAAATACGAGAGGGTATTGCTCAAAAGCACACAAACACGATATTGTAATTATATCAGCAACTCGCACACCTATCGGTTCATTCTTAGGATCACTTTCATCATTGTCAGCACCTCAATTAGGAGCAGTTGCTATCAAGAATGCTATTGAACAGGCCGGTATTCCTAAAGAAGAAATTCAAGAAGTATATCTAGGTAATGTGTGCCAAGGAGGTGTTGGACAAGCACCTGCACGACAGGCAACTATATTTTCGGGTTTACCAAAATCTACGATATGTACAACTATCAACAAAGTTTGTGCATCCGGTATGAAATCTGTGATGCTCGCCGCTCAGAGTTTACAAGCTGGCCATCAAGAATGTATTTTAGCGGGTGGTATGGAATCAATGTCGAATGTTCCTTATTATATGAAACGTGGCCAAACTCCATATGGTGGTTGTAATTTGGTAGATGGTATTGTTTTCGATGGTTTAACGGACGTTTATAACAAATTTCACATGGGAAATTGTGCTGAAAGTACCGCTAAGAAATTAGGTATTTCACGTACTCAGCAAGACGAATACGCAATTTCAAGTTATAAACGAAGCGAGGCGGCACATGTCAGTAATGTTTTTGCGGCCGAGGTTGTACCTGTACCTGTTCCACAGAAGAGAGGTCAACCAGATAAATTATTTACGCAAGATGAAGAATACAAGAGAGTGGATTTCAATAAATTCGATAAACTAGCGACTGTTTTTCAAAAAGAAAATGGTACGGTAACAGCCGGTAATGCTTCTACACTGAATGATGGTGCATCTGCCTTAATAATTACAACTGGTGCAGCCGCAAAAAGATTAAACGCAAAACCATTAGCTAGGATTGTTGATTTTCGCGATGCCGAAATCGATCCGATCGATTTTCCCATTGCTCCGGTAGGTGCGATTAAAGATTTGCTTCATAGAACAGGTGTTAAAAAAGAAGATGTTGCAATGTGGGAAATAAATGAAGCGTTCAGTGTGGTTGCAATTGCTTGTCAGCAACTACTCGATATTGATCCTGCTAAGGTGAACATACATGGAGGAGCAGTCAGTTTAGGCCACCCTATTGGTATGTCGGGAGCGAGACTCGTAACACATCTTGTACATGCTCTAAAACCCAGTCAAAAAGGTGTCGCTGCCATTTGTAACGGAGGTGGTGGTGCGTCATCTATTATGATTGAGAAGTTGTAAGTGATTTTTAAAGGCTGATTTCGAAGTATATTTTAAAAATGTTTTTATATGCCTATGTTTTTTAATTCTAAATTTGATATAAACAATTTTATAGACTTGTATACTTATTTTTATCCATTGCGGAAAACACTATTCAACATGCAACATTTAGCAGTTGCTCAACTTATCCTGTATTTTTGGAATTACTAACGAATTAATTCATATTTTATACTGGTATTTTCCTTGCTTTTTTATTCCCAAGGTTCTGCTTCTTTTAGTTCTTAATAAACTTATTGGTATGGGTCCCAATTGGGATATTACCACAAGGAACATGTTACAGATCCAGAGTAACAAAAGGCAAAGACTACATTGATTTCTAATATTTCATTATTTTTTGAATTAATTTTGAGTTATCAAAACGAATTGCTGTTCTCTCAGGTATTAGTCAGCTGATAAGCAATTGTCTCTTTCGATATTTGTTGTAAGGGCAAACCCAAAACAAAATTAAGCACACAAAAAATGGTATAACCTACATATAAAATAAAACTGTATTTCTGTATTTGTTTCAAATTACAGATGTCAATACAACATCTTTCTTTTTTTTTGCTCCTTACTGCTCTTAAGCATTGGCGTGGACCCCTTTAATCCATTTCTTCTGTTTGTCTAACCAACTTTCTCCTAGGTTTTCCATTTTCTTTAGTACCCACTGATTCATTCTCACCATTTGTCCACATCAGCTCAGTTCTTTCGTATTTCCCCATTTCTTACTCTATCGTTTTTTTTTTATTTTTAAAAAGTTTGCCCACCACTGCTCTAGTTAATAACGGTTTTTGATTTGTTTTGTCATTGTTTTATTCTTTTGATTATTTTGTAATCTGTTATTATTCATTTCTTGCGTTCTTCTATCACCTTTGCTATGAACTCGATATTTTAATTTTATTTTTCTGTATTTCTTTATTTTGTGGTTGTAAGTTTTATATTACTTGAATTTCTGGGTCTTTCCTTTCTTGGTTTGGTTTTCTCATTTTCTTTGTCATCGCTTTTTTGTTTATTTGAGATATTTACTTCTTTTAGTTTTTTGCAGTATTATTTATGTTTTTTATATATCTCATCATTTGGTATTACATATTATTTGTTTGTTGTCTTTTATGTTCACCTCGTGATCTTTCTCTGATTGTTCTTTTGTTTGATGTTACTGGATTTTTTCTACTTACTCCTTCTTTCAGTTGGTTTATAGTGTATTATTCACAGCCTATGTATAATTTATTATAATTCATTGTAGGTTTTATGTCCTTAATTCTCGCTATTCTTATTTCTATCGTATCTGTCTTTATTTCTAATTGTAGTTTGTTTATGACATAGTTTTAAATTTTCTTTCTAAAGAAATGATATCAAACAATATTTGTTTATTCTTTCCAAAGTTTTGTCAAAACTTATCAATGCTGAGGTTCACTTGCAGTATTGATATTGAGTAAGAGGGGCAGCCTGGTCAAATTTTCTTAAAATATATATGCTTACACCGTGTCCAATGTTAAACGTTCACCAACGCTATCTCCGTTATTATTGGAGCTACAAGGTCGGTTAAATGGGCAAATAGATGTTCGCTGGTTACAATGGTTACAACAGAAGAACAATTGAACGTCTCGTTTTTGAGATATTCACAGTTTCTTCATCATGCTTCTTGTTTTCTTTGCAGCTTCATTGTTTCTGAATTGTTTGTATAATCTCAAACAGTATTGTACATTTAGTGTTTGACACTTCGGAAATCTAATCTGGTAATGTTGTAGTGCTTCTACAGATTTCTTTCTGCACACCTCAATTATGTCAAATGTTTTCCTGTGTAAGTTTTGTAACATTTAACATTAAAGGTTTAAGTGCTTATTATTTGTTTATTTTTAGGTTTAGGGTGGTTGTATTAACAATGTTTTGTTCAAAAACAATTTTTTTTTGGGAATGTCTAAAAATATACAGGGTGTTCCACTAAAAAACTGTTGTTTTTGCGAATATTTCAATTATTCTGTTGTTAACTTGTTTAACCAATGGAAAAAATGACATCACTTTGCCCATTTAACCGACCTTGTAGCTTCAATAATAACGGAGATAGCAATAGTGAACGTTTAACTTTGGACACGGTATATATAGAAAATAAGCTTGTGCACTCCAAGTGACTAATTTTGTAGTTGTGTATGGCTGTCCAAGTTCCATAATAGTTGTTTGTGGCAATGTTTCATGTGAACAAATAATTTATCAATTGAGTGGCTGGTTGAGATTGTTTAATTTTATCAGCTTGTCAGTAATGTTTTTTAGCGATTTAACCAATTTTGAATTTGCTTCATACTATCGCACTAGGCGCTATTTTTAAGTTTATCAGTACATTCTTGGATTCTTACATCATGGTAGTTAAAAAATTAATCACTTACCAAAATAATACCATGGGTTTTTAGTGCCTAAACCTACTGAGATCTAGAGTGTTTACACTTTTATTTTATTAATTGTTTGTTAGTGTGGATTATCTCTCCATTTTCTTAAGAGAGTCGCTTACGGATTAAGGTTTATAATATTAGAGAAAGCTTTAGACGGTCAATATTAATATGGTCAGAAGTAGCTAAATCAGCAACTACTTATACAAACATATAACCAACTTCAATTCACTTTTAATCAAAATAGAAGAATTACGAAATATGATTTTTAAAATATTTGTTAAAAAGAATAGCATAGTTTTTTACTCTCTTCGTGCTTTCAGAAAGGATGATATTGAAAATAAATTGCCTATAATGACATGGTATACAAAAGATCCATGCCCCTTGTGTGATGAAGTAAAATTAAAATTACTACCATACTTGAATCGGTGCCAATTACAAATGGTTGATATAACAAAAAAGGAAAACATAAGATGGTTACGTTTATATAAATATGAGATACCTGTGCTATTTGTAAATGGTAAATATCTATGCAAGCATTCATTGAATGAGATACTGTTAGAAAAACGGCTCAGCGAAATCGAGGAGCAAATGAGACCTCACTTCTCCAAATAAAGGTAAGTAACCATCAGATCTAACTTTATTAATCAATTAATTTTTTTTAGAATAATATTTCCCCCCTTTCATACATCAAGTGTGTTGATCCTAATTTGAGCATTACAGAACATAGGGGGATAATTTATAACAGTGACTGTAATATGCAATTTGACATATGACTGTGTTTTAATAATTAGTACAGGCGTAGTCACATAAGAAGGCGAGCGCGGCAATGCGCATACGACGAATTTGCGCTGCTTGTAAAATTTCGCTTAGCTATAAGTCAGTGTCGTTTCATTTTGTTGTTGTAGATATGTTTATTGATCACTAAATATGAACATTAATGTTATTTATTGAATTATAATTACTGGATAATTACATACTTTAGTCATATATACTGATATTCGAATAAAGTTACTGAAAAAAATGCACTTGTGTGAATGCATTTATTATGATACGCAACTGACTTGCATTTTTACAGTATTCGGCTTTCGGAGTCATGAATCGGGTTGCGCCAGAGAAATGTTAGGGATAACATTTCTCTGGGTTGCGCCGGTTCTCGCCTTCTTATGTGACTACGCCTGTAATTATGGACATTATTGTTCTGATCTTTTGGACTATTTGGATATGTTGCACTTGTTAATTAACAATCCAAAGCAATTTACATATTGTGTTATGGTATTCATAGTATTGATCATTGAGTTTCTGTGTCTACATATTAACATTTAATCTAACTGACTTGTGACCTGATTAGTTCCTATAATAATTCTGCCATTATTAGTAGGTAATATAAATTTATTAATTGTGTAAATATCAACTCAGTATACCTACTGTGAATGATATTGTACGTGATAAAGTATTTACCTCATGCATGCTCTGGGGGAAAATAGCTGAAAACCTAGGCATACTACACCAAAGAACCCCATTATTATAATAAGTATAATGAATAACTACATAAACTTCTGTATTTTTAGAACTATTTAGCTACTACGAAAATGTTGTATGTGCAAAACTATTGTAACCATTTGTTAAGGTGGTATGCGGTGCATCCAAACTTCACCAATTCAATTTCGATACAAAAATAAAAGTACATTCAGTAGGTATACATAGTCCAGAAACAGTGCGACTTTTTAATAGTACATCGGAGGAATATTCTACTGTACCTGATCACTTGTATTACTTCATTTACTTACTTGTGTGTGCAAATTTCTTTTTGTTTATAATTTTCAATGGAAACAACTGCCTGGACTAAAGCTGAATTTTCTGATTTTCACCACTTACATGTAGCTAAAAAAGACACGAAAAAAATTATAAAATCATGTCCATAGTATAATGCAAATTATTTGATGAACAAGGAAATGACGTTGCACTATATTCTCAATACAGAGATGGACATCTTAGGTTACATAGATTGACATAAGCAAACACAACACACTTTTCAAAAACAATAGAAATATTTTGAAAAGATGAACTAATGCCGTTTGTTTCTTAACTATAAGCAATAACGACGACAATGACGAACCATTAGATTTTTTAAATGAAGGGAATTATTTAGAATTTTTAGAAACTCTTAAAATGTAGGTACCATATTTATTAAGAGAAAATGCCTACAAATTGGAATTTTACTTTTAAGTTGTTCCACACTGTTAGAGAAATTCAATGAACATTTAAGTATATCTGAGTATGACTAGATAGGTATTCAGATATTGAGTTGTCTGTGTCAATTTCAAATTAGGTATATTTTTCGTATTATTTTTGATGTAAAGTATAAAGCTTTCAAAATTGCCTTTCCAGAAGATCTTTTGAATAAATTTTCTTCTTTGTTTAAAAAGTAATGGCTTATGATATCATTGTTTATGGAGCTATACAAGCTGCATGAACATATAATGACTATACCTTGCACTACATCTTATATGGAATGCTCATTTTCTGTCTTAAAACATAAATAGGTACATGTTGCAAGCACTTACCAAAGTATAAAAAAATGTGCCATAACGATTTATTCAAATTATGTGCTATCTACCTTAAGTGAGATGAATCATTATGTGAAATATGTACTATAAATAAACTCATGTTTTAAAAGTTTAACTGTTAAACTTTATGAAATATAAGTAGAGTGAATAAGGATTTGAATTGTAAGTAATGAATAATGTAAAAGATCTTACTTAATTTTGTATTTACATCTTTTCACTAAGCCAATCACCTTTTATAAATGTGGGAAAAATGTCTTGTAGTTAAGTATAGGTATGTTATTGTGTAATGGGACCTATATTCATAATTAACATAATACTTAATCACTTATTTGTTATTTTTAGAGGAATGCTTTTAAAAACATTGACCCAAGATTGTTACTAAAAAAATGTCTATTTGATAAGAAGTATGGCTCTGATATTATGTATATTTGGATAGCAAATTAACTGGTTGTTACAGTAGATAATATTTTTTATGTTAGTGTAAGTAAATTTTCTTACCTAAAGCATTTCATTGTACACATCATTGGATTATTTGCACTGGAGTTGCAGAGTGTGGAAACAGACCTAGAGGTACTCTCTGTGGCAGCTGTAGGGGCTGTTCGCACCCTAGTCTTTGTATATGATTGATAAGTTGAGTCTGGTTTTGCGCTAGGTACCAAACAATTGCTTTGTAACACACTAGAGATCTAATAATGACAACAGTGTAGGTGCAGTAGTCAGAGAGCTGTCTTTGGGGTGGGCCTCAAAGTCTTGATTACACTGCCACGTATTCCAGGAAGCCCTATTCGCCTTTTTCCTGTTGAGCTAGATATGCTCCAGATTAGTTTATTGTCAAGCCTAGATGCTTCACTGACTTTGGAAGCTGTACTATTATTTTAAGAGCGGTAGATGAGGAGCTCAAAGATTCGCTAGCCTCCTTTTTTCCTTATGAAGAGAATCCGTACCGTTAACAGCGGCGCGGAATATGCCTTATTAGAGTCCTAGCTGGGCTATATTAATAAGAGCGCCCCTTTTACTAATAACCATTATGAAAATGAAAAAAGAAAAAGAAAAATTATTTTCGCCGCTTTATTTTAGGACAGGTCATTTCGTGAAAATTCAATTTGAAAACAGTAATACGCTTTTTCCAACATAACTTATGAAAATGACACTTGCATCGTTCCATGTGCAGTGACTTTATACAGGACAGTGATGACAATGGGTGTCTCATTTTTTATTGGTTGTGATTCTGGCAGCCATGTTGCGACTAAAATTTGAATAGTTTGCATTACATTCTTATAGTGTCGGTTTAGTTTTTGTGTAAATTGTTAAAATTTAGACAATATAATGTGGTTTTAAGTGCTAGGATATTGAACGATGTTTATGTTTTATCACTTTTTTGGACTTTTTTAAGTTTAACCTAGATTTTATAAGAAAAATTAAGTATCTGCTGTTTTTTTATTTCCCACCTACCTACAACATTTTATTTATTTAACTTAAAATTAGGAACTGTATGTATATAAACAATGTTTAAATATTAATTTTTTGGTTTTCGCGGCTGCTGTATGAACTGCTGGTTTCTCGGGTGTTAATCCGCGTGGCACTTCTGGTCTTCAAAAGACAAAAGACCGAAACGTCGTATAACAAACGGTCTTTTGAAGACCAGAAGTGCCACGCGGATCAACACCCGAGAAACCAGCAGTTCAATGTTTAAATATTATATACAATTATATAGATACAATTTCTGTAAAAATTAAACATTACCTGCATCTTCAATCGTCAGTTTCTCGTCGCTGTTTATAGAAAAACATACGCGCCAAAGTGTTTTTTATAGCAAATTTTGTAAGCTTTCAATTAGTTTATATAAAAGTTTGTGGTAAAATAAATGGAAACGAAGATATTTAAGAAAAACTGAATACAAATATACATTTTAGTTAAATTCTGTGAAAATACATACATATATAGTTTTCAAAGATGTATTTTTACAATAAAGTGCAACTTACGAACGATTTATTGTATTGTATTGCCTTTGTATATAAGTATATATAAAGTAACTGAAAATAGGATAAAACCAATTTTTAACAAAAATTTAACGGCCATTTTTTTAGCGAAAATCGGGATTCTGAATAAAATGTCAATTTTTGAGTAGGTATACCTTTAAAGAGCTGTAACTAGCGAACTGTTTGTCGTACCAACCTCAGCCGACGCTTATCTTACAGGTGCATTAATTATCTTTAAAAAGCTATAAGGCACTTTACTGTCTACAAGTACTCAAAACATAGCTATTTGCAAAGAAACGCTGGAAAATGAGAATCTTTCATTATTTTTTCCTCTATCGCCTTATAAAGATTACCACAATGATATTTCGTGTATTCATATAGATTCAAAATTTAATTCTCTACAACTTTTATTATATGCACTAAGTACGCAGAATCAATAGTTTTCGACTTATTATTGATTTTATTATGCAAAACGAGCAGCGATTGTGTCTCAGAAAAAGGTTTAAATGATGATATCTCTGTCAATATTAATCGTATGGAATTGTTTAAAAACGGAAATTGTTCGTAATTAAATTCTATACAATTTTTATTTGAAGCATTTTGCGTTACTAATGGCTATTCTCGAGATATAAGCGAAATACCCGCGATGCGCGCACGTGTTACCGTTTCGCCGCAAAACAGTCGACATTTTAAAACAAATCTATCTCGGCTCCTATTGGTCGTAGAGACAAAACTAAAACACGAAAATGTGCGGAATTTTGTCAGCTACAATTTTCTTAACGTTTTTGTTTTTGATAAAATTGATACTTTTTCAGTTATTTACGAAAATCTGTTTTTTGGGACTTTTTCGCCCCCTCCATTTCTCTCGGAGGGGGGGTACGTGTGGGGACTTTTGAACACTTCAAAGGGAGCACAAAGCAAGCCTGTTCCCAAATTTGCAAAGCTGTAACCATTATTTCATCCAAATCGTTAAATTTCGTCTTATTTTACTGGGCTATTTGCTAATACTGTTTGAATTTAGTCGCAACATGGCGCGGAGGCGGGACTTACGCTCTATTGTCGTCACTGTTCTAAATAAAGTCACTGTAGTTCCATGTAGTGAGGAAAATAAAGTGAACGCCAAACAAAATCCGTTGCACGTCATATAATGTGAGTGACGTAGATTGGGGGCAATGTTGCCAGGCTGTAATTGAAAGAAGGTAATGCAAATAAAACTTCTGAGTTTACTTGTAACTTTAGTTATAATAAATAAAAAACAAAATCAAAACTTCAAAATTGTGACAGTCAAAACATAACCACAACAAAACATTACAAAATCGATACCTTATGGAATTGGCATTGGCAACGTTGCTGAAAACAATCCATGGTTACCAACGTGGCGATCATAAAATTCTGATGGAATTAATTTTTACAGGTCGAATTTTCACGATTTTTATGCCCTTACATTTACGGCAGGGACGTCAATTATCCAGCTGATTGCTGACGTGCAACGGATTTTGTTTGGCGTTTACTTGTAGGCGTTTGCATCACTAGTGAGGAAAATTCATTTCCATAGCAACGTTAGAATAGGTACTAAATCAGCTACTAGATTCTTGAAAAAATAGGAGAGTAAAATGATTATAAAGAAATTTAAAATTGAGACTGATTTTAGCGATGTTGAAAAAAATAGTATACACAATTCTGGATGAAAGTGCGATTTTTCAACACGCAATACAGTGTGTTCATTTTAAAACTTACCACCCCTGTAGCTAAAAAACCGCAATAACTTTCAACATTCGCGGGGACACGTCGATTTTTATTTTAGGGGGGAACGTTTTTGATAGTCAAGTGGTCTTGATATGTTCATCCCTCTAACCCCTAGCAACCCCAATTTTAAAATCTCAAATGCAACTACCCCACTTCCACTTGTTATACATCATTTGAAAGCCCCTTTCAATACCAATATAACAGTGTATTCCATTTGAAAATTGGGTGAGATTTGATAAAGTTATGGGTCAAAAAGCAATCATTTGACAAAAACTTATTTATTTATTTTCTTTAATGGTTAATAATGAAAATCCCCATCTATTCCGGGAAGGTAATACGCAATACCCCCAGAACATAAATGTTTGGGCAGGAATTTTAGGAAACGCCATAATAGGTCCCTTATTTATAAATGATTCTCTAACCGGGGAGGTGTACTTAGAATACTTAGATATGCATCGGGACACAGTTGATGGACTAATCACTGAATCTTTAGAAAATCAAGTGGATCATCACGGAAATTCTTTACTGCAAGAAGACCTACTACACTTTCAACAAGATGGTGCACTACGCTACTAGACTTGTACGTGATTGGTTGAATATCATATTATATGACCCATAACCAGTGTTGTAACAGATACATTTTTTTCAGCATCTAGATACAGATACAGATACTTTAAATAAAATATATCTAGATACTTCTTCAGATACATTTTCTTATATGTATCTAGATATAAATCCACCCAAGGAGCAATGCAATGTTGAACCGATATTGGTTGAATATTGTCATTTATTGGCGCGATATAGTAGCCCAATAATGGACCAATCTTGGAAGTGCAACAATGAATAATAATGGCGCAATATTGCAATACAATGTTGGTACTGTATTGAAAACGATCACAATGCAATATTTCTGAGACTTGGTAGGTACAATATTGTCCATAAATATGCAGTGTGTCCCCGGATAGGTGAAACGACTCTTGTGAAAGATAAAAAATTTTCGATATAAAATTTCATTGTTTGGGGTTCAGCCCTGCTTAGTTAAAGACTAATTTCTGGCATAATTTTAGTTTTCTAAAATCATGTATGCCTTGGATATTTTCAAAAATCTAATTTTTTGTTCTAGTAAACTACCTTTGTTAGTGAAGATATAACAAAATTTGATTAACAAAAGTTGTTTAGAATCATGAAAGAGTCCTACTTCTAGAATTTCAAGCACCTAGGCCAACGTTGATGTTTTGGCAAAAACGACTCTTGTGAAAAATAAAAAATTTTCGATATAAAATTTCATTGTTTGGGGTTCAGCCCTGCTTAGTTAAAGACTAATTTCTGGCATAATTTTAGTTTTCTAAAATCATGTATGCCTTGGATATTTTCAAAAATCTAATTTTTTGTTCTAGTAAACTACCTTTGTTAGTGAAGATATAACAAAATTTGATTAACAAAAGTTCTACTTCTAGAATTTCAAGCGTTGATGTTTTGGCAATTTACAATAATTTAGGTGATATGACTCTTGTAAAAGCGATAAAATTCTAAATAAACAAAATAAATAAAAGAATTTCTTTAACAACAGTCATATCACCTATCCGGGGATAAACAATATTAAACTATCAGATAAAAATTATTGTAAATTGCCAAAACATCAACGTTGGCCTAGGTGCTTGAAATTCTAGAAGTAGGACTCTTTCGTGATTCTAAACAACTTTTGTTAATCAAATTTTGTTATATCTTCACTAACAAAGGTAGTTTACTTGAACCAAAAATCAGATTTTTGAAAATATCCAAGGCATACATGATTTTAGAAAACTAAAATTATCCCAGAAATTAGTCTTTAACTAAGCAGGGCTGAACCCAAAATAATGAAATTTTATATCGAAAATTTTTTATCTTTCACAAGAGTCGTTTCACCTATCCGGGGACACACTGTAGGTACAATGTTGATATTAATATTGGTTTAATATTGATTTGCAATATAAATACCATATTTTTACGTCACTTTAAGACCTTTAGAACGTTAGTTACGACCGTTATAGGTCGTCACCCAAGTATATGCATAATGTAATTATCAATGCAAACAATTATTTAAGCATCCGTACAAAAAAAGGGAAAAACTACATTTTTACGTAGAACTGTAATTTTAATTATTTAACTTAATTTTTGAACCAACCCGTTTTTACCTGAACTGAAAGTTGACGATTTTAGTAGGGTAAGTACAGTGAACTCTGTATGTACCTATAGAGTTCACTGGGTAAGTATTATACTTGCTTGAATGTTTCCCTTAACCGGATTCGAACCTTTATCGGATGGGTTCCGGTTCCGAAGGGCGACATTCTACCGCTGCGCTGATGTGACACATACGTACTTCTCATTTCATTCTTCATAACTTAGCGCTGTTTCGCGTTATATTAATAGTTTAAATTATGTTTGAAAAAATACATAAAAGAAATGTTAGTCACCGGGAATTCATAAATGATAAGCCATCATCATCTATAAATTCTATAAGAGAGTACATCTACTATTGAATAATTAGGTACGACTAACGTAACTATGATAGTTTTTACGCAAAAAGCTTTGGAAAAAACCGAAATTTAAGAAATGACAATAACTGTGAAGTGAACTCAGTAAACTCCAGTAGAGTCCATTGAATCAATTGCCAACTTGGTGAGAAAGAAAATTATCAATATCAATAAAATCTATTACTCACTCATATCAGACGACATAATATGACATCTCATAAGTGACGTGAAAAAATGGTGAGCTTTAAGACGTCATTATATATCGTCAGTAATAGGTCGAGTGACGTTAACGACCAATAAGACCTGTAAAGGACGTCAAAATAACGTCACTCTGTTTGCTGGGACGTATGTACATTCTTATGAAATTTTGCAATTATGTGGGAAAACAATGTTAACCCAACACTGGTGAACCGAGATTGGATTAATCTAGCCAATCTAGGAAATGTTAGAGCGGTACAATATTGGTGCATAATATCATTATACGTACATCCAATATTGGCACTATATAACAAATGTTAAATTGCGCCAATATTGGCATAATATTGAATTCATTATACCACGTTTTTCTTATAAAATGTAGTAATTACGTGGAAAAACAATATTGGTCCTACACATTAAGAACTAAGATTGGATCAATCTAGAAGATGTTAGAGCGTGTAATATTGGTACATTATATACAAGCAATATTGGCACTATATAATAAATATTAAATTGCGTCAATATTGGCTGAATATTGAATTCATTATACCACGTTTTTCTAATAAAATTTAGCAATTAAGTGGAAAAACAATATTGGTCCCACATTGAGAACAGAGATTGGGTCAATCTAGGAAATCTTAGAACGGTGCAATATTGATGCGTTATATATACAACCAATATTGGCACTATGCAATAAATGCCAGCTTGCGCCAATATTGGCTGAATATTGAATTCATTATACCACGTTTTTCTAATAAAATTTAGCAATTAAGTGGAAAAACAATATTGGTCCCACATTGAGAACAGAGATTGGGTCAATCTAGGAAATCTTAGAACGGTGCAATATTGATGCGTTATATACAACCAATATTGGCACTATGCAATAAATGCCAGCTTGCGCCAATATTGGCTGAATATTGAATTCATTATACCATGTTTTTCTAATAAAATTTAGCAATTAAGTGGAAAAACAATATTGGTCCCACATTGAGAACAGAGATTGGGTCAATCTAGGAAATCTTAGAACGGTGCAATATTGATGCGTTATATACAACCAATATTGGCACTATGCAATAAATGCCAGCTTGCGCCAATATTGGCTGAATATTGAATTCATTATACCACGTTTTTCTAATAAAATTTAGCAATTAAGTGGAAAAACAATATTGGTCCCACATTGAGAACAGAGATTGGGTCAATCTAGGAAATCTTAGAACGGTGCAATATTGATGCGTTATATACAACCAATATTGGCACTATGCAATAAATGCGAGCTTGCGCCAATATTGGCACAATATTGCTTATATTGTACCAGCATTTACTTGTGAAAAGTAGCAAGTACGTTGAAAAACAATATTGGTTCAATGTTTTGATGTGATATTGGGTCAATCTACTAAACGCTATAATGGGTCAATATTGGCTCAACATTTTGTATATTGAACCAATATTACCGTGTTTCAACTTTGGATTTGCAACATTGGGCCAATATTGGTGGAATATAAACAATGTTGGCCAATATTCCAATATTGGTGCAATGTGATACCAAGCATTTGCCAATATTCATTGCTACTTGGGCAGATACTAACAAAATGTATCTAGATACAACGAAGATACTTATTTACCCACATGAAAATAAAAAAAGTTATAAAGCGGTATTCACACTTGTGCATTTCCATGCTGCATTTTTAGATGCAGCGTCACCTTGAACTTGCTGCAATCTTTCATGTAGCAACTCCAATGCATTCACATTAGTGCATTTTTAAATGCACAGCGAAAATCTCTGCAGAGATTTAATTTTCCACAAATTATAACTGTATGTTGGTGTTGAGAAGTGCACATTCCCACAGACAACTAACACATTGCACAAGTTCCAGAGCGGAAGTACCAACTTAAAACAAACATCAACTGACTATTGGCAAGGAATTAAAATCGCTGTAAAATCCTAGAAATGCACGATTAAACTGCTTGAAAATAGAACAAGTTCTAACTACGAGTATGATGCATGTTGTGATGCTGCAACTTTTCCAGTGTGAATCAAGAGATAGATAGCTACCACTGATCGTTTTTACAATTTGTTTATATATTTATAATTTATAGTTTGTAAAAAATATTTGCAGTGCGAATGTATCTTGTTTCAGATACTCCAAAAAAAATATCTAAATACAGATACAGATACAAAATTTTTCAAGTATCTCAATTGTATCTCGATACTCAAAAAAGCATCTAGATACTGTATCTCGATACATTACAACACTGCCCATAACTTTATCAAATCAATATTTCTAGTACATTTTTCTAGTAGCAATGTACGAGCTATACAAACTTTGTTTTATTATCGAACTTATCTGGTGGCTGTTCCTAGCAAAACGGTTGTACCTTAACTCTAACTTTTACTGGGCTATAAATTATCAATCTATTATAGCTGGAAGAGCTTTGTTCTTGCCATCAACGATTAGAATTTGAAGGTTCTTTTTTATTCTCGCTACGCCGCTTTGTTTGCTCCATTATTGTGTGGCCCCACCTTCTGTTTCTTCTAGTTTTGGTTCATTGTTGCGGTGAAGTTTAACAAGTTTGACGTTATTTTAACGATAACATTCCGCACAAAATAAAATAACAGACTAATAACGCAGTTTTAAACAGATGTGCATGCGGGTATCTCATACGTACATGGGGCGAATATTCATTATCACTTTGGATATGGATACCTACCTACTGACTATGATGCAGCATGGGCGCACATGCGTCTACATTTAAGAGCATCAGTGTTCAGACGGGGGTTTCTCGTTATAATATGAACCTTTCAAATAGATACATAGATGAGAGCAATACACTTGAGTCTCAGAGCATAGATTCTGTTCCTGTCTCTGGAGACTTCGCTTTCCTTAAAAATGTTGGAGCTCTTTCGGTCCCGGGATCTTGGCCAAGTAGTCAGCGTGGGTGGACAGACATGGGATAAAAATTTGTAGTAATACATTTACTTACCATAACACTTAGGTGGATAAAGTAGGTATGATCTTCAAACGGAACAAAAAGTTCTACCTATGCGTGTGTACCTATAAGGTCAAATCCTTGTATATTCAATAATTTGATGTTTCTACATGTAAATAAAAATTGTAGGTGTTTGAGGGATAAGGTTATAGCTTTTTATAATCAATTTTGATTAAATACGTCTCGTAAGACTACACGCATGGGTGAATATAATCCAGTTCCCAAACATAACTGCTGTTGGCACAATTAGGTAGAGGTAATCATAATTGTTTATTATATCGCGTCATCGTGGTAACTATATTACCTACTATTGATCAATTGATAACAATGAAGATTTCTTACAAGCCCGATATAGTACCTACTTTACAATCAGCTTTTTATTAGAAGTAAATGTCGAGTATAAAAAATAAAAGTTACAGAAGTAGTGCAAAGTTTAGATGGCGTAAAAATTAACTACAATAAAAAATATTGTGGGTTTCCCATAATTTATCAAAAGCATACCTATTCTAAAAATTGCTCTACCAACGAGCGAAAATACATGAATAATTCCACCGAATCCAAGAATGGATTTCTTTTACTATAATCTACCTAACTAATCTAAGCTCAGAGCTACCCAGCAAGAACGACATCGAGGTTCATGGACATTACCTTTTCCCAAGCGTAGCGGCAATAAGAACTAAACTAAAAGGAACCTAACTAGGTAAATCGACCTTACGACTTCACACATACTCTCGATATTGTTGATATTGTCCGGTTACCTGTAGACGAGTCAGTTTGCGCTCGTGGACGTTTCGTTCTTTGTATAAGAAAAACTGTCCATCATAAATTTTGTTTGTGCTCCTTTTTTTGGTATTAAAACTTACTTGAAAATGCGTTCATAATGTAATAATTGTTAGTAAAAATTAATTTCCTTTTAAAATACTTGTGTTGTGAGTAAAATACTTGTTACCTGGGTTACCTTCGTCAGTTCCGCTTTGTTATTGATAAAAGGAATGAATGCTTATTGCTTAATTAACAGGGGTGAGTAACTTTTAGAATCGAGACATCTAATCAACGCTTACATTAATTCCACATTTCTGTTCTAAAAATTACAAAAATTGATGTTTAGTGTAGCCTAATTATTAAATAATTAACTATTCATTCAAAATGAATTATGAAACGTTACGAAATAATTTATAAAATTCTTGTATACCTACGTGTTAAGTATTACGTACATATTTAATTTTGTGTAAACATAAACCTTTAGTTCACAATAACTTAGTAAAGTAGGTAGGTAGTTAATAGTCCACGTTTATAGAGACGCTTCAAGATCAATCCTACAAATCGGAAATGTAGTATATGTATACGATAACCTTAAACAGGCATTTTTGGATACAAATTGGTAAATTCAAACAAATTCAAAGTTAGCTAAGTAGAATGTGAACAAAATTATAATATTGGCATTCCTTAGGAAACAGGGTTAAAGACACTCCCTAATATTTGAAATAGAAACCATACTCGTATACCTATGTACCTATATCTACTAAAAAATAAAAATAAATTCAAGTTTTATATAAATATCTACTAGGTAAGGTCGACTTATTTGGCAATATTCAAACGTATAAATTAGAGATCTTTTTGCCGACGAATTTACTGCAAATAGTGATAACATATTTAATAAGACATTTTTGTAGATAGAAATATAATATAAATTGACCCAAAGGAAAAAATATCAAGTATTTCATTGGTTCTACGTTTTTACGCTCGCCTTTCTTAAAGAGTACACAAACTATCAATTAAATAATGGTATTGAGTTGTCCAAAAAGTTTGGACAAAGAGTCGCATTTGCAAAATGGAACTTAACCTTAGGTACTGTTTTATGCCCGTAAGTTGCACTCTTTGAGGAAACGTGATGTTGTTCAGTAAGCATGGGCGCCCATAAGGAGGGGCAAGAGGGGCAGCCCCCCCACCCCCCCCCCCCCATGGACTTGGCCACTTTAAGCAGTAATAATTTCTTAAATAACGAAACGCTTTTTTAATTTGCTTCATACTGTTGAAATGATTTTCCCCAAATTACCCCCCCCCCCCCCCCCCCCCCCAGAAAATTACTGTATGGGCGCCCATGAGTACCTGTAAAGATTTTCAAAACGTTGCAGCAATAATGCAACACCAGTTTTGGTTGCCGGAAGTTTAAATCTGGAAAGCATTTTCTTTCATCCCAATTGAGGCCTCAATATTTATCGAAATGGATCTGTTGTAAGCTCAGCGAATAATAATAATAACTTCATTAAAATGAAACTCCTACCTTAAATCTTCAATAAAATAATACCCGATAAAACGTTCGGATTTCGACATAAGACATTCTTTAATAAAGTACTGCCCAAAACACAGAACAGTGCCCTATTTTTCAAGTGCTGTTTGACGTAAAACAGGAGTAAATACGATTTTGATCACTTACAATTTGTAAATGGAGATAATGAAAAACGGTACCTATTTTTATTTTTTTGGCTGGGTTGTAATCAGCTTCGTGATGTATTCTAAAGTTTCTAATTTAATTCAGAAGATTCCTTTAGTAAGAAATTCTTTTTAAAATTATTCTATACTATAGAATTCGTTGTACGAATTTCACTCAGAAATGCTCAATTTTTATTCATTCAATGCCAATTTTTGACCTTTAACAGCTAATTTTTTATCTATGAAATATAGAAAGTAAAAGTATGGAATCGATGACCAAAAGAGACCTTAATTTTTATGACAAAGTTATAAATTTCGTATAAAAATCCGTGTTTGCGAGGAAAATAGTTCAAATAATGCAAGGTAAAAACACATCCTTATAAATATTCAGTTACCAGTTTTTTCCCTTTCTTGACGATTTCCCATTTTCCCGTTAATATAATGGCTTCGCAGGTTAAGAAACGGAATAATGACGTGATTCATCCTATGAGTTTCCTTTTATAATAAGAAAGCGGCCAACTGAATTTTGTTGTAATTTTTATTCATTCGTAAGTAACTTCGTTCTAAATAATTCGCGCTTGAAATTTTTAATACAAAAAGAAGAGATTAAATAAGTAGGTATCATTAACGGATTCGTAGTTCATTCAGTTCAACGACTTGAAGATTCATCACGTTATAATTTCGTTGTTTTGCTTGTTTTAAAGTAGGTACGGTAATTTTGCTATAAAACTATTAAAATTCTGTTAGTTGCTAATAGAACTATTAATTTTTTAAGCAATAGGTACGTCACTTTCTAAATTACATCACATAGGACCGACGCTTCAGTCATACACTATTATAATTATATATTTGGTAGAACAAAACAAATTCTGTAAGAAATATCTGGTAGGTATTATAGGTAGATAGGTTGTATAGGTAATTTACATTCATTAACCTTTTTTGAAACGCTTGTTCTAGTTAAATTGAATGACTTATAATCTGTAGTAGATCACCATCTATGGAGTTTTGGAAGAGGCATTTAAATGTTATTTGAATTAATTTTCGTCTAAGAAATTGGGACGTTTTGGATTCATATACATATGGTTAAACAAATATTACATAATGTTACTTAAAAGCCTTGTAATGTATACAAGGGTTAAAGGCACGTCTCCAATTGAACTTAGTATTTGATATTTATTGCTGTTAGATATTAAATATTCTTTGTACCCAATAAACTAAGTTTAGTTTACACAAGGCATGTCGAACTTATGATATTACGGGCCACATAATCTATTTTGTACAAGTTGGGGGCCGCATATTGGCACTTTTTAAAAAATGAATAAAATACAATTGTTATATTACTATATATTGTTATATTGTTATACCTATTATGTGTTTATTAGACTCCAAGGTTTTTTTAACTAAACTAAAAATATTTTACATTTTATTGTAAATATATTATTACATACATAGGTGTGGGAATACAGGCGGTTAAATAAAATCAAACAAAAGCATAAAGATTATATTAAAATAAACTTAAAAGTAACACTTAGAGAACAAAAAAAAAAGTACGTCTTGCGTAATCGTCTTAACAACTCACACCCGTCGCGGCTTATATTCGACTTCGACCCTTCGTTACCGTTTTACTCCGCACTCTATCTCGCGCGTACGATACTCCCTCACCCCCGGATCCTACACTCGGCCATCCTGAAGGACTTCCGCCTCGGAGTCCTCTGTGAACGGTTCCCACATCTTTATATACGCTACTGTTGGCTTTAACTCGTCTTCGTTTGTAATTTCTTCCAATTCTATTTTCTCCATTGTAAACACGTGGTTCTTCATTGGTACTATCGAAATTTCCATCTTTCATCACATCATAAATATCGTTTCTTTTTACCTCTATAATTCTGTACGGACCTTTATTCTCTTCTTGGACCTTAATAATCTGCCTTTTTGCTTGTTCTCTTTCATCTTCTCTATCGTTCGTGCACTTTTCAACTATTTCCTCTTCTGTAACTTCTTTTATTTTCACGTCATCTTTTGATCTCATCTTTACTCCTATCATCACCTCGAAGGGAGTTTTTTGTTACTCTCCCAACTTTCTGCTTTACCTTTGTAACCTGGTATTCTTCTATTGCATCTTTAGTTCGCTTTGTCTCGAAATTACCTTTTTCATGAATCTTCTTAATGATTTCGCGCTCCATTTTCTCTGGTATCACTATCAATTCTCGTCCATTTTCCATAAAATAATCGTGGGATTCTTCTGTTCTTTCGCCTCTCTCGTCGTCCTCATTGTTTGCCACTTCTTCCGCTTCCACAGCTTTGTCGTCTTCAAAGTATTTTTCGTCTTCTTCTCTTAATGCATCGTTCTTAACGCTTCTTTTTCTTAACAAATCGTTTGAAATCTTGACTGTTTCGTCTTCGTCTTGTGCTCCTTGTAACTTCGTCATAGCATCTTCGGCATCTTCGTCTTTTCCATCCAATTCATCTTCATCGTCTTCAGGTAGTTCTTCTTCTTCTTCTTCATCGTCCTCTTCAGGTAACTCTTCCTCTTCATCGTCCTCTTCAGGTAACTCTTCCTCTTCATCGTCCTCTTCAGGTAACTCTTCCTCTTCATCGTCCTCTTCAAGTTTCATACCATTTTCTACTTTTCTCGTCTCTTCCACATCCTCTGATTTGTCGTCGTCCGCCGATATCTTCGGTTCTGTAAGCTCACATTTTGGATCGGCCGCACTTTTGTCATTTTCTAATTCCTCGACATTCGTTTCAGGTGTACAATCTTCAATCATGTTCTTTATTTCAACTTTAATATCAGCTTTAACTTCTTCCTCCAATTTAATTTCATCGTCATTCTCACAAACGTTTATGTTCAGCATAACGGCTTCCTCTATTTTGGTAATTTTAACCTCACCTCTATTTATTACAACTTCTGCAAAATTTAACAAATCTTTTCCTATTATTACGTCAGTGGGTGTAAGTGAATCATTAACTACATAGATAGGAACATAAAACAATTGATCATCAACGTTAATTTCACCGGTAAAATAACCCAAAGTGGCGATTTTGGCATTACCAAACCCAATTAGTATCAATTTATTTATTTCTAATCTAGGCGACCCAATTTTTACGTGAATATGCTGACTAATTATATTAACTTGACTTCCAGTGTCGATTAAGGCGTTCAATTCGTGACTAGCTTCAATCCCGTGTTATCCTCTATCCCGTGTGACTAGCTTCAATCCCGGACGAGCCCCCAAAATTTGTGGGAATACAGGCGGTTAAATAAAATCAAACAAAAGCATAAAGATTATATTAAAATAAACTTAAAAGTAACACTTAGAGAACAAAAAAAAAAGTACGTCTTGCGTAATCGTCTTAACAACTCACACCCGTCGCGGCTTATATTCGACTTCGACCCTTCGTTACCGTTTTACTCCGCACTCTATCTCGCGCGTACGATACTCCCTCACCCCCGGATCCTACATAGGTATTACACATTTTATATTTCATGTTATTTTCAACGTTACTGAATTCAATATGTCCGTGCATCTTTGAGTTGCAAGGGATCCTTATGTCTGTAAGTGTATCGTGCAACCGAGTTAATATATGGATCTTATGTGGAATTTTATGCTGATTCATGATCCGGTACCTACCAAGTTTTTGGTATCTCAAATACTTTCCGACATATTTGACTTTAAAGTCCAAATTCGAAATTCTCAAATTTTGTCTTTTTGATAAGGCCAAATTTTTTTATTCTTTCGTTACTGCGGTATTCGAAGTTCGTTCTATAATCCCGGGATTTCAACTAGTTTACGCTGAAACTATAAATATTCTAAATTAAAAAAAAAACAACTAAAGTAAAAGTTATAATAAATAAAATCACAGTTTATTACTTTTTAGGGGAAATTTGACATCGTTTGTTGCAATCATTAATACGTCAATATTTGGTTAAATATCTTGAGCTAACGCAATTTTTAAAATTGATGATAAATATTGATCGGTTGTATAGAGATACGTTATTAATCGAATAATCACTTATAATTAATTTAAACTGGATTAAACTGAACTGCATACAAATAAAACAAAATTTATTTTTAAATAATAAATTCATGTATTTTATCAAGAAAATTATAAAACCTCTCGGCGCGCCGCGGTCTAGGCGTTGGAGGGTCGCGTGTTTGACATGCCTGTTTAGAGGAAGTTAGAATAAAGGGAGAAAATCGGTTAGGTAAACAAGAAAACTGAATTAAGAAATACGACATTTTGTTGTATTATCTTTACCTATCTGTACAACTGAAACCAACTAAGACTCATTGTTTCTATTGTCCGAGATTGCTGCTCCTTTATTCTTTAAGTAACGTTCTGGTTCTATAAAATATAGAGTCGGCTGTAGTAGTTGCATTTTATGGACGAAGAAAAAAGGTGGTTTTTGGAACCAATTTTTCAGCATAATGCACTTTCCCACCCTCTGCCCCTTGGGAAATGGACGACCACCGATCATTATTTTCCTTCGGTGTTAATGAATGTCGGAAAGGTCTTTTTTCGAAGAGAAATTGACAATATTGGTAGGGTTTTATTCACAAACAAAGCCTTATTGATCATGTTGAAGTAGTCCAATTCTTACAAAGGGGTTTTTAGGTGAAATTATGATAAAAACTCACAACCTTGCCCTTAAATTTTCTTTATTACTCGATGAAATGTATTTATTTTGATACGATGTTCTTAGGACGACATGTTTCAGGATAAGCTTATCCCATTATCAAGCTAGTTCGAAGACATTTATATTAACATATTAATTATAACATTAAAATCTTAGGAGAACACTAAGTATTAAGTAAAAATATTTAACATAATCCTATAATGGTTAGGATTAGAGGTGAAAAAATATTAACATTGAAAGAGGGTTCTAAATGAAATCTCCAAGTTGGGCTTGAAAGCCATGATGAAATAGGATAATGAAATAAAATATCGAAAACTTTAAGGTGGTTCTAATTGCATCATATAGTGTGCGGTGCTTATTAGGGGGGCGACTATGTGCTCAGAAATACTTTCCAGGTCCGTCAAAGCTTGACTCTGAATGTGGAAAAATTTGATTTCACATTTGGACGAAAAATCCTCTATCGTAAGAGTCTAGTACTGATTTTGCCTAGCATGGGATGATAGGCTACCAGGAAATACCAATGCAGGCTTTCTGGTTTCATCCAACAAAAAGAGGAGTCTAAGGACGTAAGGAGTAAGTGTGGAAAGTTTTCTGCTTTTAATGCTCCCTCCCCTTCCCCATTTCGTGATTATTTCATACCTTCAAGTTTTATTGTTCCGGTTTTTATCTACCATTAATTTAATTGTAAACAAACAATTTTTTCACCTCCTGCTCCTCTTATTTGTGTTGCGAGTTGAAAATGTCAATTGTTACGAGAACTAGCAAAAAAATCGACATCGAAAGGAAATAAAATGAGAACTTATTATTCAAATTCGCCTAATTTTGAGAATTTTGGACAAACCGTATTTAAAATCTTGTAATTGCAACATCGTTGCCGAAAATGTGAAGGGAATTTCTTATGAATATTCGATGAATTCATCATATACATTCTGGATGTCTGTTGCTATTTTCCTGTAGACATTTTTGACATTCTGACTGTAAAACACTCGGCAAAACACTCTCAAAGGTAAAACATCAAAATTTTAGACATTTGTGTATCAATCATTTTTTGTCTATATTATCGGGAAAGTGGCCAAAATGGCCGTCGAAAGTAGGTATTGTTCGGCATGACAATGCGACCTTTTATTGATCATGGCAATGCAAGCTTCTGGACTGATTTAGTTATTACTAACTTTTAGGTGTAATTCTTTACCATCACATGAACCTTTATTTTTTAAATAAGACACAATAGTTTTAAATATTTTGAGTGCTCATTCAGCTTGAGATCCTTTGTTTGTGCAGCATTGATACTTTTTTTCGGGGGTTTTTTTCCCTGAGTTTTTTCTGGTTTTTTTCGGGTTTTTTTCCGTTTTTTTTTTCCACGGGTTTTTTTCCGAACCCCATTTCATATAGATAGGTAACTAACTGTACTAGCTTGTTTTTATTATTCCTATGTCCCACTATAGCTGACCCGGCGAACTTTGTACCGCCAATAAAAGTTGTCTAAACTTTCATTACATTATATTACAGCTTTTAAGTTTGACAGTAATAATATTACGCTTTTGTTTACGATGTTGACTAATAAAATCAAAACTCCATAACTTCAACCCTTATTTTGACCCACTTAGGAGATGAATTTGGAAAATCCGCTCGGTGCCTATATCATTAGGAGAAGGTTCACTGAAAATTTCAAGTTTCTAGATTCATTGGTTTGGGCGTTAATAGATCAGTGAGCGAGTCATCACTTTATCCTTTTAGATTATTTAGATTATCATGTTTAATTCACTCCCTCAGGCCCGTGCGCAAGGGGGGGGGGGTTGGGGGTTCAAACCCCTCCCATAACCCCTTGAAATATAAGGAAATATAATAATATATGTGTAGTTATTAACGTACTTTATAAATACATACCTAATTATGTATTCAAAAATAGATAAATATTGAATACCTACCCAAATTTCAATGCTTTAAAGAATATGTTAAGGAGGGGATCAATTGTCCTAAGTAACCAGAATTTTATAACCACACCCCCATATAAAAGCCATGTTAAAATTGGACTTTGGCATGCATTTCTGAACAACTTGCTGTGGCCATAATATTGCTCCGATCATGAAGTTTTATGTTTCAAAATGACCCAAGAACATTCTACCGCTCATATGCCTAGTTTTAGCAAAAAGTATAATGTTTCAAGCTGTCTAGGATGTGTGAAAGTGATAGATACTGTTTTCTTGCGATATTTTGCGATTCTTTCAAAATTAAAATAGAAACAGCATACCCCAATGCGATATCGACAGGCATAACTGCCGTCGGGTCATTTTCAGGTATAAAAGTCAACAATCCCACCAATACAGTGGTCACAGCGAGTTGTCCAAAAAACGAAATCCGAGTCTTTTCCAATGGGGAGTGAACATTTGGCGTACTAGCAGGAAAAATTATCGTTGCATGACAGACAACTCTTTACTTCAGGCTAAATTTCCTCGTAAATTGCTTTCATTTTTCGAAAATTTCGGAATTCATCAAACAAATTCGTAGAGTCAATATGTTTTCAGTGCAATGGGCGAACGTAAACCAGGGTTGGTGCGGGCAGGTGAAAGAAGGTGCCAACAAACTGGGCAGACGTAAGATAACTTTGGAGGCCTTCAAGGCGAATTAATATTGATAAAAATTAAATAAAAAGGGTCAAAATTGCATCGAAAAAAGTGCTTGAACCCCCCCCCCCCCACCCTAATTTTATTATTGGGAGTATCGCAACCTAGCTTATGTTTTATGAATGTTTGGGCCCGTTTGAGGCGTTGATTAAAATCATTCAATCAATCTTTGAGGTCTTCCCTGTTCCCAACCCAACCCCTCCCATGGACCAATCCTGCGCACGGGCCTGCACTCCCTATCATTAGGTTTAGCTGATAATTATTGTTGTATGTATAAGTGAGGTGAATCTGAAAATAAGATAAGTACCTACCATTAAAAAAACATTTTCTCACTACCACCTTGGTAAATCAACGTTACTTTGATAAAAACACGACAGAAATGGAAAGTAAAACCGTTACTTAGATACATAAACATATGGTATCTAAGGAGTGAAAAAACGATTTACCGCCTATGTACCACTTTCCGCCTATGTACACTTGTCATGTATACCTAAATAGAGGACTCATTTATTTATTAATATTAATATTAAAAGTACAATTTGAACATTCTTGAATGTTAATTCCGGGTATCTTTACAAATTGTTTAACATCATTTTCTTCCTTGTTCGTAACAGAAATAACGTTATTATTAACTATATCAATTGCATTACTAGAATTTTCAACGGTTCCTCCGTAGGAAATGCTGTTAGCCGCATGGACTTTATGGGTTAAAGAATCTCCAACGTACCCCTCTGCAACGGTGTTGGATTTCCACCCTCCGTGTCTTTTCAAAGATAGGACGTCCGACCCGCTGTTAGCCAAAAGAGTAGCGGAGGTTCTCCTAAAGCTGTGGCCCGTGTAGTCTTTGCAGTGGTTCAGATTTAAAAATTTTGCTATTTTCATTGGTATCGCGGATAAAGTATGCTTGCCTACTACTTGCCGTACACATTTACCATTACCATAACGTAAAAAGAATTTACTTTCTTTGGTATTAGAGGGACGCAACTTCATATATTTTTCAAGAATCTTGAGCCAATTAACCGTTTCACTGCAACCAGTTACCACAAATGATCGTGGGATTTTGTTCTTGGATTGCAGAATCTTAACAATCCCTACGTCAGGTTTAATTTCAACGTCCTCGTAATTCAAATGATAAAGTTCATCGGTCCGGCAAGCACCGGCAACTCCCAAAACCATCGCAACTTTCATCAATAGAAATGCGTGGTCCGGAGCATCACACAGAAACCTCGTTATCTCTTCCTTGGTAAAAATGTTAGCCTTCTTAGGAATATACCCATCATTTTTTCTCTTGAGAAATGAGATCACCTATAAAATGGTAGGATACATTTAGCAAAATTAAAATCTGATATACTTAGATACGTACCTGCTTGAATTTTGAAATGTCAAGATTTTCATTAGCACAAAGCGTTAATTTCAACATAGAATATTCACTCCATAAGCTGGTTGGAGACGTTAGATTCGATGCCCTGTCGTTAAAATATGCCAAAAGCACAGTTTCATTAATTGTCTTAACATTCTTTGAATTACACCATTCCTTAAAATATGTATATGTTCGCTCATATCGAGCCTTTGACTTTTCAGGCAGTAACGACGCTCGAGCTGCATTAGCACTACTTTCAATTTCAAAAAAATCTTTAACCTCGTTCGAATCACTCATTATATTGATCACAAATATTTGTTTATGGTATCGATTAGAAAACGAATTTCTGATCAAAATTTTTCTACTGAATTTGTTTGTTTGTCGTAACTACAGCAACTAATCAATCAGCATACTCGATTATGCCAGTAAATTTTTAATTATACGTAATTACTATTATATACCCAAATATTTTGTACACATTAATAGAGTTAATCCCTGTGGTAGTGAGAAAAACGTAATGCACAACGCGTAGGTAAGTTTCTTTTTTATTCTCGGTGGGTTTATGCACCTCAGCTCCGCTTCGGTGCACAAACTCCCACCTCGAATAAAAAAATCACTTACCGCCACTTGTAGTGCAAATAACTATTATTAAATAGTATAATGAGACTTTTGCTATAAAGCTTTTGGTAAGGAACATATTTTCGTTATACAACGGAAAGTGCTAATCAATTAGAAAAAAATGAAAAATTTCAAAGATAGCGTTCAAAAGTTACTAAAACTAACCTTTCGTAACAATAAAGAAGATTTATCTCCATCCAAACGTAAGGAACCAAATATTTAAAACAAATGTTCTGTCTATATGGAAAATGTTGAGTCGAAAAATGCAATATTAAAAAATCCTAATATCCTTTTGAATAAGTAAGAATATGTAAACGCAGTATTTGTAAGTATTTGTAAATAAGGCCAATACGAAGTAAAAAATTCAACTTTTTGACCGAAAACCTGGGACTGACCTTATTTCTCAATTAACTGTTGTAATATATGACGATGACAACCTTACGGGACTCGAACTCACGATGGTTGTCAAGTTTTTTCCAACAGAGGCTTTAAATTTTTTTGCAAAAGAGATGATTGTCGCCGTTCCATTTAAGTTGCTTTGCTTTCTGACTTAAAGCGAGGACCCAAGTATCATTTCGAGTGACAATTGATCACCTTCTTGTTGCAGAAAGTCTGGAGAAACGTTTCAACCCCTACCGTAACTAAAAACTGTATGATTATATGTGCGGATGTGATTTCCTTGTGGGCGAGTAGTGAAATTTTCACAAGCAAAAAGGTTAACTTCCACCACCATTACCATTGTCCAAATCCGAGTCGGTTATTTTAGTTAATTAATGTGGTATTCTAATCATTATTTATGGGACCACTAGGGGATTATTACTCATTGAAGTAAGTTAGGATTTTAAAACATTTGATGAGCTATTTTCTGATTCCAATTTTCAAGTTAAACCTTAACATTTTCTGGAATTGAGTAGAGAATGACAAAGGAGTGGTAAAGGTTTAAAATTCTACATTAGATCATTGATTGTAACTATGATTGTAGATTGTATAATAATTAATGCGAGTGAATGTCCGTTTACTTTATTTCAAGTAATATTTTCAATGTTTTATAATTGTAAATGTTAAGGTTAAATAGTGGCGATTGTCTTAATTAGTATACGATTAGCTATTATATTAATAGCAGTTAAAGTGCACTTTAAGATGAAATCGGTTTGAATAATTAATAAAGAATGTGGCAGTATGGTAATTATCATAACAGACCTACTAACATTGTTTATATACCGGATTTAAGTTACGTAATTCAGGAAATGTTCTATATTTCTGATTGGTAATAGAAAAATCATTTTTGCTCTACAGTTCATATTACAAAATATCAACGTTAACGTAATAAATTACGGTCACCTATAGCGGTTATAATAATTATTTTCTTTCTCTGCTGTTTAGTGAAAATCGACGATCATTGTCATTAGTTCTAATTTAGAACGTTTCATAAGACTTCAACGAACATTGTTGTCGTAAACAATCATGAAACATGTTAAAAAATGAAACAAGTAAAAATTAAAATGTGACATTTGTGTACATTCGCCTTGTGTCAAGCGATGTTCTGTATCTAATAAGAATGTAACGAATAAAATAAGGAAAAATATGAGTTAGTATAGAAGCAACATGTAAGGTTGAAGGCGTCACTGCTAGATTGTCAAGTCGTACATTATACATCTTTGGGACGAAATTAAAAGAAATAAAATAGGAATCTAATAGTGGTTCACTCTTCTTTTGCTATGTTTAGTATGCAAAATAACATTGTGAGTGCAGTACCAAGGAGAAAACAGAGCAAACATAAGAATTTAGGAGAATAGCATCCAAGGGCGCCGCTAAAAAATTTTCCCATGGGGGGCAAGTATTATTGGGGGTTCGTGGCTCTGGCGTTTTTCAAGATTTCGTACAAAAATTATTTTTATTTTTAATATCTTTTGCCTTTTTTCTTTTTCCCAGGGGGGGCGATTGCCCCCTGGCCCCCCTTGGAGGCGCCATTGATAGCATCATTTTTTCTCTACTGCATCGCTTTCTAATTCATTATAAAATCTTAAAGATTTGAGCATGACAATCGTTCGATGAAACATATCGAGTGAAAAGAAGATTACCTACGTTGGGAAATAAAATTATTTAGAATCCGGACCCATGTACCAAGCCATTTCAACTTTTCCCCTATAGGATAACTAAAAAAAGGTATTACACAATGACCGCAAAGCATTAAATTGTTTAAAAATTTAATAAATAAATAAATAGACAAATGTCAAAACTTGACGTATTCTCCTTTTTTTCACAGCAATTTTGAATTGCGCATCTTGTGTTAACTTTTATTAATCTTTTATAGGTTATCCACTCTCTTTTGATTATTCTAAAATTGCTTGAGCTATCGATTATGTACAGCTTCTCTTACAGGTTGTCCGCTAGTGTATAAGGCCATTTAAATTTAAATGGCACTGTTGTACTTATGTAGAGCGATATTAAGCTAACGGTAATAAATTCTACACATTGATCTGTGTCTTAGGTTGAGAAGAGGACGCAGTTCGCTAAAATCTTATCCATTTATTACTGGCACACTTTAGACACGTGTCTTTATGTATTCAGCACTACTTTACTGATACAGCGAAGGCTCCCACTGCCGTCAGAGTGAGTATGATAAAACCGCCCCGGGGCAAAACGTTGACTTCTTCTACTTTGTCACGGCCCAACCCCGAAAGTCGTTTTTATCTTACTCATTTACTATTTTAAATTAATTACTGGCTGGACATATCCGTTTACATTAGACAACCCACACGTTATTTATACGTTTTTTCAATTCAGGCACAGACAACGGCGATTAAGGTAATTATATAACAAATAGATATCCACTCTCTTTTGATTATTCTACAATTTCTTATACAGTTGAGTAAGCTTATTTTTTGTTTCATATTTTTTTTTTAATTACAAATTCCAGAGTCAGTAGACAAATTCTACAGTGACTTTATTTTAGAACAGTGATGACAATGGGTGTCTCATTTTTTATTGGTTGTGATCCTGGCAGCCATGTTGCGACTAAAATTTGAATAGTTTGCATTACATTCTTATAGTGTCGGTTTAGTTTTTGTGTAAATTGTTAAAATCTAGACAATATAATGTGGTTTTAAGTGCTAGGATTTGAAAGGTGTTTATGTTTTATCACCTGTTTGGACGTTTTTAAGTTTAACTTAGATTTTATAAGAAAAATTAAGTATCTGCTGTTTTTTAATTTCCCACCTACCTACTCCATTTTATTTATTTAACTTAAAATTAGGAACTGTATGTATATACACAATGCTTAAATATTTTCGTTAAGGTTTCCACGGATGTATATATTGTTTGTATTTTCTTCTGGAGTTTCTCCGTGTTGGTTTTTATGTAGAAAATGCCTACGTTTCGATTCCACAGACCTTAAATTAAATTTGAAAACTTCAGAATTGATAAAAAAGTCTTGATAAAGATTCCATAGATGGAATCGAAACGTAGGCATTTTCTACATAAAAACCAACACGGAGAAACTCCAGAAGAAAATACAAACAATGCTTAAATATCATATACAATTATACCTACATATAGATACAATTTCTGTAAAAATTAAACATTACCTGCATCTTCAATCGTCAGTTTCTCGCCGCTGTTTATAGAAAAACATACGCGCCAGTGTTTTTTATAGCAAATTTTATAAGCTTTCAATTAGTTTATATAAAAGTTTGTCGTAAAATAAATGGAAACGAAGATATTTAAGAAAAACTGAATACAAACATACATTATAGTTAAATTCTGTGAAAATATATAGTTTTCAAAGATGTATTTTTACAATAAAGTGCAACTTGCGAACGATTTATTGTATTGTATTACCTTTGTATATATAAAGTACTGAAAATAGGATAAAACCAATTTTAACAAAAATTTAACGGCCATTTTTTAGCGAAAATCGGGATTCTTAATAAAATGTCAATTTTTGAGTAGGTATACCTTTAAAGAGCTGTAACTAGCGAACTGTTTGTCGTACGAACTTCTGCCTGCGCTTATTTTACAGGTCCATTATATCTTTAAAAAACTAATAAGGCACTTTACTGTCTACAAGTAGTCAAAATATAACTATTTGCAAAGAAACGCTGGAAAATGAGGAGAATTTTTCATTATTTCTTCCTCTATCGCCTTATATAAATTACCACAATGATATTTCGTGTATTCATATAGATTCAAAATTTAATTCTCTACAACTTTTATTATATGCACTAAGTACATAGAATCAATAGTTTTCGACTTATTATTGATTTTATTATGCAAAACGAGCAGCGATTGTGTCTTAGAAAAAGGTTTAAATGATTATATCTCTGTCAATATTAATCGTATGGAAATGTTTAAAAAAGAAAATTATTCGTAATGAAATTCTCTACAACTTTTATTTGAAGCATTTTGCGTTACGAATGGCTATTCTCGAGATATAAGCGAAATACGCGCGATGTGCGCACGTGTTACTGTTTCGCCGCAAAACAACATTTTAAAACAAATCTATCTCGGCTCCTATTGGTCGTAGAGACAAAAATAAAACACGAAAATGTGCGGAATTTTGTCAGCTACAATTTTCTTAACGTTTTTGTTTTTGATAAAATTGATACTTTTTCAGTTATTTACGAAAATCTGTTTTTTGACACTTTTTCGTCCCCTCCATTTATCTCGGAGGGGGGGTACGGGTGGGGACTTTTGAATACTTCAAAGGGAGCACAAATCAAGCCTGTTCCCAAATTTGCAAAGCTGTAACCATTATTTCATCCAAATCGTTAAATTTGGTCTTATTTTACTGGACTATTTACTAATACTGTTTGAATTTAGTCGCAACATGGCGCGGAGGCGGGACTTACGCTCTATTGTCGTCACTGTTCTAAAATAAAGTCACTGTAACAAATTCATACCTATAACCCCACCTATTGAACAGTAGACTGTAACTCTACAATTAAGTGCTTAACAAAAAAATAATTGTTAGAAAACAATGTTCGACGTGTTAATGTTATTCCAAAATTGTACCAAATTTTAACCAACATTTTCCATCTGAGGTAAGATTGTAAGAAAAACATTGTTGGTAATCCTGATCAGAATGTATGAGTATGAACTACTCGTACGCAAACAATAGATACGGATATGCTTTTTTTATGAATGTCATGTTATGTTATGAGACTGTATTCATAAAACAACAGTCCACGAAAAATTACAAGGAAACCCTCTAATTGTTACTATATGGATTTACATGTGAATTATCCCACACAGTGACATCCTTGTTATTTCTTTAGCTTTATTATATAATGTCAGTTGAATGACTGCGCAATTAAAAGGTTGACGTTATGTGTAAATGCATTTTAAACAATTGTCTGTTTAAAGTTTAAGTTTGAATGTCATGTGTACTTAATTTCGATTTATCGTTAGTCATGTAATGTTAGGGGCAAACACTAATTTCAATGAACTCTTGGTACTCAACTAGAATTTAGTCACGAAAGAAAAACTAATTGCTAGGGTTAAATGCTAATTACTCCATTTAAGCTTCAATCATTTTTAAGAAACTTTCGATGATGTATAATAGTGTAAGTTGCCTTTCAAGCGTAGGTAATGTTGAACCAACTTGCATGTAAGTTCAATTTGTTACAAAACACCTAATGAAAAATAATGTGATGTGGAAATGCCCTTAAAATAAAACAAAAAAAGGTTTTTCTGTATTTAAACATTGTTCTAACCTGTTTGTTGAAGAATTAATGATAAATATGGTATCATTTAATAAATAGGTAGACTTGTTTATTTAACTGTAATACATGATGTGCGGTATACCTACGCGTTTGACGTAGGATATCCACACCAGTAGAACGATATGCCAAATTGAATTTGATTGGACTAAATATGTTATTAGTGTTGTGGAGTTTATTTCATTTACTTTTTCTCGTTTCTTCTGGTCCGTTAGTTAGAGTTAGAAGTTTACTATAAAATAATCAATAATATATCGCTGAAGTGGTACAAGGTATTCCGTTGAGTGATATTCACTATTTGGGATTACGAATTGGTTTACGCAACGATTTCCAAATCAACATTTGCAGGAGATGGTAAGCCAAGTATAACATTGACCAGTGCTAACTTTTTTTGCGAACATTATTCTGCTCTTTGTTTTAAAATGCTAATGATAATATTTATTGTCAAAAGAAATTTTATTTCATGTGTGTGGACATTAAGCTGAAGCACAGCTCAATAAATAAACTCCTAGTGTTAGTTAATTAAACCCCATCATGTTTT
Organism: Pyrocoelia pectoralis; assembly: GCA_036250285.1. Lineage (NCBI taxonomy): Eukaryota > Metazoa > Arthropoda > Insecta > Coleoptera > Lampyridae > Pyrocoelia > Pyrocoelia pectoralis. Next base: position 67,901,372 of record CM070074.1, read on the forward strand.
TTAAAAGAAGTCGAGATAATTTTTGTTTATTAAACATCGAGTCACCGACTTTTGATTAATTGGTATCTAATTGGTATCATTACTACATTTAGAAAAATTGATTGCCAATATTATTCTGCCACCCGCTATTACCTATTCCAACCATCTCCCTCTTGTTTGTTGGAATTACATTTTCAACGCCTGATGTCAATTTTACTCTGGTTTTCTTGGTATCGACTGTGGGCAAATACTGTAGCGTAATTTCTGTACTCATTTAGACCACGATCTCCAGTTTTTCCTTTCAATTACAAATTATGGTATCTTTGGACATTCTTGTCTTAACGCTCCTTTAACATAATCGAGATGTACCGCAGAATCTAAAGCACGAAGTTTATGTGGTCCTTTCTTTTTCTTGGTGTAGGATTTAAATACCTACTGTAGGAATAACTCGCCCTGATATGAGTTCTTGCAGATGACTCGTGCATAATAACTTTCAATAGTATTTTAAGACCAAAGTTTTTTATCTTCTTTGTCTTAGTCTGTGTATTTGAAGATTTGTACATATATTAAGCGTTATATCGGTGTTAACGGTAACACTTTTATTTCCATTTAGCTTTCTTAGTAACACGTTTATGATCAGCATCATTGGCGAATACAAATGAGCTACTTAATTCTTTGATTCTTTCCTAAGAAATGCTTGTGCCAATTGATACTTTACTCTCAGGTCGATTGGTATTCTCATGATTCGCATGATTCAACGTTATCTGCATATTATTATCGTTATAATCACCTGTTGCTGAATTAAAAATTAAAAATTCGTTCGCTCTGGTGGTAGCTGGCTCCAGCTACACTTTCCTTTTTCTTCTAAATCTACACTTACGTAGAACACTATTTATTAATACTTATATATAAGAATAAATTAACTTAAAAATACATGAAAATGTTAAACTAGGTGCTATTACATTTTATAACAAGACTGCAAGGTCGTCTGCAAGTCTTTTCAATATAGAAAAAATAATGAAGAGCAGGTTAACGAAAAGGGGCCTGTTTCAGGTATATCCCACCCTAGACATAAATAAAGGGCTAGAGCAGGCGCACAAGAGTAAAAATCGTTTGAAATAGGTAAAAAATTAAGGGAAAATTTCCTAATTATTAGAAATATAAAAAACGAATTCTAAATTAACATCACCTATGGACACATATTTCTAAATAAGTTCTCGTTAAAACAGTTTTATAGGTACTACCATTGTACATCCATATAAATACAATGGTACTACCTACTTACGACATCCTTGCAACGTTTCCTGTTCATCACAAAAGCAAGTATCGTAAATTAAGATCGATATTTAAACTTAGCTTAATTAAAGAAAATAACTGTTAAATCACAAACCCGTTTAATGTGGTGGAGTGTATTATACGCCATTGAAAGAAAAATTTAACGATGGCCAATTAAGAACTGAAGCAAAGGTTACAGTATGTTGGGACGTTTAAAGTGAGGTGACTCTGATAGTAGTTTGGTTTTACTGAGAGTAATATGTTAAGGTGCCAAAGTTTTTGTATTTTGACCTCTTATACCAATGTATGTTATACATTAAATTATCATGGACAACAACACGTCGGTTGTAGTTTACGTACCTACACCATACAAGTAATAGTTTGAAAAGCATAATTATGAGGATTTCTCATCGCTGCACCAAATATAATGGTTTTTGTTAGTAGTGAGGCCTTGGGGTGGTATAATCATCTATCCGCAGGGTTGTTAGTAAATAGCCCTACGCCGTAGCTTACTCGACACCACATTGGACAATAGTGCGCCAAATATACCGACACAACCATATTCGAAGTCTACGTCAGAATTCTTATTGTAACTAGAGACAATGAGACCAAATCTGTCTTTTAACATAATAATATGTAGAATACATTACAAAAGATACAATTGAATCGTCTATGTGTGTTACTTTCTCTGTGATTTAATAACACACGATAACACACGAGAAGTGGAAAACATGGACCATAATGATGACAGACCATCTCTGCAACTGTAGAACGCCCAATGTCCACAACCCCCCACTTTAAATGTTGACCATAACCTCAACTTAATGTTTGGTTGAATGCCGAATGAGACAATAGTGTCGAAAACTAAATTTAGTGAATTTTCCAGAAAATTTTCGTTTTCTCTTGGGAAGGAAAATTAAGCTCTGTTTTAGTGCTAAAAATCACATCATTTTAAGATAAAAGCAACAAAGACCAAGTACCTATATTCAACGAGATGTTTGTGCACTAAATCTCATGCCCTTTCAGTAGCATTAGTTTTGGTAGCAAAATGTTTTTAGATGCTTTTGTAAAGATGGTCAATTAATAATTGTCCAGACCCATGATCCTATTTTGTACTAAATTTATCATCGTTTGATGTGTTTTGTTCCGACGTTGGTTGTTGTATCTTTAAACAAATTATTCTTTGCATTAGCCCGAGTGCCAGCCATACCTAAATACCCTTTTCCTTTATCCGTACCCACCAACCGTGCAGGCGCAGGAAGAGGCTCATGGAGATCAGTCACAAAAAAATAAATTGTAAAATACAAGCATACGGTTTTAATTAAGATTACAAAGAAGAATTTATTTAATAATTTTAACGCAATTTGTTGCCGTTGGTTGAATATGTCGAAATGCGTTGCGTTCTATTTAAAATAAACATTTAAGTGGAATTACTCGTTATTATTATAACTTGTCATATTTCACTAATTATTGACTTTTGAAACCTTTATCATTATGTGTATAGGGCCACAATACATAATGCAAGATGAACAAGGGTGATTTTTGCATAACGGATTATTGACTTAATACCATGTTCACCTGCCGAAATTGTTAAATTCAGTGTCATCATGGTAAAAAATTTATAACCTTTCGAATTCCAATGATAATAACTACATAATCTTTTGTAATAACGATAATTTATTTTCTATATAATTTTTCACCTTTTTGTCGTTTACTTTATGCTACGTTAACTAATGTGAATAGGTGTGTCCTTGACGTAATGTGACACCCATCGATTGCTTCCATATTAATTTTGTATTTAGATATGGCAATAAAAGTTTGTTATCTAACATTTTAAAGTATGTATAGGTATACTACATATTATTTACAATTTCTATATAGGTCCCAGAAAACACGAATGATCCTGACTTTTATAGGAGTGCATTATGTAATGATTTTGGATTGTGAAAATGATATCCATTTAACAAAGAAATTAACACTACTTTCCTTCAACCTTGTAATACAAGCAGCATGCTGCATTAATGAATTGTAATATGTCTAAAAATAAATGTTTTCCATTTCATTAATTACATTCAATTTACGTTCATATTTACCACATGTAAATATTTATTGAATAACAGTATTATTTATATATAGAAATAGGTGTGTATGTGTGGCAAAATTAAAAAGTAAATATCTGCACAACGCGTCTGCAACAATGTGATTAACATTGTGTCGATGTGGAGGATTATCCCTATTTTGGAACAATTTGGAAAGGTATAACCTGTAATTATTATTAATCCTCAACGAAAAGATGCTCTAATTGTGCTCTAACTAAATTAAAATCACGTTGGTGTTATAGCCGTAACATAATAATGAAGGAATTAAGCACTAAATGTAAATGTGTGTTCAATGCAGGGGCGGACTAAGGCCTAGGCAACCTAGGCACGTGCCTAGGGCCCGTAATTTTTGGGGCCCGAAAATTGGGTTTTTAATTTTTTAATTTTTATTTTTATTTAACAGAAAAACGTGATATTCATAATTTATTATTGCTGAAACGTATCCAAATTATGCCGAATCGTTGCTTGACAAAGTCGACAAGTGTGGACGAGCGTTCCTGTGCTTATGCATCCACGCCCGCGAGTGTCAATGTGCGTAAATACGATCGAGCCTCGCGCCTATCGAGCCCTTACTATATGCACGTGTTTAAAAATTCAAACGTAGCTATTTAAAATCAGTGTCTCCTGAACGTATTGCATCTTATGTGAGTTGTTATTGAAAATTTTGCAATTAAGACTTAAGTACCTAGACTTGATTGCATAGATTGTTTTGGATTCATTGTTAATACTTTCTGGAATTCCTAAAATAAAATGTAGGTAAGTTTTTAATTGTGATATTGAGTAAAAATAAATTTAATTTGAAGATCATTTTCTTCTTTCTTTTTAGTACCTACGTGGTCTTTAAAATGAGTTCCTATAAACATTTAAGTGGAAGTGAAAAAAGAAAACGAAAAGCAGATTTAGATATAGTGGCAAAACAAATGAAAAGATCGTTGGACAAATTTTTAACTGTAGATGGAGGACAATTACAACAATCGTCATATCATTTTCACAAATTTCACCTGCTCAAACTCCAGAAAATCATTTGTGTCCGAAACTATTCCGCAAAAAGACCAGCAGGAAAAACCAAGCAATTCCGTTTGTGAAGATGAAACAAAAGGAGAAAATATAAATTTAAAATCATCTCAAAGTAATGATGAAACTAAGAGTTTTGTAAACGATATTGCATTATGGCCAGAATACTTAACAGACGACATGCGAGAGTATTATATAAAAAATCCACCAAAATATGTTTTAATAAATTATGTTTATGTTTGTTTGTTTTAATAAATTGTGTTTATTTAATTTTTGTACATATGTGTATTATTTTTTCCTTTTTTTTCTTGGAATCCGATAATTAAATAGGTACTATATATGCTTTAAAACCAAATTACCAAACGCATCTGTCTGTCATGACTGAAAAATAGGCCCGGAATTACAATGTTGTCTAGGGCCCGCTTTAGCCTTAGTCCGCCACTGGTTCAATGTTGTAAAAAATTATATTGACGAACGATGAGTTTAATGCGCAGTAAGCCAATTTAAATTTTAAAGGTTTGTGGTTTATAATTATTTTATGAATATTCAAAGTAGCAACTAATTTATGAACATATCTAGCCATAACACGCGCTTTCCTTGAACGCACATTGCTGAAAAAGAATCAATAGGGTAGTTTTGAACCTTTTTCACATTCTAGGTTTTAAGGTTTACCAACTTTATAATTACCCTTGCTAATACCTACATTGTTTAACAATCTGTGCACCCTCCAAAACGAGCATTATAATAATGTTTTGTAGGATGTACATATAAAGGGTGTTAATAATAAGACGTTAATTAAAAATCAGTGGTGTACAAAATTGAAGATGTTATTTGATCCATTACAATTAAGTGTGAAAGATAATGTCCGCCAAATGTTTGCCACAGTTCCGGTGGCACAAGTTGATCCGCTTATCGATATGCTTGAAATGGTCCGTCGTTTTAAGTTCTTCCGTTAATTGAATTTTGTACGCGTGTAACGACAGATCTTTCGCTAATATTCGATGCAAAGTGACCGTGGATAAGTGCAATTCCTGTGCTCGATGTCGAATAGACGTGTTTGGGCTCTCGGCCAAATTCTCCCTCACCGCAGCCATGTTTTCGGGCGAGCACGTACTGGCTTCATAACATTTGCCACCCAGTTTATTGGAATTTCTTCCCAATTTTGCCAATAGCATTCTCGGTTGGTCGATTATGCGACTGAAAAAATTAGCGCGAAATGCACTTTTGCTTAAACGTCAATTTTCGTAATAGGCTTTAATAACTTTAACACGTTCTTCAATGCTCAACTTTTCCATGATTCAATTCGTAAACGACTGAACATGCCAAAAGAAAAAAACTAACCTCAAAAAGCAAAATATGTAGTTATTATTGTTATCATATTTTGCGCTAACAATTGTAAGTATGCAAAATTTCGATGTCGTACCCGCATTGTTATCGTCGCAAAGAAACTTTGGCGTTTAAAACTACCATAGATGTCCATGTCAATGACATGACAGTTGACAGCAAAAGCGCCACCAAATAACTTGGGGGAAAGCTTTTTTAAAAGGACTATATATGGATGTACGCAGCCTAAGCTAGAGCTCGTCATTTGAACAATTTCCTCGTTTATTATTTTTCTCCGAAATTTTAAATGAAATAAAACAACTTTTATAGCATTTTGTGGTTACTAATATCAAAAAGTAAAGAGTAAATAATAGGGGAAGAGAGACAACCCTATGGATAAACGCGTAGGAGGTAATGTGTGTTGCCTATGGGTCAATATAATTATTTTATCATTGCCCTTCTATTGTAGAAAGAGCAAAGTGAATTTTTACTTAATGAAAGAAAAAGATGTAAGACAACCATTATTGCAGCGTAAATGACACTACACTACCTGCTCTTCAACAGGCTTCGTTTACCAATTATGCCAAATTTAGTACTACATATTTACATTTAAGAACTCTAAAGGTTCACTAAGCAGATAGACGCTATTCAAAGCTGCAGAAATCTCGTCATAAATTAATCACCAGTTGTTGAAAACCTATTTTACTGATTATCGCCATCGGTATTGTACAGGGTGATTCAAGACTATTCCCTCGGTCTCTTGTGCCTAAAGGGTACAAGATATCAGCTTCATTTTTTGGTGACATATTATGTAAATTGAAAACGACTATTTTTTTAAATTATTTACAAGTATACAGGATGGTTTACAAAATTATAATATATCAAAGTTAGGTTTTTTTAAATGCAACCCCCTGTATTTTATTACATTTTTAGTAGGGGCGTACGCAGGATTTTCGTTCGGGGGGGGGGGGGGGGGTTAAAAACAACATAAAAAGAAACATTTTTTTAAAATAATAATAATCGAAATAACAAAGTTAAGACGTCTAGATGAACGCGCAAGACGATTGATTATTTCTTCGGGATAATATCAAAATTAACATTATTATTCTTATTTTTTGTATTTAGAAACAGTGATTGTGCCTTTGAATGAACATTTCGGGGGGGGGGGGGGGGGGGGGGGTTAACCCAAGAACCCCCCCCCCTTCGGTACGCGCCTGATTTTTAGATTATACGTTAAAAACTAGGGCAACTTTATTCAACGTTCCCTATATTTATCGCTTACCAATTTTGAGAAAATTGTGATTTTAAGAAAAATATTCAATTTAAACAACGCCTAATAACACGGAAACCACTTACTTTCAGTAACGCAAATTTATATCCATTTATTTTGACCTTTGAGGCTTTCATTTGCACTACGTGGGATTTCGATTCTATGCATAGGGTGTTTAGAAAAAGGATTCATATTTTATATTTTTCAAACATCAAAAACCCACTTAACTTAAATGGACCACCCTATATATTTTTATTCTGTGTTGAATAACTTTTTATTTTCTATCAAAAACGATGAGTAATGCATATGTCTAAAATCATCGATTTTCTCTAAAATTTGTATGAAAATGGTTTTTGTTTGCATTCTAGTAGGCAATAATTTTTTTTATTGTTCCATTAAAAAAAATGCAACTATGCAAGTTTGATATAAATAACCCTGTATATGTATTGTGATTCAAGTGAAAATATTTTAGGTTTGTAGCCTTAACGGTAAATACCCGACCATATCCCAGCAACGAACTTTAGAAATGCAATTGAACCCACAATCTTTCATCCCCGCAGCCGCACTGTTGGCTCACCCTGTTATATTAGAAAGTTTAACATTCAATAAAAATGACTAAAGTGAATCTGCCAAGCACACCGAAATTTCAAGTAATAATTGCAGCAAACTTTATATTGAAATATCTCTTCGGCCATTAAAAATTGGGTAAGTGGGCATAAATCAGACATAAAAGTGAAACCTAACATTAAAATTAATAGCGAAATTATCTGTAACAGTTAGAAGGGTTTGGATTTGTACAAGATATGAACAATGTTTGAAAAAATTTACAATGAATCTGCACAGATGGAATAATCTAATATAGAATGTTACCACACTTCATTTGTGATTGATGAGACGCACGCCTAGCTTCCCACATGTATAAAGAAATAGTAACTACCTAGTTGAAAAAGCAATCACTTCTTTCACACATTATGGATCCTATCAACTACCTAGTTATCAATTTATTGCTTATTTAAGCAAAGGTGCGGAGGGTATTGTAATCAAGCATAAGTTCAAAATTCGGATCGATAAGTTGCACACAAAAACCAATTGTTTTAAAAATGAAACACCAAGTGATTTGGTCGATCATCAGCGTCTCATTTAGCAAACACCGAACCTAATTACGTCGATATCAGCTCCTGGAAAAAGGTCACTAGAAATGGAATTAACTCTAGTATCAAAAAAGTACGGGAATAATTACTTCTTACATAATGCATTCAACAATTAAAGCTTTTTGAAAGTGTACGCACTCAATCTAGACAAAGCAACTGTAACCAAATAATCCATAAATTATAGTTGATAAATCGAAGGTTTTCTCTTACTTGCGATGTGCAACATCTGAATATTAATTTTCAATTCAATCAATTTCAATGACGGAATAGTTTCACAATTTCATTAAGTGAAATTACATCTATGTATGGAATGTAGCAACGCTATTTTAAGGTAGATAATAATTACAAACGCAACCTTTAATAGATTAGCCATTTCTGTATCGTACTATGAACGACGTACTTAAATATTTGCAAAATTAGACATCAGTCCTTACAAACAGCGTAAAAGGTTCACTAATCGAGTCTAGACAACAGATTAACTTATTTATAGTTTAATTACAGCAATACTGTTGATGCTAATGAATTAACTTTTTTATTCGTTCCTTTATTGAAGTTGTAAGTCAGTGACTAACTCTAGGTTATATATTCTGTGACATAAAAAATCTCCTTAATCGTAACCAATCCTGTGTAGTACGGTGTACAGTGACTTTATTTTAGAACAGTGACGACAATAGAGCGTAAGTCCCGCCTCCGCGCCATGTTGCGACTAAATTCAAACAGTATTAGTAAATAGTCCAGTAAAATAAGACCAAATTTAACGATTTGGATGAAATAATGGTTACAGCTTTGCAAATTTGGGAACAGGCTTGATTTGTGCTCCCTTTGAAGTATTCAAAAGTCCCCACCCGTACCCCCCCTCCGCGATAAATGGAGGGGACGAAAAAGTGTCAAAAAACAGATTTTCGTAAATAACTGAAAAAGTATCAATTTTATCAAAAACAAAAACGTTAAGAAAATTGTAGCTGACAAAATTCCGCACATTTTCGTGTTTTATTTTTGTCTCTACGACCAATAGGAGCCGAGAAAGATTTGTTTTAAAATGTTGTTTTGCGGCGAAACAGTAACACGTGCGCGCATCGCGCGTATTTCGCTTATATCTCGAGAATAGCCATTCGTAACGCAAAATACTTCAAATAAAAGTTGTAGAGAATTTAATTACGAATAATGTTCTTTTTTAAACATTTCCATACGATTAATATTGACAGAGATATAATCATTTAAACCTTTTTCTAAGACACAATCGCTGCTCGTTTTGCATAATAAAATCAATAATAAGTCGAAAACTATTGATTCTATGTACTTAGTGCATATAATAAAAGTTGTAGAGAATTAAATTCTGAATCTATATGAATACACGAAATATCATTGTGGTAATTTATATAAGGCGATAGAGGAAGAAATAATGATAAATTCTCCTCATTTTCCAGCGTTTCTTTGCAAATAGTTATGTTTTGGCTACTTGTAGACAGTAAAGTGCCTTATTAGTTTTTTAAAGATATAATGGACCTGTAAAATAAGCGCAGGCAGAAGTTCGTACGACAAACAGTTCGCTAGTTACAGCTCCTTAAAGGTATACCTACTCAAAAATTGACATTTTATTAAGAATCCCGATTTTCGCTAAAAAATGGCCGTTAAATTTTTGTTAAAATTGGTTTTATCCTATTTTCAGTACTTTATATATACTATATACAAAGGTAATACAATACAATAAATCGTTCGCAAGTTGCACTTTATTGTAAAAATACATCTTTGAAAACTATATATTTTCACAGAATTTAACTATAATGTATGTTTGTATTCAGTTTTTCTTAAATATCTTCGTTTCCATTTATTTTACGACAAACTTTTATATAAACTAATTGAAAGCTTACAAAATTTGCTATAAAAAACACTGGCGCGTATGTTTTTCTATAAACAGCGGCGAGAAACTGACGGTTGAAGATGCAGGTAATGTTTAATTTTTACAGAAATTGTATCTGTATGTATAATTGTATATGATATTTAAGCATTGTTTGTATTTTCTTCTGGAGTTTCTCCGTGTTGGTTTTTATGTAGAAAATGCCTACGTTTCGATTCCATCTATGGAATCTTTATCAAGACTTTTTTATCAATTCTGAAGTTTTCAAATTTAATTTAAGGTCTGTGGAATCGAAACGTAGGCATTTTCTACATAAAAACCAACACGGAGAAACTCCAGAAGAAAATACAAACAATATATACATCCGTGGAAACCTTAACGAAAATATTTAAGCATTGTGTATATACATACAGTTCCTAATTTTAAGTTAAATAAATAAAATGGAGTAGGTAGGTGGGAAATAAAAAAACTAGCAGATACTTAATTTTTCTTATAAAATCTAAGTTAAACTTAAAAACGTCCAAACAGGTGATAAAACATAAACACCGTTCAATATCCTAGCACTTAAAACCACATTATATTGTCTAGATTTTAACAATTTACACAAAAACTAAACCGACACTATAAGAATGTAATGCAAACTATTCAAATTTTAGTCGCAACATGGCTGCCAGGATCACAACCAATAAAAAATGAGACACCCATTGTCATCACTGTTCTAAAATAAAGTCACTGTAGTACGGTGTTATCAAGCATGGTCTAGAGAAGGTCAACAACGTCGTAGAGGAGGAAGTAGAAGGCCAAGACAGACAAATGTGGTCCAGGACCGCCATCTTCGATTGATGCTCAAGTATAAGATCAATAGCCGATCAATGGTTTCGAAACCAAGGACGCCCTTCGTACAATTTAACGTCGAATTAGAGCTTCTGGCTTGCAGTCCTATCAACTACATCTTGTGTTTCCGCTGACGGCTCGTCATCGACAGCAATGTTTGTCCATACCTTGCGACTGGATTGGGACGTGGAATGGCATAGGTGGTCTTCACTGACGAATTCCGATTTTGCTTGGGAATGCACGATGGTCAGACGTAGACCTGGAGAACTTCGCAATGTGCAGTTTTCTGTTCAGCGGCATATGCACCACACTATGGGGGTAATGGTGTGGGGTGCTTTGTTTATGGAAGCAGGTTACAGTTGGTATTCATCCGAGGCAACCGAGACCAACGTCAATATCTTGCCGTGGCGACCCAGATCTCCCGATCTTCCGCTTATCAAACATGTGTGGTACATGATGGGTAGAAGACTCAAGCAATTAGCCAATCCTCCACAGACACTAGAAGCTCTCCGGCATGAATTACAGATTGCCTGGGATGCAGTACCTCAGGAAGAAATCGATCACCTGGTGGAATCCATGCCAAGGAGGGGGCGGGAGTGTGAAACTAATTCTTTGAAATTTTAATCAATTTTTTTTTATTTTTTGACTAGTTAAACATTTCTCTTTAGTCCAAAAATTCCAACGCCTTCTTGGTGTTGCACTTTTTATGTCACAGATACGTATACATATACATACAATAGCTTCAAGAATTGGAATCAATCATATCTAAACAAAACGGCAGGCCCGGACTGGTAAGGTCGGTTGGTCGGCGATTGCCGAGGGCCCCCGGCCCAAGGGGGCCCCGGAGAGGCCCTCAAAAAATGGATATCTATTTTATGATTAGTTGCATCAGAGTAATTTGATTATTTATTTCCCAGTAATCTTACGCGTTAACAATCAATTTTAAGCACTAAGTAGTTGCCATTTGGTTTTTGTTTATGGTAGCCTACGTAGTGGCGACGGAAGAGGGGTACTGGTTGACTCATCGCGTTCTGTGCAGTGCTCATAGTCTCAAATAAAGAGCGCGTTGCGATCAAAGAACTTAAATGCAAACAAGTATTGAAGCTTTGCTGTGAAAAACCTGTAGTCTAAGAGGCGACTGCAAATTTGTGTGGGGAACAATAAAGTGGACGGTTTTTTTTCACTAATTTGTTTTTTATGATCCAAAGTATGTAATATGCTCGGTGGGCCGACCCCCACTCCTGGCGATAGCCTTGGCCGACCATTTACAACAATGCAATTTTTAATGCCTAGCCTCCCCCAAGAAGTGACCAGGTCGGCCTTGGTCTATTCGAAAGAACAAAATTCAAAATTTTCCCTTTCATAGAACCTCAGTCGGCGGAGGAAACTTTTCGGGTATTGGCTGCTGTAGCTAATTCAAAAGTTTAAATTTTATACCAGCGCGCGACCTTGAAGCTCGCCGGCTTCTGGAAATCTCCCACCACTACACTCAAATGGCGTACGGCATGCCGGCTGTGCGATTCCAAGACCGATCTGCTAAATTCGTGCGTGAGGAAAGGAATTTACAATGTTGCAAATGGTCGGCCAAGGCTATCGCCAGGGGTGGGGGTCGGTCGACCGGGCATTTTAGGCTCTCGAGATTACAATAAACAAATTAGTTTAAAAAACAACCGTCTACTCTGTCCCCAGATTTCCCCAAGTGCCTCCCACGACAATTGGTGTAATTACTCATTACCGCCAGGGACCGTGATCGGCCGACCAACGGTTTGGAGTTTAGGGCATACATATCGTAAACTGCTAAATCCCGTCCACTCGTTCCCCACACAAAGCAGTCGCCTCTTGGACTACTGGTCTTTCTTGATTGTTCACATCTAGAATGCGCGCGCAGGTCAAGTAATATAACCATAACTAACTTCTTTGTCGCGACGCTCACTCGCTCAGCCTTAGTTTTTTCTTTCTTAATTTGCTGTGTCTGCACCAAGGTATTGTAGAGCCATTTTTCTTTTTGTTATAAAATATATTTTACAATTTGTAACAATTAAATCACAATTAAAGAGAACATTGTTTTTTTCAATATGCTTGGTTTTTTATTACCGTTGTGTCCCTTTTTAATATCTACAAGGTATTACAGTAGGCTTTAGATTTTTTCTGGCTTCAACCGTGTGATTTGGTTGCCTAAAACTAAAAATATTACTCAATCTCATTTTTAAGTAATAAACCACTCTTAATTAATTAGTATACTTATTTTTTCTAGCATGGAACTAGTTTAGGTACGGTATATAAAAATTATATACCTAAGTATTTATTGTGAAAGTAAGTAAAATACAACAGAAAATGCTTACTTTTTTACTCAAGTACTTTCCGAGTGGCAAAACAGCTAAATGTGGTTTTTAGGCATGTAAGCCTAATTTTCAAAAATTACATATTCTAATATTCTACTCGCTCTAAATTCCCCGGTAGGGGCCCCTTTTGAATTTCTAGTCGAGGGCCCCCAAAGGAGCCAGTCCGGGCCTGCAAAACGCTCTACTTTTTGTACAGGTATACAGGCCCAAATGTCTTTTTTATCAAAATCTATTTACAATTTACTTTGTTCGTATGTAATTATGAAATAAATACAGAAATATAAAAGTAGAAGATAATTAATCACTTCTTAGGAATCGTTTTCGTCAAACCATATTAAAATTTGAGCATTAATTTAACGCAAGAAAAAGCACACGAAGAGTAAAATGCTTTTCACAAATACACATTCTATTAATTTAAATACATATTTAGACGTTAAATCTTGATAGACTTCCACATTGTGCAGCTATCTTAACCCCCACTACGAATACCATTTGGTTCAAAGTAAAGTTTACATAAAATACGAAATGGAGAAGAAAATTTCAGATCATGTGATTCGAGTAGTGAGGATACAATGACGAATGTAAAAGGCAATTTGGATATTAATCTATATTCAAGTAACAAAACGAAAGCATTGTTACAAAAGATTGATTTCAACTTAATGACCCAACGACAGAATTTCTAATGGAAATGAACTTTCTAAAATAAATCGTTGTTATTAACTAACAACGTTTTAGGACTAACCTTGCACTTTTAACACTTTCTGGAAATGTTACGGTACACTGTACCTATTAAAAGTAGGAGCAAAATTATAGTTTATTTGATACACAACACGTAGTAATAAATTAGTTACCCTTCAGTAACTAAAGTAAAGCTAGCTATTTTTTTGTTCTACACGACATGTTTCCACGATTTTTTAAATGAATATCTTTGATTCTTTCACCGTATTTGTGTTTCCTATTATACTATTATACTAAATCTTAAACAAAAGAGTATCTACGTCCCTCCATCGTTTGCCATTTCCAACATCCTTAGTTGAGAGACCGATTGAGATTTTTAGGTTCCTTTTTGAAGGTTTTGTAGATTTCTGTTTTTGTTATTCCATAACAAAAAAGACCTTGTGGAAAACAGTGATGATCTGTGGTTTTATCCGACATGATTACGGACGTGTTTCTCCTTTACGTGTGAACATCACAAGATGTGGAAACTAATGTGCTAAAAACTATTTGGAAGAACACATGTTAATACACCAGTTTTGCAACATCATCATTCAAAAACATACGAGATATATGGAACGACATTTTCAAAGTCTGTTAAAGATTTTATTTTTTACCCTACCTAGCAATGAGAAATCTTACAGTAAATTGAAAGAACCACTTACGCTGGGATGGATTTAACAATTGCCGGTGATGTACGTTTGTTTCTTTTTTATGCTTACAATGAACACTATTTGGTAAACAGAACTCAACCTAAATTATATTATTTTTTCTTATAGTGGTGGTTGTCTAATAAAAATTAAACATGGTTTTGAGTGCCCAATTGTGGTGATCAGGGACACAGAAGGGGCTAAACTTAAGTAAAATGCTATTTAAATTATACTAGGTGTCCACAAAGTCGAGAGCGACACATCCGATTACGAAAAGAAAAAACACGTGTTCCTTTATTTTTTTAATCAGTCATTATACATAAACATCACCCTCACCCCCTGGGGGTTGGGCAGGGGCGACTTTTGAAAACTTCTTATTATCGCGCAATAATCGAAAACCTTTTGTTAATTTTCCTCGACGATTCGCACGAATTCTTTTCTAGGACCATGTTCATTGGGTCGCCGCCATTCCATCGATTCTTTTTTGGATCATAGAAAAGAACCATGGTTTCGTTTCTGGTGACAATGGATTCCAAAATTTGTTTAGCGTCATTTCTACGCATGTTTAAAAACGAGCGCGTTAACGTTTGAGAGTCGAAAGAAGACGCGATACTCATCTTGCACTAATTTTATTCATACATGGTAATGCAGAAGTCGACGAATACATACATCAGATAAATTAGATATCACTCCTAATTGCTTTACTTTTAAACGGCGAACTTCCAACCATTTCTTCAATCATTGCAATGTTTGGTGGCGTTATGACTTTAATTGACCGACCGAAACGCTCACCATCTTCAAGGAAGTCTTGGCCCTAACAAAAATTTTTTTCCCACTTTTTAACAGTAGTTGAAGATGAAAGCGATAAATCACCATAAACCCCGTCTCACCGTTCTTTAATATGACCTTCATTTGTTCGAAAATCACCGCAAGGTACTCAAGTGCGACGAGACGGCGCAACACATACTGTGTGAATGTCCCGTACTTGTCAAATTAAGACGATCCATGTTGGGAGAATCCTGGCCGGACATGGCTAAGATTAGAGCCGCTTCCTCGTCCAGCATCCTCAGGTTTATCTCACGCGTGGGATGGCTTGAGTGACGTTGCGGGGTCGAACGACTCTAATCAGGGAGGTAGCACAAAGGGCCCGAATAGATGGCCTAGGTGCGCGTGGGCTTTCCCACCCTCCCATCGAAATCCAGAATCCGGAAGGTACTCAAGTTTTATTAGTTGCAACATTTTTACGCACTGCTCTTGATGACTCGATTACTACTAAACACTATGTAATTACAAGTCGCAGTATTTATAGTGTAGGCTTCATACATGACTCGACGAAGTTTGAACACGTATAAGCCTCCGCTTTTCTCAATGGCAAAAGATACATCATTGGCACT
This sequence comes from Pyrocoelia pectoralis, assembly GCA_036250285.1. Taxonomy (NCBI): domain Eukaryota; kingdom Metazoa; phylum Arthropoda; class Insecta; order Coleoptera; family Lampyridae; genus Pyrocoelia; species Pyrocoelia pectoralis. The sequence continues at coordinate 67,917,275 of CM070074.1, forward strand.
GTTTCTACAGACCACACCACCCTTCTCTACCATAACATTTACTAATTTTATTCCATTGAAACCACCGACGCATGTAAATTACAGGTTAATCTCGACTTCTCTTTTGATTGGTGTAACAGGAAAACATTTGTACATAACATCTCAGAACTTTATGCATCATTCAGCATCATGTTGCATAAGTTCTTCTGTTTGGAAATAAGAAAACAAAGCTTCTTTCTGGCGATCTATCTGTCTAACGCATTTTCGGGAAATGATTCTGGCTAAACGTTGAACGATGGCCACATTCGTTTAATCAATGTCACATGGTTTTCAAACCTGTGGCAAAGAAAAAGCATTCCTAGAACATTAAAAACTGTGACACCTTTTTACGATTGAAACTGGTAACACTTGGAGGACTGCTAAATATATAAGTATGGTGTTTTAAAAAGGTAGTAAGCCAATCAGATGATGCAGCTCCATTGTAGAACGTTTTTGGATGTAAATGGAAAGGCACGAACTGATCCAGTGGTTACCACGTTCATTTCCGGTTTTGAGGTCGTGAGTTTAATTTCCACAATACCTGACCTGTTCTGTATGGGGTTATTTCAGGGGTTTTTTTCTCATATATAAGCAGTTTTCGTAAATGTGATACATGGTGAATGTTGGAACAGTACCTAATGCTATATAAGTATATACTCTTGAATATAATATAAATATACTATGAATCTATATTACTGAGTCTGTGAAAATGATTGAATGAAACTTGTTGTCCCTTTCATAATGATATGAGGTAAATATGCGATAACTACATTAACATTAACATACTCTACTAGTTATAAACAATGGTTTGTGCACATGTACGCTTTTAAGTTTATCAAAAAGTTACACGCACCGGTTATTTTGCAACAGAAATGATAGTGAAAAGCATAACAAACACGTACCTACGAGAAAGTTCGCATTATGTACATAACGACAGGTTTCACTTGGGGATACGCACATTTTTTTAATAAACAAGGAATATTTAATATCGATTGCATACGTTTGATCAATGGATTCTTATGGATATGGAATCGCATTTGGAGATTTGATGTCTAGGCCATACAAATTGTTCCTTATGCAATAAGACCTAAATTAACAAATACTATAGATGCGTTCGTGATGTGTATATAAAAATAAAATGTTGAAACGAGTTAATTAGATGGATTGTGCATTTAATATAATAGGTAATATCGATAAATTGGCGAAAATGAAAACAAAGTACCTATCGCTTAAATTCATGTTCATGATACAATTAGGTAATGTTATTGGTAACGTATTTGTGTGTGGGTAATATTTAAAGTTTGTAAAGGCACTGAAAAACATGACGTGAAATAGAGTACATTTGTCTGTGATATTAATTTGTTATAACCTGTACGCCAAAAATCTGAGCACTGAAACGTAAACAACCAATTGGACGACAAAAATGTCATCCTTTTCTTTCCCACTTTTCATAATAATTGTAAGGCGTTACTGAATATGTTTTGGAAGATTTTCGGGTAACTTCTTGGCACTAATAATCGATTGATTGCACAAAAAATGTCATTTAGCTTAACAGTTAAAATATTGTAGTATCTAATGCCTAAATATCAGTAACAAACATTTAAAGATATTGTTTGTTCTAGGTATACACGACAACACTAAGCAAATGCCCTAAATATGGCAACATCATTGGATATGCATGACGGAGACTTAATTGATCTCAACGTAGGATCTCCAGTTTTTCAAAGAGCGCTTTCAGAAGGTGTCATTGAATGTACATCGGATAGTTTGTTAGACTCCGAATTGCCTATTTTAGAAAAAAAGCTACAGGTATCTGGAAAGAGTAATTCTCAGCCACCTAATACGTGTCCGTATGTTGATGTTGAGGATATTTTGATAACAATCGATGGTGATAATGAAGTAACGGAAGCGTCAACAGCGCTTTCATTATCCGAAAGTAATTCATTACCGTTCAATATTAAAAAGAACAGTATCGAGGATTTAGAAAACTTGGAAGTATTCGATATATTAACAAAGTTAGACGAACTATTAAATGAAACGCTCGCAAAATCTGATAGTACTATAGGAAACTGTGGCTTAATGCATGGCGAGTCGTCCGATACATTAAACGAATTGGAAAATAAAAGTATCGAAGATTGTTTAGAGGACCTCGATAATTATTTAAAAGAAATTGATGCAAGTAGTTCAGAGAGCCATGATAGTTCAACCGAAACGGATACACCTGGAAGCTCTGCAGAGAGTCGAACAAGTACGGTTCTTAGCTCGTCGTCACCGTTAACCGAAGAAGTTGTCGATTCAACTACTTCAGGCGGTCATGTTAATTTAGCTTATGAAGATACTGAAAATCTACTACCATTGATTAGAAGTACTCCATTAAGGGCTACGATTGCGGGTATTGGTAGACCTGCGTTACAAAGAAGTACAGTAAGGCGCCGGTCACTTGATGAATCGTCCGGTTATTGCGCATCTGTCCGGATTTCCGGAACAGCAGGTGATTTATCAACTGAGGTAGATTTAAATAGTTTACAGGAGTGTCGGTCATATCCACCTGGAGATTGTTCTACCGGAACTGTTGTGGTTGAATTTATTCATAATACTGATGACAACAATCACGAAAGTTCCTGGTTACGTACTTCCATGCGTCGCATTCGTCACTTGAGACTTCCGAGTAACGAAACACCTGGTGATACTGAAATCGTCGTTTCGGATGTCACCGAAATGGTACCTCCGCGTATTGAAGTTTCTCAATGTTATACTTCTGGTACAGAAACTACCACGACGGTGCGTCCGTTTAGTGCTCCATCTAGACTTACAAATGCCGCTACTCAATCCTCGGTAAGAACTACAAGCGACTCTCGAAGAAATACAGTAACAAGAGAACCTGGTGGTCGTAATCGTAGCACTTCACGTTCAAGAAGACAAAGAAGTTTATCTTCCAGTGAATCTAGTTTAACTTCTAGCGTCTATACCACTCCTAGTTGTACGCCCGCACCAACACCTACTAGAAATAATCAGGAAGCTACATCGACAACTAATGTTAGAAGGTAAGAAACGTTCAAGACAATATTTAACCTTTTTCACTCAATGACGTGTGTTATAAAATAATCGATTGTATACACAAGGTTCATTTACACTTTATTTTCCTTACCATATTTTTTAGTACATAATAGAAAATAATTTAAAAAAGAACTATTTTAGAAGATTTCGGAATCAAAACATCTATAATTTAAGCCGACCGCGACCTAGGAAATAATTGCTTTTGTATTCTTAGATGACCTTTATGAATATATCGTTTGTTTTTTAATTCGAATAGGTATTAAAAACTATTGATGTATCTTGGCCAAATATAAGAAAAACGTTGCTAAATTTCAATGGGGTGCTCAAAATTTGCACGATTTTGTCCTTACAGCGTGCTTATTACAAGCTGGCGCAATCAACTGTTAATTAGATCTGTTTAGCTTGATAAATAGGAACGAGTTACGAATTTCACATTGGTAGGAGTTAATCATGTATTAATATAGATCTTGTTGTATCTTTTAAATCATTCGCGAATTGGTCGCTGTTAAATTTATGTTACGGAGCGATTTAATCACTTTTACTTACGTGAAGGTTGTTTATTGTTGCTGCGTGTAATTTTTTAAAGGAAATGCTTTACATTGTTAAATTAAGGTGCCCACTATTTATGTACCGAGTCATTCAAAATTCCGATTCTTATTCGTTTACGAGTTAGTAGTTTTATTTTGTTTGCAAATGCAAACTTTTTTTTAGAGATTGTTGATTAATAGTTATTTGTGTATCAAGGTTGTAAAAGTGATCTTTTTTGGCCGAATCTAATGATTGTAGCCGAGGCGAAAGCCGAGGCTAACAAATCAGATGAGGCTAAAAAAGAACTTTTAACCGATGTGCACACAACATTTTTTAGGCGACAATCACAAAAAGATATAAACTTTAATTTAAAAATCAATTTCATAATTTTGACAGTGACAGTTACCTGACAAATAAAATCATATATTTGATTATTCATGTCACTTACAGAGTGCTTTGCTCCATCACCTGGACAACAAAAAGCGGTTGTAAAGTAAATGCGGCCGTAAAGTTGTTTATGACAGATGTTAAAAAAAAAGTTATACTTTACGGCTTTCAAAAGATACGTAAAACAACTATTTATGTAATAGCCGCCTAAAAATACTTTTTTTCGCTATCTGGTTCCCTTTATCATATTCAACATTAGACTATGGTACAAATTTGTTGGTATTTTATGTATATCGAGCAACCAAAACAGGGGGGTTTAAAATTAATTTAATTCCTGTATGTCTACTAACTTGGTACCATGAGGTGATTGAAAGTGTGGGTTGAGTGCGATAATTGGGGTACCAGTTGAGATATGACAATAAGGACGATGCGCAGGTGAAGGAGCCGGAGAAAAGGGGAAATAAAATGTTAGGGCAGGTCTGGGGGAAAGAACTTGTAGTAGTGATGTGGGAAGATGGGGTGGCTGTTCGAAAAACTAGTGAAAAGTGTTATGATGTATGGCGGTAAAAATATGGGGATGGAAAGAACGAGAGGTGTTGGAAAAGGTTGAGACAAAATATTGGAAATGGGTATTGGGCTTGGATAGGGAGACCCCGGGGTACATAGTTAACATAGTGGAAGAAGAGATGAAAGGAAAACAGATGAGAATGCAGGCGGGAAGGCTCGCGATGAGATACGATGAAGGGATGGAGAGGAGGGTCGATTCTTCAAAGCTGTTGGAATGAGGTAAAGGGATAATAAAATATGGACAGGAGGATAGGAATAGGTATTACGAAAGTGCGGATATGTTACTGTGGAGGTGCAGAAGAAAAGTGATAGAGGATGGGGTGTGAGTGCGAAAGAAAAGATAATAGAAAGGGATAGGGATTCACAGAAGCAAGAATGGAGGGGGAAAATAAAGGAGATATGGAGAAATTATGGCAGAAGGGGTACCGAGGGTCTTAGTATTAAAAAAAATAGTGATAGGGAAGTATAGGTGTGGGAAATTCGGAGAGGGACTATAAATACACGTGGGAGGATGTGAAAAGAAAGTGTAGATTGTACGGAGCGGGTTGGGAGAATATAGGGCATAGGTTAAGTTATTATAGATTGTTTTTTTTTAATTCGGGACAAAAATGTGAGGCGTAAGAGTAAATAAGTATCATTCGTTAAATATTTTTTTTCTATTTCGCGACGGTTATAGCTTTTTATCCGTACTAAAAACGATACGGAAAGAAGCTCTGTTTCCGTCATTGAATAAAGACTAGGTTTACGTACTGTTACAGGGATTTAATTTTTTTTGTAAGTTTTCAAGACTAACTGTCACCCAAACCCATTGAACTGTACGCTATACGCAACTGGAAAGGAAACGCGCATAAGTAACACTGAAGCCAAACGACTTGGTATCTCTATCTTTTTTTTTTACACGCAACGTCATACAAACGATGACACGGAGCATAAAATGCAGGTGACAGATAAAAAAAAAATATTGCAGCAGTTATCTCTCTCGGCTGCTCTTCTGCCGCAATAAGCAAAAGGCGACAGAAGTACCCATTCCGCATCTGCCTTTGTCAGCCTTCAACGCCCACAATGCATTGAAATAGCCCGTTTCCCTTCCAGTTGCTTATAGCGTACAGTTCAATGCCCAAACCATTATTATACAACTTGAAATTTTAAATTTGAATTGTCAAATGTCAAAATTGCCAACATAATTAAAAAAAATCACTAAAACAATTTTATTATGTATTATTATTTATTATTAAACATTTTCATACGAAATAGAAAAAATAGTATAAAAAACATGTGTCACAATTACTTTTTGCCGCACTCATCCCTTTGCAGACCTTTTTTCCTCGGTCTGCAAACCTGGTCTTCGTGCGGCAAAAACTTCAATTGCGACACTTGTTTTTCAATATACTATTTAAACAAATAAAGTTAATTCAATTCAATTCAATTCGAATTCATACTAACTTGGTAGGTACCAAAGCAGCTGGATCTGATGTCAGCTTTGTCTTGCCCCAATAGTACTTTTGATTACAGAGCTTCCAAAGCCAAGTAAATTTCTTACCTAGAAATAATGTCACACCTATGTTCTCAAGGGAAGGAAAGCCTGGAGATCTTGGTCGGAGTCATATTGCTCCGACTGGAAACCAAAAGGTAGACTTGTATTTGACGGAAAATTGAGTGCTGCCCCTTCGTTTGAATATAAAACCGCCTTCGAATGATGCAATGTAATTATTAAAGTATTAAACAACAGAGAAAGGAATCTACGAACTTCCGCAAATTTTAATTATTTATTACATCTCTTCAAGAATTAAAGGTGGAAATAAACAAACGTGATGGCTTTTAAGGTGTGGTGCACTTCGTTGAGACATTTCGGATGGACCGAGAAACTACACTGAGTATATGGGTCGAAGATCATTAACAAAAGACCTTATAAACATATAATTTCGTGAAATTTATGAAAAAGTAATAAATTCATAATTAACTCACACTAATTATTTCACGAGTAATATAAAAAAGTAGGTGTAACTGTAATGAATGTGAATGCAGCTCAATCTAAAATTTCGTTCTAAATTAGGAATTGCATTTAAATTAATAAAATTAATTGAATAATTCGCAGTTATAATGTAATAAAGGTAATTTACTTTAATTCTTCATTTTAAAACAAATTTCAACACTTCATTAGGAATAATTATAGTTTCTGTAATTATATTATTTTTTTAGAAAAATAAGTACCTTTAATATTAATTTTAGGCAAAACGTCAAGAGACATTCCTTATTCAGATGTTCCTTGTTTACAACTTAAAAATATTTTAAAGTCCGCACTGCTCTCGGTTTCGTCTGTACATGATCGTACTCGACCATTTTAAATGGAACACCCTATAGATTTTTATATTTTTGAAATCCATAACCTTTATTATAATTTTGCCTTATATAACTGATGGTCTATTTACACATTTAGACGTTCATTTTAAGGTTATGTAAAATCCGAAATTCACAGAACATACTTTGTTAACACTAAAACCAAGATACCGTGGGAAATTAAGACTACCTGCATTGTTTAATCTTCCGTTCCAACGCAGTATTGTTGTGCTCTTATACTGTTGCGTAGTGAGACTTCCATACTTACTTTTTTATATGAAGACAATATTATAACATGTTAAATATAATTACACAATTCAGGTCGTGACCTCTTTGCGTAAATGAATGCCAAAATGCGAATTTTGTTAGTTTGGTAACTTTCCCTCGCTAGGTTAATTGTATTGCACATACACATACTACCAAAAACTTGTGTTGGGCTGTTGGCTAAATAAACTAATTCGACTATTCTAAAATACCCAATATAAGCGCAACTAGCAAATAACAAAGATTCTTCACTTAGTAAAGTCTTACTTTGCTAACTCCTAATTTAACGAAAATTGAAATAAATATTGAAACATGTAGTCACCTACATACTCACTACGTACGTAACTACCATGTATGATTAAAAGAATATGATTAATAGAAAAAAGGTTGCGTTAACATGATGAAATGTCACGTAAGTAATCATTGGTAATCATGAAATAGGGGAAACAAGTTATTATTTATTGTATAATTGGCGATTAATTTCAGAAATTATTTAGTAAATTTCTTAAGGTATGTCAACATGATTCAACACTTTTGAACCAAATCTTGAATTTGTACCGGCACCAAATAATTTGTGGGGGTACATTGCAAATGTGCTCTTTTTCATTCCATTTTACTTACGAGGTCCATCTACAAGACCAAGGTAAACCTGATGGGCTCATTAAAGAGATGGCTTAACTAATAAAAGGTACCTACCTAGTGCATTGGAAGATCCAAAGCTGGAAAGCTCCTTCATTTTCAACAGTAAAAAAGGGATGGTTGAATTTAAATGTGGACGTACTTCTTCTGAACGACACGAAAAGCGACCAAAAAGTTACACAGTATTTTATTAAAAAATCTGTGATTAAAGGTGTATGATATACTTAAGTAATTCCATAGGCAACTCGGCCCATTTTACGTCAGGAATTTGACCTTTTTATTTTAAATATCTTTTGGAATATGCTGATTTGTTACAATGGATGAGACAAATAATTGTCTGGTTTTCGTCTTATACCGCGCCGTTATATTTGTTCCAGCCTGTGTTGAAAGGCTTGCCTTGCCTTTTAGCTTGTGAGCCAAAGCAAGGATTTTTGGGATGATTATCCTGATGGTGGTCAGCTGTTAAGTCTAGGTTTGTCAGGTCTGACTGCTGAATGTGAAACCAAAAGTTCTGACGTTTCGCAAAAGACATTGCAGCTTGCATCTTCAAAGTGATAAGAATGAAGGTTTTGATTTAATTGCCGGGTCATACATAGTATTTCCTGGGCTGCGAAAAGTATTCTTTCTTGATAATGACAAAGTAATAACTAGGTACTGTATTTTGTTTGAAGAGGACATAACCAGTTATTAATTTCAGTTGTATTTTATGGGTGGTTAACGAATAATCCCATGTTGTCGGAAGTAATGAAACTCGTATGTAATAATGACGTTTCGCAGCACTAGTCTGCTTCTTCAGATTTAATGTGAACAAAAAATTTTCTTAAAGGTAACATTGGCATTGTGTTGTGAAGATCGTTGAGATAAGATTACCAAGTTTAAGATAAATTTCCAGAAGATGATTGATTAATTATTTAAAATTTAATTCGATAATCAATAAAATATCGTCAAGCATGGCGTTCATATTGCCTATGCAATATGAACTTTAATGTAATAACTACTTTTCAAAAGGAAAGAATTATATCTTATAAGGGCACTGGGTATGCGAACGAAGGTACTTTAGAAATGGCAGAGGTAGATGATTCTTCATGAAGGATAGGAGAGTGTAGGTACATAGTTCATGTGCACGTACGATCTTGGTACTCCAGTACTTACTTGTTCCTTTCTGTCATGCCAATGTTTTCTCCCGATAATTTTTGCTTTCATTGCTCACATATTTCAACCAAAGTCACAAATACAATTTATAATAACTTGCATTATTTTCCACACTTAGTAGGTGAATCTTATAAATTCATGTTTAATAAAATTTCCGGTATCGACACGCTATTATACTATAATTTCCATTCATTATTATGTGGTTTTAGTACCAACTTTTCAAATAATATATTATTGAATATAACATTAAACTTATTATTTTATTAACCAATATACAAACGAAAACTTAGTGATTACTGATTACACTAAAATATATCTTAATCATCATCATCATTATCATCTGGTATAAACAAGGAAGAAAGTTGATAATACTCTTTTTCAGAAGCAATTTTTCTTTCTTCTGCAAGCTTTGCTTCTCGTTCAAGCCTTTTCGCAATACGCTCTTGTCTACCTTTATTTTCGAATTGTTTTAACTCTTGCTGTCGTTGAAATCCATACACAACGCCAGCAATAAGTAGACTCCATCGAAATAACTATTGACTAATGTTCATAAATTCAAATTTGATTTAGGTACTTACTTACTCTAATATGAGCTCCCACCGGCATTGGATCTGGTAGAGGTAGAACCATTTTTATGCTTATTATATAGATGAAAATGACGTTTCAATACTTAGTACAGATTGTTTTTAAGATCAATAGTGCCAACTCATGATACAATTATGTATCTGGTGCCAACTTACAGGATTTTATATCGGTTGTTTCAGAAATAATGAGACATACGAAAATTGTATTTGTTGTTAAATTTTATGAGAAAATAAGAAATAGTGGGGAAAATGCTGAGTAAGTAGGTACTTATTCTTGTCTCTACATACCTCCATATGCATTATGTCAAACAGCTCTTGTTTGATTTTATAATTCCAGAGCATCACTGATTTTTATAAAAGCGTTAGATTCCGGTTTCCAGTTTATTTAATATCCGAATTCTAAAATTGGAAAGCAATAATGTAACTAATAAGTAATAAGTAATAAGTAAATCAACGTTTTCCCTAAAATAATTAGGGAAGCAAATAATCGGATATTAAAAACTTACTATGTTGTAATCCTTATGCTGCGTCATGCAAATCACCATTCGTTATAAATACATAGCTACATAGCACTAGTTATTTACTTTAACCCTTGAAAACAAATTTATAATCAAAAGTTTAACATTATTCCTAATATGGAAGTAATTGCAATCTAAAATTTAAAGACTGCTAAATACATTAAATCTATTTTTCATTTAACGAATTTGGTTTCCTTTTTTTGTAAACCATCTCAATAAACACACTTAACATAATAGAAATATCTAAAACACACAGGATAATGTTAAAATCTGGCGCATTATGTACAGGTTTTCTTTAACTGTAAATACCAATCATCTGTGGCATTTAAAATTTGATTTTAAAATTGTATATATTGGATAAACGATTCGAAATGTTTCTGTACGATACACAATACCTAAACACTTGAAATTCTAACACTACTTACTGCAAACGAAAATCAAATGAAACGCTTTATAAAAGAGTTTTAAAATATGTATTATGGAAGCATGAATACAGTATGGTAATGAATAATTCACTGCTATAAGTTGATTTTATCTTTGGGGATTTTTTATGTTTACCTTAGCATTTTGAAAAGGGAGAAGTGGGCTAATTGTAATTCTTTTATCAACAGTTTAAATTCATTATTTTACACGTCCTATTTATTTACCTACTAACTTTTTAACATTTTTGAAATTCTCTGCAAGAATAGAATTACATATTTGACGCAATCTGTACTATACTATACCATCATTTTTTACGTACGAGGGTCACTATTTGTATGTTGAGCCTAACAATGAAAAAACAGTAATTTGTCAGAAAATTGCTTTTTTCTACAAACGTCAAAAAATGACAAGGTTTGCGCATTACTAACAATACGCGAAGTGACCCTTTTTTTCACTTTCCTACGTTACCATGACACCGTGCGCGAAATGACGACGCCGTGCGCGAAATACTTCACGCACTGGCATGTAAACTATGTGAGAGTTTTGTATTTTAACGTTAAAATAATTGTCAACTTTTTCACGTTTGTGGAAAAAATTTTGTTGGAAACTCGTGCGCGAAATACTTTGGTGATCTCGACTATTTTTTTAACTCGGCTGCGCCCCGTTAAAAAAATCAGTTCTCGATCACGAAAGTGGCATGTCGCGCACTAGATACAAAAATAACTATATTGTTTTTCGATATACTTATTATCCTTTATGATCAATACACTTTTGCATTCGTTCGAACCATTTGTACATAGCTTTTTTTCTAATCTTCTTGACACCTCCATAACATGGTAAACTGAATACAGAAAAATCTCCTCGTTTAGGCAACTGTAAAAGAACATTTACAGGATTTTTGTGAGAGTAATTAATCAGCAAGGGTAAATTGGAGTTTTTAGAAGCCACGTAAATTCATTATCATTGAAGAACATTTCTCCCATGAAGTATCTCGCACCAAAAACTTAAACATTATGCAACAATATTACTTTTCTGTAAATAATAACAAACCTAAAGGAATAATTAACAATTTCTATTGTTTTTTCCAATTATAAATCTTTAACGTTTTTAACGAAATCAAATTGAATTTTGAAATCATGCCTTGGTATGTGAAAATTTGAAAATATTGCAAAAAATTAAAACTTTAGTTTTAGCGGAAGTTAAAGAAAAAAAAATATTTTCTGGTCTTGAGATTGTTCGGTAAGCTAAAATTGACAGACGATGAAAAAATCTCATTGAAAATAAAAAAAAATCCATTTGGTGCCGATTTTTTGGCGAGCGCTGTATAACTGTAGGGGAAAAGTTATAATAAGTATTAGGGACCGGGCAGATGACGTCATTAACCTATTTTTTTACAGCTCTGAGGGCAACATTTTTTCTATTCGTAATAGCACAGCCTATGCTGTTCACATGTACAGGTTGCGCGCGTTAAGAGAATGTGAGAGTTGCATTCACAATTGTAATTTTAGCCCGCGTAAACTGAAAATACGTGTTTTAAGTTAGCGTTTTTTGCCCTCAGAGCTGTCAAAGTCAGCTGCTGCCCGCACTCTATTACAAAACCAAAATCTCAACGCAACCGCCACTGAGCGCACACCATAAGCTCAATATTATTTAAATTTCTTTTCTTGCTCGAGATCATGTGACATAACTTTATTATTTTGTGACTTATCTACTCTTTCTCAGTGGTTTTACAAAAAAAACAATCGTTTTTATAAGAGGTTTTCCTCGATCACATCTAAGATCCACGAAGAAACAAATGTCTATTACATATTACAAATTACAAATATTTTTATAAATATGACCTCCTAAATTAAGTGCATGGTCCTAGATCTTATTAAACATTAGAAAAGAAGGTCTTTGATTACATTTCTGAGAATAATCTTCAGATTGCCAGTAAAGACACCCATAATACATACATAATATATACCTAGAATGATGAAAAACAGTGGGATGTTCACAAATAAGTTTGGTATTACTTATGCATTGCATTATTAATGTTCCTAAGTTTTATATTACTTTAATGTTAAATAAATCATTCGCTTCATAAGATAAGTATTATTCAGCAAGAAGTTTTTGCAAGGTACCGTTTCTGAAACGTAGATGCCTAGTTACAAATAGAATTTGATGAGATTGAGGGTAGACGCGTAATTCTTTTGAAACATATGATGAAATCAATTAATAGTCAAGCGAGTGGAAACCACTTTTATGGCTTTTACTAAGATGCGATTAACATAGTTGAGCGCTTTTAATGTATTTGAACGCTTTCAAATCATTTCCCTTTTCGGTTGGGATACATGAATGCTGATAAAACTGAATCAAAGTAACTCCTATCGTATGTCGAAAGATCTGTATATTACAGATGACGTGCGAGATTCTCTTTTTGTAAAATGTGATTATCGGAATTGCAGTAATTATCACTTCTGACAGCAACACTCATTTGGAAATGAGAACACAACCGCATCTCCGTGATAAAGATTTTGTGAACTGGGACGAGTAATTATCGAGCCTCATTAAGTAATTTTTATTGAAAACTGAAACAGTTTCGAAGTTTATAAAGACACTTTCACATACACTTTTCCCATAGTGACTTATTACAATAGAACCCACGTGGTTGTCTTAAGTTTAACCTCGGCCCAAGAAGAACAAGCTGTAACACAATTCATTCATCACTTTCAAATCAAATTGTACACATGTCTCTAATAACTTAAAATTGTCGAGATAGTATGTTTTTAATTTCTTATAATTTGGCATATCGAAGGCGATGAAAGTGTATTCTATTCTACGTATGCATTTAATTCATATAAATTCATATGGAACATCTTAGATAATAGATCTTCTTAAGTTACAATTTCAAAATTAAAAAAAAAGACAAATAGAACAAATAGGATAATATAAAGAAATTCAATTGGTCTGAAAACAATAGACATAAGGAAATTCCTAAAATATAGAAATATGTACACATTTTTCTGCACTTTTATTCTGAGATATTCACATCAGGAATAAACACCGAAAAGTGATTTACTTTTTGAGGTAAATAAATGGGCGATAGACCAATCCTATTGGATATTTAGTAAAATTTAAGACAGCTTTGTGCATGGTTTTAATTATATAATCTTTGGTTTTAGTAATTAGATTCACTCACATCGTTCCATAAAACGAAACAAAGAAAAGATCAAGTACAATTGGTGCTGTGCCATTTGTGGATTACACTTACGCTAAATAACCTTTGTACTTAATTATGTCGAGACAAGAAGGGTTTGTGAATCAGGGGCGTAACTATCATGGTAACTATGAGCCCCGCGGAACCCGGGCCTGTGATCTATGGCACCCGGATGTTACGGCACTAATATCTCTATTTTCGTAAACATTCCTCTTAATTTCATGAAAACGTATTTAAAAAAAAATGCAAAATGTAAGTTTTATTTTCCAGCAAGTTAACAATAATGTGAAACATTCCAATTATGGAACAAAATTATGATTGGTCAAAATGGCCGCCGAAAGTTGGAATTTACGGAGTTTGTTATTTTTTATGTGTTGGTTTATAACAAATAAAGTGAAAAGTATCTAATTTCGTTTCAATTGGTGCATGTAAAAGGGTTTGATTTAATTGGACCGCTGCATTTTACTAGTCACTAATTATATAATAGTTATCTACATTTTTACGAATACATAACTATCTAGTACTAAACATAGAGTTACTAAAAAAATTAGCGATAAATCTAAATTCGTAGGATATGAAGGTAAATGAAATATAGATATTTTCGCAGATTTTCAACTTTTGCGTTGGACAAGGACAAGGACATTCTACTTTAGGAGTGAAGGGTATGACTGTTTCTCAACCGGAAATAAATAAACATCTTTTCCTGTTCTAAGACCTTATCCGGGTCGTTCAAGGTCAAACTTCTTAATTGCCTTCTGCTCTTATGCGACCATTAGGCTATAGATTTCTTGACGAATAAAAGCAATACAAGATCACTGCGGATCGCTAAAAATGGAAATACTTCATTTAGATTTTCTAGCTATTTAATTATTTAAAATGTATTCATACTTTTTGTTTAAGTTGTCATTATGTAATTCTATTTCTTCAACGTCAAGGTTTTTGGTAGTCAATTAAGTTTGGTATTACAAACTATTTATTGGTAAGGAAATGTTACAAACAACAATAAAGTGGAACAAATATAAAAAGTATTCCATTCTCAAAGAAATTGAAAGGAAAGTCACTTCCTGCTTAATTACTTCGAAATTTACGAAACGTTTCATTGTTTAGTTGTTTATGTTTGTGTACGTGTGTTATGATTTAAATGATGCCAGTTTAATGTTGTATAGACTTGGAGGACGGGTCAGCGTTCTTTACTGTAACGGTGTTCACTTCCTCTGCTCTATAAGCAAGAGGTATGATCTCTTCGCAATTCTTTTCTTTCATTACTTCTTACTTTGATCGATGATAAATTTGTTATGTACTGTGCATCACTCGGATTCCTATTAGACAAGTAAGAAAATTTTTTACATCCCAATTTTGGTTTAGGTAGTTAGACTGTGCACATCAGACATTCATTATTTTTTTGTAGTTACGGTTTTAAACGCGCTTAACTGTTATTTTACACGTGTCAATGTTTACACACGAGTTGAATAATTAAACACTCACAAAACGGATTTGTTTTTATGACACTTTTAAAAAAACAATTCAAGTATCTAATTTGCATGCACCATTACCAGATGGATTTGATTTGCAATACAAATTTTGATTGCTGTTACAAGCGAAGGTCGAATGGCTTAGCTTAGGCTTAGGTGATACGTAAGTACTGAGTACCTACCTTAAATTACATAGATATACATGTAATAGACAATTTCTCGTTGTCATATATGACTCGTTATATGTCCGCCATTTAATTGTAAATTAGTTTAGGCATACTTGCATTGAAAACAACCGTAACAACTAAATGTGAACGTAATAATATGAGAAAGTTCTGACATTTCCTACAGAATAATGTGGTCGCTATAATTTACTGACACGGTATGTCACATGAGCACTTTATAATGTAGGTATTATCAAAGATATATCGTAAAACGTAAAACTTCGCACCAGATTATACAGTGTGTCCCCGGATTGAGTTCACAATAGGTGAGATGGACCAAAAATTTTCGAATTGGTATTTCATATTTTGGGATTCCGCCCTGCTTGGCCTGAAACTTATTTTTAGTTTACTTTCGATTTGTTAAAATCAAGTAGGTCTAGCTAGGTCTTTACAGTTGAGCAAAAATTCTTTATTTGTCAATTTCGTTTCAGGTAAAGTACCTTTTCCGTTCATAGTACGCCAAAGTGTCACTAAGAAAAGTTGTTCAGAATCAAAAGTTATGGCGTTATGCAAATTTTCCGAATGAACTACAATTGAATAAAAATTTTTCGAAAATTTTCAAAGTCAACCATGTTTTGTAAAGTATGTAATTATAAATTTAAATAGAAAAATGTAAATAACTCTGTAATCATTGATTTTAGGTATAGGAACATGGTATATCAATTTAAAGGAAATTTATTTCTGCATCGAATGGAAGGATAATTAAATAGTCATTCCATTTGAAAAAATAGACTTTTTAAAGTTTTTCTATAAGTTTGGAAATAACGTCAAATAGATACGTAACCGAGGGCAATTTTTTATTATCCATTACAGACAATTGTGTCTCAATCTTTTGACATTGAGAATCTAAATCCCATTTCCCTAACTTTTACCACTTTCGACTTTCAATTTTATTTCCTAAACAAGATTTTGAAATTTTTCATTGAAAAAAAATTTTTCCTCAACAGTCGAAATTGATACGTCGATTATTTTAAGCATAGTTACTAAACATCAGAATGTGAAAAAAAATTGCCTGGTTTGTATTTAAAATAAATATGTTGATGCTCACTTCCGGTATTTTCGGAAGTGCTGCCATTTGGAAAATATTTTTATTTAATAGATTAAACACGGCATGTCGCATGTGCAAAATTTCAAATTTCGAGCTTTGATATACTTCTAACCGACGGTCACCGTGAGACACCCTGTATGTTATGTCATTTGCTCATATTATGCAATACTAATTTTGACTGATGATGAAAGTAATTCTTATTATTGTGATCTGGTTTGCAGTAATACGGAGCATATCTGCAAAGAATATGTGTGTATAACATTTTTTGCCCTGACGAAAATGCCGTGCTGGTGCTACGTTACGCCCAATGCAAAGTATGTATTCCTAATTTTTCCATTTTGTGTTCCAAAAAAGCAAGGAATTCAACGAACGTATACTTTCCTTGAAGTCTCTAAGATCAAATTGGTGTCACGCTGCCTTGCCCACAACTTTTTCTACTAAATCCAGATGCAGCCTACAGAGCGATTGAGGGCCCTAATGAGTTTGTTATGAACTGTTCGTGATTTGTTTAACAGAGATGTGACTCGCTATTGAAGCCACACATAACTCTTTAATAGCCATTTTTACTGCATAATTTAATCCACACGTATCATAGGATCTTTGCAACAATAGCTACTAAGCGAAATTAAACTTTACCTAACGTCAAGTATGGTATAATTTTACGGTGAAAAGTACATAAATATATATTGGTTATTTATTTAACAATGTAGTACAATAAATCGCATACAAGAAATAATGGCAGTATGCAGCAGATCGGCTGTTATACGTGTGGAAAATACAGAGTGTTAAAAAAAAGTGTTCGGAAATTTTAAGGCCGTATAGTATAGATCAAAATAAGTGAAAAAAGTCTAATAAACATGTGTCCGAAAACTAACCGTTTCAAAGATATAAGCTATTTCCAGAAATGTACTATCTAAGAAAATAAGAAAATAGTATGTGGTATCAAATTTATGTTTTTTATTTAAGCCGTTTTACAATAGGTGTTCTACATGTCCCCCTTCCATCTCAACACATGCTTCACATCTTCTTGTAAACGAGTTTCGCACCTTTTCAAAAATTCCCGGTTGTACTCGAATTATCTCACAGGCATGTTCTATTCGTTCTCCCAAGTGCGCTACATTATTAATTGGAGTAGAATAAACTAAACTCTTTAAATATTCGCTGCTCAATGTACTTTGTTTAAGTATTGGCGATTTGTTTTGACTGTTAATCACAGCAAACCTGATTCCATGTGTAGTAACTTGGTTTGTTTGGTTCTGTTCTGTTTTAGCTCATATCTTTGAAACGGTTAGTTTGCGGACCCATGTTTATTAGACTTTTTTCACTTATTTTGGTCTATACTATACGGCCTTAAAATTTCCGAACACTTTTTTTTAACACCCTGTATATTACATTTTCCACATTAAAATGAATTATCGCCTTGAGCGACTAAAGAAGGGGTATAGTTCAAAAATTAATATGAAAGTTGTTGGGAGAACTGGACACTGTATAAAAATGTATTACCTAGAATAGATAATTACATTGGTAGTTGTAATTATGTAAACCATTTATTTCGTTTTCTGAGTTTTAGATGAAACACGAATAAGGAATAAGAGATTTGGTTTGTTAGACGGAAGGAATAAAAACATTAAGCTATACCATAATAGAAGAATTATGGCTATACTAAATGCGATTAGAAAAATCTATTTATTTTTTTTGAAATTTAATAAAACTTTTAAATCAAATTTTATTAAAAAAAGGATGCACATATTTTTTGAATATTTAAAAAATGCAATAACGCGGAGTTTCTTATTTTAATTTGTAAAGCCAGCTGCGACAATAACATAATGACAAATTAAGAAAAATTGTGAAATATTTAGTAACGCAAGACTTTATAATAAACTATTCAATCGAATATTTGATAACATTTTCCAAATGAAAAACTCTTCTCTCACTTATAATCTCACAAGAGCATTAATTCTTTTCGGTAATTTTTTAGAGTGCACAGAAACAACGTATTAATCGTTGCGACACCGTCATAAAAAGTAAAATTTAAATTTTACTCGAAAATTTATCAAGTGTATCAAAAATATATCCATAGTGACTTGTAAATAAACGAAATATTGTGACAGCCAAAAAAATGTCGCGCCCTGGTACAGAATCTATAAGAAATATTAATGCGGAAAGAGAGGCTGCAGTGCCGAAAAACAAGAGAAGTAAACTTTCTGTATGGGGCCAGTTTTTGAACTTTTGTGAGGCTAGAAATTATACGCTGGATTATTTTATATTTTGACGTTCACCATGACAGTAAATGTCAAAAAATTATCGCCTAATAATTAACTTAAATTAACTTAAAGACGATTATCAAAAAACCTTTTTTGTTGCCTCGGAAACCATAGGTGCCTAAATAAATTTTTCTATTGGTTATAAATTAGTATCCTACGATTTTCATCGAAATACCTTGGATAAGAAATTTTTGATTTCGTAGTAAATGCGCGACGAGAATTAACGGTGAATTAACTGATAACGCGCTTTTGGGTTCAATTACAATTATTACAATTACGTTACATCTTACTGTAAAATAATACTAATATAGGTGTAACATAAATTTTAGCAAAATTTTCAAACATTAAAATTATAAAAACAATATATTGTATACATATTGTTATAAGTACATATCCTTACTAACATAAAGTGACAATTCGGTAAACAAACAACATAAATTCGCGTTTTGTTTCTAATGGTAATTTCATCTTAATGACAGCGAATAAACGAATTAGGCAGTGGATTTTTTGCCAAAACTGTTGTTACATACGTTACTACGACGTGCGTGTAACTTTATAGACAAGTTTACAACGTTGCCACTCATTTGAAATAACTACACAGAATTCTCTATGTGACACACAGACATTAGTTTATGATGGATACAAAACTAAATATTGCACATAAACGTTTGGCAACCCTTATCTCATTTTGATTTGTTACTAAAGTTCTCGCATCACTAAATTTTCTTTATTTAAAAAAATTACGTTCGTATCTATCACGTTATTTTCTCAGGGGATATATGGCAATATTTATGCGAAACTATAACATCCTAATCATGATGGACGAAATTTAACTTTTATTGTCAGTCTATAAAGTGGGAACCTAATGAAAATCATTACTGCGCTCGAATTAAGTTGCATATCCATTTGAAATTTGATCCATACAGTTAGATTTTTGTGAATATTTCAGTGCTGAAAATATTGAAGCAGGAATTGTTTTCTCGAGAGCTGCTTGGCAATTGAAATGTTAATAACATTTTTGTCTTTTGTTACGTTCAGTAACTCCCTATAGCTTGATACTTTGCCCGCCGTTTCAGAAATTTGTATTTATAGATCTACTTCTTTGAAAAAAGTGAAAAACGTATTGCTTTAATGGACAGGTTACATTATGGTAGTCATGGACGGCCCTCAGGAATGCTCAAAATTTTAGACAGTGATACCCAAAATTGTTATTTATACACGAATTACTACAAAATCAATTTTTATTTCAAAAATGTCTGATTTAAAAGTTTTTTTTGTGGTGATTCAAAAATTAAAACAAAATGTCTTATTTGCCTACTCATCCGCCTATTCGTTAGGTCTCATTTCTGCGGTTTTGTAATAAATAATTTTTAGGCAATTTTCTTAGAGTATTTTCTGACGAATCTTTCTATTTCGATGATTTACAACGTGTTTTGAAGTTTGTAAATTCCATCTGTTACATTGTCGTCATTGTATGCTAATTTCTATAATAATGTAGATGTTACAAGAATTTAACATTCCTATGTATTTACGATCATATTTTTCTAACAGATTTAATCGATAGTAAATGTAGTGTCATCTACCGCTTTGTGAGGGTTACCCTTGGTCAAAATAAGTGAATGTTAGCGTGAAGTGTTATTGGTGGAAGAAACATATGCATTTTTAATTTATAAAAGGGCACCGGTCATGTACTAAAGGTCGAAAACGAAGTGGTCGTGGATTCAGAATACTGTTGCATAAATTAAATAATCGATATACACTTTTTAGTTTTTATACATCCAAATGATAGATCTTTATTATACTACCTATACTTAACTACAGTGTATCTCACTTTACATGAAGATTATAAATAACTCTTTTATTAATAGTGCAATTAGTATAAAAATTTTACCAGTGATAAAGGCCATTAAGATGAGTCTTTTTGTAGGAATGATATTTATTGTAGAGTCAAAATCTAGACAACTATGATGAAAATAAAAACTAGCGTTTCAGGTAAAGTCAGAGTAGCGATGAAAATAGAGCAAAAAAGTGTTAAACAAAGTTATTGCTAATCACTAAAATAATCCAAATACGAAGTTTGGCTGAAAAATTTAAATTTTTTTTCTGCAAAGACTCATCTTAATGGCCTTTATCACCGGTAAAATTTTTATACTAGATAATTGCACTATTTATAAAAGAGTTATTTAGGTGTCTTCATAAAAAGTTAGACACACGGTACATAAATCTACTGGAATTGTTATAATGATTTTATAATTGTTATGTTATAAGTAGCCGACGTACAATCTTAATTGGTTTTTAACACAGCAATAAAAATTTGTTTAATCTTAAGAAGTTTAATGAGTCATACACCAGTACAGATCATCACTGTAACCGTTGTTTTACCATGCAACGCTGTAGCTAAAGATCACCGTCAAAAATTGATTGAAATTTGTCTTTCTCGCTTGTTTTGCTGCTTAAAATTAATTATTTGCCGATGGAGATCTCAATTATCACTAAGAGGGTAACGGCTTCCTTTTAAACAAGTTTTATAAATTTCCCACAATGAATAGTGTTCATACCTAAATCTTATTTTTTTTCCTTTAATTAAGTATGTATTTAAAGAGTGGTTAGTCCAAAGTGAAAGATGAAATTTTGCATTTCTGTCTAAGTAATTTTTCGCCTAAATAATCACATTTGGTTAGGTACTTTTTTTACTGTCAGGTTTAAACTAATATGAAAGAAATCGTCCAAGTTTTCCAGGTCCATGGTAGATAGTGCGAAAATATGAGTAGATATAACATTTTGAAATTTCGGAGACATTGGTGCTGTCTTCTGTTTGTTTCTCGTACTCACTTAACAATTTCATTTCTTGAATTTTTTGGTACCATGTTTGTCCTAGGTACTTGATTGTGACCTATTGAAATTGCGGTTGCGATACTTTTCACACGTTGAACATAAGACATAAGCAAGCAAAGTACTAGCTGAGTATAATGTCAATTTTTCTTCACTTATCACAACAGTCTTTTGCCCCTTAGGCGATGACATTTTGTTTCTCGATTAGATCTTGTAACTAGATCTTGTCTATTGTTGGGTAATTTTTGAAGATTGCAGAATACACTTTTTCTCGCACACCATCTGCCTATATTTGTTTCTATATCACACAGTTGTTTCCGAATTTACTTTATCAATCGTTCAGTAACATCTTTCACGGCGGAACGTTTAACAGTATTGCTTAAAAGTTTTTCGGGAAGGTACGATTATGGACGAGCACTGATCCCACTACAGTGTGTTCTGAGTCTTCTTCTTTCAGAAATGTTCCCTAACTAGAGCACGTCGATTTTTTTACGACTGAATGGTATAACATTTTTTGCTCTTGTCTATGAATACTTAAATAAATGCACTATGTGATTTTTTCAATACTACAAAATGTTTTTTTTAATGAATTAATCAAATTGCAAAATGTAAGACATTTACCTAAGGAATTCTGACATTGGATGGGTTGAGCTCTTTTTAGGGGGAACAATGCAGTTTTCAAAAGGTATACTTGAAAACGAGTTGACCACATCAAAGCAAGCATTGATTCACGGATTTAAGTTGTTCCGTAAATTGCAAAGATTTATTAATATTCCTCGAAAACCTGTTGTGCAGTGTTTTTGGGAATCATGACATCTAAGTAGAAAAATGTAATAACCTTAAACGATATTAGATTACTGTTGATCCTTTATTTTTGAGACAGGTATGCTGTTAATTTTTTGGTACTCTTAAGAAGCTTGTCTAATTGACACATTTTATCCATCTTCTCTGTCTGAGTAATTACAGCATAATTATATGCGGACGATGATGTTTATATTAACGTTATATTAAATGTTCAAGGGGGGAACAATGTATTGACATATTCGCTTACCAGATTCCATACATTTTCGACATGAGAAAGGTTAAATGACCTTGTTTCCCACGGAATAACAGCGACATCAATGATAACTGCAATGTGAGATTTAGAATTACAATTTAAATATGATTTTCTAATGTTCACAGGTAAGGTCAAATCGTAAACGGAATCTTCTTTCCAGGTGCACCGTCAAAACTAATTGTAAATGTATAGTGGATATTAACAATGGCATTGTTTTAATAGATAGATAGCCCTTTATTTTGTTATAATAAAAATCGAAACAAAAGCATTCTTATTAACTACTTAATTAAGTAAACAACCTAATTTAAATTTAAAAAAAAACTAAAAAAAACATAGCTTTCTCCTCAACTGACCCTAACTCTATTCTTGACTCTTTGGCATCAGCTTATCCCTTCGCTCCATCACCCCCTTCATCCACCCCACTCCCAGTCCGTTCCCACCTAAGATCACCTTTATTCTTCTCCCCTCTTCTCTCATCTCTTCACATTCCCTCATTAAATGCCACACACTCTCTCGTCCCTTACCGCACATTCTACACAGCCTTCTCTCGTTCTCTTCATTGCCACATCTAAACCTCGCCACCATCCTCTTCTCCTTCAACTCCATTTCTCCAATCAGATACTCGGCCTTCCCTTCTTCTATAGTTTCCTGATATCCGCCATTATATCGTCCATTACATATTCTCACTCTCCTTTCCTGAGCTTCCACATCTTTATCCTTTCTTACCAACTCATCCACCACATCTCTTCCCCCCTCTCTTCTCCCTTGTATCTCTTCCCTCGCATAACCCACTCCCTCATAGCACCGTCTTCTCTCTTCCTGCCCATACCTTATCCGTTTTTTGCCACCTCTCTCATGCACTCCTTTACTCCAACAATATCTTCCCGCTTTCTGATCATCTCCTCATATTTCACCGGATTGTTTTAATAACTAGCAATGATTTACACTTTTCCTTATCATATTACAAAACCTACGAAATCATTCTATTTAACATTTTTGCTTTAATATTCTACAACATTTACTGCATCTTAAACCTCATGGGTAATAATACAACAGGTAACAAGAGCACCAAAAAAAAGCAATTTTTGCACCTTTATGGGAATTGTTATAAACAGCTTTATATTAAGTGGGAAGTAAATTAGACATAAAAAACATTTAAGTCTTTCAATTCTTTATTATACTAACGTTTTAGAATTGATTTAATTAGTAACCCATATCAATGATTTTGCAGTGTATTTTTATTGCAAAATTATGTACCTATGGGTACCCGTAGGCCAGACAGTAACCTTGTAATTATCTTTAGCAACAATTTTACTACAATTCTACCGCAAATGGTGGTCGCTTAATATTATCTATACCTACTAATGCGGTTAGTTGTATGATGAGCAAATTGTTGATACTGTATGAGTTGGTATTGCGATGCTTACATTTATTATAATAAAATTAAGATAATTATTATACCTATTGCGTTTTATTTAAACCATGACGTACTTCTGTTGAAAATTGTGTTTCATGTATGGAATAATATTATCATCTCAAACTTCATTATGAAACCGGCGATTACAACAGATTTATTACAATACTTATTGATTACTAAATAACTTTGTATAAGTATTCAAATATTTAAACTATTACGCAGGCTTGGGCAAGTCCTCTGTACTTTAAGTCCAGATGTATTTAAATACGTACTTAAGTCCTTTTTTGTACTTAAGACTTTGTACTTACAAAAAATTCGGAGAAAAGTATTTAAGTACTTTTGTATTTACGAAAATTTGCAATAAAGTACTTGTAAGTACCATCAAGTACAACAAAGTACATTTCATGTTTGTTCTAAAAAAGCACACATTTTCGACTGCATTCGTAAGCTGAACAAAGTAAAACACAGATCCATATCAACTTCGTGTCATCCAAACATAAAATTCTTTTTAGTCAGTCATCAGCACTTGTAGACGTAGACCGCCTTTACAGTGCTTACTTAGCAACTAGCGGATACGTAACTTGCAGTGCCCGTACTTTTAATTATATTTAAGACTAATTTGAAGTGTTTTACTGGACAGACGAAATGAAACAGCCGGAAAATGGAGTACCTACACTACCTACCCATTTATTCTTCGGGGAAAATATTTTAAACCAATATTAATTATTATTTATTAACTACTTCCGAAGGTATAATTACAGCTGAGTTAGCTGAGCTACTCTGCCCTGGACCAACAAAAACTATTAGTGGCTCAAAATCAGCTAAAAATTATTAATTTTTCTACCATTTCTTAAGATTGTGTTGGTTATGTTGATTTATAATAAAAAATAAAACGAGCAGTTATTATAGTACTATCAACTATGTACTTGATGTGTACTTTCAATTGGACTTAAGTACTGTATTTGTACTTGAGGACTTGACTAATCTATACAAAATGTACTTCAAGTACATTTGGTACTTGAAGAACCTTTGGTACTTAGAACTTTGTACTTAGGACTTCAGGCCACTGTACTTGCCCAAGCCTGCTATTACGCGTTAAGGCATTGTTTCTGCGGTGGCTCTAACTCAATTACAGATGACCATTAAAAAATAGCGCCCTATATACCTACCTATACTACATATTCATAAAACGTTTGAAGTTGGTGGGGCAATATGTGGAATATATTATTAATATTATCGATCAAAGGGTCAAGGGTAATAGATTTTTGATTTACCATCTTCAAATGAACAGCCGAAGGAGATGTCTATAATAGATGTTATTTTGTTACTAATCGAACGTAGGATAGAAGTACATGACAAGAGTGACAATAGGAATAGAGAGCGATCACACGTCTTGTTGTAATCAAAAGTAGAATATACAGAGGAAAAGTCAAAATATTGGGAAATAATTTATACATGAAGCATTAAAGTTCAAAGCTCAGAGACGGACACATAACTTTAAAACGGCCCGGACTACACATACAGCCATTCAATATTGAAAGGTCGCAACGTGATACAGATACAAAATGTAGAAGAAAACAGTAGCGCTTAAATTGACAATGTACAAAGACAGAAAATTTGATGATTAACAATAAATATGGGTATGTTTTGAGCTTAAACTAATATTTCTTGGTTGAGCAGATGTATACAAATGTTAACACTATTTCACAAACTATTGGATTATATTTAACCAGATAGAATCATGACATAGAGCATTTTATGAGAGCAATCGGAATATAACATCAAATATAGGGCGTTCCATTTAAAAAAACAGGTCGGCACGGAGCCACGATTATTCGAAGCACCCTGTATGTTTATAAATATTTTACAAATATGCAATTGCTCATATCCTACAACTTTTATTTGAAACATTTTTTAATCCGTATGATATTGAATGAAATATTGAACTTCCTCTGGGCTCCCCTCAATAACGTATGCTACACATACTCTACACTACAGTGAGGAAGATGAAGTTACCAACTACACCGTCACCATTGAAATTAACATTGATTTTAAAAAATTTCGCTGATATTTTTGACTCAATTTCTCAATTTATGGGTTGCCGGCAATAGAGAAAGGCTTGTAAAGTTTATTTGCCCTATTGAGTCTGTTGCTAGGGAAATTTTGTTATCGAATGATCAATTGTGATTGCGGCCAACCATCTGCAAGCTCGTGTGGTTTCCTAAAAGTGGGCAATTATTAGATATAACAAAATAAGAAGATCCACGTGCCACAAATAAGTTCGAATTCATAGTTTTTTTTGCTCAAATAGCTACACCCTGGAGTATTATGAGGGAATCTATCGCTTGTCTAAGGGATACATGTTTACAGTTTTTGAAACTTAAGTCATTGAAGCGTCATATCGCAATTGTACAATATTTAATGATTGTCATTATTAATTATTTGTTTGTTCTACTTTTTAATATTTATCATTTTAGATCTCACGCTTATTGTTTTGAAACATATTTTGATTGCACGATACATAAATAGTAGAAATTTATTTCGGATAATTAAGATAAACGAAATAAACACGACTTAATTCAGACACAATAAGATTGTGTAAAAGTCACCTACATAACAAGTCATTCGAAAAACTTTAATCCAAAGACTTATATTATATTACCCATGCATTAACACATTCGGATTTGCGACACCTCATATCTCATTTCCTTTAAGCTTTCTTCAAATAATTTACTTAAAAAACTAATAAAACTATTATACATACCTATATCTCACACTATATTAACCTTTTTGGATGCATTGTGTTAATCAATTTTTCTATTAAAAAAATTGAGAACTTTTTTGTTCTTTTCAACAATTACAAGTAATATTTTTTCAATTTTTGGGACTAGCGTTTATTTGTCATTATTTAGTCAATTTAGAATCGAAATATCGTAATAATATTAGAATGGTGACACTTGGAGTAAAAAAATAACCAATCAAGATTGCAGAAACTGCTCAGTTTGTTGTAGTTGTTTTTACACCGAATTTAAATTATTCAACAGGTTTTTGTTCTTAGCGAAATTCAGATTTCAACAAACTGTGATCCAATATCATTCAAATATACAATTATTTCAAATACAACGCAGATTTTTATAGCTTTATTGAAATAATTGTGAATCTTGCAAAAAAATAAAACGCGAAAGATGTGAACCGCAAACAAATTGTTAGAACCCACGACAAAAAATAGACCTAAATTACTTTGGAAGTTTTCAAACAAAATTTTTTTTTTATTGTAATACGCCGAAGTGTTCAACATCACTGAAACTTTATATTGAAGTAAAAGAAATAAATAGGTCATAGACGTTTTGAAATTGGTACTTAACGATCATCATTACGTCTGTGTTCCCACTTCATTTTTTAACCACTCAAAAGACCGATTTGCAATATAAAAAAGCACGAAATTTAGTACTCAAAACTATTTGGGGTTAATTTTAATTTTTAAGAATAGGTAACAATTACTTGTAAGTTCTAACAAATTTTTTTGGATATAATTTTCATAGATAATAAACACTGCAGTGATTACATTGTATGTTGAATGAGTATTTTTGGTAGATAAAAACCCTTTACACAAGCAGTGGCGCATTTAGGATTTTTATTGGGGGGTGGGGGGGGGGGGGCTGAAATATTTTTCGTCCACAATATACTTCTGAATTGTTATTTTGCGTTGATTCACCATACCACGGTTAGTCCGAGCGCTTGTGACAGTAATTAAACTCCTTAACAATATGTAATACAAATAGAAATGAAGGAATAGATTAAAATATAGTTGATTATTTGATTTAAATAAACATAATCGACAGGCTCTCCGGTGGGTGGGGGGGGCCCCTAAAAGACGCCACTGTACACAAGTGTCGTTTTTGTAAACTCAGTAAAATATAATACAAAAGGAAATAAGTGCTTTACTTTCCTAAATTTCCATTTGCCACAATTTGTTACACAATTAAAAAAAAATACGCTCACACAATAGAGAAATTTTGTAGACAACGTTTATAATACATACCTATTCTATTACCCTAGTTGGGAGACAATGGAGTGAAGCGGTGTATAAGATTCCCAATAATGCAAATCATCAAATTTTCTTATTTGTCCTCGCCAAAATATATAGGGCTGCAAAAGTTGTATAACATCTGACAACCTTGTACAACAAGAATTGAATCCAAATTTGACTTGAAAGTTGAATTTATGGTGATGCCGAGCCTTTAGTTTAGAGGAAGTAATAAAGATTAAATTTTTTTGACGAAATAATAATTTATTGCTGCTTAACCATTCGTTTAAAATCCGTAATATTTTATAAACAAATAAATGGGCCCAAGGAGGTTCTTAACAAGTAAAATTCCGCAGGGTTCCATTAAAAAAAATTTTTTGTCTATCACAGGTTCTGTACATGTCAAAATATTATCCTGAAATGCGCCCTTAACAATAATTAACAACTAATTTTTTTGCTCTCGGTAGTATAGAAACCCGACGCACTGTTGAAGGACCCTGTATAAATAAAGATTTTGGATAACACTGTCACTGTCCAAAAATTTTAAACATCTTTGAGACAAAACCATGAGTAACGTTGTCGAACCTTGAGGCAAAACGTTTTGCATTTTTTCCAAAGAAATAATCTTATTTAAAGGTCGTTTGACACACATTCAAACTACAGGCTAATTATTACCAAAGGTTTACCTCTTAATACCCCCCAGAGTAGTTCAAAACGGCAGAAGTTTCTGCTTATTTCAGTATTCGTTGTTTTGTGTGATGCGACTATGATAATACGTATAGCATTTGTTTCGATTTTAAATGTTCAACCATAAATTAGCCTACATTTGTACACAATTATTTCGACGGAACAATAATTTTTTTTCAATCTTTTCAATATACAAAGCAATGGAAAAAATACCGTTCAAATGTGTATGTTATTAGTATAGATATTAGTGGTGCTAAACTTTTATGTTATTAATTTGTCAATACCTTGTTATTATGCAGTTTTAATGTATGCAAATAGAATACAAGTATTTTGCAAATGTTTTGCTTTGCATTTGTATCATTTCAAGGATAACAGTTTTTATTATAACTAAGTGTGGTAAATGTAAAATTCATACCACCGTACTTCCTGTATACATATTGAATAGTCATTATAAGACATAGGTATAAATCTGTTATTGCTTATTGGACGCATTTTAAGTAGTATCGCTTTGTGTGTTATTGCGTCTTCAATTTATATGTACAAATATCTTGAAGGACATTTCCAGTTTTACCTTTCGAAATTTCTAGCAACTTTTACTAATTCTTCTCAATCTATTACGATTTCGTTATTTGTTAATTACGTTTAACTTCTTAGGCTCTTAACAATGAAAAATTAGGTGGTAATTACTTTGAGCAATTTGTTTCCGATTTAGATAACAATACAATATCATTTATCCAATAATACCGCAAGCTTTATCGAAGTAAAACGACCATTTTGTCCCACAGGAGCATTAGATATCATAATTAGTTCCAAAAAAATATTTCTAGTAACGCCGCCATAATACTTTTGAAATTGCATGTAGCTAAATTCCATATAAGTAATTATAGCGTTGTTTCAAAAAAAATATTCACACAAGTTTTACCATATAGAAAAAGCTCTTGAAAATTCTCCATCAACAATAACTAGATAGTCATAGTGTCACAGTAACGTTAACCTGATAAGGAAGATTAAGAAAATGATGAAACTTTAAAGAATTTTTTCCATATCTATGGCTTTCCACCGACAACAGCATCTTATCTGATTATACAAATTTTTGAACGGAATAAATTTCTGGTGTAATTGCTGGTAAAATTGTAAGATGACCTATCCGTATAACACAAACTAGCGCCTTTTCCGTTGATCACAAAGAAAGATAATTTAAAAAAATACTAGATACAGCTACTAAAACTGCTGAAGAATTCAATGTCGAATCAAATTTTCCCGGTCAACAAATCATTTACTTACGAAGTTACGAACAACAGTAGCTAAACCAAAATAATATTTTAAAACGAATTTTTTACATTTTATATTGGATTAAATGGGCCTTCATTTTTTTTATTACCAACGTGGAGGACATTTGAGGAGGACGAAGGAGAGGACAAAAACCAACGTCAATTCCACTCAAGTGATGTTGAGGAGGATGGTCAACTTCACCCTTTTTTTGAAAACTCTTTGTTGTAGCCTTCACATCCGCTAACTTTCGACTTTTTTCCCTACTACCTTTCGTTTATAACCTATTTCACGAAATCCCAAAGGAAACTTGAAAAGAATGCAAAAGCAAAATGATCAGTTTTGGAATAAAAATATATTTCTGTAATTTTGTTACCAAGGGAATTTTGAGAGCGTTTTTCATGAATCCTGGGCGCAAATTCTCCGGAATTGTCTTGAAAAATCCGGGATGAAATACTCTAGTGGGGAAAGTCCATGAGAACATCTTATTTTCTTCTTTTTCATTTTTATTTAAAATCTCGGTAATAAAAAATACTTATAAAACACTCTGACTTAGAGGACTTGGTTTACTTCAAGAGGTGCAAAGGCGGTATTCTCATGGACTTTCCCCGCTAGAGTATTTCGTCCCAGATTTTTCAAGGCATTTCCGGAGAATTTTCATTGAGATTTGCGCCCAGGATTCATGAAAAACGCTCTCAAAATTAGAAACATCTAGTAATAATGTATGAATGTATAATGTATGTAATTTTTAAACGAGTTAATGAGTATTGTCAAGGAAGAATGATTAACTAGTTGAAATCCCTGGATTACAAAACGAACTTCGAATACCGCAGTAACGAAAGTATAAAAAAATCTAGCCTTATCAAAAAGACAAAATTTGATAATTTCGAAATTTCGCCTTTAAAGTCGAATATTTCGAAAAGTATTTGAGATATTGAAAAATTGGGACCTGATCTTGAATCAGCATAAAATTTCGCATAAGATCCATATCTTAACTCGGTTGTAGACAATACGCATCTCTTGCAACGCACGGACGCACGGACGGAATATTGATTCCAGTAACGAACGAAGTTCGTTGAAAAGTTGTAATGACTTACCTATATTTAAAATTAAAAGCTGATAATAGTTACGATTCATACAAGGAATGAATGAATAGATTTAAAATTAATCTACATTTTGAAACACAGCAATGATGAGTTAATGGGCAAAAAGTGTAGAAGTGTTCAATTAGAGTCATAATTAGAGTTTTTCTACAAGAAGCCATTTGAAATGGTCTTTGTTTTTTACACACTTCTCTTGTTTTCTTTCTTGTTTCAAATCATTGGATGTCTATATCTCCGGTCCTATACGGACTAGAAGGCTGAAACCGGGCTAGATATTAGAACTTGGTGTACATTTGAAAGTATTAAATTTTGGTGGCGATCACCCGGGCCAAACCTCAAATTTGCGCGCATTGCAATCGTTCACTGCGTGTCGTATAAAAGTTAATAATTTTGTTCTGCGCCATATTTCTTCGGTTTTATGCGGTTTCCATTTGTCATTTGTGCGTGGTTTTTCTTTGATTTTTTAGGTTAATATATTAATTATTTCGCTAGTATTGAAATAAATTATTAATAAAGAGGATAGAATTATTTTTTTTACAAAACAAGTTTTTTAAACGCACTTTCTCGTGCACTAAATAAGTGTAAAATAAATTTTTTTAAACAAGTTTTCTAATTTCTATGTTTTAATCATCTTTTATGGTTGCATTTGTAGTATTCCAAAAAAATGAACTTCAACTAGGACTGGTTTACTTTCCGCCTCTTGTTTGTCCATTTATCAACATTACAGCGAAATCCACTTCACTTGGTAGTGTCATTGGTTCATTACTGCGATGCCCATATCGGCCACACTGGACACATCGGCCAAACGTGATGTGTGGACACAACGGCCACCTTGGACGTAACGGCCACAGCTCTAGCTGGACACAACGGCCACCTTGGACACAACGGCCACTGGACACAACGGCCACACAGAATTTAGTATGCCCATATCGGCCACACTGGACACATCGGCCAAACGTGATGTGTGGACACAACGGCCACCTTGGACGTAACGGCCACAGCTCTAGCTGGACACGATGGCCACCTTGGACACTACGGCCACATACGTAGATTGACACTAAAGCGCCTAGGTTATTTGCAGATTTAGTATTTTTTTTTCAATTGATACAAAACGTAATGCTAAACGTAAACGTAGATTAACACTTAAGCGCCTAGGTTATTTGCAGATTTAGTATTTTTTTTCCTATAAATAGAAAACTACTATTATTTGTGAAATCTTTATCGCAAACATTACCTTACAATTCTGTGTGGCCGTAGTGTCCAGTGGCCGTTGTGTCCAAGGTGGCCATCGTGTCCAGCTAGAGCTGTGGCCGTTACGTCCAAGGTGGCCGTTGTGTCCACACATCACGTTTGGCCGATGTGTCCAGTGTGGCCGATATGGGCATACTAAATTCTGCGTGACCGTTGTGTCCAGTGGCCGTTGTGTCCTAGACCCCTCGAGATGCATCGAATATCATACAATTGTATGTTCGTTGCTTGTGCACTATATTCCCGTAACACACCTTTAGGCTTTAGCACTCGCGTTTCCAAAAATAGTTTTTTATCGAAGTTATTTGGTAGGGTTAAAAATTACGAAAATTGTAGGATCTAAGTAGCTTTATTTTTTTTGTAGTGGTAAGGTGTATAACACAATATTTTATTTACTTTTTTAATTAGTAGTAAGGCGTCGACATCTTGGTCATTGGTCTTTTGTCCCATTTCTAGTATCAGTGGTCCCATCGTCATATATTGCGTTCCAATTCATTACAGCTTATTAAGTACTTACGTCGATTGCTTTTAGAAAATCTAGCACGTTCGTAATTTTCGTAGGCTCCCGTACGTTCAGCTGTAGATCTGGTGCTATTTGGTAAGCTGCTCTTGTCTGAGCCAATTCCGGGCAGGTACATAAATTATGGGTGACTGTTAGCCGTTCACCACAGTACGCACACGTGGGAGGAGGTTCTCCGAGAAGAAGGTAAGTGTGTGTCCTATCCTCAGCCTTTGTAATTTGACACGTTAGTCTCGTGTTAACTTAGGTGGCGGATTCCACTTCAGCGTCCTTTCTACTGCCAACCTCAGGGCTGCTCTGAGATCTGTGGGCCTAACGTACTGCATATCCACACTATCTCCTTCCAGAGCCCGGTCTACTATAAATTGCGCCCTGGGCAAGCAGGTCTACTTGCGCCCCTTTTTCTTATTAAATTTCATATTAATTAATTTTTTTCTTGTTTATAGCGTTTTTTATGCACCAGCGCCCAGCAGTTGGCTGTGAATCACTGCCTCATGTATACCAACTTTGCAATACTGTGGGAACTGAGATTCCAATTATTCCTAGAAATCCGCAGTCACGTTTTGTACATCAATGTTTGTAGGTACTACTCTTCACCATTTGATTTCTACCACATTAATTTCTAATAACTAACGTAATTCTGAAATTAAATATGATTTGTTCTCATGTTTGACTTAACCGTTTTGGCTACATCTGAAAAAAAATTTACGTCTACTGAATTTTGCGCCCCTAAAAATTTTCCGCCCTGGGCAATTGCCCAGTGAGCCCGTTTATAGACCGGGGCCTGTCTCCTTCTGTTACACGTTTTGCTGCCGCATCCACCAACTCGTTTCTCTCTATTCCTACATGGCTGGGTATCCATACAAATGCCACTCTCTTACCGGACTCTATAATATTATTGTATAATGCCTGGATTATTTGAGCAAGAGGACCACGGGAGAAAATATCCCGTATCCCGATCAATATTAACAATATAACAATATTATTTTTCAACAGTAAAAGGCGATTGAAAATTAATAACTTTAATAGATATTCCTTTAAAATGTTAAATAGACGTGACGTATCCATTGCAATCTAAATCAGGATTCAGGACCTTTTATGATAGAGTAAATACTGTTCATCTTCGTATATGTATGTTACGCAATGTTATAGAAATATAGACGACACAGAAGTCCCGTGGGTTTCACTGCTGTTTTTATTCATACACGCAACGTTTTTCAATGTTAAGGGATTCAATGAACTTCATTATTGGTTAAATAATGGCTGCCACCCGTTGTTGTCGCTCCAAGAATCGATGTACACGCAATTTCGTACTATCCTCGCCAGGAGTGTTTACCGCTACGTCATCACATACAATCATATGGTGTAATATGAAAAACACGAATCAAAATTGTACTATATTAGTCAAATGAGAATTAAATTCTTATGCATATAAAAGAAATTAAATTCGCGTTTATAGGTTTATTCTTTCTATAACATTTGCTTATTCAATACCGTATGTCGATTTCGTCAAATGCACTGCGAATGTTCACCATCCTTATTGAATTCACTGTTTTATATGAGATGACAGTATTAATAAATTGGATAGCTAGATTCATACATTAATGACGTAGCGGTAAACACTCCTGGCGAGGATATTATGTAATCAGACATATAACTTTTAGTCGAGGAAATAAAGCACTAAAATAAGCCAAACCTACCAAATTTTTGTAGTAAGACGGATTGAGATGGGGTTTTTTGCATTCGCTTCCTAAATTTAATAGGAAACGTTGTACCTACTTTTCATCATGTTTTTTTTCGAAAGTGCATTTGTGCAGTCGAAAATGCATCCTGAAAAATGCAATTTTATAGAAAAAATTCATAACTTCTTTATAAACTTCTAGTATCGACTCAATTCGGGTTCAAGGGGGTTTTCGAGGTCGCTGATCCCGAATATAACCTCCAAATTGCCTCACCGCCCACCTGGAGCGCGGGATGGCTGAACAACGTCATCTCTGAATCTTTTTCTGAAATTCACTCTCAAATGATTCTAGACAACTCATACGAAGTTTGTTTGGGTTTCTGATTCCAAATCAGGCATCGGCAGCTGTCCCCCGCGTACCTGTTGGCCCTGTTGCCCCGCATCCGGGCATCAACATCATCATCTGAAGTTTCACTGAAGTTTCAAGACTATAGGGAACCGAAAATTGTTTCCGTGGTTTTTTGGGTAGCTTAGGTCGAATGTGGCACCGGATACTTGCTAACGGACACCTGGTGCATCACACCGCGGCGACATCAACGTCATCCTCTTTCAGGATGCATTTTCGACTGCACAAATGCAATTTCGAAAAAAAACATGATGAAAAGTAGGTACAAAGTTTCCTATTAAATTTAGGAAGCAAATGCAAAAAACCCCATCTCAATCCGTCTTACTACAAAAATTTGGTAGGTTCAGTGCTTTATTTCCTCGACTATTTCACAAAATCCCAGGTACTGCCATACTTTGGTAAATTGTTTTGCTATATGGAATATATTTTACAAGCCAAACCTTTGTTTCCAATTGTTTATGAGGAGTAAGCAATTCTCTCCCCATGACCGAGTAACTAGTAGGTAGTTATAATGATGATCTTCATTCTAATGAATGAAACTATATCCATCGATCCATTCGTGCATTATAACGTTGAAAAAGTGACAAGGGGGAAAGCAAGCATAATGGTAAAATTTATTATTCAGATTCGCATAAGAAACATTTTCAAAATCTATTACTCGTTCCGTAATAAAACAGATTAATATCACAATTTAGAAATCATTAATATTATAAACACGCAATTCTAATGAAAAGCTGGTAAGTAAGGGTTTATTTTTAATTTAACATGCAAGGATATTCGTTTTTTATTTTAATTTTGAAATGGATTTTTTTTACTTTCCTTTAATTTTAACTGCGCAGCTTATACAAATTATGTTGATACTATGCACGTATAGTACACATAATCTAGAGAAAAAAATCTATGAATCTCACACGAACTGTTCACATTGCGTGATTTGTGGTCACTACCTAAAT
Organism: Pyrocoelia pectoralis; assembly: GCA_036250285.1. Taxonomy (NCBI): domain Eukaryota; kingdom Metazoa; phylum Arthropoda; class Insecta; order Coleoptera; family Lampyridae; genus Pyrocoelia; species Pyrocoelia pectoralis. The sequence continues at coordinate 67,953,156 of CM070074.1, forward strand.
TACAAACCTTGACATAAGCCAAAATTGTTGTGCATTACTTATAGTAAAGATACAAGGAATATACCGTGTAATGTTAAATCTCGAGTGTTCTTGAAGCGATCAGGGAACAAACCCATTACCATTAATTTAATTTACATAAATAGATTTACATACGCTTTCCGCGTTATTATTATATCTTCGTGTCAAGTCAACCGAATTTAAACGGCTTTAAGTTACTTGTTAAAATTATTAGATATATAGTACCTACGATTTGATAGCATTTTCATTTTAACTGCATTTTAATACAAAGTATTAGACTCAAACTTAAGAACACAAAGCAATATTCATGTGAAAGCGTGATAGATACAAAGAAAGCAGTTTCTTAAAAAATATATGTAACAATTTTAAATTGTAGCACGTACATACCATCATGGTAACGAATTGAATTGAATTAATGTCGAGAGAGTCTTAAAATCCATTGTAGGTCCGATCGCACAAAGGGGGTAAATTGTAATAAATAAAACAACTCTAAACCTCCCCTTAGACGATGAAAATTTAAGAAAATAGTCAAACTTAGATAAAAAAATGAGTTTTCTTATGTTTTTTAGGTACTTACATAAATGTACAAAACACTAGCCCCAAATTTGGCAACACTAGCGGGAGATGACTGTCATGATTCTCCCGCTAGTAGTGTTGCCAAATTTGGGGCTAGTGTTTTGTACATTTATGTACGTAGGTACCTAAAAAACATAACAAAACCCATTTTTTCATCTAAGTCTGACTATTTTCATTAAGTTTTCATAGTCTAACTAAGGGGAGGTTTAGAGTTGTTTTATTTATTAGAGTCTTAAAAATCGTCTTGTTTCGATTTCGGATTGAGTACGCTTTATTCCGTTTTTCTTAAACACAGCCACTATTTTTTAAGGAATACTTGTTGTAAATATGTATGTAAGTATATTGATGTGTAGAGGATCATAAAATAACTTGATTTGGCTCAATTTGCTATTGCTTTTACCGAAAGCTGAAAGTTTTTTCTGACACATTTACGATTAGTTAATAATTAGTCACGGAGTAACGAAAACACGAACCTTTCGTAGTATCTAGCACTTTCACAAAGCATAGGAATAATTTTTCCATGGAAACCATCAACATGGAAGAGCAGATGGTGGCTATCAAAATATTTATCGAATCGAATTGAAATCGACAAGTTTCAGAAAAATGTCAAAACGTGTGCCTTGGAACACATTTTTTTTGCAAAACGCGATTCAGTTCAAAATAAAAAAAAAGAAAAGCTAAGCATATTTTTTCAATTCCAACTAGAACGGGGGTTGAAACGCTTTCAATATAAGACCATAAGTCATATTATCCCACGATTCGAGCACTAAGATCTGCTTCAAAAAACCTTAAGAAACGATGTTCATGGCGTTGCAATATAAAAATTTGTCCGTTTAGCTTGAGAATTGTGAACGAGATCATCGATGGCACCCCTAGAATGGTTGATTTTACATGTTTTGATAAGATTTCCAACAATTGTTGAAATTTTATATCAACGATATTTGGTAATAAAGAAAAAGTGCTTCGATCTCGAGTAAATAGCATAGATGATTGCAAAAGTATTTAAGTGCCCATAATTACGAAAATAATAATAAAGTACATAAATATAACTATCTCCGTTTGAATAACGAGTAATGTTGAAGTTCTTATCTCGTCACAAAGATAAAGGCGAAGCCTTTGTGTATTTAAGATTAAGTCACCACTGTTTACCTTTTTATGAAATTTATCCATAGCACGAGTTGCTTTTAATTTATACGATTCATATCAAAACATGATTCCAAATTACGTTCCAGTAGATTTTGATTTACCACATTTAAATCCTTGGTATTTTTCTTGGCGGTATTTTTATGTGTGATTCGAATTTATACGATGGTAATGACTTTTTTTTTTGTTTCAGACCATGTGACAGATCAAGAACAAACGATATGCCTGAAGCTGAAAGTCCTTTGGGACATTGGCCGCATAGTCTAAGTTCGATGTTAGCATGTGTGGGATGTACTGTAGGACTATTCAATATATCAAGATTTGCCATACTCTCCACACATTTTGGGGCCAATTTTATAATCCAATTTCTCTTGCTGTCGATAGTTATAGGACTGCCACTGTTTACATTACAATTATGCCTTGGTCAACAATTAGGGGCAGGAGTTATTGATATGTGGAGAATATCACCACTATTTCAAGGGGTTGGAGTTGCACTGCTTATATCACAAGCCTTTATTGGGTTGTACAGTATAATTGGCGTCTCTTGGTTGTTTGTGTATTTTAGGGATTCGTTTATAACAAAAGATGACCGGTATCGTTGGGCCGAACCATACTATTATTACAGAGGTGAGACGTTCTCTTTGTTCTTATCTAATTGTGTTTATATTAATTGATATTTCAGACTTCAATCCAAATGACAACGGTTCAAATTATAATAATGTTTGTGAAACCGTTCCTGATTACTTCAGTGGAATTGTTTTACAAAGACATCATTTAAAATCTGGAGCGTATTCTGGTACCATCAAATTTCAATTAGCTTTCAATTTGGCTGTAGTATGGATGATTGTGTTTGTATCCCTCAGCAAAGGTTTGCGTTCTTATGGAAAAGTAGTTTACGTGTTTTCCTTATTGCCGGTATTTGGGATCTTCGTAGTGAGTGCCAAAGTACTTAGTATGATCCCATCAGATTTCGTGCATGTAGTTTTTCCGGAAACATCGTGGAGTGAATTTTTCCTAAATTCTAGAGTACGTTTTATATATTCATGGTAAGTGTAGGTACTAATTGATGTTTTTACAGAGTTGGGTCGCTGCAAGTCAAGAAGTTCTTTTGACGTGGGGATTGTTGGGTGCAGCTACAATGCAAATAGCGTCACATAATAAAAATAAACATCTCCTACAACGTGATTCTAGTCTTATAGCTATTATAACATTCGCTATTTTACTATTAACTGCGTTTTTAGCAAACACTTGTGTTCAGTTATTACGTTCCAATGGTTATATTTATTTGCCAAGCTCATTTGGTAAATCAGCCTAAACTGTATTGACTTTTATTAACAGATCATTTCAGAAAAAATAAGCTCGTACACTTTTTTACAATCTTCACATTCGAATTTACCGACAAGCTTTACGACAATTCCTGTTCGATATATGCCACACCAGTCATTTATTGTTGGAGAGAGAGTTACAAAGAATGGAATCGATACGACAATGGAAAGCGGTTATCAGGTATTATTTGTTTTAACGTTAAAATAATTTAAATTTTCCTGATTTCCTCTATTGAATTTAATTCGGTATCCCTTTTGCTAAAAAGGTGGAAAACACGGCTTTTTGCGAATAGGAAGTAAAACCGTATGTTTTTTGTCGATGCGACGTTTGGCACGTCTAAAATCCCTCGCAATGGGTTCAAGCAAAATTTCAGTATTGGTTGTGATAATAAGTAAAGTAGTTGTTGTGTATAAAGGTGCTTGGAAAATGTACAGATTAGGTACCATTAAAACCTTCATACTATTCGTATCTTAGATGTAGTTTATTTTTGGGAAGCAACAAGCAACAAATAATGTTTTCTTTAGAATAGAAGACCAAATTCATTCGATGTAGATTAATTACTTATGGAGAAGTACATACTTGTGATTAATAAATTGTGATGGTTTGTATTGACTTATTAGTCATCATAATAGTTACCTACTTATCGTTTAAACTGAACAATAACCAGGGTACAGTTTTCTTTGAACTCTAACTTATTTTAGGTATCGCGATCTTACATTTGATTTCAAATTCAACATTTTTTTAATCTTTTATTGTATAAAGCATGCATTTAATCTTATTGATTTGTGTTTTCCTAAGTTGGTATGTTTTGTTGGGAAATTATAAATTCCAAAAATTTTTTATTATGCTTCTGATAAACGCACAACAAATTTTAGGGCAGATTGTAATTACTGTTTTAGTTGTGATGTTGATAATTGGGCAACATTGTATGGCAAAGTACAATAAATAAGACTGAATTAGGCTATCCTTGTCCTGGGTTCACAAACCAATGTAAACAAACGTTTCTGTAGTTCATTTATATTCTAAGGAACAAACCGTTTCTCAATGCTATTGAACAATATCAATTTCAATATCCGATTATCCTTATTTAAGACTTTGGCAGCTGCCACACATTGTTCGTACTTTCTGTTATATTTCTTGTCGTTTCTTTTCAGTTTCATCTACTCTAGTAATGTAGCATTAAATTTCAAGCCTTATAAAAATCTAAATTCCAGGGGGCAGAAGATCAGCCTAGTTAGATATCATTAGAGGTTCGAAGCTGGTCCATTTTTCTGCAAAATACGAGCTAAAAATTTAGTGTTACTGTCGAAGTTATCCGTGACTATTTTTAGCAAAACTGTTGAAAAAGTGGCACTATTGAACTGTAATGTAAATTGCCAATCTCGTCAAAGACTATTATATCTCGACGAATTTTGTTCTTTCTCTACCCAACGACTGGCACCTACCTTTAACGCATATTTTTAAGAATTAAAAAATTGTGCTATTGTCAGCATTTTGTCCGTCCGTCTGGACCTTCTTCTGCGGTTTTGAACTAAGTTTACTGCACTAGGTATAGCCTATATACCTTGGATGTGTGTCAGATAGCTAAAAAGGGAGCACCCGATGAATTATTTCCTGAACAGTTGTTTTTACAGCTGAAATGTTAATAACACTTACATGCGCAAACGGTTGACGTTAAACTTCAGTGTGCCTTTGGTGTAGAGGTAATGCACTTTCTCGTGACCCGTGCCCTTGAAGCTGCGCGAAGGCGTGACTATTTACGAGGGAGAAGGATATTCTAAGTGAAATTCCAAAAGATAAAAACATGGACTTAAGTTAGGTATATAAATGGTTACCTACACATAAATTTATTTTCAGATTGGTTTATTGTTAGCACGATTTGCGACTACTGCGACGGTATGACTCATAGGCCACGAGGAAATGCATTACCTCTACCAATTTCCACAGAAAACTATATACTGATAGATCGTACTGTATCGTTGGGATCTTAATTTAAAAAATATCTACAATACACTCTTGGCTTACGTAGTTCTCAAAATTTCAATTTTTTCCATTCAAAGCTTTCTGTTGATTTTAAAAAAATTTTTGTGATTAAATTTTAACGGATTTAAGAATTAAAACGGAATTTACAATTGTTTGTGAATCCATCAGTCTATCCGTCGGGACTTTTTTCCGTGGTTACAACAAATATTCGAGAAACTTTTTACTAATACGCTGTGATTGTCGGTTACATATCAGTTGTCCTTGTATATAGCAATGCTATGAGTTGTAATGTCGGATCATATTCAACCACAAGCAAAAGTAGCCCCAAAAAGTCGCGTTTACGTCTATCTTCATTCAGACTCGAACCTTGGCTGCCAATAAGCAAAATGATATTTATAAATTTATAATAAAACTTGCTGTCAAGTCTCCACTTATTTGCTTATAGTTCTGTGACAAGCTTCTTGTTCAAAAATGCCTTGTTACCCGCGTCCTTATACTTTTAAAGTAACTTAACTGCTCCATGGTGAAATGAAGCGTTTTTGTAGGTGTCTACTGTCGTATAAACATGGCGTCTCGTAACGAAATTTGATTCCCAAACATTTACATTAATTTCTTTGAATTAACATAAATTACTAAAAAAAAATTTTTCAGGCTCTTCGTTTGGCAACTGAGTTAGTCCCGGCTACATTTGCTGTGATGGGAACAGAAGAAATTTACCCATTTTGGGCCGTCTTATTCTATTTTATCCTAATCCTATTTGGCATAGCCCAACAACTAGCGATATGGCATTGTGTAATAACTGGTATAATGGCTATAAAAGCAAACTTATTGAAGTCATGGGAAACAACTATAACATTTTTTAGTTGTGCCTGTGGTTTCTTACTAGGACTTCCAATGGCTACGGAGGTAGGTACCTAAACTTTGTTTACGTTAATGAAGACGTTAACTTTTTTTAGTACGGCATATACATGGTATATTTTATGGATTTTACCATAGGAGGAATGTGGTGGTTAATATTAATAATATTACTGGAAATTGTTGCCGTATTCATGGTACGAGGAAGGCCTTACAGCGGAGATGCCCTAGTTAACACATTTTTTGCATCACAATCCCGCCCCTGCTTGCTTACGTGGGCTCCCGCTCTCTTATCGTTTACGTGGAATGTTATCTTACCGGTTGGATTGATGGTTTGTTGCGTGGCATTCTTTAAAAACGGAAACTTTAGAGAATTATTTGTTTGGCACCATGCCCCAAGTTTTGATTACTGGCCATTGTGGGCTAGGCAAATCGGTTCGATGCTCCAACTACTACCTGTACTTTGTGTTCCTATTGTAGCAGTTATTCAAAGCTATAGATATTTAAATAATGGACCAGCTGATATCCTAGATGTAAGTATTACGGATTGTTTGATAGTGCTTATATATTTTATTTAACTATTACTGCTTTGCAAGGAGTTGGAAGCAGAAACGTACTATGTTAGTATTAAATTGATTACATAATAAAAAACACCTTTTGTAATAACATTTTTCAGAGAGTGCAATTACTATATCGACCACCTATTGGGGAACATATGGAAGAAATTCCTGTTCAAGCAACCCCTCAAAGTACTGCTACTGCCACAACTACAGTAGGAACTGCTGTAATTGGGATTCCTGCTACTGTGGCATCCGCGGAAGATCCACCTCCAAAATACACACCCCCACCGTCATATACAACCGCAACTGGTGCCAGAATAGCAAAATTTTTACGACAAAGCATACGTAGAAGTGTTCGTAGGTTAACGAACGCTTTAGGTGAGGGTAGTTCAAGAAATCGAACAAACCCACAACCTCTTCAAATTCAAGTACCTCCCCCAGATTATACTGATGTTCTAGTGGAAATGAATCAGTCGCACAATACTAGCGGTCTGTCAACTATAAATGTTACAAGTAATAGGAATGATACAACCTTAAGTAGTTTCGGTCGTGAACTTGCTGAACATCGAAGATCCAGTTCAGGAGTACTTACAATAGCAGATGTAGCGAGTATACTGCGAAACAGTTTTAGAAGGAGTCGAATAAGGTCTGCCAACAATACGAGAAATCCAGTTACACCATGTGATAGTAATGATGCATCTATAAGTGCACAAAATTTGGTTGATTCGGCCGCTCCTATAGGCGAAACGTCTTTAGTTTTAGATAATATATCGAATGGCGAAGGTGAAGCCAAGCTTCAGTCTGATAACCTCTCAGCTGTGATATAAATTTGTTTAGATACTTATTTATTGTGTAGGTTATATATTTAAGTATGAATGTGTGAGTTTTCTTATGTAAAATATCGTATTAAAAAATAAACATCAAAGAACTGATTTTAATAATGTTCGTCATTAATGTAAATGGTGGAGACCTAACCAATAATGGGGATCAACAAAATAATATTCTGTTACGTCTCTTAATAGATAATTAAGATGCCGTTTCTTCAAACATTATCAATCATGTGGCCATTTTTATTGTTTATTGTTTGTAATTATCTTTGGGTTTATTCCACCTCCGTTGCGAAATGAAGGTAAATATCTATCGTAATAAGATGATACTATTATCTTATTTGGTTTATCGAACAGTTATGAACTACATATTTAATTATAATATGGTTTTTGAGTACAGGTTCTTGAAATTGTTAAATTATATCAAAAATAAAACTCAAGAAACAAGAAAAAGAACTAAATATATATATCTCCAAAATCAAATATAAACACAATAAAAAACACGCACAGTATAAAATAATATTTCTCTGTCCCTGCCCCACTTATAAGACAGGAAAGGCAATTCAGGTGATTTAAGACCCGTGAAAATTTACCTTACCATGAGGCCAAGAAGAAGGTGGTAATCGAGACGCCAGCACAAAGCGTATCTTACGCAGAGGCAACTACATTCACGGTTAAGCAATCGGTTAGCTTATACAAAGAGATTGTAAGACAGCTGGCACCCTTAGTTAAACGCGAGTTAGAACCTTAAGATCCGTCGTGATGGCAACATCTCGTTCCAGAGGTGTCTATTGTGGAGCTAAAACCGGCTTCAATTGAGAAGCGGAAACAATTCGATCGGACTCCTTCTTCGCGAGGAGAGGAGCCCGATTCTAGTCAATCTTCCCATGAGGGAACAAGGGGTTGTCCTAAAGGTAAACCCCGAAAAATCCGTAGCACCCGAGTGGCATTAGATTTCAAATCAAATCAACTTTACATATTTAGTAGGCAGTTGTAACCATGTTAACCTCCTTTTGCTTAACTTATGGTGACTGTGCTCAGTCTTGTTACTTAATGTTTATTTAACATCGTTATTTTTGTTTCTTCATCACATTTCCAATTTACTTAATCACTATTATTGGTTCTTTTCAAATTTTACGTCTTATATCACTGTATAGTGACCGACGGACTGGTCTGAGTATCATTACGTTCAACTCCGATTCGGGAGGTCGTGGGTTCGAATCCCATAATCCCCGACCATTCTGTATGAGGTTTTTCATACATAAGTAGCTTCATATAATGCTTGTCGTTCGCAAGGTGAATTCTGAACAGTATCCTCAGCATCCTAACTTCGTTTCTTCCTAGCTCATCCCCATTTACCCATCATTATACAAATACATATAACCATTCCCCGGCCAAAGAAGCCTTTTCCTTCTTTCCAGTATAACTGGCAAACGTGGGTTTCATTTGGTGCAGAAGATGAAGATTATTAAGCAACACGCAAATGCTACTTGTTGTGTAGTAAGTTGGTTGGAATGATGACGCATCGTAAATGCCACTAAACATAACATACACTAGCAAAGTAACAATAGGTACCTATCTCGCTTAGATTGTACGAGAATGCGTACTCGGATTCCCAATCGTCGTGGACGAATGAACTTTCCCATGGAGTGTGTAGTTATAACACATAGATACATTTTGTTGGTAATTGTATTTATATCTAGATACATAAAGAAAATGTATCTGAAGAAGGAGGTATCTATAGATACATTTTACTTTAATTTTGAGGTTTCCGCGAGTGCTGTATGAACAGCTATTCTCCTTCCGGGTTTCTCCTCGCGTAAAAGCGTTTAATTGACGACGTTTCGGCCAGATCACACAACAAGAAGACCTGAAGATGGATAGTGCGACCTGGCCGAAACGCCGTCAATTAAACGCTTTTACGCGAAGAGAAACCCGGAAGGAGAATAGCAGTTCATTTTACTTTAAGTATCTATCTGTATCTGTATCTAGATGCTGAAAAAATGATCTGTTACAACACTGAATTGCGTGGTTGACATCTAACCTCGGTACGCACACAAAGAAAGCAGGTTGCCTGCTTGCTGGTAACAAGCGCTTATAAGCGCCAATAAATAGGTGCGCTTTTAAATGCACCCGTACACAGATGAAGCAGGTCGATACCTATTGCCACCGCGGATCGGTGCCGACTTTTTACCGGAATGAAGTTTTAATTTTTGGTCGCTGGTTGCTGGTACAAACGACCCAAGTCCCACAGTAACAGTATTGTTCATGTTGCTTCCACGATTGGAATAAATTATGATATTTACCATAAACTTTTCGTTCTCGATTCACTGATGCTCACCTTGCTTGATGCGTTGCATGCGAAGAATGTTTTTCATATCAATAAAAAGTTTTCGTCTAAAGATGAAGCAGACATAATGGTAGTATGGAAATTACTTTTAAACTGGCCCAGGCGAGCCGAAAATCCGCGTTCAATGGTACTACTCAGATGGGTTGTAAGCGCTGATTTTAGGTGCCGGAAAATGACGCTGATTAACCTGCTTTCTTTGTGTGCGTACCCTTAAGGTAGTTACTAGATGGTTACCGATGTAAATATGAATTGACTTGTACCTCTTTGTTGGAGTTATCCATATACTGTAGGAGCAAAATTAAAAGATATACTGACAATGTATATTGGTTACACCCTTGTTTAAACAAGGGTTACACTTTCAAATGAATAGGACACCATTGTAAAAATCCTCGAAACCCTGGACACAGAAAAACTATCATTGGAATTTGATAAGAATAAATTATTAGACCAAAAATTAATGAATAAGAAACCCCTTTTTCCGAAAGCGACTTACGTAGGCCGTAGGTGAATAAATATTACTCTAGCAGGTAGGAACACTAAACGTAATTTTAGATTCAACAAAGCTGAAATTAGAAGTTATTACTAGTAGAAGGGATAACTGTGGGATAGGATAAGCTACAGTGACTTTATACAGTCACTGTAGGATAAGCAATAAATTGTTGTAGGTACTACAAAAACTTGAGAGTAACGATTGAAGGTTGATTTTCACTATCCATCCATCTTGACTGCGACAGGCAATCGTCTATCGGATAACCGTCAATTTTATGTTGTATTTATACTAGATCAGACAGTCACTGTTGGCCAGTGTATCCACAAATCTGAGACGGGTAGCAAGTTTTCTTCACGATGTGTAAAAATTATTCATTTTCCGAGTTAGTGGATATTGCTATGTTATTTGAAGAGAAGTCTAAAATAAAAGCAAGGATGGCAAAACAAGCAAAGAAATGGGCGCATAGAAGTTTGTTCGAAAGAAAATTTTTAATATCTATGTGAAACAACAAATCTTATAATTGTAAAAAAATGGTATCACAGAATATTTTTAGCAATTGCTACATTAATAATATCATTCCCTAGGAAATAATCGGTAGCCACAATATTTATAGAAGAGTTACTCCATTCCCCTCGTACCCATTTTGTGACGTGACGATTAATATTGTTTGCAAGCTTCCTTAAGTTATTCGTTCTAAAAATAACATCGAGCGCCTGAGGTGTTAATTCGGCCATAAGGGCCCACATAGGATTTAAGATGGATTTATGTTGTTTTATAGCAGTATCAAGGAAGCTTTTCAATTCTCCCACATCACGTTTATTTCCCCAAAACTGCTCTATAGGGTGCCAAAGCCATCGATTACCTAAAACTTACTTGTCAGAAAGAAACCTGCCATTTAGAAATTGTAACTTACTACTGGAGACCTCCTTTTCGTTATAGCAAACAATGATACTTTTGTTGCGTGCCCATATTTCATTAAAGGTTGGTCCATTACCAATCTGTAAACCACTCGGGAATAATGCCACATCGTGTAATTCATTGTGCAAAAGTTTTGTTAAGGATTCGTGTAAGCTTGTAGTAAAATCGGATGGGTAGGGAAAACGATGAAAGTCTATGATAATAATTTCTCTGGGTGCCAGTTCTGAAAATTTTCGGATTTCTCTTAAAACCGGTATTAACTTTGTAATACGTACCACGTCGTGGTTAATAAAAAAACTGAAATAGAATATTTGTAATTCTTTAGTAACAGTGACTGATCATACCCTTCTTTTCCATAATAACCAACTCTTAGATCAAGATATCGGATGCCAAACACTAATTGGGTCCAAATATTTCTATCTTGATTCATGACATAGTTCTGCAGAAAAACAACTGTCTTTGAACTTCCTGAATTATGCGTTCCAGGAATTATAACCGAACCTATCCGTTTTTTTCCAATTCGGTGACTACAAACAAGGTTAATTATTACTGGGAAACAAATATTACATCATTAATTGTACATCTATTTTTTCATTAAGCTTTAATACAACTGTGAACTGTGAGGCAAAAACTTGGCTTTAAGTGTACAGGTGTAAATACCTTCACTGTTACCTATTATCAAACATCCACGTCGGATTAATTTTAAGACATTGTACATCAATTAACATGTCTCTTTTCAATGACGCAATCCAATATGGAAAACAGTGCTGTCCGTGTTCTGCTTGGACCATATTTTCCTGATACTCCCAGTTACCGGGTAACCACGGGGAACCAAACTTAACCTTTGTTTTATAATAACCGTCTGGATACCGTCGAGCCAAAATTGAAACTCTTGGAGGCATTTCTTCCTTGTAACACCAAAATGTTCAGTTCACGTTAGGCATTCTACAATCAGTTCATCTACTTACATTGCGGTCCAATGGATTTTTGTCATATAGTGCAATCTCGTCAGGTACCATATCGTACATGGGGTCACATTTTGTTACCCAATTTAATTCTAAGTAGGTGTCTTCTAAAGATGATACTGTAAGGTGAACTTTTCCACATCTGTCTAAGTCTAAAACAGAATGTTAAGTGTTAAAATAAACCTGGTAAGTTATACCGTAAATTTCAAATAATATGACATCCAAGCACATCGTCTTTTCTATTTATTTGTTTGGAAAAAAAGCTATTTATGCACAAGAACGTTGCACACAAAAAGAGCCCCACTTGAAGGAGTGATGATTAATTAAAATTTTTTACGTTTAAAGAGTATGAGACCAATCTACGGCTTGAGATTGAAGTAAGATTGGATAAATTTTTGTAGTTACCAGATACGTCGAGTTGTATTGGAAATTACTTCAGAAGATCGGTTTCTAAGATAACACTGCTATTAAAAATCTACGTATCGTGTTGCATAATACGACCGTATATGTATAGTACATAATGAACATTGCTTTTGCACTGTGTATGATGGTGAAAGGTAAAGACCGAGGGAAACAATTTCACAAACTATTATACAAGGGTACCTGTTCACTATGAATTGATCTTTTTAAAAGGTTACATTTTACTCACCGAAAGGGGACACGGACACGTTACAATTTAAATTTATTAATTTATTTGGCAATTGATGTAAGTGACTATAATAAAATTGTTGTTCTCCTACCTGCAATATTGTTGACTTAGATTGTTGACGTTACGTATTTGTTTATTATTAGAGATAATTTAACTGTCACTGTAGCCTACTTTTGAAGTGTTAGTACGAGGATAGACCGAATAGTTTCTGCAATGAACATGATCCAAGTCAATATTCATTTTGCACTTTATTTTTTCACGTAATACCTCAAAGTTTAATGTTTTCAAAGTTGTTCGATTATCATCTGAAAGTGACTTTCTGTAGTGCCTTCAAGATCGACCAATTCTTTATCCAAGGATTTGAAATATCCATTCAGCACTTCTCTACTGAGCGGTGGCCAAGTTATTCTGCCAGACGCCGCGCCGTCTCAAAAAACGGATACTCACTTTACCATCCGATCGAAACACCATCACCTTTTAAGGGCCGATTTATACCGTTTTTGTCCACTTCAAGATATACTGGATCTTATTTATTTTTAGATAAACTGAAGGAAAACGAATGAAACTACTTTGAGTGCTTGCTCTAAATGCTCTATTTATTTGGCAGATCGTCTTACAATTGTTTTTTAATTAATAATTATGCTAATAATAGTTAAATAGCTAATAGTGTATTTCCTAACGGTGACTTCAAAAACCTTTGAATTTATATTGACGTTTTTCCGCGTTTTTCTATAACTCTTTACTAAGAACAAGGCTTGGATTGGAATGAGAAAACGTAAAAAAACAGATCACAAACAGAACATAATTTTATATTCTAATAATTGACATTTATGGTAGAAATGGTTAATAATTTTTATGTGTAAAAATATTGTTTCAAGTGTCCAAAAAAGTCTGATTTTTGATATTCAACATTATTCGAAAAACTTTTAACTTTTTATTAATGCATTATACTGCAGTTATACAGCGTGTCTCACGGTAACCACCCATTAGAATTTTTCAGAAACTATTACGATTTGAATTTTGAAAATTTGGGTGATTCTTGCGAAAATGGCTTAGCAGGACTTCAAAACAAACCACCAGTTATTAATTGTCAGTCTAACACCACTAGTGACAGTTAAATTGAATACTATTTATGAAAAAAATTGAAAACAAAAAACGCAAGAAATTGAATGACCTTATAGTTGACTACACAAAAAACAGTAGATATCTCAAAAACTAGAAGAGATAGGTATAGGGAACCATAGTACCGTTCGAAAGAGAATGAAATCTTGCATCAGACTATGACGAAACATACAGGGTGTTCCATTTGAAAAAACCAACTTATGATGATTTGAAGTTAACTAAACTCGGCATTTAATTTCCACCACCCTGTATGCAATTAAGCCACTTTGAAAGTACGGATGGGAAGCTTAGGGGTCCAGCTATCTCTCGTATCAATATGGTTCCTTCATCTTTCTTGCTGTAGAATTCACACGGTTTTAAGCTAGATACTGTTTATTTTAATTTTTATTAAAAAAATTAAATATCTCGGAAACGGTTAATTTTAGGAATAAGAAAACTTGATGAAAGTCCACCTAAAATTTTACGTAGAATCCAAAATCGGAATAATATATAGGGTGTTACATTTAAAATAACAAAGTTGGTGTCATTTCCGGAAAAACCGGAAGTGTTACGTAGACGCTATTATTTTATTTGAAGAGGCCACGCCCGAAAACCTCATCACCCAAATTTTCAAAATTCAAATCGTAATAGTTTCTGAAATATTCTAATGGGTGGTCACCGTGAGACACGCTGTATGTAAAAAATGATATAAAAAGAACTGATCTTAGCTAATTCTGATTTAAGTGATAATCGACTACAAATTCGCATATTGAACATGAATGCAATGAGTTTGGACGTTTTTTTCCAAGAAAATGGTGCATAAATAACGATTTTGGCATAGTTTAAAATCCACGTGATAGGCAAAAATGTATAACACTCACTCATTGAGCGCAAATGCAATATGCTTGCCTGTTTTATTAACGAAATTGGTTCGTAAATAATAATTTTGAGACGTTATGGTCATAACCCATATACCATATGGTAGCCTAAAATGTATGAAATTCGCTTATTGGGCAATGGGCAGCGATGCAATGCTTTTGAAAAGAAAAGAAAACAATGAAGGCACATAATAAAACCTAATTAACATTATATTAAAGATAAAATTAAATCATTTTTATCTCATCTTAATCCTTTTAAACAATTAATTGCTGTTATTTTCTAAATAATTTTGAAGGTTAAAATTGGGATGAGATCTGCAAGATAATGAAAATTATGTAAAATCATGATAAGAAAAATGAATTTGGTAGACCTGGAACTCTTGTGGCCGTTCAACTACACAACACTGAAATCACCAAAAACCACAAGTGAAACTGGCATAACCAGTTATGGTGAAAGTTTACAAGTTCTCATAAGCCTACAGGATCTGAATCATCATTATTCATCAGAAAGCGTTATGAGTTTATAAACTTTCATAACAATTGAGTTCATACTTATTATTTACTTGCTTAATAAAGGATATATTATTTTCAAGCATATATGTAGGACAAGTGCAAATTTATTCCAACGATTGTACTTGAGGTGAGCCAAATGTTCATTAACATGAACTTTGAGTGATCTTTTAGTTTGTTACGAAAATTTAGAAATCCATATAAACAAATGCTTCCCAGTGGCGTATCCAAGGGGGGGGGGGGGTAAAGGGGAATATACCCCCCCCCGCCAAGCGTTCAACCCTTCCATTCTATTTTATTCTTATTCTTATTAATCCTTAAAAAAAGACCTAGGTATCTTAGAAATTCAAGCTCACAGAACAGACTAAATGGACTGGCAATGATGTCAATTCACAGGGAACTACCCATTTCAGAAGACGAAATAATAGAGAAACTTGCATAACAGCCAAGGGGATTGGATTTTGTATTATAATAATATTTATTTTATAACTTTCTGTAAAACAAATGTTTTTTAAAATTGGTAGATCACACCGGACTTTTTATATACACTCCCAAGGCTGTAGTCTGCGTACGCCACTGATGCTTCCTGATGAATAATGATGAATCAGATCATTTAATATTATCAGAACTTGTGGACATTCACTATAACTAATTATGCCACGTTCACTTAGTAGTAGTATAAAAACAGCTCAATTATGTAAATTAGTTTTTTGGGTAACCAGATATGATTTCGCGGCCGTTTACTATAGCAGCGGCCGTTAAAGTAAATGCCACCTTGATATATTTCAATCCATCGAATCTTCAATTTTGGCCACAAAATCATATTTGGTTGCCCAAAAAATGTTGTCTATATCTTGTCCGCGAAAACCTCGTACTCGAGATTGTTCTGCTTCGGCCGAAATGGCCTCGGCGACAATTCTTCTCATCGTACGTTAAAGTGTGTTTTCGCGGCCTTGACATACAATAGTTATTTGTGTAGGTATCAAGGTTTGTAAAAGTGATCTTTTTTGGCCGAATCTGATGATTGCAGCCGAGGCTAACAAATCAGATGAGACTAAAAAAGAACTTTTAACCGAGGTGCACACAACATTTTTAGGCGACTATCACAAAAAGATATAAACTTTAATTTAAAAACCAATTTCATAATTTTGACAGTGACAGTTACCTGACAAATACAATCATAGGTATATTTGATTATTCATGTCATTTACAGAGTGCTTTGCTCCATCACCTGGACAACAAAAAGCGGTAGTAAAGTAAATGCGGCCGTAAAGTTGTTTATGACAGATGTTAAAAGAAAAGTTATACTTTACGGCTTTCAAAAGATACGTAAAACAACTATTTATGTAATAGCCGCCTAAAAATAACTATTAGCTATTCGTTGATGATGACAGGTTTACTGTTGAAACGCGTTCGATTAATAAATTTTTATTACTGTTTTTGGTGATTTCAGTGTTGTGTAATAAAAATGAACTTAATTAAATTTAAATTGCAATTCCAACTTTTGTAGATAGGTACCTATCTATGAATAATAAAAAGAAAAGACATTTTTTCCAGCAGTATTCTATGTGGTTTTGATAGCTCCTTCAGAATAATCTTTCTAGATTGACAAATTGGAATTCATTATCAAAAAAAATTATCGATTTAATATTTATTGAAAATTTACGAATAAGTATTCCACAAAGTTTTATCCACCACCTAAAATATGCGCTACACTCACACCTTCACTACAACAAATCAAATATTAATAAGAAAATGTCAATTATTAAACAAATTTCGTGTTAAGGATGATTATTACAAATGTTATAGATTCTTCAATAAAACAAAGAAGCTATACTGGAACAGAACAGAACAGAAAGTGCGCAATACATTTCACTTTTATATATTGGAGAAACATTTTAAAGATTGTCAATGTAATAAAGAAATCTAAAAAGCTTTTAAATCCAACTTTCATACTCTCCAATACCCTTTTACCGCTAATGACAATACAAAAGACGATCTAGCTTTTATAAATTAAAATGTGAAGTATTAGTATCCCATAAATTAGCATAACACTCAATTCTTGCATTTTTTCGATGCAATCAAATTAAATACCTTATAAGGGTTTGAAATTTGTAGATACATACATATATCCGTATGTATGCAATAGCTTTAATGAAAGAACAAGTTGACCTTATTACTTGCTTCACATTCTTTCTTATAATAAAAATTCAAAATTTTCACGGTCGTTTGGTGTGTATTATTACAAGATTTCTTTAGTAACATTATACGAGTAAAGATTTTTATCATAACCAACATTGCCGGAAGAAAAATATGACTTTCGCGATTTATCATTAATTTCTGTCAAAGTTTAAATTAGGTAATTCAAAATTAGTGAGGACTGTGGAGGCAAAAAACGAAAAAAATGTCACACATTAAAGTTTCTCCGATAGGTAAGTAACTACGTAGACCAACGGGACCAACAATTTAAAAAATGGTTGCAATAATTAAATGAATGAGTAACTTTGAACAAAAATCTGCGTAAAATTTGACCGCTTTAGCTGATGATGAAGATACTTTTTAAAAAGTTATAGGTAGGTACTGTTGACGAAACGTATGCAGGGCCGTTGCAAGGGTACTGGGCGCCAGGGTGTAAGAGTTAAAACAGCGCCCCCTACCCTCGCCAAAATAAATTAAATAAGATTAATATTTAATTTCATAAATTTTTGTATGTAATATTTTCAAAAAGTGCATAAAAATAAAAGAATTTTTTTAAGTAGTGCATACAGGACTGGGTAGTCACAAAATACTTGTATTGAAAATACAGTATTTGAAATACATTTGTATTTTGTATTTGACGATTTTTCCCTAAAGTATTTTGTATTTCAAATACTCTCTTATGAGTATTTTGAATTTTGCATTTGAAATACATTAATGTACCTACCTATGTGAATTCTAAGTACACATTTTCAAGAACCTACCTATAAAACTTTCCCAGAAACGTCTAACTAAATTTAGCTAAATTTCTTGTATTACTATCTCTAGATGAATCATTAAATAAATTGCATCATAAATCATTAAATCATTAAATAAATCATAAATTGAATCTAAATTGTATTTTAAAACTTTAACTGCATCCACTCTACTTTCCCATCTTGTATCTGGCAGAGGTTTTACAGTTAATGAAGAATGAAGGGCATTCTTTCTTTAAAATTTGCCAACGATATGTTGAAGCCGAAAAAAAATCATGTTTCTTTATGAGTTTCGAATTATTAGAAGCCGTGGCTCCCGGGTGTTGGGCACCCCTAACACCCCCGCTTGGAACGGCCCTGAACGTAGGTATACCTATATACTACTGGGTTGCTCTTAAAAAGCAGAATTTATGCAATGTTCAAGAGGGGTTTCCATCACCAAAAAAGCAAGGGACTACAGAATTGTAGAGATGAAACATCCACATACAATTCTGATTTAACACTGTGCGACGACTACTGCTAAACAAATTTTGTAATGACGTTTTCCGGTTTTCCTTCGGATGATGAGGTTTTTGAAGACTTGACTAAAGACTTTTAGGTATTAAATCGTAAGAATCCGAAACTCATAGAAAATAAGAATTATACATGAAATACTATACTGGCGACTCGTACCTGCATGAAATAGACGTGAGGGGCGATTTAAAATTTGCTTTTAAAATGGCTATAACAAAATAAACTAATGAAAATTTTTTCAAAGTGAGGGTTTTATTTTAAACTGTGAACATCGAAATTAAGAATGGATGGAACACAACTTCATTCATATGAAGTTGTGTCTGGCCTTGCAGTACCCCATTCTGTCAACCCAATTTTTCAACATATTTTTCATTTGTATGGGCTCCTATTTCACCAATGGCAACTTCCATTTCCAGTTTCAGGGTCTTAATCGTGTCGGGATGGTTGGTGTAGCACCTGCCCTTAATGGTTTCCCACAGAAAATAGTTCAACGGCGTCAAATTGCAGCTCCGAGACGGCCAATTCACATCAGCATTTCGGCTGATTATACGATTTTCGAAGACAGTGCGCAAAAGATCAATTGTACCTTGGCTTTAGTTATTACACTAATTGAACTTTGTACGCCGTCATACCGAGGGCTTTATGCAAAATTCTTCTTAGAGAAGTACCAGAAATTTCTAATTCCTGAGAACGATGACGATTGTTCACGCACACTCTCAGCAACAGCTGCAATGTTTTCGGCCGCACTGGACGAGAACGGGAACAAGTTGTTTTGTCCAATAACCATCCAGTTTCACGAACTCACTTCACAAAATTGATCCAAGAACTGCCTTGAAGGCACTTGATTTTCATGAAAGTTTTCTCGTAAATTTCTTACAGTTTAGGTTGAAGACTCACCACTTTAGAAGTAAGTTTTCAATTTTTCCCAATTTTGTTCAAGCGTGTAGCGACCCATTTCGTAAACTTCAATTATTAAACTAAATTTTGTGGCATAACAAATATGTCATAATGCCTGTAAAACTTAAAAAAACCGGTAGTTGAAAACGCAAACGCTACATGACTCACTCCGGTACTTTCAGTTTACCTTAGTGTCTGTCTGTGTCATGTTTAATGGACTTTTAAGCTTGCTATATTTTGTCTATAATTGAAATCTCTTTTGAATGTAATAAACAACAATAATTATGTGAAGTGAATACTATTTGAGATCTGTTCTCATCTTAAAAGTAAATAGATAGAATACGGCCAAAAAAAGATAATATAGGTACCTAAATGTCCTCAAAATACGCATTTTAAAGATTTTCTCTCCCTAGAATGTTTAATTACAATACAGAGACGGTTCAAGGCTTTATATAATCTGGAATGATTGTATATTTTGGTACACAACATACTTTTGCTCAATTTTTCTGATTCTGATTAAATGTATACACTGCGATTACAAAGGTTAACAGCCCAACCACGTTTTTAACTACTTAGATCTTCCTTTGAAGAAAACGTAATAAACGCATAACCGGTTGAACCGATAGTACGAATTGACAGTAAAAAAAACTACTTTTGAAGAAGCCAAATTTGTTTTTGCGAGTTTATGTCGATAGTTTTCTATTAGCGGTAAAGATTTGGAGAAAATCCTTGAAATTAAAGTAAGCAGGTAGCTAATTTCTTATTACCTATCTATAATTATATACCTATTAAGTGTTCACCTATATTCAAGAAAAAATGTGAACCATTTTGATTAGATTTTGACTCACCTGTATTATAAGTTTGACTTGTAAAACCAGGTAATGAATTGACAACATGGAAAAACAAAAAAATATATAAACATAATTCAGTTAACATTTTCTTTGTTCGCGAAACACTAACTATTCACGGACCTAATGATTCATCAAATTAAGCATTTCATTCTGCAGTTTTTAACACAGCACAAAAACAATCTGCAAATTGTTGAAGTAGACTAAGCGTAATTTGTTGGTGTTAACGCTCTGGCAATCATTTCCAACTCTACTATGTTAATGAACAAATCAAAATGTAAATTAGGTAACAATAAAACACCGACAGTGAAGAGTTAAAACGTATCACGTCACAGAGCTTACTGTCCTTCTCTTTACTTTATATATCAGTTATTACTTAACACTATATTCGTCATGTTCTCTACTTGCTTATAAATTTCATAATTCGTGTTGATAATTTCTTGTTATTGAACTGAGGTTTATCAAAGTCAATGACGACTAATTTTATACTGCCAATTTTATATTGTATGTGTGTAAAAATGAATGCATTGTGTATGAATTTCTTACAAATTAAATAATTTTGTAGCATTAACTATAATGAATGAATGAAAATAAAGAAAAATAAGTAAATTGAAGTAGGTAAATGAAAACCATGTCAGTTGGCAATTTTACAAGTAATCTAACTTCTTTTCACATTCGTCATTGTGGGTTATCACTATTTTATTTATCTAAATAAATTCATTGGATAAAATTAACTCAACATTTTGGCAAACGTAGCTTTATCTATAAATAATTAAACTATGTATTAGGATTATTTTCGCAAAAGAAATTAATATCGATTGTTTTACATTTACATCGTTTGTGTGAAATGAATCTTCTCTTCTTCATCTATTTGCTGTTCGAAATTCTTACGCGCACTTCTTGCCTCAACCGTTGAGTGAATTTTTCACTCAACGCCTCAACAGAACGTTCTTCCAGTCATTAACAGTCCATTTTTGAAGATATGCAAACCGTGTGATTTAGTATAAGTAACTGATTCTTCATTTAAAGCGTTTTTCGACTGCTCGAAGAGTTCGAATTTGTCCAGTATCATGTTCGTGTTTCAGAGAGCACTTTACCTCAAAAACTGTAATCTTCTGTAATCTGTGATCTAGTAAGTAACTCATGGGTCTTCCAGCAACTCAAAGAGATTCGAATTTGTCCAGTAAAATAATGGATCATGTTCAGGTTTCAGAGAGCACATTACCTCAAAAAACTGTAATCTCTTTCACCAGTGCGCGATTTTCGCCCTTCGCGAGTGAGAACTTGTCTAGCCATGCGCCCGACCGTACAGTGATTTTCATTGTCAGTAGTCAAATACTCGTAAGAGTTACAACTGATAAGAAAAAAACTTATTTGCACAAATTAACATCAGCGACGTACAAGTGATTTTTCAAGAAGACAGCAAACATTATTTTTGTTATATTTTTATTTTAAATTTCTATACCTAACGTTTGTCGACCTAGCTTCTTTAACCTTTGTTTCCAATAAAAAAGTTCTAAAATTCGCAGTAGCGACACAAAAAACTTTTAATTTTTAAATATAGCAAACTCTGACAAAAATCAAAAACTTAGAAGTGTTAATGCACCTTCAACATATTACAAAAGTAGTTACATTAGCAAATAAGCAAAATATACAAAATAAGTACTAAAAACATAACACACAAGAAAATGTTGGGCTACAGTAAAACAGCCACGTTCAATCATATGACATCGATTTCAAATTTGACTGACGTCTTTTTGTTTTTCCTGGTAGCATCATTTTTATGTCAAACTTTTCCTCGGGAAATTAATTTCTACATCGTGTTCAAGAACTTTCTCTTTAGCAATTTGTCTTATATGAACGCTCCTTTTTGTTTTGAAATCAACTATGAATTCAACTTCCGTGGTCTAGAGAAAAATGCTTTGATACCCGAGGTGCTGAATTATTAACACCACTCGTTTCTTAGAAATTGCCAATGTATTCACGATCATTTATCGACAGGAGCACTATGCACATTATTAGTTTCCGACACTTTCGTTCGATAAGATATGCCTGAAATTTATTATTTTTTGTTATATAGGTACATAATGTTTTAACAAAATATTCGATTCGATACCTAACTAATTTATTTATTAACAATTTATTATCCTCCATACAATTCCCCTACCACTTTCCTTCTATTTAACACCCTCCTTCATTCAGTCTTCTCCTTCCCCTCTTTCCCTTAGTACGTGCTTCCTTTTTCTCCCTTCCCTCCGCAGCTTCGAAATGTAGATATTACAGACCTTATTGTTACGACATCTTATGGGTCATCTATTAAGATAAGCACTAAACGGCCAATAATGCTTATTAATGTTTGTAAAATTTTGGTCTTCAAAGAGAAGGCAGTTGAACTTACATCGAACAGTTACACAACCTCCTTGCTATTATAGATAAATACACAGTAACAAAGCTGACCATTACTATAGTAAAAATGGCATAAATAAAAAATACCCTACGAAATATATATGCAGATAATCGCGTTATAGGGAAATAGGGAAAACAACATCGGAATCATTTATCACCGACAGGGAAACAAGGATACCGTCTTCCTCTCATCTACAAAATGTATTTAAATGACGGAATGACGCCATTGGATACATAAAAGTAGATGGAGAAAAACATTAAACTAACACTTTTACAAAGCACGCAGTTTTCTTTTAGTAAGCCATTTCACATAACTATTTTTGATTAATTGATTCTACATGACAATTTATCGTAAAAACGAATTTGAAGAACAAATTAAAAAATATCTTTACTTTTTTCCATATTTTCTAATTTTCTGTTGTTTGCTTCTATAGATACACTAATTGCGGTATTCCCAAGAAAAAAGTCAGTTGCCACGATATTAACAACGTCACTCCAATTAAACTTTGTTAACCATACATTTAAATTTGGATTGACTTCATCGGCCATATAACGTAAACCTTTATCCAAATTATTAATTATATAATCTAGATTTGGAGTTAATTCTGCCATTAGTGCACAAAAGGGAGATTGTGGATGAACATGGTCATTCTTTACCTTATCCAAATAATTCCTTAAATCATCAACATTCGTTGTATCTCCCCACTTCTGATTAATGTTATACCATAACCAATCATGCTCTACAATCACAATGAAGTAATCAGCAGTAGGGAATAAGTGTTATAGGTATACTTACCTTTTACTAAGTCTTCGTTATTATAACTTATAATCAAATTTCTTCCCGTTTGCCAAATTTCTTCAAGTTTTGGGCCATCCGTGCTATAGAAGTAACTTCGTGGTAAGATGAATTCCCCTAAAATTTCTTGCAGCAAATTTAATATTAGACTGTGTTCCTTATTCAAAAAATTAGGCGGATGTTCAAACTTGTTCATGTGCAGTATTACTACCTCCTTTGGCGAAAGTTTAAGAAATTGGGCAAGATGTTGCAATTCCTCTCGCATTTTGCTGCACTTAAATAGACCGTGATTTATCCATTCTCTACATAAATTTATGTACTCAATACATCAATTAAGGGAAAATAGTTAATAGTTAATATACCTAACACACAAATAATAAATATGTCTTACATTGTAGTTTCTGAGTAATATATTCCTACTCTGATGTCAAAATATCTGATTCCAGACACCAACTGTCCCCAAAGATTGTAGTCCTGAGTCAGTAAAAATTGTTCGATTAATGAAATATAATTAGACGTCCAAGCACCTGAGTCGTGAGTGCCTGGAATCATCATACTACCTATTCTTAACTGCCCATAGCTGAAAAAAATATATAAGTAGGTGAATATTATTGCAAAATCAAACTTTGCCATCCACGATGGTTCAATTTTGAGGCAGTCTTCATCTAATATTTCATTTCTATATTCAGATTGAATCCAAAATGGAAAACAATGGCTTCCTAAAAGTGGATTAGTATCATTTCTGTTCCAATTCCCAGGAAATCGTGGGTGCCCAAATGTTATATTTGTTAGCACATATCCTTCTAATTTCCCATATGTAAAAATTCTATGTAAAGTTTTTTCAGGTCCCTAAAATGTACATATCGTGGGTGTGATTAATTAATGTTTTAGCAGAAACTTACCTCATTCGATTTATACTTAATTGTTAATACATCCGGCACTGTTATACAGTACGTTGTAAAATCCCAATTGTATTCCAAATAGTTGGTCACTGCGTTTACAGTTAAAAAAATGGTACCACACCTTTTGCCTGTTGGTGTAAAACTAGGAATTAGTGTCAATTTCAAGCAATCGAAAAAAAAACTCGCCAACTGCATTTTGTAGTAAAATACTGAGCAGCAGGAAGCACAAGTAAATCCGCATTTTAAGCAGGTCAATATTCAATTCAAACTAATCACCGAATCTGATTTTATTAAACAAGTGATATCAAATTATCAATTAAAATGTGTACTTATACATTTTTCGTAATCATACAATTGTGTAAATAATGTTTGCTTTAATTATTTACGCTAACGTCGTTTTGGAGTAAACGATTTCGCACACTGTTTATACATCAAAATAAAAGTAGGCAGGGGAAAAGAAACACTGGGGAAGAATATAATAATATAATACGATAAAAAAAGGTCATAATGTACAAACACGAATTCGCATTATCTATAGGTTTCCACTTTGGATAGCAATAAAAGGGATCGTTCAAAACACAAAAGTGGTGGGAAATTGAGATGGAAGGGAAGCGATGCCCACGAAGCTGTTTCAACTAAGAGGTGATGAAACGAAATAAAATTAACAATAACTGAATAAGCGCAAAAATAAAATAGAAATCTTGTTTAAAGTCCTCCCTTTGAGTGAAGGGTGAAAAAATACTTTCCAAAATTAGGTATTTCTCTCAATTATTCATTTTTTATTACTGGACACTATGAAATAAATATTTGACAGTGGTATTTTTACTTGCTTAATATATGCTCAATTTTGGCTATCAATCGGTCAAGGGTTAACAAATAATGAACTTCAATGCTCGGCACTTTCTAGAAATAACATCATTGGGAAACACTTCCATAATTTGTAAGCGAGGAGAGATTGTATCTAAGATACAAGTTGGTTTTTTACTAAGAATTTTTATACACAGTCGCAATTCCATGCGTGTTTCATATTGTTGCACTAGCTATTTCTATTTTTATTTATTGTAGAACTTCGACACGTGTATTTAAATCGTAGGTCACGTGGTGATAAAATTTGGGAATCTGGGTTTTGAATTCAATCACTTACACTCTGTAAAATGATAGTTGATGAGTGGCACGAAATGCACTGTCTATCCTACAAATTCGCTGACGCTGAAACTGCTGCTGGAGATGTGACATTTCTGGAAAGGAAAACAAGAAAGAAAATTGGTAATTAAGTACATGGGTAATAAGTATGTTTTTCCTATAAAACTGTTAAATTTCTGGTAAAGGAGTTCTTAGCATAATAATTTGCATACAAAAAAGTGTTGCGCTAGATGGGTCTCCAGTTTTATCATTGAAGGATGAGTTTACTGCTAACAAGTTATCATGAAGAATACGATGGAGAATATGGAACCTATTGCAACATTAGGCTTATCCTATTCAATAAATGAAACATCACGGTCCTGAATTACGCAAGATAAGTTAGTTTTGAAAAAGCACCAAGTCTTCAGAAAGGGAAAAATCGTTAACGGAGAATGCTATGCTTCATTTTTGGGCAGCTAATGACGCCATAGCACAGAAACGCACATAAATATCCATTGTTGCACTAAATACCACAAGCAAGAGACCTCGGCCATATCGCCTCTTAAGAATGGGGATTGGAACTTCGTTCGCCATATAAAAAGTAAGTAAATTTGGGTTTCGGAGTGCGTTAAACTACGGGGAGTATTTGCAAAAATGAAGTACGTTATCATGTTCTAATTACCCTAACCTTACCCTTTATTAGGTATATCAAAGCAGTCCGTTTATCACGACACCGTGCACGTACAAGAATCCCCATTGCAATGCTTGATTTTTATGGAAATTCTATAACAAGCTGTATCTGGCGACTATACTACAAGTGTTGCTTTAATCAATATATACGAGGATCGCCCAGTTTGTAATGTACCATATTTTTTAACTTTCTTAAACTGGAGTTACTTTGCTAAGGCGCTGATGGTAAGCCTTACATTATTTATCTCCTGTTGCTATTTACCTTCGTTACCGATTTCAGGTATAGCTATATCCTCAACACCACAGCCATAGGGCGTGTAATAGTAGCGTATTAATAATCAACACTGCGGAAGAGAGCAGTCAGTTAAATACAATTTTCAACACAGCATTTTTCCTCAAGTGTGACTCAAGTACTTATAAGGAAGTTAGGCGAGTAAATCTGTTTACCATCTGTGTCGAATGGGAGAAACTGTTAGCCATCCTGACACCGAACAGCTGAAATACCCATCAAAAGGTTATCTCCGTCTGAGTCCGTTTCCAATACTATTACACTAATGTGCGGCAGCGGTTCGGTGATCTTTGAAAGAAGATTTGTAGCGGCAGGTCCGTCGGTTGAGCAACATATAACAGCTAAAGCCTCCAAAGCTTAAAAACGCATTTAAATGCAATAGGTAACTAGAAACACGGACAGTTTTAACAGAAGACGACACTGGTTTCAAAAGCAACGGATATTCATGGATTGAAAACTTCACCGAATGAAGTATTACAGTAAATAGTTTTAGATTTGCCCCTTGTGCTTGCTTTAGGCAAGCACAAGGCAAATGTAATTACGGTTTCTTCCTAAAAAATCATTAACAAAAAAAGGGTACGGCGAAGACAAACTAGAAGACTATCACCCTTGTTGCCGTTGAACGAGTTGTTCGCTGATGACAACTACAAAAAATGCAAAAACGACACAAACACAGAACTATTCCTAACCAAGAAAACTTCATAAAGTTCGATCCACAAGAGTTGGCGTTCACGTCATAGGTTTCCGAATGAATGCACGACATTCCTTTTAAACAATCATTAAAGCTTAATACATGTTTGTGATAAAGATGGCAATATAGTTTGCATGTGTTTTAAGTAAAGACGTGCGTATAGATAATCGCCAGTGAAAATGAGAGAGAAGTGAGTATGTCCGTATGTCCAACAGCTGACTTCAATCAACACTATCTGTCAATGTCAAATTTATTCATTATTTATAAATAATCCCGTATTATTTCTGTTCGTTGTTGTTTTGCTCTTTTATTTACTCGTTCTTTACAGTTATTTTGTTCTAATTATCAAATTATTAATAACAGTTCTTATTAGAACGGATTTACGAAAATTGCAATATTTTTAACCACAAAACAGCATGTTTTGACAATCCAATATAACATTAGTGCCAAACGTACCGCCCAAAGAACGAATTCAATCGCAGCAGACGTTAATATGTTTATTGCACTTATTAGAATTCTGCATTTAGCTTTACTAAGCTCTAATTAATTTTTTAAGATACGTTTTATACGTAATGGGTTAATTAAACACGTAAAATATTACTATGACAATTTTAAAGCAGCACAAGCAACTACCTGTGGGTAATTAAAGTATTATTTGCAACACTGCCTTGTTACGATTTGGCAGATTTCATTCCCGACGTCATTATTTCTTGACTTCAAATTTTAATCTTAATACATACAATTACAAGTAATGACGTGAACGCCAACTCTCCTGGATCCAATTATACAATACATAGTAGAAAGGAATTGTACCAAAACAAAATAATGAATAAATTAGATATAGAAAAAGATCTGATCGCAAGAGAGCTATATGATCATTTAAGGGAAGCTAAATTCGAAAGGAAGCTTTGGTTATGCAACCAAGTAATCAAAGAACTATTTTAAAGACCATAGGAGTGCTTTCAGAGAAAAACTAATATTGTGATAGACTGTGGATGCTACAATGCAGTACACGGGCATGGAAAACAATGAAAAGAGTGGGAGGAAACGATAAAACAAAAGATGAACTCAGAAATTACACCCAAGCAATAGATAAACGACTGATGCCTATAGGCACAAAGCAGAAGCGAATATGAAAAGAAGGAACTTCTCCAGAAAAAGGAAATAAAAGTAGCGAATGTAACAAAAGAAGTCAAAGATAGCAAATAAAGAATAATAAAGACCTAGATGGAACTACTGGAGAATGGAAGTCTAGCAATAAAGATTTTTTAAAGAATCTTTAATAGCGTAGAGACGGGTGGAGAGAAGACGGAATTATTTAAAGCAAGGTGTCATCTGGAGCGGCAGGCGGTGCCTGAACAGTAGATATTCACTAGGTGAGGCAAGTAATTGGAAACAAATATTAAAACACGCATGAGTTTTATCGATCTGAAGGAGGCATATGATACAGCATCCTTATAGTTAGATTGTAGCAAGAAAATGGGGGGGGGGCCATATTTGATCGTTTATCGTTTATCGTAAAATAATTTCGATGAATATAAAAAGGGCCTCTTTCACGTAAAGAACCCTGGGCCCCTCAACTCTTTAATCCGGGCCTGCGAACAAAGTAAAACACCAAGCTATATCAACTTCGTGTCATCCAAAATTCCAAACATAAAATTCGTATTAGTCAATCAACACTTGTGTCTTGTGGACGTAGACCGCATTTACAGTGCTTACTTGGCAACTAGCAGATACGTAATTTGCAGTGCCCCTATAAGACTGCTTTGAAGTGTTGTACTGTACAGTCTGTACAATGTACAAACGAAATAAAACAGCCGTAAAATTACCCATTTATTCTTCGGGGAAAATATTTTAAACCAATATTAACACTTCTGAAGGTACCTATAGTTACAGCTGAGTGCCTACTCTGTCCTGGACCAACAAAAACTATTAATGGCTCCAAATCAGCTAAAAATTATTTTTCTACCACTTCATAAGATTGTGTTGACTTGTATCTGTATTGACTATAACAATTTATAATAAAAAATAAAACGAGCAGTTATTATAGTACCTACTATTAAGTACTTTCAGTAGGACTTAAGTACTGTACTCGTACTTGAGGGCTTGACACTTGACTAATCTATAAGTACAAAATGTACTTCAAGTAGGTACATTTGGTACTTAGAACTTTGTACTTAGGACTTCAGGTCACTGTACTTACCCAAGCCTGGGTACGCGTTACGCGGTCTCTTTCACGCAACTCCTGTGCAATGGAAATTTTATATTGGTGCATGTGAAGGTCCCGATGCAGAATTCTCCGAGCACTTCGATTTGATAACCGTAAGGCAGTAGCATGTTTACGTGCAGAGCGCATCGGAGATTGCTAAATTGCCGCTCTCCCAGCAGCTACAATTTGCTAGTCCTGTCGCTGCCCGAGGTCAACTTGAAGATTTTCTTTTTATTGCCGATCCCGTTTCTCGAAAGTTTGACACCCATTTACCAATTTACCAGAGTTCGAGGTGAATGCGAAAGGCACGCCGAGTCATTATCGACGAACCGCCAGCGCCATTTCGAATAAACTCTTCAACGACGAACGCGTGGTGCTATCCCGATCAAGCCATGGTTTACACTAAACATGGCATGAATACGCACGTCGAATGATATATCCCCCATTGCGCTACCACCACCATAACCGTAGCTAGATGGTTTCCAAATCGGGGAGTTCTTTCTGGCCCACCCAGTATATGGAACAACATTTAACCTTGGTACCTTTGGTACAGAACATCCCTAGAAGTCAAGATATGGAATACATGTTCAAAAAACTTAAGGAGTGCACAGCCGAAGTTTCTTTGTTAAATGGAACAACAAAAATACAAATAATCTGTTTTTAGAGACAGAACATATCAAGGGATGTCAATACTTCCAAATATTGAACTCGTCACTTAAGATTCTTTGTGTTGTTTTGTAAGGGGTTGGCAATGGCGGGCCTTGCATTCTCTCAACCCACATTTTCGATTGTATGGGCTCCTATTTCATCAATGGCAACTTCGATTTCCCGTTTCAGACCCTCAATCGTCTCTGGATGGTTGGCGTAGCACCGACTTTAACGATTCCACATCAGCATTTCGGCGGATTGTGCGATTTTTGAAGATCAATTATAACGTTGGCTATGTGGCGCCATCCTGTTGAAACCAAATGTCGCACACGTCATACTCTTCAAAAAAAATTCGTTGAGAACGGTGACGACTTGAAGTTGATGGTTGTTCACGCACACTCTCAGCTCAGCAACAGCTGCAATGATTTAGGCCGAGGGCACTGGACGAAAACGGGAACGATGCAGTTTGTGGAACTCGCTTCCCAATATTGTTCAAGCGCACAGCGACCCATTTCGTAAAATTTAATTAGTAAACTAATTTTCGGTTTCCACAAACATGTCTAAACTCAAAATAACCAGTAGTTGAAAAAGCAAGCGCTACATGGCTCACCCTTTATATTTCATGAAAACATTTAAGTATATACATACATATAGGTATAAGTTATTTATTCGTTACTGTAGTTTTATTTTTTAAAGTCTTTTATCAGAGTCCTCATTTGGGATGCATTTCATGTGGGGCTGGATCTTCCGTATATCGTCGAATGATAAGGTTTTCCTTCAACGCTTGTGGGGATCAATAACTAAAAAACAAACATAATGTAACTCATTCTGTATTTACCTACAACGTGGCGTCAGCAAAAATGATATTTTATATCTATTCTGATGTTAGTATTTTAGACCATTTACTGAAATAAATAAAACCGCTTAAATTTAATTATTAATTCAATGATTAGTAGTTTGATTTCTCATATTATTTTTGAAATACTTTCGAGAATTTAAGGAAACAATAAATTAGAAAAGATATACTTAGCTTTATTTAAATTCGAAGTTCTTAAGAAATGTGAAAAAATCAGTACATAGAAAGAAATTATAACACATCTTTTGCAGTTATTTTTTAAATTGAATAAAAAGCAAGTTCAGTGACAAGACTAAAGAAGCAAAAGCAACAATTTTTCTTCTCATTCGAACATTTGTAAACGTATAACTATTTTTGTACAAAAATATACTTTTTACACATTCTTAATCTACTTTTCAATATGTTTAATAAATAAATTACAAGGTACTTTACGTATAATAAGTTTATGGTAAATTGAGCATTATGTGCATTGAATTAAATAAAAATTCAGGTGTTATTAGGTACACTTACATTATTGAAAGTACTATCTTACAATACTGATATTTTACCAGGTACACTGATACAATCGGTACTTTATTCAGAATTATTCAGACATTAAGAAAGACCCTTACACAATCAATATAGGTAACTGACACGTTAGCTGTTAAGAGAAAGAAGCGTCAATCTTAATGTTCCCTTTCAAAGTCAATCTGTATATTATATATACAATACACATTTGTATTACAACTGAATAAAGGTATTGGCCGTTTAATTTCTATATTTCAGTCTTGTGTAAAAGAATGAAAGTATGAATTCTGAGTAACTTAGCGAATACAATCTAAGGTAGTGAGGTAGAACAAAAATCAGTCCTATGGTTACTATTTGGGCAAATCTTTGGATAGATATTAAAACGGACTTATAATTATGTAAATCAAGGTTTAAACATTGAAAGTCAATGGTATAAATAACAGATCATTTGCTAATAATTAAGCAACCAACTTAAAAAAATATAAATTTAACAACTGTACAACTATTTACAAATCAAATTGGTGCAATCCTTTACTTTGCAACAATTTAATTGTTAAACATAAATATTGATAAATGAGCTCTATTTCAAGGCCACTTGACTTGGCTTTTAAAGATATAAACATTTTCTTAACAAACTAGCTTGGGAACAATATAATTTTATATAATAAATAAACATTTTATCAACTAGTTTGTTGAGTAAGTAAGTTTAACAAATCAGAAGGATCCATATTATTAAGTGTCGTCATGTCTATACCTAGTGCGTCAGCAACACTTGCCATATCCAAACCAAATGACTTAAGTAATTCGATAAAGTCCATTTCTTCACCAGTGAATGGGTTATGCAATCGAGGACATGATCGATTGCACTGCGGCCAGGTACACCTTTCCAACCGCCTGTGAGAACAAACCTTTGAATTTGAACCTTTTTGCGCTCTAAGAACTGATCTCTTTGAGCGCGAATGCAGAGGATGCGATGTTGTGGGTTTCGCATTGGTTTTGCATGGTTCTGCCTGTCCTTTGAACTTACAGCCTAAAAATTAGGTAGTTATTAAATTTTGAGTAAGAAGAATCTAATTGTATGTTACATTTTCTTTCCTTGCCCCGTTCCTTCCTCCTCCTCTTTCTGCGTTTCCTTTTGTGATTGGCGCCTTCATCGTTACTTGTTGCATTTGTTTGCTCAATTAAATCAAAATTCTTTAATTTACGATTAATACGACGTGTAAGTGACGTAGAGTCATCGGAGAACGTAGACGACATTTTTTTTCGTTTCTTCTTTTGAGGCTTTAAATGCTGCCTTTCCCAACAATAGAGAGCTTGTGGAAGCGAAACATCTTCAATTTTAACATTAAGCCAATCTTTCTTTGTTAGAACTGAGTGTGAAATGCAAGAAGGTGCGAATACTGCTGTTACATTTTCAAAACTTTGACGTAATGCGTCACCCATTTTATGAATATAATCCCATTGCTGCTTCGTAACCGGTGCCCCTACATTATCAGCGTTCATTTGAGCTTCATCAAATAACCATTGGAATATAAACAGCGGAGCTGCAGAAATGTTATGATATACCTAATTAACTTCCATCAACTGTACTTACTTTTCAGTGTAGGGTATAAACGATAGCCAAAATAACAGTTCCACGGTTCACTTTCATAAAGCTTGCGGCACCTTTTAGGTACCTTAGCATGCCAGAGCTGCATACCCTTTCGAATTGCGTCGACTGCTGGCCTTAAAGTTGGGGCGTAAGGGGTGCGATCTAAAAACCACCCAGAATCTGCGACTCCCCG
Organism: Pyrocoelia pectoralis; assembly: GCA_036250285.1. NCBI lineage: Eukaryota > Metazoa > Arthropoda > Insecta > Coleoptera > Lampyridae > Pyrocoelia > Pyrocoelia pectoralis. Next base: position 67,986,414 of record CM070074.1, read on the forward strand.
TACTACAATTCGTTTAAGATTTAAAACATCATTTAATAATGCTCGAGTGGGATCCAAATTGATCATAACCCCTACTGCGCCGGCACTGCTACCCGTTAATAACAACTTCGTGCTGTTTTTTAAACCAAGGGGAACTAAATCTTTAATTACTTGTTGTACTATTAATGTTCCCATAAAGGTAAACATATCGTCACGTGATCTCCGGGAACCACTCCAAGAATCGCTAGTGCAATAAGGAACAAATACGTGATTTGCGTTCCACCAAAAAGGATTTTCCTCTTCATTAGGCGATAAAATTCCGCCTTCTGCAATTGAGAATTATTAAACATGTGTTAAAATAAATACATTTTACCATTTCTAGTTTCAGGCCAGTGTGACGAAGTCATAAAATGTCTTTGACGTACCCATCGATTTCTGCAAGTTTGTTGATCGTAGCAGTACCAACCGCCTTCTAGATAAATTATCCACGTCTTACTGGAATGCGATTTTCTCAAGTAGAATCTAAAATACACTTCGTGAGTAGAGCAATGAGTGCTTGAATGTTGCTATTCTTACCCTGCTTGTGATCCATCGTTGCATGTTATCGATCGATTGGATAAAAATACTTTTTTTAGTAGCCGTGTTTCCTCAATATCCTTAATCTCAGAATTTTCGTAGATCCTTTGAATTGTATTAGTACTGATGGGCGTCTCGAGTACAACATTACTGTTAGTGCCAGCAGGAAAAGCGTAAACCATACCTGTCCATAACACGATTACCTGAAAAAAGGGAGAGAATATACCTTACTATAAAAATGTAGTGTTTTTTTGAATGGAGAAATTCTTGCACGACTGGTTTGAAATACAAATTTTATCCGGTAGCCGATTTTCATTTAAGATTGCATACCGTCGTTTTTTTTCGTAACACTTGGTTGAAGTCAAAATGTGTTTATAATATAGTTTGCTATTTGGGTTAGTCTTAGCGTTGCGGAATGTATTAAAGTTTTTACACCTACTTGCGTTGTCACGGTTACATTGGTATGTCATGTTTATTACTGAGTTACACGATACTGCTAAATCACTGAGATGTAAAAGACAATATTACACTTATTCTTAAATATTCAATGAAGACATATTTTTTGTAATTTCACTTCATACCATTAACATATAAGCCGAGGTAAGATCTTAGTTTTGATATTTTATAAATAGCAAGGAAGAATGAAGTTGAAGAATTTATGAATACAAAACGCATCTACAAATTTTAGTACTACTACGTGTAACACATTCTACTTCCTCAGTGGGATGAGAGCTATTTCTTCTAGGACTGTTGTGAGCTAAATTCTGCAAAATAAAATACCAACTCGCCTGTAATATCGGAAAGAAGTAATCCGTAAAAGTGATAGTTGTGGCAAAATTTCAGTGAAAAGAAGTCAAAATACAAAAAATGATTAAAAGATGATATGCATTACTAATGTAACTTATCATTAACGAAATGTCGTTTTTACAATAATTTTGGAAAATTGATTAGGTGACGTTTAAACGATTTGAAAGTCGAAGTACTGCATGGCAGTATATCTGAATAATATACATATACAGATAATGATAACTATATTAGATTGGGCACTAGAAAAATATCATCTCAAAACTGTTTCAAAGATAAAGTGGTCTCGCAAGATTTTCCACCTTATAAATTATTCAAATCGATTAGCAGGGAGGTAGTACCTACATAGATTCAAATAATCAAACTCAAACAAGAAGTTTTGCTTTTTGCCTAAATCTTTTATTTGTAAATCATTGTAACATTTGTTCTTCACTCCTTTGGTAGTAATAAACATATAAGTAGTTATCATAGTCATACGTTCATCTAAATGTAACACTTGCACGCGTGGAGGGGTCTTTGTCGACTGTGTAATTTACAAACTTGCCCAGTTCTATTTCTAAAGTATTTTGGATGTAAGATGTAAATTTCTTTATTTTATGTATAATGGTATTGCTGCAATTGAAATTATACAAATACGTACCTATACACACACCGGCAAATTTAAAGGAACAAACATAAAATCTAATTATTTTGTCTATGGTATACATATTTTTAATATCGCTTAGATAATCTGCTAACACAAAGTTAGCTGAAGTAATTGGAACGTGTTATATAAAAGGTTGTACCATGTGAAACTTGTTTAAGAAGAAAAAACTCAAGATGTCAGACTTGAACAAAATAACGGTTTTAAACAGAATAACTTCACTGTACATTTTGGACTCGTTTAATCATTGTAATGAACTTTATTTTGCTGCAATAGCGAGTGTTTCCCCCAAGATCCCTGATCCCTTACAACTGTAGTCATTCGTTTTCCCATACTTCTGACGAGGCCATCGATTAGTTCTTTTGAACATCTATCCCATTTCTCAATCAAAGCAAATCTTCTCCGTCAGGATTTCTTGACCTAAGTATTCTGCCAAGCATATTCCATACAGGTATTGGCTTGGAGAATATCGCTGATGTACCTATCTGGATTTAGCGCGCCACAATCAATCACCACTAACTCTGTACGTGATTCCAAACATATCCCACTCCACACCATAATTGAACTAATACCAAAAGATACAGTTAAATGTCGAACCTTGTTCGTCTTTGCGGCAATCCAATCTTTCCCTACCATCAAATGAATTTATAGAGAAACGGTTCTCGTTCGTGAAGAGAATTTGACCCCATTGGTTATTGTACCAATTTTGATGTTCTAAACCAAATTCAAGTCGCGCTACACAAATGGAGTCTCTGGGTTTTTATTGACACATATGACTTGACACCACATTCTTTAAGTCTTCCTCTCACTGTACGCTCACTTATGGTGGTTCCACATCTTGCAGTAGGTTTTTTGTTTGAACTGCCGTTTAACGTCTGTTCGCAGTGTTAGCAATTGTATACAGGGTGATTCATTAAGAATGTCCAATCTCTGAATTGTAGATTCCAGACCTCAAAATATGATGATTCTGCCCAAATATTGCTAGTTTCCGAGATACCGGGTGTTTAAAGTTTAAATATGAATTTTGATTAATTAATGTGATTAAAAATAATAGACAAGGGTTATTTGATATGAAGAGATCTTTGCGAAAACGGATCATAAATAATAGTTTATTGTTGTTACACATTTAGAGAATAAATTTTTTTTTAAAATTAAAATTTATTGAACTGTTTAGAAGCAAATAACTCGATAACTGATCGAGTTACACGAATCAAACAAGAGTAACTTTTTTTTGTAGAATCTAACGCTTTTCCATATTTTATTATTAGTTTGCTAATAGTTCAGCCGAAAAAAATTTTTGCTTAGATTTACTAAACACAACCAAGTATAACTAGCGCCCTCTATTAGCAATGCTAAATTAGAGTCCAAATTGGCAATCCTCATGCAAAAAAAGGTAAAACTGCCAATTTTCAAAAAGAAATTGTGAAAAAATAGAAAGTTATTGCGAAAATCAAAATTCATATTTAAACTTTAAACACCCGGTATCTCGGAAACTATCAATATTTGTATAAGGCATGTTGGGCAGAATCATCATATTTCGAGGTCTGGAATCTACAGTTCAGAGACTGGACATTCTTAATGAATCACCCTGTATATAAAATGATGAGCTATAGCCGTAGTTGAGCGTTTTCTAACTTGTCCTCTTCTTCTGACATATTCCCCGGTTTGTCTCTAGCGGTTTACACTAGGATGTACTGTTGATTGTGATTTATCAAACACTCGTGCAACGATCTTGTTTGATCATTGCATTTATATAACGATAATCTCAGCTTGTTTAGGAATTTGTGTGGCAGTTGTCTATTCTATTATCATTACCATACATTAGTTGCCATATAAAAGAATTTGCTAAGGTAATCGTTATACATAAACGTTAAAAGATTTTTGAAGGTTGTTAGATGAATTTTCCAATTGTTAAGGTTACACTGATCCATTTCGACGATCGGTGAATGCGTAGCTTCTTTTTTGTACATGTAAATTGTTAACGTTAGAATAACGAACCATGAATCTAATTTTTGGAATTTGCAAATTATGTTTTTTAATATGAGGTGGCTATTAATCATCTTTAATTGTTTACATGCTCTTGAGGTTGCTTAACTTTTGTGGTTAACATTATCTTACTCAAATCTATTACATACTGTTATAATTACGCGCCAGTGAACGTCAAAGCTGCTAAGAGTAGAGTTGACAATACACTCGTTCCACAGCACTATAAAATGCTGGACTTTGTGATACGAAATCTGGATTTTGGTTGAAGATCTTGAAAAGTGAATTCTTTAGCACGACAATAACGCCGGCTTTTTTTATAAATCTTTGGAAATAATGTTTCTTTAAGAAGAAACTTCAACGAATGGCAAAATGCCACATTTTGAAAAATAGAAAAGAAAGAAATTTTCCTGGCGTTATTGCCTGCTTGAAAATGTACATATTTTTATTTATGCCTTTTTTGGGAATGCGGCGAGCTTTCAGCCCCCCCCCCCCCCCCCCCGTACGATTTCATGATGATAATGTATCGTATGTAATACGCTCATTGCGTGCTGTGATGCGCAACAAAAAGTGAGTTTTGCGCGATCTTAATTATTCCGTCCCACCCAATTTGGGGGGGGGGGGGGCTTTCGATAAGGTCTTATGTTTTGTGATCCATTTGCAACACTTGTGACATGAGCTGTTATCTCCAACATTAGTGTGGAGTGGATATATTGAGTCTATTTATATGTCTGTTAGTAATAGCACAACTTTTACTTATACAGTTCCACATTCCAATGTACAAGATGGTTTCTTGTTCTTCAACATACTCCGCTTCTAACAGTTTTTTTATTCCTATATTCCATATATCATATGCATGTTCAAAGGTTCCCAGAAAGTAAGCGGTAGCAGATTCTCTAATAAAGCAGTTATGTCTCGGTGTAAATCGTTTTTCAAGCTTGCTCCACACGAACGCGTTGCGATCTTCTGCTACCCATGTATAATGACCTAATATTCTTATTCGATCGAGGGTCAATTTACATTTCGATACTGTTTTTTGTATACGATCTTTCCAATACAGTAGTGCCTTTGCAGTTTTATTGATGAAATCACCTATGTATATTGTTGCAGAGCCAAACAGGGTTACACTCAAGACTGACTATTGGGATCCAATTCTGTTGACATTTTAAATCAAATGTAATATTTTCAACTTTAAACCTGATCCTCGATCCGATCTTGACGAAATTTGTAAATGACGTTAGGCAATGTTCTAACGGTGTAGGGTTTCTAAGATTCTACATATATTAACATACCGTACATATGTTTTTTGGATACCTAAAAAAGTAACTACTATATCGTGTTGCTTGTTTGAATGAAGGTTTTCTCCTTTCTAGATATCTAATTTAATCCATTGTACGTTAGTACGTTCTAGGAGTTTGGACAGACATAACAGACAGGTAGGTTTTTGTTAGGTATAAGGTATAATTTAAGTTCATCTCTAATAATGTTTGATTCATTTTGTCAGGTGACAGTTTAATCGTTTGGTATCTTACCGTACCGCGATGTTTAATCTTTTTAGTGCTCTAACGCCCTCTCCATTACTTCCATGGTCAATGCGGAATATAGTTTTACTCCCCTGCCGTAGCTTCCAAATTGCAGAGGGGTTGGTTTTTTCCTTCGTTGGATGATAAATGCATTATATTGTTAAGCTATCATATTCACTTATTCTTATTGTGTGAAAGTATAATATTACATTATCTTGTAGTTCGAGAGATTCCAAAAGCCTGGTTATTATTAAACATTGACTGCATCCCCAAATAATTTATAAATCATACTTTTACAGTCAAGTTGGAGTTGATTTATTTAGATGAACATAATATTTGAAACACAGTTATTATTATTATCTGTCACTTATGTTATTATAAATACTATGGTAACAGTTTAGGGAATTACGTTAGCTTTTAGTTTTTCTTTAGAAAACATTCCCAAAACTATTACGAAATAAGTTGACACAACTAGAGCCATTTGAGTGAATAATTTGAACTATTTCACCATTATTTCATAACGCCGATAGAAGTAGGTACTATACGTACTTAAAGAGTTTTATTAGGTACTACAAAACCCTTGTATGATTAGAGGACCTAAAATATCACATTATATTATTTATTAACCTAATTCTTTAACTGGGAAAAAACGGATGTTTTTTACCATTTGTTTACCATCGTGATGGCATAATAAATTTAGTAATATGCTCAGTTAAACTTCATACCAAGAAACCGCCTAAGTGAACTATGAAAATTCTTCAAATTACAAACCACGTTTTTGCTTTTCAATGTAGATTCCAGCGAAGAAAAAAATTATTTTAAATTCTTAGAAGAATAGTCAACCAACTGAAAAAAAAAATTAATTATACGTTGGACTGCTAAACAAGTACGGTGAATGAGGAACCACTTGTCACAGTGGCAGATGCAATAAATCAGACCACCAGCTGAACACCTGACACTTGAAAATTGAGGTAGGTCGTAGGTGTTGTAAATCAAATATCGTTGTTGTAGCTTAACTCGTTGTTGATTTAATATTTTAACAGTTCATAACTTTAATTGTCAAGTTGTTGGTTACAAGAACTAATTGTTGAAGATCATGAAGGCACGGAGAGACGTTAAATCACGTTTCTGAAACTTATTATTTCAAAGATTAAAAAGCTCAGCGACAAGGATATCGAATTTGCGGTAAAGGGTGTTAGATGATTAAAGATCAGTTATTGACGTGTATACCCTTAAACTGTGTAAGGTTGTTGGTGTGTAATTCAACGACCTGAAGTAAAGTATAATGTGTAATTTAATTTAAAAATAGTGTAGGTGAGTGTCGGCAACTTCAAAGGCTTACTAAAGCCTCTTATTATCTGCTACTGTCGGCAGGAGGGACCGGGCCCCAGCTTTCCCCTCCATAAGTGACAGCAACATTCACTGCCGCCTTAATGCCACACTTGCCACTACAAAACGAATGCGTAGCAGAGGTTATAACTTTGGTCTTACACATTTTTATGTCACCCTTTTTAAATTGTCGAAATTCTTCTCTTCAAAAATGTTACTCCTTCACAGTATTTAAAAATAAAAATCAATAAATGACGATTTTACGTTATGAAGTTAGTCAAGTAAAAGGCATTGTTTATAATATGTATTTCTACAGAAAACATTACTATTTTTACAATGAGATTAATTTGCATATCAAAGGACGCCGTTAAGGATCTGTCAAGTTATCTCGCATACCTCCAATCAAAACGAAGATGAAAAGGAACTCATCTTATTGGCTGATAAGAATTCAAAAATAATTGTTACCTTTATATTTTTAAACGTGAAATTGATTAAGATGGAAAATGGCGAAATATGTCTAATTTAAAATCGTCATGTTTTATTTGAACACAAAACTTTCTACATTCACCATCTTCTATAACGAACTTGAACTTGAAATTAATTACTTTATTTTACACTAATGAAGATAAAAGGTGACATCCTTGTGGAATTCGACAAAAAAAGTGATACTCGTTCAAGTTGTTTAATCATTTACTATTGAAGTTAATGTTATGAATTTTAGCAGCTTCCATTAGTGGTTTCTTCAGTAAAAGATCGCGAGCGTTATTATGACACCAACTTGCCGGGCGTTGGGGTCATCTTTTTGGTGTGCCACAAGGCTTAAGTGTAGGGGCACTTCTATTTAATTTATGTAGGTACTTCCAATATTTTCAAAACAATTGATACCATACGACTACCAAATTTGATACACTTTGACATTAATACCACCATTATACAATTTACCGACATCTATTGCTTTTTTGAATTAGAAATCTACAAAATCTTCATACCTTATTTCATTTGGTTCAAGTGAAATGTAGTTGAATTTCGATTACAAATTAGGGTTCGAACGTGGTAAAGAATAACTGAAACGTACAATGCATTAACATTACTGTATCTTATGAGGATAATCTTACAAATAAAAACACACAAGTATTCCTTGTATTTTGACATGATGTCACAGAAAAATTGCTCTATTTTCTGGTAAAAGAGAAACGAACCACTACAACCAATGCAATGTACTAGATGCATTTTGTATCGAGCTTCTGCGTTCTGCATCATTCCGTGGGCTACACAGTACACAGTCATTTCTCTTTCCCCTAAACTGTCTATTGAATTAAAAGATTTGACTGTAACATTAATTATTGATACTAAAGCTATCATTTACCACACAGCTGCTTTCTTATTTGTTCCAATACTGATTTAGGTTTTCTAGGTGAACAGTTTTTACAACCGTAAAGTATTTGCTGCTTAGTAATTAAAATGATTTGACATTCAGTTTGTATGGTAAGCAGTTTTACCATTTATTCATTGCAGTCGTTATAATGTCATTTTAATTGAAATCTATCTCCATGTCACTTGGAATAATGAAAATTACGCTATTTTCGTTAAGATGAATGCCATTTTCATTCTTATTTAAAATTTAAATACAGAAATTATTTTAAATTAAAATGAAAATTATTATGTTTTTGCTTCAGGACATATCTAATCACAAAAATTAAAATGTTTTCTTATGTCCTACGGTTGTAATATTAATTTCTATTGAACATGAATTTCTATGGCTTTTGACTTCTTATGATATTTCTATTCGCATTCGTTATAACTTCCAATTTTAATTCTATTTGAATGCATTATGACATTGGTGTATTTTCATTTTAATTTATAAAATAAAAATGTTCTAACGATATATTAATTTTAAAGTTTTATGAATCCGTATTGCCATTTGAAATTTTCGTTTAGTTTTTTTATTTCAATTCGATGTCTATTTCCATTGTAATTTAATTTCCATTCGACTTGAAGGTGTTGAGCACACTCATAAGAAATGTAAATAAAAATGAGCTAAAAATATAAAACAGAAAAACTCAAATAATTTTGGAATATTATCAAACCCTGAGAAAGAATTCACTAATAGTACCTATTAAATAGTAATATTCGAAAGCAACTCAGTTGCGCGTTTTAAAATGGTGATAGGAATCTTGAAGGTGATGCACCTTTCGAACGGTAAAAATCGGTAACAACTCCAGAGAAAATCGATTATGATAAAATCCGGAAATCTATTGGAGAATATTTAGTATGTACACTAAATGGGGAAGGTTCTGAGAGGTGAGAGCATTTATCTATCTTCCTTACTTTTAGTATCTGTACAGAAAATATTTAGATCCTCTACGCAGAAAAACTTTTTGTAAGCTATAAATAAATCAATAAAATTTTAGTTAATTTACAAATTTCAAATATCTATAGCCTATTACAGCCAGAGTAAATGAAATATATTGAAAGGTGATAAAAATGAGTTCGTATAAAAAGAAAAGTTAAAGAAAAATTGTCTTTACCAAAGACGGAAAAACTTAAAGAAGCGAATAATGCATATTAATTGCGTCCATAACTAATCCACAAGAAATTCAAAAAGAAAGTGTAACCAAAAGTTATATTAAAATCATGAAAATGGAAATAGTGGACAATACATCAACAAAGTAAAAATTTCAAGTCTAAAAAATGTTTGATACTTTAAGCATCCGTCCGTGGATGATTGGTTAATTAAAACATTCTTTGTTAATTTGCAAAGTATTTAAATAAACAGCTAAAAGAAAAGTTGGTTCATTACAAAGACGAGAAATAAATCGCATTTAGCAAGTTACGCCTGTTTACGTAAGTAAGTAAAGGAAATTTAAAGTTGTAGAACTTTGCTTTCGAATGAAATAATAATGTGTCTAATTTTACACCACGGTCGTTTTTACAACTTCCGTCAAACCTTTCACGAATTTTACTATTTTCTACCATTCCGCTCTAATAATTGAATTTGTGAAAATTGCGATTTTCCATCTAAACAGATTGCGTGTTCTATCAGAGCAGATTTATGTACATTGAACAGTAGTTCAAGTAAACATGATCAAAATTTGCATAACATTTATTAAATTTTAACAATAGTTTTAATGTCCAAGGGTGAAAGACCTGGGGTCTATTTCTAACACTGAATGGATTTTACCAGTCAATAGGAAAGATATCAAAAGAATAATCATTTGACAATAAAAAAAGGGGTCAGTATAGTTTCTAAATATTTCTAAAATGATATGTATTAAGAAATACCTGTACAGTACTGTAAATGAATTACCTACTTATTATAACCGTGGAAAGTAGCCAACTCGACTATTAATTGTGTACAAGGAGTAAACCTAATAAGGAGTGAATGTTTCACCTGTCGAAATTGAAATTTCAACAAGTAAATATTACCATTTTCCGGTAATTGGTGGAAGTATTTCTACAATAATGTAGTCATCACTTTCTCCTCTAAAAATGTATTCGTTTTGATAATTTCACTGTGTAAGTAAACGTATATGGAACTGCTATGGAAAGCAAGGGAGTACAACCTACCGTGCGGAGGTGGATACATACCATGCTAAAACATAGGAACGTTACAGCCTCGCTTAATAACGACTCTGTAGTGGTCAGGGCCGCACGAGGATGTCTATAGGGGGGAGTTCTCTCTCCTCTACTGTGGTGCCTGGTAGTGGACGGACTGCTGAGGCGACTAAGCGAGGCAGGTTACACCACGGTTGACTATGCCGATGACATAGCAATTGTGGTACGTGGCAGATTTGAAGAGACCGTATCAGGTGTTATGCAGGGAGTTTTAAATCTAGTGGAAGCATGGTGCAGAGAAGAAGGTCTGTCGGTTAATCCAACAAAAACGAACCTCATTCTCTTCTCACGAAGAAATGGGCCGACAAAGCTAAAAGACATAGCAATGTATGGCACCAAGGTGAAGGTTGTGGGAGAAGGCAAATACTTGGGAATAACGCTAGACCAAGGGCTAACCTTCAAACCGCACCTAGAGAAGACAGCGAACAAAGCCACAAAGTCCTTGTGGGCTTGCAGGCGAGCGTTCGGAAGCAAGTGGGGCTTATCTCCAATGATGACCCACTGGATATACACCAGAATGATCAGACCGATCATTACGTATGGCTCACTGGTGTGGTGGCATAAAACCTCCACCCAGACGAACATACAGAAACTTAGCAAGGTGCAGCGTAGGGCTTGCCTTGGAATCACGGGGGCAATGATAACCACCCCTACGGCAGCTATGGAGACCCTCTTGAACTTACCGCCACTAAACCTAGCAATTAGGGCAGAGGCGCTCAGAGGGGCATACCGGCTGAGAGTTAACGGTGAGGAGGGATCGTCAAGGGCGGGGCACTCGCTCATCTTTGACGAAATCTCCAAAGACAAAACCCTTAGAATGAACACTGAGAGGATACCCAAAACAGTTTGTCCTATCAAACTGTTTAAGACAACAATCCCCACTCGGCAAGACTGGGAGAGCAATTCCAGTAATAAGCGAAGCTGAATGGAATCGTGTATTACACAGACGGCTCAAAAACCACAAAGGGCACCGGCTCCGGAGTATACGGGAGCAATGGACGGGGCTGCAGAACTTCTGTAAGCCTAGGACAACAAGCGACCGTATTCCAAGCCGAGGTATATGCAATCCTGACGGCGGCTGCTCAACTATTAAAAGAGAACCTTATCAAAAGGAAAATCTTTATAGTGACAGACAGCAAAGCAGCGATTGCAGCAATCGACTCATATGTGGTAAATTCAGGGCTAGTCCTTGAATGCACACAAATGCTAAACGCACTAGGTAAGTGCAACTCAGTCACACTAGTGTGGGCACCTGGGCATGCGGGAATCGCAGGTAACCAGGTTGCAGACGAGCTTGCGAGAATGGCAAGCGCAAAACCATTCATAGGACCCGAACCGGCTTGTGGGATTACTTATAACACAGTCAAAAAGGAGATTCAAGCAATACCTACTCACGAAAGAGCATTGCAGACATTGGTCGAAAATTCCAGGACAGGGTCATTCCAAGATCTTCCTGGAAACCCCAAACGGGGACCTAGCTAAGTCCATCTTAAAGTTAAGCAGGACGAAGATAAAACTTGCGACAGAAATGGTCACGGGCCACTGTCGCATGAACAAACACCTGCACAACATGGGACCGACTGAAAGCCCGACATGCAGGGGTTGTGGTGAGGCAGATGAAACGCCCTATCACGTCATCTGCCAATGTGAGGCATTCATAAAGGCAAGGGAACTCCTACTTGGAAATGAAAAAATTACACAAGAGGAAGTAACGAAGATTCGCCCTACTAAAATCCTGGACTTTGTCAAAGATACAGGTATTCTTGAAGGGTAGATAACACCGGGGAGCACAATAGACCAAAAGGTCGCAGTGCGGGGACCTATTGGGACCACCCCCAGAACCAATAATAATAATAATAATAATAAACACAAAAAATCATATACATAATAGATATTGCCGTTCCCAACACAAACAATTTAGCCAATACACACGCAGAGAAACATCGCAAATACACTGATATAGCTCAGGAACTTAAAGCGCAATGGAGAATGGGAACTGCTCTTACAGTACCCATTGTTCTTAGTGCAACCGGAGTTATACCAAAAACAATACATCACAGTTTGCACATTTTAGGGTTAGATAAGAACATATACATACAATTACAAAAGGCAGTCATTATCAACACTTGCCACATAGTTAGAAAATTTCTAAACATAACGGAAGATACCGCACATCACTCGGAACCACATCACACACTTTCAACTAATATCATTCAAACACAAAATGAAACACAACACTCAATCCTCCCTTCACAAATTGAAACTCTGTTGCATACACAACATAACATTATAGAAAGTCCATTACCAACACACAACACTTCAACAATCACTCATGTAACACCTCTGACTCGTTCTCATGCACTCAAACGTAATCACACAATATACTCACAGTATCAGAATTCGCAATTAACACAAAACACAAACAACACATTACCCACTCGAGTGCAACCTATGCGTCGAGCTAAACAACAAAAAACGCTTACACAATAACCATAACACTTTTTCAAAACATACATATTATGTTCATTTTTTCTTTTCTATAAAAAGTCACTAAGTCACGAATAAGTGACGCCAACGGAGAAGCCTAGGAATATAGGGTCTCTTTTTGTTATTGATGCGCGACGCTGCGTTCATGTTAATGCCTTCGCGGAAAGAGGGTCGACGGGACGTGGCTTTTACAAATTGGGATCAAATACACCGAGGCTTCTCAAACAAATACATTCTCTAAAATGTGATCAGCGTTGGTTTTATCAACGTCATTTAATTTAATGAACATAATATGTGTATAGTATTTAGTATGTTCACTTTTTAACAGCAACTTCAAATTTATATTGTATAGATATTATGTATTAGTAGGACTAATCGTTACTTGATTTCGATCCGTGCGATTAGTTAACCAGGCTTGGCCTGAGTATCAATAACAATCGAAGTACATAATAATAAACGAATATGGTAAATTCTACAGGTAAACGAAACGCTTTACAATCTCCTCTCTTTCAGTTTTAATGTTATATATAAAATTAAACGAATTTATTCTATCAGAAAGGATTTATATGACAGGATTCTAAATCTGGGGTGACCGTTTATGGTGTAGTGGGTGTACTGTTCGTATACCACTAAACTACACCTGGCGGTCTCGGGTTCGAATCCCGACCGGATGGTGTTAAAAATACCTCCGGACATGGATGTTAGAAAGCGTATAGGGTATAGGCCCTCAAATGAGTAATATTACAAATAAGCCAATGGTGAAGAAAACTGAAATGATAAATACGAAAAGAAAGAACATAAAAGTTGAAAGACATGGAGCTTAAATAATTCGTATTATACAAAAGTAACTAAAGGGTTTTCAATTGAGGCGAGTCGATGTTGGCAGCCTGTGGCGGTCATGTTGTTTTGGCGGCCTCTGTGTAATCTATAGTCCAGTCATTTTAAACATGAACATTGCAAAAAATCTTATATTAGGTTTGACTTTTTTATGTTGTTAGGTTCAGTCCCAGTAGTAAATACTCAATTTTGCAACTTCGAAAAACTTGTGGAAACTGGGGGGGGGCGCCAAAAACTGCGATTTTTTCGGACTTTTTTCAGTTTTAGCCTCGTAGCTCAAAAACTACGAGTTATAGTGCAAAGAATACGATTATCTTTTTTAAACTAGACTAAATTTGCTACAATTTGAGCCTAACCGGAAGTCTGTAAGTATAATAGTTTCCGAGATACAGCTCTTCAAATATAGGCATTTTTTCCCAAAATCTTTTTTCAACGTATCATCCATGTTTCGAGCCAGATATTGCCATAACGACGTGCCCTACGACTCTTGTCACGGAGAAAAAAATTGTAGGACATTTTATCACCTTTTATTTAAGCATAGATGCATTCCTGTGGGCCTAACAGTTCTCGAGGAAAAGACGGAAAACCGGAAAACAGTGAAATCCTCCACATATATGTAATAGCATTAGTATGATTAGAAGACATTTTCTGATTATTCTTATTTAGCCTAGCGAACGAACGCTCAAAAAGGGGTTGTAGACAGACTTTTTGATCCTATTGATTTGATTTCTAAGATGTGTTTGGAGGTGTTTGGTGATAATTATACGAAAAGTCCCCGGCCCTACCGTATGAGCTAACTCCGTAGCGTAACAAAATTTGCGGATTTGTTAAGTTTTCCCTTTGTATCTCTTGAATAGGCGATCGTAGTGGGAAATGGCCAATTATAAAATAAAAGCTGCCTTGAGAAAATACTTTTGTTCTTTTCGTCAAACATTAACCCTATCATAAATGTATTTAGAAAAGACTAGAGACCATTAAACATGGTGGCGCATAAGACTGAAATTGTTTAGCTAAGGATGCAGGTAATCTGTATTTAATACTCACATATCAGATTTAGCTCCAAACCTCCCACAAAATTACTTGTTCTCTAGTGCCCTCTATTCCATCTTGAACTCAACGTTTTTTTTAAATAACTATAACATCTAATCTATTTGAGATAAAATATTAAACGGTATATGTATTTTATAGGAAATTTTATGGTCTACAACTTTTATTTCAGCAGTTTTTGCTATAAACCCAATACTTTAGGAGCTAGGACACAATATTTGCCGAAAAACGTCGTGTAAAAGCGATTTTCAAAAAAAATTTCAATCCTTGACAGCGAATATCTCTTCAACGGATAGAGATAGAGAAAAAACGCATAGAAGCAAACTTGTAGAAAATTTAATTAGCTTTTTTTTATAATTGGCCATTTCCCACTACGATGGCCTGTTCAAGAGATGTAAACGGAAAACCAAACAAATCCGCACATTTTGTTACGCTACTTTTCGTATAATCATCACCAAACACATCCCAGAAATAAAATCTTTAGGATCAAAAAGTCTGTCTACAAGCCCTTTTTGAGCGTTCGTTCGCTAGGCTAAATAAGAATAATCACAAAATGTCTTCTAATCATATTAATGCTATTACATATATGCGGAGTCGTAGCGATTTCACTGTTTTCCGGTTTTCCGTCTTTTTCTCGAGAACTGTTAGGCCTACAGGAATGCATCTATGCTTAAATAAAAGGTGATAAAATGTCCTACAATTTTTTCCTCCATGACAATGGTCGTAGGGCACGTCGTTGTGGTAATATCTGGCTCGAATCATGGATGATACGTTAAAAACAGATTTAGGGAAAATGTCTATTTTTGAAGAGCTGTATCTCGGAAACTATTATACTTACAGACTTCCGGTTATGCTCAAATGGTAGAAAATTTAGTCCAGTTTAAAAAAGATAATCATATTCTTTGCACTAAAACTCATAGTTTTTGATCTACGAGGCTAAAACTGAAAAAAGTCCGAAAAAATCGCGGTTTTTGGTGCCCCCCCCAGTTTCCACAAGTTTTTCGAAGTTGCAAAATCGAGTATTTACTACTGGGACCGAACCTAACACCATGAAAAAAGCAAACCTAACATAGGATTTTTTGCAATGTTTGTATATTTTTGTGTTTAAATTGACTGTACTACTATTGTTTATTATTCTGTCACAGATGACAAAACACTATAGCCAGTTAACGATTGAGCAGCACGTCCAAATGATAAGACTCTATTATCAAAATGAGTGTTTGTTAGTGCAAACGCCCCGTCCTAGTTGCACCTATTTTACAGCAGTCCAAATTGAACGATATGGGCACGGACGTATAAAAAACAAATGGACTGCTAATTATGTTGAAATAATTGTCCCCTGTCTGTGCGGCGCCATACTGTGCTCAATCACAGAATAGGTAAGTAAGGGGACCTTATTCTGTGGCTCAATTTTGTATTGGTGTATTTCTAAAGGAGTAATCCACAGACCCACAAACCACTAACAAAAAAGTGATTTGTGCACAGACCATTAAAAATATTAGTGGTCTGTGGAGTAATCTTTGATTATATATATAATCAAAGGGAGTAATGAACCCTGAAAATTTAGCGGTTATATTTGAAAATTGCAATTTATAATTTGTCATTTCATTATTTCTGAATTTCAATTCTGTAACTATATTTTCATCATCACTTGCTTGGTATCAACCACGATTCTGCTGTTGAAAGTATTTGTAAAATTTCTTCTGGAACGTGGTTTTCGATGTACTCCAAAATGGCATAATAATGTGTAACCATTTAACAAACAAAACTTGTTTATTTACACACGACACATAGCAACAATCGTTTCCAACGAAACATCACGCTCTATTCATACTATGTATATAAAAAATGTCAAATATGAAAGCAACGAAAGGTAAGATATAAAACATTGAGGTTAAGTCAAAGACTTTGAAGTTTGGACCACTTTCGATTTGACGTTTGAAATTGCCAACTAAAATCGATCTCTAC
The DNA here is from genome assembly GCA_036250285.1 of Pyrocoelia pectoralis. NCBI lineage: Eukaryota > Metazoa > Arthropoda > Insecta > Coleoptera > Lampyridae > Pyrocoelia > Pyrocoelia pectoralis. Next base: position 68,003,205 of record CM070074.1, read on the forward strand.
AAGAAAATAACTAACTAAGAGCACAGTATGGCGGCTCCCATGGTGGGGACAAATAAATGTTGCCGGTACGTACCAATTAGCAGTCCATTTGTTTTTTATACGTCCGTGGATATGGGGGTAGACGACATGTAGTTCCATCAGAACGGCGCTACAATGGACATTCTGCATGAACGGTTTGAGGGATATGGTTATCTCTCGCAGAGGTGACGTGAATTGGCTACTAAGATCGTCCGATTTGATTCTTCTTGTGGAGTTTCCTGAAGTCGCTGGTTTATGCCAATACATTGCAATCGACCGATACCCCTAAAGTCAACATAACCATCGCTCAAATTCAGTCAGATATATGCGGCAGTCATTGAAAATTGGCCCACTCGGATTTAAAACAAAAAGAATTTCGCTAATACCTCACACACAGCTTGTTTTATTGTATTTCAACATCGACGCGCCCTTATTAAAAAACCCTTTAGTAAGGCGGCTGCACAAATTTTGGAATACATAATTTGCACAATAAATAGCAGTTAAAACTAGTTTAAAATACTCATTACACAAATGAGAATAACTAAAAAATGACAGAAATAATTTGATAACTTGAAAAAGTGAATAACGTCAATGAAATTACTTTTAATTGTAACCGCAGGGCTTTACGGTAGCAAAGGTAGCTTAAAAAAGTATGTTTATTTGTAGACGTTCATTATTATGTTATCTAACGAGGAAAGGCACAAGTGCCTCATACAAAAAATATATCAGATACAAAAAGAATTTGGTATAATAACTGTAACACGATCTAACGACTGTCGGACAGTGAACTGAATCTCTTTGCGGCGCCGCCAATAGATGGTTAACATTTACAATTAGATTTAATTGTTATTATGAGTTCCCCATTACGGCTTATCTTTAATTTGTAGACGGAATGTTAGTATCGTTTTTATAATGGTTGAAATAACCACTTTTTACCATTATTTACTTAATTTTTTGTATAGTTACGAAGAGTAAATACATGTAATCATGAGGGCTCTTTCAGAATTTGCGCAGAAACGCTTTTTATAAACATTCCAAATAAATCGAGATTCACTATCACAAAATTATCTTTCGTAAGAGCATAAATCGTTTAGTGTAATAAAAAGAAAACGTGGTTAAGTTTCATAAGATGCAATAAAAATAAGCAAACATGGAACACCTGGTGGGGAATCAACCTAAAATGAGCAAAACATCCCTTATACAAGACTCATTTTAAGAGACCATGCAGAGCATATTTATAACCAATACATCTCCCCTAGGAGCGGCTCCTTTGAGCCACTAGATAATGACTAGGTATTTTAATAATTTATTGACAATTAACGTTAGCTTTTAGGCAATCAGAATTCTTGAAATCTAACAAGATCTAATAGAATCTTTAGTAATAATTTCTCTTTAATGAAAATAATTGCACCTTGAGGTTTGAATGTATAAAGTTTAATGAGACATTAGAAATGGAAAATATTAAATTTAATTACCCTTTTTTTTCGAAATTACTGTTTCTAATTTAAAACAAGTACAACATGTTAACGATAGCTAAGTATAACCAAATTTGGCCATATCCAGATCTAAAAGTGGGCGATGTATTTTGAGTGATATGAAATACTGCTTTAACATTGGTTAATTTTTTTTTTAACACGATTTCTGAGAATTTATTGGCCCTTTTAAGCTTTTATGATCCATTTTTAATGTGGTTAGTGAATGTTTAATGTTAGCCGCGAAAAAGAAAAGTATAACATAAACTCAGCTCGTTAAAAATTCATTATACAGTTTGATGTTATTCAAAATGAAATATATACCTGCCTATAATTTACCATTTCAAGGCAATGATCAGAGTTGTTTGTCGACGCGTCAACTTTAATGTCGACCTCGACGCGTCGAGTGAATGTCAACAATACGTCAACAATGTCGAGTATGTCAACAAAGTCAATACCAGTTGTTTTGAGGTTATGTTTGTTTTTTATTTTGTTGTGAAATATTAAACATCGTCAAGAAATGGCTCTCAACGTTTACAGTTTAGTAGCTTAGGTACTATTTTCATCCTGGTTAGTAGTTATGATAATAATAAGTTGTTATCTAATCATAAAAATGAGCTTAACAAGTTGTTATTTAAGCATCTTAACAGCGATGGTATAAATGCTTGGATGCCTATAATGAAAGATTTTGAATGTACTACACTACTATATGTTTTATCGACATATTAGTTTAGGTACTTTGTTGTATTTTTGAATCAAATAAATGATGTTTATATGTCTTGCAACATATATTAATATGTAATTTTTGAGATGATTAGATTATAATTGGTGTCGACAATGGCGTCGACAATATACGTCGACAATGATTTACTCGACGTGGCAATTGTCGACGCGTCGACAATTGAATTGTCGACGTGACATTGTCGACACCTTGCAACCCTGGCAATGATGTGTTTTGTAATAGAACGTGAATATGATAAACGTCTAAATTATTAATGTGCCACATTAAAGAACCATACAGTAAAAAAGGTTAACGCAATTAATTTTTTTGTTTAATTTTTCAATTCGAATCAGCCCCACATGGAATCGTTTCATATTTTGCACAAATACTATGCGCTAACATATAACAGAAACGAGTGCCTATTTTACATAAATTAAAACACAAAATACAAATAAATAATTTGTACAAATAGTGAAAGTTTCGACGCCTATAAAACGATAATAGCATTATTATATAAAACATAAGCTGAATAGAGGAAACTATTTGCTATATGGTTGACGTATATCGAAAATGATAACAGAAAATGCGATTATCCTACATAACAATTATTAGTTTTACTATGCAAGTATATAAAAACTATTTGAATTGAGATATGTTTCCACGAACCAACTTAGTATCAATTGTTATGATTAATCGTAAAAAAGCAATTTGTTGACACCACAAATAAGCATAAATAATCATTCATTTGATTTTAGTTCAATAATCACTTCTAATTTTTAAACAATAACGTAAGAAACTATAGATATGAAGAGAAAATTTCACCAAAAATTGCTGCTGGTGATAGTGAAAAATTATGTGAATTATCTGTAATTGAATTAGATAATTTAATTCACTTGAACCTTGTGCCATTATCAATCGTTAGTTGAATCAACGTGAAGTGCAATTTGCCCAAATATTTTATACGCCCTGTAGAGGCTTGAAAAATCTGCTACATTTTAGATTTGTGCTTTTAATTTTAAACAAGCTTCAATTCCAATTAACACATTTTAACATTTAATCCTTATACAGTAGGAAAATACAGGAATAGACAGATTTACAATTTAAATGTGTAAATTTCTTTTTCTAAAGACAGAAAAAGTGAGCTTGCCTTGATGGCGAAAAGAAGTATTTCCTCATCATAAATATTAATTAGGAGATCGGCGTGAAATCTCTTCTATCCGTAGATACATAATTAGCAATTCACTATTATCGGATCTGTTAACAGTTTCAATAAGATTTATTAGTGCATCAACACCATGAACTTTATGCAAAGTGTTTGCAGTTCAATTACTACAGAAAAATATGAAGTGGTACGAAATTAAAGAAAAAAACATTCACTGATTCACTTAATGTGAAATGAATATTACTGCATTTCATTTATCAAAAACGAAGATCTAGTTAGTTTTCCGTCTAGGTATCAAGAAACTTAACCAAGAACGACCTTAACCTAAAGGTATATTTCAGGGACGCCGAAAGAATCTACTACTACAATTACATAAGTAAGGAAATTACATTAAAGGATTTAATATTAAAAGTTAATACTGACAAAACAAGCGCAAAAATACTTTTATACAATTTTAATTACTATGTTAGTTGTGATGTTGACAATTGGACAACATTGCATTGCAAACTACAATAAATAGACCGAATTACGCTATCCTTGTCCTGGCGCAAACTACATACCATAAATGAATACATACGACTGTAATTACGCTTCCTTGTCCTGGCTTCACAAACGAATGTAAACAAACGTTTCTGCAGTTCATTTATATTCTAAGGATAATAGCAGCTATACTAGTCGACCGATTTGTGGCAAACTTCCTACAGACGAGGCGTATGTTTGGTTGTATCTAGTAAAGTCCCTATTGGATTTTGGTTCGAGATTTTGTTGGCCTTTTCTTTGACAAAAGCTCAAAACGTATTGTCTTGTTGGACAAGAACCAACTTTTACGGCTTTATTACGTAAATCACCGTTTTCCGGCGGAGTTATTCAAAATCTTGGAGCCAGCCACATCAAAAATTTTATTTATAGGTCAGTATTTATGGGATAATAAGTAATAACCAATTACATTGTCGCCATTGGAAATAAATAAGTCCATTTGTAAGTATAAGTAAATAGTTGGGAATTTTTGGTTGGTTTTATAACGTCGTTCATAAAATCTTTGTTCCCAAAATCGAGAAAAACAGACTTGCGCTTATGTATTCAGCCGCTTCGAGAAAAAATGTGGACGAGTGTCATATGAGCAATTTTTACTACACCAAAGGCTTTCGTTGTTCTTGTTAACTAGTCAGTCAGTTAGTAATAATTAATCTTATTAATTTAGCATTGTCACTACCTTTGTGATTAACTTATAGAATGAAATGACTCGCCTGATATGCACGGCACCTCGCCAAGGGCACTAATGTTCTTGACGAAGGTTAAGTATTGATACATCGGTAATGTACCTACAGAGAAAACAGCGAAGCAATAGGTTTATTAAAGTGTAACCCCGGTAAGGGTTTTATATGAACAAATCTGAATAATTTAATATGTAATTATTATAAGCATAGATAATGAATATAAAACATGTCTATGTTATAAGTATACGTAATTACAAAAATTTCAATCAATATACTTGTATATTTAATCTAATTAACAATCTTTCAACAAACGAAGCAAACAGGTTTTACGTGACTTCCACTATTAACTCACAAAGCTGGAACCGCCAAAAACTGCAATTCACCAAACATTGTTCTTTGACGGTAGTTACATATTTTTGTGGCTTTTTGGTGTTTTTATTTATTTATTTTAATTTTTTTTAGAAAATTTTACTTTTTGCTTTGTACTTATTCATTTTTCTAAATCGTTTGTAAGAATTGAGAACGAAAAAATGTCATTTATTAGGTAACCAGAAAAATATTGATTTATTTCGTTGTAGAGGACAACGTAGAGTTACGAAGAAGAAAGAGGGGGTTTGACTTCTTTTTAATAAAGTTTATACTGATTTATCCGAAGATAGTGTTTCTGGTTTAAAAGAGGAAACTCTAAATGCGCAAAATGAAAACTCTGGTAAAGAACTGAAAATGTTTGACGAAGTTCAGCAAATGAGAATCAAGCTTGTTATCGGTATGTCTTGCTTTATTAGCCGAAATAGTATCAGTTGGAAAACATAATTTTGACAGAAGAATTTTTGTGCTAAATCGTACTGATGACAGTAACCAGTTACCAAGAGCAAGTAAAAGAAAAATCTAAGCGAACAATCTGAGTCTATTTAACAGCGATGCTGTTATACACTGTGTTCGTAAAGTATGGAACAAATTCATTTTTAGCTAAACAGACCATTTTAAGAAATAATCCTGAAACACGTCGATTTTTGATTTTAATTTATCGTATTTTAAAATAATAATCTAATATACAGGGTGAATTTCTTTCGAGTAATGACGTCACCGCCATTTTTTTTAAATGGAACATCCCCATTTTGTTTCAATTTTCGGAAAATGTCGGTTACACATTAGTTTGAACTTTTGAAGAACGTGTATGAACTCACATAGTGTCGAAACGCGTTGGGATGTTTTGAAATAAAAAATATTCTGGATTTATTTATTATTATAATACAGCCATGCAGATTAAATTAACCGCAATAAAATATTTTCTTAATGGTAATTCTTTTGGATTTAGTTTAGTTTGTTACTAAAAAGGGTATAAATGTGAAGGTATATTTCCTTATATGTATGTCATGATTAGATCCTGGATCCTGGATTATATGCAAAATGCATATTGTTGGATATTGATGCTGTAAAAGTACCCTTCCGTATCTAGGTGAATCACATTAATGCGAGTTATATGACACCAATTTAATTTTGCATATATTTGCAGCAATGTTCATATTTTTGTAAAATGTGTATATTATTGCATAATTTGTGCATTTCTAAATAAATCGGACATTTTACTAAAAAAAATTTCTCTCGTCTCCTCAAACGAGCACAGTAAATGAAACTTTTTAAATAAAAGATTAAAATCTAATAAAGAAAACCTTTAAAAATTCCTGTAGAAGGTAAGAGAAGTGTCACTGCTATAATTTCGCCGTAGCATTCGATCATATCGAGATTTAGATGGAGCAGCCTTGCATTTCTTACAGAGATTTCTCAGTCGCGTCCCTACATCCACTTGATCGAACGGGGATATATTTTATCTGATACGCGACAAGGATTTAATTTAAACAATTTGGAAAAACACCTTATTGTAAATTATTATAGGCAGAAAAGCGATGATCAGAATAATATGTTTAATTCTCCAACTGATACATTATTATTATTTTAATTACTTAATTTTTTTAATTTAATTAAGAACCTTTTTCACATAATAACAGTTTTTGTTTAATACAGGTTATTTATTATTTCTTGGTACGCATATTTTGCATATAATGTTGCATATTTTAACAAACTGACTGCATATCTTTAACATGTTTGGTGCATATATATATGCGCATATATGTGACTTTTTATGTGCATATTAATCCGCCCTCTAGTCATGATATATGTTCAAAGGATTTAGTCCTTATTATAAATTCCCGGTTAAACTGCAGCCATCAGCCATTTCAAGATTAATAACCGCAGATTTCAACTTTTTCATAGACCATCTCACCCGAATGAATGTTTTTCTACAAAGTTTCTTCTCCGCTATTAAAACATTAGTCAAAAAATTGTAATAAATAATATTATCTATTATTTAAAATCAGCTGAACGTAACTATACAAAAAGAAATATTTTCTAAAGCTTTGTGCACATTTTTCCTGTAAAATAAATTAACTTTTATACAGTATGTCTGAAAAAGTTGGCAACATATGGGAAACTTCTTTATTATTAATTTTACGAAAAAAAGTTATTCTTTATAAAAAGTTCTGCATGTTCTAAAAGCTAAAATACAATCATCAGATATTAAATTTTTTCAATCGTGTACGCGGTTTGTCAAAAAATATGAATTTCAGAACTAAAAACAAATATGCAATTACATCCTGCTAGTTAAAAATTTGTTTATCAGTGCATCCTAGCCTAGATTTCACGTAACTACACTAACTTACATTTGCATTGTTATTGTAGACAAAAATAGGAAAAAAAAATTTAAGTAGCAGGATGTAATTCCATATTTGAAGGTAGTTTTTAATTCTGATCAACTTATTTTAATAACAATTTTCGATACTGTCATAAATAAAGGTACTTTACTCTTGAACAAAATTCATATTTTTTAACAACCCGCGTACACAACTGAAAAAATTTAATATCTGATGATTCTATTTTAGCTTTTAGAACATTACAAATAAAAAAGTTTCCCATGTTGCCAACTTTTTCAGACATACTGTATATTGTATAGTGGTAGTTATTTGAAAATCTGGGAAAAAATTTTCGTTAAAACTTACTATAAAAGCAAAAAGGTTCATTTCGACACTATCGACAAAGAAACGACCCCAACTTTCTGTAGTACCTACGTTACCTGTATAGTCTCATCAAAACTGTAAAATTATCATTTAACTGCGTTGCATGTTTTTGGGTTAGAAAAATCCTAAATCATCATAATATAATGCACTGGTTCATAATACAGAGCCAATAAACAAGTTGGAAATGAGGTGTATTTCCGCAGGGAACAATAGAATTCTTAACAAACCCTATAGAGTATAGAATCTAATTTAAAATGATTGTGCTATAATTTTTTTTCAATAAGTATAGATAAAAAATAAAGGGCAGCTGTATTGTATATCAAAGCATGTACCGCCTTATTGTAAGCAATAAGAACATCAGAATGAACGGGAATTCGAACGGAAAGCCTCAAATAAACCACAAAGCAATTGACGTTCTTAATCACAAATTGATCAATCGAGCAACTTACTCAGAAATAAAACTTAGCAATATCCACCTTGTCGGCAAGTCTTTGAGGGATTAAGATAGAAAGTCACGCATCAGATCTGTCTCTATTGAAAACTTTGTACGACTTTACTTGGCCCCTTTCAAAACACACCGAATTCAGACACTTCTTTGCTTTCAACAGTGTAGATTTGAGTCGAAGGTTTAAGAAGAGGTGACGATCCTTTGATCTTGCCGACATCGCCGGTAGCTACCCGTACTTCTGCCTGCACGCATCACAAGCACGCTTCTTTTACTATTTCACTACGTTTACAACTTACGGTATGCGTCGAATACTGGTAGTTACACGCTTTGCTTTTACACATGTAAGATCAAATAACATCAGGATCCGTAAAATTTGAAGTTCCTTTACATTATTAAACACGCTTGGTTTCATTTCCTTAACATCTCCGATAGTTCTAACGGATGATTTATAAATATGTTAAAACATAAAAATAAGATGATAAAACGAAAACTACTTTCGAAAACACACGAATTAAATATAGCCTAATGTGCACCTATTCCAAATTCCTCGAAAAATTAAATTATATACATCTTTCTGCTGCGTCAGCTTTTGATAGTAAATTTCGATAATAAAGATAATAATTCACTGCCGCCACAGCTTTATTAACAACGGCGTCGTCAAGCCATCGCTTCACATCAAGAGAAAATTCAACTAGACGTCGACGACGCCAGGACAGCCGCCCATGTCAGTCCTTTAGCAACGAGGCGAGAAAGAATGATTACTACCCAGATAATGACAATTTCGTTTGTGTTAACACTATTATTATTTCTAGGCTATTCACCTCGAAACTTATATAAATTATAGTTCTTATGATTACTTACCAGTTTATATACAAAAAGACAGAACATTTAATTAATAGGTTCACACCAAAAAAATTTACGTCATTTATTTTTGTCATTGTGGTTTTTCGTTTCGAAACGAAAACAATTTTTTTTATGCAAGGAAGGAAGTTTTTTATAGCCCAAATTTGATCCTCTATTACTATTTCAATATATGAAAATGAATGAAAGTAAATGAATTGAACTTTAAAGGTTGTACGTATAAAACCACCAATGCTCCAAGGAAATTTATTCATGCAACTTTATCAACTTGTTTTTAATAAAAAAAATCTTACATCGTTCCAAAATAAGAAGTAAAAGCAGGTTGAATGTGGTTCGTTCTAGGAATATTAATAGGGCTACGCATATCCGATTTACGAAGGGGTTTCGGGTTCGTTTAATAGAATGCGATCTATTTTATAGATTTTTCATTAAAGGACAAAACAGTAGAAATAAAAGTGATAACGAGAGTGGAGAACAATCTATTCAATTTGCATAACATACATATGCATTGAAAGTACATACATTAGAACTAAATGTAAGCGTGGTGCATATAAAACAAATTTTAGAAAATGCCACCATTGTAAAAAATCTCGCCAAATTTTTTACATATTCTGGAAAAGTCCTCTACTTGTATTCATTCCAATTTTCTAGTTACCATCCACTAGCATCAAAGTATATATCGAATCAAAATTACATTAAAAAAAAGGTGGCACAGAATGACTTTTTACTGAAAACGGGGTATTCCCCGTACGGTCGGTAAGCATTCCACCGCACTGACAATTTCAGATTTAGTTACAGAAGTACTCTTCATGGTTCAAAGACAAGCCCTTTTTACCCAGGTGACGTAGATTTTTATGAAAGTAAAGTGTCGCTATCTGGATTTGGAGGGGAAAGTCAACGCGCACATAGGCCACCTATTCGGGCTCTTTGTGCTACCTCCCTGATTAGAGTCGTTCGACCCCGCAACGTCACTCAAGCCATCCCACACGTGAGATAAACCTGAGGATGCTGGACGGGGAAGCGGCTCTAATCCTAGCCATGTCCGGCCAGGATTCTCCCAACATGGATCGTCTCAATTCGACAAGTACGGAACATTCACATAGTATGTGTTTCGCCGTCTCCTCGTGTGTGTAGCTGTAGATGATGGTGAAAGCGTCGCTATAAAATTTTATGAATGTTATAAAGATCCCTAGCTTGATGGGGGTGTTATAGCCTCACAGGCAGTGTTATAGCCTCATAGGCACATTTTCTCTCGAATTTGTTATGTGTAACTTACAAATTACCCTAAAAAGTTTTTTTTACATGGTGGTTTACATTACGTTACCAAATCGTTCTTTAATTGTATCGACGGCCTCCCTATTAGGTATTATTGTAAACTTCACTGTTTTGTTTAACTCTTTCTTCGTCCTTTCTTAAACATTTACCTCCATCATAATACTCTTCATATGCAGGTTCTCATGTTCTTTTGATTTCTGTTATGAGACGTCATGCTTTATTTCGATCAGTATACTCATTAGCCAAAGCTTTCCAGATTTTTCTATTGAATCCGCCTTTGTAAAATTTTGGAATTCATTTATTTTCTTTACTGTCATCTTCGGGGTTGCGCCCAATATTCTATTCGATTTTCCAAATCCAATCGATCACTTTGTTATCAAGCAAGTAAAAAGGAACACGGGAAAGGTGCACTGTGGCCTTTACTATGCACCAAATGTAATGCAATGTATTGTACAAAAAAAATTCCGTTTTAAAGATATTGGACCAAAACTGTGAAATAGTTCATATTTAGGTGTCTGTCTCGACTCTAATATTGTTTACTTCTGAATTATCGAATTTGTTACTTCCGTTATAAAATACTTTCGAGTTGCATGCTTTTTATGATTATTAAAATTAATTAAAATAATAATAATAATTAATTTTTAATAATACATAATAATAATTAAAATAATTAATGATTTTAGACAACTTACGTTATTTCTATTGATTGAAAACGTAGCTTTCAGAAATCGTCTTTAAATCATACAAAACGGCGTGATGTAATGGAACTCACTTGGTTTGCATTGAAACTTTTCCATTCGTTGTGCACCCTCCTAGGGGTCCTGGACACAACGTCCACTGGTCACAACGCCCACCGCCTTATGAACCGCCATCTTGGTCACAACGTCCACTTTTAAATTTGGTCATAACGTCCACTTTGGTCATAACGCCCACCGCATATTCTGTCACTCTGGTCACAACGTCCACTTTTAAATTTGGTCATAACCTCCACTCTGGTCACAACCTCCACCGACGCCTTCTGGTCATATCGCCCACCGACGTTGGTCGTAACGTCCACTTTTCTTTTTCCGGTCACAACGCCCACCTTTCAATTTGGTCACAACGTCCACTCTGGTCACAACCCCCACCGACGTACGTCGTAACGTTCACTTTACTTTTTCTGGTCACAACGCCCACTTCTAGTATTGATTATAAGATATACTTGGTCACAACGTCCACCAATGCACTCGGGCCACATCGGCCGCCGTACAATACACAATGCAACTTTTGTTCTGATAGAGACGTTTAACTTGTACATACATAACAAAGGATTGCTATGCTATGCGGAAAATATACCTACCTTTTAACAAATCTGTTCCCGAAAAAAATCCTCTTACACAGTTATTAATTTATGCACTTAATCGTACCTAATAGTGGAATAATGGAATGGTGGAAGAAAGAGATATAGTAGCCAAACTTTTTGGAACAACCTAAGAGCTTGGAATGAGAAAAAGGTGTACGTTTCAAATGCGGTTATTAAGAAAACCATCGAGATAAAAACAACATTTCCCAAACACTTACTTTTCTGTAATTTAGGTATTAAACATTCCAATTTGCAAGCGTCTACTTTCGTCTTACTTTTAAGGGATTTTTTTTGCTAAGAAATGATTTACAAAATGGTTATTGCCATTTTTTACTGATATAACAATACTTGAGTTGTCAAGTTACTATAATACCTACCTATTACTACTACTATACAGGGTGTTACAGAATGCTATGAGGAAAATTTAAGGACAGATTTTACATCTCAAAATACGAAAAAAAGTTCATATAAATATGGGCCCGTAAATGCTCCGTTTTCATAGTACGGGGTGTTTAAGCTTAATTTTTTTTTTTTAATCGGCCAGAAATTAGTACTTTCCGGTTTATTTTTAGGTCAGAAAATCTCATTTTGTCGGACTAGGCCGGAAAGTAAAAATGATTTTTAAATTTTTTACTTTCCGGCCTAGTTAGTCTAAGATAACGGTCAATTGTTCTGGCCGTTTTGAAAAAAATATTGTACGTAATACGTCCCAAAAGTGCTTTTACTGGACTCGTAGCAATTTGCCCACTTGTCCAGTAAAAGATCACTTTCGGGACTTGTTACGTAAACTACTATTACATTTATCGAAAACCCGTTGTACATAGTGAGATGAGTTTTGGTACACGCAAATGTTTCAATAAAGGTCACGTTGACGGTTCACATGTACAATACCTGCTCAATATGTATCATAAATAAAACAATAAATCCGTTTGCGAAAGGGTGGTGTACCTAGAGGTATAATATAAAATTTCGCGCGTTTGTCGGGATACTCTACAAGTGATTTAGAAATGTGCAGAATGGGCGCCAACTTCAGCGAACGTGATTTTCACAATAACAAATTTTCGTAAGCTGTCTAGGAATTACCTGTCTAAGACGCCCTATAGTATAGAGTGACAGCCGACAGGGTGTAGAATTCGTCGATGCACCATAGTGATTTCAATGTAAAAATCATTATATTCGATTATTTGCTTCCCTGGCCAGAAAGACTATTTAACTTTTTTGTAGATTAAGCAAATCTACATCCGTACATGTTGTTTGTTTTTATTTTACTTAATATAGTATGAAGAAAAATGGACAATGGCAAAAAATAGTGGTGCCATGGAATCGTTGACATACTTAACAATAATAGTTGTTTGTCTGTCAACGAACATCATTGCAGTGCATTTTATCTAATGTGAGCGTCGTTGCAGCAAGATTCAATCGGTTACCATTAAGATTCGTTTAATGAAGTTATTTATTTTATTTATTTCGTATTATCACAGACATGTGGTATTATTAATCAAACGAAAGTGTAAATTTTTATTTGCCTAAATATTTGCTTTCTGAAAAATTCAAAGTAAAAATAAGTACATCAGTCGATTTAGAATTTTTGTCTCTACAAAAAAGTTAAATAGACGTTTTGTATGAAATACTTAGGGAAGCAAATAATCGAATAGTAAGATTTTGACATTGTAATCCCTATGGTGCATCGGTCACTTCTACACCCTGTATATCCCTTATCTCAAATAATCTGAAAAAAGCACACATTTCAATTGTGGATAATTTGATTTGTTTACTGGAATGGTACCTGTACCTATAGTAATTTTGCCATCATGTGATGCAAATTTTCATTCTCTTTCAATTTTATTAATGTGGCCTTATGTGGCTATAGTTTAGGAGATATTTGCGATTGTACAGTTTTCTGAGTTGCTGATTCGTGTCGTGTCGAGTGGAAAGTCGTCGAAACCAGGGTGGGACTGGACAGTCGAACTTAAATTAAAGATGTCAATGTCGTGGTATCGGATGTCACCAAGCGAATATCATTGCGTTAGAAGAAATTAAAATGTCAAGCAAATTTCATTCCAAAACCATGTCAGAGGCAAAGCTGTAATATATGAGGTGTTTTAATAAAAATATATCAAACCATAAATAACCTACTATTTTACTAACAATCACCTTAGAAATTTTTTTTAATCGTATTTAGAAACATGAACCTGAATTTGCAAAAAGAAAAAAAGCAACTCTGCGAATATTTTGAGTGCTGCTAATGGCCTGTTCCAGTTTGCTTCCCGTGGAATCAAAAGAAAGGTAGGACAAAATCGTTGCTATGCAGTAAAATGCCTTTTTTGAAAATTATGAAATAACACCAAAACGGTGAAATAAGTTTAATAAGTAAATTCAAATTATGAACAATTTGGTTCGGCGAAACTTTCATTCGAATCATTTTTAGATTTGTTAATTCGTCTTAGGCGCTGCACTCTGTATGAGTATCTACGCCAAATCTAGAACCTCTTCAATAATTGTTCAGCGGACGATGTGGCCCGAGAGCATTGGTGTACGTTTATTTGTATGACCTCTTGAATTTGCCCAAATCTTTCAACCGAACTTTATTATTATATCCCATTTAACATGTTACATAATGCTACAAGTCAGCTTCGAATTTTTCTAGAAACTTTTATCTTTCCCATTTAGCTGACTCAAACAGAAAGGATTCGTCAGAACTGAAAGTAACGCTGTGTTCCGGTTATCTTTGCTCACTTGGTAATTTGACTTAAACGTTAATTGGTAATTTAACAGTAATTTGATAAATCAAGTATCTGTAAGACAATAAGAGATTTATCTTATTGTTATGTCAGTAAAAGATGGCAATGAAGGAGTGAAGGACGTTAACTTATCTCTTTTGTTGAAAACCATATTAAGTAAAATGTTATGAGAAATGTATTCAGGAACTGAAGCAAATGCAAGAAAAACAAATGAATCCCATCTTTGCGGTTTCTTTTTTGGTTTTATTGGAAGATCTATACTGGCACTTCATAAATCATTTCTTCGCAAAAAAAAATCCCTTAAAAGTAAGACGAAAGTAGACGCTTGTAAATTGGAATGCTTAATACCTAAATTACAGAAAAGTAAGTGTTTGGGAAATGTTTTTATCTCGATGGTTTTCTTAATAACCGCATTTGAAACGTACACCTTTTTCTCATTCCAAGCTCTTAGGTTGTTCCAAAAAGTTTGGCTACTATATCTCTTTCTTCCACCATTCCATTATTCCACTATTAGGTACGATTAAGTGCATATATTAATAACTGTGTAAGAGGATTTTTTTCGGGAACAGATTTGTTAAAAGGTAGGTATATTTTCCGCATAGCATAGCAATCCTTTGTTATGTATGTACAAGTTAAACGTCTCTATCAGAACAAAAGTTGCATTGTGTATTGTACGGCGGCCGATGTGGCCCGAGTGCATTGGTGGACGTTGTGACCAAGTAGATCTTATAATCAATACTAGAAGTGGGCGTTGTGACCAGAAAAAGTAAAGTGAACGTTACGACGTACGTCGGTGGGGGTTGTGACCAGAGTGGACGTTGTGACCAAATTGAAAGGTGGGCGTTGTGACCGGAAAAAGAAAAGTGGACGTTACGACCAACGTCGGTGGGCGATATGACCAGAAGGCGTCGGTGGAGGTTGTGACCAGAGTGGAGGTTATGACCAAATTTAAAAGTGGACGTTGTGACCAGAGTGACAGAATATGCGGTGGGCGTTATGACCAAGGTGGACGTTATGACCAAATTTAAAAGTGGACGTTGTGACCAAGATGGCGGTTCAGAAGGCGGTGGGCGTTGTGACCAGTGGACGTTGTGTCCTAGACCCCCTCCTAGTTTTTAAAAATCAGTATTTTTTATTGTTAGTCCAGTCAATGACTGCTTGCTCAAAAGAGGGGTGTATAGTGCATGCAATATACGAGAATTTTTGACTTCGGGGCTTTGTTAGGAGTAGTGTAGTTGGTAGGTAGACATACTAAAAGTCCCCACCCCCGAGAAGTGAGCTTAAGGTGGATAGGGGGGTGGAAGGAGGGCATTTTTGGGTTTTTAGATTATATCCCGGTATTATATTCTAAATGAAAATGAAAGCTACTTAAATTTCCTATAAAATTGTTTCCATACAAATTGATCGGTTTTCTAGATAAGTATACGTTAATGAATATATCGATAATTTTCGAAAAAATAGTTTTCATTACACCTAATTATTTTTGTCAAACATTTATTTCTAATGCTTCCCACAATGTTCAGAAACATTTTTAGAAACGAATTATAGAGCATTGAATTTCCTTTAATTTGATGTAACTTTTGCTACTTTATCTTCAGCCAATCAAAAGTTAAAGAATTTTAACATGTATGCTCAATTTTGATGTTCCTCTAGAAATGAGTATGGACAGTCCAGTCAATAAAGTATGGTAGGGTAGAGAGGTAAGCATACTAAAGGTCCCTGCCTCTGAGGGATGAGCTTAAGGTGCGAGGGGTGGGGGGCATTTTTTGGACAAAAAAAGTTAGGTAAAAATGATTTCTTCAAAAATGATCGATATTAAATAATGTCCCCAAAATAATAATAATAATAATAACAATGTAAATAATCATCTCTATCCCATCATGTCTTCATCCTTAGTGGCCTCAGCAAATTCAGTAGATGAATAAAAGATATTGCAGAGCAAATAATTTTTAATAATCATCTTAAATTTTGCAGCTGATGGTAAGTCTCTAATGGTAACATACTGCTTCTAAAATGAACAGCGCGGGAAACTTATACTGTATAAAGGCGTTCCGGCAGTCATCACGATAGTTTAACCCTGCCAACACACGGACTTCCCTCCATTGTAACTTTTGCCCATGAGCAACATTGACTCCAAGCCAAGATTGCATAGTTCAGTGTGCTTTGTATTAGGCCGTAATATGCGATTTTCGTGGTGCTGATGGAAACATTGATAATAAATCTTAATAAAAAGATCGCTAATTTTTGAGCATCTGAAAAAATAAAAACACCATTTGTTTTAGTATGTCATGGATTGTTTCAATTCCTCACAAGTAGTCTGTAGATCTACTAAAAAACACCCTTTTTTTGAGGTAACCCTATAGGTAACAAATAGTCAACTGGATTAAGATCTGGTGATCTAGCAGGCCATCTGTTTCGAAAGTGTCTACTAATTACATGGTGATAAATAGTGTAATTACTTTTCTATGTACGAGAGTGTGTTATGACGGTTATCCTCCAATTTTAGTGTTTGAAAATCGATGAAAATAAGGGTTTCCTCGCAAATCATTTCCCTTCCTATAATCTTCAATTTTAATAATGTGCATGCAAAAAGCAATTAAAATTACTTAAATGGTAACATGCATTCTTAATTCGCTCATTATCCTTAACACATAAAACAAACCTGTTGTTCTTGGGTTTTGTTTCGTATTTTTAATTAATTTAATATAACATGCGTTTAGATTAAATTATGGTCTGAGAGTGATATACTAAACTTCAGAGCGTTAGTGTCAAAATACTAAAGAGAAGTGTGTCTACTTAAAAGACTTAGGATTAACAGAAACTATTTACGTAACATACTTTTTAAACCGCAAACTAGCTACAAATAAGACCAACGTCGTATTACAGAAATTGGTAATATAACATAGTTCAGACCATAGTAAACTTCAAAGTTATTTGCTTTTGCTGAAAGATTTTGATGTAGCTTTTCTATCACGACTTGGTGTGTAACTTTGTATGCGAAGTATGTTATTCTAGTTTGTAGTTGACGTTAAATCTCAACGAGTTCTACACCCTAAATCTAGAGCTTTATTACTTCTCTGGATTTATTACACGTGGCTGAAGCCCTGAAAGTGAGTACTTAAAACCTCTCGTGCCACAAATTTGTCTGCAACGCTTTGTGCTAGTTCAAATTTTCTCTTCAAGGATTATCCACTAACTGTGATCTACAATTATTAATCCATTTGCATAGTTGTACAACTGGCATCAGTGTCATTTTACAAAACTCTCGTAAATACTACCTACATCTTCCACTACATTAAATATGAAGATAAATATTTATTACCTAAACTACCTAAGTACTTTGCCGAAGGGAGGACAATTGAAGGATAAAACGAGCCATTTGCGTTTACGTAAAATTCGTAACGGAATATAAAGTTTCGACTACGGCTCTGTAATTTTGACTCATTAATGTATTCAGAAACATAGCGGAATAAAATAGTTTCGAAAGTAAAATAAGACCTGTTAGATTTCTCAATTTCATGTGTGTAATAGAAAAATATTTTATATGAGCTGTAAAAAGGTTTAGGGAATATTTGTTATTATTGGTTATTAAAATGTAGAATGCAGTAAGTTCTGCTCGAAGTGGTTTTTGCTATTGCAAAATAACATCATTTGGCCTGCTTCCAGCAAACATTATCCAAAACAAATGGAATTTAAACGTGAACTCTACAAACTTTATCAATGTTGGCGTGCGTTTTTTAAGTTATAAATTATTTCTAATAAATTACCAATAGCTACGATGTAAATTGAAAAACAAAAACTTCATAAAATCTCTTCGCTAGCGAATACAAAGCTGTAAATTCTCCAGATTTATTTTTAAAGTTGGTAACTAATCGTTATTTGTTGTTAATTTACTTTGCTGGTTAAGTACAAGTATTTATATAAGATAAATTGTTTCACACGTTGTTTATGGTTACTCAATAACGTTAATAATGTTAGGTATACAGAGATTTTCTTTCGTCATGCACCATCGCCATTCGCCATACAATATAATTTAGTACAGTGTAATAGAATAGAGTAAACGTGAAAAAAATCAGCAGTACAATTTGAAGAAATTTTCAAAATACGAGTAGGTATACAATTTTAAATAATCAAAATTAATTGTTATGAGGCAAAAATTCAGTCAATACTTTTACTGGGCAAAATTGAAGAGTTTTATTTTCCAGTGCAATTTTATTCCATCACGAATAAATGATTTGTTTGGTATTCATTTCTCAATTTACAAGTTTTATTTCGTGGGAAATTAGAATTAGCTTCGAAACAACTTTGCAGAGGCCGAAAGTTTTCTAACAAGCAAGGTTTCAATGAAATATAATGTGTTTTAAAGTGACTGCTGTGTCAAAATCTTTTTTCTACAACGCCGAACGACAAATGTCATCAGTTTGTTACAGTTTGTGCTTTACAAATAATTTCGTAGTTATTTCAAAGAAATCAGATAATTAATATGGAAAGTGATAGTGATAGTGACTTGGAATTAACACCTCCAAGTATAACAGAAGCAGCAAATTTAACAACACTAAATTTATTGCCGGAAACATCGAAGAAAATATACAAACGGGCTTATAACCTATTTTTGGAATGGAAAGGAGATCGAAACGCCAAATCGTTTTCCGAGAACGTCTTAATGGCGTATTTTGGCGACTTGGCAAAAAAGTTCCATATTATGGACACAATACTCAATGCTTCGAACGACTTTCAGTATTCATAATAATATATGTACTAGATATAATATTGCAAAATACTTAAAACTGAAAGCATTTCTTAAGCGACAGTCCGACGGCTACAAACCCAAAAAGTCGAAGATCTTTACATCAAATGACACAATAAATTTATTAAAGAAGCCCCAGATGAGATCAACTTAGCGACAAAAGTAAGTTTTATATAGCCATATAATGAAATATATATTTAATCTATATTTTAGGTCGCATTAATTATGGGCATAATGGGTGCATGTAGAAGACATGAATTACCTACATCAAATGAAAATGACCAATTTCAATGATTTGGGTTCAGCTGTAAAAACAAAACTATACGAAGTTTTACTGTAACTAGTCCTTACTATGAAATTTACAAAAAATATGCAAATCTCCGTCCTTCAAACGTAAATGGTACATGGTTCTTCATTTATTATCAAAAAGGAAAATGTACCGTCCAAAGAATAGGCATGAATAAACTTGGAGGCATGGGAAAAGAGATTGCTAAATATTTAAATTTGCCAAACCACGAATTATACACCGGACACTGCTTTCGTCGATCTTCAGCAACAATTCTTGTTGATGCTGGTGGTGACATAACTAATTTGAAGCGTCACGGTGGCTGGAAGTCCACGACAGTCGCCGAGGGATATATCGATAATTCGGGGAAAAATAAATTTGACACAGTTAGTAAAATTGTAAATGCAACACAGAGCATTTCAAATATACCATCGACTTCAGGAATAGGAAATCGTGAAATGCCATCTACTTCGACAATGGAAAATTGTCAATATTCCACAAGGTCTCCAAAAATGATTTTCATTAATTGCACATTTAACTTTAACAATAAATAAAATACGTTTCAATTGCAACACTCGCCTGTTCGGCTCGTGTTGCAAACTTTCAAACTCGAGCGTCATTTTGTGCTTGTTGCATACTATACTATAGTTCATTTATATTCTAAGGTCAAAATATAAACTAATCCTTGTTGTCTAGGCAATCGTGAGCGCATGAACGTCTTAATCATGCTACGATTAAGAAAAGTGTTTTCGCATATCATTTCCTTTGTAACCATCTGAACACATAAGAAATACAATTCCTAGCATTGATTGAATATTTTTTATAGTATCAGGCACAAACAGTATTATTTAATTAGGCCAGGTTCTAAATAGATTCGATTGGCCATTACTTACACTCTCGTAGATAAAATAGGGCAAGGGAAAAGGAGCGATTGCAGTATTGCAATAAATAGATATATGTACAAACGATGGAAATTATTATATTGAGAAACCTACCTGAATCGTGGGAAGCACAAAAGCACTAGCAAATAGAAATAAAAGTAAGCGTGTATAATGAGTTAAACAAGTCAATCTTTTTGCGCTACCCATAAGTGGCATAAAAGCGTTATTTATATGTTATGTACCTTAAGAACTTAGGAAGGCGCGACCTTGACGTTGAAAGGTAAACCACGCGATATGAATGGATACTGTTTTGACTGAAATCACGTGTTTTAGCTTTAATTTAGTATATATTTCTAAAGTACTAAGTGAATGTCGCATAATATTAATTTAATAGGTTATGGAACAATATAGGACCAGAGATTCAAACTTGCGGGACACCTATACTAAAATAGAATGTTTCAGATACTTCGCAATTAAGTAAATCGAACCTTCCGAAAGCTTTGTCGTAGATAACTAGAGATCAATTTACATAGCAATGATGTGTAAAAGTACGGTATTACAACTGTGAGACGGTCTGAAAACAGATTGAGTAACTGGTAGGGTAGAATTGTCAAACAATTCTGCAACGATTTGGGAACTTATAATACGGTCAATATAATTTTAATAACCTACTTTTACATAGGAATTGTTTCAAGTATGTGGAAAGTTGTAGTAGTAAGACCTCCAAAAATCTCTAATGCTACTTTGTTATCACAACTATGTTTAGCGTAAAAAGCTGAAAATCTCATTTTCATTCCCTAAAGTTTTGCTACAAAGTGTGTGAATAATATTATCCATACCTACCCAAAATCAGTGATGATCTAAATAGCCCACAGACTATGTATTTCTAATCCAAACAAGATTTTTAAATATAGCAGTATACAAGATGTTGCCTACTAATGATTTCTTCCAATGCAAACTTGACTGAAAGTAGCATTGGTGTTTTTGGTTGGTTTTGAAATGATCAAAATGTCGCTATTCAAACGTTAACATTTCGAAAACGTTTAATTTTAGGAGTAAAGTGTATTAAAGGAACCTGTTAAGAATTATGAGCAGATTTCGAAAATGGAAATGGATACGGAAAATAAGATGGGGTTCAGCCGCCATTGGGCAACTTTTAGCTGTCATTTATCCAAAAAAGTAGATTGTCATATCCTATTTAAGCCCTCCAAATTTCGTTGCGATATACCAGGTGGACCAAAACTTAGTAGCAGAGCACCCGATCCGATAAAGATCCCTTACTCGTAAGTGAAGTTCTAATACCTAATCGTAACGGTTGCGTGAAGAAGCTGTCTAAAGCAACAACATAGTGTGATATACTAGATTTTTAAAAGAATTGGTACTTAAAATAGATGTATCTAAACATTAGAACGCAATTTGGAAAGTTTCTTTTGATGAGAGACGAAGGGATATTTCGTAACAAAATACTGTCCAAACCACTGAACTCAATAATATATGGAAGAGCAAAGCCGTTGAAATCAAATGGGATGCGCGTGAAAAAGTGTGCACATTTGAAGAAAATAATAAGGTCGAAAATCGTTTAACTACGGGGCTTACGCGTTTGCGCAGTGGAAAATACCATGAAAATGCATCATGTGTTGAAGTCGGTTGAAGTCAATGAACTCTACCTAATAAATTGAAGTTGGGTTAGAAAATTTTACGTGGTTTGTCTTTGTGAACAAGTGGATTAATTTGATTTATAAACGTTACAAGGGAGAAGGGTTTACAGTGAGTGTTATGGAGTTCATGATTAAAATACAGTTTTAGATAATATATAACAGCTGTTTTATTTGTTTGAACTCTAAATTATTACGGCGCATGATCGGGAGCCCCGTGCGCGTATTCAATTTGTATCACTTAAATTTACAACTTTGCTCTTCCATATATAATAGAGTTCAGTGGTCCAAACACATTTTCACAATAAGTAGAGGAGAACATACAGATCTGTAAAATGGCCACCACGTTCACCGAACTTATATCTGTTGGATTTTCTTTGTGGCCTTTTTTGAAAAATGAAAAAAACTAATCTATAAGTAAGGAAGAACTACTGGAAAATCTATAAAGAGCGCTTGAATAAGTTTAACAGGCACAAATCCTGAATGCAGCAAGATTTTCAGCTTTTATAATGTTGCTAAAATATCTTTATTGATTTAAAAACTATTTTTTGTAGTTAGCTATTAGTAAAACTAATTTAGTCACCGTATTGCTTATCGCAGTTATTATACAATTTATTAAAAATTAAAAAAGTGCTCTTCCGAAGTCCGAATTCCAAAATTCCAGACACCTGCACAAGACACATACACACAGTGCGATTTTAACCGCATTTTCCTAGGAATTGAAAAATGTGCTATTGTGACCGTTTTTTCGTTAATCTTTAGCAGAATTTTAAAAGTTGAACTACGTACTTTCTCTCCAGAAAAAGCTTTGTACCTGAATCGTTTTATGTCCGATAGTTATATTCTAAAAAAATTATTTGTCTATTTTTGAATATTGTTCCTTCATCAACATAAAAAATACCCTTTTTATGATAGTTTATGAGAACTTTTCTAAATTGTTTTCGTTTTATCCTATAGAACAGGGGTGGGCAAACAGTCGATCGCGATCGACCGGTCGATCGCGAACAGTTCGACAGTCGATCGCAGACGCAGACATTTTAAATAAAAATATTGTATGTTAATGATATTATGGATGTGGCAGTGAAAATTGCTAATTCGATAAGAGCGCGAAGTGTAAGAGGCGTCTGTTCCGTAGTCAACTTGAAGACAATGACTCGGAATATGAAGATTTACTTCTTTTTTGTCATGTTAGGTGGTTAAGCCGAGGAAGCTTTTTGGAAAGATTTCTCAATCTTTTGCCTGAAATTATTGCATTTTTGGACACATTGGGAGAAAAATATGAACAATTGGAAGATCTAGTATGGGTAAAAAAATTAGCATTTCTTACGGATTTTATGGGCGATTACAACTTGCTTAATTTACAATTACAAGGAAAAGGAAAAAATATTATTGAGTTTTTGGGTTCGGTAAATGCTTTTAAAGCAAAATTAAAACTTTTTGCTTCACAATTAAAAACGCAAAATTTTAAATATTTTCCATACTTGGAAAAACATATTGAACTTACTGGTGAATGTAATATTGACATGTTTTGATCTGAACTAGAAAATTTTCATCAAGAATTTGAAAGACGATTTGTAAATCTCAATAATCTTCAACCAATTTTTGAATTTATTTCATTTCCTTTTGGAGAATTCGATAACGAGGATATTTCATCAAATCTAGCTCATACTTTTCAATTGAATTCATCGGATCTAGAGTTCGAAATTTTAACAATCAATCAGATATAATTCTGAAAGCAAGTGCAAATGACAATAATTTTTGGAATTTATTACCAGAAGGAAAATATCCATTATTGAGATCGGTGGCAATGAGGATATTTGCATTTTTTGGTTCCACTTATCCATATGAAGCAGCGTTTTCTCAGATGAAAAACATCAAATTTAATTGTTCTTATTTTAACCCATTTTTCGAAGTAGATCGCGCATAAATTAGAAAAATTAATGTCGATCATACGGGTATTAAGTTTGCCCACCCCTGCTATAGAATGTTTCAAACACTTCACATGATCAAAAAGCATTGCGGGTTTGTGTGATGTCCAAATATAAATTACCTTACTGTTCTTTCATCTTTTAATATATGTATGTACTAAAAAAATAAGCGCCTATTCTATGACAGAAATTAGAGTGCTGGATACGAAGATAACGAGACCCCCTTTGGGCACAAATACCTTTGTATTGAAATGTTTTCACTTTTAACTGACGGTCATAATGTGAGGGGAGATAAATGGAACCGTGCTTTTGAAAAGTTTCCGCTTTCCGTACTTATAACAAAAGGAATTTTAGGGGTACACGTGGTTCGGTTCGGGTCATAAGCAAATAAGCAAATGGTAGATGCAAATTAAAATTTTTCAATTTAATTGCATGAAAACTTATAAATCGTCAAGTAACGTCTAAAGACTATATTTAAATGAACAAATATGTTGGTTTCTCCCAAGTGGGAGACCTTCTTGGGGAGTTGGTTGTGTGGGAGAGCCCTGAAGATGACTGGACACTTCTCAGTCGAAACGTCGGTTTAGAATGAAGCACATGTGTTTTCATTAACCTTTCCCACACAACCAACTCCCCAAGAAGGTCTCCCACTTGGGAGAAACCAACATATTTCAATTAAAAGGAGTACACCCACGTATAATAGTTAAATGAACAAGTATTTAAAGAGTAGGTACTTTTGTTATCGTTTCTCATTTACATCAGGACCGGTAGATATTTGCGGCTTCAGAAAAGCATCTCTTTTATGCTTGTAGTAGGTATTGTGGCGCAACGTTTGATCTTGCAATTAGCGCGACACGTCTTCTTGTAGCACTCATTACCGATACAAAGTAAAGCCGCTTTGCTCTCTACCGGTTTCTGAGTCGGTACTTCCGTTCTTATTGCGACAAACTTAAGAAACTACTTCAGAAAATTATACTTTCAAGTATCAAGAAATACCTTTGTGTACCATTAAGAAAAATTTATGATTCAAATATGGGGAACACTTTGTGCACTTTATTTGCCACTTTGCGGAACCAATTCCTTAATGGTTGGTATTGTGCTATGCATATATTAACGAGAATAAGCACTATTATCACTCAGTTTCATATCAGTTATTGCATTAATGTGTATTCATATTTCGGTACAGAGCTTTTATTAGTCTTTGTAACACTTTGTGTAGATATTCTGTTTACTTTGCAATTGAGCGTTGAATCAAGGTTCTCTGTATACAACCCTAACTCATTTAAACCCGTTGATAAAGAAGAAAATGTTGTACTTATTTGGTAACAACTTTACGATCGTAAAGCATGGCCCCCTTTGTAAATTAAGCTTTGGAAAAATATAAAAAATGCAACACCCAGTAAACGTTGTACATTGATTCTTTCATCGAATTATAGAAACTTCGTGAATAATATAGCTTTCATCGCAATAGTGATTCTAATAAATTCCTGATAACTGATAACGTTTTGAACTTGAGTACACAAACTGCAATACATACAGAGAACCAACTAAAACACAAGGGAGAATCACAAGAGCCAAAAAACACTTCGAAACGAAGGATCATAAATGTATTTTTGTAGTTATTGTTGCTCCTCTCTTTTTTTAGTTACTTTTATGAATTGTACAATGTACATTATTATGATTTAGCTAGATAAAAAAATTATAAAAACAGGGAGGTAATGATAACTACGACGAGTAGTTTGGCGCAAAATGGGGAATCTCAATAATTTCATACTAGAGGTTATCCATCTATTTACCTTGGAAAGATTTTTGGGCAATTCCGTTTATCTAATTATCTATAGGGGATAAAATATTTCGCTCACATAACAATTCTATAACAGATTTTTCGTTTATATGCGTTTTGCCAATGTCTCGTTCTATTCTTTGTTCCGAAATGTGAATTACTTAATCTTTGCTTTGCTGCCATAAATGGAAAAAGCACAAAACACTACTGATAAGTTCCGATGAAGAAGAGCTAAGTTGAGTTGGTGGATAGTTTTGCATTCAAAAGTAGTTCAGTAAAATAACGATCTTTTAAATGTTTAAAGCTTATATAGTCACACCGTTTGAATGGCTAGTTTCTAGTTATAACCAAAGACCATCCTTCCCCCTTGTTACAAGTTAATGCTATTGACTATTGTAATAGATTTAAACATTTTGTCTATAACTAATATTAAGGACGTTAGAATCGATTTGGTCTGGATTGTTTATGTTGTCAGTCCGTTTTAAAATGAAAACACATTTTTCGAATTCTGATTGATTCGTGTTTAACACATTTTCAAGCAGCCACTCTTGTTATTAATGTAAGTCAAAAAAAGTATCGGACCAAGAACTGGCCCCTGCGCTGCGGTATAAGTAGACGTAATCCTTTAAAATTAGAGATTAAGTTATTGAAACAAATATATTGAGCACGACTACTGAGATATGCTTTTTAATATTATCTATTTAGTAAGTTAATTAATTTAATACAGTGCAATGACTAATGCAACCAAATTCCTTGGTAAGATTAAAAAAATACGCAATGGACTCATCTCGTCTCGAAGTAAGTTAAGATTTGCCAGTTTTATCCCTAATTTTAGCTTTTCCTAACCCAAGTTTATAGAATTTTCGATAAGAATTGCTTTTTGTAGTGATAATCGAGTACCTACCAATGGTATTTTTTTCAATTGATCAGTAAACCAGCTGGAAGTTAAATTACAGGCAGTAGATGTAGTCAAAGAACTGAAAATTAAATTATTCGTGAAGATATTTGTAAATTTTCAGCGGCAATTGGTCTGAAAAGTTTTGCAAAGTGCCTTGGATGGTCTGAACCAGTTGATCATATATGTATATGTCCGTATAAAATGAAAATGAATTAAAATTGAAACTGCAAAAATATTATCAACACAATAATTGTTTTTGTCCACGACTACGGTATAATATAGTCGTTATATATCTCGGCCACTGAAATATAAGCAACCTGGAACGCGCACGGTGCATTTAACCTGTAGGAAATAAACCGAGCGTGCGATAGCAATAACGAAGGGACATTGTGTCCTTGTTGTACTCATTCACAGTTCAGCATTTTCATTGTTTTACGATTAATCAAACTAGTTTTTTATTACGTATACGATACAATAACATAATGAGTAAGACACTGACCGAATGTCCCTACAATAATTCCCTTTCTGTCGGCTCGGCTGTAAGTTAAGCGTAAGCGTTCCAGGTTGCTTATATTTCAGTGGTCTCGGCAGACAATACTAACACCTAGCATTCATTACACACGCATTTTCATTACACACTGTAGTTATTGTCATTAGCAACGGGAGTAATGAATATTACGCGCTGTGATATTATATAGTCATGGCAACCGTCCATTACATTCAATCAAGAGCTTCGAACATATAACAAAAGGAAGGAATATCCCTATAGTTTAGTAGATGGTACAATGTAACGGAAGTTACGCAGGCTTTACGTCACAGTGACGTAACAGTAAACCATTTGCGATTGGTCAAACGGGTGTAGCGTGCAGTTTGTCGATTTAAAATAAAAAAATTACCAGTAGCGTAGAATTCATTATACGGTTAAGAACATAGAGAATGTGCAAAAAATTAGAAATATGCATACCAAATTAATTATGTTTAAAGGGCAATAAAATTAAAAAAAAATTATGCATTTTATTTTGTTTACAGCAGGCGCGTAAACATACAAATGTTGGATTTACGACCCTGCTTAACAGTACACCAATGACTCGACGGAATACGTCACAGTAGGTAGCCATATTGGTAAACCATTAATGTTACTCATTTTGCCATATACATGTTCCTTCCTTTTGTTATATGTTCGAAGATCAAGAGTGTCGGTTGTCATGGTATCCGTTAAATACATTCAATCAAGGGTGTCATGTCGGTTTGTAGGAAAATTTTCACATATTTGACAGATCAAAATGGCCGTGTTAATTTTAAATGAAATAAGTATTTGAAGTAAATTAAAAATATTTGTAGTCGTGGACAAAACATAGTATACAACTCGCATATAAGGGCTATTAATCACTTGAACGATTTACTTCACTCACCTGCGGCTCGTTTCGCAAAAATTCGTTCTCGTGATTAATAGCCTCTGATATATGCTCGTTGTATAGTATACTATTAGTCTTTTAAAATCTTGTAGCATATAAGTCATAGCATCACCTTATATCGGTAGCTTGATGACCAATACAGTGAAATTTTATATTAATATCGCTACATGAAGTGATAATATCGTTGGAATGGAAATATTCAGTTTACAAAGTAAGTATTAAGTAATAAATATGTATATCTATTAGTCACCTAAAGGAGATCTGTAAAAAGGGATAATGGTGACGTTACAATTTTTAATTATTACCTATTCATGATATTCATGATATTTCGCGCCAACCTAATTAGATAGCTTTAGCAATGTCAGTGACATTATATAATGTCAATAAAAATAAATATTTTCTTGTTACTACCCTGTATTTATTTTGGGCCTGATGAAATCGTTCTTAGTAGCTTAACCTTTGAAGTTGGCCTAAACTATTATAATTATTATAAATCCAAACTGAGTAGCTAGTGAACATTAATTAAGACAAAAGCTTCATAGAATATATAAAGTTTACGCTTTGATCTAATTCACAAGTATATTTCGTGTAGTTGGTAGCTACCATAGAAATTTTAAAACAAAAGCCTATTGTGAGATATTTATGCTATTACGACGTCGTAGGAGTAGATTAGGACTATGTCAGTCTCTTTAAATTACATCAAAAGGAAACAAAAGAATTAGGTCACGTAGATCTAAGTTTCGTCATTATGACAAGAAATTTGTTAACTTTATATCGAATTATAGGACGAATGGCACAATTTAATTATCTACGGTTTTGGTATATAGTTAACGTATAATTAAAGAATTTTTAAATGTTGTTAAGTATAACAGTAACAGATATACTATGTATACCTAATTGGTTTTCACATACTATTACCTATTATGCTACACAGTTATTAACAAAATGTTATCAAAATGCATTTTTGAAATACAGGGTTAGGATTATTTTATAAAACACCACGTTTCGTTCAATAAAATTCAATATACATACAAAGCAACCAATAAAATTTTATAAGCTTCCATCTTTCACATTATATTACTTTTTTTGTGAATATGAAATTGAAGACATTTTTCACAAAGCAATAACGACATAAACTAATGTGTTAACATTTGAGAAATTAATGTATACTGAAAATTATCTTTTCCGGAAATCATTTTGGAAGTAACACTTTCCTGCATTTTTACGCGGAGGAAAATTGAATTTTCCGGACTAGTACTGTAAAGGCTTTACAAGACGCAAAAATAGTTACCAATAAAATTGACAAACTTGATATTTATGGAATTTGTAAACATTTTTTCTAAAATTTGTAAATTTCGTCTTTTTTTGCGATTTCTGGAAAAAATTAATCCAAAACACGTCAGTAAAATGTCTTACTTGACTCGGAGCTTTAAAATACTCGGCAAAAGGGCCTCGTATTTCAATTTAGCTCCTCTTCAGTAATGTGAGATTTTCCTGACTTTTATGAAATTGGTATTTTGCGTCTTGTAAAGTCTACGTTTACAGTACCTACTAGCCCTTAAAATTCAATTTTCCTGCGCGTAAATAAGCAGGAAATTGTTGTTTCCAAGACGATTTCTGGAAAATAACTATTATGTCAACAAATGAAAACTATTCATTGATCATTGTTACTATTCATATGAGTGAACTGGCGATGAGGTGTAAATAAACATTACGCAATGCAAAAAGTAAACTGTTACTGCTTACATTCACATCTAAGGAAAATTATTTATTAATTTCCTCCAAATTTACTTTGTGAACTCCATAGTTCATCGTAATAATAAAAACAAGTAATTCTATTAATTTTTTATTTTAAAAGTAACCCAACGCGTTTCGACAATATATCTTATTAGAAAGGATAACAGATTTATGACTTCACATGGTAACATTTGCGTTTTTGCAACATAGCAAATCAAAATGATGTACGGAGTACCTTTAATGAATGACCAAATTGACCTTAAAACAATGGTTAATAAAACTAAACCTTCCCCATGGAACGTTTTTATTCAACGTATGATTGAAGTTGAATTGTTAATTAAAATTCCATTTTAATTACCATTCAACTTTAATTACAAGTCGAATAAAAACGTTCCATGGGGAACTGTAAATATTAGCCAAACGGCTTATTTTATTGAATTCCAACAAGAGTACCTTTTCGTTAGCTTAATGCGTGGGGAGGTCATTTTCGATAATTCCATACAGGGTGTTCCATCCCTGAAAAATGTTTGGATCACTAACCACTACTGTAAATCTGTTCTAACATTATTTTGGCACAGACTACACGCTCCTGACTTTTTACCATTAGTCCCGGGACACCCTGTATATAAAATTTGATGTTCTATTTGATCTGTTAATAGACGAGTCATTTTCACACAACTCAAAGTAAATAGTAACTGAAGAGCTTGTAAATCGATACTTGGTGTTTATTATTTAGGTAACCAAATTGAATTAAAAATGTATGTGTACATATACATGGTAACATTTTAGAGCAGTAAAACTATGACTGAACAGTTATATTTTAAAGATGCTAAAGGGAAATCAATTATAAGTGGCCAAAGAATAACGGCTTATAACATTTAGTTAAAAAATTGAAAGAAAAAAGCAAAACTTCTACTGTTAAACAAAGCGCCACTGAAATCGGTACATATTGGATAAAATGCTGTGTGGGAATTATTAATGAAGCTGGTAGCTGTAAATGATTCTAAGAGAAGTTTTTAAGTGTGACAAGAAAAACTACTTGAACTGAAAAGCTTGTAATCGTTCTATGCAGACGAAAATATCTAAAAAATATCGTTTAAATCCGGCCAAGGTAGTCGCTTTTCTAAAGTAGAGTGGATGAACTGAAGTATGCGCCCCCTTCTTGGATAGGAAGTAAAACTATAGGTTTCATGTGCTGATGTGATGAAATAAAGATCCCCTGCTGTGGGTGAACTCCAAAGTTTACTAAGGGTAGTGCTAATAATCGTAGTAGGTAAATGCTTTTGGAAATATTTTGTTTTTAGATATCGCCCCACAATGCAAATTTTATCATTTCGTTTCAGGCGAAACTCACAGCCTCTCCTTAATACAGGGAGGCTGTGAGTTTCGCCTATTATTATATCAATTCAACTCCTTTGAGAATCCGAACTTTCCAAAGTGTTACCATAGGCTAATAAATACATAGCCTATGATGGTGTTACGCTTGTTGTTCGCTCTTTTTAAACTATATTTCTACTTTGATTACATTTAATGTAATTAAAAATCGCTTATTACAAAACAAATAATCGAAAAATGCAGTTATTAACAATTTTTTAATGTGACTTTTTCGTATTATCCATTTAATCATAATGTGGCTATTTAAACCTGTCTTCATGAAAGCACCATCTACTTCATTTTTATTTATTTATTTATTTGTAATATACGTTAGAAACATTTCAAAACATAATTCAAGGAATCATTGAATCAACAAACCGCAACTTATTTCTGTCGTTACCAACGAAAAACTCTTGGATTGACATAAATCGTGTGTTTATCGCTTGTATTCTTTCGAACAGCATTTTTAGTGTATGTTGAAATTTCGACTATACAACTGTCACTTAAATAAAAGACCGTAATAAAATAATCGATCCACTTATTCCTTCCTAAACATGTTGTTATAACTTTGAGTTAAAGTCTCTTCTACTAGAGAAGAGATCAAATTTGGAAAATTTCTTTAAAATTTTATAAATGTAAGCAAAAGTTGCATGAAATAGTGACGTTACAAAATATCTTCGCCTTCACAAATTTTATTTAAACGTTTCGAAAATTGCGTATCTGTATTACTTATATTATTTGGCGATTGTCATGATTATTGATTTATAGGTACATTTTCCTCTTACTGTGCGATGTAATATTTCTTGAAATGGTCTAGTGTAGATCTAGATGGGTATCATTTTCACATAAAGAAAAGTCCGCCCAATTCTGTTCAATATATTTATGGTAAGTAATTGCCTATAATCCGGCAAGAATTTTACAATCTTTTACTACTTCCATTTTGTCCAGGTAAGAAAATCGGCAACGACGGATTAAAAATTACTCATAATATGGTATCAAACAGCATCAGGTAGTAAATATTTGGTTAACATGACACGAAATTAATTAAATGATTATCCATGGTGGGCTCGTTACAAATACAAACAAAACCTTAATTTTCAGTTTCCTTTCCTCGAAAATTACGCCTACCCAATACCTGTCGATTAATCAGAAGAAGGAATGTGAGTTGATTAAGGTCTACGTAGAATGAGTCTGAATAGTTTGATAGCATACGTTATGTCCTAAAATAGTCAGTTAACATAACATAATAGAACTTGATAAAATTATAATTTACAGTACCTATGCGTGCAAAATTCATTTCATTCGTAACAAACTTCCCACGACAATTTCAAGAGGATTTTACGAAGAAAATAGATTGCATTATTAGTACAGAATTACTGTCAGTATGTCGTTACCTAGCGCTTGCAATTAAATTATCACACTGTAATAGATAGACTACCCGCTGCATTAATTGTACATTAATTACATACATTGTAATTTAACAACATATCACAATCTATGAGTATAGGTAGTAGTAGAAGTATTACCATTATGAGATATCATGCGTAAACAAAAATGTGTACATTAAAAGAGAATTTCCAAGAGTTCATTTAAAAAATACACCCTAACATTTTTAAAATGTATGATTTATTCCTGACCCCACCTGATTCCAGTACTGAAACAATTAGAAAATTTCGAAATCAAGCTAGTCACCTCAAAAAGTTGGTTACTAAATTCGTCCGGATGTCTGTGGGTCTGTGCGTTGGTCGATGTTGCAGAGTTTAGAAAGCCGGAAGTGGTGTCACCTTATAGGAAACTCTTTACTGGTTCCCAATCTCTAGTAAATTTTTTGATTGGATCACCCGTTCGCCGTCGGAACGCCATTAAAGTCAAAATATACACCTTTGAATATCTCGAGAACTCTCTTTATTGGTTCTATTTTGAGGCGGGACGGTTGTCCAGTGATAGGTTTTAACACGCTCAACTCAACTCATTCTTGTAGAAAAAAAGACCCCTTGGAAAGATTATTTAAATTACTTTTTTTATGTATAAATAACAATCTTTTTTTCATAAGTGTTAATTACTTCTTTTTCTAAATAACATATTAAAAATTATGATTCACAAACTATAATATACCAAAATATGCCCATTTTGATTCTCTATCAAATGCAATAGTAAGAAAATGGTCATTTCATTTAAAAATCTGAGTTTTCAGTCTTGGAATTTTCCTAAATTTGGAACCCCATAGGTGACGTCGTACGCAACATAACATTTTTTTAAGTACACCAAAAGAAAGCCCTATTCTTCCTCTATGCGCTGGTGAAAACTCGGTTGCCTAAAGGCTCATTTACATTTGTCACTTTTGATGATCATCTTGGAGGAATCATCCAAAGTGATAAGTGTAAATTGCCTTTCATTTCTGTTTCATCCAAAGTGTACACTAAAAGTGAATGATGAAACAATTCGACCCCCGACCAACTTTTGATGAAAGAAGCGTTCACGGAACCGATGATTCATCCATAATGAAAGCCTAGTGAAAAATGTAAACAGCGGCTTTAATTCATTTCACAACTACCAGTCAAATCCCGTAATAGTTTTGTTTGTGTTTACTGTTGCTTTTTTTAACTTTAAATGATTTATTAAAAACTGAAGGGCAGAGATTCTATAACCATGTAGTTTAAATGGCAAGATAAACATATGGAAATATTTCTCGAAATATACCGGCAACACGAGTGTTTATGGAATAAGAAATGCAGTGAGTACAGCAAAACAAATGCACCCTTGCAACTGTTCAGTTTTCACAGACACGGCAATAGGGAATAAAGTGACAGTGTGCGAAGAGATGAATCAGCGAACTGGATGAAAATGTGTAAACAAGGATGATCACCCTGGATGATTTCAATCTGAGTGATTCACTTTGGATGTACATCAAAAGTGATACAGTGTAAATCCCGCTATAGCTACAACGGTTTTCAAGTAATGAATTCTTAAAAGACCGTCTGCATCCGCCATTTTTTTAAATAAATGAAAATAACTTAAAAACCATAACTTGTAGATATAGACATGTTTATATCAAAGGTTATGAAATTTCACGTAGAATCCAAAAATGCAATAAAAAATAGGGGTTGCCATTTAAAATAACGAAGTTAGTAGCTATTTCCAGCATTTCAGGAAGTGCTGCCATTTTGAAAATATTTTAGATCGATTCGGCTTTCTGAGTAACCCCTAAGTGCAAATTTTCAGAAACCTACCTATAAAACTTTCCCAGAAACGTCTAACTAAAGCTCCCAAAAAAACACCCTGAAAAAATATTGTAAATGAGGTAAGTATCTATATTACTGACTTTTTTACCCTTAACGTTTCAGTTAGGACGAAATGGTGTAAGAAACATAAAACCTCCCCCATATCTCTTTATTTATTAATATAGTGCTCCATTTACCATACACATATTATTAGTAGAGGAGTAAAATTGCACTTGTTGGTTTGCCCTTCATGTTTTCATTAGGTAATTAGGTGTACCGTAGTCAAACATATGCGTTTAATGAATTAGGCTTATCACAATGGGCGCACAATTGAGGTATGGCAATTGAAATTGAGAATAAGTAATTCTATCTTTAAAATTATTGATTTAAGTAAAAAATTATTAATTTTAAGTAGCCCAAACAATATGTTTATTGAAATTAAAACGAAATTTTAATTGTGTTTCTAACAGTGGATTTACTTCTTATAATAATATTTATGTTTCAAAAATGAACAATACTGGCTTCAGAAAATTTTCTTCACTAAAACCACAAAACACCAAACTTATTAGAAGTAAAACTATATCAGTTATTTTGGTTTCAAAGGTAATTTGAACAGTTATGAATTGTTTCAAGTTAATGTATTATTTACTTTACGCATGTAGTAGTGTGTAGAGTAGTCAAAGTTCACGACGCGAAACAGCATAGGTAAGGGATACGAACATTCAGCTTTTTAAACCATTTCTCAAATCGGGTACACTTAATTAAACGAAATATACATTTCAACAACCTTTCAATTTCATCTGATGGAAACAGGATGGTATTACAGTCATCTATGTGCTTTTTGTCTTAAGTTCATTTTTTTATTTTCATTTTTTATTTCAGACAGAAATTGCAGATGCATTAATTAAATAAATTTTGGAAACCAATACAGTGAATTTGGGGGAATTGTACGTAACTTTTTTAAACGAACTGTTGAGTATATTGGTCGAATAAATTCCTCTATTAAATTTTACTAACCACGTACGACATACTAAATTTGTAAAATCCTTTATTTGCGAGTAACCATCCACGGGGTTGTTATCATTCTAATGGTATAAACTAAAGAATATTTAAAGTTGTGTAACTGTAATTTTTCCCTAAACAGAAACATTCATGAGAAGAAGGGTTTAAATTAATTCATATAAATGGTGTAATTCCTTGAAACTCCGTGTCGCACACTTCCACTGGTCGTTCTTAATAATGTCGAAACTAATCGGGGCTGGAATCGTGTTGTTCCACAATTCTATAGTAGTGCCTGGTGGTCTACCATCGTGTTGCTGATATATTATTTCACAAATAGCAAAAGGAGTAAGTCAATAAACAAGTTCCCATCAATTTGTGAAGTGATGTTTAAAACAGGAATCCCAAAATGGCAATTAATTACAGTTACAGATGCGGTCTTAAATTCGTCTAAAAAGATCACTTTCCCGCAATAGTTTCTAGTGAAATAGTCAAATGAGAACTTTCTCATTTATGTTCGTTATCAGCGTTATGGTACTGTTCTTTCCATAATTCATTGATTATCACAAATTTTGCGTCTCAGTGGATTGCAACACTGTTTACTGATGAATAGTCATTTGCGTTGCGCCTTATAGGGTCCAATACAGTTTACAAGCGTATCATTCTTTTGCGTGATAATGCTCAACCCCATGTCGCCCAAAGAGTACAAGATCTGCTCAGGCGTATGACATAGGAGTCTCAGAACATTCGCCTTATAGTTACGATTTTCACGTGCTTGACCCATTAAAACAGTTTTAAAAAGGCCGTTCATTTCGAACACAGAAGCATAGACTGCTGTTAGGGAATGATTCTCTCAACACTCAAAAAAATATTTTTTCGGCACGGAGGGGCGTTTGTAGATTAATTACGGGACCCATGTCTTAATGTTAATAGAGATTTCTTTTAGAAGATAGCTATTAGCTGATAGCTATTTTAGGTAAATGTTACAGATAAACATATTTTTGTCTAAAATTATTGGTAGGTATACAGATTTTTTATTTCAATCGAAAGAAAAGTAATTTCTCTATTCGATGGTTGTTAAATTTAAATTTAAGCGGTTCACGATGCTGTATGTTGTCCAGAGAATTTTCGAAAATCGAATTATTCGCAAACAATAAGTGTGATTCGAATTTACATTAAAATTGAAGAAACAATCCGTTAGTATAATAATTTACGTAGGGTTTCGTTTATAAAACACAGAACGACATCATACACGTGCAACGGAATCTGTATAATAGGTAATTATAAATATTTTCTGAAATTGTATTTACTGTTCAGCACAACTTTACTAGAAAACATTATTTAAATGAATAATAAGGGTGTTGTAAAAGACAGAAAGTTAGACAGGACACCCTGTGTAATTATTTAGGGTTTATTTAGTGGTTGCATCACACATAAAACTTAATTTGAATGAATTACTTATACAGAATGACAGAACTAAATAGCGAAAAGATTTAGATACTATTGGTTATATGAAACATTAATCTTCAAATATAAGGGTAAGAGCCTATTTTGACACTGGTTTATTGGTTTCCAAAGAATAGTAGTGAAATTTGCATAACGTATTTTTAAAGAAAAATTCTAAAAGGCAGTAATCCGTCACGGTAATTTAATTGAAATACGTTTTTCAAATGGGGACGATATTAAATTGTTCAATAGCAATCAATGGAAATAATTTGAAATCATCTTTTAAGGCGGCATCCAATTGTCGGCACGTTTGAAGTCTCAAGTGTGATTAACTCAATTAACCCGGATTTCAATCAAATAAATTTCAACAGTAAACAGAACCCTACGACATGTTATAAGTCGGTAAATATTTAAAATTACGGAATACTTTTCAATTGAAAATGTTCACTTCACTTACGCACGTTGCACGGAATTTATATTAGTAGCAGTATTAAATTTATTATACAAATAAACATTTACGAGAGGAAGTGCACATTAACGACGTTATTAAATTTAGTACGTCTGTTATTGTTGTAGCGGAATGTTGTTGGCACAGTTTTAAGTGTTAATATTCATTTATGTAGGAGGCGATGACATTATTATATAAGCGAAAATTGTATAGGTGTAGCTTACCTGTACGAAAATGTGCATCTTGCACGCGGAGACCGCTCTTTTCACCTGTATTCACCTGCCACACTCACGACATACACTGTACTACTAAAGCTTCAGCGCCATGGTCGGTACTCTTTATATCGACCCCACCACCCTTAAAAGGGGATGCCAGTTACTTATTATCACAGCTACCCTCAAAATTTACATATTTTACATTTTTTGATAAAATATTTTCGTTTATATTCTCGGAGAAAATTGGTTACGGTTTACTACTTTGTAATAAAGGATTTCGACCCTCCCTATCTTACAGTAGCCTAGAATTATAATAATACACTTTTAATATTAGCCCATCGATTTTAAAAATTCTTTGCGCTAAAAACTCATTGAATTATTCGATCTTTACAGCTCTTATTGTTTAACACAAGTAATGAACGCTATTACTAGTAAATAAGGGGTTGTAACTGCGAAAATGCATTACTTTCTAAAATGGAATAAGTATTTCAGTTACTAAATGCACGGCAAGCAATGTAGATCATATATTGTGTTATAAATAAATTGGTTATTGAAACGTTTTCTTGTTATAAGTTCCAATCAATTTGTTTAATCGTACCGGAATACTTCCCAGCTGCTGCTGTCTCCAGAGTTCAGGGCCTTGAGCTCCTGGTACCCAGCTTTTGAAGGAATTGGAACGGACACTACATGAGAAATATTAAGCCTATGTAGCAAAAGCCAAAGTTCCACGATTCCATGTTCAATGTTTCAAGAAATCGCTACCTACTAAATTTTTTTAAAGCTAAATCTTTAATAGAATATGAAAATGTAGGTGTTTGGGTGACATGTAGGAACATCAGAGTGAAGTTCCGGGAAGTACTGAAGGATTAGATACTTGATCTTTGGCGAATGGGGACATGTCGCACTAAACTGAGAAGGGCTTCGTTCTGCAATGTAATAACGACATCAGATCTTGCTGGATACATATGTCCCTTCAAACACCAAACCATTGTTCTGGCGTAAAAAGCTTATCGCTGATAAACTGGCCGTAAGCATCTTCCACTCTAACTTTGCCTAATTCAAATGTCAACATTTTTTGTTGCAGTGAGGGTCCCAGATACATGTAGACAAATAGTAGCACCAAATTTTCTATTTGTAACCGTAACTTGTGTGTGTTTTTAACGAGAACATGTTCAACTACTCTTAAAATACACTACCGAATGCACTCGGATCAATCGTCTTCGTAGTAGTCACGAAGCAAATATTTTGTCTTTATTAAGCATCCAGATTGGTGTCTCGGGAGTTAGTATATGAAATCGAACTGCTCTGGAACAAATGTGCTTGACCAAAATGCTTAAACGCTTCTTTTAACATAATGAAGTCGCCCAAAGATTGACGGTCACAGTATCTAGTTTCCCTAGTTTCTGTCGCTTACCCACATAGAGGATGGTTGAACGTGTTGCCATTTAGATTACGTAGTTAAAATGTTCCAAATTGATGAAAATAACAGTTTTCTCTAAACAATTTCTCCTATGTACATAGCCGCGTTTACGAGGTCGCCCTACGAAGCATTTCCCAGGCGTTCACCAGACATCAGCAAGTAATGAGGCACAAGCAGATATACCTACAGTATTGGACACTATTCGTGCTTCAGTGATTGTTTCCTTTTTCCATTCCCAGAGATGGCCATACCAGGCAACAGTCATGTTTGGTGAGTTGTGGTGATGATATCGGCAGATGTGCTCTTTAGAATCCGATAAATTGTCAGTCCATTCCCATCGCTAGGCATCGGTGTGGTAAACCTAAGCAATGACACTATCTATTCGTGAGTGTTATCGAAAGCGAATTGGTAAGAAATCTTCCCTTAAAGACTATTGACCGAACTCTGCATCTGTGTACTTGAACAAAGAGAAACACAACTACGACTGCGTCTGTAGGGCTCAAATAAACAAGCTTAAAAACTGCATAAATATGTGTATTAAGAGCGCATCGTTTATTCTTGACTACGATGAAAGGGCAGTTCCAAGATCCCCAAATAATTCATGTAAGGTGTGTGATATTTAACCCACATCTTCACCTAGAAAAAAGTTATTTAAGATCCTGCTACAACCCAGTCATAACCTTTAGTTGCTATCTAACAAATTTTCAGGACTTTTCATCCCCTATTTAATTGTTTATTTTTCTCTGATTTGTATGAGTATGTATAACAAACAGATGTGGAATATTCGTGGACCAACAGTGTGTGTCTTACTAGGTGATTATTGTTGGCTTATATTAAAATAAGAGTTTTTTTATACCTTCGCCCTACTCTTACTTACTTATGCAACTTTTAGGATTCTGAACCATCTTATTTCAATTAGTTATGGATCTATAAGTTAGTGCTCTACTTTAAATTATCCAGACAAAAATTTGAATTAATATAATCCGTTCATAATTATTTGATATTTAGCAAATGAAAAATTATTCTAAAAGGTTAAGTGCAAATATTGTTAACAAATCTAATTCTTTGCTTCATAAATCATAGTTATAATAAATAGAAACTAATGCGTCATTATAGCTCAAATAGGTCAGCTCAATTATTGTAAAATGCGTCGTGTATACATAATAAAAGCGATCGTAATGTTGAAACTATATTTCTTTCATTTTTCGAGCATTTTGAAATTTCACAACCTTGTACGTTACCATTACAATGTTCCCTAAATTGCTTGGAATTCTGTCTCAGGTCTGGTCTCTTTTACTTTTCGATTTACAGTAAAAAGCTATTCTTTCTACTATTTACACAAACCTATAATTTTTCACATTAAACGAACTATTAGTTAGTCAGTTGTCATTGTGCCAAATTAGTTTCAATACACCCAACAAATACTACCAATAACCAAGTTATGCACCAATTAATCCACTAATATGCAATACATTCCGTATTATCAGATATCCTTTAAGTAAATTTCATAATGAAATTGGAAGGCATCTAGCTCGAGTCACGGGAAATATTAAATTTACAATATTAATAATATTATTTATTATATTATAGAACAATATTCTTAATTTTCATAAAACTTTATTTAGCAATGAAGAGATGCCCTTACACCACTTCTGCAAATAATAATAGAGAAATGCACATCTTGTATACGCATGTTAATACTACTGCAAATGCTCGCATCAAAATAGAAAAACTAATTGAAATTTTAAAAACTACCCTTTGTTCAAAAATTATATCATATTATGTAATTAGGATCTATTACCCCAATTTGAGATAGGTACTATTAAGCAACATTCTAAAAGACGGTAAGTACTTTTTTTATTACCAAAAATTGTATATCACACTTTGAGAGCTTCAACGTTGTAATTGCCTTTTCACACGTGAATGGGTAATTACGCCCTATTTCGCTTCTGTAGGTATAGAGTGGCGTAAGTTGAAATACAATTTTGGTGTGGTGTACTACTTAAAATCCTCTAATTTAGTATTGCAAATGCAAAATGTTAGTTACTCTTAATATAACAATGGAATATTACTAAATATGAATGCAGTTATGAATGGTCAATTCATTGAAGAAACAATTCCATGAATACAAAAAAATTCCAAGAGTTATATAGCAAAGGTATTGAAATGTTAAATAAACAATACCGGAAACGAAACTGTGTAAGCTTCCAAATGCGGTTCACTTAATCTGTTTGTCTAACGTATTTGACGGCGAATAACACAAAAGCTTTGTTACAAAAGAACGTACAGGCGTTTTCACTCAACGGTACAGGGTTCCAAAAATCGAAATGTAAAACTTTTTTCTATGAAAAATTCCTTTTGTTTATTGTAATAATAGAACCGGATCCTGTAGAATGAAATACAGATATTGGCACTAACTGTACGAATGTGCATGACTATGTAAACTTTGTAGCAAATTTATTAATGAAATAATATTCCCACTAACAAAAATTAAAAATTAATCGTGCAAAGCTACAACACATTATTACATTTACCTCAATAAACATGCCAAAAATACAAATTTTCCATGTACTAGAAGAAGCAAACATTAACGTCGTCATACATTACGAACAAGCATTAAGAAATTGAACAACATTCATGTGCGTTTCTAAATGAAAATTGCTCTGCGGCCTTCTTACTGAAACTTACTTCACGATAGAAATTTATGGTAAATAATACTAAATATACATATACATTGTGTTGAACAGTATTAAGAGTCTCAAAGAGATTTGGAAAGGTGTATTTGTGGCAGTGAACAAAGAGTATATCTAATTTAAACTTCGCACTCGCAATGGCAGTTAACCAGCACAAGAGATTTGAGTAAAAATGTCTTGTAGGTCCACGTGTTTTAATAATCGGGTGTTTTTATATACTCCCTTGTTTTGACACCCAAGTATATACCACGATAGTCTAATACTGGGGCTGAGCACATTATTTTTTATCATTTTAATGGATGACATACTGAACATATACACAAAGAAAGTAAAGAAAGTAAGAATGGGATACAAAATCTTAAACAGAATTAGGTTATCGGAAGGAGCTTTTGCGGATGATATCATGGGAATTAGACCTAACGAGTAAGATTTGCGAGAAAGTGTGGAACCGAAGATGTAAGAACTATAGAATGGAAGTGATCCAGGAAAAAACTAAGGTCATGGCGCTAGGAGAGCAGCAGGTAATGAGTGTATATAAGTACCTGGGAGTGGAAATTGAAAATAGAGGAGGACAAGAAAATGAAATTAACAACAGGATAAGCAGTGCAAGAAGAATATACTATGGGATCGACAGCAGTATTATAAATAAAAAGGAAATATCAAGACAAACAAAATTAAATGTTTATAAAGCTGTATACAGACCAATCCTAACATTCGGATGTGAATCATGGATACTAACGGACAGACAAAAGAGCAAACTGCAAGTCACAGAAATGAAAGTTTTACGGAGAGTAAGAGGGATAATAAGGAAAGATAGAATGAGAAACACACAAATAAGAGCTGAGTTGAACGTACAGGCACTAATGCAGTTTGTTGAACAAAGACAGCTAAACTGACTTGCAAAGACTGGAGTAGTCAAGACCGGTGAAACAAATTTGGGAGACCAAAATAGAAAAGGTGGAAAAGGAATCATAGCTTGGTTTTGCTTATAAAAAGTACTTTCATGGAAGATAATGACGTTTCATCTTTAATAAATAATTTACTTCCTGTTCTAATGACGTAGGCATCAATAGTTATTTATATACGAGTGAGGAAGGTACAACTTTCGTTCACGCGAATTATGTGTTCATCCACGAGCGCAGCGAGTGTACGATGCAATTCAAGTGAACGAATGTGACCTTACTCACGAGTTTTGTATTAGATTTTGTTCGATACCTCTTTAGAAAGTGACTCCGTAATTTTGTATTACAATTGGAATTATTTTATTTAAAAAAGTCACACAGTCGTGACGATCCGTTGCTATGAAACAAATGTAATTACAAGTGACGTTAATACTTTCAAATAAGCGTGAGTGAAAAATGCGTGAGCGAAAAATGCGTGAGCGAAAGTCACTGAAATATAAGCAACCTGGAACGCTTACGCTTAACTTACAGCCGAGCCGACAGAAAGGGAATTACTGTCGGGTTATTCGGTCTCTGTCTTGCTCATT
The DNA here is from genome assembly GCA_036250285.1 of Pyrocoelia pectoralis. Classification (NCBI taxonomy): domain Eukaryota; kingdom Metazoa; phylum Arthropoda; class Insecta; order Coleoptera; family Lampyridae; genus Pyrocoelia; species Pyrocoelia pectoralis. The sequence continues at coordinate 68,046,171 of CM070074.1, forward strand.
TGTCGGGTTATTCGGTCTCTGTCTTACTCATTATGTTATTGTATCGTATAGGTAATATGAGTGTAACAAGGACAAACTAACCCGTTGTTATGGCTATCGCTCGCTCGGTTTATTTCCTATAGGTTGAATGCACCGTGCGCGTTCTAGGTTGGTTATATTTCAGTGGCGAAAGTACAACTTTCTCTCACTCGTAACCATAGTTACGGGCCACTTTCTAAGGAGGTATCGAACAAAAGTAGTTTAGAATCTGATACATGCCAACTTAAGCTGCTTTACATACATTAGTGTTAAAGATATTGAAGCTGCCTTGAAACGGAGCAAATGACTTGAAACTGATGGGACACCCCTCATAATCTAAAGGTGGTTTTATCTAAACTACCTACGGTTGGAATCCCCATACGTATCTTGTAATAATAATTTAACTGAGTGTTATTATTGTATTTTGTTTAATCTAAACAGGCAATCTATCTTGGCTTAAGCATTTCTTAAACAATGACAGGGCTAATTTCATTAACATTCTATGTATCTAGGTATCCTGCCAAGACACCTCTTCTATTTTCCATTGGCAATGTTAATAAACATTATTTATTGCATTCGCTATAAATGTTTGATTTATATTATCACACTTCTTTTCTTAATTTAAGTTTCACGTTGAAGGTGTTCTATTTCACAATTAGTATACCAAATATCTTGTTACTCAACTGTAACTGTAACGATGTCAGGTAATTCCGTAAGTGTGTTAAATCTACTTTATTTTCTTCAGGCCATTTAAAATATGTCTTGGGAGGCAGTGTTCCTTATCCACATATTTTGGGACGCCGAATTGACGAGGCTGGAAATCGAACTTGGCCCAATGCTTCGTTGTCTAGCGCTCTAACAAGTACACTACTACCACACTATGACACTACTGCCACCTTACCTACTAAAATAATAGTGTACCTACTCAATATATGGTGAATGTGTACGTTGCATCTTTTGCACTTTATAAACTGTATTGGTTATGACTAGAGGGCGGATTATATGCAAAATGCATATTGTTGAATATTAATGCTGTAAAAATACCCTTCCGTATCTAGGTGAATCACATTAATGAGAGTTATATGCTATATGACACCAATTTAATTTTACATATTTTGCATATATTTGCAGCAATGTTCATATTTTTGTAAAATGTCTATATTATTGCATAATTTTACTAAAAAAAAATTCTAAATGAAACTTTTTAAATAAATAAGTTATTTAAAATTTAAAAGATTTATTGCAGATTGAACATTTCCTTTCCTTGTCCCTTTCTAGCTAAATAATCTTTGTAGGTAGGTATGTATTTAGTTATGCCGACTCATGGGATTTAATTCCGACTCATTTTACTGTAATTAGTCGCGGAAATAAAGCACTAAAATAAGCCAAACCTACCAAATTTTTGTAGTAAGACGGATTGAGATGAGGTTTTTTGCATTCGCTTCCTAAATTTAATAGGAAACTTTGTACCTACTTTTCATTATGTTTTTTTTCGAAATTGCATTTGTGCAGTCGAAAATGCATCCTGAAAAATGCAATTTTATAGAAAAAATTCATAACTTCGTTATAAACTTTTAGAATCGACTCAGTTCGGATTCAAGGAGGTTTTCAGTCCCCCGCGTACCTGTTGCCCCACATCCGGGCATCAACGTCATCCTCTGAAGTTTCACTGAAGTTTCAAGACTATAGGGAACCGAAAATTTTTCCGGGGTTTTTTGGGTAGCTTAGGTCGAATGTGGCACCAGATACCTACTTGCTAACGGACACCTGGTGCATCACACCGCGGCGACATCAACGTCATCCACTGGAGTTTCACTAAAATTTCAAGCCTAGTGAACCGAAAATAATTTGTAATTGCTAGGACGGGGTTCTTCCAGGACCTCTATCCGGACCTGATCAGCCGTGCATGGTACATAGCCCGCCTGCAGAGGCGGATTCCGAAGTTCTCCACGAGATTTTGAAACTACTCTAACTACCAACCTTATATTAGGAGTCTTACATACAAATTTTATCTGTAATAAAAGGAACAAATTAAATTAAATTAAATTTAAACTAAATATTTTATAATATTAACTTCATACATTTGGATGATAATGTTATTAAAGAAAACTTACATTTTTTTATATATATATATCTCAATTTTATTTCACAAAATGAAAATGTCCACATCTATTCAAATGTTCCATTATAAGTTTTACCTCATGATTTCCTGATATGATGAAACAAGCATTAGAATGAAAGCATTTGAGCGAAAAGTTCAAGCGAAACTCCAGAGGATGACGTTGATGCCGCCGCGGTGTGGTGCACCAGGTATCCGTTAGAAAGTATCCGGGACCAGATTCGATCTGAGCGACCCAAAAAACCCGGAAACAATTTTCGGTTCCCTATAGGCTTGAATCTTCAGTGAAACTCAAGAAGATGACGTTGATGCTCGGATGCGGGGCACCAGGTACGCGGGGGACGGTTTCCAATGATTTGGAATTAGCAACCCTAAAAACCCTCGGATGAGATGTCTAGAATCATTTGAGCGTGAATTTCAGAAAAAGCTTCGGAGATGACGTTGCTCAGCCATCCTGAGCTCCAGGTGGGCGGTCAGGCAATTTGGAGGTCATATTGGGGATCAGTGACCTCGAAAACCCCCTTGTACCCGAATTGAGTCGATTCTAGAAGCTTATAACGAAGTTATGAATTTTTTCTATGAAAATGCATTTTTCAGGATGAATTTTCGACTGCACAAATGCAATTTCGAAAAAAAACATGATGAAAAGTAGGTACAAAGTTTCCTATTAAATTTAGGAAGCGAATGCAAAAAACCCCATCTCAATCCGTCTTAGTACAAAAATTTGGTAGGTTCAGTGCTTTATTTCCTCGACTAAATAGAGTACACCAGTACACGTTTTTATAAAGTGCAACTGTAGCACAGCATACCGAAGAAGAGATATTTTGTGGTACAAGAAGTATTGCTTTCTTCTTTTTCTTCTTCTTATATTTTTTACATCTCATATTTCTTGTTAACTGCTAAAAATATTCTTAGAAAAATGCATTAAGTGCTTAAAGGCGTTTAGTTGACTTATTGACTAAGCAGAGAAAAGATAAATTTTAAGTAAAATCGGAACCTTTCAGTCAGTCATTTCATTGACATCCACATCATTGTCCATTAGTGGATTCTCAACAACATGTTATGCCGAGCTTGTAGTAGATGGCAATGGAATATTCTGCAAAGCTTGCAGTAAAACGGTAAGTTTAATTATTGCATTTACTGCCTTCAATTTTAAAATTTCAGTTAATTTTCTACTGCCAATGCTTTTCTATTAAATAGATACATTTTCAGAAGTTTTGTATATTGCGAAATTGATTTGATTATTAATTTTTTATGAAATATAAATAAAATGTTTGTAAAATGAATTTTTCGTAAGTATCTGTATTATAAATTGTAGGTTTCGTGTACAAAAATGTATTTAATTGACCAACACGTCGGTACACCTTTACACAAACGAAAATATGAAAAATTAAAAGTCTACAAACAAGCCGCAGTCGGCCATACGAGAATCTTTAGCAGGGAGTTCAAGACGGAACGAAACAGAGTCCTTATGACTTATGCAAAGCATTTGTTAGTTCTAATATACCGCTTAAAAAACTAAATAATCCTAATTTAAAATCGTTTTTGCTAAAATACTGTAAGTAGGATATACCTGGCGAAAGTACCTTACGAAAAAACTATGTGAAATACAATGCGCAAGATACGACAACAAATAGGAAATAATTATTTCTATTTTGTAGTGGATCAAACAACGAATAGTTGTGGTCGTTATATCGCGAATTTATTGATAGGGGTTTTGCATCCTGACTTAAGAGAATCATTTTTGGTAAGTTCCAAACAACTTGAAAAAAACGAACCATTTAACCATATGTAGGTTTATACAGGAGGGATTAGCAAATTTTTTTTACCTGAAGCAGTTCCGACCCAAAAAGTATTATTAATGTTGTGTGATGCTGCCCCATACATGGTCAAAGCAAGTCAAAATTTAAAAATATTTTATGAACATTTAATTCACTCCACTTGCTTAGCACATGGATTAAATGAAGTAGCGGAGGAGATTAGATCTCAGTTCCCATTAGTAAATAGTTTGATTAACAATGTAAAAAAAGTATTTATTAGGGTACCCCTTAGAATTTAGCATTACAAGGAAAAACTTCCAAATACTCCTTTTCCCCCTCAGCCAGTAATAGCTAGGTGGGGTACGTGGCTACAGGCCGCGCTGTTTTACTCGGAAAATTTTAAAGACATTAAACAAATAATTTTACAATTTGCCGATGAATCTCATTCAATTACGGAAGCAAAGCTATTCTAAATAAAATAGACTAACCGCAACAATTAACATTTATAAGCGCCAATTACCACATTGTATCCGATACAATTTTAAAATTAGAGACCGAAGACGTTCCGCTTACAAACTCTGTTGAATTAATAAATAGTTTAGTATATCTTGTAGTAAAGTTCGTGGTCAAGTAGGTAAAGCCATTGAAAAACGACTCAATCAAGTTTTAGAGAAAAATGAAGGGTACCAAGTTCTTGTAAATGTATCTTATTGTTCCTGTAGCAAAATATCTTTTTTCTGACAGCGTAGAAAACAACTTTTACAAAGAAAAAAGTTATCAAAAAATACTTGATGACTTCCTGGATTTTCTATCAACGATATCAAATTGTCCAAAAGTGCACTTGTTTCACAAATGTGGCTCGGCAATTGTGTGCATTCATTGGAATGTTAACGCACCAGCAATAAGTTGTGTCATTTTTTTGTAATAAAATACAACACGTTTTGAAAAATTATGATAGCAGTATTTAGCTTAGCTTCTATTAATATTAATTATTATTAGTTAAAACTAGGACTAGATTATTTCTATTGCTTGTTGTAAATATACCTATATTATATGTAATGTGTGCGCTTGGTCATTTTTTTGCATCATTTTGAATCATATAAAATGTATAAAAACTTTCATATTTTGATATTACAAAATTATTCACATATTATAGTAATCTTTGAAAGCAATTTTGCATTAAAAAAGGATTTAAAAATTGTTTTCAACACTAGTCAAAAAAATTTCCAAGTGACTGGTGAGTACCAAATGGGCAGAAATGCTAATCATTTGGTATTTAGGTAACTGTACTGGTATATAGTGGTAATGGAATTTCTTGTATCCTGAATTCCAAGGAGGCGATGTGTCAACAGTAACTTTTGTATAGGGATTATTTGGGACATAAATTAATTGAAAAGGGAACGATCCGCCTTTGGTGTATTATTTCGATTTTTTGCGAAACCTCTTATTCTTTTTAGGAAACACGCATAATATTTCACCAAGTTAGATGCTTTGTAATATTGACGTAATTACACTGGAAGAATATTTGATATTCAACTCCATAGTCATGATGTCACGCCGTCAGATTTTTAAGCCTCTAGGCACATCAGTCTGCAATAGATTGGTAAATATGAACCACACACAAAGGTTTTATAACGCACAAAAAGTTGGCACCCCCACAATCAGCAATTCGGAAAATTCCATCTAAATAATTAAGGAACAATTAAAGACTAATTCAGGGACACAATAAAAAAATTTGGAACTCATAAACATATATCGTCGGGAAACAAAGTTTTTCGTGAGGGTGATAGCTTGACGTTACACCAGCGACCTCTTTTTGAAAATTTAAGAAAAGGTCCGTGTAATAATTAAGGAACAATTAAAGACTAATTTTGGAACACAAAAAAAATTTGGGATGGAAACATAGTCAGGAAACGCAATATTTTGTTGGGGATGCTAGCTTAACGTTTATGTTTGCGTTCCAAAATTTTTTATTGTGTTCCAAAATTAGTCTTTAATTGTTCCTTAACTATTAGTCAGGACTTTTTTTTAAATTCCCAAAAAAAGTCCTGTGAAATAAATTCATTACACATGGGGCCGCAGTTGCACCTTACTTTTTTATTTATTTATGTTTAGTTTACATTACCTAACCCTTCGGATCTGCTTGTATGCGATACAACAATGTAACAAAAATTACCTGAATGACAGATCTTCTAAGAAAGGCAAGCAAAGGGATGTTATTATCGTTGGCGTAACGCCAAGCTAGAACTCCACGGAAAAATTTAATTCTAATTATATTTTTGCGTTCCAAAATTGTTTATCGTGTTCCAAAGTTAGGTTTTAATTTTTAACTAGGGCATCGAAATCTTTCGTTTTTTTTCAAATTTCAAAGAAAAGCTGGCTTGACGCCAAGCTGGCACCTCTAACCAAAAACTGCGTTTGCCGACTATATTTTTGCGTTCCAAAATTTTTTATTGTGTTCCATAATTAGTCCTTAATTGTTCCTTAATTATTACATAGGACTTTTTTTAAGTTTCCAAAAAAAGATCGCTGGTGTGACGTCAAGCTAGCACCCCCACGAAAAACTTTGTTTCCTGCCTATATTTTTGCGTTCAAAAATTTTTCAATGTGTTCCAAAATTAGTCTTTAATTGCTCCTTAATTATTCCATCGAACTCATTCGTTTTTCTTCAAATTCCAAAGAAAAGGTTGCTGGCTTGACGTCAAGCTAGCACCCCCACGAAAAACGTTGTTTCCTGCCTATATTTTTGCGTTCTTAGTCGTTAATTGCTCCTTAATTATTCCATCGAACTCATTCGTTTTTCTTCAAATTCCAAAGAAAAGGTCGCTGGCTTGACGTCAAACTAGCACCCCCACTCAAAAAACGCGTTTCCTGACTTTATGTGTGTGTTCTAAAATTTTTTATTGTGTTCCAAAATTAGTCTTTAATTGTTCCTTAATTATTAGATAGGAATTTTCCGAATTGCTGATTGTGGGGGTGCCAACTTTTTGTGCATCATTATAAGCGTGATAGCAAGCGCGAGCACTGCCTGGCAATCTCACCTTTCAATAAATAATGTTGGTACGTAAATTTAATATTTCCTATTCGTATTTTTCTTAGACCATTTATACCATATGATCTAAGGTATTTTTACATTATCTTCTGTTGCAATGTTTATATTCATAACTGATATCTAGTTTTAAAAATACTTAGTTATACCGAGCGAGAAGAAATTAAGCGCTTTACCTAGTAAAAAGGGACACGTTAAATTCCAACTAAAAAGTTTAAAGCAAGCCTTAGAAACTCAACACAACTTTCCCTGGGCAAAACAAGCATTTCAATTGAACAGCGAGTCCTCTATAAATTTTTATCGCGTTAAAAATGCAGCAAGCTTGCTCGGATTTGAAATTGAATTACTTGTATGACAGCTTTACGCTATTATTATGTTCCGTTGAAAGCAGGTGATATTTTGGAGTGGGTTTATCCGCATGGATCTACTTATCGCCTTATTAAACTACTGTAGCAGTCATTTATTAACTTGTTTCTTGTTTACTTCAATAATTCGCTTGGGTTACTTCCCAAACCCTTCAAACCGGATCCATGTATAACTTTTTTTTAAAAACCTCTTTAGTTAAGAACAGAACCTCCACTTGCTTGATTAAAATTCTACGTCAGGCAAAACTCTTCTATGAAAGGACCTAAATCTTAGCGCTAGGTTGTGTATAGTACCTAATTATCCACTGAAAACTTATAAAGACATCAAAATATTTGTATTTTACTGTATTTACTTTCTAAGAAGAGAAATATACAGTTGGATTGCTATTGTTATTAGCAGTAGCACTGCCAACGCTGTTTGCTTATCAAAACCAAAATGAACGGCGTAAAGCTTTACATTCGCTTACTAATTATTAAATTGTATCACTAAAACATGTCTTACGTAGGTAGTGAATGTTTAGTAATGAAACTTTAGGGAAAAGTGAGTTATATCAGTGCTTCTAAAACTTTATGGAGTGGCGGACCGGTATGTTTTGGTTGATTATATTACGGACCGATAGTATTTTAATGAACTAAAATCCATAACAGGAAACTTGCTAAAGTTATTGGTAAATACTTTATTTATAAAAGGGGTGGATCGCAGAGGCTCGTCTTACAATAAATTTTTGTTTAGTTGCACAGCTTTTTCTTTTCATGTAGTGAAAACGAACCACTGGGGCATAATGGCAGCATAATATGTTAACCCTTGCTGTCAGCCTGTCACCTACATTTCTTATGTGTAGCGGTACTCCACAATGTTGTACAGCATTTAGAATCGAAATATTTTCTACGATTTTCTTAATTTTATTTATTTTGTTGTTTTACAGAATTTGATCCTGTAAATGAAACAGTGGCGGTGCTTTTTCGCAAAACCACAATACACAGTTAGGTTTCCCTAAATTTAAAATTAAAACGTTTGTATGGGACAATGCCATTACAGAAAATCCTAAATAAAATCAAATTTTGTTCGAAAAATTTTACAGAGCATTGAGCTTTTCTTAAATTGTTTTAGAAATGAAAGATTAAATTACCATCGCAACACAAATTTCTGTTTGACCTTTAATTTATCGCACTGAAATCTGTAAATTAATTAAACCATAACGCTCCTTGCATCCATTGTACAATTATATACAGCTTTATCGACTTCCAATTAGTGTAGTAGAATTTGACTTAATTAAGGGGTAATGGTGCTTTAAATTTACTACATACAGTTCATTGTTTTCAGCCCGTAGGAACTTAACGTGTGTGTTTCGTATTTTCATTGTCAAATATGTAATGAATGCTTGCGTGTTGCATGAAACAGTAATTATATATTCAGATTATTTTTCGTTTCCGCACTGCAAATCGTCTAAAGCCAAATTTCTGTTCTAAAGTAGGTAAATCATTGATGTTTTGTTTGTGATTAGGTATCGCATGGCATGGTGAAGTTTAAGTTATTTCAGTTATCCGTTGTGTTGAAAAAGTACCTACCTATACAATTATACATATATTACTAAAGGAACATACTGTATACAATGATGTATATTTCTTCTTCAGCGTTGTGTGGAACAATTAATAAGCGTTCGAATGGAAACAATAATGTTTCTAATGCCTTAACGTGGTTCATATTGTGAAAGAATGAAAAAACTGAGTACGCGATAATTGTTGATTTAGTAATACCTAAATGGGTACAAATTATTGTCAAAATAATTTGATCTATTCGTTCAGATTTTTGTGCCAGCGTGAAGTTAGGTACCACAAATAAAGTCTAATTTTGTGTAATATCCAAATTTACTTATGCATACACGATGACTTACCTATACCAAGAGGAAGGTATAACTTCAATTTTTTTGTTTAGTAGAACATTTTCGCATTTTGTTGCCCCAATAAAAATTAACGAGTGTCTTAATTTAAGCATTAAATTTAAATATATTACTTAATGAATTACATTACACTTCTAGAGGTTTCATCCTCCTTGATTTTACCTAATCAACACACCGTAATGAACATGTCTCGTTAAATTTTACAACAATTGTAAATAGGATACGTATTTGTATTCTTTCTGCACTCTACAATAATGTGATAAGTATTTAAAATGTGACCTTAACATGTTATAGTCTCCCCGAGTTAATATTTCATTAATTGTTTTCACTTCACTATCATTCATATCGTATTTTATCATTTTGACGCCTGAAGATGACTTGTGGTAGTCGAAACTAGTAACTAATTTTAACTAAATAATATAAAAATAATACGAGGGAGATTTAAAGCCTATCATTACCGTATTTTTGAAGCACTAAAAGGCATTAACGTGAAACATGTAATGTCGTCGTAGCGTGATGTTGCTAACGGAGTTATTTAGAAAATATTCACGTAATGGGTGTTCCAATTTGAGATTAATTTTTAAATTTGCCGCCGTTTATATTTTTGGTACTAGAATGTCATATGTTATTTGACAAATGGTCGAAAGTCGAAATATTCCGGTTATTAAAAAATTAAAATGGATACGATTGAACAAGACGTGTTTATTACTAAAAATTAAGTTAAATTTGGTGAAAGTTATGCAGAAGTAATGAAAATGGAAGAGAAAATTGTCCGTCAAATGTAGGTAACCATTGGAAAAATTGTTCAAAAGTTTGTGGAAACTGGTTCAGTAAAAGATGAAAAACGCAGAACAAATCATCGCATAGTGAACGTTCAGAAAAAATATTGCAGCTGTTAGTGCTAGTGTTGCTCAACAACCAAAAACATCAATCCGTCATTGTTCACAGCAATTAACTTGAAAATGGGAATTTTTTCAACAAAATCATCTTCAGCAATGAAGCATTAACAAGCAAAATTGTCGAATCTGGGGCGAAGAAAATCCACGAGAAATAATGAAAAACCGATGCACCCACTGAACGCAACTGTTTGGTGTGATTTTTGAGCTGGTGAAGTGATTGGTCCATACTTTTTTGAAGACGACGATGGAAATTCTGTTACTGTGAATGGTGTTCGATATCGAACGATGATTAATAACATTTTATGGAATGAATTGGAGCATATTAATGTGCAGAATATGTGGTTTCAACAAGACGGTGCAACATGTCATTGTCATGCAGCAAAAGAAACAATCGATCTTTTGAAACAGAAATTTGGTAACCGAATAATTATTGCTCGAAGAGGAAACATTAATAATTGGTCTTGAGATCTAACACCTCTAGGTCTATGCCAACCATCCATAAACAATTAATGACCTAAAGGAAAACCTTAGACTATATAATAATGGGCTGCACTCTTTTCACGACGGGGCGTTTTTAAACGTTACATTAGTAGTCCATTATTATATGGTCTAAGAGGAAAACATTATTGACTGTATTCAACGGGAACTACAGATAAGTACGCCTTTTAATTAATTTTAATTTTTTTCTAGGTGTCTTACAAGTAAGTAGGTACCTACGTTTCGGTATATTACGGTACATTCTGTATTATTGGTAAAACGTTGAAAGTTTCAATAAAAAATAAAAATGCTAGTTTCGACATGTTGATGTAAGCGATGATATGTAAATATCCGTACCGTTTCTGAGAAGTTCTTATTTAGTCGAGGAAATAAAGCACTGAACCTACCAAATTTTTGTAGTAAGACGGATTGAGATAGGATTTTTTGCATTCGCTTCCTAAATTTAATAGGAAACTTTGTACCTACTTTTCATCATGTTTTTTTTCGAAATTGCATTTGTGCAGTTGAAAATGCATCCTGAAAAATGCATTTTCATAGAAAAAATTCATAACTTCGTTATAAGCTTCTAGAATCGACTCAATTCGGGTACAAGGGGGTTTTCGAGGTCGCTGATCCCGAATATCACCTCCAAATTGCCTCACCGCCCACCTGGAGCTCAGGATGGCTGAGCAACGTCATCTCCGAAGCTTTTTCTGAAATTCACGCTCAAATGATTCTAGACATCTCATTCGAGGATTTTTAGGGTTGCTGATTCCAAATCAGGCATTGAAAACCGCCCCCCCCCCCCCCCCGCGTACCTGGTGCCCCGCATCCGAGCATCAACGTCATCCTCTTGAGTTTTACTGATGTTTCAAGCCTATAGGGAACCGAAAATTGTTTCCGGGTTTTTTTGGGTCGCTCAGATCGAATCTGGTCCCGGATACTTTCTAACGGATACCTGGTGCACCTCGTATGCGATGTCTAGAATGTTTTGAGAGTGAATTTCAGAAAAAGCTTCGGGGATGACGTTGCTCAGCCATCCTGAGCTGCAGGTGGGCGGTGAGGCAATTTGGAGGTCATATTCGGAATCAGCGACCTCGAAAACCCCCCTGAACCCGAATTGAGTCGATTCTAGAAGCTTATAACGAAGTTATGAATTTTTTCTATGAAAATGCATTTTTCAGGATGCATTTTCGACTGCACAAATGCAATTTTGAAAAAAAAACATGATGAAAAGCAGGTACAAAGTTTTCTATTAAATTTAGAAAGCGAATGCAAAAAACCCCATCTCAATCCGTCTTACTACAAAAATTTGGTAGGTTTGGCTTATTTTAGTGCTTTATTTCCTGGACTAATTACCGACAAGGTAACTAATCAAGAGAAAAGCGATCAAGAGCGTCATTTACAAATGTAGGTATGGGATTGTTTTTATGGAAAACTAATTTTTTCTGAAATGTAAGTGAATTTTAGCCTAACCAAGCATTTTACATATTGTACCTATCGATGGCAGTTACAACTTTATATCAGCAATAATGTGCCTTTACCACGATAGGTTTTTATTATTAAAAAAAGCACTTATGCTAAACGTCCCTAATTAATATTTATTAAACGAATGAAAATAATTAATTGATTTGTCTTTATCATTCGAAACATATTGATCAACTTTAATGAAGAAGGAATTTTAAACGGATTCTTTCGTATAATTATGGCAATAAAAAGTTACGAATCATGGTGTGGGCGTTGTTTATTAAGTAACAAATAGTTTCCAATTATGTATGCCGATTTCGATCAAAAAAATTATATAAATTTATTCGATTTTGAACATCCTTCTCGAAATTATTCGACATCTGATTATAGGTATTATATAAATTGAGATAGATCATTTTTTAACTTGCTTACCAAAATAACATTCTTATTGTGAAGTTTTTGTTACTTCGCGGCGCGGCGGTTAGATTTTTCTTATTAAAGAATTTCATTCGTTTGATATTTGACCTTAAATATATTTAAGGACAGCAAATAGTAATTATTTCGTAACGCGAATTACCGTTTTCGAAATTCTTCCTAATACCAAATATATTATTACCTGGAACTGGTGCATTCAGTTGCAGTGAATTAGTACCTAAAATAAAAGTTATAGTATAGCCTAAGCTTAATGGTTTTTTTAAAATTTAATAATATATACCGAAATTGTTGACAAATTGGTGTAGGCCTTTTTAATTTGAGCACTACCGTACAAGAATGCCGCTGTAGGGCAAGTGCAGGTATGTTATTTTAAGAAGTCGTTAACCGAATGAGTAAGAGAGTCAGAGTAATTGTTACAAAAAGAAGATGATGGAAGGCAACCGGCGCCATAACGAGCAATGAACATGAGGTGGACGAGATCCACGCGTACTTATTTGTATTCAAATTAACACAATTAGCGCAAGCAGGAGTCCTGAACAGTTTTTTTAGACGAGCATCGTACCTCATTTGCGGTGTACTTTATGACCGGTTTGGTCGTGCCGGCGACTTCAAACGATTGCGTTGTTTACATAATAGAGGTCCTCGGCAGCCGGAAACAATATGAGGCAGGCATAGTGCCGACATCAAAGAAGCCGACATCGCAGCTGGCCCCTCGTCCCTTGATCATTCATTGGTGCACCTGTGAGGGGTACAAAAGCTTGAATTGCCCCAGTTCTGATAGCCCTTTCTACGTTGTATATATCGCCGCTAAGATATAACTCCACGTGGTTGCTGCGGCTCTTTGATCTAAAGATGTAAAAACAAGCTTGGCGCCGCGCAGACTCGCAATTAGCGTGTATACCTTTTACTCGAATGACCTACACTGACCTCGATGAAGTCGCTCCTCTAACGGAGATCAAATCAATTATTCACAAACTTTGCAAGTTGATACTTGGCTTAGGTGTAATATGGAAGTTAATTTTGATAGGTTGACACTAGAATAGTTCCGAATAGACTTACATTTTTGCATGTTCTAGAAACATTTTTTTATCATTTTCAGTTACGTGTTAAGTTTTATGGCACCAGAAGTATGGCGACAGATAAAACAAAATTAACATAGTCATTACCCTCTTTCTTTATAAATTTTGGAGTTAACATTGCATAATATTTGTTGTATACATAAATCAAAATGGTAGTTAAGACATAAAAGATTATCGCCTAAAAAGCAAAGAAATCTTGATACGCAAGAAAAATACTACATGGTTAATCCATCATAAACAGTTAACTTTTTAACGACCAAAATTTTGTAGTACCTGCTTAAATTAATTTGGTTTCCTTGTTGCATGACAAGCGTGAACTGGATAATAGCTACACTACAACGTACATTTAATTGTCTTTAAAATCTGTTTAAATTTTTTCTCATATCTTTAAGGGATTTTCTCTTTTATATTCACGACGCCGACGTTGACAATTGTAATACGCTTTTGACAACAGCGGTATTGGATTTCAAAGTAAGCGTTTTGTTGTGAAACTAAATAATGTACAACAAGTAACGATTTAGAAGCATCATTATTATTACATCTATAAAATTATGGAATAATTTTCTGCTGTATTTAAATGCCCATATTTTAAGTATTACAACAAATTTAAATTTATAAACACATCACAACCCTAAGTTGTGGGGGGGGGGGGCTTGGGGGTGCTAAGCCTCCTCCCTCCCAAACTTTAATTTAGCCCACGTAGCATACCATGACATCTTAAAAAAACTATATACGTTATACACATATTTCTTTCTCACATTATCTATCCAGATCTGTTCGTTCACCTAACTTCGCCCATGCACAACCCCCTGCAATGATCACAATGACCAACTGATATGTAAACCGTAAACCCCTAACTTAAAATAAACATTAACACGATTACAACCCCCAGACTGTGCCCCAAGCATAGACAAGACTAATAAACTAGGTTACAATCAAGGGCGTACGCAGCTTTTTGGCTAGGGGGGGGGGCCAAAAAATAAAATTGTTTGGAAACGTGTTTAATATTTATTGCCTATGTTGGTACCCCACAATCCTTTTCAATACATTTAAGCATCATACAATTCCCCTTGGGTACAAATACTATTTATTTAGAAGAAAGGCCAGGAAATGCTTAATTTCTCCAGAAATGTTATGACCAGTAATAAATTTTAATATTTAGTACAATTCCTTTTGCGGCCAGGGGGGGGGCATCGGCCCCCTTGCCCCACCTTGCATACGCCCTTGGTTACAATCCCCAATTGTGATTTTGCAAGACTTGACCATAACCCGCAACGACGCGACGTTTATATTGAAAATTAGTTTATGAAGCCATCTGTTGTTGATAACATGGTTCAATTTAACAACAACACACAATTTAACAACTCCTAAATTTACAAAATGACTACAATTCTCAAAATGTTCCAATGTCCTTTTTATAATTTTGAATACATAGTATCGCCATTATCATATTTACAACGATTTCAATACCACTGGTCACGAAATAAACTACTACTACTACTACAAGTAGAACAGCGAAATTGAATAAAGTCTTTATTTCAATCATTGTGCATATTTATAAAAACTCCCGAAACACGTCAATTATAGGTTTTAAAAATACTATTGCGTAAAAATTTGGAAATATTAAGTCGAGGAACTGCCGAACATTGATGAGGTAATGTCGCGGTGCTCCATCTTGTTTGAACTATATGGTATTTGCTGGATTAGATTTGCCAAAGTTGCCAAAGTTGGCGCGACATTATTTTGGAGCATTGCTAAATAATTATTTCCATTCAACTTGTCATCAATGAAAAAGGAGCGAATGGCATGATTCCCAATAATCTCCGACCAAACATGAACCTTTTCAGGGTTTCATTTTTTTTTATTTTCTACATTATCTAGAACTACCTATTAAGCTCCAATATCAATCAGATGATTTCATGTTTTTTATGTTAATTTTTGCATTAGATTTCAAAGCAATAAAATTTTCGAATCACTCTGAAGATGGAAGCTGCAATGTCTTGCGAAAAATCAGAACTTTTGGTTTCACATTTAGCAGTGAGGACTGGCAAACCTAGACTAGAGTTTCCATCCCCTCGGAAATGCCCGGATGTGCTTGGGGTTTTAATGTGTCTGAAGACGTTCGGGACAACGCCAACAATCACAGATTCAATAAAATAGCATAACGGTCAGTAAATATGATACTTTAATCGTTATAATAAACACATCTCTAGAAAGTATGCTTAATTGCTTAGTAGACTCGCCATTCGCCCATCTCTATGACCTTAAGTACCCCTAATTTTGCGATTTAACTCGGGGATTCCCGCTTATAATGGAGAGTTTTCATTTCATACTTGGCAGTACAGGTTATGTGCTTTGTGACATATTTTTTCGTACAAATCCGGATTTTATCCGGGTTTCAGAGCTCAAATGTCCTGGATTGCAAGAAACATAATATATGGAAACCCTAACCTAGACTAAACAGCTCACCACCATCGGGAGCTAAGCGGATGGATAATCATTCTAAAAATCCTCCGCTTGGCTAACAAGGTATAAGACAAGGCAAGTCAACGCAGGCTGTGGAACAAATATAACGACGCGGTATAAGCCAAAAACTAGTTATCTTGCCAGTTGTAGGAACCCCGAAAGTCCCAAATTATTTAGATTTAAATGGTGTATCACAACCCCCTACTCCCCATTTAAAAATATAGGAGTTGCATGTAATTTTAAAACCGGAAATGGCAGCGTTTGGGGATTTTTGATAAATATACACAATGATTGAAATAACGTTTGGCTATTCCACACTGTATGTTATAGTAAACGTTATTGCTTTATAACGTGCATCAACACAACCTGTCGTTTCCTAGAAAATGACAGACCTCTGTGCAGCGTTGATGTCCTATCCTTTTTGAAAGCACTATCGTTGCGACCTATGCAGATCTTTGGTGCGTTGTTAATGCCTTGTAGTGCTTTATAAGTTGTATGAATACGACCAGCCGTTTTCGGAAAAAAATGACATCCTGTTGTGCATCCTACTCCTACCTCCTGGAAATACCAATGTAATTTCAAAAGGATGTGCGTTAATTGCAAAAGAAAATACGTATATTCTTACTCCCGAGACATACATGACCAACATTTAGGGACACATAATTATGGTGTCACTCGGTCAGTCCATTAGGAGATAATTATCTAGTTTCTGGTAAAAAGTTACGCGGTTTATATGCCATTGTGTTGCATGTTCTGTTTTTACTTCATACATTTTCTAATTAAGGTGTAAAGCAATTAACGATCTGCATTGGTCCGAGGTTAGTACACAGGTAGAGCGCCAACAGACACAAGATGATAACATTTTCTCATATACTGCGATCGTTATGAAGCTCTAATAAACACTGACGAAGTACCAAATATCTGTGTAGGTATCTATGGTCCAATGTTAGTGGTCCCAAAAATTGTATGATTCTTTCGAATACAGACGACCGTGCTGATATAAGTTATTAAGTACTAATAGTCACTAACGAGGGTATCATTTTTTTGAAAACGGCCGGTGTACTGATACAAGTTATAAAGCGCTAAGGGGCACTAAGTTCTGCATAGGTCCTGATGTTAGTGCTTTAATTGGAAGTGCACGGATCTTGTTTCCCATTTAAAGTAAATAACTAGCCGTAGTTTCTTTCGACAAGAATGCATATACGACCTCACTATAAGATTGCAATAACAGAAAATATATAATCTTATTATTTACTTATTGTCTTTTCATTTATGTTTTAGTAATCAGTATACAATTATCATACTTGTTAGCATAACTGCAATAATGGGGATATTAAATGGTCATTTCAATGTTACAGAAAGTTCGTTGCCTGTACATATGTAGCTCACCCTTTAACGGACGTACAAAAGTTACCCCGAGTCGAAAGAAACTCCAAAGATATACGACGAATGTAGATCCAAAATATTATGTTATACATTGTCATTGCCTGAATCAGGGCAGCCTCACTTCAAAAATATTACTCTGGAGAAACATGGCTGCGTGGGAAAAGGATGTATTTATCTACATTTAGATCGATTGAAGCCATATGGTACTCGAAAGTAAACGTTTCGTTTATACCGTACTGGTGATGGTCACAATATGTAACATTCTTCGAAAACGAAACGAGATTCAAGACCGTAGATCACTCTTCACTATAGACTCGATAGACTAGACTACTTATTATTTTGATTCTATTGCAAACAGTGAGACCGTACTGGTAAACCTTTAGCGAAGTATTGCATTTACTCACTCAAAGAATTAAATGAGTGGAAAATATCCACAAAGATGTAGGTTTTAAATGAAGTACCTTCGGCAATAAATAGAATATTTCTACCTTTTTGGTATAGTTTTACTAGTAACATTTCTTGAAAAGGACACTATTTCTTGTCGAGATTTAAGACAATATACGATAATCAATCCAGACGAGACAATAGTATGTTCAAAATTTCCACTTTTTGATTACATTGTAGTGAACCTCCATTTGTCTTTTGATCTTGTAAGGTTCGGGTTTTGTTCACATTATTTTTACTCTTGTACTTTGTAACTGTGTATTACAAGATCAAATCAAGTCATTTATTATTACTATTAATGTTGGATCCATTGAATCGACTTTCACAATTAACACTCAAAGATATGGTGATACATAACCTGACCATTTATTTTTTGACTCAAAACGGGACGCATATTTACATATCCTCCTATACAACGGCACCAGGGTGCTGAAATCTGTTAGTCTTTGTAGCGTACAATTGAGCTGTAAACGCTCATTGATTTAGGCACCTCCGCGAATTGTTTAAGTTATTTTAACACTTCCAGGTGAAATAAAGCAGCCAGAGTAAATTAATATAAACACATGTTCAAATAATTAGTTATTTATTTATTTAAAAAATATATTACTGAGATTCTATGGAATACACTAGTATGTCTCCGTAAGTTGAAACCGTATCGAATTATTAATTTTAAGGAAAAAAGGTATTCTACATAAAATGTTCGGCATATGGTCCAAAACTCAAAAAACAACCATCAGATATCAATTTTTTAATTCGTATACGAGGTTTGTCAAAAAATGTGATTTGTGATTGTGAAATGTGCAAGTAAAATACTCCTATTTCGATAATTGTTATAAAGAAAAGTTGGTCAGAATTGAAAACTGCGTTTAGATATGCAATCATATCCATTTGTATTACATTATTCTATTATACATGTTTTCATTTTAGTTTTATTTTAGAACGATATTTGATGATAAGTTAGTGATACAGATCTTGAAATCTTCAAAATCCAATGAATTAGTGAAGTGTTATGTGGAAAATGTAAGTTGTTCGAAACTAGAGATGATAATCATTCTTGTCTCCTATAGTATGGCACAATAGATTGAATGTCCTTGGTGCTTGCAACGTTCTCCACTAGCAACACTTGCAGTTTCCTCGTTTCGTTCAATAGAAAACGGCCTTTTTGCTCTACTTGCTCAAAACAACGTTTCTTTTTCAATAAATGGCTTCCCTTTATTCGCGACAAGTTTTTTTTCATTGACAAACTCACTCGAAAGGGTTTAACAGATACTTATTTGGGAAATTTTGATCTACTACTAATCAACTAATCATTAAACTCTAATGTAGTAAAATGACATAGATATGTTTAGCCGTAAATTATATATCACAGATACTTGCTTTGCTGTCGAAACGCGTCCGATTATAATAAATTGTTATTGCGGTTTTGGTATTTGCAGTGTCGTGTTTAAATCTTGGTATCAACACCATCTATCTAGTATATTTTATTATGTGGGAGGTTTAGAATAATTAAGTTTCGATTCGTGAATCAATAAGAATCAAGATGATCATTCAATAAAGGCATGCTATATTTACATATTTCAAAGCAGGAATATATAAATTCAATGTTATTATGGAAATTTAAGGGAAATTTTATGTACTGGTGAATGTGTAAATATTTTTGAACATAACAACTAGTTTCGAATTCATTGACAAGTATATATCAAATTTTAAAATGTACAATTTGTAAGCAGCAATTTTATGATTTTTTAAAGCTCTTGAAGTAAACTAAAGGTCAATTTTGTTGATGCCTAGTTTGTATCTTTTATGCCTTTTTTAAGAATTTATAGTGTTGTTGTTGCATTAAATAATAACTTCCCCATTAATTGCTGCTTTGAACAATCGCATATATTTGAATTCCTAAAACCATAGCACTGCTTCTTCTATTTTGAGTACCTACCTTTTACGTCTATGAATGTTTTAACGTGTATCTTACACAGTCATTCTCAAATGCGAGATGCTTCACAATAATAACGAATGTGGGGTAGTTTACGTAGCACATTTATGCGAATAGTGAGACTTTCCAATTTCACTGAGGGGTATGAAGACTATACGCGTTGTATTTGATAAGTTAATATAAATTTCGCAAGACTCTAATTATACTGCTAAATTGCTTTAGGGTCTTATTGCAAAATCTCTAGAGGGCATATGAGGAACGCAGAGTTAGAAAATTATTTTCTCACAGTAGCAATTTGCATCAACTAAAATTAAAGTGAGTAGAATGCGATTAATTTACGCCAACTGGTAGTATGCTTTGTTGTGTTTTTCCCTTAAGTCAAGTTAATTTCTTAGCACGAATGTAATCTATGTCTTTAAATCGAATTACTACTTTGATTAGAAAAAGGCTTTTGTTTACCGAAGTAAGTTTGCAAGGAAAAAGGTTGATTTAAGGAAAAACCGAATTTTATTCGAATTAAATGTTTTGTTTAGTTTCGAAAATAAGGACAATGGGGAATCGGCCGCATTATTATTTTATTTATTGGAATCAAATTATAGCTACCCGGATTTCCGTATTTGTTTGTCCTACACTCACATCTTTTTCTATTGGATCTATACATCGCTTCAACTAATTACATTTCCTTTATAATTTATTAATTACATAAATAGATAAATTAAGCTTTCAGTTGAAGTATATAGAAAGCAATGTTGTTATTACTTTTTATAGTTTTGCGATAAGATGCTAAACGGAATAACATAAACCTCAATATAAACTTAACTTAACCTTCGTCTGCTTTACGTACACATATTCATTGGAGATGGCGTATTATTAGGGACGATAAGCTCTGCATGTTTCCGTAAACAAGATCTTTTGATGTTGCCGACAACTAAGGTATGGGTCACTTATAACCTGCAGATCTTCTTCTGATAAAACTTCTTAGAATTAGGAGCGGCGACAATGACTGATCATTACGGTCATCATCTTCCCCTGGGATTGATCTGTTGTCGAGACGACCCGCAATCGATTATACAATCACATAATCCTGTCCTTTGCTGACATAGTTCGGAAAGTCGGTTTTTGTAGAATTTGTCTTTGTTTGAAAAGTCGGAGTTTAAATACAAAAGACAAAGGGATCCTCTTTGGAAAGCATAAGTTCTTTAATCCGCTTAACTTTAGTTGTAGAATGGTTTTGTGGGTACAATAATTGAAAACCAACTGTAGAATTTCTTTTGAATGCCTATATTAATCCTTTAGGGAATTTTACTATGTTAATGTGGAAAGGCAAAGAATTTCTTTGGATTTAAAAGTTTTAGTACACGGAATTTCATATTTTAATTAAAGAATTGTACATTCTTTTTAACTTAATGAATAAAATAAAACGGCAAAATTGCGATGATATCAATTCTATACTCATGAAAGGTGGATTTTATCATTTACATAATCAATATTTTTATCACAAGTGTTGCAGCACACTTAGTCTACAAACTGAGCACGTAACCTATCACTTTCAATCGTAGAATCTAATTTTACATCAGTTGGCATTAGAGGTGATTCTATTTAACCTATTTGAATTCCAGATTTATGAAAGAAACGTTTCTTACACAAATCTATTTATACTTTTATACATTTAATTCGTTAAATTCTATTTTAAATTCCGATTTGATTCGTAAAAACATTTATATTTCTTCTTCAAAAGCTCAAGATTCTCTTTCACTTTATATTGCTCTTCTTCATTTTTTACTATCTTTTCCTTTACGAATTCCAACCATTATGACGCCATCATCTTCACTAATAGATTCATTACGATTTCTTAATGTCCTCTCATCTCCGCCATTTTAATAACTTCTATAATTGGAAGAGAATTAATTTCCTTGCTTTTCGTAAATATATTTTGTGGCTTTTCATCATTTTCGTTAGGATTTGTTTCGTGCTTTGTTAAGATCATTCGTATTTCCATAATACTCCGTGTTTATTACGAATCTAGGGGAAAAACCGTGGAAAAAACCTGAAAAAAACCGAGTAAAAACCCCCGTAAAGTAGACCCTCAGGAAAAAAAACCCCTCAATAAAAACCCCCTTTTTATTGGTATATTCTACCTAGTACACCAGCAATTTTATAATGAATATTTTTTTATATTTTTTGATCTTTTATTATTGCATATAGAAGATACCTAAATTGTTAAATAGTATCTAGTTCTGAATTTCTGATCCTAAATACGTTGTTTCAAGTATCTAGTAGCATCTACATACAGATACTAGATCTTTAATCCTACTCAACACTGCCTACAATACCTTTTAGTTTTTAGTAATAGACTTATAGAGAGTAGGTATTGTTAACTGGAACAAATTCTAAATTTACTTAAAATTCCTATGGACGAGTGCGTACGTTATGGCTGTGGAGCCTAAACTACTAGACCGATTTTGATGAAATTTAAAACTAAGGCCTACAAAAAACTTCATCGGTGAAACAAGCTTCTCATCAAAATCGACTCAAAGGGGCCCAAACTAGGGGGGTTATTTTGGGAGCAAACATTCAAATTTTAACCCAAACTAATTTCCCTTGGTGAAAAGTTAGTAGACACGGTTAGAAGTAAAACGCCGTTTTTCGTTTGCTTCCAAATTCGAATGTCGGCCAATACAGCAATTCTTCAAGTTTTTACTTTTTAGGGTGTAGCTCAAGAATCGTTTAACTTAATTAAAATGTGAAAATTGGAAATTATAGTCAAGGCTAGAACTATTACTTACAATTGGTAAAGGACAAAAATTAAACCTAGCCAATTTATTGGTGCTCAAAATTGGTCAAAAATTAAAAATCTATTTTCTCAAAATCTGCTCCAAGTTTTATTTTTTATTTTTTGAAATGTTATACATATAGCTCATGAAAAACTACTGGCACTACATTTACTTCTTTATTTCCCATAGGGGACGGGGGATGAATGTTTGAAGTTAACAATTTTATATCTTCATAACGTTTTTGCTAACAAAGATGAAGAAATAAAATTGTACAGTAAAGTACAGAACATACGACTCTTTTAATCGAGTATAATAAGTATACCAATTTACTTTCGGCCTAGCCGGAAATGAACAAAATATTAAAAATATTTATGACATACCTTGTATATTATTTCAGGAGAAAATGAGAAATAGTTTTCTGATTACAATACATACCACACACTATATATTTCTTTTTTTTCTATCCGAAAATTAACAAAATATTAAAAATATTTACGACATATTATTTCAGGAGAAAATTAAAAATAGTTTTCTGATTACAACTATACTACACACTGTATATTTATTTTTTATTTGTTTGAATTATTACGCAAAAACTATTTTATTTTGAGTTCTTATGCAAAAAACTATTTTATTTAATACGTCATTGTAGTAAACACGGGAAAGTTGTGTGCCAGTTTACTGGCCATTTAATTTTAATTAGCAACGCACACTGACTTATGTACCTACAACTAACAATTGTATCAGACCTTTAAGTGTTATATAGATTAAAGTTACTAAATTCCTACCTCTGTAATTTAATTAAAATAACCTTGCCCTTAAATTTTAACTTGAATTAGCTGCTTTGACACCAATCGGAATTTAAAGGTATCTTTTTGATTATTATTGGATTTAATAGTTCTTAAAATTCTACTGCACCATTTTTACCTCAACCTGTGACTACATAAAAAATCTGACCACAATATTGAATTTTAAATTTGAAAATGATTTTGTATTTGGTGCTCTACAAAATACGTATATCCAGGTGTAATCCAGACGGTGGACTATACTCCTGTAGGAACGGAGTAGTTGACAGCGTTTCTCTTCTAATCTGTATAAAGGGGGTCTAGACCTAACAAAAAAACTTGGGTAGACATTTGGCATCCCGGGCGTAAGGTCGGAAATGACGTCACAAGATGGCGACTTTCAGTGGAGCTTTAACTCGCAATATCTCCGGATCTATGGGACAGATTTTGATGATCTTTGCAGCATTCGAAAGGGTTTTTTATTGTCTATTTAACATATAATCACACCTATTACTGAATATTGCACCGTTTTTAAGATATATCGCAAATAAGCAAAAATGAACCAAATTCAACCTACTATATATTATTCTATAACGGTTTAAACTTTAATTACTTTCAGTACAACTCTATACAAGTATTCCATTCATTTTTGTTACTCGATCAAAGAAATCACGCGAATAGAAAATAAAAATTATTTTTTGATTATAAAAACTAAGTACTTCGTGATACCAGTGATACGTATAAGTAGTTTTCTTATTAATATTTTTAATAATTAAGAAATGGCCGGGCCTATAATATTTCACACATCTTATTAATTACGCTAATGATTTTCACACGATACAGCCAACGCTAATTATTTTCCCTCGATATATTATAATATCAAAGTAAACAAACGTAAACAAACTTTATAGAAACAAGTGTAGGCAGGCAAGTTTTATTTTATTTGCGCAGGTTCGAAGTACAATCAAATGTACTAGGCAGGCAAGTTTATTCTATTTGTGCGGGTTCGAAGTATAATAGCATAATATTGGAACTGTTTAGTTTAGTTTAGTTGGTGCGTTGAAAAAGGAATTTCATGTTTTATTTCTAACAATGGACGATAGTTGGAAGAAAAGTGTTGCGTTGAGTAGGTCAAAGCTCCCTACAGAAGTAAATCTTGCCGTCTGTATAATCTGTCAGCAACTAGGAAAAACAAGTGGGTCCGAGAACGGAAGAAAAAAAATTAAGGAAGCTGCTCAGATAAGAGATGATGATGTAGCAAGGCGTTTGCAAAAGCTACCTGATAATGCAGATTTTGTTTACCACTGTACCAACGAGTGTTACAAAAACTACACTCTAAAGAAAACTTTAGATAAAATAAAGGAAGAAAAGGAAGCAAGAAAATTGGAAAAAGCTTCTGGTTCGAGTGAAGCCGAATTCCAAGAAATCCAAATGAGACAAACAAGATCTTCAAGTAGTAGAAGAGCTGCACCATCGGTTCATAAAGACGTCGAGGACGTTGAATGTATTGTGTGTGGACATGTTAAACACGGAGAAACAAAAACTAAATACAGAATATGCGAAGAAGGCAGAGCTTCCGCATTTTTATCTGCTATATTTTTTTTTAAAGACCAAGTTTACACTAGAACATGCGATCTTGAAGATGAAAATAGTATCTTCGGAGCAGATCTCTATTATCATAAGGCTTGCTTTGAGAAATACTTGCGCAAATATGATAGGGCAGTCAAATTATCTTACACATCAACTGACAAGACGAATTCGGTAAAAGTGCAAGCATTTAAGAAAGTTGTCGGTGAAATCGAAAGAATGTTAGATGATGGGTATGGTGTTACTTTAAGTGAAGTTAGAGACTTAATCAATGATAATGAAGAAGATGAGATCATTTCAAACAAAGAGGTAAAATTGTATACCCTCAAATACCTTGGAGAAAAGGTTAGGTTTTCTAAACCAAGAGAAAGCAACAAACCTCTATTAATGTTTTCATCTAACATTACCGCCGAGGAAATCGCAGATAAAGTTAAATCAATTGATGTCATAAAGGATGCTGCAAACATTCTCCGGAAAGCATTGCTCCAACATGATTTTAATCTCGAAGATAGTTTTTGTGATTCCGAACAGTTGAAGTCGACCTGGAAAAACTCCTGTATGCCATTTGTTGTTTATCAGTTTCTTTCTGAATTTCTACAGTTGAAGCTATCTAAATTTCAAAAATTTTCTCATGAAGTCCAAGAGCAGTTATTCGAAAATGATGATTGTAATGAAGTTCTGTTGCCTGAAACCAGACTAATGGCTTTATTTCAAATTTTGTTCTTCAATGTCCACAAAGGAAGAAAACGAACGCCGTTACATGTTTTTACGGGCCATACCATTCACGAAATATGTAAAAGCAAGCAATTAATCACATGCATGAATAAAGTAGGTGTATCCATAAATTATGATCAAATTCTGCAACTTCGAAGCACTTTGGCGCAATATTCTGTTCTGTCTTCCCAAAACAATGTCCCATTACCAAGCCATTTTACTACTAAAAGCTTTACAGTAGCAGCTATGGATAACTTTGATCACGAAGAGGCAACGCTCTCAGGAATCCAAGGAACTCATGATACAGTTATGGTTCTATTTCAAGACGTGCCCCAATCATTCCCAACCAAGCCGAAGATATCAGAAACACATGTTCAAAAAACAGCAAGAAGACTGACGACTGAGCTTCCATTTCAGAAATTGCTTTCATTCTATAAACCCACAACTCCAGTCCTAATTCCTGAAAGCATACCCATAAACAGTGAACTTTTTCAAGCAGCAAACCTACGTGCCAACGTTGAAAGAAATGATTCGATTGTCGACCTATGCAGAACAGTGCAATGCATTAAAAACGGTGAAAATGTACCATCTTGGAATGACTTTAACGCAGTAATAACAGTTTCGGAGCCGCCATTAAAACAAGTTGGTTTCCTACCTGTTCTACCACATCCTGTAACAAAGCACGAAACAGTATACACTGCCATGAGAAATCTACAAAATATTCGTTGTCAGCTTCAGCAAACATCACTTCCGGTAGCTTGTGACGAGGGTGTTTATCATATTGCTGCCGAGATTCAGATCCACACTCAACAGTTTCCTGATCTAATCTTACTTCTTGGATCGTTTCACATGACTAAAGTTCTCATGGCATGTATAGGTAAATATCTTTCAGGAAGTGGAGTAGAAACCTTATTTATAGAATCATCGGTATTTGGGATTAAGGTCACTGAGAAGGTCATGAATGGAAGTAATTACGTAAGAGCCGTCAGAGGTATGCAGATGTTAGCTGACGTAATACATCGTTTGAAGTGGAAAGCCTTTACAGAGAAATATCCGAGTTCTGATGCTACTCCTTTTTTGTTTGACATTATGGAGTTAATAACAAGCGTAAACAACAAAGAAAGGAAGAAGGCACAAACAAAGTTTAGTGATCTCCTTCCGAAAGTACAGGGTATTATTGAACAATTTGAAGATTTCTCTAAGACGTGTGCCGAAGTCTCAGAGCAATGTCAGTATTTTGAAGGTTTTCTTCATTTGATATCTCTACTTAGAAACTTTATGAGAGCAGACCGGGAAGCTAACTGGCTTCTTCATCTAGACACTGTACAGAATCTGCTTCCAGTATTTAGATGTTTCGACAGGGTCAACTATGTTCGTTGGGCATCTCTCTATTTGGAGCAAATGAGGTCTCTAGAAAAATGTTACCCCAGCGTCTATGAGAAGTTTATGCAAGGTCACTTTGTAGTTCGACGAACAAGTGGGAAATTCAATGCCGTAGGTATAGATATGGCGTTAGAACAAACTATCAACCGATCACAAAAAGAAGCTGGTGGAATTATCGGTCAAACGGGGAAGAAAAACTATGTCACAGAGTGGCAACTTATCTACCATGAAGTGCTAGCCATCAGTTCTACATTTAAGGAAATTGTTGGTGTCTCAGCGGTGAATTACGAGTTGCAAACTCACCATGATTTGGTTGGAAGTGGAACGGAGGTTACGGAGCATTTTATTCAAGAAATGGTAATATTTATGGAGAACAAAGGGAATCCGTACACACTGGCTCAGAAAGAAAGAAAACTCCATAACATCGTTACGAATGTACTGGTACCTCCTTCAAATGCATGTCGCATTCTCAATTTTATTTCAATAGGAAATGAATTCTACCAAAACTTAAGAAAGGAAAGATTCCTTAATAAAGAACTAGCATTATCTGCAACAATCCACAAAGTCAAATTACCAACATTCAACAGCCAAGATACAGACAAGAAGAAGCCAAAGGAAGTTACTGACCCAGCAAAATCGCTTTCGACCATCCACAAACTTGCGGATATTGCACAAGAGAGGGGATATACCATGAAAGAACTGTTGAATTACGATCTTTTTGAAACAACCCCACTTTTTGATATATCAGGGTCAACAAGTAAACCCGTAAAATCGGATCTGACAACCGAACTCTTAAAAAATATTACCCAAGAAGAAATGACAGCAAAACCTTTAGAAGAAAAGCGTACATGTGCAGTTGTAGACGTAATGAGCCAAGTGAGGAGAATTCCGAACAAATCATTAGATATTTTCGGGGATTTTACAACAAATCTTTGCAGGATAGCAGAAAGCGTTAAATCCGATAGAATAGATTACATTTTCGACAGTTATTTGGACTCATCAGTTAAGGCAGGGGAACGACAAAGGAGATCAAATGTGGACCCAATCGAAATTTCTGACATATCTACAAACATCAAAATTCCAAAACAAACTGCAAATTTCTGGGCCTCCTCGCATAACAAAATTTTACTTCAAGATTTCTTACTTCTCGCTATACCAGAAAGAGCCAAAACGTATTCCTCCTGTAAGACTTTTCTGAGTGGAAGAACGTTTGATGATCGTCCAGCAACCGAGGCTATATCCGTCGTGAATGGAGAAGTTCATAAACACCCTGAACTACTTTCATTAATTGAAGAGGCAGACCTCAGAATTATTCCGCATTTATTGCATTCAGTAAAAGACGGCATACAAAGAGTCATAGTATTATCCAACGATACAGATGTATTGGTCTTGCTCCTGCATTACCTGTCCTACTTTCAATCCCATGGACTGGAGGAACTGTGGTTGAAAAGAACGTCTTCCAATATGGTCCCAATACATATCTTAGGGAAGAAAATTGGAGCTCTAACAAAAGTCATACTTGCTTCCCACTTCCTTACCGGTAGTGATGTAACTAGCAAGGTTGGAACAAAGGCATCCAGTCTTAAAGCACAACCAGAAACATTCCTACAGGACTTCGGTCAACAACCTCACCTAACGGCTGAGCAACATAGAAATTCGAAGAAATACCTAGTGCAAGTAGTCAAGGTAAACAGCCATTGTAACACGTTTGATGAACTGCGATATGAGATGTATACTCAATCTATGACGATGACATTATCTTCCTTGCCTCCAACAAGCTCTTCTGTTCGGGGCCACTTGGAGAGGTGTAGTTTTATGACCTACACATATTCAAATGCGCTAATTTACCAGGAGAGAAATGCAACAGAGCATGGCTGGTATCTAGATGAGGACGAATGTTTAAGGCCATGTAAATATTTCAATGAAATTCCAGAGGAAGTGACTATTACGTGTGGTTGTAAGGTATGTGATACACGAAGATGTCGTTGTCATCACAGTCAACAATCATGCACCAGCTTCTGTAAAGCTTCGGTGACATGTCGTAATCCATTTAATAGGAAATAAAGATATATACATTGTACATTACAAATTATGTTTGATTTATTTATAACGTTTTCGTGACACCATACATAATATTTTGAGGACTGATAATTCCAACAAATAATCTTTCTAAAGTAACTTAGAAAACGAGTAACAAAAATGAATGGAATACTTGTATAGAGTTGTACTGAAAGTAATTAAAGTTTAAACCGTTATAGAATAATATATAGTAGGTTGAATTTGGTTCATTTTTGCTTATTTGCGATATATCTTAAAAACGGTGCAATATTCAGTAATAGGTGTGATTATATGTTAAATAGACAATAAAAAACCCTTTCGAATGCTGCAAAGATCATCAAAATCTGTCCCATAGATCCGGAGATATTGCGAGTTAAAGCTCCACTGAAAGTCGCCATCTTGTGACGTCATTTCCGACCTTACGCCCGGGATGCCAAATGTCTACCCAAGTTTTTTTGTTAGGTCTAGACCCCCTTTATACAGATTAGAAGAGAAACGCTGTCAACTACTCCGTTCCTACAGGAGTATAGTCCACCGTCTGGATTAGTGGATTTGAACATGAGAGCTAGAGTATTTCCAACATGGCTGCACTAAACTTCTAAACCAAAACCATATAGATTTATTTCAATGAGAAAACTGCATAACAAACGTACTAGTGTACAACATTCCAAAGGTGATGAAGTCAAACGATTATATAATAATTAATAAATTAATGAAACAATTAAATTTATTATCTCTTGAGTGAACGTTCTATAGACGACCTGGTTGACACCAGTGATAATTAACCAAAGTTAGAAGACAAGCTCAGTTTATCGGAGAGTTAGCACAGTGGGCATTGTTCCATAAAATACCTTGTGCGATACTATTCACGATAATCACTTGTTAAAATAATAAGTATGTCATCGTTATTAACTTTAACAATGCGATGATACAATGTATGAATACAATTAACGACATTTGCTTTTTAAAACAATAAACCTGTCATCGTTATTACTGTTATTAGCTTCAACAGGGTGATGATACAATGTATGATACAATTCACGATATTCGCTTTTTAAAATAATAAATATGTCATCCTTATTAACTTAACAATGCGATGATACAATGTATGATACAATTCACGACATTCGCTTTTTAAAACAATAAACATGCCATCGTTATTAACTTCAACAATGTGATGATACAATGTATGATACAATTCACGATATCCGCTTTTTAAAATAATAAATATGTCATCCTTATTAACTTTAACAATGCGATGATACAATGTATGATACAGTTCACGACATTCGCTGTTTAAAACAATAAACATGTGTGATGTGATGATACAATGTATGATACAATTCACGATAATCGCTTTTTAAAATAGTAAATATGTCATCGTTATTAAATTTAACAATATGATAATACAATGTATTATACAATTAATGATATTCGCTTTTTAAAACAATAAACATGTCCTGTTATTAACTTTAACAACGCTTCAATGCACATAAAGTGGTTTTCTCCCATTATCGTTGTTAGGTAGCTACTACACCTAACGACTATAATTAATTAAGGACATATTACTTATAGTATAATATTCTTAGTAATTTCGGTTATTTTGTTTAATATTGTTAATAATTGCAAATTTCCTCTTGAAAAAGCCATTTTATGGCGAAACGTTGTCAAATTGTTCTAAATGTTAACACGATTATACTTTTATGAAAAGTAACTTATTGGCAGTAACTTTTTTACCTTTATTAACCCTCAACTTATATAATATTTAATTATACTTCTGAAGGCTGATGAGATCGGATTTTGAAAAATAGTCTATTTCACAATGCGGTTGTCGAAACAAAAATCTACATACAATTCTATGCCCTGCGTTTCTTTGTCATTACAGGTAGTCCGTTAATATTATTCACAGTCTGAAGAACACGTTTCCTATGAATAAAGACAGAAAAGTTCGTCTTTTTTAAAAAAGAATTGTCAAAAAAACTATCAAATTTCCTATCAAAGTCGATAAATATAATAACTTGTCGGTAAACTTATTCGCGACACCTATTCAGTTCATAATCTAGCTAGTATTGATTCTCCAAAAAGAAGAATTGGTTAAATAGATTAAACACGATGGAAATACATCTTTGCAAGAGACAAATTAGTCCATAACATGATCCATACAGTAAACACTGACGATTACGCACCGCTCTGTGTAAGTAATAAAGCTCAGCTATAAATGACACGTGTACAGCATGAACTGTGACTGAAAGGGTTGCTTTCAGTATAGTTTCAGCACCCACTATAGCGAAGGAATTGGGATTGTTGAATCCTTGAAATTGAGCTCTATCTTCCCCTTGGTCACTTTCTAAGAAAGGCGACTTTGTTATCCGATAAATATACAAAATGGCGTAATAGCATGTTTTTCTGACTGGTTAAAGATTTTTGGATAATGCAAGTATATTAAATAAATAAAAGCAAATGAAGAAGTGGCCACCAATGTCTACTAGTTGCCTCTAAACTTTTTTTAAAAAATATAGTTCCAACTACCCTAAAATTGGTAAAGTCTGGAGACCCCTTCAATAATCTTTCTGCAAGTGCAAATTCAAGATAAATATTAACCTTATCTACATAATTAGGTATTATTGTTTGCTATAAATTCTCTGTGCAAATGCGTGCCATAAATTGCACCTGTTACTGTCACATCAACGTGGTTGATTGCCATAGATATTTTTCACAATATTTCAATGTTGGTTCTCATACTAGGAAAAAACCACCACAACCTCTCAATATTGGCTAACGCTAACCGATCATATGCTGCTCAACTTCGCTGTAGATAACTATAGAAGGAATGTCTTTATCTATGGCGTATGAAGCTCTGATTAGCTTTTGATGCTGACAGCTTTCTTTCTATTAATGGATATCGATACTTTAACCATAATGATTTGCTTCTATTTTTCGCCAAACCATCTACATTAAAAACTGACAAAAGCAAAGTTTCCCCTTTTGTCTTACACAGCATGCCGTCCAGTGCAAAACCAGGTATAGGGTAGCGCGCAAAGAATCGGCCTGTCAGAGATTAAAAAAGCTAAAAAGATTTTAGCCAAGATAATACCACAATGTTCACTTACTCAAGCTTGAATAACTGTATTATAGAGCCGTCGCAAGGGCGGAGCGACCGGTCCCGCACTTTGAAAGGCCCCGTGCTTCACCACAAAAAAAAGCGAAAGTCAAGCTTCTTCTGGCTTAGTGAAAACTCAATGTGATAAAATTGAGTAAGGGTAATATTGTAATAAAAGTTTATTTTGCAGTAGAATGATTCACAAACCCCTTGTCTCGTTTTACCTAAGTGGGACGAGGAAATGTTCAATCTTCAAAGCAATAAACTCTTTTAAAATGTATGACCGGTAATAAATTTTAATCTTTAATTAAACGTGTTTTTAACTAATTTTTGTGTTTTTAACTCTCCTGTTATTTAACTTTGACATTTGTTAAAGCCATACGTCATTACTTATTTCATTATTTCAATAGTTGTATATTTCGGCATTAGCATTTTTGTTGAAATTTTACCCTTAATAATAGACTTAGTTAATCTTGAGTGACAGTCAAAACACCAAGTTGCTCACAAAAGCACAACGTCAACCAATTTGAAATGTAAATAATATTCTACGAATTTTGTATAACTGTTTACAATGTTCATTTCGAAGTAGGTAATCGTTTTTAATTTTTTCATGAATAAGAAAACTAGCTAACATTTGTAGCGTTTTCAATATAAACGTTG
Organism: Pyrocoelia pectoralis; assembly: GCA_036250285.1. Classification (NCBI taxonomy): domain Eukaryota; kingdom Metazoa; phylum Arthropoda; class Insecta; order Coleoptera; family Lampyridae; genus Pyrocoelia; species Pyrocoelia pectoralis. The sequence continues at coordinate 68,079,030 of CM070074.1, forward strand.
CAAAACGCCATTTTTACCTCACCTCACGGGCCCCCCCGCGGGCGGATAGGCGCTGACTACGTGGGTGCTCCGGGGCTCGAGGACCCACACTAAAAATTTAGTGGGTGTTAGACAAAACAGTTTACAAAAGTACCTAAAATACCTTCTTAGTGCTTACAGCGCAAACATTTTATGAAAATGTCAATTCGTCGCCGCACTAACCCTATTTCCTAGTAATCCGGAATCCTCCTATTATAACCTGTCGTTAAACTATCCATTTAGCACCACTCCTCATAAAAATAGCTTTCTTCCGGAAAAAACGTTTGACTTTAAAGAGTTTTAGAATAATTTTTTTTTTATAATGGAAATGTCAGTCAACAAGATATTTAGATTATATGCTATGCAGCTTCCATATTCGTATTAAAGAATATCGTAGACTGAAAAAATATTGAGCACCCACAGAAATTTTGAAAAGTCAGCGCCTTCCTCACCTGCAACTTATATGGCCCCGTGTAATTTCTCGCTCTAGGCCCCGCAAACTTTCGCGACGGCCCTGAAGAGCACTTTTTAGACAATACAACAGTTATCCGGTGACCGGTGTATCTACCATGAATAAGAATAAATGATTTAAAATATACGGAGCTTAAATGAGCTGTACAATGTACATACATTACTAAAGTGTTCCTTTTTCCATTTTTATTATTTTGATTATGTTATCTACAAAAATCTGTGCATAAAATTGAACTTTTAACTGAAGCGTATAAGTTAAATGGAGGTTATTATACAAATTTGCCTTAATTTGAGTAGTTTAATAATAAAATTAACCCAGCAAAGTGTTTTCAATTCACATTCATCGCGCGAATTTCTCATCTAATAGATGAAAGTGTGCGCTTTACGTTTTAATAGTGAATTATGTCTGAAGCTCGGTTCAGCCATCACAAGATTTTAAAGTAGTCCATAAATTTTCTTATATACCGAAAGCTAATACTCTATTTGAAGATGCATACATCACTGTCTTACCTAATAAATACTCCCTCTGGTGACATTTTATAAGAATACATTTTCTTAGGCTTAGAAGGAGGCGTAATCTTAATATAAAAGTTTTTAAATAAAATATAAAATAATTTTTTACATGATACATCTTATACAACACCAACATCATTAGTTACGAAACTTTGTTAAACAAATTTGCAAGTTCATAACTTGAAAACGAAATTTTGTTCTGGGTTGAAACTTTGGGTAATTTAATTAAGACGTATATTAATCAACTTGTAATTTCTGAGTAGCACACCAAACAAAAAGATGACAAAAATTTCATTTTGCCAATTATATAAAGCTCTGAAAACTATTTTATGATTGCCTGTATTAATTAAATTGAAAGGTCTGCAATACATTAATTTATTGTTTGCATTGAATTGCGTAATAAATAATATAGGTACGGACATACTTAATTTCAAATGAGTATCTAAAATTTTCTTGGAGTAATAATACATAATATAATAATATAAACTTATTAACTTACCCCCGCAAGTGTTTTTGTTATTATGTTATTATAATTTGTTCTGTGTTTGTTAAACTTCGCTCATTAAAGTTTTCATTAGGTATATCACTTTTAAAGTTCACCAAGTACCATCAAACCGTTTGGGTATATAAACAGATGTTAGTAGTAATCATGTTCGCAATCGTATGATGTTAACTCAATTTAATCTTCTTTACTTCCTATTGTAGTTCTTTTTGCTGTAATTGGTAAATATCTTCAACGAATCTAGGAAAAAAAAACCCCGGAAAAAACCCTGTTAAAAAAACCCCGGAAAAAAACCCGACAGTAGAAGAGGGACACTTGCGCTTTCTCTTTTTGCCCACGTGGGCGGGGTTATTTGACCTTGGAGGCCACGTAGAGGGCACTGTTTTGACCTTGGGTATTTCCAAGGCCACGTAGATGGCTCTGTTTTGACCTTGGGTATTTCCAAGGCCACGTAGATGGCGCTGCTGACGTAATTTATCTTTAGGGATGATTCTGGATGCTGGATGTCTTTTCTGGATGCTGGATGTCTTTTCTGGATGCTGGACCTATTTTAGACATGAATAACGATAAATATGGTAGAGAAGTACGAATGTCGTAAAGTTTCGTACGAATTTTATAAAGTATCGTACGAATTTTGTAAAATTTCGTACGAATTTCGTAAAGTGTCGTACGAATTTCGTAACATTTCGTACGAATTTCGTAACATTTCATACGAATTTCGTTACATTAAACATACCTATTTTAGACATGAATAACGATAAATATGGTAGAGAAGTACGAATGTCGTAAAGTTTCGTACGAATTTTATAAAGTATCGTACGAATTTTGTAAAATTTCGTACGAATTTCGTAAAGTTTCGTGACATTTCGTACGAATTTCGTTACATTAAACATACCTACATATTTTAGAAATGAATAACGATAAATATGGTAGAGAAGTACGAATGTCGTAAAGTTTCGTACGAATTTTATAAAGTATCGTACGAATTTTGTAAAATTTCGTACGAATTTCGTAAAGTTTCGTGACATTTCGTACGAATTTCGTTACATTAAACATAGTACGTAACAATCTCCATATAATTTTCATTGGGAGTTACCAAGCGTGTAAAAGTTTGCCCCCCCCTCCAGGATTGTTATCAATGACCCACTGAAAAATATTAGAGGGGGGGGAAAGTTGAACGTCCGCCATCTTGTCCGCCATCTTGAAAATACCCGCGAACCTATTTTTGGCTATATCTTAGCAACCGTACGTCCAAATCGAACGTACGTAGACTCTAATTGCACAGTTTTGTATTCCTAAGATAAATTGTTATATAACCGAAATTGATAATCCTAGCGGATTTAATGTTTTTGGGCTTAAAAGCTTAAATTATGGAATATGTAAAAAAAACGCTAAAAAACATATCACTTTTGATTTTATTATTATTAATCTTTTAGATCTCGCTTTTATGAATAAAATGCAAAAACAATCAACGAAATCCGAGCACTGGTTACCAAAATATACAAGATTTAGGAATAGGTACCGCACCTTTGCTCAGCACACAATAATTGGGAGTTACAGGTCAAATTGAAAATTGCATAAGTTTGTTCTCTACAAAATGTGCGAATTAATACTAAATACATACATCAATTTTTGAAGGCTTATGCCCCATTCGCGATTCACTCGCCCTCATAAGAATAATGATCGCCATGACATGAATCAGATCCGAAAAACCGTACCGGTGAATAAATCGAAAATAACCGAATTAATACAAATTTTATAAATGAATCATTTTTTATATATTTTTAAAAAGTTTTATGCGTTTCGCACCTTGTCGTTTTTTTAATTAATTAATTTAATTTAGGCTTTTAGGGAGAAGAGGTGACCATCAAATGACAAGTATTATTATACGGAACAATTTACGCAGACATTTGCAAAGAGCAGTGCAATTTAATGATTTTTTTCTTGAATTGCATCAGTTTCCACAATTCTGCTTGTAACCACATTTAAGAATCTCAATGCAAGCGGGGCTGACTTCCGGAATTGTTATCCACACGGGAAGGAACATGTGATCGAGTTTCTTCCACCCATGTTGAATTGGATGTGGGGCTTGAAGCTCAGCCTTATGTGCCCTGCTCCAAATGGTAGCTTGGTAAGCTGCTCTCTTGCAGTGTAATAGGAGAACGTCTTGTGTCGGGTGCATCATTTGTAAACTTTTGTTTCGGTGACAGAATATTAACTTTCGTTGTTGATTAATGGATTCTGTACCGCCTCCATAAACTTGAATAAAGAAAGGCTTCAAAGCTTTGAACTTTGTAGACTCCAAATTTCACCACTGCGAATGGATTTTCCATCATTTGGACGATGACCTGAATTACAGTGTCTGGGTTCCTTTTCCAGGCACTGAATTCCGTCCTTTTAGACTTTTAGAGCGTCCTCTCAGTGAGGAAGTGTCACAACCCGTAAGTGTGACAAACAATGGACGTGCAAACTACACTGCTCTTTGCAAATGCCCTTGTGTAAATCAATCCGTATAATAATAATTGTCATTTGATGTTCACCTCTTCTTCCTAAAAGCCTACATTAAATCAATTAATTAAATAAACGAGAAGGTGCGGCACAAAAAAAATTATTAATTTATAAAATTTGTTTTAATTCGGGTATTTTCGATTTATTCACCGGTACGGTTTTTCGGATCTGATTCATGTCATGGCGATCATTACTCTTATGGGGGCGAGGGAATCGCGAATGGGGCATAAACCTCCAAAAATTGATTACACTTAATTAATGCCTGTATTTAGTAGTAATTCGCATATTTTGTAGAGAGCAAACTTATGAAATTTTTAATTTGACCTGTAACTACCAATTATTGTGTTCAGCAAAGGTGCGCTACCTATTCCTAATTCTTGTATATTTTCGTAACCAGTGCTCGGATTTCGTTGATTGTTTTTGCATTTTATTCATAAAAGCGAGATCTAAAAGATTAATAATAATAAAATCAAAAGTGATATGTTTTTTAGCGTTTTTTTTACATATTCCATAATTTAAGCTTTTAAGCCCAAAAACATTAAATCCGCTAGGATTATCAATTTCGGTTATATAACAATTTATCTTAGGAATACAAAACTGTGCAATTAGAGTCTACGTACGTTCGATTTGGACATACGGTTGCTAAGATATAGCCAAAAATAGGTTCGCGGGTATTTTCAAGATGGCGGACAAGATGGCGGCCGTTCAACTTTCCCCCCCCCTCTAATATTGTTCAATGGGTCATTGATAACAATCCTGGAGGGGGGGCCAAACTTTTACACGCTTGGTAACTCCCAACATTACATTGTTACGTACTAACATACCTATTTTAGAAATGAATAACGATAAATATGGTAGAGAAGTACGAATGTCGTAAAGTTTCGTACGAATTTTATAAAGTATCGTAAGAATTTTGTAAAATTTCGTACGAATTTCGTAAAGTTTCGTACGAATTTTGTAAAATTTCGTACGAATTTCTTTTAAGAGAGAAAAATAGAATTTTTCTTTCGCAGAACGTTTTCAATTTTAACTAGAAGTAAACAGTTAATGTCTTTTTGACTTTATGAATTAATGCCCTTTCGGCTTTTCCGGATAACTTCCTTAATGGCTTTTTAGCTTTCCTGGATGACTCTTCCTGAATGTCCTTTTGACTTTCCTGGATGACGTAATCCGTTACTCGATTATAGATTTGATTAAATAAACAAAAAGCAAAGATTTAATATCACCACCCCAAAACTCAAGAAGATACTACACGATTTTATTTATTTAATCAAATCTATAATCGAGTAACGGATTACGTCATCCAGGAAAGTCAAAAGGACATTCAGGAAGAGTCATCCAGGAAAGCTAAAAAGCCATTAAGGAAGTTATCCGGAAAAGCCGAAAGGGCATTAATTCATAAAGTCAAAAAGACATTAACTGTTTACTTCTAGTTAAAATTGAAAACGTTCTGCGAAAGAAAAATTCTATTTTTCTCTCTTAAAAGAAATTCGTACGAAATTTTACAAAATTCGTACGAAACTTTACGAAATTCGTACGAAATTTTACAAAATTCTTACGATACATTATAAAATTCGTACGAAACTTTACGACATTCGTACTTCTCTACCATATTTATCGTTATTCATTTCTAAAATAGGTATGTTTAATGTAACGAAATTCGTACGAAATGTCACGAAACTTTACGAAATTCGTACGAAATTTTACAAAATTCGTACGATACTTTATAAAATTCGTACGAAACTTTACGACATTCGTACTTCTCTACCATATTTATCGTTATTCATTTCTAAAATATGTAGGTATGTTTAATGTAACGAAATTCGTACGAAATGTCACGAAACTTTACGAAATTCGTACGAAATTTTACAAAATTCGTACGATACTTTATAAAATTCGTACGAAACTTTACGACATTCGTACTTCTCTACCATATTTATCGTTATTCATGTCTAAAATAGGTATGTTTAATGTAACGAAATTCGTATGAAATGTTACGAAATTCGTACGAAATGTTACGAAATTCGTACGACACTTTACGAAATTCGTACGAAATTTTACAAAATTCGTACGATACTTTATAAAATTCGTACGAAACTTTACGACATTCGTACTTCTCTACCATATTTATCGTTATTCATGTCTAAAATAGGTCCAGCATCCAGAAAAGACATCCAGCATCCAGAAAAGACATCCAGCATCCAGAATCATCCCTAAAGATAAATTACGTCAGCAGCGCCATCTACGTGGCCTTGGAAATACCCAAGGTCAAAACAGAGCCATCTACGTGGCCTTGGAAATACCCAAGGTCAAAACAGTGCCCTCTACGTGGCCTCCAAGGTCAAATAACCCCGCCCACGTGGGCAAAAAGAGAAAGCGCAAGTGTCCCTCTTCTACTCCCGACAAATAATTATAGATAGCTGTGCATAAATTTTGTTGTTGATGAAGGTTGTCATATGCGCCGAATGAAACATAAACGTTGAATAAATGATATGATAACATATACCTACTTTAGATTTATACTGCATTATATTTCACATCAATATTACAAAATCATACATAATATACGTATATACCTAAGGTATCAAAGAATGAAAAAGTATCAATTGAAAAAAATATATACTAAAGCTGCAAATAACCTAGGCGCTTTAGTGGCAATCTACGTTTAAGTTTAACATTTTTTTTACTTCCAAACTTTGTTTAGTGTCATGTTGCCATTTTGTATCAATTTAAAAAAAATATACTACACCTGCAAATAACCTAGGCGCTTTAGTGGCAATCTACGTTTACGTTTGGTATTACTTTTATTTCCAAACTTTGTATATTTATTTATTTATTCACAGCCATCACACACACTAGAATCTGCTCAATAGGTAGATCAGGTGGCGGAACGCCACAGTTTCATTAGCTCAGTGCTTTATAGTATTTTCTTACTTTCAATTGTTTGTTATTTAGCTATCTTGTATTGTTTGTCAAAAAATTCATTTCTGTGTAGCATTCTGTTGGGTGGTTCATTAAGGTCGGGTGGGGACCGTACCTCAGCAAGTAATGGTTATGGCGCTTAGCAGCAAAAAATTTCTAGGTAATAAAAGTGACCAAGTAGCTAGAAACAATTTTGAAGTTCCTAATTCAACCGCTAGTGAGCGTAATTATTAGGGTCATGATAAAGTCACTAAATATTCTAAAGTACCGCAACCTTATGTTCCAATGAGTTAGAGAGAGAAAGCTAATTTTAACCCCAAAATGGCGGAAAAATGACATCTGTGTTTGACATACGATGAAAATTAGTATTTTACTCTTAGACCATTGGTCTAAAATTTTACTATTACTAAGTTTGACGTTTGACACTTGGTTTGAAACGCGGCAATTTGAAAAACATCATAAACTTGTAGTTTTCCCATAGACAGGCTCGTCTTCTTATTCTTACACACTACTTGCTGTATTTTTTAGTTATCCTTTTCCGTGATTTAAATAACGATTCTAAATGAAGTATTAACACGACAAAATAAAATGTCAATTTTAAAAACGTATGTTAGGTTGGTTTGGCAAAGTTCCAAATTTTTTATCTTTCAATTAAATTGTAGGTACCTTTTAATAACAATGACAAATAATTTTGAAGAAATATATTGATAAGTATCTAATGTTAGTTTAGTTTTTATCAAACACTTCATAAAGTCATTAAATTTTCTAGTGACTAGGTCTTCAATATTTGAAATTGCCGCCAAAATTTTAACCCCAAAATGGCGAACGTTGCGGTACTTTAGAATATTTAGTGACTTTAGGTCATGAAAAGAACGGATAGATATTATGGCCATATAAGTTGGTAAAAAATATAAAAGGAAATTCCATTAAAATTCTGCAACTTCTTGGTTTAACAACTGCAGGACGTAAAATAAAAAGAGGAATCCAACGATTAAGGATACTAAGAACTTAATCGAATTTGTAAACTTCAAGAAAGGTCACACTCACTTTGGCGTTTAAAGCAACACAGTAACAGTGTGGTTGCATAGAACCCAAGTTGCAGGTGTGAAAAATGTCCATTGTTTCTTATTTCTCTCTCAAATTTGGAATGAAGCGATACAACTTTTATACCATAGTTGTAAAGTAGATGAAATTCCAAAAAGAATGTGAAAACTATAACTCGAAATTTTCATTCGTTTCCGGGTTATTGTTAAAATAATAATTAATAACACCTCAACAAATTATCTTCAAAATCGGTTAAGCCAAGTCTACACTACAATTATAATGTCTTCTTTCATTCCCTTATTTTACATTTTACAGTAAAAAGGATGCAGAATTTTAGAAGCATTACCATAGTACAGTCACGATTTTGTAGCTTTGCCGGTGCGATGCGTAGACGATAAACAATGGCACAACATCAAAGATAAACACACATCTATAGTAATAGTAATAGTAATAGTAATATATATTTCGTGCTAACATACAATGTATTTACACTCGCCAATCTATCTATGTACTAAATTATATGCTGATAATAATTAAGATATTCATTGAAACTATAGAAGGCTTTATTTATTAAATATTTTTTTATTGCTATTTTAAATTGCTTTAATTCTAATTGTTTGGTTTTATGTGGTAATTTGTTGAAAAATTTTATCGACCAGTTGGCCCAGTTTGCGATTTTTTTAATCTATGAAAATCAGGGCGGAGATGATTACAAGTTCTGGTGAGATGATTATGTATGCTACATTGTTTCGAAAAGTTTTCAAGGTGTTTTTTGACAAATAGTAAACATTCTAAGATATACAGGGTGTTTCAGACCACACGTACCGCCCAAATATCCCGCGAAATACAAAACGCATTGAAAAAAGAAAAAATACGTCTAAACATTTTTTAAGACTCTATTGTTTGATAGTAATAGGATGTCCCCACTCTCACCCCTGGGGGGTGGAGAGGGGGTAACTTCGTAATCTTAAATAGCACCCCCCCCCCCGTTTATTACGCAGATTTGAATTCTGCGTTAACAAATAGGAACTTTTTGTTTGACACACTTTTTGAAGTTTGTGACAGATGGCGCTATGATCGCTGAAAGAAGTTTTTCCGATTACCTATGCTAATTTGATGTCAGTTTTGTTAAGTGACAATCAAGGATGTTAATGCTTTGTAAAAGGGAAGAGATTACCCCCCCCCCCTTCCCCGCACCTCTACTTCACCCCTACGGCCCATAACCTAGGATGGGAAAACTCAACCATTTTAGATTTAAACAACTGTTCAATATCACGATTGAAGAAGTTAAATTTTGTATTTTTTTTTGTCTTTGATGGAAAATAGAAAAAAAATTGAAATATGTACTTTGATTTCACGAGTAAAGAACACATTGACATTCGAGATACGTTTAAATCTAAAATTAGGGGTGAAGTGGCGGTGTGGGGGAGGGGGGATTAATAAAGCTCCCCCTCTTTCCTTTTACAAAGCATTAACATTTTTGATTGTCACTTAACCAAACTGACATCAAATTAGCATAGGTAATCGGAAAAACTTCTTTCGGCGATCATAGCGCCATCTGTCACGAACTTCAAAAAATGTTTCAAACAAAAAGTTCCTATTTGTTTACGTGAATTCATATCTGCATAATAAACTGAGGGGTGCTATTTAAGATTACGAAGTTACTCCCCTCTCCACTCCCCGGGGGTGGGAGTGGGGACATCCTATTACTATAAAACAATAGTCTTAAAAAATTTTTTAGACGTATTTTTTCTTTTTTCAATGTGTTTTGTATTTCGCGAGATATTTGGGCGGTACGGGTGGTCTGAAACACCCTGTATATGCACGATAGCGTAAGTATTTCGTGTTGTATGAAGTATTGCTTACATTCAGTTCTATAACTGCAATTCGCTATTATTCTAAATGCCCGTCTTTGTAATCGGAATATTCGGTGGCAACCTGTAGAGTGACCCCACGCTAAGATTGCGTAAGACACTAGTGATTGGCACAAGGCAAAATACAATGTTTGTAAGAAATTTTGGAGACACGTTCGATTGCCAGTTTTGGAGTACGAAAATGTTCTTACTCAGTTTCTTTGATATTGTATCGGTGTGATAACCCAGTTTAATTTGCTATCGAGGTGCACTCCTAGGAAGCTTGCGGATTTATTAGGGGTATATGAGTTTGTGTGTCTCAGTGTAAACAACATTTATATGTCCCTGTCAACAGTAGGTAATTGCATGGCTTAATATGAAAACAAAGTTGAATATTTCATTGGTTCAAAAGAAATTGTAGAATTTCATACACATAATATAATACATTTTCTAAAATAAACTTAAGAATGAGCTGTAAAAGACGGAATCAAAAATCGACATTAACAAATGAAGTACTACTTTTTTGCATGTTCGCAGTTAAAGACTCAACATTAGCATCGAAAAGTACGGTCCGCTCCTCACCTAAATCATTTGTTAGTGCGTACCTCAAGGACAGAAGCCAAGCTACAATCTCTTGGTTGTACGTTGAGATAGAGTTGTAAGTCGGAATGGATTGCCATGCGAACTGAGTTGCTTTTGTTTATTTTTAAGAACGGATTCATTATTGTAAAAGAGGATTCAACATTTTTTACAATTTATATGGCGATATTATATACCAAGTTACCTTCCTTTACATCATCCTAGCAATTTATCTTCCTCACCTTTCTTTATACATTTTTTTCCACTAAGCTGTATGGTAACTCGCCAGCCTTACTGAACGATAGTTCAATATGGCTATAAAATACAATGGTAGTATGTATGAAAAATATATATTTATATTCGGTGAGGATTTTGAAAAACGGAACGGATTTTTCAAAGATTTTCTTAAGTATATTCGGTCTAATTTTTCTAAAGACTATCCATTCATACGTTTACACATTGGTTAGTTGTTGCTACCGGTGATTTACATTTTTACCGTACAGTCGTTAATTTTAGAAATTAGCATAAGCGTTATCAGTGTTTCAAATAGTGATATATTTATAACGTGAAGGGATGAAGACTAATTTGAGACTTGCATTTATAATGATACGGCTTACGAAACCCTAATTAACTTGCTTACGTAGAAGGAGTATGTAGTAAATGACTCTGTAAACCTTTAATCACAGGGTAAATACCTTCTCCCTAAGCATTGAAAATATCGGTTTGTATAAATAGGCGAATCAAATAAATTCTTATGACATTCCTAAGTCCATAGATCGATAGATTGCATTCCTTTTAACAGATTTGTCATATCCCGTGTAATAAGATCTAAAAGTTTTAAGGAAAAAATCGAACAATTAAGTAACAAGGTTTAATACTGATGTCTATCGTCATTTAAATGATGGTAGAGGTAAGCGACTGTCACAGTTGGCGGTCTTCGGTCTCTTTGGTTTTCTTAGACACATGTCACTCGACCAACATTATCATTTTTCATACCTAAAGCATGGCGGCAATACAAATATTATGAGTCAGCCCTCACAGACTTAGTGGGTTGGACGATTAGCTTTTCTGATTGATGGTCCCGAAACCTACAATTAATAAACCGTCATTGTGAACAAGATTCCATCATCCTCTCAATCATCCCCAATCAAATAACGTTACCGCAATAAGATTAACTCAACGCTACATTTACATTTTAACACATTGTACATAAATTATAACCGGCCCGACGCGACGCAACACATTTCAGAATTGCTAACCCCTTTCTGATTAAATTCCCTAATTTTCAACTTTCTCTAAATGACCACTAAATAATTGATTCCATTTGTACTTGCATCGTAGAGCCTTGAAAAACGTATAATATTCATATTTACTGAATCATTCAATTTAGAATCTTGTGTTGAGTAAGTTTGAATGTTCATACTTTCAGTCGAAGAAATTTAAACATTACTGTACCTACAACATTTTTCGTTCAAGTAAAATTCGTTTTAACGATTTCACATTAATTTGCGTGTTTTGTATGCATTTAAAGCACGTTGAAAGTACTTTATGGTTTCTACGGCCTGTTTCAGTAACAATAATGGCACTACTTTCTAATTCTACATCATTTGAACACCTTTCCTCTCAGCAGCTTTAATTGGAACCTGTTTTTTGCCGATTTCTGGGGCTTTTTGCTAACGAGAATTGTTTTAATTTACCTAATTTAATAAACGGGTCATTAGCGATTATTTCGACTGACTCTAACTACGCATGATTTGTGTTCGTGTAATTAGCCCCTCAGATTCCTAATTCATGTTTATTTTGTTGCTTTCTAATTAGTATGTTATTAGTAAGTATTAGTAGTCCCAACACCTTGCAAAATTAAAATTTTAGTTGCATCATTAATTAGTAAGCCATTTGTAAGAATGAATCTGCGAGAATTTGTATAATCGACCCTTTTTTTTTAAAATTAGGAATACCTTTCGATTACAAATTCTTGCAAATAATTTCCTAAGTGATGATATAATACAATGCAATAATTGCAATCTGGTGGGACTACCTAAAAATTAAGCCCCAAACGCAATTTTTGTTAAAATATAAATTCGGAAATTCACTAAATTTTGATTTATAGCTTACCAATACTTACTAATTAGTAAGAAACAAACTAACTATGGATTCAGGGCCAATTTTAGGAAGCCAAAAATCATCCTTATTTCCCAAAATGTAGGATCTTCTCAAACAATTTACATCATTTCTTAATCACCACTTTACCCGTATATTTTTTACATGGAAGCCGTTACTATTGACAGATTCTGATACTATAAAAAATATTAAATTACCTACTATTATAAATCTGAAAGCAGGAATTTTTTTTGAATGTTTAGTAATTACCGCTCTATTTTTGATAATTGTGTTTAGCACATAATCGACGAATTAATAATTACTGTACCGAATTTCCTCATTAAGTCAAAAAATATTTATAATCAAAAAATATTCTTTGAAATGTTTACAGCACCTTATTTTCACTTTCTTGAAATCACTAAATATCTATTACCCTACATTAATTTGTCCTACTTAGACAATGTGTATTCAGAAGCCATCAGAAACGGCAAGCGATTGATCAAATATTCGATTACATTTAACTTTATTTATTAAATTTATTTATATTTAACTTCTTAGCGGTGTTAAATAATTTGAGACTTTCGCGGTTCCCAGAACTGTCAAAATAACTAGTTTTGGATTTTGCGAGAAGCATTGACATGAGCACGGTAAACGTGCTCATGTGGATGCTTCTCGATCTCTATCGCCTCTCTAATAATTCAAGGGAGGTAGTTCGGAACAGGACGCCCCATAGAATAAAGGGTTAAGGAACACCAGGGAGAGTGCAAGAACATGCGTATGTTAAACTCAGCTATCGGCGAGCATAGTCTTGCGTTTAAGGACACGAACGTACTGGCACGTGTTCCGAACTAGAACTACCTCCCTCGAATAATTAGCATCACTAAACTAAACATGACCAGTGAGAATGGGTTTAGACTTAGTAGGGCATGGAAGCCAGTGATTCATAGACTGAAGAATTGGGAGAAAGTGAAAGTTGAAGAACAACCACTCCCTCTGATTTCTAGTGAAAGTGACAACCAATCAGAATTGAGACGGTCAGCGAGATTCCACACTTTGAGTCATTTTGGATTGATTTTTTGCTCCTTCAAAATTTTTTGCACCAAAATTTAATGAAATACCTCGAGTTATTATCAAAGTGAAAAAGTAAATAAAACCTACCGAGAGCCTCGCCGTGCGATTGGAAAACTTTTGTACTCATCCTGAAAGGTTGTGAACACTGCGATACTTAAATTATTGTTTCTTATGAGGTAATCGTCTGGTGGTCCAGGAACTGACTCTCCTATATAATAGGGAGGAACTAGCACATTTTCCTTGATGCTGAAGTGGTATCACAACCTGATATTTTCATCTTTACGAATGAAAGTAAAACAACGGAAAAAAAACTGAAATTCTATACCACGGAACCATTAAAAACTTCTGTGTTCTAAGTAGAACCGGTAACAATAACCCTTAGTGATAAGGAAAATTCTCGCATAGATATTAAAGTAATAAGAATCTCCAGTGACACCAGAGTCGATCTCCAGGTACTAGGGCACAGCAAAATTACTTCTATGCTGATGCCCCACAGACCTTAAAGGAAATGTTTTGTTGTCCAGAGCAGGCTCTTCCAGTTACAGCACTAACTGTAAGTAACCTTATAACTAAATTCATACCATGTGTAAGCTGAATACATGTTAATATATTGTGTTACTATACAAAAATGTAATACGATTCCATTTAGGAGCAGTATAATGATGATATTTGCCTACGGTCGCTATATTAAGCGCAATGGATAGTGCCGAAGGAAGAAGCGACTCTTTTTATACTGACTCTGTGCAAGATGGTTTCAACCCAGTGAGTACGAAATATAGGCCAGGACCCTATAAAGTTTCTGCTGTATATAAAATGGAATCACAGTCTTATCAAACAAGTAGGTAGAATAGAAGCACCCAACTGTTTGGACAGTGGCCACTAACTACGAATAGACTTGCACAAAACGCCACGCTATTATTTATTTAAATTAAGAATTCAATATAATTATTTAAGTTTTAATTTTTTTCTTGTCTGCTTAGACCGTGGTTAACGTGGCAGTAATATTGGAATTTTTCCTTCGTAACTTTCCTAGATGAGTAACGTAATAAATTTAGAAAAGAACGATTAATAGATCGCTTGACTGAGCGGAAGTTAATGTATGCAATGTATAATTCATTTTAAGTTCCAAGTTTTCTATTTCAATTTTCTCAGAACTTATGGATCAACAATAATTGACATTTATATGACTTATAGTTTCATTGTTTGACCCAAAAATGTATACCTACGTATAACTTAATTTTCGTATTTAAACTTTTTAATTACCCTGTATTTTTTGTTGCTATATGTGGTATAGAAGCTATTATTTGTTTAAATAGACGTAATTTTTTATTAATGTATTACTTAAAGTAAGTAATTCCACGACAGATTAATATTTTACCCTTTATGATGACACATGGTGTGGAAATGAGTTATGCGTTACAATTAAAATAAAAAATTAAGGGAATTACTTGTTTTTATTAATACAATTACTTTCCACTAAGTAAGTTTAGCGAAATTGATTCTACCTTTTTCGTACTCCATTTATTTACAAAATGGAAGACATCTGTAATGCGTTTACGGAAGCTTCCTGCTATTTCCAATAATGGTATAGATAACAATGTAGGTACTATGGCAAAGACAGAAAACGCTCTATACTAAACAAAGAACCAATCTAATGGAATAGATGAACGAAGTAGGGTTAAACGGGTATGCCATTAATGTAATATTGGTCGCTATATTTTATTCCAATTACAAGGACCTAATATTTGCGTTTATATGCAAATAGAACTAATTATGTTTGCTTTGTAAGTTCCTGCAAGTATTAATTATTTTAGTTTTGTAGCAATAATTGTATAATACACCATTAGAACGTCGGTAGAGGGTTTTCAGCTGGTCTTTTAGTGTGTTAAATGATTTGAAAAGTGCGCTATTCAATGACTATAATTCCAATTAAATAGCGCACTTACCTACTGTTTCTTAGAAAGTTTGTCATGAATTAAAGCTTATAATACTCTTTGTATTACATTCTTTTTAGTTTTTTCGTAATTTTTACTGTTGCCAGTAGGCAACACATCCTACTATGTGCAGATTACGTGTAAATGGACGAAATGTCCACATATAAATAGGCAATTGAAAGTATTCTGAAAAATGTGAGTTCCTTTTGATTCTTGCAAGTTCATGGCCGGTTTTCCTAGCTATTCATAATAAGGTTTATGATCAACAATAAATAACACTTTTATGGAAAACGAATCCGTTTCTGTTCAATTTAATTAAATCAAATTATTTCCGAACTCCGTTTGTAACCGCAGTTTAGTACTTATTATGTGATAGTTGCATGAATAATATTCCAAGCGGGGGGTTTACTAAAGTAAACATTTCTTAAAACGGATGTATAAAATCCAAATGAATGTCTTTGCCAATGGGTGTATTGTGTAAAATATTACCTTTGACGTAGTTATCAATACAAGCTTTTGTGGACCCTTAGATAAAAGATGCCGCTTTAAAAAGCAATTTTAACAATGATTTTCCAGTCAGAGTACTTATCTGTTATAATCCTTCTTAAGTGGGATAAGTAAAGTTGAAGCGTCCCGTTGAGAAGGGTGTGGGTAGAAGTCTATATCTATGCATCATTTCATTTAAACTATGTGTGGGGCCTCGATGCTAACCAACAGCGTGTTTATAAAGACAAGGTGATACCTTTTTGCATTTCAATTTAGGAATAATTTATGACTCTCAAGTGGGCGAATTTCTTTTCAATAGAACTTTACTACTGCGGTGTATCTTTATAACGGTTGGAGTGACACTTTTCGATATGTAGTAACAATTAAAATTGTGTAGGCTTAACGAAAGATGCATGGAACTGTTATTCGTATAACAACTATTACGTACCTGCGTCTATTGCTTGTAAAATTTCGTAAAGAATTTCCGCTTCGGATTAAATACCTTAGTCGTCTTCCTTCGAAAATCTACAAGACTTCTCACTTCTAACAAGTCAGGGGACCCACTTTTTCATTCATAAATTTGTAAAGGAACAATAGGGAACCCTGATGTTGTTTTCTTAGTACGGTACTAACTACTTACTTTAAAAGAGTAAATTGATGTAGAACAACAAACCTAACCATTCATTCCTTTAAATGGTTTTTGAAATATTCATTTTCCTTTACTGTCGTACACCACACTCCACACATTGAGAATTTTTCGCTTGCTTTATCCACTTTTTATAATGTCCGTGAATTTAGCCCCTCATATTCCGAATTTTTATACAATTTGTTGCTTACTAATTAGTAAGTAATTAGTAAGTATTTGTAAGCTAAAAATCTAAATTTGTAAGTGAATTTTCGAATTTATTTTAACAAAAACAGTTTTTGGGGCTAACTTCTCGGTAGCCCCATTATTTTGCAATATCAAAATTTTAGTAGCGTCATTAATTAGTAAGTTATTTGTAAGAATTTGTAATCAAGTTACCAGAATTTGTAATCAAACGGTATCTCTTAAATTAAAAAAAAACTGTTGTGCGGCTAACTTCTCGGGAGCCCCACCGCTTTGAGGAATAATATTTTTTTTTGAATCAATATTTAGTAAGTCATTTGTAACAATTTGTAAGCATAATCTCAAAATTTGTAAGCCATTTTATTACTACCTACAGCCCAAATTACGCTTTGGGGGCTAACTTCACGAATGTCCCAAAACAAAGAGAAATGGTTGAATTTGTTTGTACCTTTAAGTAATAATTAGTAAGTTGCATGTATTAATTTGTAAGCATAATCCCATTTTTTATAACCCAATTACAATGGCGCAAACTAAGGTTAATAAGTAGGTATGTCCCTATGTCCATAAAATACTACATGCACACAGATTTCAAATTACGCCTTAATTTGTTACACGAATTATGTTATTAGAAAGCACTTTGCAACTGAACTTCCAATTTATTTTAAAAAAAATTAGGAGGAAATTATGTACTTATTTGTAAGCATATTTTCATAGTTTGTAAGTCACTCTATTACTGTCTAGAGTCCAAAATACGTTCTGGTGGGGCTATCTTCACGAAAGCTTTAAAACATGAACAATGTGCGCCCCTATAGCATTTCTACTAAAAATAATGTCTCAGATTATGCCTTTTTAAAGTGTTTGTGTTATCAAGTTGTTAATATGTTATTTGTAATTGTGAAAAATAGTTTTATATTAATTAGTTATATTAGTCACATATATCTTTATACAATGTTATTTTATGCACAGAAATTTTATATTGTTGAAACTAATTATTGTTCTCTATTCTCAATAAAGAAGCCTAGATAAAGATTAGCCAGGATCTAATCGAAACGTCGGCCCATAGAAGTACAATCGTTTTTGTATTGCTAAACTTCACTACCCAGCGACTCCGCTAGAAGGCTACCAGCAGAGCTGGTGAACCTATTTGGTAATTACTAATTGTTACTTAGATGTACAAATAGATTGAACCATGTCTCCATGTTTTAAGGCGTTCATGAAGATAGCCTCACCAGAACGTATTTTGGATTCGAAATAGTAATAAAGTGACTTACAAATTATGAAATTATGCTTACAATTTAGTACATTCGACTTACTAATTGTTACTTAGAAGTACAAATAGATTCAACCATTTCTTCATGTTTTAAAGCTTTCGTGAAGATAGCCCCACCAGAACGTATTTTGGACTCTAGACAGTAATAGAGTGACTTACAAACTATGAAAATATGCTTACAAATAAGTACATCATTTCCTCCTAATTTTTTTAAAAATAAATTGGAAGTTCAGTTGCAAAGTGCTTTCTAATAACATAATTCGTGTAACAAATTAAGGCGTAATTTGAAATCTGTGTGCATGTAGTATTTTATGGACATAGGGACATACCTACTTATTAACCTTAGTTTGCGCCATTGTAATTGGGTTATAAAAAATGGGATTATGCTTACAAATTAATACATGCAACTTACTAATTATTACTTAAAGGTACAAACAAATTCAACCATTTCTCTTTGTTTTGGGACATTCGTGAAGTTAGCCCCCAAAGCGTAATTTGGGCTGTAGGTAGTAATAAAATGGCTTACAAATTTTGAGATTATGCTTACAAATTGTTACAAATGACTTACTAAATATTGATTCAAAAAAAATATTATTCCTCAAAGCGGTGGGGCTCCCGAGAAGTTAGCCGCACAACAGTTTTTTTTTAATTTAAGAGATACCGTTTGATTACAAATTCTGGTAACTTGATTACAAATTCTTACAAATGACTTACTAATTAATGACGCTACTAAAATTTTGATATTGCAAAATAATGGGGCTACCGAGAAGTTAGCCCCAAAAACTGTTTTTGTTAAAATAAATTCGAAAATTCACTTACAAATTTAGATTTTTAGCTTACAAATACTTACTAATTAGTAAGCAACAAATTGTATAAAAATTCGGAATATGAGGGGCTGACTTCACGGACATCTTTTTATACTCATCCCCTTCAAGAATGTCATACATACACAGTAATCGGAGCTATTTCCCTTGTTTCTCTCCGGATTATTCTTCCGGTGTGACACTTAATCTCAACATAACGATACGAGATACAATTATTTATGCAAAGAAAAAAAATTTGGATGGGAATAGAAGACCTTTGTCGTGCAAATCGCTTATTGAGGCTGTTATATTAAACGCTCACGTAGCGCAGATTTATGCAGGTGATGAATGGGGATGTTATGTGTTTGTGAAACAATTTGGGTATAGCATTGAATAACGAATTCACACAACGGGTATAGGTACACATGCATTTCATTGGGTGAGATTGAATGTTGTTAAATTACAAATTTAAGTGAAGTAGCGATAGTAAAATACAATTTTTAAGGTCCATGTTGATTTATTTGCAGATTAGGAACAAAAATAAAGTAAAATCGGTGTAGCTTAAATTACAAGAGTATCATTAACCGTTAGTGGAAGCCTTTTCAACAATATTGTTTTCTAGTACTTGTATAGCCGCAAGTGGATGGCGTTTCTTTCCCTAGAGAAATGAAGCCCTTTCATAGCTTTCTATAGATATGCTCTTCTTTTCTCATTTTGAACAAGTATTTATTTTCAGCGACGATTACATGAAGATCTTGTTCATGTTCAGTGTCGGTATTCCGTCTTAAAACGTAATCTATAAGTACAGTATCAGTCATTTTATGTTTTCCTTCCACTAGAAGATCATGTCAACTGTCCGGAACCTATGGAACGCCCGCGCCGTTTTGGACAATATTATTATTATTATTATTATTATTATATTTTTTATTAATCCGTCGATCAAAGTGCATGATATGGGACAAGTCAATAACAAATCACTTACAAAAGAGGTATACAAAGACAATAACAGTGTAATTACCGAAATACAATTTTATTGTATAAAAAAATGTGGACAAAATTACACGAGTGTCAAAGTATCTGCTACTAAAATCTTAAATAAAATCTGCAAAATATTAAACCCAAATAAAATGGTTCGAATTTGAATTCAGTTTAAAAAAAATTTACTTGTACAGGGTGTACAACTAAGAAAGGAGGTCGGCCGTAACTCAGAAACTATTTGAGATAGAACAGTGAAATAAAAATCTTATGATAAATGTGGCCAAGAGAAAATGCTGGAAATTATTTTCAATGTCTTACCATTGCTGCCAAAGGGCGTTTCACTGATTTCAATTTGAAATGCCCATTTTTTGGGCAATTTTCCTCAGTAACGTATTTAAAAAAATACATTCGTTGTAAACTAGTGATCAATATGTAAAACTTTGTTTAATGAATTTTTACGATTGTTGTCAAAATAAAGGGAGGGGGAACTAAATTACGTGTTACTAGAAAAAATCGTGTAACTCCGAAACGGGTTGCTTGAATTTGTCAATATTGGTCTCGATGAAAAGACAATACTTGCTAAAACCACAATTTCTTATCTCCGTCTACCAATAGAGGGCGCAACTTGTTAAAGGAATAAAACGGTCGACTTTTCTAAAAAAAGTCAAATGGTACCAAATATTTTTTTCACTGCTATGGGAAGGAAAATTAATAAGGGAGTAATTTTAAGAAAGAATATGTCAATAGCTTTTATAGTACCGAAGATATGGTAATATAAGAGGCAATTTGAGGTATAAACAAATCGTAAGCTTAGTTTAGCCGAGTTTAAAGTCGGAATTTAACAAAATTCCGACTTTATAGTCGGAATTTAATAAATTCCGACTTTAAACTCGGAATTTAATTTTACATAAATAGGCGTGGTATTAATTAGCATATACACTGTGTCCAAGATAAGGAGGGCCACTATGGGGATTTCGGAAACGGTAAGAGATAGAGTTTCGGTTAAATGGGAGAAAAGTTGGGCAATTTTGAGTTTAGTAAAATGAAATTTTTAAACTGACGAAATTCCGAACCGTTCCGAAGTTATGCGACAAAAGGCGAATTTTCAGGATTTCGTTTTTGACCAATTGTTGCTTTGTCGTTGATGTTAACTAAAAAGTAAAAGAACCTTATACAGGTACTTTTTAACGTTCTTTAACATGGCGTACAGCAAATTGGAATCCGACGTTTCGTTTTCGAGTAACCATCATCAACTTTATTTTTTTAAATACGGTCCTGATTTTTTTATGCATAATATTAGAAGAGCTTTTTATTGTGCATTCAAGCATGTATCACACTTTATGGTTTAATTGCGATTTCATACTTATTTTACTATTGTACTTAAATTTACTAGATTCTACTTTGGAAGATGCTCTGGATATTTTACCCTAAGCCGTAGTACGCAATTGTTGGTTTCAGCAGGATGGTGCACTTGCGCACAATTCACAGGTGGTTAAGGATTACCTTTCAAATACGTTTGCCGAAAGAGTTTTTAAGCACCAATTCTGAAACACCCTGGCCAGCTTGTTCTTCCGAAATAACCCCGCTGGATTTTTTTCCTTTGGGGTACATAAGAAATTATGTTTACAAAGATATCTTTGGAATAGAAGAAGAACTCCGAAGGTTTGTACTTAACGCATTCCAAACTGTAACAACTGCAATGTTAAAGAATGTTTTGGATTCTACAGTTAGAAGATGCTATTTACGATTGGAGAACCAAGGGGGGCTTTTCGAGCATTTATTATAATTTTTTTTTAATTATTGGTATGTGTCATGTTTAAATTTTCGTTTCATCAAATGTTTTCTGTTGATTTATGACGTGTTGTTGATTGTTTGTAATTATGTACTTGGTTATAAAATTTGTGTTCAAAATTGAAAATTCTGTATCATTTCATTAATTTGATGAGTAAAACACAGTTAGCAAAAGTCCATTTATACATAAAATTCAGTTTGCATGGTACTGAGAAGGGATACAGGTTCGTACTTAGGATTTTTTCCGCTAATCGTAAAGTAAGTATAAAATCGAAATTAAACCATAAAGTGTGATACATGCTTGAATGCACTATAAAAAGCTCTTCTAATATTATACATAAAAAAATCAGGACCGTATTTAAAAAAATAAAGTTGATGATGGTTACTCGAAAACGAAACGTCGGATTCCAATTTGCTGTACGCCATGTTAAAGAACGTTAAAAAGTACCTGTAGAAGGTTCTTTTACTTTTTAGTTAACATCAACGACAAAGCAACAATTGGTCAAAAACGAAATCCTGAAAATTCGCCTTTTGTCGCATAACTTCGGAACGGTTCGGAATTTCGTCAGTTTAAAAATTTCATTTTACTAAACTCAAAATTGCCCAACTTTTCTCCCATTTAACCGAAACTCTATCTCTTACTGTTTCCGAAATCCCCATAGTGGCCCTCCTTATCTTGGACACAGTGTATACTTATATTGTGTAGTGCTAATCTAATGTACATTTGTCCTAATTGTAATGGCGGATACACCACAGACACGTAGAAAAATTGAAACTGTAACTTATGTCCACTATAGGGAGATTAGAGTGGCTAGTCAAATAACCGGGGACATGGAAGATTTTGGCCGGGGCTAACATGGTTGTTCGCACCCTCTCCGGGTCTTTTTTGAAAAATTTGAGTTTGAGTGCACAGTTTTAGCGTCCCCAATTGGTACAAAACATCAGTTATTTTTTTAATTATGTACTTATTAGGTTTTGTTATTCTTGTTCAGTTGTTCGCTGACATTTCTGCGAATCACGTTCTCTTTTATTAAAGTAGGTAATATCTATGCCGTCACTTCCATTGAGCTGTATTTCAGTTTCATATTGTATTTCTAGGTAGACTCGCCAACAACTTTAATGCTCTTCGAAGAGGAATTAGAGAGCGTTTTTTCCAAAATTTGGAGATAGAGTGCTTTGAACCATCTCTACTGGATTATAAAAGTCTTAAATGCAACAGCGATCTGACTGTCGGTGAAATGTATGAAGTTACAGGGCTGACTACTTTACGGTTTTATCTTACGACGACATGCAAGGAAGATGATGTATGTAATGATGACGCGAATTACTATATTCCGCAGACTACTACAAAGGACGATGACGCTGTACCAAATTATGATATACCTCATTTTCGCCGGTTACCGTTGGTAAGTTTAGAAAACGGAAGAAAGCGCAACTCTTTATACTTTTATTTTAGATTGAATGGGTGCATAATTCTCTTGAAGGAAACGTGGTCGATGTTTGTACCATCAACAAGTACCGCTCCCTATATTTACAATCTTGTATGCCAGATGAATTCACGATGCTTGTTGATGATATTTTGCATAACTCTGAACCTGATCCAAAGAATGTGCCTCCCGTAGACTCAGTTGGAAACGTTTTAATTAATTTGAATAAATTAATTAGTGCCTCCGAAATCAACAAAGTCTTGCCGTGATGAGGTCTTCCAATGTCTCGTTCGGTATATTATGAGACGTCCGTCATTTGCTCCATTTAAACGGCTTTCAGTCAAGTTTGCCGATGCCCACGGAACATCAGAAGGTGCGGTAGATGAAGGAGGACTCACAAGAGAAATGTTTAGATTGGCTCTAAATGAAGCATATTCCAGTCAAATGTTTACGGGAAAGAGCTAAACTCGCTCTCTGTCAAGGTCATTTGGGAAACAACCACTATTTTAAAGTCGGTAGGCTTATAAGTCTGTCAATGGTACACGGTGGACCAACACCTCGCTTTTTCCAACACTTTATTTAATCTCATTGCTACTGATGATGAAGAAGTGTATCCCAGTTTGGAGGACGTTTACCCTGAGATACAATATGACATTACCCTTTTAGAAAAAGCAAATCAACTTAGCGAAATGCAAGATGTTGTATCTACAACCATATCTCTATAGCAGGATTTAAGTATATCACACAAGAAGAAGACAAATGCAAAATAATTGAAGGTACGACACTTTCAAAATCTAAATCATTGGCTTGCAAAAGATAAATCAGACCATAATATGGTGTCATTTAATTATTCAATGTACGCCTGGAAAGGATAATTACTGTACTTCACTGTAAATTTAATAGTTATGTGTATACCAAGGAAGGAAAAGTGCATACATATTTCCTTCTCGTAGGTGAAGTTTGATGCCCGAGGCTTTGCTGGGTGCATTAATTACCAAACGGAGGGAACGGCACTGTACTCCAGAGGATTATACAGTAATATAGAGAGAAGTCGTTTACTTCATAAATCAACTACTCCTGATAGACTATTTTTTTATAGATGATAAGCGTGTCTCCCTGCCTTGCTTTCAATCCAAAAAAGAAGTTCTTTTTGTAGTAACTTGATTAAATGCATTGTGACGTATACGACTTGCTTTCCTGAATACTACGATTTTTCATACGACTCGATCAGAACATGGCGTTTTCAAGCGACAGTGTCCCTTTCGGAACACCAATACAAATTTTTCATACGACTCGATCAGAAAATGGCGTTTTCAAGCGACAGTGTCTCTTTCGGAACACCAATTTCAATTGATTGGAATAAAAATAAATTACTTTCCTCCCTAGGAAGGGAAATGACTATTTTCCTCCCTGAAAAGTGAATAGAAAAGGTCATTTGCTGCAGTGTTGTAGGAAAACTTTATTTATAAAGTAATATGTAGGAGTAGGTATGTGATATAACATAATAGCTATTTGCAGGAACATTAAAATTCTATGCGGTAACCGTTAATCAAGACGCGCTAAATCAACTAGTAGACGGACTCAAAACGTGTGGGGTACTAGAGGAAATAAAAAATATCCGCTTTTATTTATAAACGTATTGTGCCACAGATCGAAGTTAACGGCAGATTGTTTGGAAAACATTTTCACGATTTGCCTCATATGGATTCCAATGCAAGGAATGTGGAAAACCGCATCATTTCTTATTTTAGAGACTATTTACTGGATTGCGAAGGTACTTCGAGTATGACCTTTTCATCAGGTATCAATAACATTTCCACAATTTTTTCTCGCAACAAGATGTAGAAACGTAATAGTTCTTTTCAAAAAAGTTAAAGTTGTTCCTTTTGAATGACACCGATACCACCTTCACGTTACATAGTTGCAATTGGTTGCAAAAAATATTATTTTTATCTTGTAAGGTTGGTTTGATAATTAATGCTTATTTTAGGGGATACTGGTCTGTATTACCAAGAAGAGGAGAGTATGGTGTCGTTAAGCGACATTTTAATTTTCGCAACCGGGGTGGATAGTGAGCCTCCCTTATAGACTACAGGCCCGTATCAAAAATTGATGGATCATTTGAACCACCAGGAGACCTATGTAGAACGATAGAAGGGCATAAAATAATAAGATTCAGCACTATGCCGTCACTTGTAAGCTGTCCAACTGAGTACAGGTGAGAATTCAAAAGTACAGGTAGACCGGGTATATTTTGGTCATATTTTTTTGTACGGCATTCTCACAATCAATAGATCCATGAAAAATAATGAGAAAACGCTTAGTGCCGTACAAAAATATTGCGCCACAAAGTCGGAAAAATTTTTCATTTTCCGCCGATTTTCAGGGTAAATTTGGTCATTTGATTGTGTACGGCATCGGCTCCATACAGTTTCAGCACCTCTTCTAATTCATTATTCCGCAACGCCGTACAAAAATCATGGTACAAGGGGAAAAGATCGAGGGTTGCAACCTCCTCTCTTCCGTGGTCTGTCCGGATCATTTGACACAACATAAAATTAATTTATTCTGAAAGTATTTTGTGCATAGATAACATTTTTTCACATGCCGTACATTTTTGTTAGTCCAACAGTCAGTAGAGGGGAAAAAACGTGCAGAAAATTCCATGTAACGAAATGTACTTTAGGGTGATAGTTGGTACGATATTTTTTTATACGGCATTCAAACAATTTATTTGAATTTAATGCATTCGTCTATGAAAAGTCAATGCCGTACAAATCTGAAAGTTCATATTAATAAAACAGTATGTAATCATAATAATAAACACTTCTGTTTTTTAATGTAAATGTTTCATCCGTACATATATTGCTTAGGAGCGTAGGATGTATATACAGACTGTTCAACGAAAAGCGCCCAGGAGTATAGCGACTTCAGTGGTGTTATAACTCTAACAAACCATATATATTATTAAATGGGACTGTCTTTGCTACAATTTGATGAAAAAAATAATCTTTTACACGCAGTCATTCGTTTGTTGTGACGTAATCGACCATTTTTTTAAATCGCACGATCTAATTTTTTTGTCTATTTTTGTAGAGAATTTTACGTACTTTTCATCTATCTAAACATTTATTACGATTTTTTTATTTTTTTTATTTATTTTTTTTATTTTTTTTTATTTTCATTTTTTAATTTGTCAGTTCAACCTTAGAAGTGTTATACATGACATTTTTGGTGTAAAATAATTAGGCTACATAATATTTACATTACTGTGTTGCCATTTTATGACAATTTTGAGAAAAATGCAAGAAACTATTGTGTGTAATAATTTTGTTTCTATAAAAGTGTTGATGTAACGGCGTACTAGATCGAATTAGTTTATTACATTTTTCTCAAAAATTTCTTAAAATGGCAACAGTAATGTAAATATTATGTAGCTTAATTATTTTACACCAAAAATGTCATGTATAACACTTCTAAGGTTGAACTGACACATTAAAAAATAAAATAAAAAAAAATAAAAAAATCGTAATAAATGTTTAGATAGATGAAAAGTACGTAAAATTCTCTACAAAAATAGACAAAAAAATTAGATCGTGCCATTTAAAAAAATGGTCGATTACGTCACAACAAACGAATGACTGCGTGTAAAAGATTTTTTTTTTCATCAAATTGTAGCAAAGACAGTCCCATTTAATAATATATATGGTTTGTTAGAGTTATAACACCACTGATGTCGCTATACTCCTGGGCGCTTTTCGTTGAACAGTCTGTATATGTATATCGCTTACAGAGCGACGTTCTGTTCCGACGTTTAGCATTTGTAGGCATATATCATCAACAAAACAGTTGAATGGTGTCGATACAATAAACACGTATAAATCTTACTCCGTAATAAATTGGGAATATCTAATCCTACACATAAATAAACACCTTCAAAAAGTGATCAGTAAAACACAAAAAGTGAAAGCTATCCTTAGGTATAACTTAGTGAAGATAAGTTACTAAATTTTTATATAATCGCAATATAAAGTGTAGTTAACAAGTTCAATTTCAATAATATTACGCTTTCGTTTGGAGAACTGAAGGTTAACAACATTAGAATAAGTGTGATAACGCAATGGCTCTCAGCTGTGAGTATTGTAATAAAGAAATATCAAGAACAGCTAATAAAATAATCTGCTGTACTTGTAATAAAGCTTATCATGGTATCTGTACTGGTTTATCACAGTCTGAAGTAGCATCTATGAATCAACAAGGTACGTGGTTATGTAAATTCTGCGACAAAAAAGAGCCAACTTTGGCTGAGATCATGGAAAAATTAAATCGTGTTCTCAATGAATTGTCAACGGTTACAACCTCGGTGGAACTGTGTCATACAAAATTTGATAAAACAAATGAGATATTAACAGCTCAAAAATCGCTTATCAATGAATGCCTCACAAAAATTGAAAATCTAGAAACTAAAAACAAAGTGCTACAAACCGAAAATAATACTTTAAAAAATCGCATTAATGAATTGGAGCAGTATTCCAGGGCAAATTGCCTCGAAATACATGGTATTCCGGAAGTCAAAGGCGAGAATATTTTTTCAATAGTGCAACTTGTAAGCAATGCAATTGGATTTAGAATGGAGAATAATTTAATTGATGCTGTTCATCGACTTGGCCAACCTGTTAATCGTCAGGATCAACCGCGAGGAATCATTCTTAAATTTGTCAGGAGAATCGATAAGGAAGAGTTCTTACGCTGCAAGAAAATCAAAAGAAATCTTAAGGTAAGCAATATATGCAGGGAACTCCCGGCACAAAATAATTTAATTTATGTAAACGAGTCACTTACCCAACAAAATAGATATCTATTTGCCAAAGCACGCGAATTTAAGCGAGACAATGATATCAAATATTTATGGTGCCGAAGTGGTAAAATTCTTATGAGGGCTAAAGATGAGAGCAGAGCATATATCATTAAATCAACTGATGACTTTAAAGATGTCCACTAGCGCGTCGCATTTAAACATTTATTATCAAAATGTACGTGGATTAAAAACAAAAACTCATGTATTCTTTAATAGTGCTCTCTCAGAAAACTTTGAACTTATAATAATTACGGAAACGTGGCTTAACTCGGGTGTGAATGATAATGAATTACTTGATAACCGGTACTCCATCTTTCGTAAAGATCGGGACTCAATAGGCACCGGCAAATGTGACGGTGGTGGTGTGTTAGTTGCCATTAAAAATAAATATCAGTGCACTAGGCTATTACAAATGGAAACCAATCTTGAAGATCTGTGGGTAAAATTTAAAGTTGGTTCAGAATTTTCTTATCTCTGTGTTGTATATCTTCCACCGTCAGCCACTACAGCTGATTATAACTTATTTTATAATTCTATAGAAATGCATATCAATATTCTACAACATAAAGTGCTATTGTTTGGGGACTTTAATTTATCAAAATTATATCCGAACTTAGACCTAAACAAACGATCTGACTATAATGTAAAGCAAGTCGAATTTCTAAACTTTATAAATTTCTCAAATTTGATTCAATTTAATACTGTAACTAATTCCATGGGTCGAATATTAGATCTTGTATTGTCAAATGAAAATGTATCGATTGTTAAGTGTGATAGTCCATTTGTTCCTGAAGATGGCTATCACCCTGCTTTAGAATGTATTGTTCAATGTGCTAAAATAAGGTCTGAATCTACTTTTGGTGGCATGCAATATAACTATAAAAAAGGTAATTTTCTTGAATTGTACCACAAGTTACGCAATACTGATTGGAACACGCTGAATAACTATACTAATGTGAACAGTGCTGTTGATAAATTTTATGAGCTTTTTGATTTGGCCCTTAGTACTACAATTCCAAAGGCAAAACCCTCAAAATGTAAATTTCCTCCCTGGTTAACTGCCAGTATTATTTCTGATATCAAAAGGAAAAACCGCCTGCATAAGAAACGTAAAGTCAGACCTTTTGATAACAGAATTCATAATGAATATGTCAACCTAAGAAAAA
Source organism: Pyrocoelia pectoralis (assembly GCA_036250285.1). Classification (NCBI taxonomy): domain Eukaryota; kingdom Metazoa; phylum Arthropoda; class Insecta; order Coleoptera; family Lampyridae; genus Pyrocoelia; species Pyrocoelia pectoralis. The sequence continues at coordinate 68,108,153 of CM070074.1, forward strand.
GGGTAAGACTTGATATTGGTCATGCGTATAGGAATTTTTGTGTAAATGCGGAAGAATCAATTCAGCATCGACCGAAGAATTTCTGGTCTTTTATAAAGAATAAACAACAAGGGCAATCAGTAATTGATACCATGCACGTTGATGGTAGGTACCTTAACACTAACACAGCAATTAGCAATGAATTTGCAAAAAACTTTCAGTCTATATATACACAAAATAATACGACTCTAAACACAGATGAACTAGAAACAGGCGGCGTTGAAATTAATAAAATCACGTTAGAGGAAACAATCTTAGCTCTGCGCTCTCTTAAACCTAAAAGTTGTACTGGTTTTGACCAAATACCTATCTATATATACAAGGCTTGTTCGGAGTTCTTGGCATATCCCTTAACATCTTTATTTAACTTATCAATTCAAACTAATACCTATCCTGACAAGTGGAAGATTGCTAAGGTCTGTCCAATCTATAAAGCCGGTGACAAAACTAATATAATTAACTACAGACCCATATCAATACTTCAATCAATATCGAAAGTCTATGAAACTATATTATACAAGAAAGTATTTTCACTTGTTAGATCAAAAATATCTGATAATCAACATGGTTTTATGCCGAACCGATCCACAGTTACGAATTTGTATCTATTTACTCAAGACATAGCTAAGGCCTTGGACGATAATGCACAGGTTGATGCTATTTATACCGATTTTGCCAAGGCCTTCGACAAAGTCGATCATATAATATTACTAAATAAATTATATTCTCAGTTTCACTTCTCAAAAAATCTTATATTGCTGTTTCAGTCATATCTCAAAGACAGATGGCAGGCTGTAGCTTATAAAAACTGTATTTCTGAAAAATACAAGGCCACCTCTGGGGTTCCACAAGGAGCTAACTTGGGACCGTTGCTGTTCTTGTTGTTTATTAACGACTTGTCATACAGGATTAGGTACTCCAAACATGCCTTGTTTGCTGATGACCTTAAGCTTTGGAAAGTTATAGATACTAGTAATGACTGCTATTTACTTCAAGCTGACATAGACGAAATCTATAAATGGAGTGAAACAAATCACTTATATTTCAATGTAAATAAATGTTCCACACTAACATTTATACGAAGATCCAGGTCTATAAAACACCAGTACTATATAAATAACGAATCACTAGCTATAAAGCACGAAGTTCTTGACCTCGGAATTATGTTTACTTCCACATTGTCATTTTCGCAACACATCAACAACATTGTAAATAAATCACTTAGAATGTTAGGATTTATAATACGCAATAGCTTCGATTTTAGGCATGAGGGAACCTTGAAAAAACTATATAATGCGTATGTGCGCTCTAGATTGGAATTCTCTGCAGTGATTTGGTTACCATCGTACAACGTGCATAAATCACAAATTGAGGGTATACAGAAACGTTTTTTGAGATATTTACAATATAAGCTAACTGGCGCATATCCCACATTTACACCATACTCTTATTTATTGAATCGTTTTGACATGCAAACGTTAGAAGCACGCCGTTGTCTCTCATCACTAATTTTTTTGCATAATGTTATACATTATAAAACCAACTGTTGCTCGGAAATTTTGGAGCTACTAAATTTTTATGTACCAAGACCTGTATCACGTTATCATATGTATTTTTATTTGGATAAACCAAGAACTAATATATTAAAGCATTCATCGTTATATTTCGCATGCCATCTAGCTAACGTACTTGTTGATGACATCGATATATTTAGTGACACAAAAACATTTAAACAGGACTGCTCTCGTGCACTAAACAGAACTATAACCTAATCCCGGTATTGTATTAGTTATATTGTTGTATTTGTATTTGTATTATTAGTTTACTATTACCTACTATGTAGTACATATAATAATATGTTTAATCAGATCAATTTATGTATATGGAATAATACATCTATTAGCTATTAGTATTTATTGGGTATTTATTGAGTTAGATTTTGATCGTTACTTGTGTTTCTTTTCTTTTTCTCCTTCTTTTCTCATTTTCTTTTATCTATTCTTATTATAACGACTTAGTACCTAAGTATCTTGAGTAGGACTTATTTTATTATGTAGAAAGTTGGCACCATTTATTTTATTTCATTTTGTGATCTTTATACTTAATATGTACACTGTTACCTAATTTTAGTGTATTTACCACTGTTGGTGACAGTTTAAATAAAATAAATAAATAAATAAATAAAATCATATCTATATTATATACCTGCATTGAGACTTTCTCTTGTACGCAGTGCTGACTCGGAGGCTCTAAGAACTCAGTAAGAAAAATGTAATCGAGCAAACTTCATCAAATAATTGTTTACATTGACTCAAAAATTTGTAATTTACTTGTAATAATTATCAAAATAGACATTATATATTGAGAATGTTAATGCTTTGTAAAAGGGAAGAAGGGGAGCTTTATTAACCCCTCCCCCTTCCCCACACCGCCACTTCAACCCTACGGCCCATAACCTAGAATGGGAAAACGCAACCATTTTAGATTTAAACAACTGTTCAATAACACGATTGAAGAAGTTAAATTTTGTAAATTTTGTTTGTCTTTGATGGAAAATAGAAAAAAAAAAATTGAAATACTTTGATTTCACGAGTAAAGAACACATTGACATTCGAGATACGTTTAAATCTAAAATTAGGGGTGAAGTGGCGGTGTGGGGAAGGGGGAGGGTAATAAAGCTCCCCCTCTTCCCTTTTACAAAGCATTAACATTTTTGATTGTCACTTAACAAAACTGACATCAAATTAGCATATAGGTAATCGGAAAAACTTCTTTCGGCGATCATAGCGCCATCTGTCACGAACTTCAAAAAATGTTTCAAACAAAAGTTCCTATTTGCTAACGCAGAATTCAAATCTGCATAATAAACTAGGGGGGGGGGGGTATGCTATTTAAGATTACGAAGTTACCCCCTCTCCGCCCCACGTGGGTGGGAGTGGGGACACCCTATTACTATCAAACAATAGAGTCTTAAAACATTTTTTAGACGTATTTTTTCTTTTTTCAATGCGTTTTGTATTTCGCGAGATATTTGGGCGGTACGGGTGGTCTGAAACACCCTGTATACATACCGTTTCACTTCAGATAGAGGGCATAATGATTAATGCATATTATCAATTGTTCTCTTGAAAAATATGTTAATGCCGTACAGTATCAGATGACCATAAAGTACCCCTGCAATGGTAGTGTCATTTTCATCAGCCAAAAAATATGGTCTGCATTAAAATGTACGGCATTATTTTTTTCTGGTTTATTTACCTAAATACTATTTAAAACAACGATAATATCTAGAAAATTGCTATATTTCATTAATCTATGATTATTTAAACTTTGTAAATAATTTCAAAAATTGCATGTTTTATATTTCTCTATAATTTTTTTTAGAACAGTTTCTTTTGAACGGCAATCTTATATAACAATTGTTTTTAGCAATGTGATGTTGAAAAAAAAGTTGCCGTACAGGATCAAATGACCTTCCCCCTTTATAAATGAAGTATACGATCAATTAAGATAATTATCGATATACATTCAAATGAACAATAATTTTTTGACGGCATTATTTTTAATAGTACTTTTGAGTGCTAGATAATGTTTTGGAACCGATGCCGTACTTTTTCAAATAACCCCCCCGGACCACGGAAAAGAGGAGCTTGCAACCCTCGATCTTTTCCCCTTGTACCATGATTTTTGTACGGCGTTGCGGAATAATGAATTAGAAGAGGTGCTGAAACTGTATGGAACCGATGCCGTACACAATCAAATCACCAAATTTACCCTGAAAATCGGCGGAAAATGAAAAATTTTTCCGACTTTGTGGCGCAATATTTTTGTACGGCACTAAGCGTTTTCTCATTATTTTTCATGGATCTATTGATTGTAAGAATGCCGTACAAAAATATATGACCAAAATATACCCGGTCTACCTGTACTTTTGAATTCTCACCTGTACTCAGTTGGACAGCTTACAAGTGACGGCATAGTGCTGAATCTTATTATTTTATGCCCTTCTATCGTTCTACATAGGTCTCCTGGTGGTTCAAATGACCCATCAATTTTTGATACGGGCCTGTAGTCTATTACGCTTATAGGTGCGAGGTGCGACCGAGTTTAAAGTCGGAATTTAGAGTTTAAAGTCAGAATTTTGTTAAATTCCGAGTTTACAGTCGGAATTTATTAAATTCCGAGTTTAAAGTCGGAATTTAAAAAAAAAACTACATGTGGCTCTTCCACGCCTTCGTACATCTGGAAGACGTGATCTTTAAAAAATAAAATCCGCATTAGTACCTATTAATTAAATTTCAATAAAAACATTTTGACTAAAATGTTTGAGTTTTTTTAAAGTTCAATTAATGGAAACCCTAACTCTGCCGTGAGACACCCTTTATAATGCCGACTCAACTTTAATACCTAACCGGGCGGCTCTATAAAAATTTGCCAACTGGAAAACCTTTGGGGGGGGGGCACCCATAACCACCAACACCCTCCTATTGGATCGTCCCTGACGACGATGAATGAGATGAGGGTATACAAATGTCACGTGTATGAAGCAAGTATAATTCTCCATATTACTTTCCGTTCTCTAGTATTTAATTAGTTTTGAACTAATTTACATAACATACATTACAATATTGGTTATATTTCTAGTGATTGCTACTTCCTATCCATGCAATTATATCAAAATAAAATGATTGGATTTGAAAAGCTTGTGAAAAGAAAAAAAGCGTCATATCGTTTTTATCATGTAAATTTGATTTTTGACTGAATGTATGCTCTGTTGTGCAACTACCGCAATTGAAATAGTCCTCATTCAGATGTCAGGTTGCATTTGAATGTATATTACAGTAGGTACTGCATGCTAAATGTGTTGTTATATCTAGCTGTTAAAGTTGTATTACCATGAGCTTTGCTAGAATCCTTTGTATTAACATTCAATTTAATGACGTTATCTTTTAGCGCATGTGTTTCAATATCCTATTACGAGGATTAATATTTAGGTAAACAGACGCGATTGGTAGTAAATTTAAACAAATATTGAAAATAACGTGGCTTATTATAATCCTTATCTTCCGTGGAATATTTTTTGTTTGTTTTAGAAATGTGTCACCCAAACTGATGGATCGCCGTGCTGGCTTGTTAGCAAACTGATTTACACACGAAACAATATTTTTGTTGGTTAGGACAGGCGAATACATCAAACGCAATGGTACAGTAAATTGAAATTGTAATTTTCCTGAAAGATTAAACTAAATGTTCCGATGCGAAAGTGATAAATCGTAATTCGACCTATCGAACTAAGTAAGACAGTCCTTTCTACTGTGTTTACATTTCACATTTAAGTCGTGTTCGTCTAAATAAAGCTGGAAATAGCTTGGATCAACCAAGAGTTATTCTCCCTATAATCATCAGTTCCACCCAAGTTCAAACATCCATTAATCCACTTTATTACCTTATTCTGTATTAACGACCATGTTCAAAGCACAACATCTATTTAATTCTCAGAATAGCGCCTCGATTAATAAATCGTTTCTAGACCTGTAAAAATATATTAACAAAATCCCTATTAAATGTTCATTATAATTTTCGCACTGTAAATTTATTTCTGTCTACACAATGTTTTGAGATGAAATCTTAGTATTTCGTAATTAAATTATCATTGTGTCACAACCAGTCCATAGTCAAAATTAATTAAAATCTTATGGCGGACGTGATCTGTTAATGACATCTATTGTCTTGGTTTAACTTTCGAATTTATCCTACTACCCAGCCAACTAATTAAAATAATTAAATCTCTCTCTGAAACTGATTTATTCGGTAATGTAAACAATTGAAGGGCACTAAATTGTAAATATCAAACAGGGTACTATTTGAGTAACAGCTGTGAGTTGACCGACAGAATAATGTATAATTTGTAGCTTTCCTCAACTTTGATTCGAGAAACCTGGGTTAACGTTAAGCACATACCGTACATTTGAAATGACAGGAAACATGATAAATTATACTGATTCAAACAAGAGCTTACTACGTGTTCAATGAACAAATTTAACATTTTTTGAGATATTGACAATTCACTTTTTAGTTTTCACATTTTTCATTAGTATTTTTTACTTTCCGTTCCTTTTACTCCTCAAAAACTTTAGTACCTCAAAAATGTTTCAGTAGATATGGAACCGTAATCTTATCAGGAAGAAGCGTATGCAATTCTGTTTGTAATGGCAGTTACTTACAGATCCCCCCCTTAACTTCGTCCTATATTTGAATTTTATTTTTGCAAACAACGGTATTAACATTTTATCTTAATATACCATGATCTAGCCCACCTGTAAAAGAACTTCAGTCTATTTGATCCAAAGAAAACTTCAAAATTTGAATGTATTGAACTATAGTGCATTTGGTGAAGAGCCGGAGTAATAAAACGGCCTGTCAGGCAGAGCTGGGAGCTTAATTAGGCGTGTCCTATTGTCAACGCGGTCATTTTTAAAGGGTCTTCTATTGTTTGGTGGTCTTGGTACGAAAGAAGCGTATAGCAAAAATACCATACTATACTTGAAGTAGTTGATTTATTACTTCGGCTCTTTACCAAATGCACTATAATCATGTAATCCAATAAACAACGTCATTCCCTTTAATTTTTCTGTGACTGTAACTGTAAAATAGTTCCCAATTTTATATTTACCTTATTTCATTGATTGAATGTTTCTTAAAAAACTTAAAATAATAACGCACACTAAATAAGAAATTGAAAGTGTTAGGTTTACCACATCCTTAGAGTAAGGATTTTTTTAATTAATTTATTAATTTACTGGTCTTTCTTTGCCCTAACAGCCGGGTACAATTTTCTAGAATTTTGTTTATAAAATAACACGATGATCCTATAGGAAGTGACAAAAAAACAGTAGTCAGCGTTAGGGTATTTGGCTGACGGTTCTTTAATTTACCATTAATCATTTCAATCAATCCCTGGCGGTAAATACAAAAACAAACAAACGAAATTAGAATGCGAAACTATTAGAAAATGAGTTACACAATCTGACAATGGTTTGTCCTTTCCGTTGGAAAGCGGATACGATTTAACAGTTATCGATTTAATTCCCACCTTCAATATTGAAAATTTTGTTCAGTGATACTCCCCACAAATACAAGTATAATGACAATTTAAAAAATGCTCCCCACTAATTAGGTTAAATTTTTTTAATTAATTTCGCTGGACGGAATTAGTCGGTGCGAAAATAAAAGTCAGCCAATTTAGAATCAATTTTCGAAATTAATTAAAACATCTGATTGCGCTTGAAAGGCAAGAAAACGGAAACCAACTATCGGTAATTTTACTTTTAACACTTCTCGTCGGCAACGTTTAATCTACCTATCTATCACAGTCTATGCGCGCAATTGAGTTTCTCATGTGAGTGGCGTAACTAATTTTTAAAACGTAAAATTTCTAGTCGACTGAACAACTTTTTCCGTCAGCTCATGGTACTTTTTCCGCATACAAACAGCGGTTTTCAATTTCAGTTGCAACCCGCTAAATTATAATTATTACAACGGTACCTGGTGTTTTACTTAGTGTTAGTAGGTTCTGATGTATTTTTACGGTGTACTACGATCCGTTCTTGATAGCAGACTTTATCACGGATATCATTCGCACTATCACTATCAACAGTTCCGACTCATTACGCTACCTTGGTGGCCGACTTTTCCCTCAAAACTCCCCTGTCTTATCTTTTAAAACTTTCTATTACTCTGTTCTTTCTCTACCAAAAATCGGAATGGGTAAAACCAATCAAAACTTATTACAATATCATAAATAATTTTGAAGATATTCTCATTGATTCGTAAAATGTATTCAAAACTCATAAACACAAAAACAAAACTCCTATTCAATTACAATTTATAGCTACATTAAATCCCAATTAACGTCACGCACCTTATAGGAAATACAACTTAATCCACTAATATGAGTAGCATTCAAAAATTCTTTCATCTAAACAGCAAATTTCACTTAGATACAAAGTATGAATGAAGATAATTTCTGCCGGATTATATGCCGTCAAGTTGGTAAGCTAAGAATGCTTTGATTAAATTTTAATTAATTTCCAAAAACGAATCAAAGTTGCCGATATATAGTCATCAAACAGCCACAAATATGCAAGCAATACGTTTCAACTACACTATTGTATTGTATTCAGTATTCCCTTATTTATTTTGCTTAAATTTAAATAATTTTTACGAACGATTCTTTCGGAACGAAGTATTTAAAGTTGCCTATATGCGATGAAATTAATTTTCATCGCTAAATAAACCAGTTCATATTTCAAGATAAGGGTGAACATTTATTGTGGTTATCTAAATCTAATTTGTACAGGGGAGCTTACTGGAGTCTGACCCTGCACATCCATTGCATGTGTTTGCTCATTGCTTATAATGTATACACACCAACTACTTATTGTCCATAGTATAATTAGGACCGATTGTAAATAAAGGGGTAAAACAAAAAGAAATGTAATTTGTAAAGATAGGTAGATTGAATATTAATAGGGAGCTTTGGTGCATCTACATTGCTGTTATAATTGAAATCTTCTTAATGGAAAATTTTGTGTTACATGTGTTACCAACCATTCTATGGTGCTGTGGAAGGGGTGTACTGTCCAGCCTTAACATAAAGATAATTCTATGAACAAAACCCTCCCCCATACCTTACTCATCTACGAACTCTCCTCCCTTTCCCCCCACACCCTTTCCTTCCAATTTCTTCTTTCTTCCACCTTCTCCATCCATCTTATTCCTATATATCTCTCATAAAATCTCTCTTCATCCTCTTCCCTCAGCACCTCACACTCACCTAACATGTGCGTTAAACTCTCCCGTCCCATTCCACACAACCAACCTACAACTTCTCTTGTCATCCTCCCACCAATACAATAAGTTAAAGTGGGAATTGTACTTCTATAATTACATATTCAATGGTAAAAGCCTACGGCATTCGTTCTTTGAGTATACATTGCCTAGTATTGTGAATTGTACTCACTAAGGAGCATGTAGATATTGATCAAAAATCCCAGGATAGATCCATTCCAAAATTTCGTCGTGTACGCAGGGCTATTTAGGGGACATATCGAGAGGAATGTTATTAAAGGGTGTAATTTTCCTGAACAGTGCCAAATATTATCTTTCCACAGATATAAAACAGTATGTAGCTCGGCGGTTCAGCACTAATGAAGGGGTGCACACTTAGCGTAATGAATTGGTGTAGAAACATTTGTCAGTCATCTTTTTTTTTTACTTTTACTTATATGATTCTTCACCATCTGATCTTCATAAAAAATCTCCTTTTTTGTTAAACGGGCAAAATATTTCTTTTATTCTTCGCGAATTCATATTGATTCTTCTTTAAATAAAAAATGAAACTTGTGCAAAGATTTTTATTTAACAATTTAAGAATTTGAAACAAGATAAACAATTAAAGGGGTTAAGTGCGAGTTGCTTAAATTTATATAGCTTTGCAACAATTTTTTAATAGCCTTTTTCTTCTTTAATTTTAACTTAATAAATCGCGATTGAGACTGATATGAGCGCGTTATATTTAAAAGAAAGAGAATTTTCGTAGCCATCAAAGTCTCATGTTGTGTATATTTCAGTAAAGAGTTCGTTGATTTCAGTTGCACGCATCTGATATATTGGTTGCATAATAACTAGTTAAAGTAAGATCTGAATTAATATAATTTGAATTTAAATAGGTATAACTTTTTCTATGTACGCACAGAAAAATAGGTCACAGAAGTAATTAAACATATTTTATGAAATAGTAAATAATCGGGTTAGTGTTATTAATAGGGCGCGTAATTGCGGAGTTTTACTGCTTTACTTATATGAGACAGATCTGGTTGGCCGAATTGTGTTTATTTCAAAATGAGGAAAAGCCAAAAAATTTTGTTTACTACGTTTATGGTTTTTTTAGGGACTACATACCTTCAACCTTCGACGCCACTCCCATGTCTTTTTAGAATCAATGTATCTGCTACAGTAAAAAGAGTCGCCAAAGATCGTCTGTATGTGTTTCCTGTGTATTGGGAAGGCCAGAGGCGTATTTATGCTTCTGCCGCCTAGGGGCACAAGAAAACTGCCGCCCCATCACAACCCTCACCACAGGAACAGAATTTATTTATGGAAGTCTGAAGTCCAGAAAACATTTTTTATTAAAAATAAATAGAATTTATTTCAAATTGATTGGATCCATCAGGGTGTTAATCAGAACACTAAATGGGGTGGAACGTAGAATGTAGGAAATAACTTCACAGAACCTTCGCCATAGACAAATACATATTTAAGTTAAAGCTGAAGTTGATTAAAGTTGCAAATTGAAGAATAAATTTGAAGATTACATTTACATACTACATGTTTCGACAATATTAAGAATTATTCTTAATATTATCGAAACATGTAGTATATAATCTTCAAATTTATTCGAATTTATTTCATTTTCGGCGTATTGCAATTTAATAAAACATACTACTACATCTGGACGACGAGAAGCGGCAAATGGCCATGCAAATTCTTAGAAAGTCTGTGCCTAATTGGGATATGCATCTAATTAGGACCATATTTAAATGAGTTCGACTGAATAAACTGATGTTTGGGATTTTTATCACGTAAAATAATAGCTCGTATTGACGTATTTCTACTTCAATTTTATTTTCCATTGTTTTCCAATTTTTTTCAAAAAGACTCCTTCAAGTAATTTTTGTGCTCCGTAATTTTGCCGCCCCCTAATTTTTGCTGCCCTGGGCACGAGTTCTTAAAGCCCCCCCCCCCCCTAAATCCGCCACTGGGGAAGGCGAAAGATTTTCAAGGACGAGGCACTATTTTTCTCGGTATTTTGGCGAATGTGTTGACGTAAAGTGTCTGAACGGTACAGTTTGCGTAACGATAATTCACAAAAAATCAGTTGCTTATTTTAAAATTCGTCCAAATCAGATTTGTCGCTAGCAACAAACATTGACCAAAACAGAACCAATTGTCCATCAATATATTTTCAACATGCAATTCGTTTCGGTGATATTCGCCAGTGATATCAACGACCTACAAAATGAATAAACTGTTAAATTTAAAATGCACGAACAGTAGTTATTTACCAGTAAGATTACCTTCATAAAAAAATTGTTCGTGCTTCCGCAAAATTGGTAAAAATTGCCCTCTGGGATATTGGATTGTTGTTTAAAAAATGAGGTAACTTTAGAGAACGATTCGATATCCACCAGAATAGATGCTTCTCTACTATGTTACTCTCTGTCTTACGTCCAAAATATTGGACACTCTGGGGGCTTGACGAGAAGTTCCCATTTGTTTCGCGCATTCTGAAACAACCGCTCAAACATGATGTGTTTATAGTTACTCCTCGTTCAATTTCATTCAATTTCAGTTTTGGTCAATCGTGGAAAATTTGTTAAATTGGCATAAGCTAACATTAGAAGAAGAAATAAGGATTCTCCAGAATTTGAGATTTCCACTGCACGAAATTCTATTTTGTCCATATTCACAAAACAACGTAACACCTTTACTTTATTAATTTTGAATTAATGAATTCCTTCAATTTTGTAGTAGATTGTGAAGGAATGTTTATGAACACTGCTGTTTGTCGTACCTTTTTATGTTCTTATTTTAGTTTGTTTGACGTGATTAGTTTGGTTATGTTTTCATGTATAAACGTTTTGTTTGTCTATGAATGTATATTTGAACTTTTTTAAATAAATTGAAATTGAAATTGAAAATTGAAATTGAAATTGAAATTGAAATTGAAATTGAAATTGAAATTGAAATTGAAATTGAAATTCTTTAATCACTGCAGTACAGCTTAGTTGAGACGTACAAAGTAAAGCTGAAATAGTTATTGCCCTCACGAGTTTTTGTCGATGCCGATCTTCTATAATCTATATGGTTTCATTACGAGGCCATATTGCCATATAGCAGTTGTAAGGAAATTCAAGGACATTAGGAAGAGCTTTTGTGGCTTTATAGAATAAGACCGCGCAACGGATAATAATTAATAATTTTTATTTTTCAATATTTCGCTGATAAACTTATCAGCTTCATTAGGAAAGATAATTTAATTAATTAATTATTGCCATAAGGAATTAACGATGAATTTACAAACAAAATGGAATGCGTAACGGTCACTGGTTTGACGAACAATACTCGCATCAACTTAACTTCATACATATTATTTTATATTATACTGCTAATTTTCATTAATGTTTTAGTAAAAAGGGGGGAAGGCGATGATAAGCAGTTAACGCTTTCTAACGGGAAAGTTATAATTTAATTGTCTAGAGCGCGTTTTGATCATTTAGTTTCTACATAAGAACTGGTATTAAAAAGAATCGATGTCGTTTCTTACTTAATTATGGGTAATTTTCATTGTAACCCTAACTTCCGTTATCATTCATTGTGAGGATTTGAGCTTTAACTTTACATACCGCTATGTCAAGTCAAAATGATTTAGATTTTGCCAATACCGTATAAGCTAATAACATATACCTAAAGCAAATTTCATTGCGTTTGCTAGAAGTATATAAATGCATTCTGGTGTTTTTGAGATACATAGTCTACAAGGTAAGGGATCAAACTTTTTCCCTTTAATAAAAGTATTTTAATTGTTGGATGATTTCCGAAACTTACAAGTTAATAAATAATATTAATGGATACTGTTTGAAATGTAAACTTTTTAATATTTTTAGTTAGCACATAGTACGTGAATATATGCACGACGCACGTTTGCTGCATTGCATGTAATAAATAATGAACTATCGCACTTTGGATCAAACAAATTAATTTTATGTATGGCCCTCATCCATTGTTTTATACCTAATTCATTTTAGACGTTAACAAAAGATAAATCTAACAAAAACAAATTATCCCATAAATTTTGTGAAAGAGATAACATTTCATTTTATGAATTACCGAATTTAAGTGAAAAATAAATTTTGATAAGGGCATCAGTCGTCAGCACAAGAACTTTCCATTTACGAATATACTTGATTCGTGCACAATTCTCCTCGGATATATAACCCCTAATTTACTATCTGCTCACTCAACCCTTACAATTGTTTTCGTTTATTAAATTGGCATGTACTCTTTGCTTGTTTTGTAATTATCACACTGTTTCACTGTCGCAATATTGATTAGCATATTGCTGAGTTACAGATTACAAGCCACTTGTTTGCGGTTTATCGCATCAAGTTACTAGTTACGCGGTTTGGGACGCAAAAGTTTATGGTGTAAATGAATTGTTTTCTTGCTTCTAAAATTCCATGTTTCGGTTGTAGTCGAAGTTAGCTCAGATAATGTTAATTGTGAAACTCAAATAACAAAGGTTTAGTCGTAAAATTTGATTTTCTAAATTAATACCTATAGGTATAACATAAAATTTGAGGTTCTTACCCTCGATTTAACCCATTGTTGGTTGTTTGTGCGTATAACGTACGGGTATAAAACTTTATAGGTTAGCATTGAATAAGGCTTTCACTCAACGATGTCAGTAATATACACGAAAAAGGATGCAATACTTCGTACATGATAGAACTCTAACTCTAACTACAAATTGAATTTCCTGAGTGTATCGTCTTCTAACTGTAGAAAAAATATAATAAAAAATACATAAAATAAAAATTAACTACCTAATAAGTATAACATAGCTAAAACATATTACTAAAAACGTATAGTTTTATATTATAGTCATATAATTTCGGTACTTATATTTGTTTGTTTATTTGAAACTAACAATAGGTAGGTAATTAAAAAAGGCTTCCACGGCCAGTAACCAGGGTCAGTAAGACAAAGACGACTTCCGGGGTAGGACCGTTTCAAAGTTGAAAAAGTGAACGTTTCGCCCACTTCCGTAAGAGGCTTCAAGAAACAAACACAAATAAAATAAAAGCAACAATAAAAATAAAATATTTTATATTTTTATTGTTTTTATTTTCTTCCCCTGAAGTCGTTTTTACCTTACGGTAGTTACTGTCCATTGTTAATCGTTGAAAATCTCGAATGGATTAGTTTCGCCCAAGTCTTGTATTGCCCAAGAGGTGCAAACTGTCAAATAGGAAAGATTGATTCTCAATTTAAGCACGTAAAGTAGAAGGTAGAATTAAAAATTAATCAAAGCGAAGTTTCAGGACTGCGAGCTGCTTGAAACATTTGAAACACAAAATCTGACATAATTACGGTTGTCTTTCGCATGGATATAATCTATTGTGTACGTACTAATGAATTTAAACTTAATGGCATTTCTTCTATAATTATTAAAGTTACAGAAATTCCAAATCACGTTAGGCAAATAAGTGTTGTATGAATTATGAAAAAGACATAAGCTGAACACAAAATTGTAGATCCAAAAGCAGGAGCCAGTCATTTGCTTTCAAAAACTCGCTGGTCGTCAATTTGACTATTTTTAAAGAGTCAATAATAGAAAAGGGATAGTAAACCAATGTATTTGAATTTTCTTACAGGTGTCGTACCTACTAACAAAAAAATTGCCGCGAATCGGTTGCTTTACGGTAAAAGTGTAAACCAATTGTCGTTGAATTTTTATTAGTACAAATTGGCGTGAACCGGTTGCTTTACTATCCCTCTTCTATTATGCTTTTACTTTAATTTACTTACCTATTCTTGCGACACAATTTGAATAAATTTTATTTCGTTGTTATTAATAAATATTTCCAGTATTTACGTAAATCATAAAATATAAAATATGTATATTTTCAAAAATTGTACACCATCTTTCTTAGCAATATTTTCTATGTGGCGCCTAAAGTTTAACGCAACATCCATAGTAAATCCAAAATCGTTTACAGTTTCTTTGCGAGGAAGAATTTGTCCAAATAATAAGTAGTGGAAACTTAGAGGGTGTTGTTTACGGTAGAAAGAGACGGTGTAGCACTTTGAAGGGTTAACGTCAATGTCATTAAGTCTGAACCACTCTTCAAAATTTTCTAGGCACCGTTGAAGCACCAACCCAACGCATGTTCCTCACAGGGCACAGTAAAATATATTTGTAGATCGTCAGTACATAATAGGAACTTTATTTCTTTTAAGCATCTCCAGATGCCATTAATGAATATTTTATTTCTTATTTCTTTTTTTATGAAATACATTAAATACCTTTCATAAATAATTCCTCCGCATATTTTCTAAACAGCTTTCTCACTTTACTTCACTTTACTTACTGGTTATTGGATGAATTCATCACTCCTGCATTATTCTTTGGGTATAAAAAGTGAATACAAAAGTATTGCAAAATGAAGTTTACAAACAGCGAATGGCAACAACCACCATGTTGTCTTTCGAGATCCATATCTCTCAATTGACAAATGAAAGTGGGTTATCATATCATGGGATCGTTCACCATTCACAATGCATTTTTTGGCCCACTCTGGGAGAAAATTAGTCCAATAATTGAGGATGCATTGTGCAAGAGAAATACTGGAAAAGGAACCTAGGACTGGACAAGGACACGCCAGGATATATAGTAAGAGAAGAAGCCCAAGTAAATAAAATAAGAGTAGAAGCGGTAGGAAGGGCTATGAAATATAAGGTAGAGATGAGAGGCAGAACAGGATGCAAAACATTACAGGAATGCTGGAAAGAGATAGAAGAAGGGAAGGTGAAACACGGTCAGGAGGAAGGATAGGAGCAGATATTAGAAGAAGAGCTAGGGATGTTCAAAAGCAAGAATGGTGGAGTAAAATAAGAGAACCAAAATACAAGGAAAACTACTAGAAGATTAAGGGAGAAGGAATACCACAATATTTGAAAAAGGATGGTGACAAGATATAGATGTGGAAACGAGGGGAGGGTGAACAAATACCCGAAAAAAGAGGAGGAAAGATGTTGCAGATAATGCGAGAAAGGATGAGAGAATATGACCCACACGTTAAAAGAAATGTAGGGAGTTACAGGAAGATGAAAGGAGGCTGGAAGACATACTAAGCGAGAATTAAGACGGAGTGGGGTGAATGGAAGATAAATGGAAAAGGAGGAAACTATTAATGGGCAAGGAACTTAATCAAAGAGAAGGAGACCCAATGTGAATATTAATGTATGTAAATATAAAATTAGTGTAATAATGTAAACTAAACTGTAATGAGTATATTATGTAAAAAAACGAATCAAATTTGCAAATCTTGAGCAAATAAAGTAAAACTAGTAGGTAGTAGTGTATCGTTGGTTGTTTTAAGCGACAATGGTATGTCACTGAAGACATCAAGATGAAAATGATGATTATGTCCTTAAAATCGTTATTCACCTGTTGTTTTTCACTAATCCAATTGAAGAGTTCCCTTCGATATGCATGTAATGTTGGAAGGAATTCTTGTGCTAATTGGACTTGGAGCATGGAAATGCCATTTTTCAATTAGTACAAGGTAGATTAACTGTAGAAATGTCCAATTCTCGTGCGCGAAGACGAATCGAGGTCAACATTTTCGCCATTACATTGTGTTTTGGACTACTTACCTCTAGGAGCTCGTGTCTTGTGCCTGACATCACTAACCAAATCAATACTGTAGTGAAACCTACATTTAAGGAAAAGTTTGTTAAAGTTGCAAGGAAAACCAAAAGGTGATAAAATAAGAACCCACCAAACAGAGGTATAGAGATTGTACTATGCATTTGCATAATTGGTGACTGTCGCATTTGCCCAGCAATGTGACACAGATTTTTGTATCTATACAAATAGGATATTGTGTCCCGTATCAAGGGCAAACAGCAATACCCCTCAGCTCGTATGGGTTAAAGGGCATGCTGGAACAATAGGCAACGAAAAAGCCGATAAGTTAGCCCGACTGGCCTCAAAACAACTGTTTTATGTATGGTCCGGCTTTCCCACTTACAGTATCAACTGTAAACAACTTGATAACTCAAGATACCCAAGCCCAACACAAGGCTAGGTGGAACTTGACGTCAGACTGCTGTCACGCGAGAGAGGCTTTCAGAGGACCATCTCGTAGCCTGGCGCGCTTTTGCACAGGGCTATCCAGAAAGAACCTGCGGCTACTTGTGGGCATATTATCTGGGCACTGTAAACTTAACAAGCACATGCACCGCATGGGCTTGGTCGAATCACCATCCTGTAGAGGATGCTACACAGACGACGAGACAGCGCAGCACATACTTTGTGAGTGTCCCGTACTCGTCGAAGCAAGACGATCCATATTCGGGGAATCCTGGCCGGACATGGGTAAGATCAGAGCCGCTTCCCGTCCAGCATCCTAAGGTTTATCTCACGTGTGGGATGGCTTGAGTGACGTTGCGGGGCTGAACGACTCTAATCAGGGAGGCGCCACGAAGGGCTTCAATAGGTGGCCTACGTGCGTGTGGACTTCTGACCACCCTCCCATCGAAATCCAGAATCCCGTATCAAGGAGATAAAAAGTGATGCAGCAACGTAATTGAATAACTATGAATGTTAGTAATATCAGAATTTAGTCACCTCACTTTAAACGTTTATAAAAAAAACATTAGGCTGATTTTTATCAAACACATTTTTCTGAATCCCCAATTATTTTTATGTAAGTGAACGCTATTTCATAATTTTTACTGAATGTGGTGAATCAATATAGCGAAAAATGTTTGAGGAAAGACGATTTTTCACGTCAATTTGAGAAATGAAATTGAATCCACTCCTGAAAAACAAAATTTTTAGCCAAGCTGACGCAAATAAACAAGGACAAGAGTACAAATTGTGCAACCTATGCGCTTTTTTTTCTAAACACGTACTTAATATTGTAGATATAGAAATAAAAGGTTTCATCCCTTTAGGAAAATTCCCTGAATTTTACTTGAAAACCGCAAAAAGTGGTCTTGTTTCACACGGATTGATACGCAAGTAATAGGGTTCTTTGTTTTAAAAGAAAAAGGAAGTTATGCAGACGTGTGTTCCATGTATCAGAGTACGCTTTCTTCGTCAAAAGCGTGAAGATATTCGCAAAACGATAGATTAAAAATTAAGCATATAGTACAAGCATTAAGCTTTGGTATAAGTTCGATAATTACGACGAGGAACGTGAATTAAATGTTTTTAAATTCAATACATAATTCTGTCCGTTGTCATGTTTCAAAATCACTTTTCGTTTTAATTCTACAAGTGAAGAGAAAGTTCAGACTCCACATTTATTGTATTTTTAAAATGCCACAGAATAGTTATCTTTTTTCCATAGAAATTTGAGGGATTCATACTTGAAAGGCGGAAATATACAATGTACTTGTAAGTTCAAAGAAATGCCAGAAATTTAATGACCAGCAGAAAAAGATATAGTAATTAAAAATAACAAGAATAAGACTATCTTTTGGAAGACAAGACATTGTGTTATTCATCTAAGAATTGTCGCGAGGGTCTTACTGAAAAATGTCTACATTTACTAAGCGGAAAAAAGCACGCGCTTGAAAGCTATATGAGAGATGAGAGCCATTGAAATCTATCACTATGTATAAAAGCACAAAGCCCTTTACTATCACCGCAAAATGGTGGCAATTTGTTTAGAATATGCGAATTAATTGCAAATGAATTAAGAGCATATTATTAAACTTGGCCGGGGAAAACTTGTGTTGCGTTATGAAGTAACAAGAGAGAGTACAGGAAGGAACATGCACTGAAATACAATTATAGCTTGAAACACTGTAATTAAATTTCATGAACCGTGCAATTCGTATACTGGTGACATATTCTGCACTTATTATTTCTTAATTGTGATACTTTTTGTAGAAAAATTCTAATTGAGGATATAAACACTTTAATTTTATAACGACACAATTTGTAGGCAAAACACACACTTACATTTTATTTTCATTTACACATTTAGTTTACCCCTGGTTCAGAATTAAGAACGGGACTCGCTGGAAGATTTATGGATAACTTTTTCCCTAATTTTAAAGTTAACGGCAAACTTCAGCTCCATA
The DNA here is from genome assembly GCA_036250285.1 of Pyrocoelia pectoralis. NCBI lineage: Eukaryota > Metazoa > Arthropoda > Insecta > Coleoptera > Lampyridae > Pyrocoelia > Pyrocoelia pectoralis. Next base: position 68,127,137 of record CM070074.1, read on the forward strand.
ATAAATGCTTCGCGTAGTGTTAACTAAAAATCAATATGGAAACACGACTGCGGATAGACTTTGCTGTGAATATCTTACGTGATGCTGCACTGCCGTTTTCTTAACGTTCCAGAGGAATTCAAGAAGTGCTATCGAGAGGGCGCATACCATACCGCCGACAAGAACGACGAATACACCACCAACATTTGAAAGATCCAATCTTGCGGTTGATTCAGTTTCCAAATTTTCTTTCTGAAATTAAAAAACAAATTTAATTTCCTATTATTTTGCCCATATTTCCGCAAGGAATTCTTGCTTAACAATGATTAATTAAAAATCACTCGTTCTGTCTCGATGCCCACGATAAATATCGTACTTATGCAAAAAATGCAAAATTGGTGCTGTAGATTTGTTTTTTAAATTAAGACGTTTTGATCATATTTCCGATAAAATTAAAGAGTTAAAATGGTTAAATATGGAAAATCGTTGGATCAACTTGGATGTTTTACGCATACACTAATAACATCTAAGCCATCTATATCGCTCGGTTTAAGGTTGATACCCACATCTGAAGTACATCCCTTAAATACACGTCATAAACACATGCTCTCCCTGCCACGTCATTCAACTACACTGTTCAAACGAAGTTTTATGTATAATGCCATTAAGATTTATAATTTAACACCCGTTAATTTTAAGTCGAGAACGTCAGAATTTAAAAAGGCATTAAAAAACTATTTGTTGCTTATTTAAACGCGGTAACTTCTATTTCTCACTAATTCTTCTTTTCTCAGCTCAATATCACCCGTAGTGCGTTCAGGTTCAAGACTGTTAAATAGTTGGCTAAATTTTGCCAAGAACCTTGAACTTGGATTACCTTGTTCAGTTATTATAGTTATTTCTTTATTTAGTTAGTTTTACTGTTTATTTGGTTATTACATATTTTATTTTTAGAATGTGTAAGATTAAATTGTGTAAAATAAAGGCGATTATTATTATTACTATTATTGTACTTCGTTCTTATCGATACTCGGGCCAAGCCTGGTTAACTAACCGCACGGATCGAAATCATTTAACGATTAGTCCTAGTAATACATATACCTATCTATTGTTGTTTAGGTTTCCACGAGTTGTATTATTAAAAATATTATTCACTTCTGGATCTTCTCTGAAATTTTTTTCTGAAATTTCTGAATTGAAAAATATACACGAGAAGATCCACAAATGAATATTTTTAATACCTATCTATACCTACATATACAGGGTTGCTCAAAGTCCAATATAGGCTTTATTAAATAAAACTGAAAGAGTTTATTTTATAAAAAGTGGTACAGTAGCAAAAGACGTACATTTTAAAAATAATTTGAATTATACAGGGTGATGCCCTAAAGCGAGGCACATTCGAGATTATTTTTTTTTTATGAAACACCCTGTATATCCTTTGATTTTTCAAATCTGCTTTAAATTGTCTTTTCAACGATCCCTGGGTTTTTGGTTTCGGATGACTCATTACTGAGTTATTAACGGAAATTAAAAAAAAATGGTCGGGACAAGATTTACCATATTAATTCCATGCGACAGTATTACGATTAGCTAAGACAAAATTGTTTGGTAACCATACAAGTCAAGGGATGTGTTGAATCTACAAAATAATCAAACATTAATTTTATTATACAGGGTGTTTGTTACGATGCAGTCAATTCGGCGATTTTCAAAGAGCGTTTACTGAATTCCTTCAAATGGAAATTATTACATTTTTGAAATGACGCGTCAATTGCGCTTCATTTTTGTTAATAATGTCCTATACCCAAACCCAATAATTTCGGATTTATTTTTAATTATTATTTATTACAAACCACTAAATTATTTGTTTTCGATTCGATCTAGAAAAAACACGCGTTCCTTTATTTTTTGAAACGTATTCAGTCATGATACATAAACATCACCCTCACTCGCCTGGAGGGTGGAGTGGGGGTGAGCTTTGAAAATATAAATGGGAACACCTATTTTTTATTGCATCGTTTGGATTCTCCATCAAAAACTGTTCTCAAATTGCAAATTTCACTCCCAACCCCCGACCTTTCTGTGAGTGAAAAGAGCGAAAATTGTCCACAGAAATACGATCTTCTGTACCCTTGTATCTTCTACACAAATTAAGCTATTGTAGGAAATAAAAAAAATTGTAAAGTTCCACAAGATGGAACAACTCTGACACTCCACACGTGGTTTTAAAGTTAGAGTAAAAAAACACACTGTGTCACCCTGTATAAAATGACGTACGCCCAGTTTTCTTAAAATTCAAAACATGTGCTCGATTACATATAAATTTACCTACAATATGAAAAAAAATTAATCAAATCGAATTTAAAGTAACAAACTTCTTAATGAGCAAACTTCATCAATTTTTTGAGTGGATCGATTATTTTGCCAGCGAGTGTATATAATATGTTATAAATGCCAATTTGTTTACAATAAGGTTTGAAGCCAAAGGACTGGTTTTCCTGTTAAGGGGTTGCAACTCGAAAGTCAGTTTATACATATGTACTTCAAAAGGTCCTAAATCGGAAGATAATATACCGTCATATACAGGGTCCTGCACCTCACCTCCCGTCTTCTATAGCTCAGTTATTAATTAAGTTAGGTTTTTGATATTTTGCAGACGTTTCCTGTACCTCAGATTATATTTCAGGAAAATATTTTTGATTATACAGGGTGTCCCAACAAAGTGTGACGCCATAATGATATATTTTTTTAAATTACATGCTTTACTTTTTTTTACTTATTTGGTCGTCTTTTATGCTTGCCTACATATTCCTAAAATTCTATTGAAATCGGTTGGATGAAACCAGACAAAAAAAAATAAAAACGAAAAAATGTCGGTTTTGCATCACTGGTTTTAAAAATTAATAAAAAACGCAAATAGTACCTGGTTAATGAAATTTTACGACACGCTCATTAAATAAAGTCTAGTAGTCTGCTATTCTGGTTTAAGTGCCCCTAATTATGCGCGATCCTCCGTTGTTACTTATAGGGCGGGGAGGGGGGGTGTTAAGTGAACGTTCACTCAGCCCCCCCCCCCCACTTTCAAATGAAAATTACTGCTAAGGGGATCGAGCTCAACATTTGATTCTTGTCGGGGTTTGAAAGCTCCTAAATAGCTTCTAATTCTCAACTATCATTTTTTTAATTCCCGCGTGGTGTGGGGTCAGTTGAACGGAGGTCTCGCGTCGACGCAACGCACATCGTGTGTCCACTCTCGGAGCCTCGCGTCGTTTGAACTGCGTGATAGAACTAAGGACAATTTTCTGAGCTTCAATTTGAGCTATCGAACACTCTAGTTACAAAAGTGGTAACTATCACATAACCGACTCAATGGATAGGGTATCTCACTATTGTATGGGTTTATTGAGAAATGATGACCATAAAAAGCGATTCGTCTACAAGCACTTTCATGTAGTCCTTGTTGGAGATTTTAGTGATGATTGTTTGTACAGATTTTGACAGCGCTTGAATTCTATCACTCTGTATAAAATCACAAGAATAAGAAACCATTTATTATTGCGGCAAAATGGTGGTAATTTGTTTAGCTAAATCCCTTAAGGATATATGCGGGGTAATATTCGAATTAATTGCAGATAAATGAAGTGCGTATTAAACTTGCCTGGGGAAAACTTGTCGTTCTGCCTTATAAAGTAACAAGGGAGTACAGGAAGGAACATGCTACCGTTATAACTTGAAACGCTGTAATTAAATGTTATGAAACGTGCAAGTCGTGTACTATATTCAAGTTTTCTATATATTCTGTACTTATTAATTTTTTATTTTGTTACTTTTTGTAGTAAAATTCTAATTTAGGATAAACACTTTTAACGTCAATATGATCCGCGCACTATATTTTGAGTGACACAGCCGTTCAGTGCATCGCAAAATTTAACGTATTTCAGGGTCACTTTTGTGAAATATTGTGCCGGTGTCCTTTGTGATTGGTGGTTGATTTACACAAATTTCTTTATTCTCCTAACGGTAATTTATCAATCTTTTCTAACTTGTCTAAATATCTACTACAAAGAGTACTTAGACGCAAAATATTTCTGCGTCTACCTTGTGACGTTTAATAATGCATGTATTTCCCAACAGACCGTAAAATTCAATTATAAAGTAAAGCCTGTACAGTATAATAAAACATCGGCAAGCTACACATAATACAAAATAAAAAAAAGAATTATTATAAATTGAAATTAATTTCAATTTCATTTAAAAGTAACTTTTTTGAAAGATGTAAAATTACAACATTAGCTCTTAGTATGTTACACTTACTACACATTATCGTTTATGAAATTGTATAAAAATGAAAGACAAAACCTTGTTCGATGACATTTTAAAGAGAACATTTTTGGATAACATGGATGATGCTCGTAAGCAATGTGTGTCACGGTATGTTATGTTACATATGTAAGATATTCACAAAACCTTTGCTGTTCAGATTTAATAGCTGTTTTATAGGTCTCATATGACGGGCTCTAAACTAACGAGGCGTATTCCAGTTTAGAACGAAGATTAAAAAATATAGAAATCTTAGGGAAGCTATGTTATAAATGATTTACAGTGTCGTATATTACAAATTGAATATTATGTAGTGTATTTTAAGGGATATTCTTGCATCAACCCTTGAACGTTTATGAGCGTGATATTCCTTCCTTGCTTGTAGCTTGGAGTTGAATACCGTGGAATTATTCTTCCGACTAAACCTTCCAACGTGATTTATATTTTTCTTTTTGTAAAAACTCACAACCAGCGATTAAGGATACATAACATAATAATTTTAGATCATTAACAAACATAAATTTACACATAAAATGACATCCACAAATAATAAAAACAGTAAATGCACAAGGTTGGATCCCCGTGGCACGCCTGAAGTTACCGAAATCTCAACTGGGAAATGATGGAATTTGGTGAGGACCTGATCTGTTTTAATTTTTTAACTTGGAACACAATTAGAATGTTTTCTTTTCAAATTCGAAATTATACCTGTTGATGCACTATTGATCGCTATTCAACTCTATAATAAAATCACAAAACCACTACCTCCCCTTAACTTATTTATTGCTGAACTTGAATGAATGATGAGAGTATGGTAAAATTGGTAAAATTAAAGCGACATGTTTCGGGTTGAGACTAAACACATTATCAAGCTTCTATCGTAGAGTTATTTCATTACAGTTGTGATTAAACTCTATTCAATGGTGGTGGTGGAGAACCTTGTCCCTAGTATTCGTCCCAATGAATGTATTCATCTGGTTACCGAACACCTGATCACCTCCGACCTCTCCGACAACCAAGTCTCCTGTATTTCACTCTTAAAGCTCTGTACTCAACAAAACTTTTTCAAATTCAACAATCAATGTTATTCCCAAATCGAGGGTCTTGCGATGGGGTCGAATCTTTCCCCTCTGTTAGCGGAGGTGTTTATGAATAATCTTGAAACTCGCTTTATCTCCAGTTATACTTTCTTTCATGACCATGTAATTTTTTTGGGGTAGATATGTTGATGACGTTATTTGTTTACATACGGCCACAGATACCGAAATCAATGTTTTCCTTCAATTTATCAAAGTCATTCATCCAAAATTAAATTCACGATGGAAAATGAAGTTAAAAATAATCTTCCGTTTCTTGATGTTCTGCTACATAGAATCCCTTCGACTATCGAATTTAGTATCTATCGTAAACCTACGACTACCGACAATTTGATTCCTTTTCATTCTCAACACCCTGTTGCTCACAAGTTAGCTGGTATTAATGCCCTGATTCACAGACTCTTCAACATACCTATGCCCCCCTTCCCATTTCAATAATGAGCTTAACGTGATTCGTCAAATTGCAGTTAATAATGATTACCCTGTCCAACTGGTGAAGAAACTTGCTCATTAAGTTAAAAACTCGCGTAATGTGACCCATTTGGTCCCCCTCAAGCCAGACGCCTCTGATGTTATTTATAAATCTCTCCCATTTAATCCCAAAATTTCCTATTCGATCCAGAACATTATTAAATCCCATAATAGTCTAGTCATATTTCCTTTTCTAATCAACAGACTTTACGCTCCTCCATCGTCAGGAACAAAGATAGTCCCAATCCTCTCGACGCCTCCGGCGTGTATCAGCTTGACTGTAATGCTTGTAACTCTTTTTGCATAGGACAGACAGGAAGATCGTTTATTGTGAGATTTAAGGAACACATCAATGCTGTAAAAAACAATAATTCCGATCAAAAATCTGCTCTGGCGGAACATAACTTAACTACCGGGCACGCCTTTGATACAAAAAATGATTTTCGTATTTTACATAAATGCTAGAAAGGCTCGCTGCTCAATAGTCTTGAAACGTTTGAAATTACTCGTCATAAACATCATCCCGGGCTTCTCAATGAAATGGTTGATTTTCAACACTTTATGATTAGTTCACTATGTACTTAATGTCTTAGGGTTATTCGGTTTATCCTTGTCCGCCCTGGTTATGTTGGTTGCCTGCTTACATTCCCTGTCATTGACATTCACTCACGATATAAATACTAAAGATAGGATGTTGCGCATGGTGGGCGGTCCGCAAATATGACGCGTGACGTCACTTGTAGAGTGAATTACATTTGAGGAATACTCATTTGATGTGTTTTTCGTCTGTACCGAGTTTATTTTTCGAGATACAAAAAATTTCTTAAGATCAAATATGCTCCTTATGATGTCTTTTATATGTTAAAAATAATAGGGTAACTCAATCTCTCTCAGTTAACCTGAAAAATACTTGTATTAAGTAGCATAATTACATCTGATTGTGTTTGCGCCGCGACGACACAAAAACGGTGCTAGATAGAGGAAAATTGCATATGAACAAATTTGTAGAGCACAAAATTTACTAAAGAAAAGTCCGCGGTAGGGTGTCACGATCTTCGATAGTTAAAGAGTTACTGGCGTCCAAAATAATGCAAACGATATTCGCGCAACTGTCCACACCGCTTTTTCCCAAACTAATGGAGATAATTACACCCTCCCGCGGACTTTTCTTTAGTAAATTTTGTGCTCTACAAATTTGTTCATATGCAATTTTCCTCTATCTAGCGCCGTTTTCGTGTCGTCGCGGCGCAAACACCATCAGATGTAATTATGATACTTTATAGGTACAAGTATTTTTCGGGTTAACTCAGAGAGATTGAGCTACCGTATTATTTTTAAGATATAAAAGACACAAAATGAATTTTATCTTAATTTTATCATATTTTTTTATTGGTTCCCTACTTTACCTTTTTTTATTGGTGCCCTACGTTACCTTTTTTATTTCACGTTTTTAAACCACGCCTCGATTTAAGTTATGTTCAATAAATAAATAAACGGTACATTTTTCCACCTTGTGTTATGATGTTCATGTTTGTGCAGATCAACAGGTAACCATTTTTTTTAAATGTAAATTACCACAAGGTGTTAAAAAAATAGAGTTAAGTGCGAAATTGTCTTGAATCCATCAATGAAATCACCCAGATCTCCTAACGCTTTCTCCTCGAACGCTGCGAAAACCATTATATATTTTAGACAGAGAAAAAATGAACTGAATCAATTTTGTAATGCACAAAATTTACTACAAAACAGTCCACGGGAGGGTGTAATTATCTCAATCCCAGTAGCTCAATCTGTCTGAGTTAACCCGAAAATACTTGTATAAAGTATCATAATTACATCTGATGGTGTTTGCGCCGCGACGACACAAAAACGGTGCTAGATAGAGAAAAATTGCATATGAAAAAATTTGTAGAGCACAAAATTTACTAAAAAAAAGTCCGCGGGAGGGTGTAATTATCTCCATTAGTTTGGGAAAAAGCGGTGTGGACAGTTGCGCGAATAAGGTTTGCATCATTTTGGACGCCTGTAACTCTTAAACTATCGAAGATCGTGACACCCTACTGCGGACTTTTCTTTAGTAAATTTTATGCTCTACAAATTTGTTCATATGCAATTTTCCTCTATCTAGCGCCGTTTTTGTGTCGTCGCGGCGCAAACACCATCAGATGTAATTATGATATTTTATACAAGTATTTTTCAGGTTAACTGAGAGAGATTGAGCTACCCTATTATTTTTTACATATAAAAGACATCATAAGGAGCATATTTGTTCTTATGAAATTTTTTGTATCTCGAAAAATAAACTCGGTACAGACGAAAAACACATCAAATGAGCATGTCGCAAATGTAATTCACTCTACAGGTGACGTCATGCGCACGGTCTGACGAAATCTGAACGTCGGAGCATCCGGCCCTGACATTCACTCATTTCATCGTCGCACTTTCTGTCACCTTAGTTCTCTCCATAATTTAATTCATCTTTTTATAGGGTTGCCATACGTCCCCATTTATCGGGATTATTCCGATTTGGAGACCTTTGTCCCGATAGAAAATTGCGTCCCGAAATGTCCCAATTTACACAGTATATTAAGGAAATGTACTGAAACACTTGGTATCACGCGAGGCGAGGCTGAAAGGGTTGTGGTATGTTCGCCTGCGGGTATCGCTCACAATTGTAAGGATATAACGTGCACTGAATTTTACAATAAATTGCTTAACATTGAAAATAGAAATTTGCTGGCGCAAATAGCTAAATCGGAGAAATATGATTGGTTCAAAAGTAAGACTATTGTTATTTGTGTACCCCCCTCCCCCCTAGCTATTGGGTCGGCGTCCCGATATTTTGCAATTTCAATACGACAACCCTATCTTTTTACATCATGGCCCTTCAGAGCGGAATCTAGAGCGCCAACACTTCACTCACCCTCGGGTCGCCTTGTGAACTTACTAAAACGAATGAATTCATTTTTATTTGTGGATTCGTTTGTTTAAAATAAAATAACCAAATTTAAATCCTGCACAATGCGACTAAATTGTGGGCGGAAAACGAACCGTGAACTTGCAAAAGAGTTCAAAGTCAAGGCAGTCAAAGATCTACAAGTGGCACTTTTTGTGCTTCGAGCACTGGTCGCACATTACACCTTGAACAGGTCACATGTATCCTTTCATTGCTTATGGTAGACGTACCGCTTTTCAACAACGCAAAGACATTATACGAATATATCTTTTACATCTACCCTTGGCGATGTTTTCATTCTCCGTGCATAGTAGTATAAAGCATACGTGGTCATATTATAAAAATTAAATTATGTTAATACAAAGGTAGTAGCAATATTTTCTGAAAATGGTAGATCTAGTGGATTTAAAATAATGTAACAGATATCGATTTGATATTTGCAAATAGTGATTTAAATCGTAAGTGCCGTCCAAGCAGATAGAAACACGGCTCTCAAATTTGGTATAATATGTATTCAGTATATTTAACAATAAAGCGGTACACGACTCAGCAAAACGTGGAAATTGTGACAGTCGAGGCGAGTGTTCGATTTCAAAACGTTCCGTGCGAAGCGTGAAATTTATGGTAGTATCGCCCTCCAGGAGAATCCATGATTCGGCGTCTAATCAATAAACTTGAACAATTTCGGTCAGTGGACAAGAAACCAGCTCGATTGAAAGAGTGGTTGTTGTTCGAATGCGCAAATTCGGCATTGTGTGTAACAACTCGGGTTTACTTCTGGATTTTGGATCTTAACTTGAAGATTCCCCCGTATAAGGTTCATTTAGTGCAAGAACTGAAACCAATTGACCAATTCAATTGATTGGGTTGTGGGGTAGTGTGATGCCAACCCTACATTTATCAAGAGATCAACGATGGCGATCATTTTTTGACCAAGGGCTTTCTCAATAAACAGAATTGCCGCATTTAGGCTAACGAGAATCCAAGAATTTTTGACTTTGAGGAAAACATATCCCTTTATTTAGAAAGCTTTGTTTCTTACCATATAAATTTTTTTCTGTATACCTATGTATTTCGAATGTCGATTCTTAAGAACGCCTTTTAATTGTAAAGCAAAAGGTTTTTTTTTTGTTAAAAAATGTCAACTCAGTTGAAAGTTTGAAAACAAATTTAGGAATCAATCCTTCCGTTAATAGTTTCTATGTTAAATACCCGTTTCCTGTGTTCCAGAATTAATTAAACAAACAACTATTATTAATATATTTTCTAAAATGTATGATACTTTTGTCAACAACTAAAATAAATTAAAATCTGTACGAAGTGCGTCATAAAAAAGTCAATGAAGATGATATTCCAACCACAGAATAAAAAAGTTCCACTAGTTTATTGCACAGTGCCTTGGTAATTTACTAAAAAGTTGTTTTATTTAAAATCAATAGATAATCAAAACACGATTACCACAAAACATGAATATTTCTATGCCTTTTTTCTATTATTGAAAACTGCCATAAATTTGCATAAAGCAAGAAGTCACGCACAAATTGAGCGAAAACCTCCTTCTATAGGTGAAATATAAATGATTAAGTTGCGAGCGGTTATAAAAATGAGATCCTTATATTCTAAAAATATGAATTTGTCACGAAAATGAATACAAATGGAATCAAAAATACGATGAATTGGTACTTGCCTCGCATTTTCCTTTCCACCATTTTTCTTTTAGTTCATGCAATTTTCCCAATTCTTGCATTTTCAACACAGCTCCGCTTACTTCGGTTCTATAAATTGAATCTGAAAGTGAAAGTTATTTTTTTCTGTTAGTTACAGTTTGATTGAATTGAAAAGAGATTTTAACAAGATTGAATAAAATGTTTACGTGTGATTTTAAGCTTTAAGAAAATTTTTCGTTTTATTCTTTTTTATGTAAAATCTAGGACACAAACCGCATTCTTATAATTACGGAACATTCTTAAAGCTTTATCTCTGGAAGTAACAAGCTATGTATATTTACATAAGTACTTTGGGTTGGTGGTAATAACAGTGGTTTCTAGTACAAACATCTCGTCATTTCCTTTATAACGGTAACTGTAGCAACGCTTGTTATTTGTTTCTTGTTATAATGTTTCAATAGCTTTTATTATTGTTATGAACTACCCCGTGGCAGGATTGAAGATAACAGCAATTAATTTTGCTACTAGAGCAAACAATTAACTCCCAATCAAACAATATTCGGGAATTCGAGTCAATGAATGTATTGAATTGCAGTGCAGTGAGTGATATGGTCAGGTTTGGAAATCGAGTTCAGTTATAGTAATGGCCATCACAAAGCATATTGAATATATGTGCTTGTTGGTGCACTTTGATAAGCAAATTGCATTTAATTTAATCAATCGAAATATGACTGCGATGGGATTCTCGATTAACTCGCAGGAAGAATGATTGCATTTTAGGGTAAATTTCAGTGAGAATTCCGAATTTTATTTCTCAGATATGCAAATGAACACCTCTACCTGCACTTTATGTAAAATAATATTGAGTTAGCTTTGGTTTGGATCACTTTTATACGCGCTGTGAATTATAATGCGATTTCTGTATTCACATACATCAAACAACATTTGACACAAAGAATAATAGAGGCAGGTGATAAAGTAACAAGAGATAAATATTCGTTTTTTTCAGCGCATTTTTCAAATATTCCATTTCTTGCCAAATTTACTAAAATTGCTATGACTCTTTACCTACTTTAATATCTTTGAATTCTCGGAACGTAAACAGCCTTTATCATGTATGATTGATAATTGCATAACTACAATGACAATAATTATAATCGTAACAATAATCCAGAAAACTTTAGATCCATAGCAGTAACATCCTCCAGAGTAAAACCTTGCAAAGAGTGGTTAATGATAATTTGATCTGGGTATTTAAATCGGAGTCTTTACTTTTATAACGCGAGGATCAATTTCTTAGTTTCCATTCCACTATAGATTTGGGTCTACATCACAACGGGCATCGTGATCACAACGGCAAACAAAAGTTATTGATCACAACGGCCGTTATGATCACATCAGCCAACAGCCTTCATGATCATAACGGCCACCATGATCTCAACGACGACCGACGCTTTTTAAATTCGACGTCAACTGGCGATGATCACAACGGCCAGCTTGATCACAATGGCAACTGGTCTTTAACACAACACTAAAGTCATTATATGGAGGATAAATTTAATTGTCAGATACCTATTGTTATGTGCTCTACGTAGCAATCCTTTTTGGTAATAGTTCCATTAATGGAATAGGAAGGAATAAAATCAGCAAATTTGATTGAATGTGAACATATATGCACCCCCCCCCCCTCCCATGGTTTTGTGCTAAGTAGTAGGTGCTAAACATATGAGAAACGTTCCATTTCAATAGTGTCATCTGTACAAAATCTATACCTACCTTATTAATGATTTGATTACGTTGAAGTAACCAGATACAGAATCGAAATAAAGATTTAGGCATGACTGTGATAATCTCATCCTGGTTCTTAAATAGTTTAGTTAAAATGTTTCGCAGTAAATTATACCTTAAGGAGCATATTGAAAGACTATACTATCCTCAAATGTCTAGACAGAGGATAGGCAACGGAATGAAAATGACTATAAGAGCTTTCCCTAGAGGCACAATCAATGTCTTGTTAGGTAACAGTTTAGTATCCGGGTCCATCCCAATTTCGGGTAAAAATGGTAGGAAAAATGAAATAAATTTGTCTCGGAAAACGAATTTTTCTGTTAAATAGGCACTTAATTGTAGAGTTACAGTCTACTGTTCAACAGGTGGCGTTATAGGTATGAATGTGTTATAAAAAAATGCATATGAAGAATACCGATAATTATGAAGTACTACTGAACAATGAACATATAATCGATAAGTCAAGAAATTGTAGAATAATCAAAACAGAGTGGATAACTGTTTATTACATACCTGAATAGAAAGAATGTATAATTAACATGTGGGTAGTATGTATCATGTAAATGCAGTAGTTAATTAATAGTAAGATAAAAAACGACATCCGGGGTTTGAACGTGATAAAGTATGGCGGCCGTGGGAGGATCCTGTGTAAAGTATTAATCAATACATAAGGAAACGTGTCTAACTCGTCCTACAGTAATAAATGGAAAAATGTTTACCCAAAGTAATCGTCATCTCAGATTAACATTTAGAATTTATTCCCGTTGGTTTAATATCGCTCTCTCGAGAATTACTTCTATATGAGTAAAACAGTGGCATTTAAATTGCCTTATGTACTAGCGGATAACCTGTAAGAGCCGCTGTACATAATCGAAAACCCAAGAACAAGTAGAATATTGAAAAGGGGATGGATAACCTATAAAAGGGAAATAAAAGATTCCCAATTCATGATTGCTTTCAAAAAAGAACGATACAAACTCGTAATATTTTAAAACCGGCATGCGCATAAATATTGGTTGGAAATTATATTGATCCATTTCATAGGCATTGCACGCAAATATCGATCCTTTTTAACGTTACGGAATGGTATTTGCATTTTTATGATAACGCCACCTTTTTTTTGACGTTTTCCTATTATTCGCTATTATTTATTTATGCGAATTTCCAAATAATGAAGTGACTTCCGGTCATTATGTTACAGCTGTTCTTAGTTGTCTGGTAATACTCTCTTATACGGGAAAAGTTGAAACGACTTGGTGCATGGGCCCGAATTTTAAATAATTACTACCGTTTGCTATTATGGAGTGTCAGGACTCAATCTAAAAACTAATTTTTCAATCACTATATTTAAATCGTAACTTATCCGAAGCACTTAACTAACCAACTGTAGTACGCGCAATGCAAAACCTTAGACTATTATTAATAGGCGTAGAAACTTCTTGAACGTTATTTGAAACAGTTTTTGGGTATGCATCGTTGTGTATGTATATTAAATTATAATGTGTTACATACAAACACCCCCTTAATACAAATTTTTCAATTAACATTAAGTATTAAGGGTTCATTGACCATTAACTTTAACCGACTTTTAATACTTATCTACTAAAGACGTTATTGTTTCGGTTAAATTACATAAATTGCGAACAAATTATTAAATGCTGTAATTTTTTAGTGTAGGAGAATGTACATTTTATATAAATTAGATAGTTGGTCCGATTTTGCCATTTGAATCAAATCCAAAGGTTTATAATTTTTATAAAACCAAGCTGAATAAAAAATACAAAGCGGCAGAGACCTGGATTATGAAAATATTCAAACAATACTATTTCTATCCATCCTTTTTAATTATTATGGGAAAATTATGGTCTATGCAATTTTACACTCAGGGACACCGATTTAATAAGTAAGGTTATTGCTAGAACTAAAACAGGTATTAATGCATATCCGAAACACAGTTATAAACCCTTTACGGAAAACAAAACACCCTTAAGGGATTTAAGAGCCTTACCAAACATTGAATTAAGAACAACAATTAATATACAAGTATCAATTTCAGTCGTTCCCATATACACTTTAAAGATATATCATTTCATATGTAAGTGGCAAGCTTAGGTACTCACCACATTACAGAAAGCGTAATATGTTTAAATCAGTCGGCATGGCTATCGTCAATTTAAAATATCTTTAGATATTCAACAAGAAAATATAGATGCCCTACTAAGGGATAAGCCCTTTCAAACTAAGAGAGTCCTTCACAAATAATTGAGGAATAAACTTTTATAATCCCTTATGAGAAAATGTAAAAGAATAGGAATGATCTAAAATTAAAATGGCCAGGACGGAAACTTTAGCTTTGAATACGTTTTATAATATTGATAAATCTTGTGAATTCTCCAAAGAGATTAATTTAGAATACCTTGTTGAACTATGTGTAGTTATATTAATTCTAAATATACACAGTGTCCCAAAAGTATGGAATATCTTTGTTAATATCGATTTTATGAAAAAATGTTTAAAATTAGTCATTTGGTATTTAATTTCTCATCACATGGCATTTTTTACTTTTTTTTTAAGCAAAAACGCAACAAATAAAAGATATTATTCTATAGCCAACTTACTGGCTAGTGTTTTATTCTCTTTTCAAGCATGTAAATTATTAATACTGTTGCATCAGAAAAATTGTCAGAAAACCGCGAAATACTGAGTGTACGTGTATTTCAACAACGTTCGACAATGCTCATTAATCTAGTCTAGTTACTCATGAATGTTTCATGCTTATAGTTGTTGAAACAATTATGTGATTTTTCAAAATCATCTATTGTGTGCGAAACTAGATAATTAAAAATGACCCAATTGCCTGAAAAACTCCGAATCGATATTATAATGATTCTGGGATATGTAGAAAGAAGGAGAACACAAAAAGATATGTGATTTGTTCAACTCCGAATACAACATTTCTCAGTCTAGTTTAAGTAAGATTTTTCACAACTTTTATTTGAAACATTTTTCCAGAATTGAATATTTACATGATATATACGATACTCCACACTTTTGGAACACTGTGTGTATTGGAATCATTACAGATGTTACTCATAGATATTATTTACTTATAGCGTCTGCCTTTTTGCTATTGATACAACCTTATTCATTCCAAAATATCAACGTCCACCAATGATTTTATTATCAAAATTATCTCGTAAAAATATACGACAGATGCCTGAAAAGCCTAACAATTCCATCTATACAGGGTGTCCCACTGCTCCGTAATCGGTCGATAACTCAATGTGGGTTGAAGATACAGAAAAAAGTTTCAAATAAAGGTTGATTAGATTTGAATTGCGTATCTTTTAAAAATATTCTTAAATCTACAGTATGTTGCATTTTCACGTGGCAGGAAAATGTCACTTTTTTTTAAATTTCACACCCTGTATTTTTTTCTCTTCATGTATCGACCAACCATATTTATATCACGTCTGAAATTTTTTTTGATATTGGATGTGCGGTTGCCAAGTTATTAATTATTTTGTCAAAATTTGGTACAATTCAAGGTCGGACTATAATATTCATAACTAAGTTATTCTTCAAAAAGGAAAAATTTATTTCACGAATAATATTACCCTAATGTCGTGTTACTCTACAAAAAAAAACTAAGTGATTAATTTTATACCGAGTGTTTAAAATGAGAATTCAAACTTTGTGAACTTTAAATAGAATTTATACGAATATTTTAAATGGAAGACTCTGTATTTTTATTTACCATCAGATTCTCGACAAAAAACCCTATTCAACGGTGTATTATTTCGTGGTATTATTTTTGTACTTTTGTTAATATTTACGATTTTTAAAATTTCACGTAAAAGAATTTGTTAAAAGTAATTTTTGTTTAATTATTATTACAAAATACCGTTTAAATAGTTATTATCAACGCAAAAGAACAAAACTCAAGTCCTGTGACTATCTTAAGTTCTAAATAATTATTTCTCGAATTTTTAATAAACGGTGTTTCTCGAAAATTAAAATAAAAAATAAATACAATATCTCTCATTAGTCATTAAAGTAAATGTTCAAAATGTCTTCCATTTTGATGAATGCACTTTTGAAGCCTAACCCTAAATAATCTCACATTGTTTAAAGTCAGAAGAGTAATCGGTTGTAACGCCTCTCGAATTCAAATTTTCATGTCACCTCGTGTTGTGGCAGCTGTTGATATGCTTGAGATTTAACAGTTCCTCAAAGATAGTAATCCATAAAGGTAAGGTCCGGTGACCTTGGCGGCCAAGGAACAAGGCTTCCTCTACCGATCCATTCATCCATTTATTAGGGTACAGTAAATCCAATTCTCGCGCGTACTCCAACTATTGTTTTGCTTTAATTATTTAGAAATTAAGATAGTCACAGGACTTGAGTAATTGTTCTTTTGCATTGATAACAACTATTTAAACGGTATTTTGTAATAATAATTAAACAAAAATTACTTTTAACAAATTCTTTTACGTGAAATTTTAAAAATCGTAAATATTAACAAAAGTACAAAAAATAATACCAGGAAATAATACACTGTTGAATAGGGTTTTTTGTCGAGAATATGATGGTAAATAAAAATACAGGGTGTTCCATTTAAAATATTCGTATAAATTCTATTTAAAGTTCACAAAGTTTGAATTCTCATTTTAAACACTCGGTATAAAATTAATCACTTAGTTTTTTTTTTGTAGAGTAACACGACATTAGGGTAATATTATCCATCAAATAAATTTTTCCTTTTTTGAAGAATAACTTAGTTATGAATCTTATAGTCCGACCTTGAATTGTACCAAATTATGACAAAATA
Source organism: Pyrocoelia pectoralis (assembly GCA_036250285.1). Lineage (NCBI taxonomy): Eukaryota > Metazoa > Arthropoda > Insecta > Coleoptera > Lampyridae > Pyrocoelia > Pyrocoelia pectoralis. Next base: position 68,144,249 of record CM070074.1, read on the forward strand.
ATTAATAACTTGGCAACCGCACATCCAATATCAAAAAAAATTTTAGGCGTGATATAAATATGGTTGGTCGATACATTAAGGGAAAAAAATACTGGGTGTGCCATTTAAAAAAAAAGTGACATTTTCCTGCCACGTGAAAATGCAACATACTGTAGATATAGCAATATTTTTAAAAGATGCACAATTCAAATCAAAGCAACTTTTATTTGAAACTTTTTTCTGTATCTTCAACCCACATTGAGTTTTCGACCGATTACGGAGCAGTGGGACACCCTGTATAGCTATTTTTTTGGATACTGGGATCCTGATGGCACCAATTTGTGCGCAAATTAAAAAGATAGTTAATGCGTTTGAATTTTTGTTTTTGACATGAACTAGTTACGCTCAGCTAAATAAACAATGTTTTTTATTGCGGCCCAATATCGAAGAGGAACTTCCAATTTTAAATTAATTAAGGGAATAAAAATTGTTTTGAACTGTCACAGAATTTTCTTGGAAAAGAAAAAGGAAACTTTTCATCAATGAAGGTAGAAGTTAGAACAACTGTAAAATTGCACAAAAAGTTCGAAAACAGCCTTGTTTGCTTTCTGGAAGGGTAGGATAGATCGTTCTCAAGGTGCTGTGTAAGTAGTAAGTTAATTTGAAATAATTTTGCGTTTGAATTTTATTTGATTGTCTTGGTGTAATGCGCTGGCGAGAGGTTAATTTTATTAATAATGATAATCTAAAAAGGCCCCCGGATAACAATATTGCGCTCGCTAGTATTTAGTTTTGTATTCGTGTATAAGATTATTATGTTATTTGGTAAATAATTTTCTACAAAATGTAAGATTGGAAATGGGAAATTCCGTACCTACAACTAAGTAATTAATGTTTGTTGGCGTTTTGGCTGTGGTTGGCGAAAAGGCTGCTGCGTTTTCGCCACGTCGACATTTTTGACTTATCGCAGTCGGCGTTACAGACATTCGGCGCTTTGACACAGGCAGCATTTTCGACATGTTCGCTGTTTCAAAAATCTTGTTTCAAGGTTTAAATGGTAGTGAGAGTAGGTTTAAAATTTGAATTTCATTTTGTAATTGAAAAACGCCGTTTTTATATCAGTTCCTTTCGTTTTGGAATATATCTCCTCTTCTATTTGAACTACATGTAGGTAAATACGCCTTCCCTACTAAAATTGCTAATTGAAAGACGTAAATACCTACTGAATTATTTCTCTAATAGGAATCACAATAAAATAAAAGGTTTTTATTCCAAAACATTTGACGTATTTTACGAAACCTTGTGAAATATCGCGATATCAATATTAAGCGTGATGTCTTAACAAATTCTAGGATTCTGAAACACTTATGCTTAATGACGCAGTAAATAAATGCTGTAGTGTTGAAGTAAACCACACTGTATAAGGGGTAAAGAAATAATAATGCATAGCCATCCGCCATATTACGACGAAAACTTAAAAAATCTATTATCTTATGAATCATTTAACAGAGAGAGGGAATTTTCTGCTTTCCGCATTTATAACTTTGCCATAAAGTGAATGAATTCAAATTTAAATTAATTGTGAGAGGGTGACTACCTACTAAAACTTTTACCTGTAAATCAATAAGTAAACGGGCTGCAGGATACGCCGTTTGCGCTAATGAGAAGCAATCCCCTCTGTTTATTATGAAAAAATATCTGCCTAAATGGATATTTTTTAGTATACATTCGAAAAGTAGCAGTACTTTAATTAATGTTGTTTTCAAACCGCTCCTCTCGTAAATGGTAACACGAAAACACTTTTTATGTCCATGCGGTTCATCCAATGTACAATTAATATACAAAAATTGATAGCACATATTTTGTGAAATGTCAGGCTGACACATAAAAAATAAATTTAATAATAGAAATTAGTAGGTACATAATTCCACTAATTTTTTATTTTAAATGTAACCCAACGGGTTGGACAATATGTAATGAAATGCGTTTAGTTACATTTAAAATAAAAATGAGTGAAATTACTTATTTTAATTATTATAGATAATTAATTATGAAGATCAAAGGAGTGAGTTTGGAGAAAATTAATTCTACCTAAAAAATGGTTTTAATTGGAATTTTAGCGTACACGTCTTTACTTTATAAGGTATTTTCCTCGTTCTAGTCTTGATGCAATTAGGTTTACTTTTGGGGCAGTGAAGTGTGAACGTTGACTTTCAAGTAAAATATGGAAACAAGAGCGAGATATTTTCTACTCTAAAGTCTAAAACCTAAATGTTACCATAGTTCCAGATTCCTTCACGTCGAGAGTTATTTTGTTACTTTGTAAACATTTGTGGTTGTATTGCCGTCGTCCAAATGGTTAGCACTATTGATAGTGTCTGTACAATAACGGTGCGGTTGCACAAAGCTACAAAAGCGTCCTAAATATATGTAGAAATATTAACAGAATAGCAATGTTTTCATACGGTAAATTACATACCACAGGATTTAAAGATTAATACTATTATTCACAAAATCGATATTTTCGATACGTTGCAGACGGAAATGAGATTATTCCTCCCCCTACTGGACGACGATTACTGACTTAAGGACCAATTGTTACAATATCAATCACAAAAACTAAGTTTAACGGTGACAAGAAGAACACGTTTTATTCCAAGACAATCGCCACAAAAATTGACTAAATGTAATTAAGCAGTGTGTAGCGGATTCGACACATCAACATTGCTGTGCTCCCTCATTATAAGTGCTAGAAAAATTCGACTTTACGTTCGTATTTTGTGCGTTCCTCTTCGGTAAATTACAATAATCAATACAAGTAATTGCACTATTTTTTTTACTTTCAATGTAACCCGACGCGTTTCGACACTGTGTTATTATCAAGGGACTGCGATAGATTAAAGTTTAACAAGAGTTGCCAAGATACAACATTAAAGAAACCTTTGGTGTATTTATTCGCATCAAAAGTGCAAAAAAGACCGACATCCAATCAACACCCTTTCGGCGAAGGTTCGAAATGAATATGAGATTGAACTAGCAACTGCTCGGTGGTACTTTCCTTTGTATATATTTAAAGTGAGTTAATTTTATCCACACCAAATCCTGTTTGAAAAGAGTCAAGAGGATGCTACAAGATATAATTAGCCACTGTTGACATATACAGGGTGAGGCATGGGAACCGAGTGTTTTTGAAACAATAAAAAATCGTTAGTTTTGGCTTTAAGAAAAATTTATTGGTAGAGCTACATATGTAGGAATATAGCATTTCATAATAATCATGAACGGAAAATCACATCGGGCATCCGTTTCTGTTGATGAATTGTTGAGGTCGTTTACTGAAATTGACCTCCACTCTTTCTAGGAGATCTCTGTTGATTTGAGTGATTTATTGACGGATCGCTTCCTTCAATTCATCTAACGTAAGTGTGTGGACAGGTCCGGGACCGAGGACGACATAGAACGTCTCCACGATTAGCAAACAGGGGGTGAAGAACAGCCATAGAAGCTCTGGGAATACCTCAAGTGACGTGTCTACGAGGACAAGCCTCGAACGTTAGATGAATTTAAGAAAGCGATCCGTCCACAAATTACTCAAATCAACAGAGCTGGAAAGAGTGTAATTCCACCATTACTCAGGCAAAATTCTAGTAAGGGTAGTGTTAATAACCAAAACAGTTGATACGCGTACAGATTTTTGGAGATGCACTGTTCCTAGATCTCAATAACCCAGAACAAAAATTAATAAAGACAAATGCAACTAAACCAGGATTTGGTATACGACATTTTTAACGAAGTTGAACGCTACCAACAGTATTGATTTCAAAAATTATAGTAAAGCGTTTTGGACTTTATGGTCTAAGGACAACCTAGACATATACTATCATTTAGGTGACCGATAAAATCAAAACATCTAACTTTCATTTTTCACCTCAAGATGTAAAAATGTAATATAAGTGGAATTATTTTCTTGTGCTTGTAACAGCAGACATGTACCTAACGTATAGCGTCCAACATGGACAACAACCCAATTTATAAATAATAGATTTCATTCGGTCTTGTGCGAGAAGGATAATTAGTTTTGAAGATCAAGTTGTGACGTTTGTATCATGTTCAGAGTTTTTTGGGTTGCAGTGCCGAGTCAACTTAAGATCATTGTGGTAGAATATTAATGCTAGAATAGTGGAAAGAAGGTGAAAAAATTGAGGGTTAGGTGTTGACAGACTGATGGAGTGATTAATTAGAATTAGGAATTACTATTGCTGGAATAGCGGAAGAAAATGTGATAATTGAAGGTTTAGTGCTGATAGGCTGAAAAATCAAGCTCGATTAAAGCTCCTCTTGCTAGACACTATTGTTTGTTAGATAAGCCTCATTTGCATTGCAAGGACTGATACTTTTCAAGTCCCGAATTATCCACAAAGACAGACGTGTTGAGCAACACCGAGAAGCATTCTTTTTAAATTACAATTCAATGGTCCCATAAATAGTATCTATCTAAAGCCATTGCATTCTCTTTATCACTAATCAAGTTTCCTTCATGATCTTGCCGAAGAAAAGAGAAAAATGAACAAACTAACAGTTGCATAACAACGTTATCTTAGCCCCTCATCTATTATTGTGTCCCGCAGCAATGATCCAAACAAGGGTAACTTAACATAATGGTGTAAGTGAGAATTATTGATACTCATCCATATATCTAATCAGCTGAATTTTTTGTGACATCTTCAACAATAATCATCATACTTCAGACAATTTGCACAAACTATCCTTATGAATCGCTGCGTCCATTGGTAGTTTTTGAGTTTATCGCGTTTAGACAGACAGACAGAGACGGCGGGGAACTCACATGTATGTGATATACATTGATACATTGAGGTGTAAAATAAAATTAGAATGGGCATTGTTCCCAGAATTTAAGAGCTAATAACAGTGTGGAGTGGGTATCAACCTTATTAGGATACGGTAGCAGGTTCACATCTCGTTAGAGGACCTAATTGTTTATGTGATTTTTGAGGTTAAGGGTATTGACTGCAAACGAACGTTTTTTAGGAGCCCTGTATATCGCACCTAACAACACAATGACATTTTCAGTGACGTTACTTTTGCAACTGACCACCATTTTCTATACTGACCCCTTGCCACCTTATTTTGACCTTAGATTTCCCCAATGCTTTTAAATTAGAAGTAATAAAAGATACGAAAACCTTACATAGTACAAGTTTTAGGAAGGTCGAGATAAAATAATGAATCTTAATTATCTTCTAAACATAAGGTTTGCCTATAAGAGCGTAGAGAACACGATAGTCTCGCAAATTTATTAAGTCGTGCTTAATTTTCAAATCAACTTGGAAACTAAAGCGGGAACATTCTACGATTATGAGTTGTTTTTACGATGGTAATCACGAGATTAGTTTACTTTCGGCAAACCTCATTTATCTTAGTGCTCATCTAAAGATACTATTATAGGATCCAAGATTTTCGATACGCAATTTATTTGTTGTGACAAGGCAACTAGATTAATTTTTACGTATAATCAAAGTTGAAATTTCGAAAAAGAAAACTTTGTTTTATATAGGATGTGTGATACTTACTAACGGGCATAGCGATTCCATATCCTTTAATGTCAAGCCAACGACCAACTTCCTTTAAATCGCAATGTCTATTTCTTTCAAATTCTAACGAGGTGCTTTCCATCAGAAAAGCGTAAAGTCCTTTACTTGCACGAACTCTCTTCACTCCATCTGAGTTAGTCCTTTCAAAGGGACTGGGTACATCTTGTTGCATTTGTGCCCACATTCGCATATATAACGATACATTAGATTCCTTAAAAAACGTTTCCGTCGCACCTTTTTCCATTATGCCGTATCGTATTTTTGACTGTGTTGCTAAATCTTCCGCACTTTCTATAGTAGGACCCATTCGTTCCATCGTTAAAAAAGCGGCCATATTTGCTGTATACGAAGCTGTTATAATAAGGGAAAAGAACCACCACATTCCCGTCACCATTCTCGTTGATATACCCCTTAAAACAGAAATATCATTATTATACATGGAACAATTTAGATTGCAAAGTGGAGGTAGCAACACAACATAAAAATAACAACCCTGTATAACTAAACGGAAAACTTGTAAAGTAGGGTGTGAAAATCTTGTCTCTCAAGTATCTATACTAAATTTTTCAGTAGAAATTGGTACGCCTTTATTTCATTGTGCAAAATCACACTGCTCATTACTAAACATTGAATTAATTATTAATACAGCGTATCCACGACAAAGGAAAAATAAATACGTATTGGACGAAAAATAGAAATTTAATTTTCATTTGCAAACACTATTAACACTAACATACTTATTTCAATGGTTTTCTAATATTCCTCCAATAAAATATCCTTTTAGTAATTTTGGACGTTACAGCGTTTTTCATAACCGTTTTCGATGAGAAGCGATGCCCGCTTAAATGTTTTTGATTTTAGGGCTGTACAACGGATATTTTAATTTTTCAAAACCTTATCCATTGACAGCTGCTTGAAAAATTGTTCCTTAGATTATGAAAATATCAATTCGTCTTTTATGCACCCTACAGCTATCGATCAAAACTAAATTTTTCTGAACATAAGCCGCTTTCAAGTTTTTAACTATAGTTGTAGACAGTTCTCGTCATGGAGTCTCCTTCGGCAAATACTCAGCGTCCCTGAACAATTGTGCGTTAGATAGTAATGCGGAACCCTTATAAACCCATTGCATGAACACTTGGTTTGAAAAATTGGCGGAGGTCTCATCAACAGTTTCAGTTCTTTAGAAGAAGTTTGCTGGCAAATTTGTTGTCCACATGGTTTATTGTTCGGGATTGAGCAGCTTAGGAGGACTCTGGCAGACTCTTCTCATTTCCAAATCTTTGTTGTAAAATTGTAGACACAATAGTTTCTGATATCCCTGTTTCTTTAGTAACAACCGAAACTTCTACTCTGTGACCAATAAGTACTAAATCATCAATCTCGCTGGATATTTTCTTCATTTCGTGCTTCCAGAGGTCTTCCAAACGTTGGGTTATCGATAATGGATTCTCTGCCAAGTTTACAGTTACATTAAGTGATTAGTTCTTTTAATTTACTAATTTCCTGTTCCTCAATTTTCTACCCAATTGTAAATGGACGGAACAAAAAACCTTGTATCATTGAACTAAAGTACCTACAGAGGTTCAAGGTCATTTTTTCACATTACGTGCCCTATGCCAACGCTTTACAAATTGGGGGATCTTGCCAAGGCAACTTGTTTCAACCCATGATGTGCTAAAAAGCATTGAGACAGTTAGAAAACGTCTTGCTGAACACAATCTCAATGCTAGAATACCTGCTAGAGGCGCAGTATTAACGACAGCACATCGTGTGGCTCGTATGCGTTTTGCGAGAGAACATCGCAGTTAAATTGCAACTAACGTAACAAAACATAAGTTTCAAATCTTTTCATGGTGTTGGTAGATTCTAACTAATGTTGATTTTTGGTTTTAATTTATCTTTAATGTGTTTAATTCCTTTAATTAAAACTTATTATGACATGGTTGTTGTGTTTCAATAACATTTAATACGTCATGGTTAACAATCCAAAACGAAATCTGCAACATATTAGAACGAGTCTAGGAAAAAAAATCCTAGGAAAAAAAATCCTCGGAAAAAAAATCTTGGAAAAAAAATCCTCGGAAAAAAAATCCTATGGAAAAAAAATCCTCGGAAAAAAAATCCTATGGAAAAAAAATCTTTGGAAAAAAAATCCTATGGAAAAAAAATCTTCGGAAAAAAAATCCTATGGAAAACAATCCTCGCTGTGTTAGGAGACCAGCAGCGGTTGCCCAAATCGAAACAAATTATTGGTATATTGTGCATCTAATTAGGACTGCAATAAGTTGCCATAAGATTTCATTTTGGTAATTAGATAAGTTACAATAATGTAAGTGCAATGTATTATTTTGATATTCTTCATTTGTCCAATTTTGACAAACATATTTGGGAAAAGAATGTTTGGAATTTTGTTGCCTCTTTCATAAAATAGGTATCTTAATGTTTGTGTAATGTTTAATATTTGAAATAATATGGTTCTGCTAACACATAATGTATTTATGCCCGCAACAACAGACGGCGCGTCATGGATTGCCATTCATTCTGTCAATTTACTTTTTTTTCTAAATTTTTTGAATTTTCATTTTTATTCAAGTGAAAAATAAAACGTATGCACCACGTGCATTACTTGATGTTTATACCCGCGGGCGATTTACTAGCCAGTCGCCCTCGGCGGGCATAAACGTCTACTTAATGCCCTTGGTACATAAATAACTATTAGAAGTAAATTTATGTTATGTTATGTTAATGACAAAGAATTATGTACCTATCGAAATTATATTATAATGTATCAGTGTGATTTACAACAAGTGTAAAAAACTTAGAAGAAACTACGTTCGCCAGTGTAAATATTGGTATACCTACGTAGTTTTTAGTTTACACAATTTCGATTTTTAAGGGGCATACTGGCCTCTAAAAGGAGTCCCCTAAATATCGGTCTAGTACAACTGGCCGGGACAAGTGGCCGCGGCCAACCGGCCGCGGGACAAGTGGCCGACAGGACAATAATTGGCCGCGAGACAAGTGGCCGCGGCCAACTGCTTCTAAAAAGGGTCTAGGCCTATTCGCTGTCGCCGTTCCGCCGTCGGGACAGTTGGCCGTTGGTCAAATTCGCCGTAGGAACGATTCGCCATACAAATCGAAAATCGAAAATGTTAAAGGATGGCAATGAAATTATGAGTCGTCCTGTATATAATCACCTTGAGGTTGGTACCTACTCTAGGAGTGTAAGAAGTTAAGTTTATAGTGATATATTTTTTATTATTACGTGTTTGGTTTTGTATGCATTCATTTTATATACATTAAATATTGATTCATTTCGTGGCGGTTTTTCTTTTTCTCAATTAACGCGCAACAGAAAATAACTTTTAATCTTGAGGGACTGTTATCAATTGAAAAAAAACTATACTAAACCTACCTCTAACCTAAGCGCCTGAGTGGCAATATACGCTTAGGTTGGAATTTTTTTAAGTTTCAAATGCTGTTTAGTATCATATTCCCATTTTTGAATCAATTGAAAAAAATATACTAAAGCTAAAGCGAAGGCGAACCGGCACCACGGCGGCGAATAGTCCCTAACCGACTTCACTGTCAGTTTGTTTGTTTTCAATCGGAGTAAAAATGCAAGGCCTCTGACTTTAAGTGGTCATAACGAAAAAACTGAGGGGTGAAATTTCTTCATTTTTGGGCAGTACATTAGTCATTTATATATGTTTAACATGTGTAAAAATCAAATTGGTAGAATCAGTTGTTTAACTTTTATTTTAATTAACAGCAATAAAAACGCTGTATTTAGTATTTTCCTGGCTGACGGTCAGTTTTAACTTATCATAAAATTGTTATTGTTTCATAAATTGTTACCAAATTTACAAATGTTGTAGCACACATACTTCTGAAAAGTCCACAACCAATAAATATTGATTATTCATATAATTAACTGGTTTTATAAGCCATAACCGAAAATGTGCTATTTTGCAATATCCGGTAATTAAAGAAAATATTCTTGTTTTAAATGCTAAATTTCTATTACTCAAATCGAGCTGCATTATTGCTTTATTGAAAACACAATTTGTTTTCTTGTAAATCAAAGTAAATGTTATAATTATCGCGAAAGAAAGACGCAGATATTCCCGCGAGAGGTAATTTACCACATCGTAAATCGTGAGCGGCAAACCACAACAATGTGATTATTCTTTAGCATTGTACAAAACCATGCGCTTCATAGCAGTAGTGTACGATACCATCTTCCACCCCGTACCGCACTTCCCGAACGCCGACAAGCATCCATCCTTTTTTCCAAATTTCTTTTAAACAAAACATGTATACATGGTATTATTTTTGTGAATCGTGTTAGACCACAATGTAATTGCTTTAATCTTGTTATGTTACTGTCAATATTATTAATATCGAACGTTCAGGTACTGAGTTACATAAGATGTCGTTTTTTCATTATAGCTTTAAGACTAATAAACCAATTGGCCTCAAAAGAATCTCACACCGACAAAAAGGTATACACTCGTCAAATATATAAGTACATATCTACCACTCAGTTTCAATAATATGGCCGTAATTAATTTTTAAAGTCGAGCGCTTGTGCGATTTCAGTCATAATTATTTATAATAATTTGTCCACATTTTACTTACTGTCCTTCCTTAATGCTTGCGTTTAATGCTAATGAATTCAGTGTACTCCAAAAACTGCAAAACAAAGCTCTGCGGTTCATTTTAAATTGTGACAAATACACCAACGTAAGATTTATGCTGGATACCTTGCAGGTATTATCCGTTAAACAGTTGGTTATGTTGAATGTATTTATGTCTGTATTTAAACTCTTAAATGATATGTTGCCTAATCACTTGCTAAACTTTTGTTCAATTGTGTCCGACATTCACAACTATGGTACTAGAAACAATAAAAATTTCTATGTACAAAAAGCCAGAACGAACTATCATGAAAATCAATTATTTATGAAAGGCTTGAAATTATACAATGATATTCCAAAAAATATCAAAAGCTGTACAAACATTACACTTTTTAAAAGTAGATGTGCAGCATATGTTAAAGAGAAATGGCCTATTTAAACAATATTTTATTAAACAATATTTTTTATTAAGGTAAATTTGTAATTTGTAAAAAAATTCCTAAATAAACGTTATTATTTTTCGCACATAAATTAATACAGAAAATTAACGACGTGTTGCAAAAATCTAAAACTGTACACCTTTTTGTAGGAATAAATGATCTTTTAAATGCACTTTGTTTCATTAAATTATGATTGCTAATTACTGAGATACAAGCTTCTAAAGTCAGAGGCCTTGCATTTTTACTCCGATAGTACCCATATATTTATTTAAAGTCAAGTTGTACTGGCAGCGACGCGACGACCACTTGTCCCGGCAGCTACTTGTCTCGCGGCCAGTTGTGGCCACTAGTCCCATCCCGCCTAAATATGGTTTTATTATCGTAAAAACAGCACGCTTGTGTTGACATTTTATGTGGCAGGATTTTTTCCCACGGGATTTTTTTTCCGAGGTTTTTTTTTCCACAGGATTTTTTTTCTGAGGATTTTTTTTCCATAGGATTTTTTTTCCACGGGATTTTTTTTCCGGGGCTTTTCTTTCCAGGATTTTTTTTCCGGGGATTTTTTTTCCTAGGACTTTTTTTCCGCCTACCATTAGAACATAGGTTGAAATTATGATTTCTTGCAGCAGTGGTTATTGATAAATCGAAGCTTCTTTAGTAAGTTCTGACACTTCTGCTTTCTTCACATTTTACACATTTCTTTTATTATCTATTGGTGTTTACTCTTTCATATTCAAAATTGCATTTTGTTTAATGGATTTAACAGATTAATTAAACACTTTGTAAATATACTTCAAATTTGTGATTCATATAATACAACCACTTGAAATACAACAAAAAGGAATACCTATACCTTCATTATAAATTACAAGCACACCATGTGTAATATGACGCAAATGGAGTTCGTTAAATTCTAACTTCGTATATAGTTTTATTCTAGTATAATATCCAAGATTCAAGTTATTTAAAAATTATGTCACTTTTGATACGCAAGTAATGCATTTTCTTAACAAAATTGCCCCATGTACATTTTCTCTGGATAACTTTTAATAAACAAAGATGCACTGACTGCTTGCAGTAGATAACTAGCTCGTGCAGTTATTATTAACATAAATTTCAATGGAATATGTCATATGTTATAGGAAGATATTATTAACTCGATTTAGCTGAATTTATAATGTCATTTGCTTTGCTGAGTTTAGTAAAACTACAGTTCATTAATAATAATAGAAAGCAAGCTGTGTCACACTAAACTGTCTAAGTTTCTATAGTCGTTGAAAGGATGCAACCGTGATTAGTCGTTTATATACATTGTTGTGCTTTCAACTGATGAAACTGCAGGAGCTGGGCACCTTTCATAGCTTGAAATTGAAAATGAACTTGTTTCAGTTGACAGTTTCCGACATATTGCAAGGATATTATAGAACGTTTATACATCACAGGTGGACTTGATAAGATGATTGATTTTGTGTACAACTAGTTTAGTCAAGGAAATGGGGAATTTTGTGGTAATATATTTTTTCTATGAAAAATGACGTGTGATTATAATTTTATCGTCTGCTCAGAGTATACCTCAAATTTAAAGAGTATTGGAATTGAAATACGCATTAACAAATAATTTTGTTATTTGTGTAATGTAGAACTTGGTTGTAACATCATCGGATATTGCGTCAACTCGCGTATAACGTCATAATAGTCGTGGTCCCTAGAACTTCCTATAGTTTACAATGTAAAAAACATTTCATTTAACGACCAAATATTCGCACTATACTCGGTTTTAACGTCATTTTAAGTCAAGGTTTGTGAACTTGACCATATTCTTAGTGCATAATAAGCTGTTTTCGTTGTTTAAGGATTTATAAAGGTTATCTTAAATCCTACGAGTAGTACGAGTAAGCATAAAAAGGAGAGAACAATGAACATTACTGTATCATATCCAGTGGCGGATTTCCAGTCTTGGCCGCCCTAGGCCATGTAGTACCAGCCGCCCCTTTCTCAGCTTCCATCTTTTTGGTACTACATATAAATTTACTTTCTTGCCAAATTATGGTCGGAGCGTATCTACATTATCGTACGATGACGTATTTTATTTAAAATTGCTCCCTAAGTCCCAACACTCCCAACCCCATATGATTTTTAAGGATACAAAATTTTATTTATACAAAATGAACACGTATAGTACTTACTACAGCACGTACGGAGAAAGATTGCCCCAAGGTCGGATGCGCACTCGTATAATTGTAAATTTTCCAAGCTTGGCAATCATGTGATACCAGTGGTGTCGCCGCTAAATTCCGTTTAATTAGTAACATCTGGCTTGAATATTAAAAAAAAAAGATTTTTGTCTTAAATGAGTATATGTACATAATTATGTGATTTAATTTTACATGTACACGTATTTTTTCTTACTTGTTACTAAAATATAAATTTAAAAACACTGCGAGTTTTATTTCCTCATAAAAATCGACGACACTGTTAAACGTGGAAAAAGCAGTTTACATGCCGATCGCTTCCGAATACACGAAGTTCACCTGCGCACCCGAAGCAATCTTTCTCCGTACGTGCTGTACTTACCTACTAAAAGAAAACAAAACATATTTCAACGAAAACGGAAAACTACATAATATCATTGAATAACTATTCAATGATAATATATACAAACAACATTCTGCTGTTGGCATAGCACTCTTCAATTATTACTTATCAATCAACTCAAAACAAAACTAAAAACGCACGAAAAATTCAGACTAGAAACGCATGAAATACACAATCAGAATCAACAATTAGTCCAAGGTGGCAGCGCGCGTAGGTATAAATTCATAAAACTGTTTTAAAAATCCAATTATTCAAGTGATAGCGATTCGAATTTCGAATACCTTGTAAAACTAAGAAAGTGACAATGCCAAATCGCCGGAAGCGGAACGTTTATCAAATTAAGACGCTAGTATAGTATTACATACTACCAAGCAGTACAAGTAAGTACACTTATCAGTAATCTGATTCCGACAGAAGATTATTTTTTGTTTACAGTGCAGGACTGCACGCCGAACTAGTGAGCGTTTTTTGCACACAATGTTTTATTTTCTTCGGGTCGTTTCTTGTTATCATTCTCATTCATCGGTGTATTTTTTGCCCACTATTGGCCGCCCCTAATATCTGGCCGCCCTAGGCCCGGGCATAGTGGGCCTTATGGGAAATCCGCCACTGATCATATCAACGCGCGCGACGTAAGTTGTACAAAAGGAGGTTAATGTTTATTAGATCAGGTTACGTTTCTTAGTGCCTGGTTGGTGTTTTAGTTTATTTGCGTGTAAAAGTTTAGCTGATACGTTTGAAAATTAACATTAAATTTAATAAAAACAAACTATTTCCAAAAATAAACTTTAATTGTTTTCAATTATTACATTTTACCCAAAAATCACTAAATCGCGAATAACGTCACTCTGCTATAACGACAAAAAATCGCTGGTCCCGACGATGACGCTATAACCGAGTTCTACTGTATTATTAGCTCTAATATATTTTTTAGAATTCGCGTCATTTGAGTGGTTTAATAGATCCTATTAAAGCACTCAAATGACGTCATTTCCGTGTTTTAATAGAACTGGTATAATTTAAGTTGACTAAAGTTGGTATTACCGAGTTAATTCATAGCAAATACTGTAGTATTATTAATACAATATACAGTTCGTTGACTGTAGATAACGTTTAATTTTCATTAACCTTAAATAAATTTGAATTGACAAATAATTTGAAATGTAGTAGTGCCAATCTCTAAAAAATTCCCTAGATTTTTATAATTTCAAATATTTCTTTAAAATCGTTTCCGAATTCTAAAAATAGTGTAAAGATCTCATTCATAAGGCTTTTATTTTGTCACTCATCCTTAAGAAACTCGTGGCTACGCCATTCATTTACTAAACTTTGAGTCGTGCGATAAAACTTGCCTTATGAAATTCGTTCTTTACTATACTATTTTGGTAATTTGCTTCCATTTTGATTCTTTAATAGACATATTAACGAACGCGACGTCATCATTTGCAATGTCCTAATAACCATTACTTCACGGAACATTTTACGAAAATTTTTAGGTTGGCAATGCCTTTGATGCAGAATTATCTGTTAAGCATGTCAGATTAAATTACAAAATGTTTCAAGAACAGAAAGCGTCCAATGGAAAAATTTGATTTGAGGAAATACACAGTTTATATATTTGTACTAATAGTCGTTTTTTTTAGTATTATTGCTCCTTTCAACAGAGAATAAAATAAAATATCAAACAATGAAATCATAGAAATGTCAATTTCGGGCTCTGAAGCTGTGGAGATGGTACATATAGAGGTACGTCTAAATCCTTTCGTTGTGCAAACATCTCTGCTACTTCAATTTTATTTGGCAGCGAAGCTTCGACTAGGTTTCGGCGACACAATCGCCCCAAGCGTTTTATTTTTAATAAAGTATTCCCAGAATTTGCTATATGTGTGGCACTAGATCGCGTAAAAAGTTCAGGATTTTGTCATTTAAAAAACGTAGCAATAGTTTTAAGCACTTTTTCCACCCTATTAAATTGCTATATACAATAACCATTACGGTATGTTAGAAAAAATCGGCAGTGAGTTATATTTTTAGGCCTTAAGTCAGCATATTTCTTAATTAGATCCCCCTATGAAGATTAACTAACATCACTGAAATATAAGCAACCTGGAACGCGCACGGTGCATTTAACCTGTAGGAAATAAACCGAGCGTGCGATAGCAATAACGAAGGGTCATTTTGTCCTTGTACTCATTCACAGTTAAGCTGTTGAAGCATTTTGATTGTTTTACGATTAATCAAATTAGTTTTTGTCCTACACTTTGAAAAACAATCGTGTTATACGATGGTTAAATATTGTTGTTTTACAATCAATAAACAATAAAAACAAAGTAAAATTGCCGCCTTTCATAGTGACGATGGAGTTAATTAAAAATTGACGGTAAGCAATTCAATTGATTACTTATTGTTAGTAAGCAACTATTAAGGTTTCTCTCGCAGTGTGACATAAAGCCTTGTATGCAATTCGTACATAGGAGGGTTCATTGACTCCCTACATATTTAGTTTCGCGTTTGTCGGAAAATTACTTATACGATACAATAACATAATCAGCAAGACAGAGACCGAATGACCCTACATTAATTCCCTTTCTGTCGGCTCGGCTGTAAGTTAAGCGTAAGCGTTCCAGGTTGCTTATATTTCAGTGACTAACATAAATATCATTGTTGAATTTAAAGCTGCAATAATTGGACCTTTCTTTCATCGTTAGGTATGTTTTATCATCAACAACAACTATAAATTTTAATATTGTCCTCTTCTAAAATTTTAGTTTTCCTTGGAATATATCTAATGTTGGGGTGCTCATTTTAGCAAAGCCTGCAGTTTGTTATACTTGGATATATGGACATCTTTATATGTATATATATGTTTAAGTGGGGCCGCAACATAGAGTAAATTGTCCATAAAGTAGATGCCCTACACTTACTACGTTGTAACTCAAAATATATTCTCGAGAGGATTTATTAGGAAGCAAATTTGTGATTGTATTTTGAGCAAGTTCACGCATTTCAAGAGGCGTACATAATACAAGATTATCTTCCACATTGTATATTTTATTTTACAAATTTAAACATAATAAACGTACTCAAAAAATTATAGTAAAAATATCTCATCCAACTGGGCAATGGGTGGTAAAGTTCAAAGCACGCTTGCACAGTTCCCTCTGTGAATAGCAAGGCTGATTCTCTGAAACAAATATAAACGAGACCTTGCCTCACCAGTTACTTGATGTAATCTTCTTCCCAAATCATTCAAGAATTCTACAGTTTCGGAGGTAAATGAACCAAGAGACTCTACGCTTATGGGAACGAAGTGATAGCCCTGGTGGATAATCTCTTCGTAATGACGAGCCTTCCGTTTTGACCCTACATTAGTATCAGCAGCAGCTTCCTTTGAACAAGCTAATACATGAGATGGGGCTAGAGTATCCGAGCAAGTGACATCCCAAACTAGATTGTGACCCTTAGACCAAGGGATTAAGGTAACCCCGTCGGGTCTCCTTTCCATCAGAACGTTTAAGACCAGGTGGTTCTAAACGGGAAGGAATCTTGGCAGATGCTAATGCTTTCTGAATTATTCGATTTAGTTCCTGATGTCTACAATATCGCCCAGCACTTCACGTGCAAGATAATCCATGGAATCTGGTTCGGTCTACATGTTCACCGTATGAACATTTATGAGGTTGACAAATGAGCTCCAAAGCAGCTTGGGGTGCAGTAACATCAAAAACGAGTTGAAATTTGTGGAAAACTCTGGATTTGCCACGATAGTATTGACCCTTGCCAAGTACCTATCATTAACAAGTGATTAAATATGGATGCACGAGACTACCTCAAAAATAATGACGTCATCTAAACACATCTCGTCCAATAAGTGTATAGTACCGCCATTGCCTGAAAAAGTGATCGGACTATACGAACTAAATGACCTGGCCTTGTAAGAACTAAACGTGACTTAGTTAATAGACGCTGTTTTAGTTAAACTGGGCTGGGAACTAATGCTTTAGATTCATATTGTTTACATTTTGCTACAAGTGATTATCATCTTCTAAGATCCATCAAGAACTGTTTGATTATAAAGCGATAGGGTGCAAAACTGCTCACGTAGCGAACCAAAAGAACCTTTTTTACAGAATTACAGCAACTACCAGAGAGAGGAGACAAGCACTTCTGAAGGTGGTGACTGACTTGAAATGTCAGTAGCGGATGAACCCGGAAACTAAATTAATAGTTCCCTTATTTCCCTACTTACAGTAAAACGTGATTAAATATCATGATTAGATAAATGGATTCTACAGTTTTTAAATTGGTCACGTTCTTTTAGTTTTTTTCGTCGATAGAGATTAAATGTCTCGTGCAGCAAATAGACGATAGTTAAGAATGCAACGTATACTCTAACAGAAGAATGTAAATTTAGAGTATTTAAATGGGGAAACGATAAAACTAAAGTGCTTAAATCAGAATTAATTAAATTTTAAATGCACGGTATAGGAGGTCGGACTGCAGACAATTGGAATAAGATTACTGTAAATCTCTAAAATATATACTTAACGGATTCAACGTGATCGTAAAATGTCTAACTTTCGTCATAATCCTATAAAAATTGTGATTTTATTTAGAAAGGATTCAATATAAATGCACGAATGCAATCGTAAAACATTTTGCAGACGTCGATCTATAAATTATGATCTTTTAATACCTACTAAGTTATTTACGAAATGACTTTTGTAATTTAATTAAATCGTTTTATACAATCAGAAATTCATTCTAGTTGAGAATTTAAATCTGGATCACGGCATCCTTTGTTAACAACTGAAACGCTTTTATTCGGATTTAATAATTCTGACGCAGTTTACAACTTTGCTTGATTTAGCAATTATTGTAAAATGTAGAAAAATAAATCAGAAAGGTTAAATCCAATTCGTATAATAAACTTATTCTTTAAGGTGGTTTTCAAATTTAAGTGAAAAATTGTTTTGCAGTTCCAACGATAAATTCAACTATTCCTGTTAAAGCAAAAGTTAAATTTACAAACTTAACTAATTACAGCGCAAACTCGTTTCATGTCAAATGAACTTTTTCTTCCAGTGGATGCCTACGGTGAATAATGCCACATATTAAGTATCAGGTTCCTCTTGTCAGCTGATCAAACGCAACTATAGAACATTAGAAAAGTTCTAACTCAAATTTGGTTTCTAGTGCAAAACTCAGTAGGTACCACAACAACTGATAAACATTACGATCAATTATTGTCCAATTGTTTCTCAATAATTTGGTTGAATGTTGCTCAGTTATTAATATAAATTAATTATTATACGTATGAGAAATGTTTGGAAAGTTTTCCACTATTTAATAAAATATCTTAATGTGTCTGATTGGTACATTTCAGCAATTGTGTCAATAAATATTTGGCAACAGTTTAGCAATCTATTGGTTTGAAATGTTTAGAAACTAGAAAATTCTTAGAGAATCGTATTAATATTTAAACAGTTGCGACACATTTGATAAAAAATCCGTGCAATTTAACAACTTCGTAATAATTTATGAGAGATTCGACATTCACGAAGGGGGTTAATATGTAAAATTAGCAAAAATTAATAAAATTATATGTTATTGGCGTCATGTTTCGGGATGGACACATCCCATTTTAAAGCCAGGTGATTTTAAAAAGATTATCAATACATTAGAAAGTTGTTTGAGGGATAAAAAATATGTGAAAATTCAACACTTAAATAGGGGACGAGGTAGGGGACCTTGTTATATTTTATCAAATTTACCTGCGATTGTTAAAAGTTTTTAAATTTAATTGTTTTAACATGTTAACCAAACTTATTTAATCTTTATCTTTAATTTTATTAATTTTATCTCAATAAATCAACTTTGTCAAGGGGGAGGTTGTGAGTTTTTTTGCTCATTTTTCGTAATAATTGTTAAAAACCTAATTGTTATACCAACATTGAGGTTTTATAATAATTGCGAAAAACATTAATATTCAATTCCTTTTTTTTTGTTTGAGAAATCCATTAACGCTCTTCCCTCAAAATTAGCTACATCGCTCTCATACACAAATCAAATGACGAAGCTATTAGAAGTAACTATCGTCAGAATTCTATACTGTTCACGATCTCTAAACATACAAAGAGAGATTGTTAGTAATTTACTCAGTAAGCTAAAAACTTTATTATAGAAGAACAACATGTTTTTTTCCTAACCGATCTATTTATACAAATCTCATAACTTTCCATCAACATACTGTACATTGATTTCAAAATAGCGTAATTAGATGGGGATTTTGCTAAGGCGTTCGTTAGAAAATATTTTAATTACCAAACTTTCCATTCTTGGTATTTTAGATCCTCTTCTTTCTTGGTTGAAATCATAGTTGCGTGTGCAAATGGTCAGGTACAAGTTCTACATCTCCAAATCTATATCAGGTATTTCCCAAGGAGGCCACATGGCGTCCCGTTTTATTCTCCACATTTATAAATGTTTTTAACCACTCGAATATTTTGTTATTTGCTGATGACAGCAAGATTAATAAATTGATAAAATGTATTTGGATTTTTACTGGATATGAGTTTTCTTTGCAAACCTGCCAAAGGTCGATAAACTGTCCATTTACATTCCTACGAAAGTCCTCCAAACTGAATTAATCGCAACTAAATTTCATAAAACTGACTGATCAGATCAATAGACCAATAGATATGCGATCTAGACTCATTCACTAAGTCAATTTAAGATTGATGTTAAAAATTTGATAATAACCAAATAATCACACAACCTCCCCCATAAATAACTTTTATTTTGATTAAAAATCGAAGTGGATAAAATTGATTAAAGTGATAAAGGATGGGACATATTTCGACAGCCTTTTGGTGTCATCATCAGGCTACAATGACGCCAAAAGGTTGTCGAAACATGTCGTATCCTTTAACACTTTAATCAATTTTATACACTTCGAATTTTAATCAAAATAAAAGTTATTCATGGGAGAGGTTATGTGATTATTTGGTTATAAACGGGGGTATACGAGATTCTCGCGTTTTGCGTGCTTTGGGGGGGGGGGTATCTGTGATTGTAGGTTGTAATAGCTTTTATTTCATCCTGTGTCACATTCTTTGATTTTCCGGACTCATTTCAGTCCGGAAAATGAAACTTTACAGTATTAACGAATATCAACAAATTACACAATTGCTGGAAACCGTTGCTAACAAAATGAAACCGTTGCTAAAAAAACTGTGATTCACAGACTTAATGATTGTTGTGACATTTAAAAAAATGTTTAGTTTTTTCAAACAAAATTGCTCACAGGATGAAATAAAACGTTATACGATATACGTCTGGTAAATATTTCCAAAGTACTCGTTTCGAAATTCTTGACTCGGCTCCTTCGTCGCCTCGTTCAGAAACATCTCACTCGTTACTGTAAAATCTTATTTCCCGGACATATAACGTAAATAACTATTTTTAAAATCGGCCAGAAAGTAGTATCTACTTTCCGGTTTATTTTTAGGTCAGAAAATCTCATTTTGTCGGACCGAGCCAGAAAGTTATTGTGATAGTCCGGTAAAACCTTTTACCGGACTCATTTTTACTTTCCGGCCTAGAATGGTCAATTGTTTTGCCCGTTTTAAAAAAATATTGTACGTAATACGTCCCAAAAGTGCTTTTACTGGACTCGCAGGCTTGCAGGACTCGCCTGCGGCTCGCCCTGTAATTTGCCTACTTGTCCAGTAAAAGATCACTTTCGGGACTTGTTTCGTAAACTACTATTTGTTTTAAAATATCACATCTTGTTGAGCTGGCTTAGTTGCTTGAAAAAAGAAAAAAAATTTACATTTTTGTACCTTTTCAGATTTTTAACCCTGTAGGTATCTGTAATTTAGCAAGTTATTCAAGTAACTAAAATAAAGGATTACATTTACTTACATTTGACGTAAAAATCACAAAAATGGGTTGATATTTGGTAAAGATATACGAATACGTTCCTACCTATAGTAAATTTTTACCAATTATTTAAACAAATGTAAAATGCAAACTTTTTGGAATAGATTTGAGACCAAAAATACATAGTGGTCCATTCACAATGTTAATTACGTCTTTGCACATAGTCTTTGCCCAAAAATTAACGAAAATATAACAAAGTCCATGTGAACTTCATAAGGATAGTTTAGAATGAATTTTGAATGTAAAAGAACTCAATTCTCAACTCTTTGCCCAAAAATTAACGAAAATATAACAAATTACGTGTGAACTTCATAAGGATAGTTTAGAATGAATTTTGAATGTAAAAGAACTCAATTTGGACACTGACAGCTTTTTGGGAGTACGAATGGCCTTAGGGAGAACGTTTTAACATTCATCTTTAACTATAGTAAAACTAAAAATACCATAGAACATAAAATGTACAAATAGAAGGTGGTCTAACGTTGCATAACATATGTGTTATAGAAAGACCTTTTCCACCTTAAACAGTTTCAAATTTTTGTTTATTTCACTAACTAAGGGCATCATTTACATGTATATGTACAACAGTAAATATGGATTTTACTTCCTCTTAATTACAATATAAGTTGTATATTTAGAAGTATAGTCAAAGTATAGTGTATAGTGTAACGTAACAATACACTTGCCACCTACTTTCATCAATAGATATTAAGTTAAATATGTAAACAAAAACATTTTTCTCGGTGAAAACATACGACTATGTATGTTACCTACAACATCGTCCATCGTTCAAAATCTCTAAATTCGAAATAAGCACACAAACATGTACATTTCGAAAGTTACCGAAAGAAGGTATCGGGACACATAAATTAGTCTACGATGAATGCTGTTACTACTTTTTACATCATTTTAACCATGAAAATGTTAACGCGAGGTATAATAGAATCATTTTTCATCATTTGAATAAGTTTTCAACTTGAAATAATTACATTTCCATGTTAGCGAGAAAAAGTTTCCGATACCTGTCATTTTGAAAATTTTCGCGAAAATACTTCCTGGCATTGTTTTAATGTTCGAAATGGGTTAAGGACCTCGGACAGACAAACTTTGCATGTTTACACAAAATTTTCACCCAAAAATAAGCACAAATAGCGAATTCTATTTTACACGTAATCTCCATAAGGAAACTTTGAACGTATTTTCTAAGTAAAGAAAATATATTTAGACACAAATACCGCTTGAATAAGATGACGGACTTTTATACTAAAATGTTTAAAACTTACTTTGAAAAAAATTAGTGCAGATATTTACGTGGTTTGCGGGAGTATCTATAATATTGTAGCATTAATTTGTAGGTTATAAATTTATAATAGCTTTGGTTTTAAAATATCACATCCGCATTCGTCAGGATTCGGCGACTGTCGGAAAAGTGCACAGCAACACACACATATACACATCTTTCGGTTATTATATAGTGATTATCATTATTCACCCCATTTGGAGAAACAATCACTTTACACCAAGAATATGGATACAATCAAGTTAAAAATTTGTTAAATTCCATTGATAGTAGATTTTATGTTGAACGCGTTTAGTAGGGGTTTTCACTTCCATCTTGTTCTTATTTTAATATAACAAATAATTATTCTAAATAAATTGCCAATAATACTTGATTAATTTATATTTACATGCCGTTTTTGAGTTTCTTGGGTTCAATCCCGTAATAAATAATAATAGTGATTATTATATGGGACATCTATTAAGTGCAACTTCATTGACTTTGCTCTGTTGATCGTATTCCGGATTCCTATTTCTACTTGAGATATTTAGAAAATTTGCTAGACACCGCGTTATTTTGTTTTAGTTTAGGAAAAGAAAATAATCATTCTTGGTGTACAAAGAAACAATAACAATAACTTTCGCATAAAGGATGTATACCATAAGGCAGAAAGAGAATGAAATAGAGAAATGGTTGGAAAATCGCTAGTGCTTTATTTCATTATCACCTTACGCCTCTTTTGAAGGCTAGTATCCCTGAAAATTTTATTAATTAGAGACAATAAGGTACAACCAACTATACAACATGTAGAAAGAAGATCAATAAAGATATAACAGGGTAAACATCATCATGAGTACAACAATGTTGACCACATCAATGCGAATTTGTGTTTTATATAAGGACGTTTTGTTCATTTTTTATCTTATCTGTTTCTTTGAACTTCACGGACTAATATGTCTCAAAGTTTTTTACGAGAACAAAAACCTCTTTTGTGTCCCATTCCCAGTACCTAAACGTCATTCCATATAGGAGACAAGATTTGCAATACCTTTTATATCGTTCATATTTCGTAGAAAATAATCTTTCACAAAATTTTGAATGGCAAAAGTCTTGTCTAGCGAATAATCGTGATAGTTTTAAGTAACCCCTTAAATGATAAATATAAATTTTTGTATTTCCCTTAAAATAAAGCTGACGCTTTATAATTATTATTTATTACCTACATTTCACGACATTTGCATAAATTTTTTACCTACCTATATTTGACGTATATCGTGTTTAATATAAAGAAAATACATTTTAAAGGAATGAATGAGATAAAAAAAGGATTTTCTCTAATTTTAATAAAAATTTCAACTTTTGATCACGTTATTGCCTTCATATAAAGAAAACCATTTCCATTTTTAAGGTAACGCTTTGATGATGAAGATATTCAGAGAACATAATGGAAGCGTTTTTCGTAAAACTTCGTAAACATTTCATTAACTACGGCAATTATACAAACTTTCTTGACACCTTCTCACTTACAGTCTTTCTTATTATGAAAAATAATGGCGTGGTGTTATTTTACAAAAACAATAGGACATTTGAGAACTTTGCTTTTAATTAAGCTGAAATATCCTTATCTCCTACGTGATTAATTATATTAGTGTATTTTTTTGGGGAATTAATAACGAAAGTTTAGTATATTTTTGGGTTATAACATACAGGATGTCTGCAAAAAACAACAAGTTTTCCGAAGTATAAAAGTTATACGGAGTTTTTCAGTTTCTTAGACATCTTTCATACTCAATTTTCTTATTTAACGACTAAATTTTATTTAAAATAATTCCGAATATGTATTATAATATCTGAGTAATGAACATGTGTTTCTTTTAAATTTTCTGTCTTTTTAATGATCGTCATGCCAGTAATATAGGAATATTGAAAAAGTGTGGTTCAGTTTCCTGAAGATTGATCATAGAACATTCTTGTTCGATTAACAAATTGTTAAGATTTTTTTTTAATTTTTTACATCCATTGTTATACTTACATTAGTGACACACAGGGTGCTCCAGACCGGGTGGGATTACATGGGTAACTTTTTTATTGTTGAAGATGAAAAAAATGAATAATGATTTGTAGCTTTATATGCTGATTTAAAGTCTGATTGGAAAGTGTAAAATTGCGAATCCGTGAGAAGGTAGGTATTTAAAAATAAACTATTTGACACATTTTCTTACATGTCAAATATCTTCGTAAGTATAAAAGATGAAAAAAAGTTTCATATGAAAGTCATCGTTTTTGGTAAGATCAGTTAACATTTGATGGCTTCAAGATGAATGTTTTTCAGATATAAGATAATATTATATGATAGAATAAAATAAGCACAAGGGGTGATTTTCCTGCTAAGGGGCTGCAACTCGAAAGTCAATTTATACATAGTTCGAAAGCTCCTAAATGGAAAGCTTGTTTGCCGTCATAAAATGATTCGTTTCTCGATTCTTTAACCGTTGAGTGAAAAATTTCACTCAACGCTTTAACATAGTTACCTCTTGCGTGTTTGGTACAAGGGCTGGCTTTCCTGCTAAGGGGTTGCAACTCGAAAGTCAATTTATAAATAAACGTTCCTAAAACTGTAGATAATATACCGTCATAAAATGATTCGTCTCTTGATTTTTTAACATAGTTCCCTCTCGCGTGTTTGGCGCAAGGGCTGGTTTTCCTGCTAAGGGGTTGCAATTGGAATTGAAGTGTTACATATTTTTGTAGCGTATTAATGCTGGAACTACATGCATTACAGATATGATAGATTTAATGGTTTTTCCTATGAGTTACCTCTTCAGTAAAACTAGTGTTCGGGTAGTTTTATGGTAAGGAGTGGAGGTCGAAAATCAAAACTATACTGGTTTAGGAGCTCCTAAAGAGCTCCTAATTATGCTCCCATGTACGATCTTCCGTTGGTATTTTTAAGAGGTGGGGAGGCTGAGTGAAGGTTCACTCAGCCCCCAGGTATTTTTTATTCAATCATATATTATCTTACATCGTTGAAAAGAAAATATCAAATTATATTCAGCAATCTATAACAGTAAGTCCAAACATGCATTCAAAAATCGTACCAAGGTAACACTCAGCTGTTCCAACACAACGGATAGAAGTACACTATGCTGCAAATATAATGATATTTGCATTTCAAAATATCAAACCATCTTAGAAAGTATCAACCGAATAAAATAGTAGAATGCAATGGTCAACGATGATTTACAAGAAATGCAAATGTTTGGTGGTAAGGAAAAGATATCTCCACATCAGCTGCCACAGTCGCCGAAGGTTGCATTTCGCCTGTCTTGCCCATAGGTTAATCCTTAATAAGAGGCCCAGTTACCTTTACAATAAGATTCGCTATAGAACGGACGTGCATAATATAAATATAAGACAAAAAGGGTTCCTTAGCATGCCCTCTCATAAAACCAGCCTCTATGAAAGATCGCTTTCTTACAATATTGTTAAGGTATTGAATGCTTTATCTGCCCACCTAAGTCACTCTAGTAATCGCACTTGCAAATGTCAAATGTATAAACATCTATTGAATACACAAACAGCCTGAGTATTTTTTCCTTACTGCGTGCCAGGACCTACATTGATTGTGCTAACTCCTTTAATGATCTTCCTTTGCTATCATAGTTCACCTACGTATGTGTATAATTTTAAGTTTCCATTTCCCAATCGCTCCATGTCGCATTCGCTAATCATCTAGTTTACATTTAAATTTAGGTTAAGTTGAAAACAATTTGGAACTGAACTTCGCCTTTTGCGAATACATATGTTGAAATATATTGTTTTTTTTTCTCGTTGTTTTCCCATTACCTTTGTTTATCACATATATTCAGCAATAAAGTCCTATTATTATTATTATTATTATTATTAATATTATTATTATTATCTCTCCTCATACAAGAAATTGATTAATTATCTAAAACAAAGGTTTCATGAAGTTACATATTGTGAAGATCATAACTAAAAACAACCTACCATCTACTCTTCGTTTAAAATAAGTATTTCTGAAGAAAATATTTGCACACCACTCCTAAAAATAATACCTACAGCTTTTCTTATCTAACAAATGATAAATTGCTCGACACGTTTTTAAAGAATGCCAACAGCGAGAGAAGTGCATATGACGATCATTATCTACTCCAAAAAGAATTGTTTTATCTTCCTCAAAATTAAATTTCTTTAGAGACGGTAAAACTAAAATTGTGGTATTATAAAGAAGTGCTGGCTGAACCACAGAGAGGTATTCCATAAACCCAAATAGGTTTTAGTATTGCTTTATACAGCAGTGGTTTATTATGATGAGAGAGCTGCGAGGTTCTTCGCAACAGTTAATACATTTGTATGAATCTCATTCCAAGTTGTTTCCTCTTATTAAATATATGTGTACGCCACATTTATTTTCTGTCAAGGGTGATTCCAAGATATTTGACTTGAGTTGCCGAGGGAATTTGACAACCATTCAAGGTAACTGGGGGGGGGGGGGGCTCTGTTCTTTTCCATAGTAAATGTGATATGGGAAAATTTACTCTGGTTAACTTTTATTTAAGTACCATTTAAGATGATGCTGTAAGTTTGCAGTTGCATCAATATTGTGGTGGTGCATCACCAATATTGTTGTGTCATCCGCGAATGTTGCTCTTGTGAGTGTAGTCGTTGGTAGGTACAATCGTAGTATTGTGTATAGCGTGCGTAAATTGCGACCGATAAGACATAGCAGCCAATGCATAGTATCACAATTCGTGCATGAAAAAAATGTACCAATAAGCACCAAGGACTTGAAATATTAAAAAAAGAGCTGAATAAAGTGCTCCGTTATTTGTGTGAATTGCAACGGTACCTGCGATAATTCGGATGTTGATCTACAAGACAGTGATGAAAAGGAAGAGACGGAGACAGTTCTTCAGTGAACCTTCGACGAAATTGAGGAAGAAGGTGATGAACTCGATGAAGAGAACCGTATCGCTGATAACTCGGAAGAACTTCCTATCCTTAAGGTTTTGCTCCTTTCTGAAGACTAAGAACTCGAAAAACCTAGTCCATCAGGGATAGCGAAGAGAGGGAGAACGCGCTAAATTTAGTCAACAGTGCATCACATGTGGATTAGACTTTGCGACGCTCGTACGCCGAAACTATTCATTTCACAAAAAAAAGTTTGAGACAAAAATTATAGGAAATATTCTCTAGTTTAATTTATTACGTAACTATTTCCACCGTAAAGCGAGTCGGAAAGAAAATATCGTTGAAAAAGTCTCTTGTAGCGCCATTTCCCCAATATGGCGGCTGTTTCCGGGAAAGAAATTGTCAACAAAGTAAAAATTCGGAAAGAGCACGTCAAAATATATAAATATACCAATTTTCAAAACTCCTCTAAAACTTCACAGACAACCACCTTTTTAAGCGCCAACTGACTAGACCAATATAATCAATGGGATATCCTCCATGACATGTAGGAGTTATGCAATGTACTATAACTAATTGTATAACAATAGTAGTTTACGTTACAAGTCCGGGAAATAATATTTTACAGTAACGAGTGAGATGTTTCTGGACGAAGGAGCCGAGTCAAGAATTTCGAAACGAGTACTGTAGAAATATTTCCCGGACGAATATCGTATAACGTTTTATTTCATCCTGTGAGCAAATTTCCTCACTTTATGTTACTATGGAAACCTTTGTAAAATTTCTAGTACGGTAAAGTTTAATTTTCCGGACTGAAATGAGTCCGGAAAGTGAAGCAATACGACACAGGATGAAATAATAGTAGTTTACGTAACAAGTCCCGAAAGTGATCTTTTACTGGACAAGTAGGCAAATTACAGGGCGAGCCGCAGGCGAGTCCTGCAAGCCTGCGAGTCCAGTAAAAGCACTTTTGGGACGTATTACGTACAATATTTTTTTTCGCATTTCATTGCAAAATGTCAACTTTTTGAATGTAATTGTAGTTTTGAAAAGTCAATCTTTTTGTAACAAGTGATAAATTGCTTTTACTTTTTGTAACAAGTGATAAAATGCTTTTACTTTTTGTAACTGGTTGTAAAATGACATTTATTGTGGAGAAATAAGACACAGAACAGCATAAAACCTCTATTTATTATAAATAGAGGGCGGATTATATGCAAAATGCATATTGTTGAATATTGATGCTGTAAAAGTACCCTTCCGTATCTAGGTGAATCACATTAATGCGAGTTATATGACACCAATTTAATTTTGCATATTTTGCATATATTTGCAGCAATGTTCATATTTTTGTAAAATGTGTATATTATTGCATAATTTGTGCATTTCTAAATAAATCAGACATTTTACTTAAAAAAATTTCTCTCATCTCCTCAAACGAGCACAGTAAATGAAACTTTAAATAAAAGATTAAAATCTAAAAAAGAAAACCTTTAAAAATTCCTGTAGAAGGTAAGAGAAGCGTCACTGCTATAATTCCGCCGTAGCATTCGATCATATCGAGATTTAGATGGAGCTGCCTTGCATTTCTTACAGAGATTTCTCAGTCGCGTCCCTACATCCACTTGATCGAACGGGGATATATTTTATCTGATACGCGACAAGGATTTAATTTAAACAATTTGGAAAAACACCTTATTGTAAATTATTATAGGCAGAAAAGCGATGATCAGAATAATATGTTTAATTCTCCAACTGATCGTAAGATTATTTGTAGTTAATATTACACATAATACATTATTATTTTAATTACTTAATTTTTTTAATTTCATTAAGACCCTTTTTCACATAATAACAGTTTTCGTTTAATACAGGTTGTTTATTATTTCTTGGTACGCATATTTTGCATATAATGTTGCATATTTTAACAAACTGACTGCATATCTTTAACATATTTGGTGCATATATATGCGCATATATTTGACTTTTTATGTGCATATTAATCCGCCCTCTAATTATAAATATGTATCTACTTAGCTGCATTTGGATCGTTTTCAATATCTGAATCTTCGGAAGAACTCATTTCAAGAAATAGCAAATTTGATTCGAAAACCTTCAAAATTGTCAAAGAATTCGTTGTTATCGAAATAAATTGACATAGCAACGGATTTTCTGAGTGTCTAGATTGCTATTGAAGTAAATTACCATAGCAACGGATCTTCTAAATGTCTAGATACGACACATCAGCAATTTATACGGGAAAAATGTTGTTCATTTATTCATTTTGCAACAAAATGCGAAAAAATCTTGTATAAAACACGAGGTAAAAGCGCCTTTTTATCACACGACGTGTTGTTCATCTCGGCTTCGCCTCGATGAACAATTTTCACGTCTAGTGATAAAAAGTATCGCTTTTACCTCTAGTTGTATAAATAGCTATTTTAAAACGGGCAGAACAATTGACCGTTCTAGGCCGGAAAGTAAAAATGAGTCCGGTAAAACCTTTTACCGGACTATCACAATAACTTTCTGGCTCGGTCCGACAAAATGAGATTTTCTGACCTAAAAATAAACTGAAAAGTACTACTTTCTGGACGATTTAAAAAAAAATGAGTTAAACAAAAAAAAATTATAAAGAAGTAATGTTTATACGAGTAGGTATGTGTTGTAATGTGTTTGAAACTAAAAAAAATGTGAATTGCGAAATATTCTGTGTAGTGGAAGGGGTTTTTCAAGCAGTTAGCGTTATGGTCACATTCGATGTAGTGTCTCTTGTAACTTTGGCATTGTCGACGATCTGAGTCATCTAAAAATCGTGTCGGCGTTGCTGGCATTTGGCCTAGTGTCGTAAACCCGTAGATGTTATACGTTTGAGGAGTTGAGTTTAAATACATACATGTATTTGGGAACAAAAATTGTTCTCTCTTAGTTAGAGTAAGCTAAGCCCTTGTTTCTCAAAAAGGGGTGGAGATTATGATTGAGATATATAATCTATTGATATAGGGAAACACTACTGGAGTATACCGATACTACTTCATTTCATAATTTTAAAGAGACGTGCTCTTTCTACGGGCATTCGATATGTACGTTATGAGAAAAATATGCACTAAGAGAGCATAACAACAACCTGTATAATGCTTAAACAAATTGTATATGCGTTAGTGAATTTAACATCGAATGCGACATTTACTGAATTTAAAATCGCCATTTCTTGCTTACAAGTTTGCTTGTCACTAATATTGATTTGAATTTTAAGCTTTAGGTTAGGTCTCACCTTTGTAAAAACTCTATGAAAGTATAGTGCAAATAATAGGAACGACTTTTGGTAAAAAAATTCGTTAGATTTGAAATAGGACAGCTTTTCACAAATGTTTAATAAATGTTTTCTTTCCTTGCGATTTGTTAAAAACTAAAATAGAATTTAGCTGGAGTTTAGCACGCGCTGCACGTATATTTACCTCGTAACCTC
The DNA here is from genome assembly GCA_036250285.1 of Pyrocoelia pectoralis. Classification (NCBI taxonomy): domain Eukaryota; kingdom Metazoa; phylum Arthropoda; class Insecta; order Coleoptera; family Lampyridae; genus Pyrocoelia; species Pyrocoelia pectoralis. Next base: position 68,175,145 of record CM070074.1, read on the forward strand.
GTTTCTCAATCTCCCTTAGTTCGTTCTTAGGTATGCATAACTTTCATTTGAATTTTTCATGTTAGAAAATTCTACTTTTTGTACAATATACATACAATTATTACCTAATCGGATTTTTCGCGGATAATAAATTAGCATACGAATATGTAGAGACTAAAAATTCGTCGACAACTAATTGAGTCTCTCCGAATGAAAATTAATTTGTATTTACTTTGTAATATTATTTAAATTTAAGCGATACGGCATGGCGTCAATAGTGAAAGCAAGTTTTCTAAAAGCTTTAGAATTTAGGAAATAAAGTATTTTCTTACACGCGCCGCTTTCGAGCGTAAATATTGAAAATTCGCCGATCGCATCCCCAAAACCAATATAGGATTTAATACTTACTTTGGTAGAATGTCACATCCTTGATTCATAATAGAACCCATAGTAAGCCAGAAACAATTCTTCAATCCCCAAACGTTTTCTAGCTGTTCCGGTTCTTGATTGCACGGGTGTGGATTTTCCCAGTCGCCTGGGGCTAATCTAAAAACAAAATAAATAAAAATAAAGAGCAGAAGTGCTTGAAGAATACAAAATACAGTCACGAATCGACGTACAGAATCAACCACTTTTCGAATTAGTTTTGTAACTCTTTTTGTATACCAGATGCATCTTAAACTAAATTGACTTTTCTTTAAAATTCTTATAACGAGTTTCCGAGATTTACCTACACGAATCTTATTTTACCTACGTTAAAGAATGAATACGTAATAAAATTGCCAGTTGAATTTTGAAATATTATCCTTCATTACCTTGCGACAAGGAAAATTATTATCGATATTCCCAAGTATGCAGTTGCCATATATAACCAAACATCCAAAGATAGGGGATTCATAAATGATAATAGTGCTGGGGGTTCTCTTCGGGCTTTCGAATGAAGTATGCTTATACCTAAAATAAATTGGATATCATTATAGGTATTACTTATATTCGTCTTTTCATATCAATAAACTGTTATATGAGAACATAAAAACGTTATCTGGTATTCCTTTTTAGAATTTTATGCACGATTGCTCATAAAATTAATTGAGTGTTGAAAACGCCAAATAATCATAAACGTGAGATTGCTGGTACGGAGATGTAAATTTTATTATCTTTATTATTCGCGATTCTCTTCGACGCCGCCGTCGAAAATAGTATTTCATTTGAATAAAGAATGCAGCCTGATACATACGTTACAAAGTAAAAAACTCAAATAATTTGTTTTTGGTATCGTAAATCGTTTCATAAGTAAGCATGATTCTTACAAAAGAGACGATTTATAAGTTGTGTCTTTAAAGATTGTTTCTGATCAGAATGGTTGCATATCAAAGTCTGTTCGCTCGTGGTCAACTGGTCATATTCATGTTCGAAATGCACAAACTGTACAATGCTTTTCCTAATCATATTACGAACGGAATAATATTGAACCCTGAACCTTCTTTTAAGTAAAAAATATGAAAATGATTGATATCAAAAAGTAATATTAATGGTACCTACCATAACATCACAAAAGTTACAATACTTTGAGGATAAATGGAAATATTTTTAAGAATTCTAATAACAGAGTCAACATGTGATCAGTAATCATATTTGATTATATCTTGCACTTTAAATCAAATTTGAGTGGTCGGCATAAAGGAAATTGTTTAGCATTATTAATAAAATTATAACTTTGTACCTAGCGTTTTCCAAGATTTGGTACCAATTGCTTCATTTTTATCAGTTTAAAGAAGCGAAGATGAATGATTTTTGAATGCAAAAGTGAATTTCCATTGAAAAGTTGCAATAGCCTGAAGAATATCCATGAATAGTATGTATGGAGAAAATAACCTGTAACTCGTTTAAACGGGGCAAGAAATAAATGAATGACCGGAATAGATTGCTATTGCTAATGATGAAAGAGAAGCGTAAGAAAAGTGATATATGCGAAAGAGAAACATGCAATGTTACGGATAGTACTGTGCTTCTACATTCGGTAGTACTACACCCATTCTACTATCGGAGTAAAAATGCAAGGTCTCTGACTTTAGAAGCTTGCATCTCAGTAATTAGCAATCATAATTTAATGAAATAAAGTGCACTTAAAAGACCATTTATTTCTACAAAAAGGTGTACAGTTTTAGATTTTTACAATACATCGTTAATTTTCTGTATCAGTGTATGTGCGAAAAAGCGCTAATTATGACTCAAATCGCACAAGCGCTCGACTTTAAAAATTAATTACGGCTATATTATTGAAACTGAGTGATAGATACTTATATATTTCAAAAATGTATACTTTTTTGTCGATGTGAGATGCTTTTCAGGCCAATTGGTTTATTAGTCTTAAAGCTATAATGAAAAAACGACATCTTGTGTAACTCAGTACCTGAATGACAGTAACATAACAAGGTTAAAGCAATTATATTGTGGTCTAACACGATTCACAAAAATAATGTCATTATACATCGTTTTGTTTAAAAGAAATTTTGAAAAAAGGATGGATGCTTCGTCTGGAGCGGGGAGCGCAGCGCGCGGGGCAGCTGTTGTCGTACACTATTGCTATAAAGCGCATGGTTTTGTACAATGCAAAAGAATAATCACATTATTGTGAGTTGCCGCTTGCTGCTTACGATGTGGTAGATTACCTCTCGCGGGAATGTGTGCGTCTTTCTTTCGCGATAAACATAACATTTACTTTGAATTACAAGAAAACCAAATTTTATTATCAATAAGGGAATAATGCAGTTTGATTTAATTAATACAAATTTAGCATTTAAAACAAGAATTTTTTCTTTAACTTTCGTATATTGCAAAATAGCACATTTTCCGTTAGGGCTTATAAAACCAGTTAATTATATGAATAATCAATATTTATTTGCTGTCAACTTTTGATAAGTATGTGTGCTACAACGTTTGTAAATTTGGTAACAATTTATGAAACAATAACAATTTTATGATAAGTTAAAACTGACCGTCAGCCAGGAAAATACTAAATAGAGCGTTTTTATTGCTGTTAATTAAAATAAAAGTTAAACAACTGATTCTAGCATTTTGATTTTTACACATGTTAAACATATATAAATGACTAATGTACTGAATGATGTAATGAAGAAATTTCACCCCTCAGTTTTTTCGTTATGACCACTTAAAGTCAGAGGTCTTGCATTTTTACTCCGATAGTAATGTGTAGCATTGCGAATTTAAATGTGCCAAGTACCGGAGATATCAAAGATGTGCGCGTGTGTGTATGTGTAGATGGTTCCTTGACAAGTAATATAATGCCAACTGGTTTGTCACAACTTTCTATTATCGGTAAATAATGTGCTTTTACACTGAATCAAGTAAATTACCAGGAGCGAGATTCTTTTCTTTCTTTTTTTATTATCAGGCATTTATAATAAAGGCCTTCGGTAAAATGTATTTTGCACTCCTGTTGACTTGTATTTAATGGGTAATGAATCGGAATAAGTAGGTTCAGATGTGCAATCGGGAATGGTAGGGTACAGAGCAGAAACGAGTAATACAAAGGATCGAGAGAATTCACTCCTAGTTAGAAAATCTAGCTGGGTCTACATCCGTCTACATAATTTACTTTCAACGCTGGAATAACCGTCGACATTCCACAAATAAGGGGTAAGTGATTAACTCATTGGTGCTACGCAGCTTCCATATTAATTACATAAACAAGAGTAGCTAGAAATTACAACTCGTCATCTGGGGGTTAAGAATGCTATAACTTCATAACCTGTACAACGGGATATCAGGTAGGAAATGGATACGTCAGAAATGAGAAAGCGGCTAGACGTTTATCATGTGGATGACAGACATTATTGAAGCGAAGTAAAGTTTTTTGGAAAAAAAACTGGTATAGTATAACAGAACTTCAATTTCGATACAGGTTCTCACTTTTACATCGAAGTGGACTAGAAGTTATTAGGATGTATGGGAGGGGATCTTCTGGATCTTCTGGACATTGTTCCTGGACTCTACATCCTTCCAAACCCAAAAAACGATAGAGAACGAAGGCGTTTTATCATATGACTTGGTAAGCATTATTGAGTAATATTTTGCACCTCTTTCTGAAAGTACAGTTTAATGTTCTTAAATTTCATAGCTAGGTAGGTAACTTAATAATAATAATAATAATAATAATAATGTTTAATTGTCCAAACAGTATACTCCAAAATAGGACAAACTTAAGGCTAAACAAAAAATAACTACATTGTCGAGTAAAGCAATTTAATCTTAATAATAGATACAAAATAAAATAAAACAAAACAAAATAAAACATTTACTCTATGGCGCTGACTATTTTTTGTAGTGAGTCATTGTAATGAGTTCCCCCTTTATACACGTACTAAATTGGTTTTTCCAGAATCATCGTATTAAGATATGCCCTAGATATGTAATTTTAGCACAACTGTATTGAGTGATTGTCCTCCTTTTTGCAATTTTTCAGTCTAAGACACGGTGTAAATTACAGAAGATAGTGCATCACAAGGTAGTAAAATCCTTTATTTCTCTTTAAGCTGCGATACTCGCCTTTTAAAAAAACAGGTACTACGAGTGCCGATAGGGCCGGCGCTAAGGACTTCGGCGCCTGCCTGCCATTTCTACTCAAGCGCCCCCCCCCCCTCCTATGCGCACACAAAATCATCGAAAAATTATCACCAGTTTCAGCAAATTTTCACTGATCCAAATCTGGTACCAAAATAATCACCTACAATTCACATTCTCTTTTAGTAAAATAAAAACTTATTTTTTATTCCACTTTTGGATTCCACGTGAAAACCGTTGTAGTTATAGCAACCGAATTTTCACCAGTGCATAGAGAAAGAATAGCGATATGCTGCCATTTTGAAAATATTTTACATCGATTCGGCTTTCAGAGTAAAAGTTCAAATTTTCAAAAACCTACCTAAAAACTTTCCTAGAAATGTCTAACTAAAGCTTCCAAAAAACACCATGTATACAGAAAGCTGAAGTTATTGTGAAATGTTTTTAATTGTTTTTAAAACGTTCTGTTAACGAATATTTCAACGTCCACAAGAGTATAAAACACGTTCACCCTGAACTTATCTTTTGGAGATTGTGCCGTTTCACAAATTGATTAGGTAATGGCAACGGCCATAGGCGCCCATAAGAAGCCCCCCCCCCCCCCCCCCCCCCCCGGACTCGGACTCTAAGCCGTAATAATTTCTTAAATAACAAAACTTTTAATTTAAATAAAATTAATTATTCGATCTTCCCCAGATTCCCCCTCCCTGGAAATTACTGTATGGGCGCCCATGGCAACGGCTAGCTTCATTGCCTCGAGAAACTCACCCGCAAAGATATTTGTGGTTGTGGCGACCTGTACGATCAGTTTTTTTCCATCGCACATTTAGCCATACCGAAATTCGACTACTAATGTTGTTAATAGCGGCTGAATTTTTATTTTTGAAATGTTTCTTTTAAATGAAATTATGAACAGAGCCCTCCGCCCTCAGGCCCCCGGCCCTGAGTGCCGATAGGACTTATAAACTCGGTTAATGTTAGAGAGACATATGATGCAGGCTGATAAAACTATGTGCACTCGTTTTAAAGGAAGCTTTACTGCATCGTCCTACAGTTGTAACGATTGGTTACAGCCGCTTGTCTTGAAATACAAGCACACATTGTCAGCAAGTAATTCCACTAAAATTGAGACAGTTTTAAATAAATATGTTAATCGAAATTAAGTTATCAACGAACTTCGTTCGTTACTGAAGTCAATATTCCGTCCGTGCGTCCGTGCGTTGCAAGAGATGCGTATTGTCTACAACCGAGTTAAGATATGGATCTTATGTGAAATTTTATGCTGATTGAAGATCCGGTCCCAATTTTTCGATATCTCAAATACTTTTCGAAATATTCGACTTTAAAGTCGAAATTTCGAAATTATCAAATTTTGTCTTTTTGATAAGGCCAGATTTTTTTTATACTTTCGTTATTGCGGTATTCAAAGTTCGTTTTGTAATCCACGGATTTCAACTAGTTTTTATATGTAATCCTTTATAATGGTCTGGGTTCTAATGTTTTTGTGAATTTAGTATACGAAGAAGATTCAATAAAATACCTACTTCGAATTTTGTGGACAAACTGCTTTTAAGTAGTTACCGAAACTAGGAAAGGAAAAAGTTTTTTCAGAAAAAACTAAACGCAACAAAACTATTGATTTTTAAAATAGTACACTTTTGCATGCGTCAACCGGTCAGTACATTTGATTAGACTTTTCGTTAACAACAGTCAGGATGTAATGCGCAATTCCGCATCCCTATTAGGAATGTAACCGAACAGCTAAGTATGTTAAGAAAACACACTGCATTCTAAAATCCATACCCTTACTGGAACGTATTGCTTTTTCTTACGCGCTATTTAAATTAAATATTAGTTCGCTCACTATAAATGAACTGTATTTAATAATATTTTGGAACATGATTTAGTAAAGCTCTAAAGGCAAACAATGAATTTTAAATTAATAAACACTTTGATCACAAAGTGTTTCTGTTACATTATGCAAGTATTTCAAGTTGATTTAAATAAAAAATAAGCAACTCTGTGGGTAGTAGGTACATAAAGCATGTACCGAAGGTTCTTACAGAATTATGTGCTTTTTTCGTCAAGAACTAATTAAAATCCAACTTAAAAGTAATACAACGTTTCAATTCAGAATAATCAAGGAACGAAATAGCTTACAAAACTTTAGTAATAAAGCGTACTTACCAAGCGTCATAAAGGGCATTGAGAAATCTACAACCTTCTTCCTCTCATATGTGATTGTAAGATCGCATACGGCAAGATCGGCTCTCTGAAAAATACAAATGCAAATATTAAAAGTTGTAGAATGAAACAACAGCTACATTTCTCTACCCTTATCTCTTCATATTATATATTAAGTAATTTTCTGGCGCGCGAAAATTCTGTATTATGTAACAAGACTATTCAACATAAGTAAACGAAGTAGCAGTTCCGTTTAGATTACATTCATACACGAGTTTGAGCTGAATTTATTAATTTTTACATTTAGCTCTTTCATTTTCCTTGTGTTCCTTTTATTAAACTATGAAGTGTGTGGATTAACGTATATTGCGCTTTGTTTCACGGAATGTCACGTAGACAAATTTGAACACGGCTTTATGGTTTTCTGTGCCATTTAATTGAATTTTATCACACAAGATCTACACATCAGAATTGTCAAAGTTTAAGATACATAATGGTTAAAATATAAATTGTTCCTTTACACCTCCGCCATAAATGCAAAGTTAATTACAGTAGGAGGTGAGGTAGCTTATTTTTAATTCCACCATATATTTCAGAATATCAAAATTTAATATGTTTTCCAAAGAATTAAATTTCATGGAAGTGTTACCTATTTATTGGAGAAATTTAATGAAGAGTAAATCTACAATCTATACACATCGGTTGGATAACGCTCTATCAACGGAATGGCAATGTATGTCGATTTTTGTTGAACTGGTGGTCATCCAACAATAACGAACGCAAGTTATCTAACAAAGACACATTATTAGAAAAAGGTTTAAAAGACCATTAATACAATACGACAGAAAGGTGGACTGAACGGAAAAGATGGACGCAAACATAAAGCTTGATGACTACGCTACGGTGAAAATTTGTATGATACAACCGAAATTATTGTGATGTGGTCGAACCTTTACAAAAGGTGTAGTTTAAATTGCGACCAGGGAATGCACTGAAGAGCATTGTCGACAAAAAAAAGATATGAAGAGGTAAACGTATAATGCTTGTGTGACAAGCTCTCTGGGCATTGCAATTATTACTCGTAGACTTTTCTGAAATAGCGTCTACCTTCCTTATTAAGAGGAAGAATACATGTTGTTCGCATATTAAAATCTTGATCAAAGGTATTAGAGGTAGAAGTAAGAAACCTTCGCAATGATCTAACAGTTCCCAATTTGCGGATAGACCCCTGTAGAATATAGTATGTTGCATAAGTAATGCATTCAACAATCTGTGGAGGTTCTTCAACAACTGCTATCTTAGCATAGGAAGAAATTCTGTAACGAAGTATTGGTTTAGTGATGGTGAACGAGGTTCCATATTTACTTGTTCGTGATTCAACCGTTGAGAAAGTTTATCTACCCATGAAGCACTATCATTTCACAATGTCTTACACTGCTGTTGCGACGCGTAATGTCCAGTTAAGCTTACGTACGGTTCACAAATACTGAAGATTGTGAAAATCTTTAAAGAACGTCGTCAGGAAAACTTCATAAGGCATCTTCGATTATAATGCTGGATGAATCAAACGTATATCAATTCTTTGTTTGCGCCTATTTTAGGTTTCTAGGTCGCGTTGTTATATTTCCAAAATTTTGACCGAACCCATAATGTTTCTCAGTTACAAAATTATTCTTTTGTCAACGGCTGTACTTAAATCTGCTTTGTGAATGTAAATGTCTCATCATTTCTGTGAGCCCTATTAAAGTGTACAATTGTTTTAGTGAAACTCGAATAAACAGAGTACGGTTGAAACAGTTCGTAAGACATTCCACATGTTTTACTATGCAAGTGAGGTTGTTTGTACTGCACGTGCATGCAGGTATCATGTAAAAAATATTCTACCTCATAAAACTATACAGAGTCTGTCAGAAAAATGTATACACCCTTTAACAGATTATATCTCTCAATTTTTGTCGAACTTGGATCGGATTACGGCAACAATGTGTAGTATAATGTTTCACTAAAAGATGTCGTTACGCATATGGCTGTAGCAGAGTCAGTAGATTAATAGAGTACCGCAAGCCTTTGACGCGACAAATGCCGCCCTGGCGGCCATTTTTAGTCCATATACATAAAATAAACTTACGAAGTGCGTAATTTTTAATAAAATGCCGTGCTGTTGTGCCGTTAAGTGTATTTTTTTTATTATATTCCGAAAAATTTAGTCAAAACATCATCTACTTTACTGAGCGTGTAGTGAGTGAAGCGCGGAAAGGACTAAAAATGGCGGAGGTTGCGGTACTCTATTAATCTACTGACTCTGATGTGAAACAGAGTCAGTAGATTAATCTACTGACTCTGGGCTGTAGCAGAGTCAGTATGATTAACAGAGTACCGCAACCTCCGCCATGTTTAGTCCTTTCCGCGCTTCACTGACTACACGCTCGGTAAAGTAAATGATGTTTTGAATAAATTTTTCGGAATATAATAAAACAAATACACTTAAGGGTCTATCACCAGTTGGAATTGAAACTGATTGAATGGGTTTTTATGTATACATAAAATTGAAATAATACATTGTTGTATAACCACAACAACTTGTAGGGCCCTTCTGATAGGGATTTTTTAATTTTTTACAAAGTTTATCAACGCACTATGCAAATTTTAGCGCTTGCATGGGTTTAGAAATATACATAAAATTTGGATAATAAATAGTTTTATCGAAATACAAAAATGTCATTGCAAAGAGGAAAGGTTCTTGTAGGGCTCTCGTGTATTAGAATTTTCCATTTTTGTTCGTATTTCTTGTAAAATATTCGTAAAATTGAATGAATATTAAGCAACTTCAAACAAATTTTACAAAAAACTTTATGAAAAATTTAAAAATCCCTATCAGGAGAGCCCTACAATAAATCTTCCTCTATCCATTGACACCTTTTTTGTGTTTATACAATAATGTTTTATTTAAATTTTATGTATACAGCGACACCCATGAAATCAGTTTCAATTCCAACTGGTGATGGACTCTTAACGGCACAACAACACGGCATTTTATTAAAAATTACTCACTTTCGTAAGTTTATCTTATTTATATGGACTAAACATGGCCGCCGGGGCGGCATTTGTCGCGTCAAAGGCTTGCGGTACTCTGTTAATCTACTGACTCTGAGCTGTAGTAGAGTCTCTATATGACTACGTTTACACGCACTGATTTACTCCGGAGTTATAACATCGGTAGTTATAACTCCTGTTAGGCAGTACCGTTTACACGTTGAGGTTTAGCAGGAATTATATCTCCGATTTAGAAATAAATTTGCCGTAGTACCAATCTTACCAATATATAAATGAAATGAAATGAAAAAATAGATTCTTTCTTATAGTGAGGTTATAAGGTGCCTTTCATTTTAATTGAATTGTAATCGTATTGAATATGAACCAATATGAACATACAGACATACACCTTACGCAGTATCATGTGCGATTTTATTTGGGTTGGCAACAATCGTAGTCGCCTGTTTACACGTACTTTAACACCGGAGTTGACAGAAATTCCGGTGTTAAATAAGTGCCCTCCTCTTTTCCAACAGGTGTAGAGTTATAACTCCGGTTTAGTAGTTCCGGTGTTAAAGAGCGTTTACACGGCATCTTACTCCGAAGTTATAACTCCGAAGTTATAACTCCGGCGTAAATCAAGTGCGTGTAAACGTAGTCTATGTTATATATAGGGATTCTAGGCTGTAGATGCAACAATGTAAAGAGTTCGATTGTAAAACAAAACGAAAGAAAATGGCTGGTGCTTGAAGATTGACATTCGAGCAGCGAAAATGCATTCTGAAGTGGTTTATCAGGTTTCTGATATTCACAAAGGAAGATCGGGAAGACGGCGTAAGTACAGCTACAAGTCATGAATCGTCGGCTCTCATGTTGGAAAAGTGTGTTGTTTCTCCACAGAAGTCTGCCACGCAAAGTGCACGTGAAGTGGGGATTAGTAGTGCAAGTGTACGCGGATTCTGAAAGCTACTAAGTGGAAAGTTTACATTCCACGATTACTACACGCGATTAATGATGACGATCCTGATCGTCTAATGCAATTTTGCAAATGGTAGCATCAAATGGTAACTGGAAATCAACAATTAGTGACGAAGGTACATAGTGTTCACTGATGAGGCCATTTTTAAATTTAATGGAACAGTGAATCGGCACAACTACGTGTACCTACTGGGCACCGAAAAATCCATATGTTCATGTCGAAAAAGCGGTAAATCTACCTGGGGTTTATGTGTGGTGTGGACTATCATCTAGGGACTTAGTATGACCCTTTTTCCTTGATGGTACGCGCATCAATTTTGCCAGGTGTACGTGAGCTTTATGGAGCTGATGAAGAGATCTTCTACCAACAAGATGGGGCGCCACCACACTACCATCTAGCCGTACGAGCTTTCCTGGACGACAATTTTCAGGGACACTGGATTGGACGATCACCAGATCTAACTTCTATGGACTTGCCACGCAGGCTGGTGGAACTTCGCTAGGAGATTACAGCCGCATGTGTTGCGATCTTCATTGAAACATTGAGTGAAGCAGTTGCGGCTTGTTCGGTTATGTGTCTAGCTGCCGACGGCCAACATTTTGATCATTTAAAGTACCCATGTGTTGAATTGAAGGCAGCACAACATGAGTGATCAGTATTCAAGTGTAAAATATACACATAGGTAAGTAATACTTTTCGTTCCTTAAGGTGTGTATACACTGACGGACTCGTATAAAGAAAGCGGATATTTCAAATAATTGTACTAACGTTTTGAGATTTTGCTAGCCAGAAAAATAAACATTTGATGGAGATTTAGGTAGACGATACATGAATCAAAAGTCTTTGTCAGTGCAACAAACAAAATTCATCAAAAGGGATGTTGGTAGATACAATATCCTTCAGTACTGTAAAAGAAACTTGTGGAAGTAGATAGAAAGGTTAGGTATAAATTAGGACAGTAATTTTCACGTGCGAGTTAGTATTATTTATTTAATAAAATCTGATTAGGAACCGACTTATACATAATTATACATACTATCCCACTCTACACAAATTTAGTAAATTTTGCTTATTTTTGTTTATATGATTATGTGTACATAATTAATATTACTTGGTTAAATAAATAAATAAATTTATTGAAAATTCGCTTTAGGGGCAAGGTAACATTAATAACTTTTTTATGGTCTGCGCGAATTGCAGCTGTTGTTTTAGAGTTCCTCTGTTTTACCATGAATTGTTACAATACATTTATTTGTAAATGTAAATTGTGAAAATTACATTCTGCTTTTTTGGTAATGGAGAAATAAGAACTAAGCATAGTTGATGGAAGATTTTACGGATCCTTGAGTGTATCGTTTTGTCGGTTATATTGCACCACAATGAAACCAAATTCATTCCAATCTATTGTTTTAGCCAATGGCGTCTGATATAACCCCAATAAACTGATTATCGTGTGAAACGATTTTGGCACACTCCTCTGCCATAATATTATTGTAAATGAAAACTCATGGTGTATAGCATGATTTTTATATGAATGAGAATTTTGAATGTACTTCAAAAATTACATTTTGAGGTATTGAGGTTTTACCTATGTCAATGTAACATTGCTTTCTGTAATTACTTACGTGCTTGGAACATTATTTGAGACAAATGAGCAATTTACCACTGGAAATAAATAATTATGATGTTCAACTTTTTGGCAAATTCCAAAACAGATCCTAGAATGTACTTTAGGGCATTACCAAACAATGAAAGAGATACGCTATCGTTTACCTATGTGTGAATTCGTGGTCACGTTTTGTATCGAGACTACGCCACTTCTCGGGAAGATATACCGCATATAGATTACAAACAAGATCAAATTATAGTATTGGTTGCAATTTTGTGTATGCAAATGTTGTAATAACATAATGATCGTAAACTTTCACAAATATTTTTAGTTTGCAAGAAAACCGTAAATAAAAAAATATTACCCTGTCTAAAATTTCCTTAATTAATCCGTTCCATTCTCTTTTCTTAGGATCATAATTTCCGTGGTATCCGTCCTCAACTAACGAAAGTTCATACGTCGCATTTAATATGTCCGCAATTCCATCGAGTAGATCTTTAACGTATCCTTCATAAACATCGTTTCCTTTAAATATTTTTCCCGGCACTGCTTTTCGTATCTTTAAATAAGGTTCTTGTAGTCTGGAAAAGAAGATAATTTTTAATTTGTTACAGCTTCGATTATATGGTCTTTGGTTTCATGTAAGTAATGTGTTTCATAAACTACAAAATTGGAAATGTGACAATAAAGCTCGATCATTATTTTTCTACAGGACATGTACCTATACATAATTCATGTCAAGTTAGATCAAACTGATTATATCTATACCGATTATGATGCAAAACACCGCAGAATCGTTAATATATTGCAAATCGTATAATAATATTAATAATCATCTACTACTCGCCTAACGATCTAATTTATAACGCTCATTTATTTATATCACTCTCTGTTAAAATATTTTTACAGTATCAAATTACAAAGTTCAGTAGTCGTCTATAACTTTATATTAGGTATATTACTGAAGTTAGATATAGGTTTATACGAAATGGCGTAGTTCACTACAAAAGCCACCTGTAGATTTCACTTCTGTTGTAAATACTCCTGAGGATATTGAGAGAATTCCTTCTTGTATTATTGAAACCCTATGAGGCATCATATAATAGAGTTGTATATACCTAGAGTGTGATATTGGTAAACAATGAAATGTCAATTCAGTTACGTCCCAACTCAATAATTTATGATGTACTTATGCCATATTTTCAGTATTAACTAAATACGAACATGAAATTTACTTATACATAGGATAATTATTACCTTGATTTTACTCTGTAAGTCTTCATTTGCACTTGTGTTTTTATTTCTTCCTTAATTTCTATACTGCTAATTGTGTAGTTAATGTTTTTAGGTTTTTTAGAGTTCCATACTCCTACAACTCGGTGATGATGTAGAGAACGTTCTATAATTTGTAGTGTAAAGATTGTACGTTGTCCTAAATTATTAAATTCCAAAGGACCGGAAAGAGGACCAATCATACGACCTTTAGGGAAAGGTCTCTGTAAAATAAACACTATTAGTGTTACAGTAACGATTTAAGTTACTTAACCTAATTTCAAATTGCTCATTTTATCGTTTTCAATTACTGTAATTTAATGTTTATATTTCTAACCACATGTGTGGCGGCGATATTTACGCCCACCATTTGAGGGGACAAGAATAAATTGCCATTGTTTTTGAATAGCACCCTTTGGCTCTTTTTTATGACACTTGAAGTTTAGTGACTTTCTGGCTGAAGATGGAAATCGGAAATACAAACTCGTAAAATGGATAAAATCGCCGTTCGTGGTGCAATTTAACATTTGTTTTCGAAAGCAACAGTATGCCGTTGTGTTGCACGTCTATACTGGGTTGAACATGTGATAACACGAGGCTCGAAGATAAGGAATGTAACTAAACATCAATAACGGTAATAACTCCTAAGACAATCGATCAAGTAAGTGCATGATGTCGCCTTGAGTGACCGAAGATTGAATATTGAGGAGATAGTTTAAATCGTAGTCATTTTATCAAACTTTGAATGTTGAATTAGGTATGTCCAGGCTGTCAGCAAATTAGGTGACGTGGTTATTGAATCCTGTGCGAACGAGCAAGAATATCTTGTGGGAAAAAGTCGTTAATTGGGTTTAAATACGAATTTCAATAAATCATCATTGTTATGTTATTATGACAAAACAAAATAAAAATTAATGTCTAAGCACTCTAAGCTACAGCAAATACTCAAAGTGCGGATCACGACATTCAATACACATAATAATACTGACGTAGCATGGTTAAACTGATCCTATCAAACACTCCTAATGTAATTTGGACGATGTCCTTTGCAACGACAGTTTTGGACACCAGATCTTTCTTGAACTCGGTTGAAGTTTCATATACCAGACATTTGTGCACCCATAAATAAAAATATAAATGGAGATCTGATGACCATGTACTCCAGCAGACGACACCACCACATATCGGTTAAACGGTTTAAATCCCATTGCATTGAAACCAAATATTGTGTTCCAGAAACTTTAGTGCAACATCTAATAATTTTGACATTTCTTAAACAGTGGGGGTAATTGAAACCGGTGAGACGGGGAGGTATTGAATGCATTTTTTCCCTCCATAAAGAGTTAAGTTAAATAGTATTTTCGACGTTGTAGTAAGTTTTATAGGTTGTTACCCATTGCAATTTTCGGTGGAGAACGCCTTTTGAGTGATAGAAAATTGTAAATAAGGCGAAATGTTGGCGATTATGATATCGTTGGGGTAAAGTTAGCCAGTGCCGGGTCGGCTTTAGGTTTGAGGTGAAGAGGCGGTCGGCTCAGGACGACACCCTTCGTAGGGCGACAAATTCGTTCTTTTAAAAATAATAAAAGCAAAGGGAAAAGCGTCTGTTAGCAATTTCTTATAAACATACGCATACCGGTTTATATGTTTGTAAATAACTTATTAAAATATTACATTTGCTGAAAGAGATGAAAAGGAAAACAGTTTCCGGTAACAATTTTTTACCGGTTTTTAATTTTATAAGTATGCAAAGGCATGTAAATATGATACCGGACATTTACATAAAACATTACTTTCCCTATGTATTATATATTATATTATATTATATTATATTATATTATATTATATTATATTATATTATATTATATTATATTATATTATATTATATTATATTATATTATATTATATTATATTATATTATATTATATTATATTATATTATATTATATTATATTATATTATATTATATTATATTATATTATATTATATTATATTATATTATATTATATTACACGGTGGCCCAACGAAAAGGTAACAGACAGGTTTCTGGTCAGAGGGAATTTTTATTTGGGAAACGCAAAAACACGTCAATTTTTATATCAAGGGGGACAACTTTCGCCATGATTTTCAATCTGAAGTGATTTCATCCCTTAGCGCTGTGAGAACAACCCCTAAAATTTAAATAGGGATGATGGGGCAAGTGATACGTCATTTGAAAGGTCTTTCTTTTCTGATTTCAGTGCACTAGTTTTTTTTATATTTTTTTTTATTTTTAACCAAAAAAATTGAAGTTCCAAAATGGAAAATGAGGAAAGAGATTGAGGCATTTAAAAACTCAAAAAAGCTCGGACAGATCAATTGTTTTTTTCTTAGAGAAGCTAGGTACTTTTACTGATATTTGACAACATTGTTTCACCCCTTGGGTACAGGGTAAACAACCCTTAAATTTTTAAATAAAAACAAGGGTTAATTTTTTCTTGTGCTAATTAATAAAACCAGTTTATGCAAATTCAACCCTTATTTTAATAAATTTTCGAAGTGTCTGCCTTCAGCTTCCATGTAATAATACAGATTTTGATTAACTCGTTCCTCCTGATCTCACCCCATCAGATTTTTTTTATGGGGTCATGTAAAGAGTAAAGTTTTTTCCACTGGTCCGGAATCTTTGGAGGAGTTACGTGACCGTATAGTACATGAATGCCGCCTCATCACTCCTGAAATGTTGCAAAATGTACGGGAACGATTTAATGAAAATTTGTACTATTGCATGGAGCTGAAGGCAGGCACTTCGAACATTTATTAAAATAAGGGTTGAATTTGCATAAACTGGTTTTATTAATTAGCACAAGAAAAAATTAACCCTTGTTTTTATTTAAAAATTTAAGGGTTGTTTACCCTGTACCCAAGGGGTGAAACAATGTTGTCAAATATCAGTAAAAGTACCTAGCTTCTCTAAGAAAAAAGAATTGACCTGTCTGAGCTTTTTTGAGTTTTTAAATGCCTCAATCTCTTTCCTCATTTTCCATTTTGGAACTTCAATTTTTTTGGTTAAAAATAAAAAAAAATAAAAAAAACTAGTGCACTGAAATCAGACAAGAAAGACCTTTCAAATGACGTATCACTTGCCCCATCATCCCTATTTAAATTTTAGGGGTTGTTCTCACAGCGCTAAGGGATGAAATCACTTCAGGTTGAAAATCATGGCGAAAGTTGTCCCCCTTGATATAAAAATTGACGTGTTTTTGCGTTTCCCAAAAAAAAATTCCCTCTGGCCAGAAACCCGTCTGTTACCTTTTCGTTGGGCCACCCTGTATTATACACGTGAGTATAGCACTTTTTTATAAAGAGCATGCTCACTGTAAGCGTTGACAAGCATCGGATGCGATTCTGCAGCCGTTTTCTTCAAATGATGGTAACAGAAAATCAATACTGTACGCAAATCGAAGTTTCCAGGCACAAAATTCGACATGTTAAACGCTATTAGGTACAAACTATACTGTTATACGAAACTTGAATTGTTGTCAGTTGTGAGTCAACCAGAAAATGGCGCCAATGACGCCGTTTAATGGTAACTACATTGACATCTATGGGCAAATTCCGGTTTCATATTTACATACCTGGCACAGCATTGGGTGTCATTAAAGAGACACATTACGTCGATAACATTGAAAGGTATTAACTCTCAAACGCTTAGGATATGATTTTCCCTACTTGAAAACTATCGATTATGACATTGTCTTAATTTATTTTGTAGGCCCTATTGCGGCAAATTAAAAAAAGTACCAAAATGTTACAATTTTCAATTTTATCGCTATTCAAAAACTCATAGGAATAGGTAGTACAAAGTAGTAGCTATTGAATGCTAACGTCATCCAAATCTGTAATGATATATAGGGTGTTCCATTAAAAAAAAATGAGAAAAATTACATTGGGCAAAATGCACCACTCTGCATATGTGGCAAAAGCTGAAATCCGAATGTAGAAGTTAAAATTGGACATAGAGACAAATCTCAAAATGTCACTACGATATCAAGATGACGTAACAGGAGCCTGCGTCTTAATTGACTAACTTTTTTATCTAAAAATGTCAATAACTTGGGAATGTTGACTATAATAATAATCTGTAACATAGTTATCGTAATTCTAAATAAACTACAGAACCACTGCATCACGAGTAAATAGAAATTATAAACGATACAAAGACAATATTAGTATGACACCAAACACCTATAAGTAAATGTTATCCCATCTTCGATTGTGTTCTTAAACAGCATTCGGTGTGCTACAGTAGAATTTAATTAAGAGTTCAGGACATTTGAGAGGTAATTGAATAAATTAAGTACATTTTCCAGTACATATCTATGGGTTCTACAAATGAATGTGATTGGTAACTATTTATCGTTTTATTTGTTCGTCTAAGCAATCAGTATATTGGTATTGCGTTAATAAATTCATTGAAAAAATATTTATCGGGATAAAAAACACATGATACTATGTTTTATTAAACATCTGATCGTGCTATTTAGGTCACGCAAGCTTCAAAAACACTATAATGATTGGTTACATTTCTAACATTTCCTCTATGTGTAACAGAATGAATTTATTTCTTATTATATACTTCGGGAAAACGCTATTATACATTTAAAAAGGTACCTGCTTCTGCATATTATAAGCACTATAGTCAGTAATAAAAAGCTTAACATGATAAATAAACAGCTGTTTATTTACATGTCCGATAAAACACATATAGTGCATAAAACAATAGACGGAGTAAAATGGCAATTGCTATTTAAGTCACGTTTTTTCTTGCCTGTCAAAAGTTTCCTAAGGGATATAAAGCGTGATGTTTCTAAAATTGTGTTGCAAGTTTAAAATACTTCATCTAATAAAATTTTAAAATGCACAAAATATTACTTACTATTCGTATAAAAGCTGACATGCTTAGTCCGTGATCTGAAATTTCGTTTCCTTGGCAGCTCAAAGGCTTGACTTCTATTGTTTGTGCCAAATCCAATTCAGCGAAGATAGTAGTGAACAAATTCAAAGAGTCGTATATGAGAGCAGCTTTTGTCTATAATAACATAAAATTCATTTATAAGGTGTATTATAATGTTGCACTAATTATAACAGTTGCTGTAAAAATAAGCAATTAAATACCTACCTCATATAATTAATTAACATTGAAATCGCATTTAGTAATTAATTCAAATAATAATTAGTAGCTACACAACGAACAGGTTGAAAGCTTCAATTCATTTAGGAAGCTTTATGAAAGCTTGTTTTAGCAGATCAATTTCAACTTTTGTGTTAATTCATACCACCCCTATAATTTAATTAGTGACAAAAACAGAACCAGAAGCAGACCTACTTTAACAATGTGGGCATAATTGACGATTAGCTAATATGTACATATTGCATGCGTATATTATATACCATTATAATAGTCACATATTATTTCTATTATAGGTACCTAATTTTAACAAAGCGAATTGTTTTCTTTAAGGGAACATAAAATTGACATAAGAGTATAGAGTTTGTATGTAAAAAATTATTGCTTAGGTTAAATTGAGGTGCCCTAAGAATGTGCGACCACTATAGTAAAGTATCATACAAATGTTGAAAGAAAGACTGTTCTTACTTAGAAATCAACTCATAACAATTCATAAAGCGGTCTCAGACGCTGAACATAAAACAATGATTAAAAAATTAAAAATTAAACAAGGATGCGTACTCAGTTAACTGCTTTCGCAAAAATAAAAGTTAGTGCCATAAAAAAAGAAAGAAAATGTAAGGTAGAATTTTGGAAAATGAAGGACATAAGACTATAAGAATTGATGGACGCGGGCGATAGAATAATACTGGTTTAGAAAAAAAACTTGCGGTTTTACCTAAATATTCTTAATAAAGAACTAACAAAAATTAACATTTGGCAGATAGAATTCACCCTTCATTCCACTAAAATACAAATTTACTAATTGCGGTAAATGTGATCATATTAAAAATTAACATGCAGCAAAACTAAAAGTATGATAATAGGGAAACAAAATAAAAAACATAATATATAATAGATAAATAGATAAACAGATAAAAAAGGTAACAAGTTTATAGCTAAAAGTATTTAGGAGCAATTGTGGAAGAAAGTGAAAAAATAGACAAAGAAATAAATCAGGAGAATTAGTAAAATCGGAAAAATAATCAAACCTGCGAAATAAACTTTATTAAGAAAACGAGAAATTCAAAAAGAAATCAAAACGGAAGTGGTAAAGAAAATAGTTAGACCAGCGCTATGAATCATGGACAATGACAGATAAACACACATAAAGGATAAACGCTGTGGAAATGAAAACCCTGAGGAAAATACAAGGCAACACAAAAAATGACAAAATACGAAATAAGATACAAACCGATATAAAAAAATACGGCATTTCAATGAAGATGGTGCTGACATGTACGTTAGTCGCATGTCGCATGAAAAACTCTAAACTTACAAAAATAATTAATGAAACAAAAGTTTAAGGGTTCGAAACAAGGGGGAGGACCAAGAAAGATGTAAATAGTGGAAATGAGAGAAGAAAAAGGAATTAAATGGGAAGAAGTGAAAGAAAAAACAGAAAATAATGGGGAAAAATATGCAGAAATAAATAACTCAGCTTATAGCATTACACCTACCGGTAAATCGTATAAAAAAATTAATGTCAAGAACACCGTAAGTCAATATTCTAAAACGAAAAAATGTCAAAATTTTACAAAATGTTCTTCTTCGATAAAGGCATTCCGAATTCTTGGCCGTTCCTTCCTTTAACAGGTGTTAAATATTTAGATCCTTTTAGCAGTTTTACTTTCATTTGTTTAATATCTGCCGAATACCTAAATATAATTATATTTTAGTTCTTTAGTCTTCTTTGTGCTGGGATGTATCTTGTGGATCTGATCAGTGAAAAAGATATGTGAAGAAACTCGTGCTTGCATCAATTCCATTACCTATAAGAATTCTTGCCAACGGTGAGCAAAATAATACAACTTTGTCGATAAACACATACTCCCACATTCATTTATTAATCTTTAATTAAGTGATACACAGTGTCCCAAAAGTAATGAATATGGTATAGAGGTCGTCTACTAGCGGTACTCATCCTTAAGCCTCTTAGGATAATTGACAGTAACGTAAAAGTGCAAGTTGGGGAAATCCAGTGGCGTCAAAGTGATTACACCAAATTTTTAAATTAATGATGAGTGATGACTCTTGTAGTGAAAGTGATGACGAATATTATGACAGTGATTAACGTGAAAACAGTAAATGTTCATTACTTGCCCTTATCTATTTATGTAGTAGATTTAAAAATTTGGTGTAATCACTGTGACGCCACTGGATTTCCCAAATTTGCACTTTTACGTTAATGTCAATTATCCTAAGAAGCTTAAAAATGAGTATTTAGGGTCTCAACAGCCAGGTGGTCTCGCCAACCGGTAGTAGACGACCTCTATATCTTTGTAAATTTCCATTTTATGGAAGAATGTTTCAAATAAAAGTTATTTGGTATTTAATTTCTCATCACATGGCTCTATGAGACGGAGTACCGTAGTGTTGGCTGTTGGGTAGAAAAAGGTAACTTCTATATTAATTTAATTAATCGGTTCCCCCACTACATTTTCGGTTTCTTACACTTTGATTCCTTTAAGATCAACTTAAAGAGGTACAAAAATGTTTTATGACTTCAAGTCATAAAGTTCATCAGTACACGAACGAGTTAGGATGGTTAAAAATGATGAGCAAGAAAATTAAATTTAAATTGGCTGATTTAAAATGGAGTTAAGCTATTGTAAAGCAGGGTACGTTATTAAAGCTCGAAAAAGTCAACAGTTTTTGATTAAATTCAAGAGGTAGTAAACAACGTCCTAAAATCCTAGGTCAGAAATTGCAAAAGTAATAGAGCGGCAGCCCAGCGTCTTTTTAGGTGGTGATCTGACCGCGTCTGCGAGTCATACTACGTTGAAGGTCATGTCACATATTAATAGCATAAAAATCGTCGCAAGTTCTGAATCTGGGGATAACATGTTCAAACAACCCTTTTTTTCTGCATAAAAAATCACTGTTTTGAAGTGATTGGACCGCCTATAATTCTTGTACGAATCGAAGCGACAAATTAAACACGTCGTCAAAAATGTATTTGCAGACGGTTTCGGTGGTGCAATAACCCTGCAGACGATGTTGAAGGTGCATTATTTTTATTATTTTCAAAGTAATTTGACCGCGTCTGCAATTCAGGTTAATGATTTTTCTTCTTGCGTATGTTACGAAAAAAAAATTGCAGACAAGTCGGATGGGGATAAGTACTTTAATTAAACAATTAAAGATGCATTCATTTTCGTCGAATTCAAAGTCATTTGACCGTGTCTGCGATTCAGGTTAATGATTTATGTTCTTGCGTATGTCACAAAACAAAAATTGCAGACAGTTTCGGGTTGCAATCAACCCTGCAGACGGGGTTGAATTTACAGTATTTTTAAGATTTTAAAAGTAATTTGACCGTGTCTGCAATTCAGGTTAATGATTTATGTTGTTGCGTATGTCACGAAAAAAAAATTGCAGACAAGTCGGATGGGGATAAGTAATTTAATTAAACAATTAAAGATGCATTCATTTTCATCGAATTCAAAGTCATTTGACCGTGTCTGCAATTCAGGTTAATAATTTATGTTCTTGCGTATGTCACGAAAAAAAAATTGCAGACGAGTCGGATGTGGATAAGTACTTTAATTAAACGATTAAAGATGCAATAATTTTCATCGAATTCAAAGTCATTTGACCGTGTCTGCAATTGAAATCATAAATTGTCGTTGATGAGTTAGTGACAAAAAATATAATTGCAGACAGTTTCGTGTTGGCATCAACCCTCCAGGCGGGGTTGAACTTACAGTATTTGTAAGGTTGTAAAAGTAATTTAACCGCGTTGCCAATTCAGGGTAATAAGATGAGATCATCTTTTATTTGTTCAGTGTTTCTACAAAAGGTGAACGAATTACGTAAAGGATAAGGATAAAGACTAATCGTTACAAAGCATTCTCAAGCGTATGATTAATGTTATTGTTATTACTAGGTGGCTGATTTTTATGATATGTCATCTTTTTTGTGAAGTTCCTGAACAGTTGACCATGTACATAGAAATGAGTGCATTTTTAACATTAATTTCTCATTTTAAACTTTCTTATATTTTACACTTTATGACTTTTTTCTTATAATCGATAATATTCTCGTAATGTTTGAAAATGTACTTTATTTAAAAGCGCAAATAATAGCTACCTTATGTACTAGTAAATTGCAAGAACGGAAATATTAAGTTACTTATGATTTAATTCGTGAACGCTAGTGCTTATATTAGAGAAGCCATTAAATACATTACAAAAAAAAAGAGTTTGTCAGTCATTTTTTAAAAATGCCTGTTCCTTTCATTGATGAATGCAGCAATTAGACTGTTCGTGTTATGACTCGCCACGAGCATCTTTACGAATGAGGAAAACAGATCGATACGAGATCATGATTGTACACTTGGTATACCTACATATTTAGCGACCTACTCGTATTACGTTACCGCCAGTTATTGCAGACATTGCAGTAATCTAATAATAGAAATTGAATGATACAATTTTACGCATGAACTTTATTAATCAACTCTTGGTGCAAAAAATCTATGACACAAAAAAGGTATAAATAAATAAAATGTGTATTGTAAAAATTGTTGTTCCTTCACGTTACTGAATCGGAAAATTTTGTTATTAAAGAATTCTAAACTATTGTAATTATTTTCAAATGTGCATGAAACTGTATCACGGGCATGAAACAATGACACATTACTATTTTTAGTGGAAAACAATACAGGAGAGGATGACGAGTATCTGATATTCCAATTTACAGATGACAGCGAGGAAAGTGAAAATAGTTCCGCATACCGTAACGTGACCATTCGTCCCGTTTTGAACGGGAATCTACATTATATCGCATAATATGATTTCATATGTAATATACAGGGTCCTGCAATAGTGCGTATTTCTTTCCTAGCTCATATCTCATGAGAGATATAAAAAAACTTCTTAGAGAAAATTTCAACTACTCGAGATGACGCATTAATAGAAATTATTTTTAAATATACAGGTAGTTCCATTTTTGCGGTGTCACTAAAAGAGTAATTTTTTTAAATGGAACACCGTGTACCTATATTTTATGACCTTTCGATGTTATCTGCTAAAGTCTACATTGGTAACTATTTACTTTGTGATTTGGTAGCAGGGTTGCCAACTTATTCATTTTTTGCGGAAAAATCGTGCGTAAGTAGGCTTATCTTCAAAAAATCCTATCGGCCTTGTGTTTTGAAGTTCTCAAGTAGGTATCGCCAATAATGTTAGTATGGGTAAAGAGCTGTGTGTTGAAGTTTAGAAACTAAAATTTGGTTATACAGGGTATTCGGAACAACATGTCAAACTTTCGAAATTTCAAAGTGCCATAACGCATTATTTTCAAATACAACTGCCATATTTTTTTTCCGCTACCCAGAGGCATTTTTTATAATCTTCAATTTTCGTAAGGGATGTTAAATGTCTAAACTACGTAGTTTTTACAATATTTAATATTTTTCGAAAACGCACCTATTTAGTTACGAGCTTAGGCACCAAAGTAGGCCGTGAAGAACCTTAACGTCAAAAAGTAAACAATGCTTAGTGTCCGAAATTAATACTTGTTATTAATAAGTACTAGATTGTAGATTAACAAAATGAATTTCTGGCAAGATGAACTTGTTGTTATGATTTTTATGCTGGGAGAAGCTAATAGAAATTGTTTGTTGGCAAGCAGAATTTATGCGGCGCGTTATCTAGAAAGAAGGCATCCTCAAGTAGATAGTTTCAGAAGTTTACTGAATAGATTTGTTGAGACGGGAACGGTGAAATACAGTAAATTAGAACGAGCAAGAAACGTTGTTAACGAAGAAAATGAATTTAGAGTACTATTAACTGTAACTGAGCATCCGCACATGAGCCAGCAAGATATCGGTGAAGCAAGCGGCGTAAGTGAAAGATCAGTGCAACGCATACTGAAGAAACATCGATTTCATGCATACCACGTACAATTGCATCAAGAATTGACCATTCTTGATTATGAAGAACGATTTGAATTCTGCACCTGGGCAAGAAGACAAATACAAGAAGATCCGATGTTTTCTCAGTATGTGTTATTTTCGGATGAGGCCACATTCCACAAAAATGGAGCCGTAAATAAGCATAATATGCACTACTATTCAATCGGAAATCCCCATTTTATAAGACAGGTTGACCACCAGCAACGCTGGGGAGGAATTATTGGAGACCAAGTAGTAGGTCCACACTTTATCAATGGCCATCTTAATTGGCCTATGTATTTACATTTCCTGCAACATGATTTACAGGACTTATTAGACGATATACCTCTGAGAACAAGAATAAGGATGTGGCTACAACATAATGGAGCTCCAGCACACTATGCGGTAAACGTAAGGGCCAACCTCAACCAAGTTTTTCCCTTTCAATGGATTGGCAGAAATGGACCAATTGCGTGGCATGCCAGATCACCCGATCTTACAAAACTTGACTTTTTCCTATGGGGTTATGTGAAGGAAAGGGTTTACAATGAGCCACCTACAACGGCAGAAAATATGCGACAGAGAATTGTTGACGCTTTTAGAACTATTACACCTGCAATATTAAGAAGGGTAGGTACAAATGTCTTTTGAGCAGCGAATTGATGCGTGTCTAGCTGAGAATGGACGACATTTTGAACATTTATTGTAAATAAAACAATTTTATTAAGTCTTTTTTGTTTTCTAGTTATTTTTGCCTAACTTGTAGTACGTGAGTACTGCAATGAATGAAATCTATAACATTTCTTCAAAAAATTGTTAGAAAATGGCATTATTTTTCTTCACGGCATCACGGCCTACTTTGGTGCCTAAGCTCGTAACTAAATAGGTGCGTTTTCGAACAGATTAAGTATTGTAAAAACTACGTAGTTTAGACATTTAACATCCCTTACGAAAATTGAAGATTATAAAAAATGCCTCTGGGTAGCGGAAAAAAAATATGGCAGTTGTATTTGAAAATAATGCGTTATGGCACTTTGAAATTTCGAAAGTTTGACATGTTGTTCCGAATACCCTGTATAACCAAATTTTAGTTTCTAAACTTCAACACACAGCTCTTTACCCATACTAACATTATTGGCGATACCTACTTGAGAACTTCAAAACACAAGGCCGATAGGATTTTTCGAAGATAAGCCTACTTACGCACGATTTTTCCGCAAAAAATGAATAAGTTGGCAACCCTGCTACCAAATCACAAAGTAAATAGTTACCAATGTAGACTTTAGCAGATAACATCGAAAGGTCATAAAATATAGGTACACGGTGTTCCATTTAAAAAAATTACTCTTTTAGTGACACCGCAAAAATGGAACTACCTGTATATTTAAAAATAATTTCTATTAATGCGTCATCTCGAGTAGTTGAAATTTTCTCTAAGAAGTTTTTTTATATCTCTCATGAGATATGAGCTAGGAAAGAAATACGCACTATTGCAGGACCCTGTTTAATACCGGCTGATTCTCTAATACTGATGACAGTTTGAATTTCGCGCGTAAGTAGTGTTTTTTACGGTGTTGAATTGGAGAGTTGAACTGCTACTGCGAGAGCAGTTTATGGAAGACCACTCCGTCTTTAATATTCCTTATCGAGCGTTTGCTAACCATAACAAACGAATTGTTAATCGGTTTGAAAATTGTTGAATTAGCAGAGGATTATGACTCCCCGTTTTCCAGATTTAACTCCGTTATATTTTTTTCTGTTCAACGTTTTTTGAAACCGTCTCCATACATTGGGCGAACTACAAGCAGCAATTGCTGCGGAAACTTGAAAGAATTACACCTGCAACTCTGGAAAAAAAATTCGACAATTGGAATTGGAACAAAGTGGAATTGTGTGGTGAACATAACGGTGGACATTTTGAGCAATTTATATACAGGGTGGCCCAACGAAAAGGTAACAGACGGGTTTCTGCCTAGAGCATTTTTTTTGAGAAATGCAATAATTTTTAAATCAAAGGGGACAAGTTTTGTCATGATTTTCAACCTGATATGATTTTATCCCTTAGCGCTGTGAGAACAGCCCCTATAATTTAAATAGGGATGATGGGCCAAGTGATACGTCATTTGAAAGGTCTTTCTTTTCTGAATTCAGTGCACTAGGTTTTTTTAGTTTTTTTATTTTTAACAAAAAAATTGAAGCAGCAAACATGGACAATGAATTTGAGGCATTTAAAAACGAAAAAAACCGCGGACAGGTCAATTGTTTTTTCTTTAGATAAGCTAGGTACTTTTACTGTCATTTGACAACATTGTTTCACCCATTAGGTACAGGGTAAACAACCCTTAAATTTTTAAATAAAATAAAGGGTAAACTTTTTCTTGTGCTAATTAATAAAACCAGTTTATGCAAATTCAACCTTAGTTTAATACATGTTCGAAGTGCCTGCCTCCGGGGCTTCGGCTTCCGTGCAGTTATACAGATTTTGATTAAATCGTTCCTGTACATTTTGCAAATGCAAAGCGGTGTTCCGTTTTGAGTGAAAAAATAAATGGTCAGGTTAGGCATACGATGTGCAAAGTGACTTTGGAATGGAGGACGAGTCTATGTGATTACCTATGTTAATAATATGATGTTATGTTAATATACTTATAGTATTTAATTACTTTTAAAAACTTATCCCCATTCAAATGGTGTGGAATGTTATGTTCAATTACGTTACATATACTTATAAAAGGGTAACAACAAAAATTTTGTTACGGTTCGAGTACCAAAACATTTTACCCCAAAGTTGTGTATTATATTTGTAGAAAAGCTGGAAAAATGGCCGTCAAAAATTCGCATTTGTTTTGTTTTGGAAGGAAAGTGTAGGAAATTTCCCCCTTATTTTCCCAATATCTTTGTCAATTTTCCTACTTTCGCGGAGATTTTCGCAACCGAAGAAAGGACGAAGTTTGCCCTTTCCAACGATGCGAAAAAAGGGGGGGGGGGGCTCGATTTTGATTTCGAGATAATGGATGACAACCGTAGCGCAAAATCGGACGGCCCTATTGCCAAACAAAGGTATCGTAGGCGGCCGCGACTTTTTAACGACCATTTCGGCCAAAAACATTAAGAAATTTTTCTCGAGAAGTGCGACTTTTCGCGATTTACATTCTTTACATTTTGTAATATTGTTATTTGTTATCGCGGTCGCAAATGGAAATTTTTTGTTCCAATTTTTCGATTGTTTTTTTTTGCCGGGAGCGCGCCGTAAAAAGAAACGATTCCGCGAAAGTTTCGTCAAAATCGGTCGACCGATGGAACAGTTACGCCCAAGGAGGTGGGGCAACAAAATCACCAGATTTAACGACCCCTCCGTGGGGGGATCAAATCGATTCGCGTCGATTTGTCGTAGGGGGGCCCAAACGTGAGAGTAACGCACAACAATTCGTCCTGATCCGACCTACCGTTCGGCCGCAAAGCGCGTTGGAATTTCGAAAATTTGAGTACCGATGGAGGTCGAACGGTGGATATCGAAACTTCGCTGCGTCTGGCGTTCCACTAGTCCTACCCGGTAGTACGACACGCGAAATATGGGGTCGGTCGCATTCCGATTTGTAGTTATAGGACGCGGCGACGTTTTACACCCCGACATAACCATCGCGTTTGTCACTCCCCGATGAAAGATGCGGTCTCGAAAGGCGAATCGAAAGCAAAAAATTCTGGCAAGTTGCCACGAGACTTCCCTTTTTTCAAAAAAACAAATACTACTGAATTCAGAAAAAACTACTCTTAAACTACTACATAAAAAAACTGCAACTTTATGTAATACAAAAAACGAGTGCCGCCATTTTACCTTACAGTGGAAGTGACGTAATGAAAGGTAATATGAGCATTTTCCTCCTTGGCCCGGATGTAATCGATTGGCGAATACCGCATTTCGATAACTTTAATAGTTTCTGAGTTTAGAGCGTTGCAAGGAATGTGTACGTACAGACTACTACAGACTACAGACGACAGACGGAAAATGTTGTTTTAATATTTTGAATTTACATATTCAGAAACGCAAAGATATGTAAAAGTTTGCATAGGTCAAATTTTTTTTTTGGAACACTAATACAATACTTCTCTTTTACTTCGTACTCGGGAAGTAAAAACCGAAAACCTATCGATCACCTCTTCGCCCCACCGTCGGCGAGTAAACGTCGCCGAGATGAGAAAAAACCGGCGATCCCGTTCTCGATGAGATATCACTCCTCCCAATGCGAACCGTCCAGATGGAACCGTCGGCGATGAACTCGTATAGAAATGAGACGTTGTTACCGAAAGCGCCATCAAGATCTAAGGGAACGTTTGGGATTTTTGTTTCGCAATTTTGGGATTTCCAACCCGCGTCCCTCGCTTGTGAAGCGTCGGAGGGTATTTTTCTCCCCGGGACGAAAGCCAGCCACGACCCTCAGCTACCTAAAAATATGTATGCTCCGAGACCGTATCTCGCACCGTTCGGCTTCCGCGAATGTTTTCGCTCAGGAGAGGGTGGGGGGTGAACCGCGGAAAGGATTTTCAACAAACCGCATACCAAAGAAGCGCCGTCGGGAGTTATTAAGGTATTCGAAATTTTTGGAAAAGTAATAAAAATTGAGGAAGTTATTAGCGAAATAGACGTTAACGAATGTTAACATTGTATAGTATATCGTACCTTATATAAATAGGTACGCTACGCGTAGCTATATAAACATAATCCGTAATTGCGGACGCGCTCAAATGACTTTTAATGTGCTACAGAAGATGGTACTGCAATTGTTAAATTAAAATACTTATCCCCTTGCAAATCGTCTGCAATGTAATTTTTCGTTAATAAAATACCAACATTAAACATTACCTAAAATTGCAGACGCGGTCAAATTACTTTAAATTTGGTCAAATAAATGGTACTTGAATTGTTAAATTAAAATACTTATCCCCTTGCAAATCGTCTGCAATGTAATTTTTCGTTAATAAAATACCAACATTAAACATTACCTAAAATTGCAGACGCGGTCAAATTACTTTAAATTCGGTAAAATAAATGGTACTTGAATTGTTAAATTAAAATACTTACCCCCTTGCAAATCGTCTGCAATGTAATTTTTCGTTAATAAAATACCAACATTAAACATGACCTAAAATTGCAGACGCGGTCAAATTACTTTAAATTTGGTCAAATAAATGGTACTTGAATTGTTAAATTAAAATACTTATCCCCTTGCAAATCGTCTGCAATGTAATTTTTCGTTAATAAAATACCAACATTAAACATTACCTAAAATTGCAGACGCGGTGAAATGACTTTAAATTTGGTAAAATAAATGGTACTGCAATTGTTAAATTAAAATACTTATCTCCGTGCGAATCGTCTGCAATGTAATTTTTCGTTAATAAAATACCAACATTAAACATTACCTAAAATTGCAGACGCGGTGAAATGACTTTAAATTTGGTAAAATAAATGGTACTGCAATTGTTAAATTAAAATACTTATCTCCGTGCAAATCGTCTGCAATGTAATTTTTCGTTAATAAAATACCAACATTAAACATTACCTAAAATTGCAGACGCGGTGAAATGACTTTAAATTTGGTAAAATAAATGGTACTTGAATTGTTAAATTAAAATACTTATCCCCTTGCAAATCGTCTGCAATGTAATTTTTCGTTAATAAAATACCAACATTAAACATTACCTAAAATTGCAGACGCGGTCAAATTACTTTAAATTTGCTAAAACCAATGGTACTTTAATTGTTTAATTAAAATAATTATCCCCATTCAGATCGTCTGCAACAATTTTTTTCATCACGTATATTACAATAACAAAATAGTGTACTGAAAATTAGCCACGGTCAAATGACTTTGAATTCCACGAAAATGAATGCATCTTTAATTGTTTAATTAAAGTACTTATCCCCATCCGACTTGTCTGCAATTTTTTTTTCGTAACATACGCAAGAAGAAAAATCATTAACCTGAATTGCAGACGCGGTCAAATTACTTTGAAAATAATAAAAATAATGCACCTTCAACAGCGTCTGCAGGGTTATTGCACCACCGAAACCGTCTGCAAATACATTTTTGACGACGTGTTTAATTTGTCGCTTCGATTCGTACAAGAATTATAGGCGGTCCAATCACTTCAAAACAGTGATTTTTTATGCAGAAAAAAAGGGTTGTTTGAACATGTTATCCCCAGATTCAGAACTTGCGACGATTTTTATGCTATTAATATGTGACATGACCTTCAACGTAGTATGATTCGCAGACGCGGTCAGATCACCACCTAAAAAGACGCTGGGCTGCCGCTCTATAATTCCATATGACGAAATGCAAGGGTCTCGACCATTCACTGGCGTGGTAAAATGTGAAATTTTACGAGGAAGTACTTTTTTCGCGTAAACAATTATTTAGTATATCTGGCTCTCAGATTGCTTTGCTTTAATTAAACTGTGTAAATAAATACTATCTGCGGACTTCTTCAAAGAAGTTTATGGAAGGTGCAATAAATGAAAGTATTTTCTTGTATAAAGTGTTCACCAAAATATAAGGACTTACTGTTACGCTCGCGTAATTTGATTTAAAGGTGATACGTTAGAACCGAAATATATTTAATGAGGTTTAAACACATTCACGTTTCTTAGTAAATTTCAATATAAGCACAATTTCCCGTAAAGTAATATTGATAGGTGGGATAAAGTAGAATGACATGAGACAAACGGGCGTGTCCCATGTTGCTCATCTAATCGAGCGGAAATGTTCAGAATTAACACGGGAAAAAGAAACTGAGACATACATGTGCACGTTAGAGAATTGCACGACCCTACACAAAAAGCTGCTCTTGTTCCCTTTTAAAATAAGTATCCCAATTTGCTACTTTAATTAAAAAAAAAAAATACACGGAGAAAATGTTAATATACCTAAATATCTATAGCCAATATTGAATTAAAATCTAATTAAGAACAAACAACTTTCTTTATCGTCTCGGTCTTAGCGGTGTTACACAAAACCAAATTAAATTTCCATAAACCGCAAGTACGTGTAAGTACATAAAAGTGGGAGGAAAGTTTAAATGTAAAAGAAAAGAAAAATAAAGCAGTTTAATAAGAAATCCATATTATTCATACTATTCCATTTCTCAGTCGCTGATGTTGAGGGAAAATACTTGAGACATAAATAAATACACCAAAAGCAATGAAAAATGTAAATAAAAACGGGAATATTATGAGATTTGTTTACAAAATAAATGTACCTAAGCAACAGATGCGAATTCAAATAAGCAAATGTTTCTCTTCCTCAAGCAGACAAAGAGACAAATTATTGATGTAAGAATCGAACCGATCTGAACCAGAAGCGCACTTAGAACTGCAAATTGTAAATAAACAGAGTCGCTGTTCAGTATCCAAACAAAACAAAGTTACGCACAGCATTTTCAATTCATTGCATTATGATAACATTGGGCAT
The DNA here is from genome assembly GCA_036250285.1 of Pyrocoelia pectoralis. Classification (NCBI taxonomy): domain Eukaryota; kingdom Metazoa; phylum Arthropoda; class Insecta; order Coleoptera; family Lampyridae; genus Pyrocoelia; species Pyrocoelia pectoralis. Next base: position 68,207,364 of record CM070074.1, read on the forward strand.
GTTTACATAAAGTGGTACGTTTTTTCACTACTTTTTGATATCTTAAAATGAATAAAATTGGAAATGTTTATGTAGTTATGTTATGTTATGTTGTATTAAAAAAATTGAGTGGAATTACTTTTTTTTGTAATTACCTACTTATGGAGTTCGACAGCGTAAGTTCTGGGAAAAGTAATTAGGTTGCTCAGAAGTTAGTATGTATATTCGCCAGACTTAAAGACAGCTTTTGCATATGAGTTTAAATACACAAATGTATGTAAATGGGAGGACGGCGAGGGTTAAGAACGAACATTGAGAGCAAGTAGTGAAATAATGGACGTTATAGAGGTTTTACTAAGTATCCACGTGCAACACCGGACCGTTATGGTAGAAATACTGTTGAAAACAAAGCGGTTGTGAATAAAAGAAATAAGACACGCCATATTTTAGTTGAGGCGATCAGGTGAATGCCTACCTTGGAGGGTAGATCGGTTTCTCGTTCTCCAATTTATGAGGTTGAGGAACCGCCATATGTGTTCTGATATGGAATTGGACAAAACAGTGGAAGTATTTGCTCAGAAGAGTTAAATTTCCATGTTGTCCAACCCAATTTATTGCAATCTTAACAGGTCCTTAACAATAAGCAAAAAGAGTTTATTCATTTTACCCCATGATTTTATTCATTGTATTCAATTGAAAAAAAAATATACTAAACCTACCTCTAACCTAAGCGCCTGAGTGGCAATATACGTTTAGGGTGACATTTTTTTTTTCAATCGCTTCTATAAAATAACTAGTTAAATAAAATCTTGGGGTACAATAAAAAAATCTTGAGGTGAAATGAATAAAACCTTGGGGTAAAATGAATAAAATCATGGGGTAAAAGGCATAAAATCTTGGAGCTAAAAGAATATTTATATGAGCTAAATTAATAATTTTGGGGGCTAATATAATAATTCTTGGGAACAAAAATCTTGGGACCAAAATAATTACAAAGGTAAGGCAGAAAAAATAATTCTTGGAGTAAAAATAATAATTCTTGGGGTGAGAATGACAATTCCTAGGGTGTACAAAATAATATAATAGGAAACAATTGAGAAAAAATTCGACTTCAAAAGAGTATATGATCGTTTTGAAATTTCGACTTTTAAAGTTGAATATCTCGAAAAGTACTTGAGATATCGAAAAATTGGGACCGGATCTTGAATCAGCATAAAATTTCACATAAGATTCATATCTTAACTCGGTTGTAGACAATACGCATCTCTTGCAACGCACGGACGCACGGACGGAATATTGATTTCAGTAACGAAGTTCGTTGAAAAAAAATATTGAAAGTTTATTTGTATAAGTTTGTATTAATTCGATACACCCTTCGTTAGGCACAATTTTCATGTGTGTTAATAAGATTTATGTCCACAAATAAATTGATCTAATCAAAAGTGACCGAATTTCTAACGATATTTTCAGTTTATGAAATAATTATTACGCTAATCAAACGCGATTTATCGTGTCTTGCCCATCTATTGTGTTAAAGTGCGTTGCTTTTAACGCAGCGCTTACCTCTATGTATGTATAGCTTAGAATAATAGAAAAGGACTAAAGTAATAGAAATTATCAACTGCAAAGAAATAATAATAATAATTTTATTTTATACACCTTTTCCTTAGATTAAATTTTTCGTTTTTTTACATTTATATTTATAGTTTGTATAAAATAAAAGATACCCACAAAAACAAGGCTTGTACGTGGGGTCTTCTATCCACGATTATACATTGTATTTCAAATTTTTTAAGTAGTGTGTCACTAGCACAGCACCATACGACAGTACCATATGATAATCTTCACTGTACTAGTCCTGAAAAATTGTTCTTTGTTTAGCAAGATATTTAAATTTGTCGATTCCACCTTAGATTCGAGTCCAGATTTATCCCCAAATAAGTTGTGTGAGTGCAGACCTGTATTTTTACTACATGTCCATGATTTTTGATTTCAATATTCGTAAATATCGCCCTCGAGTTCGCATAACAGCTGAACGGAATGATGCAAAGCTAATTATTTTGCTAAGACTATCCAAATCAAGTATGTTGTTGATATAAAGGTTAAATAGAATTGGTCCTAGCACCGTTGCTTGCGGTACTCCATACTGTACGAGCTCTTTCTGACTTAGGATTGCATCGATCTTAACACCAATTGTTTCCTTTTGTATAAGTAGGATTCGATAAGCTTATAAACAACACCTCTAAATCCCAGTGAAAACAGAACTTCTAGCAACTGATTGTGACCAACTGTGTCAAAGGCTTTAGCAAGATCAAGGAACACACCTATCACTTGGTTGTCTTCATCTAATGCTTTATATATGTTAGACATTAACTAGCACATTGCATCTTCAGTTGAAAGCCCTTCACGAAAGCCAAATTGATTTTGTGAAATTATTTTATGTTTCGTCAGGTATTTTTCAATTCTAGATTTGATCAATTTTTCGAGTACCTATTCTATTAATGTTCGAAGTCAATGAAATGGGTCTATAATTGGAGGGGTCTCTATTATCACCTTTCTTGTGCAGTGGGTGAATTAATGAAATTTTGAGTTTGTCTGGAAAGACCCCCTCTTCTAGAGCTTTGTTAAATACGTAAGCCACCAGTTTTGACATTTCAATATCCGTTTCTTTTAGAGTTTTTGATTGTATTAGGTCTATTCCCGGAGCTTCATTTACTTACTCTAGGCGAGTTTATTAATTGTATTATTTCGTGCTCATCGGTTGGAAAAAAATATGGAGCTATCTATGTTTTTATTTTTGGGAGGAAATGTAGGCGGACGATTAATTCTATCTGCTAAATTTTTTCCCACGTTTGCGAAATACTTATTCATGAAATTGGGTAGCTCGGTTTTATTGTCTATAATAACATTATTTGATGATTTTAGTTGGGTGATCGTGGTATTTAAACTACGACTATTGCTGAATTGATGCACTATATCCCATAGCGCTTTACTGGAACCTCTGTTCCTATAGTAATTTCCTTTTGTGATTTTAATTAGCGAATTTAACTCATTTCTATATGATACGAATTCGTGTTTATAACCCAGATTTTCTGGGTTATTTTTCATTCTTTTGTATAAGATATCACGATTATTAATTGAGGTAATTAAACCTTTTGTTACCCACACTTTTCTTTTTTGTTCACTACGTCTCACTGTATACGTTATACTGTTCCTGTTTATTCCCGCTAGTAATATATCCAGGAAAAGGTTTAGGCATTCATCAGGTTCATTTAGTTGATAAAGTGACAACCACGATCACGAAACATTACGCAGGTCCTGTCTTAAATTTTTATAATCTACTAGCTGACCCGGCAAACGTTGTTTTGCCATATAAATAATTTCCTAGTTAAAAAATAAGGGTTGATCGTAGAAGGGTGAAAATTGAGGATTGTATGTATTTTTGTATATTGTATCATAAAAAAATAGAAATTAAAAATTTTATTTAAAAAATAAAAAAAAAATTTAGGGGTGGACTACCCCTAACATTTAGGGGGATGAAAAATAGATGTTGTCCGATTCTCCTAGATACCGGATAAGCACAAAAAATTTCATCAAAATCGGTCAAGCCGTTTCGGAGGAGTATGGCAACGAAAACTGTGACACGAAAATTTTATACAGGGTGTTTAAAAAATACGTTCGAATATTTGGCCCACTTATACATCTCATCAGTACAAACAAAAAAGTCAAAATAAACATAAGTCCAAAAATCAGCCGTTTCCTAATTACAGCCTGTTTTTCAAATTAAAATAATTTACACTCAGTAGGAGTATTTCAACGAGGTTTCTACTAGAACATGAACAAATATCAGTATAAATACATTTTAATTATTACAAATTAATGATTCTTAAAGAAGATGTTCAAAATGTCCTCCTTCCATTTGTATACACATTTCACATCTCCGTAAAAGTGAACGCCGCACTCTCTCAAAGAGTCCCGGATTTATACGAACAGTCTGGCAGGCATGTTCAATTCGTTCTCGCAACTCATCTAAATTATTCACAGGATTTGAATAAACTAATGTCTTTAAATACCCCCAAATGCAAAAAAAAAAAAAATGGCTTTGCCATACAATTATTTTAATTTGAAAAACAGGCTGTAATTAGGAAACGGCTGATTTTTGGACTTATGTTTATTTTGACTTTTTTGTTTGTACTGATGAGATCTATAAGTGGGCCAAATATTCGAACGTATTTTTTAAACACCCTGTATATTAGAGATAATAGTACACAGTCTCTCTTTTTGCTTTCGTATGTTTTTATTAATAGCTTCTTTATTGGACTCATGCATTTTGACATTAATGATGGTTACATAATGATCCGTGATTCCCACTTTTACTATGTAAGCTCGGTAATGTTGGTGATTAGGTGTAGGGTTTTTTAAAGAAATATATGATCTACATGAGTTTGTGATTCGTGAGATTCTCGTTGGTAGATTGATGGTTGACATATGATTATTATATTCACTCAGGATATTTAAGTACTCTAGGGCATCATTTTCTTCGTTTAAAATATCGATATTCAAGTCTTCCACCCACAAATAGAAATGAGCATGTTGTTTAAGATTTACAAAATACTTCCTGAGAGCTAGTAAAAAATTATCTATTGATGTGCATGGCGGTCTATACATTGCGATAAGCAACACCTTAAATGGTACCCAACATTTAGGAATGGAAAAGAGGGGACGACTGATAAATTGCCACCTTATGCATTGTATGGACCTACAATGCATCAGCAGATAAAAATGTAGCAAGAAACATAATCCTTGGCAAGAAGCGACTGATTAGAAAAAATCGTCGAAATTCAATCACAGAAATTCCAAAAAATGTTGAAACTGCCCATAAATTCGTACACAAACTGTATTACAGCAAAGTTTGGGGACAGTGGATCCCTCCTCGTTTTTTGTTTGAAAACCAAACATGCTTGTCTTTTCAATACCTCAAGATTAATCAAGAAGTACAGCCAAAATGGTTAGGATTTTCTTTGTCAATAATTGCTGTCTACGAAACTTGGTGACAGATTTTGTACTAGCTAGTAAGTTAATTCATGGATTGTTCGATTGATGCAATGAAAACATTCAAACTCCCCACAACGCTTCCGGTTCGCATCGGGAATCTAGAAATTACCTATGAACTATTTAATTTTTTGATGCTCGTATCCTTAATTTAAATGGTTATTATCTACTGCTATTTTTCTATTTTTAAGTAGGTATATTCGGTCACGTTCGTAGCTAAACACTGGATTTGAAATAGGAGAGAAAATAATAATAATGATAGAAAAATATGCTTCCTCGTTTTCGTTTCCTACCTTTTCCGCTATGAATATCTTATTACACGCCTTGCATATGCATAAAATGTGTGATGCGAAATAATTTACATAGGAACGTCTACACATGAAAGCATACGTATGTTTTAGTGTAATTTCGAAATTATGTCGTGGAGTATATAAAGAGCAATAAAACTGCTCTTCCTCGCGCAATTGGTTATTATACGAAAACCACTACTTTGAAATAGTTGCGTATCACGTTATGAGTGTAGTAGAATTTTATGTTTCACGAAAAGTGTTCGAGAATAGTAGAAAAGAAGTATCCGTTTACAGCATTTCTTGTTTCAACTATTAAAATTATTCCAAGTTTGTTACAGTGTTCTGAAGTTTATTAAGAATGTTATGATTTTATTCCCCTCAGTAATTTTGACGTTTCGTTGTTCCCTTTACAGCTCCACTTAATTCTGTTGCTTAGTTAAACAAAGGAAGGCGACACGCATAATAAAGGAATAATCTTTATTTTGACGTAGGTAATAATAAAAGAAAAATTATGCTATTATACACCAAGTGTCTCGTAAACAAGGGATTCGTTGTATCTTTATGGCAAACAACGTCGCCGTTAAAATTTAGTTAGTATGTGAAAAAGCACAAGGGCCTACCAAACAGGTTGCACAATTATAACGTTCAAGTAGATACCTTTTTATGTTTGTAAAATGTTTTCAAATAAATTATTCAAAATCAGGCTAAAGAATTACACTCACTTTATTTACATGAATGTTAGTCTCTACGATAAAGGAGTTTCTAATATGTAACTCATTGCTTAGCATTTTTGCCAAAATTGGAGAATATTATACCTATTGGAATTGTTTCGGTGTTTCTGCTTCTCAGTATTAACAGAGGTTGACAATCAAATCGAGGACATTTAAATGAGAAAATCCCTTTTTTGTTACTAAGCTTGTTTAATTATCAAAAGGTGAATGCTGAATCAGTCCCGAGTAGTTTAAAGGGAAGTCTCCGAGTAAACTAAAATTTACATAACCCATGTGCACGAAAAGAAATAGAGTAACTGAAGTAATTACTGGAGAAATGTGCAATTCTCTAGGAGGAAACTATTTCGAACTTGAAATATTTGTATATCGTCCTGTAGGACGATGATTGTAGGATATGATCTCTCTGAAAATAATTATAACCGTTGTCCGTGGTTAATATGGCATAAACAAAAGTTCCGGAAAATTGATCTGATATCACAAAATGTGTCTGACGCTCTGGAGACCTCTGCATTGTATTCATAACTGCCGGTTAATTATTGACTTCTGAAAAGTATTTAAAGTTACTTATGGGACTGGGTAATTAACTAATGTCCTAATTAAGCAGCTTAAATTAAACACTGTTCGGTTTCGATCGGATATGTGCGAGTTGGTACGGTATGGCGAGGACAATTGAAAAATATAACTGTGAGAGTGAAAGTACACCTAATTAACAAAATATGATTTAACTTAAAGGAATGCCAGCTCTTCGCAACTCTCAGCCGATCAACCCTTAGTGGAGTAACCCTTTAGCCGAGTCGCCCTAAGCCGATCGAGCAATTCTTTGTGAAACCGTGTAAGGGTGGAAAGTTTATTTTCTTAATTGTTTTGATCAAATTTTAATATTTTTTCATTATTGATGAAATGTTACAATACCTACTTGTGGAGAAAATCCTACCGATGCAGCCGAGCTTTATTTTAACAAGTACGAACGTCTTTATCAATTGTTCAGTTTTAAACTTATAATGTAGATATCCGGGACGAAGATAAAGTAACAAAAAATATTTTTCCAACATCGCTTATGAAAATGACACTTTCATGACTCAATGTAGTGAGGAAAATAGGCGTTTGCATCACTAGTGAGGAAAGTTCATTTCAATAGCAACGTTAGAATACAAACTTAGCAACTAGATTCAAATGTTAGTTTGCTTTTTGATAGGGAAACAAATGAATTTAAAAAAAAAACGAAATATCGTAAAAAGAATGTTTTTAGGATCCCAATAATACAAAAAAATTATATCTTTCTATTAAAAAAAATTGAAAGAGGCCATTTTGAAATAATTCGTTCAATTAAAAATCTGATATCACCATCGCGTAGACTGTAGAGAATGTCCTGAAACATACTGCCAAATATTTTTGAAAGTAGTACCCATAGTGTGGCTAAAAAAAATAAGGCGCTTACTTTGAAACAGGCTGTATAATGTATTGCTCGTTGAAAAATCACTTTCATCACTTCTATTGTAAGTACTATAGTCGAATTAAGGCAAACTTAATTAATTATGGCATATTTATCCCATCAGGGCCCTCAAAATATCAAGAAGACCGAGAAATTGACGAAATTAATGTATTGGGCAGCATAGAGGCGGTTCCTCAAACTTCATGTAGACAAATCGTTGTTCCCGGGTGATTCTCAGAAGCCGTTAACCTTTTACCGGTGGTACTTGGAAAAAATGGCTAATGATGAAAATTTGCACAAATGGTCTGACGAGTCTTTAGCGGTGCAGGTATTTTTAACCGGCACAATACCTGCCTTGGGCCCAAGAAAACCCGCATTTTGCTCATATTAGGGAGCAACAAGGACGATTTGGATTTAGCGTAGCCTGCATTGTTTTGAATACCAAGATAAGATATATTATTTATCAAGACACGCTTACTGGAAATAGATATCTTGATATTTTGGAGGAAGTTATACCTACCTGATTTACTACATAGATGATGTTGTCTTTTGCTCGACATAACGAGACCCGGTCTCAAAAAGATGGGGCACCTGTTGACCATTCGCAAGTTGTAGGCCGTTTTTAGACAATAATTTGCACTGCGATTTATAAATTTATAAATTGGCCTCCTAAATCACAATTTGTCTATATTAGTTTTTTTTTATTTTGGGGTTTCTTAAAGAGAAAATTTATAGTTAGCCTCAGCGAAAATAAATGAATTACAGAACTACAGAACAAGCATTTAGACAAGTGCTAGACAGCAGTACGGCAGAGTGGATGTACACAATCCATACAAGAGTATTGAAAGTTAAGCAGCTCGTACTCTGGTCAGTACTTGGATGGTTCATCTGAATGGTGTTTAGTGAGTGTACAATACCGACTCTGTGGCTCGATGTGTCTGGTATATACCGCCCTATTGAAAATATCCTGGCCTTTGCTAAAGATATAGGTATTCTAGAGGAGTAGACACAATAAATACAACAACTCTAAACCTCCCCTTCAACGATGAAATTTTAAGGAAATAAACTCAGACTTGATGGAATACGATTGCTATGTTTTTTGTTACGTGCAAAGGTTTGCACTAAACACTAGCCCCAATAACTGGCAACACTAGCGGTGTTGAAGGTAAAATGATTAATTGGCAGCTCCCCGTGAGACATCAACGTAGGAGACTGACCAGCATTAATCAGAAATTAATATTTTGAAATGCACTTCGTTCTTTAACCCTGAACGAAAGTGAAACAGTGAAACTGTTTCACTGTTTAGTGCAAACCTTTGCACGTAACAAAAAACATAAAAACATAACAATCGTATTCCATCAATTCTGACTTTATTTCATTAAAATTTCATCGTTGAAGGGGAGGTTTAGAGTTGTTTTATTTATTACTATTTACCCCCTTTGTGTGATCTGCCCTTCAATGGATTTAAGAGTAGACACAAGGAGTAGGTACAATAGACCAAAAAGGTCACAGTGCAGGAACCGACCCAACCGGGACCATCCTCTTAGAACTTTCTTTAACTTAGACAAATGAAATTTTAAATACATTGCCAAGAATAGCTCATAGATGTCAGCTTTGTTTAGGTCATGAAGGGAATCGGTTTGAACATGTTTTGTAGTTGATTTTTTTTCTTTTTGCGAATTAAATGCGATAAAATTACAGTTAATTTTTGATAAGTGTTTTGCATAAAACGGCAGGAATTTATTTTTATTGTTGCTTTAAAGTGGGCTTAATAATCTCGTTTCATTACTGGTACATATTACATACTTAGTGACCATTAGACGTGTCTAATATAATTCGTAATTATATTCAATAATCATTCAACAAGCTAAGTAATTATTCAATATTTTACTATGTGTATAACCATAGACTAAATACTCCTTAGATCTCTAATGTAAATGAAGCTTTGGTTTTATTGGAAATAGTGACAGTTAACTGCAGTAGATGGCAGTACATGTATGTATAGAAAATTTAGTCAAATAAATTGATGAATAATACAAGAAGAAATATAGAAGAAAACTTTTGTGAACTCAACTGGTCAACAAATGCATTTGTTGAAGGAGTATCACCTATCAGAACAGAATTCACTATTCAGCATTATTGCAGTTACTTCAACCATACGTTCATAAGTTTTATGTTCCATCATTATTTTGTTCTTATGATACAAATAGGTTAACACTTTAACAGGCAAGGACGTGCCAGGTGTTTTCGGCGCCGTCGTCGTGCGAAATAATGATCTAATAACGCTAATATTATAATATTGAGCTAAAGTTACCACTTCTGTCATAGTTAGCCGGCGCCTTACATACACATAATCTTTTTAAAATTCTACGACCGTAGGCGCCTTTAAGGCCTTAACGCCGTCCGACCTTGCCCATATGGACGGCGCGTCCGTGTCGGAACAGCATTGTGAATTAAACGTTCCTTCGAAGCTCGAAGCCTTCATAAAAGCGGAAGTATCGAAGTCGTTGTTACAAATCGGTTAATTTTTTAATTTCTTTTTTGAAATATTAAGTTATAGGTATTGCTTCTCCTGTTAAAAATAGTTACCTCGAAATCCTAATTTGAAAAACACAAGCGTAGCGTAGGAAGTTGACTTGAAAACGTTCACAATCGACTAAAGTTCATTATGAACAATAAATTATGGCAAAAACATTTAATACGAGGATTACCAAATAGGCGAGGAAATAAAGCACTGAACCTACCAAATTTTTGTAATAAGACCTGGTAGACGGATTGAGATGGGGTTTTTTGTATTCGCTTCCTAAATTCAATAGGAAACTTTGGTAATAGGAAAATTTGGAATCAGCAACCCAAGAAACTACCGGATGCGATGTCTAGAATCACCTGAGAGTGAATTTCATAAAAAGCTTCGAAGATGTCGTTGCTCCCCCATCCTGAGCTCCAGGTGGGCGATGAGCCAATTTGGAGGTCATATTCGGAATCGGCGACCTCGAAAACCCCCGTGAACCCGAATTGAGTCAATTCTAGAAGTTTCTAACGAAGTTATGAATTTTTTATATGAAAATGCATTAATTTTTCAGGATGCATTTTCCACTGCACGAATGCAATTTGTAAAAAAAAACATGGTCAAAAGTTTCCTATTGAATTTAGGAAGCGAATGCAAAAAACCCCATCTCAATCAGTTTTACCGTTGACTGAACGATTCAGTAAACGGTTTTACTACAAAAATTTGGTAGATTTGGCTTATTTTAGTGCTTTATTTCCTCGCCGAAAACCAACAATTGCGATTTTAAGAAAATGTTACATAATATTGAAAATTTATTAACTTAACGGTGAGAAATTACGAATCAAATTACATTGAAACTGATATGGAAAAAATGATACGTGGCATAACATTCTCGGACACGTAAACATTAAAACATTTAAAAAGTTTAGTTAGCAAAGGTCACATTCGGGGAGTAAATTTGACAAAAATAAAAGATTTGAAGCGTGAAAGTTGTACCTATTTACGCAAAAAAACACAAGTTAAAGTTCGGTCGGGTAAATCACCAAGTAAATCCGGGAGAGGTAATACATATAGTAATATTCAGCAAAGACGTTGGATCGCTTATCTTTGCGGAAATTGTGTCAAGGCCAGACATTGCATAAGGAATGTGAAAATCGTAACGGTAACAGATACTACACAAAAGCGTTGATTGTTTAGTCAATGACAAAAGTTATCCTTGCCGAGATTGAAACCACTTGACTTAGCTATACCTATTTCGCTCAAATACTCATTAAGCGGTAACGTACTTCGTAAATAGTAGCAGAGTTACATTCGGCATCCAAACGATGGTAGCACTCCAATGCGGGGAGCTCCAGTACTAACCAAATTTTGTAACCATTAGTGAGAGGTCTAAGGAGTATTTGGTCTATGGTATAACTAGTCACTGTAGTATAACTTAGGTAGATAATTAGTAGTTTTGACAAGCTAAACGTAAAAGTATCGCAGTTTTGGTCTTACTAACTTTGTAATATCTAAATAGCAAACAAAAGTAATAAAAAACAAATCCAGGTCCGTATTTAAATCTTTTGACCTGATGATGTTATCTAGGAGCCGAAATGTCGGAGTGCAAGTCTGGCGATGCCACGTTGATCTTTTTAAAAAGTGTATTAAGAATGCGTTTACAGAATGGACAGATCTTTTACAATGACCGAGATATGACACTCTCGCTAAATTGGACAATTTTCGATTTCGCCCTGTATCTATAAAACTAAACATTTTAGCAAAAATTTGTTTACGTCATCGATTATGTCTCAAAAATTGAGCACAGGAAAAGAAGTCGTTAGCTCTAAGTTACCTATTTAATTCTATCGAAGTGTGGACATACTGTAAAATTATTTCAGTGCATTGTCATAACCTCCAAAAGAGGTAACAGTGCAAAGTTGTTTAGATTTTTAGATAGTAATTACAATTGCTTTAAAATGTAACTTACTAAACTTTTCTAGATTTATAAAAGGCAGGGTATGCCTTCGCTACACCACCTTTCAATTGTCTAACTCGTTACAACTGAAATTGATAAGGTGCAAAGTCATGTAAGCATAATGCGTTGCTAAAGGTTTAGTGTACATAGAAAATTATACTAAAAGCTTTGTCATGGTATACATATTCCGTTTTGCTTATCAACCCTCTCATTGCATGCAATAAGCCAAGTCATATTTCAAGCGAACTAAATTCTACTAATTATTCCATCAACAATACACTAATTTATTGTACAAAATTCTCGTAAATTACAACGTAATGGACGCAGTGAAACTAAAATGCTTCGGACGCGGAATTGGAGTTAAATGCATAATGATACAATGAAAAACTTTATTTCGTAGCTGATGCAGGTTATGTAAATATTCAGCAATTAGGAAAAGCGGCTAGTTTTAAAAATTTACATCTACATGAATTCCATTTATAGCACTGAGTGGTGCAAAAAAAAAAAAACTTGCCAAGAGAGAGAATTATGCAATTCTTTTTGTAAAAGACATCAAATTTTAATCAAATTTACCAGTTAGGAATATGCATGTTTAATGTAGGTTAGTAATAGAAATGAAATAATTTCAAGTTGGTGTCAAAGCGCGACATTACGCTTGATGACATTTTCTTACCCTTATGGATTCCGGAGACACTTTGATATGCTGGTTGTTGTGGCTTAGTTGTCCCAGTTCCCAATCTTGTGCCACCATTCGAATTTCAGTTGTATTCGGGTCTATGAGTCTCAAACTAGTTATGTTACTTTTCGCGGCTTTCAGCCTTCCCAAATCAATTGAATGGCTATCCTGAAATATACGCCTATATAAGAATTCCTTTTTATCGAACGTATTGTCAGACCTTGTTTAGATTTATTTAACCTCATGATTGATAGTTTAGTTTCAGTAAACTTCTTTGTTAAAGTATACTTGCATAAAGGGTTATTTCTTTCGTATAATAACCTACTCTATTAGGTTAGCGAGTTTTAACGATCTTACATTAATGTAATGACTCCTTAAAAATGAGTGCTTTAGCTATTAAATAACTTCGGATAATTACGCGCTACTTTATTTTCAGTTGTTTTCTTAATTTAATTACACCCCTAAGATTCATTTGATTTTACGGAAAATATTTGCTCTTATCTGTATGACATTAATGAAAGAAGTAAGTCGTTGCCATTACGAAGTATCTCTATCAATCTACCTCTTGGGGATTCAATTTCTGACTATAAACCGTACTCCGTAGGTATTGGGATACAATTATTTTTTCCGATCCAAGGGTATTAACATTTTAGATTTTTGGAAAGAGAATAAAACACACTATCAGATAAGTTGGCTAAAGGCCATTAAAAGTCATTAAAAAAAACATTTTCATCTGTGGCTGAAGGTCGTCTGAATATTTGACATAATAATGTTAAGATTGTTTGTAACCTGCAGTGCCAATGACAAAAATATAAAATTGATTGGGTCCATAATTTTGATGTAAGGAATGATTTCCTCAAAATGGGGTAATTGTTCAATTTTTCACTTTTTAATTTCAGTGATGTGATTTGACTTTACCAATGATCAACTTATAATATTTTTTAAAACACATCATTCACCACCATTACTCCATTAATTTTTACAATTAATTACTATATTTATGAGTAAGTATTATTAACTAAAGTTTTAAGTATAAATTCTGTAATTTTTAGCCTGATGATGACAATTTCATTTTGTCGAAACATGTCGCAATGTAATTAACTTTAATATTTCAACTTCGCTTACCGTGTATTTGTTACTAAATGTTATTTATGGGGAAGGTTTTGTGAATTACCACTGATTAGTAACAAAAATATAGTTGTGAGTTGCGATATGGCTAGTTAGAATTAGATGAGGTCTAATTCGTGGGATATTTATCGGTTTTTAAACAAGATATACGCCATCATAGTAGATAAAGTTCGCCAAAATACTCTGTATAAATAACGCTTTATTATGCAACAGAAAATGTTATTCTCCGGGTCTTGTAGACTTGTCAATTGAGAGCTTTTATTAGAGCATTTTCCTGAATATTGAATGCCTTTCTCATTTCTCCGATTGCCGTGAAATTTTATCTCGGATATTCATAAAATGAAGCGGAGTTAATATGCTTAAGTAAACGCAAACAAAAGCTTTTCAAAGTTTAATTTATCATCTTCTGCATTTTTCAATTTTCGATGTCACTTTAATAATGGTTGGTAAAACAAATATGATGCAACGTCATTAAAATTACTGGCCTCGGGCAAAGTTGGGATTTAATATACATATATGTATGTTACGCGCAGATCATGAAACTGCACAATTCGTGAAATATTTGCAGGTTTAGTGATTTTTCAATTGATATTCAAACGTCGTTTAGTTTTCGTATCAATTGAAAAAAAATATCTTAAACTTGCAAATAACCTAAACGCTTTCGGGACAAACTACGCTTAGGTTAGCATTCTTTTTAATAGCAAACGTCGTTTAGTGTTATACTTCTGTTTTTGTATCAATTAAAAAAAAATATACTAAACCTGAAAATAACCTAAGCGCTTTCGGGACAAATTACGCTTAAAAAATATACTAAACCTGCAAATAACCTAAACGCTTTTGGGACAAACTACGCTTAGGTTAGCATTCTTTTTAATACCGAACGCCGTTTTTAGTGTTATACTCCCGTTTTTGTATCAATTGAAAAAAAATATACCAATTCTGCAAATAACCTAAGCGCTTCGGGACAAACTACGCTTAGGTTTAGCATAATTTTTAGTAACGAACGTCGTTTTTAGTGTTATACTCCCGTTTTTGTATCAATTGAAAAAAATATACTAAACCTGCAAATAACCTAAGCGCTTTCGGGACAAATTACGCTTAAAAAATATACTAAACCTGCAAATAACCTAAACGCTTTCGGGACAAACTACGCTTAGGTTAGCATTCTTTTTAATAGCGAACGTCGTTTTTAGTGTTATACTCCCGTCTTGTAGCAATGGAAAAAATATACTAAACCTGCAAATAATCTAAACGCTTTCGGGACAAACTACGCTTAGGTTAGCATTCTTTTTAATAGCAAACGTCGTTTAGTGTTATACTCCCGTTTTTGTATCAATTGAAAAAAAATATACCAATTCTGCAAATAACCTAAGCGCTTTCGGGACAAACTACGCTTAGGTTTAGCATAATTTTTAGTAACGAACGTCGTTTTTAGTGTTACTTATACTCCCGTTTTTGTATCAATTGAAAAAAATATCCAATTCTGCAAACAACCTAAGCGCTTTTGGGACAAACTACGCTTAGGTTAGCATTCTTTTTAGTAACGAACGTCGTTTTTAGTGTTATACTCCCGTTTTTGTATCAATTGAGAAAAATATACTAAACCTGCAAATAACCTAAATGGTTTCGGGACAAACTACGCTTAGGTGAGCATTCTTTTTAATAGCAAACGTCGTTTAGTGTTATACGTCTGTTTTTGTATCAATTGAAAAAAATATATACTAAACCTGCAAATAACTTAAGCGCTTTCGGGACAAATTACGCTTAAAAAATATACTAAACCTGCAAATAACCTAAACGCTTTCGGGACAAACTACGCTTAGGTTAGAATTCTTTTTAATAGCGAACGTCGTTTTTAGTGTTATAGTCCCGTTCTTGTAGCAATGGAAAAAAATATACTAAACCTGCAAATAACCTAAACGCTTTCCGGACAAACTACGCTTAGGTTAGAATTCTTTTTAATAGCGAACGTCGTTTTTAGTGTTATACTCCCGTTCTTGTAGCAATGGAAAAAATGTACTAAACCTGCAAATAACCTAAACGCTTTCGGGACAAACTACGCTTAGGTTAGCATTCTTTTTAATAGCAAACGTCGTTTTTAGTGTTATACTCCCGTTTTTGTATCAATTGAAACAAATATACTAAACCTGCAAATAACCTAAGCGCTTTCGGGACAAACTACGCTTAGGTTTAGCATAATTTTTAGTAACGAACGTCGTTTTTAGTGTTATTCTCCCGTTTTTGTATCAATTGAAAAAAATATCCAATTCTGCAAACAACCTAAGCGCTTTCGGGACAAAGTACGCTTAGGTTAGCATTCTTTTTAGTAACGAACGTCGTTTTTAGTGTTATACTCCCGTTTTTGTATCAATTGAGAAAAATATACTAAACCTGCAAATAACCTAAACGCTTTCGGGACAAACTACGCTTAGGTGAGCATTCTTTTTAGTAGCAAACGTCGTTTAGTGTTATACTTCTGTTTTTGTATCAATTGAAAAAAAATATACCAATAATTCTGCAAATAACCTAAGCGCTTTCGGGACAAACTACGCTTAGGGTAGCATTCTTTTTAGTAACGAACGTCGTTTTTAGTGTTATACTCCCGTTTTTGTATCAATTGAGAAAAATATACTAAACCTGCAAATAACCTAAACGCTTTTGGGACAAACTACGCTTAGGTGAGCATTCTTTTTAGTAGCAAACGTCGTTTAGTGTTATTCTTAATAATTGAAAAGAATTATACACCTGCAAATATTTCACGAATTGTGCAGTTTCGTAATCTGCGCGTAACCTATGTATACATTTTTCTCTGTTATTGAATTGGTTGTCATGACAAATTAACACGTAAACATTTTTTTATAAGGGGACGAGAATAGTATATTATACATCAAGGTGGTGAAGACTGTTATTATTGACGCGAGGGGCTTTGCCCCGAGCGGAATAAGGTGCGAGGTCAATAAATGGCTTCACCACCGTGGTGTATATACAATTTTTTCCACTACTAGTCAAATTTAAGACACAAATTAAAAATAAAAAAATTTCTTGTAAAAATCAAGTAGGTAGCACAGGAATGCAAATTCCCATTATTAACCTAGGTTAATAATATAATAGATTATTGACCACTGACTAGGTAGAGAAATTAAACTTCTCAGTTGTCTAGGATACGCAATAATTGTCAACTTCACAGCTATAGTGGAAAAAATTATATAAATGGTCTCTATAAACGATGTTTAATAATTCGATGCAACCTACTTGAAACACCTTTAGCGCTGAATAAAAGGTCGATTTTTAATATTCCCTTTACTGATACAAAAGAATACTTATAAAATCGTTCAAGCAGCGTAAAGAAGAAATAAAAGGTAACACGGTGTGCTTTAGCAAACAAGCGCAATTTCAAACCTTCTCTTCGGTTTCAATGTAAAAACAAAACGTCTAGACTATTCGCAATAAAATTAAATCGTTTTATTTAAGTTTATGCAAGCACCTTATTTATTCTATGGGTAAAATTTCATTGTTAACATGATTAAAGAATAAAGCATCCCATTAGATACTATATTATTTAACAAGATAGCGGAAAACTAAAACGCCTTTAAAGTATCAAATTAACTTTTAAATTGACCAAACCAGCTTCAATTGGCAATAACGCCTGTGAAATACGACATTGAAGTTATTTCCTTCCCATTTCCGTTAGAAATTCAATACCCACTACTTACCAAAGAAGTAAGAATGTAACTGTAATATTCTTCCATGAGTTTTACTTCCCTGGCTTGCTCTAAAATGTCTAATATGTGGTCGCTCTCACAATCCAGCACGATTTGAAATACCGACGAAGCTTTCATCTCCTTCAGCAATGGCCTGTAAGAAATATATAATATATTAGATTAGTAGAAATTCAGATGAATGTCTGCTGGATTTCCAATGGCTAAAATAGTCATGTGTAATACATACATAACAAAAGATTACTTTCTTTCAGCTATTTCATATATTGCACTATATAATTTCGAATAGCAATACATTTTAGTTTTATTCTTTCTCATTTTAGTAGGACCATAAAAATAGTTTAAATCTTCATTTTAAAGTTTAGGTATTTTATTACCCGCTTGACTTTTGCTTTATGGGGTCTGGGAGTAGGATTATTAACGCTGAAAGTGATACTGCACAATTATTAATACCATAAGCTGAAAGAAGATAATAATTATCTAATGGAGTGGCCGTAAAATATCTTAGAGGCAATTAAGCTGTTAATAATTTGCAGGTGTTGGTAGTAAATAACATTTTTGTACTACAAATATGTTTTATACTCTACATTATTGCGCACTCAATCGATTTAATGACCATTTTGCAGAAAATAGCGTAACACATTTTGTA
This sequence comes from Pyrocoelia pectoralis, assembly GCA_036250285.1. NCBI lineage: Eukaryota > Metazoa > Arthropoda > Insecta > Coleoptera > Lampyridae > Pyrocoelia > Pyrocoelia pectoralis. The sequence goes on from CM070074.1 coordinate 68,225,486, forward strand.
AAATAACAAAGTTTAATTATTAAATTTTTAGTATTATTGGAGTAAGAAACATTTTATTTACTCAGAGGGTTTGAGAAATTATGTTATTACAACTATGTGAAAAGCTCTTTCGCAGTTGTTAAAGTTTCTTCCAAGTGGGTTATTGTCACATCCCGAACCGCATCTGCAGGTTATCATTTGGCGATAAGCCACATTTTAACACATCCTGACTATTGTTATAATGAAGGTACGGTACATTTAAATTTATTTTAACTGTTGAAATAAGTGTCCTAGTTTAGTGTCTTTTATTACTATTTGAGTAAATAATTAACATATGCACGAATAAATTGAGTTCCTTGCAAATGTTAATTCTAGTTTTAAATTTCTGTTCTGTTTCTTTTATAAAGTAAATTTGTTAATTAAGGCCTGTTATTTTTTATTAATTATTATATGTATAGTCTCAATTGCATAATGGCGTGAATAAATTGGCGGTAGTAGGAACATATAATGGTGATTAGAAATATATGTCTAAGAAAAATGGCAATATAGAAGTTGGTCGTCTCTCTAATATAACCTCAAAAATTTCACTATGGATTTGAATTTTTTCATATAGGTATGTAATCGATAGATTAAAAAACGTCATTTCCTTTACCTTTTCCATGCTTAAAATCACATTTATTATAAGTTATAACCGTTATAACTTAGTGTAAACTTTACAGTATGGTCAGTATGGTTATAATAGGGAAATTGTCAAGATGTCGCTTCTTTTTATGTGGCACACAGCGTTAATGGGCTTAACAGAATAATAGGCTTTAATGAAACGTCCGATATTTTATTGCACTTTTAATTAATGACTGGAATCTGTTTTAGCGAAGTTCTCATTTTGTGTACGTTACTCTGTAGGTATATTATCATCATTTACTCTTCCGTTTCTGTGTATGTAGATCACTATTAGTGCAGAAGTGGAAAGGAAGTATGGTCAGTGAATTAGTGGATGGAAATATACTATGGACTGAGCCAGCGAAGTTGTCAGCAACGTGACATAGGGCAGCCTTTGGACTCAAAAGAAAGGAAGATAGTTTTACATCTCGTAAGAACCTACGTATGAACATTGTTTTATTTTTTTTAAGTTAATTGTTAGTTTAAGTACAAGGTGAATGATTATTTTAGCATATTTGATGTTGTTCCAAAATTCGGAGCCTTTCTAAAATTAACCCGACAACAATCGATAGTCCTGCGCGCCGGAGCTCCAATTTACTATAACCACATGATTTCCTATTCAGGTCTCCGTAGTGACAGTAGGTATAATAATGCATATCATGTCGCTTAACAGTAATTTTACATTTAAAAGAAATTTCGTTAACTAAATAAAATCTTTTCCAAAAATTCGTCTTTTTTACTGAAGCCAAAATTTGCTCACAAACATTTATTTGGTAGTGTTCGCAATGAACACTTCGATTCCATTTTCACAACGAGTTCACGATTTCAATGTAATTATGTATATACAATTTTCTTCTTTGGTACATATCTACTATTTAATATTATAAAGGTTAGTGTTTCATTTTAAAAAAAATATTAATCACCCAGTATAATTTCTGTCGATACTTAGCACTTCATATCATTTGACTTTCAGACCTTTCAAACAATATTTTTCCAAATTTCAAAGGGAAATCTCAATTCAGTCAACAGTAGAATCTTTAAATATGAGTTCTTTTAAAATTTAAACGCTAAATATACTACTCGAAATATTGGTAATAGACCCATTATAATAAGCTATGTTTGTGAGTGCCATAGACGCGAAAATGTACTGAATGTTTGATTTAAAACACTCAAGTAGAAACGACAAGCGGAATATGTTGCTAGAAGGCTGATTTATTATACATATCTATGTTCCAAATGAAACGTCGCTTCCACTCGAAGGGGTTGTTGTAATAAACATCAAATTATAATAGCAGCTATAACGACCTCCAAAATCAACAATAAGCGTAGAAACCAGAAAAGTACAACTTTGTAAGTTAATATGTGTTAGCGCAGGAATTAGATACCTATCTACACATACACCACATGTTCTCATCAAAAACCTACAAAAACACCGGGACAATATTAAAAGAACATATTTCTCTTCGTGTTTTTTACACATAGGGAAAGTAATGTAATCGAAAAAAAATCGATCTCGAGCTTTTGATGAACCTCAACATTTTGGGTCCTTCCGAGTGCAAAACCAGCATCTTTGAAAAACGTTTGTCTGTGGGTGGGTGGATCTGTACGTTTATATGGCTGTGCAGCCTACGCGAATTCTAAAAAATACATTTTTTAGTATTCACGTCATTTGAGTGCGTTAATAGATCCTATTAAAGCACTCAAATGACGTCATTTGCGTGCTTTTCGTAAATTACAAACGCATCGAATGTCATTTTTATCATTAACGAACCTACAGACTTCAGGGATTAGTAATAAATTAAACGTCATTACCTGAACGAAGTAAATTACATAACTCAGTCTAGCATATCATCTGATGGAATCTCTACGAAAAGCGTTTAAATGAGAGAATCCTAGACTAGACAACATGAAAGGAGACCTAGATATTTCCCCCATTTAATTTATCGATGCTCCCATTTCCAATCGGAGCTTTAAGATAGAAGATATCTTAATGTCTTATTTTTTTATTAGATACTGTCATGTATTGAAATTTATGTTTGTAAACAACGAGTTAGGCCTGCCTCTTTCATCAAAAATTGAATTTAGGAATAAATTTAAAAAGGTAATCCATCAAAGCTAAAATGTTAGAGATACAAGGAGGAGATTTTCGGTGCTATGATTTTTATTTCTTATAAACCTAATTACCTAAAGACCTTTGAGTAAAATTGCATACTTTTTAGGTAACACTTACTCCTTTAATGATTTTGTCAACATTCTATAAAGAAATAAAGAAGGCTGTGCACAAAATAATGTTATTTTTCAATATTTCATATTTCAAAGATTTGTTATATTGATCAGAACTGTCAAAAACCGTGTTTTGGCTCCTGGAATAGCTGATTTTTAAACTGTCACATTGTAATGGTAGCTTGATTTTATCACTAAGCAATAATAGTGGGTGCGGTACAGAAAAAAAAGGGGCATTTTAGAGTACAAGCATGCCGCTTGGCATAGTTGTTCCTGAGATCAAGAGGAACGATTTTTTCCGGAGCACATAAATTTTCATCCCTTAGGGGGCGGGGCCAGGGGTGGACTTCGAATAAATGGGTAATTTTTCTAAAATTGACATTTTTGGGCACATTTTAAATAGGGTGGAGTGCATTTCACATAAATGGGACACATCAAACCGAATAAAAATGGTCTCGATCCACTGTGATTGATTTTAAGTCTTACGACATCCGAAATTTCAGACGTTAAATAAAATAGTGGATGCACGGCAAGTTTAGTATCATTTCAAACTAATTTATTGTTGTAGGTATATATTTTATTTTTTTTTATCAGATAACAAATATGTTGTTCTTAGATTATGTAAAAAAATTATGGTTATAGAAAAAGTCCATAGCGCCAAGGATTCGTTAAGCCACAATGATGCGCCGTACCAGGACAAGCACAGAATGAAATTAGATCCATAGTTACATATCAATGGTACCTATCTCTTCGGTGTCACGTGGTAGTTGGTTTCTGGAACTAAATAATAAATTAGAAACAATATAAAATAGAGCTAGTGGCATTCTTTACTTTGTGTTTTGGCAAGCACCTTTGCATTTATTGCAATTCAGAGTACATGGTATGGTAAGCGATTTTTTTTGCATATACACCTCATAGTTTTGCATCCTGAAATTGGACAGCCACAGCGGTCAAGTTCCCTGCATGCCGACCAAATTTCAGGGAGAGAGGACCACACAGGGTGCCATCCGTTTTCGGTCATCGTCCAACCCCAACCCTCGGCCGAAGGAACTTCATCTAACGTAAACGTTCGTTAGGGCGCGGCCCCAAATTTGTCCTGCTTGATAAGCCGACCTGAGAATGTGCTGCCAAAGTGCCGCCGATGTTGGTGGAATCAGGCTTAGGGGCTTATTCTCCGTTGCGAAAAGATGTTTTCTGGCGTCATTCACCGAAAGACATTGGTCACCCTTTATACCATAAAGTTTTGCAGTGTACTGCTCGAGTGCCTGTAATGTGCTCTCTTCTGGGACAGAATACGATGGTAAAGAAATGGACTTGAAGACCTGTGTGAAATTCTCAGACCAGAACTTCCAAGCTGTCTTCTTTCCCTTTGATGGGAAGAACCGTTGACTATTGCATCTTTAACGTGGAGCATTATTCTCTAAAATTACATTATACCAGTTCTATTGAAACACCCAAATTTGTATTAAAGCACTCAAATGACGTCATTTGCGTGCTTTAATACAAATTTGGGTGTTTCAATAGAACTGGTATAATGTAATTTTACTAATTAACTAGTTTTAATAACTCGAAGCCATCCCCATAGAACGTTATATAATTGAATTAATTGTGATTGAGAACAATAAAGCTACATGTTTCGGCAAATAATGCCATCATCAGGCTACTAAAAATAACTTCAAAATACACTGAACACTGCACTAAAAATACTTACGTTAAATTGAAGGATTGAGCGGGAGTAAAATTTAAAATTACAATTTAAGTCATTATATGGAATTAATTAAATTGACAGATGAGACGTTCAAGACTTCATCCCTGCAACAAGGAAGTGAAATCAAACAAATACAAGTAAACTTATCAGACATGTTGAAAAATATCCACGTTCTATGGGGAATGGTTTCGAGTTATTAAAACTAATTAATTGAGCATTCCAGCCATTTTGAGTTTATCAAATTCTTTATCTTCCATCACTATGGATCCATTAATTTATAGCAAATACTGTAGTTAACCTTAAACAAATTTTGAATTGACAATTTGAAAGGTACCTAGTAGTTCCAATCTCTAAAAAATTCTCTAGATTTTTATAATGCCAAATATTTATTTAAAATTATTTGCAAAAGGTGCAAATTCTAAAGAATAGTATAAAAAACTCATTCATAAGGCTTTTATGGCACTCATCCTTGAGAAAACTCGTGGCTTGATTCGTGCCATAAAACCTACCTTATGAAACTTGTTTTTTAATATACTATTCTATAATCGTATACTTCAGTACATTTGGTATTCATTTCGAAATCGAGCTGGATAATAGTTATTTATGCATCAAGGACGTAAAGAAGCTTTTATGGCCCGAAGCTTTATTTCAAGCACGAGCGGTAGCGAGGGCTAGAAAAAGGCTGTAGGGCCATAAAAGCAAGTTACGCCAGAAATGCATACACTATTTTATGCACAGATTAAGTATTTATCTCAAATAATTTAAATATCGCATAAAATTGAGTAGATTTATCAAGCGCCTGAAATACGTTGCTATAGAATTATAGATATTAAAATACGTTGCCATAGTAAAAGCAGTAAACAAGGGTATCCATTTTAATTTTGTTCAAAAACTGTATTATTTCCATTGTCATTTTAATGTCAATTTAATTGACGTTTCTTTATGGGCCTGGGGCCATAAAGAGGCGTTTATGTTCAGGTAACCAAGGTTATAATAACCTCATTATGATGTATCTGTGCATAATAGTAGTTAAGGTATCTAGGGCGTTATGTTCATAACGCCCGTGGTGCCTTCTTTACTTTATGTCATACTTGCAAGAAGTTGATTAAGATGATTAAAGCAGATGATAATAATAAAATCAGTATAGACTCACATTTAACATCCTTGATGAAGCATAATTTTATATTTGCGGGCGTTATAAGCGGACGTTATACAAAATAACGCCCGTTGCTATCTAAAATCTGGTTGTCATGTAAAGAGGCGTTATTTAGTCATTAATGTTTCTTGTTTCGGCAGTTGTTATGGTGAAATAATAAGGTAATATGACATAAAACAATAAATGTAACCGGCTTACTTTTTCAAATTACTGTTTGAACAGTTGGTAGAATTGTAACTAAATAGAAGTGACGAATTCCAGATTTAATTACGTTTCACATGGGTCACTCGATCTTTATTCACGTTTAAAGTAGACGGGATCCAACATGAAGATAACTTGAACCATCTCCATTTAAAATATTGGCGGTAAGTGACTTAAAAATTTATTTAATATCGTTAAGAGAAAAGAAACGTCGCTTAGGTTAAATAAATTAAAAAATGTCGTTCATACAAATTGACAGTACGTTTCCTTATAGTTCGTGCGGTACATCCAATATTTTAAAAAAAAGGGGCAAATTGGAGTACAAGCATGCCACTTCGCAAAGTTGTTCCTTAGGCCCAAAGAAATGATTTTTTCCGGAGCACATGAATTTTCATCCCTTAGGGGGTGGGACCAGGGGTGGACTTCCAATAAATGGGATATTTTGCTATAATGATATTTTTAGGTAGTTAACACCACCCAAGACGATTATTTAATTAATATGAAATATATCGTTAGATCAACGAACTACGATCTGCGCAGATAATTTTTGAAACCATAGTTCAACAATTTAATGAAGTCTAATGGTGAGCTTATGTAGCTACCTATGTATATATACTAACAGATTAGGGAAATTAATTAAATTTGTTGTAAGCATCAGTCGTGATCTTGATATGGACCTCTTTTTCAAACACGAAAATCAGCAGTGCCCGCCATCCCTTTCCTTGAATGGGGCGATTCGCTCCGGTTCGAAGAATCAACTACTATCGGAGTAAAAATGCAAGGCCTCTGACTTTAAGTGGTCATAACGAAAAAACTGAGGGGTGAAATTTCTTCATTTTTGGGCAGTACATGAGTCATTTATATATGTTTAACATGTGTAAAAATCAAATTGGTAGAATCAGTTGTTTAACTTTTATTTTAATTAACAGCAATAAAAACGCTGTATTTAGTATTTTCCTGGCTGACGGTCAGTTTTAACTTATCATAAAATTGTTATTGTTTCATAAATTGTTACCAAATTTACAAATGTTGTAGCACACATACTTCTCAAAAGTCGACAGTCAATAAATATTGATTATTCATATAATTAACTGGTTTTATAAGCCCTAACCGAAAATTTGATTATTTTGCAATATACGGTAACTTAAGAAAAAATTCTTGTTTTAAATGCTAAATCTGTATTACTCAAATCGAGCTGCATTATTGCTTTATTGAAAACAAAATTTGTTTTCTTGTAATTCAGAGTAAATGTTATAATTATGGCGAAAGAAAGACGCACATATTCCCGCGAGAGGTAATCTACCACATCGTAAATCGTGAGCGGCAAACCACAACAATGTGATTATTGTTTAGCATTGTACAAAACCATGCGCTTCATAGCAATAGTGTACGACACCATCGTCCAGCCCGTACCGCACTTCCCGCAGGAACGCAAGCATCCATCCTTTTTTCCAAATTTCTTTTAAACAAAACATGTATACATGGCATTATTTTTGTGAATCGTGTTAGACCACAATATAATTGCTTTAACCTTGTTATGTTACTATCAATATTATTAATATCGAACTATCAGGTACTCAGTTACACAAAGATGTCGTTTTTTCATTATAGCTTTAAGACTAATAAACCAATTGGCCTCAAAAGCATCTCACATTGACAAAAAAGTATACATTTTTCAAATATATAAGTATCTACCACTCAGTTTCAATAGTATAGCCGTAATTAATTTTTAAAGTGGAGCGCTTGTGCGATTTGAGTCATAATTAGCGCTTTTTCGCACATAAATTAATACAGAAAATTAACGATGTGTTGCAAAAATCTAAAACTGTACACCTTTTTGTAGGAATAAATGATCTTTTAAATGCACTTTATTTCATTAAATTATGATTGCTAATTACTGAGATAGAAGCTTCTAAAGTCAGAGGCCTTGCATTTTTACTCCGATGGTACATAGTAGAAATAATAACAAAATATGTTCCAAATCATGGAGAGCCGAGTAACTGCGATTCTATTGTATTTGACGGAGCAGTCTTGGTTCACAATATTAAGCCTACACCAGGACAAGGCACGTTTCTTAAATACTACGAAAGCCAATTAAAACCCCATATTTGTAAATTAGCTGAGAGGGTTGGTGCTAAACGAGTGGACGTTGTATGGGACCTATACTTTGATGCAACCATCAAAAAAGCACGTGATACTCGTGGAAAAGGTGTTCGACGACAGCAGCTTCCACTCAAAGGTACTTTTGGCGTAGTAGGTTTGATTTGTTCAGAAGTAAAACTTACAAATATTTCTTTACGTATCAGGTTCGCTACCAAAGGATTGGAATGATTACCTGAAAAACTATCTCAACAAACAGGAATTGTTCCGTTTCCTTGCTGAGGTGTTGCTTTCAGGTCTCGGAGCCATCCAAGTTGTTACTAACGTCGACAGTCATATCAAGTCAACTGGCACAGCAACTCATCTTCAACACGTCCTGTGCAATAATAATATGGAAGAGGCAGACGGACGAATAATGCTCCACGTTAAAGATGCAATAGTCAACGGTGCGAAGAAAGTATTAATTCGTAGCACGGACACAGATGTCGTTGTACTGGCTGTGTCTCATTTCCATACATTAGAACAATTTGGTCTAGAGGAGCTTTGGGTTTTGTATGGTACAGCCCAAAATAGGCACTATATTGCAGTACACGGCATGGCTCATGTTATGGGAGAGGATAGATCTATAGCATTACGTGGCTTTCATGCCTTTTCAGGCTGTGATTCTACTTCGTTCTTCCCATCAAAGGGAAAGAAGACAGCTTGGAAGTTCTGGTCTGAGAATTTCACACAGGTCTTCAAGTCCATTTCTTTACCATCGTATTCTGTCCCAGAAGAGAGCACATTACAGGCACTCGAGCAGTACACTGCAAAACTTTATGGTATAAAGGGTGACCAATGTCTTTCGGTGAATGACGCCAGAAAACATCTTTTCGCAACGGAGAATAAGCCCCTAAGCCTGATTCCACCAACATCGGCGGCACTTTGGCAGCACATTCTCAGGTCGGCTTATCAAGCAGGACAAATTTGGGGCCGCGCCCTAACGAACGTTTACGTTAGATGAAGTTCCTTCGGCCGAGGGTTGGGGTTGGACGATGACCGAAAACGGATGGCACCCTGTGTGGTCCTCTCTCCCTGAAATTTGGTCGGCATGCAGGGAACTTGACCGCTGTGGCTGTCCAATTTCAGGATGCAAAACTATGAGGTGTATATGCAAAAAAAATCGCTTACCATACCATGTACTCTGAATTGCAATAAATGCAAAGGTGCTTGCCAAAACACAAAGTAAAGAATGCCACTAGCTCTATTTTATATTGTTTCTAATTTATTATTTAGTTCCAGAAACCAACTACCACGTGACACCGAAGAGATAGGTACCATTGATATGTAACTATGGATCTAATTTCATTCTGTGCTTGTCCTGGTACGGCGCATCATTGTGGCTTAACGAATCCTTGGCGCTATGGACTTTTTCTATAACCATAATTTTTTTACATAATCTAAGAACAACATATTTGTTATCTGATAAAAAAAAATAAAATATATACCTACAACAATAAATTAGTTTGAAATGATACTAAACTTGCCGTGCATCCACTATTTTATTTAACGTCTGAAATTTCGGATGTCGTAAGACTTAAAATCAATCACAGTGGATCGAGACCATTTTTATTCGGTTTGATGTGTCCCATTTATGTGAAATGCACTCCACCCTATTTAAAATGTGCCCAAAAATGTCAATTTTAGAAAAATTACCCATTTATTCGAAGTCCACCCCTGGCCCCGCCCCCTAAGGGATGAAAATTTATGTGCTCCGGAAAAAATCGTTCCTCTTGATCTCAGGAACAACTATGCCAAGCGGCATGCTTGTACCAAAGAGTATATAAAGGGAAGAGAGTTAATGTACATGAAAACAAACGTGGAAGTCAAAGTTACCTGGCCGCATTAGTGCGCTACTATAGGCCCTCTGGTAGAGGAGTAACAAAGTAACTTAGTGTAGAATATAACCTTTTTTAGATGCTTCCATCCCGTGCAGGGCAAACACTGTTGTCAGATCTAGCGCGAACATTACTATGCTAAAAGTGATTGACAGAAGTTGTAAAATAAAGAATTAAATGAGGTTTTTTTTGTTTCAACGTTCCAACTTCCATATTATATCTATATGGAAATATGGAATATTATTTTTTAACAAATAAATATCATTTGTTATGCTTGTGTACATCGTATTTTATTTAGAAAGACTACAATAAATTATAATCTAATTTATCGAATTGTTTAGAAGACTCAAATAAAACAATATCGTCCTAAATTTTTTGATAACGTTTAAAAATCAATACAATATACTCTAATGTACTGGTATTAGTACATACTTTGTGCTTGTCATGATGTTATGTAGGTAGGTACTATTAATTGTTAGGTACGAAAATGTCATATTTTCAATTTCGACTGAGCCTAGAATTTCAAAGAACTTACAAACAGGATTACATCCAAAAGAATATACCTACCTAATTGTGTTTACTGTAACCTTTGTCATAAAAGACAGATTTAAGAGATAACTAACAATGCATTGAAGCATTGAACACGAAATGAGTAATACAAGTGTGGCTACAACAGTGCGTTATTTGTTGTACCAAAAGAAACCGCTGCCAGAGTTATTCAATGATGACGTTAAAAGATTAACAGGTTAATTTGTAGTAAAATCTGCATTTTAGTGCATTAGAGCACGTTAAGCACCATGCACCACGTCAGACGTACCTAAGTGCCGCCCTAGCACAGCGGTCGGCAATCCTGGTGAAGAGCCAATTTTGAAAATTTCTTCACACGGAGACATTTAGCCGCAATTTTGTTATCTTGTGTATGATAGAGACAGACAGATATCTTTTTGAATTTACTGTTATCGGTGAACTGTATAAAGAGTGCGGCCGCATTCAGTTCCCCCGAAGCTATACCGAAATTTGTTGGGCGTTAATGAAGGTGTAAAATTTGGTGCATTTGAAATTTTTGTTCACAGTTCTATTTTATTTCGATGTAATAAAAACGTTTTTTATAAGTTTGTTTGTTATTGGTCTATTTTACATTATCCCCTTCAGAATTAAATTCTTTACGTTACGTGTTTATTGCCCATTTAACAAAGTTAATCTACTTCAAACGTAAACGAAACATGATTTTCGAGACTAAGTTTTGCGTAAGTTATTTCGCTAGATACCCTTCTTAAAAATTACTGTAGCTACAGGTCTGGAACCTGTTTTATTCAATTTTTCAGCTCATTCGGGCAAAATCTTTCGCTACCTGTAACGGCTGTAACTCGCTAATGAAGCAATTCCGGATATGAACCTTTTTTTCTTATTTTTAGATGTAGATTCACGTCCCGAAGTTTCTCTGTTTCTTCATTAATCACCCTGTATACCTGAATATAATTTTTCATTATCGCGGATTTCCGTTTGAACTTCTGTAAACCTTCCTTTTCATCACCACACAGGCGGGGACACAGCTACCTGTGTAGTGGTTGGACATACCGCGGTATCCGTGTTTATATGTGCATTTCCTTAAATTACGAACTTTGTTTATTCTTTGTGTATACCTATATTTATTTTAATTGAGATCTTTGCATACCTATTCTTAGCGCTAGATATATTTATTTTATTTATAGGTTTTTTAGTTGTTTTGTAATTTTGTTGATTATTTAACAAAGGGCTTCGCCCCCCCCCCCCCCGTGTGTGTTTTAATTCTAATCTACAGTGTCTGCGCAAAGCGGTAACCATCCCGATAACAATTATTGGCATTACCATTAGATACTACAAAATTTTAATTACATTAATTGCATCCTGGTAATTTAACGTTTTGTCCCGACGCGGTGCTTCGTTTGATTAAATAACTGTCTAATTCGGCGATGAAAACGATAGATCAAAATAAGAATGATATACGATATAGTAATCTTGCAAAAAATAATCAAATGTTAACAATGACAACTTTAAACTGGAATAAAAGTACAATTAAATAATGTTTCAAACTCGTACGCGATAATTAAGGCAGGGGAAGTAAGAAAAAATTAAATTTCTATTTCATTAAGATACCACTTAATCTAAATTATTATCGTATATAAAATACCGATGACGATAATCAGTAAAATGGGTTTTCAACAGTTGGTGATATTAATTTATGACGAGATTTCTGCAGCTTTGAATAGCGTCTACCTGCTTAGTGAACCTTTAGAGTTCAGGTACTATATTTGGCATCATTGGTAAACGAAGCCTGTTGAAGAGCAGGTAGTGTCATTTACGCTGCAATAATGGTTGTCTTACATCTTTTTCTTTCATTAAGTAAAAATTCACTTTGCTCTTTTTACAATAGAAGGGCAAAGATAAAATAAGGATATTGACCCATAGGCAACACACATTACCTCCTACGCGTTCACCCATTGGGTTGTTCCTCTTCCCTTTATATTCTCTTTGCTTGTACTCTAAAATGCCCCTTTTTTTTCTGTACCGCACCCACTATTATTGCTTAGTGATAAAATCAAGCTACCATTACAATGTGACAGTTTAAAAATCAGCTATTCCAGGAGCCAAAACACGGTTTTTGACAGTTCTGATCAATATAACAAATCTTTGAAATATGAAATATTGAAAAATAACATTATTTTGTGCACAGCCTTCTTTATTTCTTTATAGAATGTTGACAAAATCATTAAAGGAGTAAGTGTTACCTAAAAAAGTATGCAATTTTACTCAAAGGTCTTTAGGTAATTAGGTTTATAAGAAATAAAAATCATAGCACCGAAAATCTCCTCCTTGTATCTCTAACATTTTAGCTTTGATGGATTACCTTTTTAAATTTATTCCTAAATTCAATTTTTGATGAAAGAGGCAGGCCTAACTCGTTGTTTACAAACATAAATTTCAATACATGACAGTATCTAATAAAAAAATAAGACATTAAGATATCTTCTATCTTAAAGCTCCGATTGGAAATGGGAGCATCGATAAATTAAATGGGGGAAATATCTAGGTCTCCTTTCATGTTGTCTAGTCTAGGATTCTCTCATTTAAACGCTTTTCGTAGAGATTCCATCAGATGATATGCTAGACTGAGTTATGTAATTTACTTCGTTCAGGTAATGACGTTTAATTTATTACTAATCCCTGAAGTCTGTAGGTTCGTTAATGATAAAAATGACATTCGATGCGTTTGTAATTTACCTACTACGCGGGTTAGATTTAACTTTACCTTTTAATTTTTAATTAAAAGGTTAGGCCGAATTTACTGAACTCATTTAACGGTTGCATAATGTATAAACAATTTACCTCACAAACTTTCAAACATATTTAAGCTCGTTTCAACGAGGATTATTTCTTTTATGTATATTCTTGTGAACGAAATAAAATAATCCCAACTTTTTCGACGGTTTCGTTATTTATTTCGCTATACATATACCCCACTCTATGAATATGTAAACGTAATTTGAAGCGCAATAAATAAATTTTATAGTAATGCAAGAGACAGTACAGTATTCAATGCTGTACTTCAACCATAAAGTTTAAAATGTATGGTACAAATCGCATACGAATGTGTGTCTATGCTTGAAAACATAAAGCTAACTTGCAATAATACACACATGCAATTAATTCGCGATGAAATGAGTTTACCTCGTATAGGTAACATTTTCACAAAGGAAATAATTACATTCCACTCAGAAATAGTTTTATTCTTAAGTTGTGTACATCTATGCAAAACACCCTCTTGTTATATGTCGATATGTTATTGACATGCACCGTTCAGGTGATTTTTCAATAACCAAGTTTCAGAAAAAACATTTTGATACCGAAAAGACACTTGATAGTTGAAGCTTTGAAAACGAAATAAGTGGTTACTAACAAGTCTGAGATTTGTTAGTTGTTATGGTTTCCTTTATGCTGAGGATAGATTTATCAATGGAAGTGTTTATCCTCTGGTAAATAAATAGTTACAATGTAATAATAATAGGCAATTCCACTTAATCGCTTATTTTAAGATATTAAATATAATGTCATTATAAAAGTGTTAAGATTGTGTTTGATTAAAGAATACGCAACATGATTAAGTTACAAAGTCTTTTCAGATATTTAATTTATGAAAAAGGTATTTTTACATTAATTCTCATCAAAAATGGAAGGGGGACAACATCCAGTCCACTTTCTTTTCACGGAATATGAAAATAAATTTCAAAAAGTAAAAATAATGAAACTAAACTATGCTGTGAATGATATAGTACAATATTTATTTTACAGTCTAGGAAAACAAATATGTCACCAGACAATCGCAGAATTAAGCCTTTCTTTTACAATCAAAGATGTGGAGTAAGAGTGAATCAATACAGTTTCCTCATTTTTTATATGGGGAATTTCGTACACTTGGATACATTTCAGGGTCTTCTAAGAGATCTAATTTGGACGTAGCATACATAAGATGGTTATATTCCAGTGAATTTCTGCAGTAGTTTGACTTACTGTCATTATTTTTATCCCAAAAGCAGGTTTCTTACGTCTAATACTGAAATTATACCGAAAATTTAATCAAATGATGTAATCCATAAATGTAACATATTAGTTGTACTCTCAAGGATTGCTTGCTAGCTTTAAATTAAGTTTTCCAAAAAAATCAAACAGAGATTAAAAATTACGAAATCTGCTTTAAGAACCCGAAAAAAGTTAAAATGTAAATAAACAATTTTTATATTGTGGCTTATGGGATAATAAAACGGTTTGCAATCACATTCAAGCGAAATAATACTATCAATGCACCATGTACTTACATTTAGGTGCTTTGGTACCCTCGATATATACAGGGTGGGCCATTGAAAGGGTAACACGCCTGTTTTGGGACACTTAGACAAGTTTCTTAAAAAAACGCTCGGACACGTCGATTTTCTATTCTTGGGGGACAACTTTTGAAGTCAAATTCGACTTTGTCAGGTCAACCACCTAGCCCCAGCAACTCCTAACTCAAGAATTTAAATAGGGAAAAGCAGTCGAGCGACCCCTGATTTGAAACGTCTTTTAATTCTCTATTCGACAGTATGAATGAAAATTAGCTTTATTCAATTTTTTTTTCACCCCCATGAAAGCACCCTCCAGATTAACTAAGGTGGGGGTGTTGTTTAGGAAAAATCCTGAAACACACCACCTTAGACCTTTTGAACGGCACATTTTGATGTCAAATTTGACTCTGTCAGGTTAACCCCCTAGCCCCAACAACCCCCAACAAAAACAAAAATTACGGTAAGGTGGTCGAGCGACCCCTCATTTGAAGCGTCTTTTAATTCTCTATTCGACAGTATGAATGAAAATTAGTTTTATTCAATTTTTTTTTCACCCCCATCAAAAGCACCCTCAAGATTAACTAAGGTGGAGGTGCTGTTTAGGAAAAATCCTGAAACACGCCACCTTTGACCTTTTGAACGGCACATTTCAGGATTTTTCCTAAACAACACGCTCGCCTTAGTTAATCTAGAGGGTGCTTTTCATGGGGGTGGAAAAAAATTGAATAAAACTAATTTCGGTCATACTGTCGAATAGAGAATTAAAAGACGCTTCAAATGAGGGGTTGCTCGACACCCTTTCTCTATTTAAATTCTTGAGTTAGGGGTTTCTGGGGTTAGAGGGTTGACCTGATAAGGTCAAATTTGACATCAAAATGTGCCGTTCAAAAGGTCTAAGGTGGTGTGTTTCAGGATTTTTCCTAAACTACACCCCCACCTTAGTTAATCTGGAGGGTGCTTTTCATCGGGGCGAAAAAAAAATTGAATAAAACTAATTTTCATTCATACTGTCGAATAGAGAATTAAATGACGCTTCAAATGAGGGGTCTCTCGACTCCCTTTCCCTATTTAAATTCTTAAGTTAGGGGTTGCTGGGGCTAGGGGGTTGACCTGACAAAGTCAAATTTGACTTCGTCCCCCAAAAATAGAAAATCGACGTGTCCGAGCGTTTTTTTAAGAAACTGGTCTAAGTGTCCCAAAAACAGGCGTGTTACCTTTTCAATGGCCCACCCTGTATATAGATTCCCATGTAGCACCGTTTATTGGCGTTAGATTGGCGGAATATTAGCGCAATATAGAGAGATTGGTGCAATATTGTTGAACTGCCGCCAATATTGGGTGCATATATTTTTGTAATACTATAAAAATATTGGAAATACAATATTTAGTGAATATAAGAACAATATTTGCAATATTTAGTAAATATTGCCATTTAATGTATATTCAAATATTGTACACACAATAATGTATCAATACAAATTGCAGTATAGGTAACATACATATTTGTAGAAGTCAATATTGATATTCAATGTGAATTCAAATGTTGTACATACAACAATATACCAATATTGCGTGTACAATATTACTAAATATTGAAAATCAATATTTAACCATTATAGCAAACCTATTTACAATATTTAGTAAATATTGCTATACAATATAAAGTCCATGTTTATTTATCAATAACATAACAATGCTGTGTTTTTAATATGACTGGATATTTAAAATGATATACTTACTTAGGCTACATGGAAAAATATTCATAAATAATAACGTTATGATACTTAATACAAAATCCCTCGAATGTTAATTTTCGCCGACTTAGAGATATCAAAATAATCAAAATATAATATGTCCGCCCTCCTCAATATTTTATAGTGTTCAACATTAAATTCCCAAAATATATAAGTTTCCGTAGCTCAGTTGCTTTAGGGCGGACTTCTCAACCGGGTGATCGATGGTTCGAGTTCTACTTGAAGCAGAAACCTTTTCAGCATCACCGATCTCCTCCGGCCTGGGGAAGGAACCACCGGAGCACATGGAGCCCTGCAGGCGCTGCGCACTGGGAAATAGTATCTCGGAACAGTAAGGGCTCTGGGGTGGAGTAGGTCACCCCCTTTCCTACTATTTTGGAACACATTACAAAACAATAATGGGCTAATATTGTATAAATATTTTCCTCAATATTGAAATAATATCGGTTAGTAATATTTAGCCAATATGTAAAATTGTTCACATTTCAATGTTGTGACAATATTGTACATTAATAGTCTACCAATATATTTACAATGAAATGCCAATATTACACCAGTAAGGGCTCTGGGGTGGAGTAGGTCACCCCCTTTCCTACTATTTTGGAACACATTACAAAACAATAATGGGCTAATATTGTATAAATATTTTCCTCAATATTGAAATAATATCGGTTAGTAATATTTAGCCAATATGTAAAATTGTTCACATTTCAATGTTGTGACAATATTGTACATTAATAGTCTACCAATATATTTACAATGAAATGCCAATATTACACCAATATTAAATGCTACATGGGTTAGTTCCCAGTGTTCTTCGTTTTAATACAAGTTTTAGCGCGCTTTTAAAATTTGTCTGTAACAGTTACAGTTTGCAGTCGCAAATTAAAACTAATTTGACATTTACATACAGGTCACCTGTTATATGTGGTTTTGGTTTTTGGGGTTAACTACAACATTTTCAAATGTTTTTAGTCCCAAATACAAAACAAAGGATGTCATTAAATATACAATTTATGAAGTGAGATGTGCATCATTTATGTATACGTTGTCAGAACAACTCGAAATTTAGGTATTGGGTACAGTTTTTTTATGATAAGTAAAGGCGAGGACAATTTTTTTGGATTCTAGTTAGAACACCTACAGTGTGTCCCCGTATTGTTTGGACGACTCTTGTAAATGACAAAAAATTTTCTAGTTGAAATTTGAGCTTCTGGGGTCCAGCCCTGCTTGGTTTGAAACTAATTTGTGACATAATTTTAGTTTCGAAAAATCAACTATGCCTTGGAAATTTTGAAAAAACTGATTTTTCACACCAGTAAAGTGCTTTTTCTGTTAAAGTTACGACAAAATGTTATTAAGAAAAGTTGTTCAGAATCAAAAACTGAGTAACTGTACAAAATTTTAAAATCCTAAGCCTACTTTAATTTTTGTCCCTTTTTTTATTGGAAAAGTACAAAAGTGCTCTTTAAGAGAAAGGAATTACAAAATGTTATTAGGAAAAGTTTTCAGAATCAAAAACTGAGTGACGCTACACAATTTTAGATATCTCTTTTTTTCTTAAAGAGCACTTTTGTACTGACTCTGTCAGGTTAACCCCCTAGCCCCAACAACCCCCAACAAAAACAAAAATTACGGTAAGGTGGTCGAGCGACCCCTCATTTGAAGCGTCTTTTAATTCTCTATTCGACAGTATGAATGAAAATTAGTTTTATTCAATTTTTTTTTCACCCCCATCAAAAGCACCCTCAAGATTAACTAAGGTGGAGGTGCTGTTTAGGAAAAATCCTGAAACACGCCACCTTTGACCTTTTGAACGGCACATTTCAGGATTTTTCCTAAACAACACGCTCGCCTTAGTTAATCTAGAGGGTGCTTTTCATGGGGGTGGAAAAAAATTGAATAAAACTAATTTCGGTCATACTGTCGAATAGAGAATTAAAAGACGCTTCAAATGAGGGGTTGCTCGACACCCTTTCTCTATTTAAATTCTTGAGTTAGGGGTTTCTGGGGTTAGAGGGTTGACCTGATAAGGTCAAATTTGACATCAAAATGTGCCGTTCAAAAGGTCTAAGGTGGTGTGTTTCAGGATTTTTCCTAAACTACACCCCCACCTTAGTTAATCTGGAGGGTGCTTTTCATCGGGGCGAAAAAAAAATTGAATAAAACTAATTTTCATTCATACTGTCGAATAGAGAATTAAATGACGCTTCAAATGAGGGGTCTCTCGACTCCCTTTCCCTATTTAAATTCTTAAGTTAGGGGTTGCTGGGGCTAGGGGGTTGACCTGACAAAGTCAAATTTGACTTCGTCCCCCAAAAATAGAAAATCGACGTGTCCGAGCGTTTTTTTAAGAAACTGGTCTAAGTGTCCCAAAAACAGGCGTGTTACCTTTTCAATGGCCCACCCTGTATATAGATTCCCATGTAGCACCGTTTATTGGCGTTAGATTGGCGGAATATTAGCGCAATATAGAGAGATTGGTGCAATATTGTTGAACTGCCGCCAATATTGGGTGCATATATTTTTGTAATACTATAAAAATATTGGAAATACAATATTTAGTGAATATAAGAACAATATTTGCAATATTTAGTAAATATTGCCATTTAATGTATATTCAAATATTGTACACACAATAATGTATCAATACAAATTGCAGTATAGGTAACATACATATTTGTAGAAGTCAATATTGATATTCAATGTGAATTCAAATGTTGTACATACAACAATATACCAATATTGCGTGTACAATATTACTAAATATTGAAAATCAATATTTAACCATTATAGCAAACCTATTTACAATATTTAGTAAATATTGCTATACAATATAAAGTCCATGTTTATTTATCAATAACATAACAATGCTGTGTTTTTAATATGACTGGATATTTAAAATGATATACTTACTTAGGCTACATGGAAAAATATTCATAAATAATAACGTTATGATACTTAATACAAAATCCCTCGAATGTTAATTTTCGCCGACTTAGAGATATCAAAATAATCAAAATATAATATGTCCGCCCTCCTCAATATTTTATAGTGTTCAACATTAAATTCCCAAAATATATAAGTTTCCGTAGCTCAGTTGCTTTAGGGCGGACTTCTCAACCGGGTGATCGATGGTTCGAGTTCTACTTGAAGCAGAAACCTTTTTCAGCATCACCGATCTCCTCCGGCCTGGGGAAGGAACCACCGGAGCACATGGAGCCCTGCAGGCGCTGCGCACTGGGAAATAGTATCTCGGAACAGTAAGGGCTCTGGGGTGGAGTAGGTCACCCCCTTTCCTACTATTTTGGAACACATTACAAAACAATAATGGGCTAATATTGTATAAATATTTTCCTCAATATTGAAATAATATCGGTTAGTAATATTTAGCCAATATGTGAAATTGTTCACATTGCAATGTTGTGACAATATTGTACATTAATAGTCTACCAATATATTTACAATGAAATGCCAATATTACACCAGTAAGGGCTCTGGGGTGGAGTAGGTCACCCCCTTTCCTACTATTTTGGAACACATTACAAAACAATAATGGGCTAATATTGTATAAATATTTTCCTCAATATTGAAATAATATCGGTTAGTAATATTTAGCCAATATGTAAAATTGTTCACATTTCAATGTTGTGACAATATTGTACATTAATAGTCTACCAATATATTTACAATGAAATGCCAATATTACACCAATATTAAATGCTACATGGGTTAGTTCCCAGTGTTCTTCGTTTTAATACAAGTTTTAGCGCGCTTTTAAAATTTGTCTGTAACAGTTACAGTTTGCAGTCGCAAATTAAAACTAATTTGACATTTACATACAGGTCACCTGTTATATGTGGTTTTGGTTTTTGGGGTTAACTACAACATTTTCAAATGTTTTTAGTCCCAAATACAAAACAAAGGATGTCATTAAATATACAATTTATGAAGTGAGATGTGCATCATTTATGTATACGTTGTCAGAACAACTCGAAATTTAGGTATTGGGTACAGTTTTTTTATGATAAGTAAAGGCGAGGACAATTTTTTTGGATTCTAGTTAGAACACCTACAGTGTGTCCCCGTATTGTTTGGACGACTCTTGTAAATGACAAAAAATTTTCTAGTTGAAATTTGAGCTTCTGGGGTCCAGCCCTGCTTGGTTTGAAACTAATTTGTGACATAATTTTAGTTTCGAAAAATCAACTATGCCTTGGAAATTTTGAAAAAACTGATTTTTCACACCAGTAAAGTGCTTTTTCTGTTAAAGTTACGACAAAATGTTATTAAGAAAAGTTGTTCAGAATCAAAAACTGAGTAACTGTACAAAATTTTAAAATCCTAAGCCTACTTTAATTTTTGTCCCTTTTTTTATTGGAAAAGTACAAAAGTGCTCTTTAAGAGAAAGGAATTACAAAATGTTATTAGGAAAAGTTTTCAGAATCAAAAACTGAGTGACGCTACACAATTTTAGATATCTCTTTTTTTCTTAAAGAGCACTTTTGTACTTTTCCAATAAAAAAGGGCCAAAAATTAAAGTAGGCTTAGGATTTTAAAATTTTGTACAGTTACTCAGTTTTTGATTCTGAACAACTTTTCTTAATAACATTTTGTCGTAACTTTAACAGAAAAAGCACTTTACTGGTGTGAAAAATCAGTTTTTTCAAAATTTCCAAGGCATAGTTGATTTTTCGAAACTAAAATTATGTCATAAATTAGTTTCAAACCAAGCAGGGCTGGACCCCAGAAGCTCAAATTTCAACTAGAAAATTTTTTGTCATTTACAAGAGTCGTCCAAACAATTCGGGGACACACTGGTATATTAGTACGTGGAATAAGCATAAAAATATTTCACTTACGGACACCAGCACCAAACTTTGGGGAGTTACTAAATACATATCAGAGGCTGTAAATCAGCTGGGAGACATTAGAAATGATTACGTCACGCGCAGTGACGTAATCAAAATGGCTGCCTTGCATAATTTTCAAAGTCACATATCTCACGAAGTAATTAACCGATTTTAATAAATAATTATATAAAAAATAATTTTACAGTACACTGTTTTATGTAAAATAAAGGTGATTACACATTTTGGTCTAAATGCAATAGTTTTTTAAATAATGTTTAAATTATGAAAATTTTCGAATTTCTTTCAATTTCCTTTCCCACCCTCTTCCAAAATGACATATCCATCTAAATTGAAATATTATGTTGTTTATAATAGTTTCTAAAAAAATTATAATAATATTTATTGTGTACGTAATAGTAATGTATACAGGTACACAAAAGGTTTTTTTAAGTGGTCTATGTGCATACTTGCATATGAGGCGATTAGTGCACAAGTGGTATCTTATAAAATTTTTCCTATTATTTTCTATAATGTAAGGATTACATTAATGCATTGTAACCCATATGAGTTGTTGTAAGGAACTACTTAAGCGTCCGTGCACCATGTGATAGATTCAGACTCACTAAAGTGAAATTGAAATTAAAACGAGGAATACGAAAAAGAAATGCTATGCAAATTTTGATAATGTTAATACCAAAGCAATTAAGAAGAATAACAGATCTAAGATTATTTGAAATGTTTTAAACTGTGTAGTACAGTCAATTTAAACACAAAAATATACAAACATTGCAAAAAATCCTATGTTAGGTTTGCTTTTTTTATGGTGTTAGGTTCGGTCCCAGTAGCAAATACTCAATTTTGCAACTTCGAAAAACTTGTGGAAACTGGGGGGGGCACCAAAAACCGCGATTTTTTCGGACTTTTTTCAGTTTTAGCCTCGTAGATCAAAAACTATGAGTTGTAGTGCAAAGAATATGATTATCTTTTTTAAACTGGACTAAATTTTCTACCATTTGAGCCTAACCGGAAGTCTGTAAGTATAATAGTTTCCGAGATACAGCTCTTCAAAAATAGGCATTTTCCCTAAATCTGTTTTTAACGTATCATCCATGATTCGAGCCAGATATTGCCACAACAACGTGCCCTACGACCGTTGTCACGGAGGAAAAAACTGTAGGAGATTTTATCACCTTTTATTTAAGCATAGATGCATTCCTGTAGGCCTAACAGTTCTTGAGAAAAAGACGGAAACCCGGAAAACAGTGAAATCGCTACGACTCCACATATAGGTAATAGCCTTAATATGATTAGAAGACATTTTCTGATTATTCTTATTTAGCCTAGCGAACGAACGCTCAAAAAGGGCTTGTAGACAGACATTTTGATCCTAAAGATTTTATTTCTGGGATGTGTTTGGTGATGATTATACGAAAAGTAGCGTAACAAAATGTGCGGATTTGTTAGGTTTTCCGTTTACATCTCTTGAACAGGCCATTGTAGTGGGAAATGGCCAATTATAAAAAAAAGCTGATTACATTTTCTACAAGTTTGCTTCTATGCGTTTTTTCTCTATCTCTATCCGTTGAAGAGATATTCGCTGTCAAGTATTGACATTTTTTTTGAAAATCGCTTTTACACGACGTTTTTCGGCAAATATTGTATCCTAGCTCCTAAAGTATTGGGTTTATAGCAAAAACTGCTGAAATAAAAGTTGTAGACCATAAAATTTCCTATAAAATAGTATACCGTTTAAATATTTTATCTCAAATAGATTAGATGTTATAGTTATTAAAAAAAAACGTTGAGTTCAAGATGGAATAGAGGGCACTAGAGAACAAATAATTTTGTGGGAGGTTTGGAGCTAAATCTGATATGTGAGTATTAAATACAGATTACCTGCATCCTTAGCCAAACATTTCAGTCTTATGCGCCACCATGTTTAATGGTCTCTAGTCTTTTCTAAATACATTTATGATAGGGTTAATGTTTGACGAAAAGAACAAAAGTAATTTCTCAAGGCAGCTTTTATTTTATAATTGGCCATTTCCCACTACGATCGTCTATTCAAGAGATACAAAGGGAAAACTTAACAAATCCGCAAATTTTGTTACGCTACGGTGTTAGCTCATACGGTAGGGCCGGGGACTTTTCGTATAATTATCACCAAACACCTCCAAACACATCTTAGAAATAAAATCATTAGGATCAAAAAGTCTGTCTACAAGCCCTTTTTGAGCGTTCGTTCGCTAGGCTAAATAAGAATAATCAGAAAATGTCTTCTAATCATACTAATGCTATTACATATATGTGGAGGATTTCACTGTTTTCCGGTTTTCAATCTTTTTCTCGAGAACTGTTAGGCCCACAGGAATGCATCTATGCTTAAATAAAAGGTGATAAAATGTCCTACAATTTTTTTCTCCGCGACAAGAGTCGTAGGACACGTCGTTATGGCAATATCTGGCTCGAAACATGGATGATACGTTGAAAAAAGATTTTGGGAAAAATTACCTATTTTTGAAGAGCTGTATCTCGGAAACTTTATACTTACAGACTTCCGGTTAGGCTCAAATTGTAGCAAATTTAGTCTAGTTTAAAAAAGATAATCATATTCTTCGCACTATAACTCGTAGTTTTTGAGCTACGAGGCCAAAACTGAAAAAAGTCCGAAAAAATCGCGGTTTTTGGCGCCCCCCCCCCCCCAGTTTCCACAAGTTTTTCGAAGTTGCAAAATTGAGTATTTACTACTGGGACTGAACCTAACAACATAAAAAAGTCAAACCTAATATAGGTTTTTTTGCAATGTTCATGTTTAAAATGACTGGACTAGTGTTATCTCCATAAAATTGAATTTCGAAGTTAGTAATTTGATGAAGCTATTAATGGAATAATTAAAGAGGCTTTCATCAATAGTCAAGTTTACGGTGCATGTATTACAGAAACTATTATTATGAATACCTACTTCGAAAGGATTTGTTCAGCTATAAGCGTTTGATTAAAAACATCCCTTTTATTATTAAAGAGGCACACCTTTCATTTCTTGCTTGTAATGTACTCATTTAGATTAAATATTTCAGTATGACTATCCATCAAAATACTATTACTGTTTTTATTAATTATTTTTACCACTGACGACTGTTTCTGCACATTTTATAAAGAAATTTCACCATTTCTACTTTTTCTGTTCGAATACATTTTTAGTTTTTGATTATTAATATTCCATGGCATCTACAATAAATTTGTAAAAATACGGATTTTTCCCAATTATCTGATCTTCTAAAGGAGAAAGCGTTAAATTTAGATTTCTCCGTCCAACGTCAATAGCCGTTTATTTTTGTGGAGTAGAGTGAAAAGCGCATAATGTCTGTCTACAAATCTTGCGTAATCCTTTTTTGACATACTTTGGCTTTTAATTGTTTGTCCTACCAATGGTTTGTTGTTTAAACCCCTTAACCGTTATCCATATTTGCTCTATTCTTATGCACCGTAGGTTTTGCTTTACATATCCGCCTCTTTCAGTTAATAAGACCCTATTTTACTTTATGTTTATCTAGCTTCTTTTAATCTTTCTGTTCCCGTTGAGAATTCGTTATCAAAGTCTCAAAAAAAGTTATGGTCTTTGTTTACCTCCAACTCGCTTCACTCCTGCGTTCATATTTTGTTTCCATGTACCTACGAGAAAGTAACAAATTGATGATTATTTGTGTGTTTGAAATGATAATGAATTATTATCGTTTTATTCTTTTGGTTCAAATTTAATATCTAGATATTAAATTTCTACCACTGTTATTTCAGCTATTGCCTAATTGGTTTTGAACTATAAGGCTTCCACAAGTTTTATCTTTTCGTTATTTCATTGTCACTATCAATATACACTCATTTTCTCTTTTTGTCAACTTCCACGTCATTTTATTTCATTTTTGATTAAACAAAAATAGATAACGTTAGCATTATTTCAATTATCTTCTTGTATTTATCTTCACTTTCACAGGGGCATCGCTAGAAGTTTTCTTTGTTCCTTAGTTCTCACTTGAATTTTATTTTATCAATGTATTAATAAATAATTTTAATGCATCTGAGTTTTGATTATCTTGAAGGAGTAAATGCTAACATTTTGCAAGTGTAGCACCATTAGAAGTCTTTCGTTGAAAAACTTAACCTCTTATCCGAGTCAAACGTATCTGTGACGTCTTTGCCATTTGTATAAAACTCGCTTATTTTAATGAAATTTGAATTGTGGCCAAGCAAGTTATTAAAGTCGAACTGTGTATTGCTTTAAATAATTGATACAACGAGTAAGGACGAAGAAAAATGAATTACAATAGATCCTATAACGCAAGTAGTAATAGTAGTAGTAACGAGACTCGTAAGTAAGTTGAAATAATAACGGTCACTGTGAGTACAAAACTATTTCTCAACTGGGTCCAATTACAACGAATATTTCCTTATACAGCTCTACTCAGCAAACAAGATAGTTGGAGAGGGGATACCGGCGCTAGAGTAGCTTTTAAGGTACAATCCGGAAAGAAATATTTGGGCGCTTAATTTAAATGTGTATTGTTGGTTACACATAAATGTATTAGTATGCTGCATGAGAAGTCATCAGAAAGACTGATTTTAACAAATAAGAATAACACAATAAAAGGATTAAGTAATAAAACGCTCGCGGAAAATGTCAGCTGTCAACTGTAATAATTTACTTTCAGCTGTGAATGTACACCTTAGAATTCTCAAATATGATTGGACAAATAATTTGCCGCGTCAAAAATTTCAAATACATTATTTTAGTTGACATATTTTCCGACTATCTTGTTTGCTGAGTGGAGCTGTATTATACTTATTGATGTATCAATCATATTACAAAAAATTCAAAATAATGTTAATAATTAATTTTCTTAATAATTGCAATAATAAGAACAACTAAGTCTACCCAAATTTTTTTAATTAAATTCAATGCTACGCGTCGCGACACTACCATTATTTTCACTTAAGGTAGGGCTGGGTCATAAATGGCATGCGCACGAATCAAGATTAAAAAATTCCTAGTTAAATGGGGATAAATATTCATATAACATTTCACCTTGATGAAATTCACATAAGGAGAAACAAATAACGCAAAACACAAAAAAATCATTTTGAAAAGACTGTTTAAAAGTAGTAAGCACAAAACCTGGAACACAAACAAGAAAAAGAGATTACTAAATGTCAACAACAGCTGCTGTATTAACAATTTGTACGTATGATGTGACGTAAGAACTACATACGTTATTTACGACACTAAAAACACCGCAGGACAAACGTTCTATTTTCATCTTTCTTCAATGCATATAGTCCTATGATTGCAAATGAAGCGCACTTGCTATTTATTATTGCATCTAGTTGTGACACGGGGCTCAACTTTTGTGAAAATAGGTGTATTGTGTAATTATCAAGGGTAACAGATTAAAATTAAACAATGGTGCTCGAGAACCTTAGAGAAATCTTTGGTGTATTTATTCTCATCCTTCCTTACACGACAGCACAACATGGAAATTCGGTTCAATTAGCAAGATTAAGAAGAATAAATTGTGCAGAGTGAACATGCTGTGAACGATATTGCATGTGGTGAAGCAGTAACTTCATGGTCTAGGGAAACACAGCTAAAAACCTAGGCATACATATCAACGTGTTTTATAGAAATGCATATTCCTTATAATCATAAAAGTATTGGTAGGCCAACTTCTAAAACATCTAATTTGGTTTATGTACAGTTACATAATAATAAGGTTATTATTACCTGACTCACCTGAACATAAACGACTCTTTATGGGCCGCAGCCTCTTTATAGCCTGCCGGGCCATAAAGAAACGTCAATTACTTAATTGTGATTCTTCGGGTATCTTGCTGTCTCAGCCAGCTCGTTAATTTCGACCTCGTAAGCCATCGCATTTTCTTTATCTGAGGAAAAATCCATTTAAAATACCGGATCTCACAACGGAAGTAAACACTTTTTGAACAAATTTAAAACGTTTACTGCTTTTACTATAGTAACGTATTTCAAGCTCCTTGATACATCTACTCAAGTTTATGCGATATTTAAATTATTTGAGATAAATACTTAATCTGTGCATAAAATAGTGTATGTCTTTCTGGTGTCTTTATGGCCCTACGACCTTTTCCTAGCCCTCGTTACCCGCGTAGGCTTGAAATAAGGCTTCGGGCCATAAA
Source organism: Pyrocoelia pectoralis (assembly GCA_036250285.1). Taxonomy (NCBI): domain Eukaryota; kingdom Metazoa; phylum Arthropoda; class Insecta; order Coleoptera; family Lampyridae; genus Pyrocoelia; species Pyrocoelia pectoralis. The sequence goes on from CM070074.1 coordinate 68,253,063, forward strand.
TGCTTCTTTACGACCTTAATGCATCTAAAGTTCAACTTTACGACATTCAATTGAGTATCGTAATGACGTATTTTATCGCACTGAATGCGGTAAAGTGACAGATGTCAAAAGTAATCTCTTTAACACCGTAGAATATATTGTAAACATTAAAATACAACATTACTACAGTGTGAAACATTCCGGCAGATGTTGAAGCTATACAATTAATAGTTTCGGTGGAGTTATCGTTATTTATATCCACAATATTTTCATTTTTACCAATATTTTAGATGCTATTAACTTAATAAAAAAGAGAACTTCGCGTTAGAGATGTAGATAAAACGTTGTACGATATTCGTATCGTAACATCATATTACGATCCTCGACCTCCATCTCGTATCGTAGTATGATACGTTACGATACTTGTATCGTAAATACAATGCAACAAATGTCCAAATTTGATGTTATTATGGGATGTTTGTGTTCTAGTAAATGTTTGGCGTAGTTTGAGGTATCAGTGTTTTTATGTTTAACTAACTAACATGTTTTTTGTTTCTAACTTGTTTCAACTTTGTTTCAACACTGTAGAATTGGATTGGTTGCCTGGTAACTAAGTACTATAAGCATAAGATGTATTCTGCTGTGTTGTAAATAAAGCTGCTATTATTATTATTATTATTATATACAAATCGCAAATTGTTGGCCGACATGTGTATACTGAATTGCAGAATGCACAGTTCAATTTATAAATACCGCATTTCGTCATCTCTTATGTTTTGTCTTTAGCATTAAAATTGTATTTGAAAACGATAGAATTGGTTTTAAAAGCTACTTTATGAGTTTTAGATTTTTGTATTGGATATGATGGCAATTTTTTGCGATAATGGGAGTGAAATCTATTTTACATTTTCCTTTTAAATTTCAGTAGGGTAAATTTTGTTGTAGTTATATAGCTAACAGTGGAATACTTACTTTTATTATTATAATTAATCAATGTTTAGCGAGTACGTACGAGGATCTCCTTTAAATTATTATTAATGTAACTAAATTAACATAATGTAATTGTGCGAATGTGTGATTAATATCAATCTATTGAAATCATTTGTGTAATTCATATCAAAATATAAAGGGAAACCTGCTTTCCTGTATAATACCTATGTATAGAGAATGTTTGGGTACATTCATAACAACTATTAATGACTTTATTGGCGTTTGCAAACTGTGAATGTTATTAGTCCTCAGTAAAGCTACCGAAATTCGGCAACTGAAGTGCCAAACAGATTTTCGCATGCGAATGAAGGAGTGTTAACTCAGAATTGTGCCAGTGGTAGCTTAAATATTTGAAATTACATAATAAATCGCAAACATCAATCATAAGAAAACAGAGCCATTTTCCCTAATTATGAACATTCAAGAACTGAGAAGTGTTTTTTTTTCTTAAACCTGCAAATAAACTCGTTTCGATCGATAAACCTCGGAGATCTTTACGAACAACAACACTTCCGCTTTTGCTCCCATTTGTATTACCAACAAAGGGTCATCAAAACACTGATAGTAAGTGTAAACTGTAACCCATTCGTAATAGTAATTTCCGTCACGGTGCATTCGTAAATTACGCGTTCATATGCAAAAACATTGAGGGTACTGTACTACTGCATCAAATAATTTCATTGAATTGTGTGCAGCAAAAACTTGAACGGAAAGAGGGAAGATATTGCAGCGAACGCAAACTTTATAGAGTAAAAGCACAGAATAAAACATAGTGTTTTATTCTGTGGTAAAAGTAAACATTAAATATTGCAGATGTACTTCAATTTACGTTCGTTCAATATGGAACACGGACAACGATAATAATTATTTAAATGTAAACAGTTTGCGCTTTAGAATGTTATTGGAAATTTACGTATAGCAGGTGCTAAAGTTCACAAAATTAGCTTATGTACTTTACCTGTGGTCTGTTCCAACAGTCAACTTTCTAACAATAACAGAAGGATCTTGTGGTCCGTGTTGTTTAAGAATTTCTTGCACTCTAATCAAACCTTCGTCCGTTTCGTATAGTACAGCATATTTCTTCCATTTCATTTCGTTTAAGAGGGTGGCAAAAGCTGTTGCTAACATATGAGGCTCGGGAAATAGATTGAATATTAAACTATTCTTGTATTCGTTTTCAGCAGAAAATTGTTCCAATTTAGGGTTCCAGAACACTTGAAATTGTGGAATTTCGAGATTCTTTGCAACGGATTCAACAATTTCATTTGTATTAGAAGTATCGGGTCCGAATATCGCTGCTATTCCTTTTTCCACTAATTCGCACACTGAAAACATGAATCGAGTAATTAATTATTTAAACAAACCTTTTATTGAGTGAATTTGATGAATAATAGAATTGATATGTGTGCTCTAAAATGGGACATTTACACTGCAGTTCAGTATATTATATACGTCACGTTTCAGCTATAAAGCTTATTTTCTAAAGTCTCTAGAGAAATTACATAAAATGAGTACAGGATGATACGTTTTGAGAACTAAAGGATAGTTATATTTACTTTGCAACATTCTACTGATAACTAAAACAACTGGAATTCTATATCATTCTGACAGCACTCTTGACACAAAAGCGAAGGGTTAATGTTTATGACACCTATGTTAAGGTGAGGCAATAAATTCTGTTTGCAAAATATATTTTGATGCTGTTGTAGGAATATACATTTTCTCGTACATAATTATCAACATTTGAAAACACGATTGTATGAATTTCTCCAATTTTCATAATTTAAACACTTTTTAATTTCATTCTAATTGGTACTTCTGTCGCTATAAGTGCACAACAATCACATTTTTGCAAAGTGTCAAAAAATGCTTCCTCTACGTTAAAGTGTGCGAAGTGATTTTATGGGATAGTAATGCATAGTTTAATTTTACTATCTTAAAGCTATGATAAGTTAAAGTAAGGTCATAATCTCAATTTTAGCAAAGAACGTACCTTGCTTAGAATATAACTGAAATGTATCAATGATTTAACGATTTCATTGTGGTCGTTCATAGTGTAGTCGATGTACTCGTTGGTATATCACTAAAGTGCACCTGGCTGTCTCGGGTTCGAATCCCGACCGGGTGGTGTTAAAAATACCTCCGAACTTCATGGGGCGAAAAAAAAAAACGGTTTTATTACGAAAGCAAATTCATATGTAATGTACTTGGGCATGAAAGAAAACATGTCGAATTTTGAAAAAAAATATATTTTCCTTCATGCAAACCTTCTACAGCTATGCAATTATTCAACGTATCACCAAATGATTCATTCCTTTAGAAAAAACCCTGCAAAATATTCTTCAACAGTTTCATTCACTTCATTAACACAAGAAAATCTTCTTCTGATATTTTTTTACAAAAGGAAACCACAATGTGCTGCACTCTGAGTGCTTTATGTAACCAACAATTTGTCATATAAGTACAGCAACAATGTTTTTTGCTTCCACGAACCCCATCCTCTCCCCATCACAACCGTTTCTTAAAATTTTTAATGGTATTTTCGTGGACTTCTCAATTTATGTCCTTTTGCATACTATATTCAATCAACAGATAGGAATGGGTTTCTTTCTGTAAATGTTTAAGCGTGGGACTCTCAAGCTCTTCCAACTTTGCCATTTCCGTTAAGTAATTTCAGCACCCTTTTCGGTACCCTACCTTGACGTAAATCTTGTAATGTAGCAACATATTTTCCCTGTCCTCTAGCTCGAAATCTTAAAACAGAACATAATCCTAGCATAAAATGTGGTGATATTTTTCCAAGTCACTGGAACGTCTCTTTGCTGAACCAGACAATGACGACTACGCCATAGGCGGTTTAATTGATAAAACCGCAAGCCTACCATCGTTCGTAATAACCGTAAACTCTTGAATTTGCCATCATCACTACGAAACACTTACAAATCGACAAAATGCAGTGACATCTATAGTAGTTTCAAAACGTCGCGCCGTGGCGGTTTCCCATTTAAATTGTCATTTGTACTTTCAAAAATTACGATACTAACATCAACATGATGTTCCATAAATAATTAAACGTAAATTTATTTTCTCTACATTTTTAGGATACCATTTGACCTACCGATGTTACTCGACCTATAACGTCGAACCTACATTTCAAATTGTTTTAAATCCAGCCCCGCATCTCGGCTGCGACGACGTTTTGAAACTAGCGTACCAATCATCTCCGGAACACGACAGGAACTGAATAATACTAACTTAATTTATAAAATGTTTAAAAATGTAGCTTTTATGACAATGAAAACAAGAATTTAGCACTGAAGCAATCCGTGTGTAAATGAGAGCAGCATTTTAAAAATAATTTGAATCTTAGGTAACAATCATGTTTTGGAGAAGAAACAAATTATCCTATTAAAACAATCTTGCAGTAAATCTTCAATTGAAGAACTTAAGCACTTAAGCATGATCCATTCGAAAAGCAACATATTAAAATGGAAACCAAAATTTACTACAGCCCGATGGATGATCCAAAGAAGTAAACACATTTATTTCCATTTATAATGGAGCCTGACGTACCAACAACGATCACCGAAAAAACAGGGTTATGTTAACGATCCTCTCGATAATTTACATTCAAGTTGCCAAATTTATTTTATTTTATCTATTGTTTTGCTTCTTTTCCAGATTTTCCTCATCCATCCAAGCCTCTACCGTCTCCATTTCGCACCTATTCTCTTTCTTTTCTCTCCTCTCTTATTTCTATGTACCCCTTCCATAAATAAATAAAATAAATGGTTCATGTTTTCAAAAGCCTCTCCCCATAATCTGCACATCCTACCTTTGTCTTCCAAACAATACCTATTCTCTTTTTTTTGTTTCAGCATCTAAATCTAACTATCGATTGTATATTTTCCTTCTTTCTTTTCCTTCTGTGATATTCAGGTTGCTCCTCTTCTATGATATTAATATAGTTGCTACTATATTTTGAGTTTATTATTGCTTCCCTCCTTTCTTGTTTTTGTATATCTTTATCCCTCTTTACTATGTCCATCTCTAATATTTATCCCATCCCTCTTAATCTTTTTACTTCGTTTTCTGCGTAACCATTTCTTTCGTAGTATTTTATTATGTCTGCTTATTTTAGCTTATTTTACCATCTTTTGCTTCCTTCCGACATTATTGAAGTATCTTGTAGTGCTTCCTTTGTCTCATGCCCGCCCAGTGCTCTTCTACCTGCGTCTACTATTATTTTTTCCCCTTTTACTTATTCCATCACTATGTATTCTGACGTTTCTTTATATAGCCCCATAACTTTCCAGTTGAATTGACTTGGCTTCCATTTGCTCTTTACAACTCCATATTTCTGCTTCATACAATAAACAACTTTTAATTAGCTTTTCCCACAGCAGATTTCTTTTATCCAAATCTAACCCAAAAGTTTTTTCTCCCATATTTCATACTTGTCCTAGTATTTTCTTCCCTTTGGCTATTCTATCTCTTATGTGCACGTCATCACTATTATTATTTCGAAATCTGTACCCCAAATAATATTTCTATTCCTTTTTCCACCTTTCTTGTTAAATACCATTATCTTCGCCTTTTCCGTGTTTACTTTTAACTCTTTCTTGGTTAGATACTTTCTTTCCCAACTGGCGCGTCATTTCCTTTATTCCTGTTTTTTCTCTTGCTATCATTACTATATCATCTGCGTGCGCTAATATCCATATCTTCGTATTCCCGATTACTACTCCCCCTTCTTGTTGTTTTTTAATGTCTTTCTCAAGGCATGCATGTATGCGGTAAACAGTACCGGGCTTCCTTGTTTCAAATACTTCTTTGTCTAAATATCTCTGCGTGTTACTCCCTTTTCATAATATTATACTCTTGTTTCTGAAGTCTCGACAAGGGTTAAACAAAGTCAACAAGAAGAATTCGTTTATCTTATGATTAAGATATAGATCGCAGACAACATGCAAACGTAAAAATTGTTTCGTCTATATATCAGCAGATGAAAGACCTATATTTAAAAAAAATGTGTATGCCTAAAGTACACAAATCAGTCTAAACGATAGAACAAGCGAATTAGCAAAACAATACAAAGCCGTGTACACTTTATTTAACTCCTCAAACAACAGTTTACCGAATTACAGCGGCAAACGCGGAGTTTAACGCTTTATTTGTTGATAATTCAAAGTTATAGGCGTTTGTGTATTAGTCGTTTATATAATACCCACATAGTGTGGTGTGATGCTAAAGCTCATCTAGGTGTATTAATGCTTGTCATCAAGGCTGTTTTTGACTAAATAACCCAAACCAAATAAATTTTCATATTTTCAATTATCTTAATCGATAAAATACATATTTCTTAAAGAACTAATCACACAACATTTTCGATATAAATTTAACTGAAACCTAATTCCAAAGTTCTACATAGAAATCTCAATCGTCTTTTCTCTGATCATTTCCTTGAAACTTTGTTCTCCTATCCAGTTTAGCGTAAGGTTTCAATCTGATTTTGTAGATATTTACAACAAAGTGTAATTTACTGATATTGCAAACGGTAGTTTAGTTTTCTAACAATGAGCCAAGTAAGCGTAACCCAAGCAAACTTGTTTTTGAATTTAAAATTGTATGCGGCATCGTAGTTTCTAACAGACTTTAATAGCAACGGTTGCATTTGCACTGAGACGAAATAACTTCCGATTACTTGTGAAGGGGAGTTTGAGGAAAGTTCAATCTTTTCGAACTATTTACTATACTTTATCTGCTGACAATTGATTTTTCGCACCGGTTTGTCTATAATTATTGTCATTTTAATCGAATGCATTTCAAAATGAGATGTAACTTACTTTACAAACTGTATGATTCAAATTCAGAAATTGATGAGATACTAAATGTTTGTTAAGCGTACAACTTCACTTTAAAACGTTGACAAAGGTTACGTAAATAAAACAGCTTTAAATGGCTACCTGTTTGTCCTGTGGCAAAACTATCCCTTCCTGAAATTCGACGAATAAGAGGTTGAAGTTGATATTCGCTTGAGTACATGTTCACTCGAGAGATTGCAAATCTAAAAGCCACCTCTGCTTCTGGATTACCTTCTTGAAATATAGCACCTGAAATTTAGGTTATATTAATATGGAGCGACTCAATTTAGTAAAAATCTCAGGGATCCATGCATGTTTGAAATTCTTTCAAAACAAAAATTATTATTTATAAGATAAATATTATCATGAATATAAAAAGGTAATAAACAATCAGTAAATATTTATTTGAAAATAAACAGTCAATTTGTTCCGAATATAAGTTTTTTATATTATAATCCAAAGGTAATATAACACTATAACAGCCTGAGGTCATCAATAAAGCAAAAAAGTTTAACAGCGCTACAAACTTATACAGATTTCTAAAAAGTTATTATCCGTAATTTGAAAAAAATTTAAAATACGCATAAAAATGATCTGAAGACGAAACTCACGATGGTATCAAATCTGATTTTTACTTTCCCGTGTACATAGGGAAAGTAATGTAATCGAAAAAAAATCGAACTAGAGATTTTGATGATTCTCGACGTTTTGAGTCCAAAACCATCATCTTTGAAAAATGTTTGTCTGTGGGTGCGTGGGTGCTTACGTGACGCCTGGAGAGCCTAAACTACTGGGCCGATTTTGATAAAATTTAAAACTAAGATCTATAAAAAAACTTCATCGGCAAAACAAGCTTCTCATCAAAATCGGCCCAAAGGGGCCTAAACTAGGGGGGTTATATTTTGAGAGTAAACATTTTTAACCAAATCTAATTTCCCTTGGTTAAAAGTTAGTAGACATGGTTACAAGTAAAACGTCGTTTTTCGTTAGTTTCTAAATTCAAAATGGCGGCCAGTATAGCAATTCTCCACGTTTTTACTTGTTAGGATACAGCTCAAGAACTGTTTAACTTAATTAACTTTTTAAAATTGAAAATTGTAGCCAAAGGGTGGCCAGAACTTTTACTTGTAATTGATAAAGAACAAAAGTTTAACGTGGCCAATTTATTGGTGCTCAAAGTTTTCTAAAATTAAAAATCGATTTGCTCAAAATCTGCTCCAAGCATTTTTTTTATTTTTTGAAATGTTATACATGAAAAACTATTGCCACTACATTTATTTCTTTATTTCCCACAAGGGCAGGGGGATTAATGTTTGAAGTTGAAAACTTTCAAAATTCATAACTTTTTTACTATCAAAGATGAAGAAGTCAAATTGTACAGTGAAATAGAGGACCTACGACTCTTTTAATCGAGTATATACCGATTTACTTCCGGCCTAATCGGAAATTAACCAAATATAATAAATATTTATGACATAGCCTGTATATTATTTCAGGAGAAAATCAGAAATCCTTTTCTGATTACAACTATAATACTACATACTATATATTTATTTTTTTATTTTTTTGAGTTATTACGCAAAAAATATTTTATTTAAAACGTCATTGTAGTAAACACGGGTAAGTTGTGTGCCAGTTTACTGGTCATGTATTTTTTATGCTTTTTCAGAATCTATCATAAAAATAGGGGTTTCCATTTCAGATTTTAAAGTCACCCCCCTTATCCCCCCTGGGTGTTGGGGGGATGAAATTTGTTACAGAATCGGACACCCCCTCCAAACCGCCAAACTTTTATTGGGGAACGTTTTTTGTCAGATGTATTCATTTCGAGAAATGCCCCTGTTAAGATTAAAATGGGCCACTCAGTACTATTACTCGTATACATACAGTGCGGTCCAAAGGTATGGAATAAATTCATTTTTAGCGTTATTATGCAATTTTGGGAAAAAACCTGAAACACGTCGATTTCTATTTATAATTTACCATTTTCTCGTATGAAAGTCTTACCACCCTCTTGCACCCCCTCGGAGGTATGAGCAACCCTTAAAAAAATTTAAATACGAACGGGTGGCTTGTGGCACCTTGTTTGAAAGGGATTTTAACTCTCTATTCAGAAATATAAAAATTTTTAAATTTGGTACACTTGTAACTCAGAAATTGAATTTTGAAAAAGAAATAGTTCACAAACCTCCGTTTGAGTTTTTGTTCTATTACCACATCCAATCATAATTAAAATGTCTATTCTCTGTGTTTCTGTTAACTGAGCCATGATTTATTTACTGAAATGCACACACAAACAAAATTTGGCAATACACAAGCGTCTGTCAAAAATAACTACAAATATGAAGTAGTCTACTATGTAGTTAGATTTTTTGTTATTTTTTGTTAAACGCTTTTTTCCTCAAGAGAATCAGAATAAATAAGAAAATACCTGATTATTATTTCAAATTAAACAGATAATTTTATGATCGCCTTTAGTTATTTTTCAAGAAGTGACTGGTGGTCACTTTGAACACTTAATCTAAAAATACACTATTTCTTTTTCAAAATTCAATTTCTGAGTTACGAGCCTACAAAATGTAAAAATTTTTATATTGCTGAATAGAGATTTAAAATCCCTTTCAAACAAGGTGCCACAAGCCACCCGTTCGTATTTAATTTTTTTTAAGGGTTGCTCATACCTCCGAGGGGGTGCAAGAGGGTGGTAAGACTTTCATATGAGAAAATGGTAAATTATAAATAGAAATCGACGTGTTTCAGGTTTTTTCCCAAAAGTACATAATAACGCTAAAAAAGAATTTATTCCATACCTTTGGACCGGACTGTATAGTACTTATGTATATTATAGCACCAAATTGGATTATCTGAATATCTGTAGAAACTACAGTTTTAAAATGCGTAATAAGATAAATACATCTCCTGTTAGAATAGAAAGCTGATATTAATGGGTTTCTAGCAGTCTGTAAACACGTAATTTGGTTCTTTGAAATGCTTGTCTCCAATATAAGGATTTTATTGCATTTATATCAATTTTAGAGAAGCAGAAAATCAGTGGGTGTTGTACATTTTCCGCTATTCATTAAATAAAACATAATACGAAACCTATAAAGGTTATGTTACAAACATCGTACTACAACTGCCACACGGACTACTACTGCGAGAGAAGTTTTCTGGTAAATTGCGCGAGGCTTGAATTTGTGTAATAAAGTACCCAGACGATGTTGTTTCCCATATAACAAAGGCATTTTTCGAACTTTGAAGCAGAAATATGGTTCATTTTTCCGTTTTTAAATTGCACCGAACGCTATTTTAATAAATTGTAACGTGCGAGTAAATAGGCATGATGATATTTAAAAGATTGACTCATTTTTTATGTATTCGAGTGTATCCGTTCGTACGACACAATAATATGTTACGTATACAAAACTCTTTTATTTTGATCACCACTTTAGAACTTGCATATAAACTTTGCTTTTTAAAGTTCGCATATCGAGCGAGTGCAAAGTTTGATAGGTACGTCTCATACTGTTGTTGATTCGTATTGCATTCTACAAACACGCTCGCATTTATTTAAAATGAGCGAAATAAAGTCCAGGAAGCTATCGAGAAACTAGAATTGTTCCTACTTTTTAAATGAAGGAGGAAGAATGGGATTAAGGGAAACTCTAAGTCAACAAAGCATCGACTTGATGAATAAAATTGTTTTGTTTGCTAATAACAATGTAGTTGTCCTTATGACAAAGATTGATAAATAAATACTGCGGTCAGGAAAATGAATTTTCCATGAAATTAGGTCAATATGAACAGAATGAATAGACATCCAAGATGAATAGAAAATTATTAAAAAAAAAGAGATATCTAAATGTTATCGACATACAGGGTGATTCACCACTATTCCCTCGGTCTCTTATGCCTAAAGGGTACAAGATATCAGCTTCATTTTTTAGTGAAATATGTAAATTGATAACGACTATTTTTTAAAATTATTTTCACTTATACAGGATGCTTCACAAAATTGTAATATATCAAAGTTATGTTTTTTTAAATGCAACCCCCTGTATTTTATTACATTTTTAGATTATACGTTAAAAACTAAGGTAACTTTATTAAACGTTCCCTATACCTATCGCTTATCAATTTTGAGAAAATTGTGATTTTAAGAAAAATATTCAATTTAAACAACCCCTAATAACACGGAAACCACTACTTTTAGTAACGCAAATTTATATCGATTTATCTTGACCTTTAAGGCTTTTATTTGCACTACGTAGGATTTCGATTTTTTGTACAGGGTGTTTAGAAAAAGGATTCATAATTTATATTTTTCAAACATCAAAAACTCACTTAACTTAAATGGAACACCCTGTATGTTTTTATTCTATGTTGAACAACTTGTCATTTTCTATCAAAAACTATGAGTAATTGATATGTCTAAAATCAACGATTAAAAAGTTATTAAGATTTTTCTCTAAAATTTCTTTGGAAGTGGTTTTGTTTGCATTCTAGTAGGCCATGAGGTTGAATTTTTGTTTATGGAGTCTCGAAAAAGTTGAAGAAGAAGTTTTATTTACCGACGAATCCACTTTCCACAACATAATGGCTTGGTAAACTGACATAACTTTCATTACTAAATCGTCACCTGTATCGCACTGTTGATCACGAAAACCGGTGGAGCCTCAATGTATTTGGGAGAATTTTGATTTTTTGATGGAAACTTGAACGGAGTAAAATTTTTACGGATTTTAGAACAACACTTTTTCGAGTCTTCTTGATGAAGTTTGTTTAGATATTATTATTATTATTATTATCATTAAAAATTTAGTTTACAACACTCCACCTACCACCGCTGATGGCATGAAGATTAGAATGAAGGATGCGTTTGCTACTATAACACCATATAACGTTAGAAGATCTCTTGAAAACGAGTGCGGTTATGCATAGGAAAAAATGGCATTTACTACAGTATTTTTTCCATTGCTTTAATTTCATTTTTAATTAAGTTTTGATCACATATCTAATTATCAACTAAGTACAATAAAAAAAAATCATGGCCTACTAGAATGCAAACAAAACCATTTCCATACAAATTTTAGAGAAAACTCTTAATAACTTTTTAATCGTTGATTTTAGACATATCAATTACTCATAGTTTTTGATAGAAAATGACAAGTTATTCAACATAGAATAAAAACATACAGGGCGTTCCATTTAAGTTAAGTGAGTTTTTGATGTTTGAAAAATATAAAATATGAATCCTTTTTCTAAACACCCTGTACAAAATATCGAAATCCTACGTAGTGCAAATAAAAGCCTTAAAGGTCAAGATAAATCGATATAAATTTGCGTTACTAAAAGTAAGTGGTTTCCGTGTTATTAGGGGTTGTTTAAATTGAATATTTTTCTTAAAATCACAATTTTCTCAAAATTGGTAAGCGATAGGTATAGTGAACGTTTAATAAAGTTACCTTAGTTTTTAACGTATAATCTAAAAATGTAATAAAAAACCGGGGGTTGCATTTAAAAAAACATAACTTTGATATAGATATTACAATTTTGTGAAGCATCCTGTATAAGTGAAAATAATTTTAAAAAATAGTCGTTATCAATTTACATATGTCACCAAAAAATGAAGCTGATATCTTGTACCCTTTAGGCACAAGAGACCGAGGGAATAGTGGTGAATCACCCTGTATAAATTGGACTGCTTCTGTACACGTTCACACAAAACTACTCACATGTGAATGAAGTAGGGCATCTGTTGTAGCAGTGCTTCATGATTTCAATTGAATAAATAAATACCATTTTATTATATGACGTATCTACTATCGGAGTAAAAATGCAAGGCCTCTGACTTTAAGTGATCATAACAAAAAAACTGAGGGGTGAAATTTCTTCATTTTTGGGCAGTACATTAGTCGTTTATAAATGTTTAACATGTGTAAAAAGCAAAATGCTAGAATCAGTTGTTTAATTTTTATTTTAATTAACAGCAATAAAAACGCTGTATGTAGTATTTTCCTGGCTGACGGTCAGTTTTAACTTATCATAAAATTGTTATTGTTTCATAAATTGTTACCAAATTTACAAATGTTGTAGCACACATACTTCTGAAAAGTCGACAGCCAATAAATATTGATTATTCATATGATTAACTGGTTTTATAAGCCCTAACCGAAAATGTGCTATTTCGCAATTTACGGAAGTTAAAGAAAAATTCTTGTTTTAAATGCTAAATTTGATATTACTTAAATCTAACTGCATTATTCTCTTATTGAAAATAAAATTTGTTTTCTTGTAATTCCAAGTAAAATGTGTTGTTTATCGCGAAAGAAAGAAGCACATATTCCCGCGAGAGGTAATCTACCACATCGTAAGCAGCGAGCGGCAACCCACAACAATGTGATTATTCTTTTGCATTGTACAAAACCATGCGCTTTACATCAATAGTGTACGACAACAGCTGCCCCGCGCGGCCGCGCTTCTCCCCTCCAACTGGTGCATGCATCCTTTTTTCAAAATTTCTTTTAAAAAAAACGATGTATAATGACATTATTTTTGTGAATCGTGTTAGACCACAGTATAATTGCTTTAACCTTGTTATGTTACTGTCAAATTGTTAATATCGAACGTTCAGGTATTGAGTTACATAAGATGTCGTTTTTTCATTATAGCTTTAAGACTAATAAACCAATTGGCCTCAAAAGCATCTCACATTGACAAAAAAGTATACATTTTTCAAATATATAAGTATCTACCACTCAGTTTCAATAATATAGCCGTAATTAATTTTTAAAGTGGAGCGCTTGTGCGATTTGAGTCATAATTAGCGCTTTTTCTCACATACACTGATACAGAAAATTAACGATGTGTTGTAAAAATCTAAAACTGTACACCTTTTTGTAGGAATAAATGATCTTTTAAATGCACTTTATTTCATTAAATTATGATTGCTAATTACTGAGATACAAGCTTCTAAAGTCAGAGGCCTTGCATTTTTACTCCGATAGTAGTTGATATTTCCGATTCTAACTTTGAAAGGAATGGTTAATATAGTATAAGAAATATTTGAACGTGAATCTTATTATTTTATGGTTACCTCTAAATTATAATTAATTATGATTTATTGCCCAAAAAAGAATACATTCTCTGCCATACTTCTCAGATAAATTTGAAGCAATAAGGTGAGAAATAGCTACTTTAACATGTTTCCTACATGTTTTAATATAAAGTGCCTATTTCACTGCTGGCACATGTTGATCTTACTCACAAAGGTTTTTAAAAAAGGTTTGAATCACGTTGCGCTTGCTTTATAACCAAATTCATACGTTTTAATGACGTTTGTCTGTAGCTTGTTACTGCGAAGATGTACAATTATTCTGTGTTTAACATTTTTTATTTTTATTGAACACACCTTTAAATAAATTAAGATGGAACTAATTAATTGTAGAACTTTAATTATGGAGGGTAAAAATGCCCTCCCGTTGTCAACTCATCTTTCATTTTCATCATCATCCCCGTTTTCTGAATATAAAAGCATAAATGTACTAGTTATGAATAAGCCCCAATAAGGGTGAAACGTTAACTTGAATATAACCAATTTCTTGGTAGTTACACTACTGGAAAAAATTGTTTAGCTGTTTAATAAAATTTCCGCACCAGTCAATCAATTATTACAGCTACAAAAGTGTTCATTGATACAAAATAATGTCAAATTATGCGAACACCACAATTTCAGAATATTGCCAACATTGGGACAGTGCTCGATTCGGCGAACGTTTGCAATGCTAATCGTAACAATAAAAAGAGTTGTGAAGACAAACAGAAATTATTTCTAGAGGTTTTCACATATTATAGTCCGGGAGCCAGTGACCGTTTAGAGTTAGTCATTTCACAAAAGCTGAAAATTTGTCCTAAGCTTTATTAGGTATCACTAGTAAGTAAATGGACCTCCAGCTGGCGCAGTTCCGGGGGGTGTAGCTGCGGCAGCCCCCCAAACATGTAAAATAATAATGCCAATCACGCAGCGTGTGCGTGATACTAATATTTGTCGGGAGGCCGATCACGCAGTGTTGCGTGATGTGTACGTGTCTGTTTAAGGCAGGATATTCGCTGCGGCGTGGCTCACAAATAGTTGTTATCGTGCCGGCCTACTGAGAAGAGCCTTAATAAACAAAATGTCGACCGGTTTCTGACAAATGTGACAAGCATTACGTAGGCAGGGAATGTCTTAAAAAAAACTAATACCACAAAAGCTGAAACTTTGCTAACATGTTGATTATGTTATAAATAAATGGAAAACCGTAGCCAGCTGAAGTTATGGTGGGGGATTATGTGCCAGCTGGACACTTTTCCCTCACTAAATGTTAAGCTGGATATTTGTTTCGTTTAACTTATTCAGTTATCTGTTGCATTACCAAATTTCAGCTCTTGCGGAATCAAATATCTATACTTTTCTCATTAAACACAGCCAGCGCGTCCATGCAGTTATTACACTACCTACCTCACAAGTTTGTGAATTTAAAGGTTTTCGCATTAAAGTTCCATTTAAGTTCAGTTTCGATTCTATGCACAGGGTGTTTAGAAAAAGGATTCATATTTTATATTTTTCAAGCATCAAAAACTTACTTAACTTAAATGGAACTTTAATGCGAAAACCTTTAAATTCACAAACTTGTATGGTAGTGTAATAACTGCATGGACGCGCTGGCTGTGTTTAATGAGAAAAGTATAGATATTTGATTCCGCAAGAGCTGAAATTTGGTAATGCAACAGATAACTGAATAAGTTAAACGAAACAAATATCCAGCTTTACATTTAGTGAGGGAAAAGTGTCCAGCTGGCACATAATCCCCCACCATAACTTCAGCTGGCTACGGTTTTCCATTTATTTATAACATAATCAACATGTTAGCAAAGTTTCAGCTTTTGTGGTATTAGTTTTTTTTTAAGACATTCCCTGCCTACGTAATGCTTGTCACATTTGTCAGAAACCGGTCGACTTTTTGTTTATTAAAGCTCTTCTCAGTAGGCCGACACGAGAACAACTATTTGTGAGCCACGCCGCAGCGAATATCCTGCCTTAAACAGACACGTAACATCACGCAACATCTGCGTGATCGGCTTCCAGACAAATGTTAGTATCACGCACACGCTGCGTGATTGGCATTATTATTTTACATGTTTGGGGGGCTGCCGCAGCTAAACCCCCCGCAAGTGCGCCAGCTGGAGGTCCATTTACTTACTAGGGAAGCTAAATAAAGCTTAGGAAAAATTTTCAGCTTTTGCGGTTTTGGTCATTAGAAAAGGTCGCTGGCTCCCGGACTATTACAACTTAACCACATTTTGCCATGACTTAAATATGAATTACGCTCCTAATGGGACGACTACAACATTCACCAATTCTTATACGAAATACATTCCTAAGTATTTAGTATTCTTATGATTTATGAATATGAAAGTTACGTATAAGCGTTTATATTACATATAATAAGTAAAAAAGGCTGTTAGGAGGACTACAAGGACTAACGCAAACATAAGATTGTCAATGAAATTTTACACGTACATAATAACAATCAAGAAGTTAAATGGATCGATTTTGAGATATCAATTATAATCAATGGTGACAACAAACAAACTTTCGGTGTCGAATCAAACCTTTCGAACGTGTTCGAACTTGCTAAATTTTCCTTTATGTTTAGCATTCTGTAATCGTTTCCCTATAATTTAGTAATACTATTTGTTATAAAATCTTACAGTTTTTCTTCTTTTAACATTTTGTTTATGTAAACTTCCGTTCTGTAGGTAATACACGACTAGCTCCATTATCCACACTGGCTTATCTCTGTGATTAACAAATTAAACAATAGATGTTAATAATATAACTGTTTATACCATAATTTATAATTATTCAGTTCGCCTGTAGTAGTCTCCCTTTTAAGTACCTAATAATTCCTTATTTCCTTCGTCGAACTTGCGTACAAAAATATTGTGTAGTGTGAATGTGTGACAGTGCGCAAATTGTTAACTTACTAGAATTTTGAGTAGGTATGTGATGTAGCAATTCTGTTCTTTATTTATATGTTATGCTTGCATCACCATTAATATTTAAAAACAAATTGTTTGTTGAGGACAATAAATTAAAAAAATTATCAAGTGGAATGTATCGTAACTCAATGCATTAAACTATGGGTCTAGGGAAGCATACTCCCACTTAGGGACACGACGTGTTTCCTATTTATAAAAACAAAACTATGATTATTTAGGTATACTCTTTTAAGATATATTAAAAAAGTATTTCCGAACGACCATGACGATACTTGTAGACTACCTTGTATTTCCATAGTAAATTACCTTTATCCTATATATCGCATTTCATCATCTATGGGAAGATTTTATATAAAAATATGGATTCAAATACTTGTCATAAATAGATCTCCGTCTTTTGCTTTAAATAAGGTATGTAGTATGCGGTACTCACAACCCTTATCTTTCCAGATACTACAAAAATGCGATCTTTTGTTAATGTGCCAGCACACAACCAAATCTTGAAGTACCTAAGGGTACAAGGGTAGTTCGATCTTGTAATAATAACTATATTCTACTGATGAACGTTAAGAAGTAGAAACGGAAAACATTGCAAATACGTTCCAGCTTAGAAACTTTACGTTCTTTCAGGGGAAACTACTACAGTAACTATAAATGGATTATAAATAAGAAACAAATGAGTCATGTTCAGTGTGGTTAGGTGAGTACCAATTATTATCAATATTCAATAATACACTTTTTTCCACTACTAGCTGTGAAGTTGACAATTATTGCGTATCCTAGACAACTGAGAAGTTTAATTTCTCTACCTAGTGGTCAATAATTTATTATATTATTAACCTAGGTTAATAATGGACAAATTCAAACGTTGTGAGAATTCAGGGATAGTTGTTTAACAAAAACTTGTGCAACATAATTTTGTATACCCAGGAGATTGTCTTTAACGTATTTGCTGCTTAAAATTACCTAACACGATAAAATTATTTGAATAACAGTTTTATTAATGGAAATGTCAATCTGCATCAAACTACTTGATTTTTGTTTTATTATGTAGTGGAAAGGCGAATTTGCATTCCTGTGCTACCTACTTGATTTTTACAAGAATTTTTTTAATTTTTAATTTGTGTCTTAAATTTGACTAGTAGTGGAAAAAATTGTATATACACCACGGTGGTAAATCCATTTATAGACCTCGCACCTTATTCCGCTCGGGGCAAAGCCCCTCGCGAAATAATCTTGGTGCTCGGTCAATAATAACAGTCTTCACCACCTTGGTGTATAATATACTATTCCGCCGATCGTTCAAAAATTGTGACATTTCTGACAGAATTTTGAAAGGAAAAGGACAAGATTCCGGTGCATATAGTCGCTGCTAGGCAGCCAACGATTACTGTAAGGAAATATTCATTTCTGTACTCTGTACTGTAAAGAAATGTACTTCTCCATGGATACCGACGTTCGTTATATTTTCAAGGCATCGCTTATTCTTTTCTTCATAAAATAATTTTTAGAATTTCCATGTTTTCAGTCTGTTTTTTAACGATCGGCGGAAAAATAGTATGTGTACCTCGTAGGAAAAGCAACATTCCCCGACTCTGTGTTGCTAGGCTCGGCTGACGCCTCGCCCAACAATATTCACATCGCCCGGGAATGTTACGCTTTTCCTACTCGATACACAAGGGTCTAGGACAAGTCAGCGGCGCCGACTCATCACGGCCGATTCATCGCGGCCATCTCATCACCGAGCCAACTCATCGCCGAGCCAACTCATCGCCGGCCAACTCATCGCGTAGTGGCAATCTATGTTTAAATTTAGCATTTTTTTTACTTCCAAATTTTGTTTAGTGTCATGTTGCCATTTTGTATCAATTTAAAAAAAATATACTAAACCTGCAAATAACCTAGGCGCTTTAATGGCAATCTACGTTTAAGTTTAGTATTACTTTTATTTCCAAACTTTTTATATATGAATGTTAATATCAGGTAAGTTGGTAAGTATGATTCATTGTCTATTAACGCTATCATTATCGATTTAAAGCTCTGTAAAGCTGATTATCAATTGATTAAGATTTAAGGGAATGTTAATGTCATATGTCAATGTAATATCTTGATGATCGGTATCGGTATTTATACAAGCAAGTAAAAGAGGATAGGTAAGAATATGCTGAATTTGTCGAAAATAAAATCGGCGATGAGTTGGCCGGCGCTGAGATGGCTCGGCGATGAGATGGCCACGATGAATCGGCCGCGATGAGTCGGCGGCGCTGACTTCTCCCATTCCGATACACAATGTACTATTATGCCATATTTACAGTATCACGTGCATATCCAGCTTTTCCTATTCGTGATAATTTTAGTCTTTGGCACCTAAATTCACTTGACAGTCCTGTGTTTTTCCAACTTCTTCCTGTTAATACGTGTTGCGAAACACTGTTCTACGTTAGCAGTGGAGTTTGTCACGATTCATCTTTGCCTTCACGGCGCATTCGCCCTCAATTCGTTTTTTATTGAGCAACAAGTTAAACCTTTTTATACATTTAATTTATGCGACAGTGCAATAATCAAGAAAAAGTTTTGTTTGACATTGGCCCTTTGGAGTTAATGGTAGAAAGGGGGATGTACTTTTCGTGAAAAGTTTATATAGCTTAGAGTAACATATTTGCACGATTTACATATCTGAAATCAATTTGACTCGACTTATTAAATTTCTAATTTTCTACTAATCCAATTAACCAACTTATTAGCGTTTTTTTATATTCGTAAGAGGCCCGAATTATTGGATGTTAACGCCTTGAGGAACCCCTGACTATTATTATTATTATTATTATTATTGTGGTAAGGGTGGTCCTAATTGATTCCTGCACTGTGACCTTTTGGTCTATTGTGCTCCCCGCTGTTGTCTACCCTTCGACAATACCTGAATCTTTAACAAAGTCCAGGATTTTAGTAGGGCGAATCTTCGTTACTTCCTCTTGTGCAATCATTGGCAAATAACGTGATAAGACGTTTCTTCTTTCTCACCACAACCCCTGCATATCGGTCTATCGGCCAGTCCCATGTTATGCAGGTGCTTGTTCATGCGACAGTGGCCTGTGACCATCTCTGTCGCAAATTTTATCTTCGTCCTGTCTAACTTTAAGGTGGACGCTGCTAAGTCACCGTTTGGGGTTTCCAGAAAGATCTTGGAATGACCAGTGTTTGCAATGCTCTTTCGTGAGTATTGCCTGAATCTCCTTTTTGGCATCGAGTTAATTGTAACTTGTTGGAAGGTTATTGAGACGGCATCGAATTAATTGTAACTTGTTGGAAGGGGGGAAAAAAAAAAAAAAAAAAAAAAAAAAAAATTAATTATGTTATTATTGTAATGTCTTCCTTTTTTTTTTATAGACTCGATAAAGCTATCCCTGAATAGCGAAACGTCGTCTTATATTAATAATAAAAATAAATGATTTTTATGGCATAATTTAAACCCTTCCAACAAGTTACAGTAAAAAAGATTGTTTTTCTGCGGACATGCAATTTTCCCCCTTTCCACCCCCAAAAAAGGGGTTGCAGTTGGGGGTGAAATTTGCAATTTGAGTATCGTTTTTTATGGAGAATCCAAAAGTAATAAAAAATAGGTGTTCCCATTTAAGTTTTGAAAACTCACCCCCGCTCTACCCCACAGGAGGGGTGAGGGTGATGTTTACGTATCATGACTCAATAGGTTTCAACAAATAAAGGAAACGTATTTTTTTCTTTTTGTAATTGGACGTGTCGTTCTCGAGATATTAAAGGGTGTGTATTTTTACTTTAATGGCGTCCCGACGGCGAACGGGTGATCCGATCCAAAAATTTACCAGCGATTTGGAATCAGTGAAGAATTTCCTATAAGATGACACCACTTCCAGCTTTCTAAACCCTGTAACATCGACCAACGCACAGACACACAGACACACAGACACACAGACATCCGGACGAATTTAGTAACCAACTTTTTGAAGTTGGTTGAAAATGTGTATTTAATAGCTCAATTTTACTATTTCCCAAAGGTAATCTGAAGAAGAACTGAAACGTGGGATGACTAGTTGATTGCCAAATACCATAAGAAATCAAATATGTATATTCAACGTTGTACTGTTTCTGCATAAAACCTATTCGTTATGATAAAGGTGTTGTTTCTTCTTTGAAATAAAAGTAGTTCACGTCAAACATTCTTGATTTTGTTACGGTCATGCTGAATGTGTTTTGACAAGCAAATTAAATTTTGTGGTTGTATGAAATATTTTGAAAATATTGTTTAAGATCCTCAAGCGGTGATTTGTTGAGATACACTCCATGTTGATTTCTCAAGTTTTTTCAACAGAAGTTTATGATTTGCGCTATTACAAATTTTTGACTTCCAACCAACTTCTAAAAAAATCGTTTTTTTCCATATCAGATACCCGGTCACTAAACGAAATCTGAGCGTGGTTGAATAAAATTATCTGAACGCCAAAAAATAATGCTAATTGTAGGTAAAAGTCAAATAATTTACAAATAAATCAATAATAATTAAAGCACACATAAGGGCATTTTTAAGTATTTGTTGAATATGTTGCAACCATATAACCTGGACGGGTTAAAAGTTATTAGAAATTTTCTCATCTTCCACAACACTAATGCAGAGATTTTAAATCTTAGTGCAAACCCAAAGTCGGTAAAAAACCCATAGCATCATTCTGAGAAAGATTACACATGACAAATTATTTTTTTAACAAAAGCTATGGATATAGTCCTGGATACATCCAATTTTTCATATTCTAATCTTCATGTGACACACTGCATTTGAAGGTGAGTTAATTTTTACAAGAGTGGCTCAGAATTTTAAATAAATCAATTAAAAGCTGTTTTTAAAGCAAAATAATGAAACATATTATTTACGAGTAATTATTGTTTCATTTAGGTCCCTAACTAAGTTCAATTTAGATCGTTTTAAAGCTCTGTAGGGCTGAAGCACGACTTCTGTGAAAATGGAAGAGATGTTGTTCAGTTGAAAGTAATGTACTCGTATTGAAGAGACGTGCAAGAGAATTTTGGTCACACCTGCAGTAATATAATCAAAAACCACTAATAAAGCTAGGAAAACGGTGACCAATTAGGAGTTCCACTGAATAATAGCTAGATGGAAACTGGAAAGTTACTAACTGGTCTGAGATAGGTAGTTACTTCTCGGAGACAAAGTGATTTGTTACGGTGGCCATCGTACAAGTATTATACTTTGTGAACGTTCTAAGATAAGAAAAGGTAACATTTAATAAGTACAATACGACAAGTAATTAATGATTTGTACCTACGTTACGCATTAAATTTTAAAATTTCTCTTTAGTGTTTTGCGCTGAACCAATTAATTCCTAATATGAAGTAACTTGTAACATAGAAATGAGGTTCTCTCTTTTAGCTTATACGAATTTAAATAATAAATTTAAAGCACACACAGGAATGAAAGAACAAAAACCTTTTAAATCTGAACTAATTTAAAATATTCAAATATCGAACAGTCTGGGAAGAATAAAAGACATGATAAAACATAGCCACCTTTAAATTAAGCTTACCTATGTTAATTAGGGTCGTTGGATTGCAAATTCTTGAAAGAGTCGCTATAAGAAGTAGGAGAAATGCAGCTTTGAAATCCATTATGGTAAGATTTAGTTTTCTCTTATTTTATGCTAATAAATTGCATCTATAGCAACTCTTGAATCTAGAATGCGAGTTTTCTTATCATCACAACTTTATTTCAACTAGGGAGTAAACTAAATGGATATAAAGTACTGTTTCCATATAAAATGTAAAGCGTAGGTATAATAAAAACTCATTACTCACCATTCCTTAAGATGTGTATCGTACTACTTCTAATACAAAATATATTTTTTTTTCAGAAAGGAGATGCTACCGAACTCAGCGCGAAACATTCATAAACATTCTCTTTATAACAACGTTATTGAATAACAGAGGAACTACATTAGAAAGTAAATAAAATAACGCCATTCATATAGAAATGCCGTTTCTGTTGTAAGAGAGCTTCAACAATGATGTTTCCGTTCTATCTTTAGATACTGGTTGTAGTAGGAGGAATTTTTAGCTTAAAAATATACGTGTGGCGCACAGTAATGAAATAGTTATGTGAAAAATGCGTTATGTGTTTCAATAAACCTTTTACATATCACTTCATGTTAGGATCAATACAAACTTCTATTTACTTGATAGTTTACGCACATATTTCCTATTTTAAATTATGTAGATGCTATAGTTCATAAATGCAACAATTTAATCGTAGCACCATGAATTGTGGTATTATTCATTAATATTAGTTTTATTATATTAGAGTAAGTACGATTGCATGGAAAGCAGCGTAACATTTTATGCTGGTTGCTTCAAAGGATCAACCCGTGGTTGAAGATGATACCTGTAAAGATCCCCAATCCACCAGCGGTTAAAACATTTGTTCACTATAAAATAATAATAATAAATTCGGAATTTCAACCCTTGGCCTATTCCTTTTTTTATGTGATGGGGTCTCCACGTGCTTGCACTAAAATTTATTATATTGTTGCACGATGCCACTTTATGTGATAGATGTGACAGTAGAAGTAGGACACTATCCCCTCCACTTTTCGTAACATTGATCATCGTCAGAAACATAAAAAAATGTACCTACAACTTCAAGTACCATAAAATTAATGGCATTCAGTAAAAAATAACAATCAATATCATTATTTTAATTTAATTTGAAAAATTATAGAATTGGATACATTTCGAGATAAAAAAAAATTTGAACCATACAATAAGTACCTAATTAGCAAATATATGTAAATTTATTCTTACAATTAGGTACCAGTTACCATCGATGTCATTGCGATAAATGACTAGTAACAGTGATTATTTGAGTTTAAAACTTTATCCTGTTGAGTAGTATATTGTTATAAAACTTGCGTTGGTTCTTAATTAAAATTTAACTTGATTTTGAAAATAAATTTACATACCTATCAGATAATTACTTATTGTATGGTTAAAATTTTTTTTCTAGAAAACGAAGCAAGTAACGCAAAACACTCAAGTAGGGAAAAAGTAGTTGTGTTTTTAGTTACTTTATCTAAAAAAAATTACAAAATTGCAAAAAAACAATGTGGTTATTATTTTTTGTGTAAAAAAACTAACAGGTTTCCCCGTGAGTGCGGCCCTGGAATTACTGTATCAACTGTAATGAATTCAAAAGATACCTCATAAAGTTACGATCAACTTTTGAAAATTTCATTAAAATCGGAGGAAGCGTTTTTTAAATATTAATAAAAAACTATTCTTTTTACAAACTTGAACACCCTGTACTACGACAATGAACTGTTTCCGGACATAGGTTTGTAAAGCACAAATGTTTGTTTTGATGTCCTCTACCACCGCTAAAAGTTTGTCGGTATATTTATATCCTCTGTATATATTTAAAGTGTAATTCACCATCGAACGAAAGTTATTATAACGTATTTTCCTGTTTATGAACCAACATCAGCGGACATTAGAGATTTTATTGATCTGTTAATAAACTAGTGTAATATAACCATTCAAGATGAAGGTCATGAAGTGGAGGAGAAGGAGTAAGTATTTCAAAAACCATGATGATGATAATGATGAATCACAGAAGAAGAAGAGAACGGAAAATATAATTAAATGACGTATTGTTTTAATAACTATATTAATTTCAAACATGAAGTTTTCTTTCAATTTTATTATTAATAATTTTATTAGATGATGTTGTTACGGCAAGAATTGGATCGTAACGAAATTAAATGGAGCAATGGCCGCAATAGCCCAGTGCTAGTACACAGGTGGTTGCAGGTTAGAGATAATTAGCGAAAAGGATTAGAATAGGGGTAGTAAAATGGGGAAAAGTAAGTAAAGAAAAGGGCGCCACGTAATTCTTCGAGAAAAATAGGGCTGCTAATCCGAATTACGAAGGTATTAACAGTTAGAATAGTAACGATGTCAATTCTGAAAGAGAACGGGGTAGTTTCAGCAATAAAATAGAGAAGTAAATAAATTTGATGTGATTATAATGAATAATTCAAATAAAATATGTTACAAAAAAAATGACAGTTTTTAAAAATACAAAAAAAAGAAATGGTTATTAAATAATAAAATAATTACTTAACTTTTGGCAGATTAAATATTTAATTCCGTAGCACAAAATACGGGATCTAAATTACCTTTAAGGGATTCAAAAATTGCAAGTACAATGACGTTAAATTAGCAAACAAAAATTATTGGGGAAACGATCGAAAGTTCACAAGTCAGTAACTGCAATGATAAATCAAAATTTTACCTTATAGCTTCACAGGACCCTTATGCATAAGTTTCCGTTGAAAAGTACCTTAAACAAAATTAAACACAAAAAAAATACATATCACTAGCTTGTAGTACGGGGATCGGATACCAAATATAGATTACGTTCAAATTTAAATAGTTAAGTTAATTCAAAAGAATTTAAAGGTAATTCGATAACAAATTAAATTAGCAAATAAACTATATTAATTTAGAAAGTTAAAACGAAATAATAAGGTAAAATAGGTATGTATGTGAAATAACGCACAACCTTCCCCTTAAATTAGTTTAATAAGATGGAGACCGAAGTCATCCAATTAAAACGATGAAGTTGGTGATCAATGGACTCCACAAAGATAATAAGGTAAAGTTACGTTACAGCAATAGCAAATATAGCAAATTTTAAGTGATAAAATCGTTATTGTTTAAACAGAATCTTTTAAATAAAATAGTAGAAAAATAACTGAGTAAGTAGATTTAAAGTACAAAAGTTCACGTAGTACAAATTGAAAGTTATTACTCAAATCATGAGCAAAATAAGTAACAAAGGGGAAAAACTGAAATTGGTTTTTCACTTAGCGACAGTATAGTAAAAGTTGAATTCGATGAGTTTTCGGAGCGGCGATCGAGGGATTGAAGAAATGGTCTGTGTCCCACGTAGCGTCGGTCACGATGAAGTAGATTTCGGAGAAAGATGTAGGAAAATGGTAGGCTAATTGAAGGTAGCTTTTACCGGTGTGAAACAGCTAAAAGGGAAAGCGAAATTAGGTAACTACATTGAGCAGGAAAAAATCAGTACCAACCTGGAAAATAGTTTTTAATCCAGCGTTCTCAGAAACTCACGTACACTTTTAATGTGTTATATAGCCGTAAAAAATTACGTATTAGATGATCTTCGGACAAGCAGATGGTTCCGAAATATCACTAACTAAGGGTGAAATATACGCCAAAGCCGATTTAATCGAGTTTCAGAAATGCGTAATATTCGAGCACAGAAAAAAAGTACGAAGTGAACGGTAATAGAGCAAGCAGCTAACTGCAGAAAATGAAGTGAAGAAAAGTAGGCTCTTGACCCTAAAGGCAGAAGTTCGGAATAAGCAGAATTAATACAAAGGACAAAGAAATGAATAGATCTACAGTGCAACATAGTAACACTTTGTAGCGAATAAAGAGAATTTCAGTCATACTTTGTAGCGAACAAAGAGACTTCAGAAGGTTTAGATTACATAGGACTAAGATAACGGGTCATGAGAGCAGATGCTCTACACTACAATGTAGCAATTTTTAAAAGAATACAAACTAGTAATGTAAAGAAGGAAAATTAGGAATATTTCAAATAGAAATTAGGGAATTGACGCAAGGGCGTTACATTACAATGTATTTGATTTTTAAAAATGTATATGTTTTCAAGCATGAAGTTTTCTCTTGCATAAGTTGACTAAGTGATTCACTAAATGGGGCAAGAGAAAAATTCTTGAAAAAATAATCAAAAAATCTTCCCCATATAAAATTTAATAAGTTTAAAGCATTAGAATTACGTAATATTGATGTAAAAGCAGTGATGTGCAGGAGTGGGCTCGTGCGAGCCCATCGTTAAAATTAGGTTTTCAGAGTTTTCACAATCCCAATCTACCGTCTGCCGAGCTATTTACGATTTTTATGATTTATGCGCCACTATTTAAGCGTTAGGCAACCCAAATTGTGTTCTATTAGGCGTTCATGAAAAGCGTGTCGGTGTCTCGTGGCTAGGTGTCTAGCCAATATCACGGTTCCGTAATTACTGAAATTTACAGATGTGCAACGTGCATCGCGCAATGAATGGTCGTAAATATTATGTTTCTTGAGTTTTTTGTTATTTATGTTTTGGACTATGCTTTAAATTAGTAAAAACATTCGTTGTTGATGATTTAAATTTAATTTTTTTTTTGAAATTAATAACCATAAAAAAATCCCCCCCCCCTCCCCAGGGCACTGAGCCCATTGTTAACATTTTTCCGCAACTACACAACTGTAGATTACTTACTATAATCGATGTGTGTTTGAAACGTGATGTGATAATGGGATGCGAGTGACGGTGACGATAAAGTTACATTAACAAAGCTATTTATCGCTGAAAACCAGTGTAAAAAAGCAGAACAATAAGTACTACCATTTTTATTTCTACTTGCTTGGAAAATAACTTATTTTATATCGTTATACGATCATTATTTGTATAAGATTAGAGATATTCTCTTTGTACACAACTCCGTTTGTGTAAATTTCATCCTTTATCACATAAGCGCCAAAATTTTGGACCCCATAAAGAAGACCTTGTTTTAAATTAGTTTTATACCGAAAGTTCTGACATTTACTATAAATGTGTTTACACCATATTATGTATGTTAAATCTAGATATCCTTGCCTTCTGGGAGGAAATAGTGCTAATAATAAATGGTTAGGTAGGATTTTGTGTTTCATAGAAAAGTGAAATTATTACCTTCGATCGACTTTATAAAGCTATATCTACCGGCTACATTAAGAAGTATTTGTAGAAACTGTAGAAACGGAAATTTGAGTATACTTATAAATAACTATTGTATTTGATGATATAGGAGTATAAGAAAAATGCACGATTTACTTTTATTGTTGCCCTTCTAACACTATTGAGCGTAAAGGTTTCTTAACGTGAACCACAATTAGAAAAACTTACAACCTGATAAAACACGTGGTTGATTACAGTTCAGTTTCCAGAATACTATATTTGGCTATAGTGTACCCCTTTTATTTCAAGTGAAAATACATTTCATATATTATGAAATAATAAAGGATTATTAATATAACACAATCCTAAACTTTTCATTCGGGATTCGACCGCAAAATCTCTTTCCATTCAAATTATCCGTTGTAGCTTTTGTTTAAAGTTAAGTAAAATAAAGTTAAATAAAAACATCACAACATTTATAAATGATTGTTATCCTACCTTTTACACTTTTAAAGAAATTAAGTAACCATTCAAAATTCGACAAAGCAGAACAAAACTGTTTTTATTAATTACTTACTAAATTAAAAGTAAGTATTATATTTTGTACGATTTTATGAACTTTTACTTAATAATATTCAGTGGGTGATTAACATTGTTACAGTTGAAACAAAATGAAACCGTAATCATTTAGGTATTCAAGAACCGTTCAAAAATTCAAAATATCTACTTTTCAAGCGATTAAATTCCATGACCTTGGAAAAGAGATTCAGAACTGCATAGTAAATATTTGGGCTTAGTTGCGTTGCTTTATGCGGTGCACTTAAACGAAATTACTCTCAAATAATGCAAAACTATAATTTTACTTAATTACTTAAAACGGAAGTAATTATCGTAGCTTTTGTGTTAGAACCAGCCAAAATGAATCAGAATTGTTAAGTTAAATTAAATAAGTAGATAATGATGCTTTAGTCTAACTTCTTAGTATGTAATAGTTAGTTTTCTACTACACATACTACATAATTTTCAGAATTATATCGAATAAGACATGTTCATTTAATCCATGATATGTCAGTAATACACGAAGGGGGTCAATGATAATAAATAAAACTACTCAAAACCTCCCCTTAGACAATGAATTTAATATGTGAATTATGTCACACTTAGATGATAAATGAGATGAGTGGTTATGTTTTTTGGAATTAGTATACCGAAGTACACTGAAACATTAGCCCCGAAATTAATCGGCAACACTAATGGGTAATCACGTTTTTAAACAATTAATTGGTAGTACCCCGCTACTCACTTTCACGAGAGTGACTAACCAGCATTAATCGAAATGAAGCTTTTTTATAAGTAAAAACACTTCGTTATTAACCTTCAACAAAGGTGAAAAAACAAATGTAAAGTTTGACTAATTAACAATTTAAATTTAAGATTAAATGGGAATGCGACATGTTTCGAGACCAACTAGTCTCATTTTCAAGCAAAGTGATCCTAAATTAAACTAACGATACAAAATCCATCACAAATTGAATGTCAAAGGGGTGAAGATCAATGAATTAAACAAAACAATAATTAAAATTGAATCATTATATATAACAAAACCGGAGCCAAAAGGGCCCGGGTTAAATAAGAAATTTCATTTTGAAAATTAACTAATTTTAATAACAGCCGTTATACGGTGACATTTTTGAAGATAGAAACAAAATGTTCATTTGTCGTAATTATAATTTTAATTTATTAATAATAAAAATTATAATAATTAATTATTATAATTTTAATTTATGTAACACATTAATGATTTGTTTGGTGGTGTGTGATAATTACAGGAATAAACGAGAATTAATCTGAATTAAGGTATTTACATACGTTATTTATATCTATAGCTTTATCTCAAATTGTGTAAACTAAATCTTTTTGAGTAGGTAGGTGAAAATGGGTTAAAAATCCTACTCTTCGATTTCTTTTTAAGCTGTAATAAAAAATTAGATACAACCTATATCAATCAACACTTATAGGAACTCTAAACTTCAAATTGAATTTATATCTAATGTGATTTTTTATACTGTTTCGTATTACAACGGAATCGTTCGATACAAATCATGCACGAAGGCAGAAAACTATATAGCAAAGCTCAAAGCAGTTTGCATTTTCATCGATGTTATCTTTCTGATTCATGTAGACGGCGAAATATTTTAAACTTGAGCAGAACTTCTGCTCTTCAATAAACTGCACTAACATTTCTCGTTACACTTCTATTCATATTTTTCTATTCTTTCATTTTATTGTTTAATTTGGCATTTACAACAACAGCGTTTCCTAATCTAATTTAACAGCACAGTATAATATCCACTCTACAATGAGGCGTAAATTAATAGCACAAGATGCAATATAATTGTTAATTTATACTACATCATTAAATCAGTTAATATTAAGGGTACTATACCGCAAGTACATTTTTGAGATGTTTGGGAAACTACCTATTTTCAAACAGACTTTTCCTGGACGTATCCCAACTTGCTCCCTCCAATATTTAATTACTTAGGTATAGAAATATATTAATTGTTCCCTCATTCTTATATTTCACTTACGGCGTGCAAGACAGTGTTATAGGATGCGCATGAATTATATTAGGTGTTTTCTTTTTGCATTTTGTGGTACACTTAAGTCAGCTCTGTCAATACACACCATTCGTTTTATAAAAATAATTTGACTCAGTTCTCAATAACCCTATTCGTTTTCATGTTACACTTGGGGTAACTTTAAGCCCAAATAGAAGTTAGGTTACGAGTGTTACGATGTTATTTTAAGGTGGATTTTTAAAATGAGTAAGGTAGGTAAAGATTGTTGTTCATGTGTGAGATCTGTGCGGGTGGTATTCTTATAAAACAGAGTAATTTGTGTCAGTCACCTACGTTGAATTTATTCACCTTTGTCGAATGTATTTTAGGTTAATACAAACCGCGGATATATATGTTCTATTTGCAATGAACATGTTGGCATTACAACGAGGGAATGTAAAAATCATGTGTGTATGTCAGGACTAGAAAATATGTGGATTGTTGATGACATGGTATATCCACATGACCCCGTGGACAATGCGGATGACGAAGCGGAAAGCAGTGAAATTACGTGTGAAGGTATCATTGTTATGTATTTTATTACTGCCTGTACAGTTTTGAGCAAAACGGCATGCATTTAGATGTACACCTGCTTATTGTGCATGGTTTTACATAATGTATATTAATAAAATGAGATTTTTTTCTTGTAAGTGGAATTCGTAATTTTAGACGAAACTAAAGACACTGTTGCAGAATCAATAAATTGTGATGTAGAAGGTAAGTGCAGACACGGACAGATTGTTTGTGTCGTAACGCTGTTTGTTTATAGAATTAAGTCAGCAACAAAGCAATGGAAGTGCGATAGAAGGTGCTGCAGAATTGTGGCCCAACGAAGTAAGACGACTTTTAATAAACTTTTACCCAAAGTACTTGTCATTATTTGCAAATAGGACAATACTGTCAAAGGAGAAGATGTTTGTGAAAATTGCCGCAGAAATGCACACGTTTGGGTATACATACAGCGGAGAACAAGTGAAGAATAGATGGCGTTCCTTTGAAAAATCCTACAAAATGTACGTGCAAAACAATAGATTAACGGGCCGTGGGCGTAAAACATTACAATTTGCAGAGGAATTACATGACATTTTTCGCAAAGAGCCACGCTTTTATCCTGAGGTTGTCACTTCAAGTGAAAAAACCGTGGTGAAACCTGCAGAAGTAATACCTGTATGCACACAGTCTGAGATAATGATACCTTCAGAAAGTGCCACATTAGGTGACACGTATGTTTCAAATTATTTTATTTGTGATACTTGACATATAGGTACATAAATGGTGAGAAAGGCGTAATCAGTTTTATGTGTAATGGACTAGGCGAAATTGTACTTTTTGATCACTGTTTCACCTCAATACAACTTCCTCCTGTTTATGTTGTATGTAGTATTCTATCAACAAATGTGTTTGTCGTTACGGCAGAATACATCATGGAGGAGCATCTTCATCAACTTTCACTCTAGATGGAGACGATCCATATGTAGTATTCTATCAACAAATGTGTTTGTCGTTACAGCAGAATACATCATGGAGGAGCATCTTCATCAATTTTCACTCTAGATGCAGACGATCCATATGTAGTATTCTATCAAAAAATGTGTTTGTCGTTACAGCAGAATACATCATGGAGGAGCATAGCATCGTCATCTGTCACTTTAGATGCAGACGATCCATCCACCCCAAACAAAAGAATGAAGTATACTTACAAGGCAACATCAACGGTGCTAGAAGGAATACGTATTGAAATGAAACGGAGGAATGATATTAAGGAGACGGAAGTGGAGGTGCAGAAACAACGCAATGATTTGTTACAACAAACAATAATATTATTAGAAAAATATTTCAGTGATTAATAAAAAAAAATTAAAAAAATAAACGTCATTACTATTTCTAAGATTACATGTGGGCAAATATTACTGTCAATTATTATTTACATTTATATGTGATAATAAACTTGCAATGTTATTTCTTTTTGCTACACCTGTGGGTATATCAACCGTAACATTTCCTTCTGTAGCAGTTGTATTGGTTTCGTCAAGGATGTGAGTTGCATCCAAAGGATTATGTTCCCTGTCAAATAACACCTTATCTTTAATGTAGCATAAATTGTGCAACACACAACATGATTTAATGAGAGCAACAATTCTTTTAATGTTTCTTAGTTTAACATGGTATAGTTGGCGAAATCGTTGTTTAAGGAGACCATTCGTATGTTCCACTGTTATTCTAAGAGAGCTGTGAATTTTTTGTACTTTCGTTGCTGTGCATTTAAATGCCCATTGTCTTTATATTATGGTGTGAGACAAACGGTAAGGCACGGATATGCCGAATCTGCCAGCAGATGGCCACCTGCAGTAAACGCTTAATAATTGCTTAGTTTTTAATGGTATCCTTACCTTTGCATAATGATGGGATCTGTGAATAAAGAATAAAGAAGATACGAGCATCATGAACAGAATCAGGGTAACCAATGAACACCTGAATTATTCTACATTTGGCATCACATATTATTTGTGATTGAATGGAATGGTATTGCTATCTATTGCAGTACGACTCCTTATGTTTTAACGGTTTCTCAATCTTGATGTGTGTTCCATCCATAAATCCTAGAGGAAAACCAATTTGCCTTTGCTTAAGTTTGTTGGCTTATCTACATACCGATAACACCAGGAAACCGCGATTTTCTATAAATGTCACTCTTTATTCTTTCCATTTCTGGTAGTGAAGGCCACCGGATGATTTGTTTCGCCATTTCATCAAAAAACAAATTCGTGCGTGTTATAATTGTAAATAATGTAGACACGGTGATGTTGAATCTGTCAGATACGTCAACATACGAGCATGTGTGTCCCACATACCATAAGAACACCTCCAAATGTTTCCTTGGTTCAATTACATGTTTCCCTGTACCTACATTTTTGTATTAATATGGTACTCTGCACATGAAGTGTACTTACTATGTAGGTGTTGCAGGAACAGTTCATTTACCTTGAACTTATCAATTAACTTATCCACGACAACTTTTGGCACCCTGAAGTGTGTTATAAATTCCTCTTCACTGTAATTCATTACAGTAATTTCACTATAGTTTTGTATAGCATTTCTTTTTGATCTTGCAACAGTAATTGCTACTGCTTCTATTACCTCATCGTCAGATTGCGATAATGAAATAACCAAGTCATCTTCATCGTCACTTTCTATAAATAAAGCCATCAACTTTTCCTTCGACATGTTAAGTTAAGGAAAACAGTGGACGATAACCGTTTGATTAGGGTTTTGTTATTATGTTACTCTAATTGTCTAAAATAGGCGTTCGTTTTATATTAACTTGAGGCAGAAATGTCATGTCGCAAGGTACTTCAATCACGTGATAATTGTGCATTTGCCTAACCCTGTGGCACAACTGTGGCGATGCACAAAGAAAACACCTATTATGTCATACGATAACATTATAATTCTGTGTGGAATGTTGTAAATGACCCTGACTATCTGGTTGAAGGAAGAAAGCAATGTAGAAATCAGTGAAAATGATTTCAGGTGAATACAGAGTGTACAATATTATCAGGACGACTTGATGCCCCAAAGAAGGGATGCTTTCTGTGGTTTAGAGACGATACATTCTTTTCTTAAATTAGTTCCGTTGACTTAAGCCGTGTCGAATTTGATTAGGTGCTTCATCAGCAGACCTTTGCTGTGAAAACCGCCTAATATGATCACCAAACGGGATAAAGGGAAATAGATTGTTACGCTCTCGCGTTAATTTCCCTAATTCTATAGTAATTAGTCCTTTTTACTTCTTTCCCATGAATTTGCTATCGGAAATGCCTACGTGATTAAAAACTGCTAACTTTTTATTATTTAGTTTCCACAAAATTCTCTCACCAAATTCTCTTAGTCTGCAATAACACATTCATTGTCTTGTCGCTTGCGTCAATCCGTTGATAACGCGACAGCTGCATTTTTCCCTATGTAGCAGAAGCGTGTGAATGGAAGTCAATCCCCTTCTCAATAGTTTTCTTGGATACAAAGTGTACTTTTGCCTTAAGTTAGCTACTCGCTTCCCTTCAAGTCACATCGCTTAATTTTCTGTACTAGAAGATTCGCAGTTACTGAAAATCGATTTAATATCGGATCTGTGCTTATCTACCTAAAGTTTGGTGAACTTCCTGAACTTATGCTTTTAAGAAAATCACTCAAATTCATATTTTTACGTCTATTTGTACATTAAAGAAAAGTGTACGTGAATTCCTTAAATCGCTGGATTAACTATTTCCAGGTATGTTTTCTTTACTTTTCTAATTGCGTCACCTAATTTCGCTTTCCTCTTTCTAGCAATTTTTCCTTCCTCCTTTATATTTCTACACGTATTTGAAGATCAAACTTCGAATTACCGCTCTTTCTGCTATTTACCTACCGCTCCGTTTTGCGAGTCCCTTTCTTGATCAGACATTTCGCTCACCTGTAACTTCTACTCCGAACACCTACCGACCGACGAGGGAATCGCAGCTTGTTAGTCATTGCCGTCGCTTCAGCTCCTGGATTAATCAAATTCTACAATACCGTCGCTAAGTGTGAAAACCAACGCTAATTCTCTTTTCTACAATTATTGCTCATAATTGATAAATTATCTAAATTTATAACTAAGTGAATTTTAACTTTGATTCTACTTATTCTCATTTACCTTCTTCTATTTAAAAGATTGTCTTAAAATGAACTACCTTTGTCACCTAGATACAAATATTAAACTAAACGATATTTGGTATCCGATTCCGTACTACAAGCTAGTGACTCGTTATTTTTTTGTGTTAATAATTTAAATTTTGTTTAAGGTACATTTTCAACGGAAACTTATGCATAAGGATCCTGTGAAGATAAGTAAGGTAAAATTTTGATTTATCATTGCAATTACTGCCTTGTAAAATTTCCCTCGTTTCCCCAATATTTTGTTTGCTAATTTAACGTCACTCATCATTTTACTTACAATTTTGATTCACTTAAAGGTAATTTAGATCCCGTATTTTGTGCTATAGAATTCAGTATTTATTTGGATAAACAACCTTTTTTTGTATATATAAACCTGTCATTTTATTAGATATTTTATTTGCATAGATTCATTATAATCACATCAAATTTATTTATTGTTCTATTTATTGCTCAAACTACCCCGTTCCTTTACAGCTGTCAATACCTCCGTAATTCGGATTAGCAGCCCTATTTTCTCGAGGAATTACGTGGCGCCCTTTGCCTTTACTTAACTTTAACCTATTTTGATACCTCAATATTAGCGCTATCTGCTCATCGTAACTGACCTACGACAATCAGCGCACTAAAACTGAGCTATTGTGGCCATTGCTTCTTTTAAATTTCGTTACGACCAATTCTTACCGTAACAAGATGCTATAGATTTGCAAAGGTAGATCAACGGAGTCTATTTACACTTGAGCGACTGGAAGCATAGATGAGGTTTAAAACTTTGCAGTGCATTAACGCGAAACTTCAGTGACAAATTAACGCAGAGAAGGATGGCAAAACGTACTGAAGCGCCTAATGCGAATTGTACATTTGCTCAGTGCACAAGTTCGTCGCATAGACTGTATAGCTACCCCATTAATGGAAATTGGAATTGTGGCCATTTCTTTTATGCTTCATTCCTTTAAACCAAAGCTCTTTTTTGAAATTTCAGAGTTGGGAATTGTGGCATGATGGGGAGAGGAGAGTAAGTAGAGGGGCGAAAATGAAACCTCGCCCATAGTGCCAAATTGGCTAAGGCCGGTACTGCCTTTGCATTTATCATAGAGTTCCAAGTATAAGTAGTAGAGTGCAAGATGAGGGGAATTTTAAATACAAAGCCATGCAGTAGAAATTGATTTTAGTTCACAATCAACAGCTACCTTTTGACAATTTCTAAGTTAAAATATTGTTTTCAGTAGGTACGTAGGGTTGAATTAAATTTGTGATCGATTGGTACTCAAAAATCAATTATACAGCCAGTAATTGTTTAATAGTATAGGACACACATGCGAAGTATAAGTAATAAAAGTTACGCCTTTTTAGCGCATACGTAAATGTGTAACACTATAGTAAACGCAAACATCGCAGACAAAATTTAAGTATCTATGAAAAATGTGTTTGCTGTACCACAAATGAAAGTAGGTAACCTTTACTCGGCAGTATACGCGACGAAGCTAATTAAACTACTTCATGAAAAGGCAAACGCAGCATTTACTACAAGAAAAAAGTAAAAATTGTTGCAATTTGTAAGACGATGTAATTAAAAGTCGGGAGATTCAAACAAAGTTTAAGGGTCCCATAACAAACATTTAATAATTTCCTGTCTGTTTCCTCGGTAAACTCAAAATGGGTTCCCACGTTAAAGTATTTTAATTTTATTAAAGGATACCCAAGTCTGCGCTCTGTATGCCTTATAAAAACAATCACATTCTCAATTTCGTGCATAAAACTTTTGTTTTGCGAACTTGAACTAAATCAATATTATTGTTAACCACAATTTAAATCAGTGGTTTTACAATTACTCAAATTCACATAATGCATATTAGGGAGTTTGTATTTTCAATTCTAAATTAGTTCCATTTTTTTGAGGATTTTTCAATCAACTTCATTAGGGGACACAATAACAATGTTGTGGTCTTTGCATAATTATTTATCTTTTAATGCTTTTAACCTCAGTTCGTGGTTTCTTACCCATTTTCTTTACCTGCTTCCTTCTGTGTTCTATTTTCCTTTGAAAATTCGTTTGCAATATGTAGTCCTGCGCGTTGAAACTTGCTGGACCGGAGGCTGGAGAGAAAATCCCAGCCTGCAGTGAGGGTTGCGGGTCGGTTGAAGGAAGTCAATAACGTTCGTGTTTGCATTTCACTCGAGTTTTCAGTACTACACCTAATATTGTTGTTGTGTGTTATTACAGGTAGGTGTGGATACTTATGTTAATAAGATAAACGATATTATTGTATTCGCGGTTATATAAAACGAGTTTCTAATGGAAAAATTCAAGGCGCATGGTTCACGCAGTTTTTAAATCTGTTTGTGATTATCGAAACATTATCTTGATTGATTTAGACGTAAGTTCACACGTTTAATATAATATGCGAAATAAAGCTCGTAAATTAGTTCCTTCAAAATAAAGCATTAGATGTAGATGTACTAATTAAATTGATTAATTGTTCTCGAAAGTTTTATTAAGGAAAAGGAAACTAATTTTGGACGATTTTACTCTTTACAAAGTATTTTAAGTTCTGACAAGAGCTTCATCAACCGTTTATTTGGAAACTGAAATTGGAATTAAACAGTTTTGTTGATTATTTTTTATTCCAAAATTATTCCTTTTATACATCCATTACCAAAGGATTTGTTTTCATTCCTATACACGCTTCGCTTTCGGAAAACTGCACATCCTCGGAGAATTGATGTGTAATGATAAATCAAACTTCTGAAGACGCATATGACACAGTCTAAGAGCATTCAACGAACTGTGCCATTCTAGAAGGGATTTTAAGCAATGACATACATTTCTACACCATGTAACTTTCACCCCTAGCACAGAATAATTATTATTTTAAGTTGTAAATTCTTGTTTTCAATAAAAAGCTTTTCCGGAAAGCTGCTTTGGTGCAACGTGGCTTAACAAATAATAAGGAAAAGGGATTGTAATTCAAAATTGTGTAAGAGAGGTTTAAAAAGAGAAGGAAAGTATCTGCCCGTAAATTACAAAATGTAATCTAATCTCCGTGAAAGTTGTTTGTCAACATACAAAATTTATATTTTACCTCCAAACTTAAATTTATTAATGTAACACTTTCGGTTGTAACGTAAGTAAATGATGAAGCGGATAATTTTTTTATTAATGAGCGTTATTGAATTTGTAAATATCTATAAAACACGCACATTCCTTAAGAAGTTAAGTTCTTTATTAAATCAGATTTCAGTAATATATAGAACAAACGGACCAGGCTTAGTGTAAATATGACCGACGTTCAGTAAGCAGTGCAACCTACACAGTCGTTTAGTTTTTAAATTTAATTTAATTAACTTAACATACCTATAGTGATGGTCGGTATATGTATATAAGATATACCTTCCATTATAAATGATGGAAGACTTTATACCCTCAAAAAGTAACAAGAACGTAAGATTTTCCAATAAACAAAAATAAAAATATTTCCACAAATACATATCTTAATTTTGCAAAATAATTCCATGAACGTGTACTACGCGGAACTACGTTATACATTAGTTCTCCCCATATATACTTATGTGCTTTATCGACTTTATACTTTTAAATATTCCTTCCCAGAAAACACATTATTATCATTATTATTATCATTCTTTTTATTTAATAAGGCGTAATTGTTGTGTTGTACGAAACCGTTGAGCGAATAGTTATTTACAGTAAGAGTGAGGAAGGTAGAACTTTCGTTCACGCGAATTGCGTGTTCGTCCTCTCGCTGCGCTCGTTCAAGTGAACGAATGTGACCTTACTCTCGAGTGCTGTATTTGATTTTGTTCGATACCTCTTTAAAAAGCGACTCTGTAACTTTGTATTACAATTGGAATTATTTTATTAAAAAAAATCACACAGTCGTGAGGATTCGTTGCTATGAAACAAATTTGAATTTTAAATATGCGTGAGCGAAAAGCAGTGAGCAAGAAGCGGTGAGCGAAAGTGAAACCTTCGCCCACGGTTCACTTTCTAAGGAGGTATCGAACATTATACTTTTCACTCAACGACGAAACGCACGAAAGCATCACATACACAACTGTAAACGGATTTAATAAAATACTATTGTTGAGTGAGACAAATTAAAAATCCAATTTGCACGATTTTATAGTGACGACTTTTAATATTGTAGGTAGCTGTACTTTAATAGAAATTTGGGTGTTTTAATAGAACCGGTATAATTTAATTTTACTAAGTTGGTATTACCGAATTAATTCATAGCAAATACTGTAGTTAACCTTAAATAAATTTTGAATTGACAATTTGAAAAGTAGTAGTTCCAATCTCTAAAAAAATCTCTAGATTTTGATAAATGTCAAATATTTATTTAAAGTTACTTGCAATAGGCGCAAATTCTAAAAAATAGTATAAAAAAGTCATTCAGAAGGCTTTTATGGCACTCATCATTAAGAAAACTCGTGGCTGCGCCACTCGTTTTCTAAACTTCGATTCGTGCCATAAAACTTACCTTATGAAACTTCTTTTTTAATATACATAATAATATAATAGGAATTCATTATTATTAACTAAGTAGTACATTAAGATCCAAGCCTTTATTATTATAAACTTAAATTCGTTTGGTTTTTAGGTCACAAATATTCTTTCTTTTTAATTTAGAATAAACTAAATTATTTTTAGTAACATTACAAATTTCTTGCTATATAAATTTATGTTCTAAAGCATTACACAAGGGATCTACCTTACTTAACTATACTCAATTGATAGGAATGAACAAGTGTTTCCAAATACTAATTCACATTCACATGTTGTACCTATGCAAAATTACAGTAGCGAACTTCATGGATTAGAAAACTTGGCGGTTTGTGTACGTAAATAAGCCGTAAAATATTTATGGTAATGCAGTAGCATTCAACCCCTTAATGTTTATGATAGAAATTGAATTAAAGAATAAGGAACTAAAAAAAATTCTCACCTAACACTCCCTATAAATATTTAATTCCTGAAATTTAATAGTAGCTGTAAGATGAAATATCGTTACATGCTTCGGCTATAAAGCCATCATCAGGCTAAATTTAATTTAATTAATCTCCTAATCGAATAGTATAATAGTTTTCTTCCCCATATATAATTTATATGTTACTTATATGATTTCAACATGTCAACCTCAAATGCATAATTAAGCCTGTCCAAATAACCTAATTATAATCTAATCAATTTATCGTCTGATGATAGCTTTACAGTCGAAACATGTAACGATACCGGATCTTATTACTACTATGAAATTTCAAGAATTAAATATTTATGGGGAAGGTTGGGTGAGAATTTTTTATCTTTTAATTCAATTTCTATCATCAACGTAACACCCCATTTTGAGTCAACTCGCATTCAACACAACGATGAATCTTGTCACCCTTAATGTTATTTGGCTGTTATACGAAAAACGTTTAACAGAAATTCAGCACCCCTGACTGCATTTGAGTACTTATACTTGTGGCACTCCCACTCATCATCATGGCTAACACATTCTGCAAAATATTTTCTAGATCGAAGCCAATACCTACAAAATGTTCGTACACCATACTGACTCTCTCAAGACCTGAAACCATCCGGAAATTCTTTAGAATGAATTGTTGCGTTTCCTTACTTGTTATACATATACTGCACACTCTTAACCTTTATTTTAATTGCTGCTTCCTCGAAAGTCTGTATAAACTTAGTTGTTGTATTTTTGAATGTACAGAGTACCTACTTAAAAACAAAAAATACACAGGGTAGCTCATTAATAAAAATAAATTGATGGCATTTCCAGCTAAACAAGAAGTAACAAACAATTGTAAATTCATTGCCCGTTACTGTAAACCAAATTTGAAAAAAATTGCTTGTCGATACGCAGTTATTTGACCATTCGGTAACTTTTTGTGTGCTCTGTATATTGTTGTATAATAAATTTGTCTGTTTTATAACAGCTACCATTGGCGTCGCGACCTCTATACTTTGTATTGCTGTAAAAGTTGTTTCATAAACTAGACGTAATTCTACACATCCATAGGGTGTTCTTATGGATTCTATAATCCCGCAGTGTTCAATCCTAATAATAATAATAATACTAGCTTTTATTGAATACAATCTGGTTTTGCCTGTTCATTTCTCGCTTAAACGCTGCTTTATTGGTGTCTCTGTCGATGTTTTGGGTGCAAAATATGTTCGTCCTTCTTTACAAAATCACAACAAATATCATTTAAGCCAGACGGCTGATTCTTGTAAATAATAATAAACAAGCCGCTTGCCAGTAGTCGCTCGTCGAGATCTATCAAATTGCCCCAGTCCCTGTTTTAACATGGTGACCATTTACCCCTTGAAAACCGAAACTGACCTTAACCGAGTCGACGGTCATAAACCACCCCAAGACTATGTGTGATACTCATGTAAAATTTCAGCCCTCCAGCTTTGACGGTTTTCGAGTCTATTCGTGTCATGTGACGGACGAACGGACGGACCGACCGACATACGTGCGCAATTTTCATCATAGGCAAAAATCTTACTTTGGGCGAAGGCTTTATAATCCGCAAACAAAACCGATTTGTGACATTCAACTTTTATGTATGTACAATAGGTATATTAGGATTTTACAATAATACTGGAATTTAGCAATATAGCGCTTATGAGCAAGGAATACGTTGAGCAATTTCTACGAACTGAGATCCATGCGAGTAATGCCTTCTCCCGTAAAGGTGTGCATAGTCTTCTTTCGAGAGCTGGTGTTTGAAAAATGCGGTTAGAATGTTTTGAAATTAAATGATATTATATACCTATACCTTTAGCACGTTCTTCCGGAATGATTGATACAACAACAACGTGATGTAAAGAGAACTTTGTAACTGCATTTCTTTAAATAAAAATCTCTACGAAAGCATTAAATCAAATGTTCAAGCTCCATTAAATATGTTTACAATGCTGATAAATAGAAGATTATAAAAGACTAAAGGAATTCCATTCGCTTGTGAAATTGAAACTCCAAGGGTGTGTTGCGCCCGTTAACAACTTCTTTTACCATAAAATTGAATAAACTAGCAAGTAAGAAACAAAAAAAGAGGATCGTTTAATTTTCTTTTTCACGCGTCGATCATAGGTAGGTATATTTCTATCGACTTTGCAATCTGTTTCCAGGTTTATTTCTTTTTTCACTAAAACAAAGTTTTTCATCTGTCCTTTCCCAGTCCCATGATACTGCATGAATATCAATGATCTTCGACCTAATTTTATATTATATTATTAATTTTTATACGAATGAGTGCCGTGATACATCAAAACCCTCTCGGTACAAAATTGCGATACTAAATTACATTTATGTAGCCCTATGCGTAACATAGTTAAAGCCGCCGATATGGATTTTTCTATTTTTAAAGCCAAATTATTTATGCTGTTTAGAGAGATGGTAGCTCTTGAAACATCTTAAAGAATAACACAGAATAAAAACATTGTATTTATTAACATAAGCAGAGTATGTCTCCTATTGTATACGTCCTTCTATTCTGTTTCTCGTTACTTAAGCTAAATTAATAGCTGTTTAGTGTTTCGTTTACTTTCACCATAGAATCTTGTAACGCCCTTGCGTTAATTTTCTAATTTCTATTGGAAATATTTCTAATTTTCTTTCTTTACATTAATAGTTAATATTCTTTAAGAATTATTGCTACATTGTAGAAATGGTTTTCCCATGAATTCTCTTATCGTAAACCTGAAACTGCAAGTGGACAGTTTTAGTGTCTGTCTCTATTCCACGCAAGTGTGCTATTTTTAATGAATGCTGCTTTGTTCTGATTTGCGTCATATCCGTTGATAACGCGATACGTTCGTTTTCGCCGATTTAGTAGAAGCGTGTGAATTGTGAATGGAAATCTTCCCCTTCTCAATAGTTTTCTTGGATACAAAAATTCACTCTTGCAGTCAGTTAGTTACCCGCTTTTCTACAGGACATTTCGTACATTTTCTGTTCTCAAATATTACGCATTTCTTAAAATCGATTAAAATCGGCTTTGGCATATATTTGACCCTTAGTTAGTGATATTTCGGAACCATATGCTTTTACGAAGATCTAATACGTATTTTTACGGCTCCAGCACAGTAAAAAGAGTGTGCTTAGTTCGCTAAACGCTGGAATAATTATCTCCAGGTATGTTTTATCTATTTTTCTAATTGCGTCACCAAATTTCGCTTTCCCTTTTTAGCGCTTTCTCGTACCTACCAAAATTTCCCTTATTTTCTACATAACTCCATGCTTTTCTGGTGAAGATAAAACATCGCCATCTCTACATCTGTACTTTTCTTTTCCTTCATCACTCCGACGTGAAGATCGTGGACAACCATTTCTCTATCCCCGATCGATGCTACTCCGACTTCCGACGGATACCTGGATTAAACAAATTCTACTATACCGTCGCTCAGTGGAAAAAAACCAACGCTGATTCTCTTTTCTACAATTACTGCTCATAATTTATTGATTTTCTACATTTACAACTACGTGAATTT
Source organism: Pyrocoelia pectoralis (assembly GCA_036250285.1). NCBI lineage: Eukaryota > Metazoa > Arthropoda > Insecta > Coleoptera > Lampyridae > Pyrocoelia > Pyrocoelia pectoralis. The sequence continues at coordinate 68,296,572 of CM070074.1, forward strand.
TTAACTTTAATTCTACCTTTTTGACATTTTAAATTTGCTTTACTTGCTCTTACTATAACGTAACTTTACCTTCGTATTTCAGCTATAACTTTTTATCTTTCTAAATTACTATAGTTTACATATTTGCTAATTTAATTTTTACTTGTACAAGATTATTTTGTTATCTAATTACCTTGACTCTCTTCGTTTAAATTTAACATAACTATTTAAAGATTAAACTAATCGATATTTAGTATCCGATCCCCGTACTACAAGCTAGTGATTTGTTACTTTTTTGTGTGTTATTACTTTTGTTTAAGGTACTTCTCAACGGAAACTTATGCATTAGAATCCTGTGAAGATAAGTAAGGTAAAATTTTGATTTATCATTGCAATTACTGCCTTGTAAAACGTTCGATCGTTTCCCCAATATTTTGTTTGCTAATTTAACGTCACTCAAATCATTTTACTTGCTATTTTGATTCACTTAAAGGTAATTTAGATCCCGTATTTTGTGCTACAGAATTCAATATTTGTTTGTATAAACCACCTTTTTTTGTATTTATAAAACGTGTCATTTTGTTTTGTTAGATATTTTATTTGAATTTTTATTCATTATAATCACATCAAATTTATTTACTTTTCTATTTATTGCTCAAACTACTCCGTTCTCTTTCAGCATTGACATCGCTACTACTATAACTGTTAATACCTTCGTAATTCGGATTAGCAGCCCTATTTTCTCGAAGAATTACGTGGCGCCCTTTGGCTTTACTTACCTTTACCTATTTCTCTACCCCAATTTTAACGCTATTCGCTACGACCACCTGCCTACTAGCACTGAGCTATTGTGGCCATTGCTCCTTTTAAATTTCGTTACAACCAATTCTTGCCGTAACAATCTCTATGACCTATTTTCTTCAGATTGCTATAAATTACCTCGAAATATTAGTTTCCGTACGAACTCTTAACTTTCTTTCAATCAAAAGATGGACAGTCATAAATTTTCAAGGATTTCTGTTAAAATATTAACTTAAAAGTTCATTAAATGAGTAAGATTGTGTTGGTACTACGAGTGCTTTACGCATTAATTATGCGTTTGGAAATTGGATGCCAGTTATTGACGATTAATTCTTTAAATATTAATTTCGTTTCGTTTCAAACGTCAAATTATTAAGGTAACGTCTATTACTTAAATTAACGTAGAAATCAACTTCTTGTTTATCCTTTCTGAGATATTTACTGAAAGGGTAGAACTTCATTCAGTTTCTACCTAACTAAAGTTATTTATGGATTATTGATTGGGAATTAATTATTCAATAATTCTTTGTCGAAAGAACAGTTCATACACAAGTTGTGCAACGCACAAAGTAAATCAAATTTATGGCAAAAGTAGATGTGAATCCAAGGGAAATCTTGAGAAGACTTTCTGTACGTAAAATTATGGCTTAAGGTCTAATTGTCGTTAATTTTATAACGGGAAGACGTAAGTACTATTAATGTTCTTTATATTACCAACTTCTTTCAGAGAGTATTAAAACAGCGTTATGATGATGAAGATAGCAATCCATCAGAGGGCGATTGATACACCTCCACGGTAACGGGCGACGGTACTCTGCTCATTTGACTCAACAGCAGATTCAACAGGTTCAACACGAGAAAAAAAGGTTTTTATAAAGACAGCATCATCAAGTTACCAAGCAGATGGCAGAAATGTCTTGTTGTTTAGGGGAGGAATATGTTCTAAAATATGTTGATTTATAAATTATTTGCCTAAATTAAATGTTATCGTAAGATTACGGTTTAAATTTGAACCCTCCTGGTAAAGCTCTTCATAATTCTTTGCACGAATAAGATTTATTATATTACTTACTAATTCTTCTTTGAAACATATGCTACATTATGGATTACGACGCACTTACAGCTTGTACTGCCTATAAAATATAACATGTAAACAGTTATAAGACAGAACTGACAAGATGATGGCCTCAAGCCGTAAATGATGTGAAAATTATATAAATCACGCAAGGACAGTGTCAAGTAGTCAAGTACATTTCTGTCAGTGGTCATATTTAAATTCACCATTGGAGTATACTAGAGTTGGGTCATCTTGTAATTGCATTCGGTGATTTTATGTGAAGGTGGTGACGTTTAATAACCAAATTTGCATTTTCAACTTAAATGCAAATCTATTGAGGTAGGTTAATGTTAGTATTCGTGTCCAAGATACTGATCGAATTATGGGTAAATAAGACATCGGTATTATACGTGAAGTTTAATACTATTCCCTCAGGTAAGGTCGGGGAAATAACAAGAGGGATTATTTATTATTTATTCGTTGGTCTTGACGCTAACAACGTTGAAAAGCGTACGATGAAATGGAAAGGATTGCTAAATCTATCGACCTTTTATTTGTGTTGTAGTAAATGAGCGACAAAATAAAGTACGTGTGCTTTCAGTATCAAACTTTCGGCATACTTGCAGTTTGTAAAACTATCGATGCAAACTGAAGTACTTTAAACTGGCTGGAAAATGTTCAACCCGTTTTAATTAACAGTAATCGTTGAAACCAAATGTTACCTAAACTTTTACATACAGCGATCAATGGCGTTTTACGATTATGCAAAAATAAAGACCCGCATTGGCTGCTTTACAAATTACAATATAATTTATTTTTGCCATAATTCTTAATTAAAACTTCCAATAACTACTGTGTAATAGTAATATTTCAACAAATATCAGATATTTCATTTTGCAACCGGTCTAAATTTTTCAAAGTAAGTTAGACATTTGATTATTTGTTAATGTTAATGATCCTTAATGGTTTAAAAATAAAATTTTGTTTATTCTGTAACTTACTGCGTTCATAGCGAAGTAGATAAAAACTATAAAGTGTTCAACGTGTCTCCCTACTTTTTTACGTGATATGGCACAAAACCCACCGACTTTAGGAGAATCTCTCAACAAATGTGTCTCTCATACTCGAATGATTGTCCAGTTTAGTGCTAACACACACGTAGTGCTAACACACACGAGCACTAAGATGCATGTTTAGACTTCATCAGAGAGACACATGTAAATACATTTTTAAAAATTACAAAATCCTAACACTTCCCTCGATATACATACTCGAACTGTTATCTTTTGTACATTGCAACAGGCATAAGTTTCATACATTGAACGAGGGACACTCTTAATAACACTCGATACGGGAATTTGTTACAGCATAGTGTGCACAGACTGTCGCTCTTTGAAAAAAACCCCTTCTATGCTGGAAGTTTATTTTACAACAATCTGCCGAATTATATTAAATCGATCAACAACGTTTCATCTTTCAAACGAATAATTAAAAATCTACTGATAGATAACTATATTTATTCCCTAGACGATTATTTCTCTATTACATTTTAAGTCTAATTTTAAGTTCGTGTATTTCAATTCTTTAATTTTTAATTTTGTCTGTCGGTTAATCCAACAAAAACGAACCTCATTCTCTTCTCACGAAGAAAAGGGCCGACAAAGCTAAAAGACATAGCAATGTATGGCACCAAGGTGAAGGTTGTGGGAGAAGGCAAATACTTGGGAATAACGCTTGACCAAGGGCTAACCTTCAAACCGCATCTAGAGAAGACAGCGAACAAAGCCACAAAGTCCTTGTGGGCTTGCAGGCGAGCGTTCGGAAGCAAGTGGGGCTTATCTCCAATGATGACCCACTGGATATACACCAGAATGATCAGACCGATCATTACGTATGGCTCACTGGTGTGGTGGCATAAAACCTCCACCCAGACGAACATACAGAAACTCAGCAAGGTGCAGCGTAGGGCTTGCCTTGGCATCACGGGGGCAATGATAACCACCCCTACGGCAGCTATGGAGACCCTCTTGAACTTACCGCCGCTAAACCTAGCAATTAGGGCAGAGGCGCTCAGAGGGGCATACCGGCTGAGAGTTAACGGCGAGGAGGGATCGTCAAGGGCGGGGCACTCGCTCATCTTTGACGAAATCTCCAAAGACAAAACCCTTAGTATGAACACTGAGAGGATACCCAAAACAGTTTGTCCTATCAAACTGTTTAAGACAACAATCCCCACTCGGCAAGAATGGGAGAGCAATTCCAGTAAAGCGAAGCTGAATGGAATCGTGTATTACACAGACGGCTCGAAAACCACAAAGGGCACCGGCTCTGGAGTATACGGGAGCAATGGACGGGGCTGCAGGATTTCTGTAAGCCTAGGACAACAAGCGACCGTATTCCAAGCCGAGGTATATGCAATCCTGACGGCGGCTGCTCAACTATTAAAAGAGAACCTTATCAAAAGGAAAATCTTTATAGTGACAGACAGCAAAGCAGCGATTGCAGCAATAGACTCATATGTGGTAAATTCAGGGCTAGTCCTTGAATGCACACAAATGCTAAACGCACTAGGCAAGTGCAACTCAGTCACACTAGTGTGGGCACCTGGGCATGCGGGAATCGCAGGTAACCAGGTTGCTGACGAGCTTGCGAGAATGGCAAGCGCAAAACCATTCATAGGACCCGAACCGGCTTGTGGGATTACTTATAACACAGTCAAAAAGGAGATTCAAGCAATACTCACGAAAGAGCATTGCAGACATTGGTCGAAAATCCCAGGACAGAGTCATTCCAAGATCTTCCTGGAAACCCCAAACGGGGACCTAGCTACGTCCATCTTAAAGTTAAGCAGGACGAAGATAAAACTTGCGACAGAAATGGTCACGGGCCACTGTCGCATGAACAAACACCTGCACAACATGGGACTGACTGAAAGCCCGACATGCAGGGGTTGTGGTGAGGCAGATGAAACGCCCTATCACGTCATTTGCCAATGTGAGGCATTCATAAAGGCAAGGGAACTCCTACTTGGAAATGAAAAAATTACACAAGAGGAAGTAACGAAGATTCACCCTACTAAAATCCTGGACTTTGTAAAAGATACAGGTATTCTTGAAGGGTAGACAACACCGGGGAGCACAATAGACCAAAAGGTCGCAGTGCGGGAACCTATTGGGACCACCCCCAGAATAATAATAATAATAATAATGCTGGAAGTTTATTTTACAACAATCTGCCGAATTATATTAAATCGATCAACAACGTTTCATCTTTCAAACGAATAATTAAAAATCTACTGATAGATAACTATATTTATTCCCTAGACGATTATTTCTCTATTACATTTTAAGTCTAATTTTAAGTTCGTGTATTTCAATTCTTTAATTTTTAATTTTGTATTTTTGTAATTGAATTTTGCTAATGACTTGTCCTATATCAGTTGCGTTGATCGTTGGACTAATAAATATTATTATTATTATGTACTTCGATTGTTATCGATACTCAGCCCAAGCCTGGTTAACTAATCGCACGGATCGAAATCAAGTAACGATTAGTCCTACTAATACATATATCTACACAATATAAATTTGAAGTTGCTGTTACAAAGTGAACATACTAAATACTATACACATATTATGTTCATTAAATTAAATGACGTTGATAAAACCAACGCTGATCACATTTTAGATAATGTATTTGTTTGAGAAGCCTCGGTGTATTTGATCCCAATTTTTAAAGCCACGTCCCGTCGACCCTCTTTCCGCGAAGGCATTAACATGAACGCAGCATCGCGCATCAATAACAAAAAGAGACCCTATATTCCTAGGCTTCTCCGTTGGCGTCACTTATTCGTGACTTAGTGACTTTTTATAGAAAAGAAAAAATGAACATAATATGAATGTTTTGAAAAAGTGTTATGGTTATTGTGTAAGCGTTTTTTGTTGTTTAGCTCGACGCATAGGTTGCACTCGAGTGGGTAATGTGTTGTTTGTGTTTTGTGTTAATTGCGAATTCTGATACTGTGAGTATATTGTGTGTTTACGTTTGAGTGCATGAGAACGAGTTAGAGGTGTTACATGAGTGATTGTTGAAGTGTTGTGTGTTGGTAATGAACTTTCTATAATGTTAGGTTGTGTATGCAACAGAGTTTCAATTTGTGAAGGGAGGATTGAGTGTTGTGTTTCATTTTGTGTTTGAATGGTATTAGTTGAAAGTGTGTGATGTGGTTCTGAGTGATGTGCGGTATCTTCCGTTATGTTTAGAAATTTTCTAACTATGTGGCAAGTGTTGATAATGACTGCCTTTTGTAATTGTATGTATATGTTCTTATCTAACCCTAAAATGTGCAAACTGTGATGTATTGTTTTTGGTATAACTCCGGTTGCACTAACAACAATGGGTACTGTAAGAGCAGTTCCCATTCTCCATTGCGTTTTAAGTTCCTGAGCTATATCAGTGTATTTGCGATGTTTCTCTGCGTGTGTATTGGCTAAATTGTTTGTGTTGAGAACGGCAATATCTATTATGTATATGATTTTTTGTGTTTTATCTATAAGTGTTATATCTGGCCTATTGTTATATACAGTTTTATCTGTGAGTAGTGTCCTATCCCAATATAGTTTGTGTGTGGTGTTTTCAAGTACAACTTGCGGTGTATATTTGTAATAGGGTGTGTTATCAGTAGAAAGGTTATGTTTTGTGGCGAGTTTTTGGTGTATTATCTTAGCTACCTGATCGTGTCTGTGTTTATTATTATTATTATTATTATTAGCCTTATCACTAATGCTCACATCTTGAGCAATTCCTCATTTCCTATATTTGTTCTAATTTGTAGTTGTAGATATCTAATTCGTGTCGATCAAAATACTTATCTCTACGCAAAGTTAATGCAGTTTGAGACTCATAAACTGATCTGAGAGAAACGTTTCACCATCCATGACTTTTCATATGTAAATACTGTTATTCTTAATTAAGCTGCTAAAATTGTTTCTATAAATGTAAAAGACGTCATAGTACTTGAACTTGTGGTTGCTTAAATTTTAAGGTATGTAATTCAGTGATGGAAATTTTTTAATCTTGCGTCGTTGAACTCGCGATTACTTAACATCGTCAACTTTTTTCAATTCGCTGAGAGAACCTTTTATTTTTGTTTTACTACCTTTGAGCTGAAATGTTAGCAATAATTAATTTAAGCTCATATTTACCATACTCATTTTTTTATGTATGTATGTTTGCTTTTCCCAAGAGTCTTAATTCAAATATTTAAATCAAAGCTTAATGAAAATGCTTACATATGTTTCGACCTAAACATATTTTCATGATCTAGATAAAGGGGTTATGTTTTTTGGTTTATTAAAATTGAAGACTGAAGGAACTAAGGAAATAGCGGGTTATGCGCAAAATCAACATCAACGCACACGTATAAATAATCACAAAATTACATCGGGCTGAGCGTTCTTCATCAACTCTCAGGAATGTAAACCGAAAAAAGGAGAATTTAGTGCACAAAATTGTAATTTTAAAACATTTAAATTAATTAAAAAATTAAAACAAAAACCATTGCTCACGTTAAAGACATGTGTAGCAATACTGAAAGGAAATTAAATTTATTTATTACTAAGTTTATTTTAAACAATATTAGGTATTTAAAAAAATGTTTGTTTCACTATTAGTTTTTTTCAAAAAAGCCGTCCCTTTAAAAGGACGGTAGGATTTTACACTGATATTGCACTAAATTACAAAAATAAAAATCAACCTTAAGAAAAAGGATTTATTTATATACATATATTTAGCAATTATTTTGTGTGATATTGTAAAAAACTGTCCTTGACATGTAATGTTATATTGCATTTCATGCATCTACTCTGTCGCGTACCTAGAATTTTTGCCGCCCGAGGCGGTCTCCAATTTGCCGCCCATTCTAAGTCAATCAAATGGTGGTTTTTATAAATTAATAAATATAAATAAATAGTTGCGATTGAGACGAACTATAGGTAGGAAACTTTTTTACCATTGCATCCAATATTTAAATTAGGCAGTAATAAAGGAAACCGCAAGAGGCATAAAGGCAACCTTTATAAAATACAAGATACTTTTTTAGTAAAGGCCAAAAGAAAGTTACGGACGCCGAAGGTTCCCCACCTATGAGACAAAACCTAATTTACAAAGAAAATTACCATTGAACATTTTTTATTTTATATTTATAAATGCCTGCGTACATTCCAAGCACCAACACAAACGAAATGCCGTTCGGGCAGCGAGAGTTGGCCACTTGCCGCCAGGTGCGGACCGCACCCACCCCACCCCCCTAGGTACGCCACTGAATTTACTTTGCACTTTTTTATGACAGAGCCCACGTCGTGTCTGTCTTTCTTGGTGTATTACTAAATGGTCAAGTTTGTCATACCTATCTGGAATGATCGTGTAAATTTCTTGGTGGTTTAGAGGTCCTCTTTTTCCATCCTTTTTTGTAAGTTTCCAACAAACTTGTGGCGACACTTCTCCTACATGCCAAAAGGTCCGTATTTCCTCCGTTCAATTTGTGAATATGCCACGTGTTTGGCATGGTCAGGCCATATCAATACCTACAATGAGAAAATAAAGGAAAATACAACTTTTTTCCTCTAATCGACACTCTATACAAACTAATATTCTGGTCGCTTCTGTCAACTCCTCCCATGTTTTCGTTCTACCAGTTGAGGTTGAGGAATTTGTATTCGTTTTTTTTCTTTTTGATCAACTAACTTGTCTGATTGGATATACTGGAGCAGAATTTAAGGCCAAAGTAACAACACTGTTGTCGTGCCATTTAGATACAACTATACATATTTTCTCCGATGGCAGAGAAATAATCATATGCTCCCCTGTTCCTCTTTTTTATTACCGAAGTTTCTATTAGCGGCACTTTAATGTTCGGTTTTCCCTAATGGTACCAGTTCCCTTTAAATCCTCTATTTCGCAGCTCTTGCAGTAATGGGATTGATGTAAAAAAAATTATCAAAAAAGATGTGGTACGGCTGATTGTAAATGCAGTGATTACAAAGCATCTGTATATGTGAGCACAACACTTGCTCCTAGACTTAAGTCTTTATACCTCGCGTCAAAACCAGAACCTTGGTACGGTTCAAACCAATGCATATATCCTAATCTGGTTGTACCAACCCACAGTTTATATCCCCATCGTATCGGGTTTCCTTTTATAAACTGTTTAGTGCCGTGACGCCCAAAGTAAGGCGTCATGGCGTCATCTAAACCAGCGGTTCTCAACCTTTTTAACTCGGTGACGCACAAAAATACTTCTTAGAAATTTGCCACACCCCTATATCTTTTGTAATGTAAGTCCCGAGCGGGGGGGGGGAGTAAGGGGAGCGTACCCCAGGATAATATTTGAAAATCTATTCCTGAAAACAGCAGTTTAACACTATTTTTACTCTTTCAAGAGCCATTATTGATTTATTAAAAAAAAATTGTGCAAAAAAATTTCTCTGTGAGGTGGCGGTACTGCATTCCGGCGTGTTCCGGCTGTAATTCATGCAACTATTGATGACGCAAATGGATATATTTTTTTTTAATTGAAAAAAATTCGACAGGATAACATAAAAATATAGCAAATCTCGCGACACACCTGACAGTCACTTTCGACGCACCAATGTGTCGCGACACGGTGGTTGAGAACCGCTGATCTAAACTGTGAAATTTTCGGTTTAGCGAATCAAATAGTGGTCTCATTTTAGAAAATTTATCGTTTAAATCCAGATTATTGTTATCTCGTAGATGCAAAATTGTTCATAATAAAAGAAAACCTATCTCTTGAAATTGCATTATAGGTATACTGTGTCCAAGATAAGGAGGGCCACTATTGGGGTTTCGGAAACGGTAAGAGATAGAGTTTTTGTTAAATGGGAGAAAAGTTGGGCAATTTTGAGTTTAGTAATATGAAATTATTTTGTAAAGTGACGAAATTCCGAACCGTTCCCAAGTTATGCCACAAAAAGCGAATTTTCAGGATTTCGTTTTTGACAAATTTTTACTTTGTCGTTGATCTTAAATAAAAATTAGAAGAAGCTTTTACAGGTACTTTTTAACGTTCTTTAACATGGCATACAGCAAGTATAATCCGACGTTTCGTTTTCCAGTAACCATCATCAACTTTGTTTTTTTTAAATACAGTCCTGATTTGTTTATACATAATATTAGAAGAGCTATTTATTCTGCTTCTGCTTTTCTTCCCGAAAACTAAAAGTGTTGTAATTCCAAACAATGCAAAAACTAAATTTAACTCCATTATTAATACCGAATTGGTATGTGCCACCAGGTACGTACGTAGTGCCCTTTCAACACAATGTTAATATGATTAGAGAAACGAAAATAAAAACCCAACTTCTTTGCTGACGATCGATTGGGTTCGTTTCTTCTGAACTGAGCCACTGGTACCCCTATATATTTACAACTGCTGCGGTGGAAGCTCCTTAGAATGTTCTGGCTTTGTTTTCGACCCCCTTAATTTGTTTTTGAAAACTTTGTTTCTACATCTTGGTGAATGAGATGTGACCATAGATCTAGATAGTAAATTCGAATGAAATTCTGCAGTAGAGCACATTTGATTTTCGTCCCTAAGAGTTTATAGAAAAATGTTATTGAATTACGGTTTTAATTGTTAGTATTACAACATTACAGATAAAATCGTTGTGGGTCATCTCCCTTATTGCAAAAAAAACATATTTATGAGACCGTGTTTGTTAACATTCCAGATCGTTCTCATATTTTTTGTGAAAAATGTTCTATACAGCAGCTAGATCTATCCTAAAGTGTACACAATAATCAGAAAATGTTTAAAAGAGATTTCTTATTTCTTAATGTCTTACAATTAGTATGAATCGGTTATTGTATATGTCAAAAACACAATCCGATAACTTTCATTGCTCACGTTAAAATTCATAGAACGAATTTCAATACCGTTAACACAAAAGGCTTAACCCCTAAAGCACTTGTGTACCTATGCATTTCTAAATTCTATACACTTGTAAATGAAGTGCGTTAACCCTAGGATGTCTGGCTACTTGGCAGGCGGTAAGCGACCTGGCTGGGCCTCGTGAGGCCCATATAGGTTTGTGTGCTGCTGATGGCTGCGTACCTTATATGTATGTGTTGCCTATGGCCGTAACTGTGTGTGTGCGTGGAGATGTGCTTGTATAATTTTTTTGTATGAAACAGGTAAATTTTTACTTCATTTACTTAGGTTTAAGTAACAAAATAATTAACATGAATAATGAGAATATGCGTGCTGATATGTTGCATTACATTCTTTATTCTGCTTCGACAGCAGCACAGCCGTGACACACACAAATTTTTTTCAGAGACCCATGTTCCAGGCACATGTATTTTTTCCATTTTTGACATGTTCTGTTTATCAAATTACATACAACTGCCATATATTTAACAGCAGGGCCTCGCGAGGCCCAGCGGGCACGCTTCCGATGTTATTACATAAACAGGAAGGTTTGTTCAGCAAATTTTGCGTAAACGACTCGCATTCGGTTTTGATACGTTCAGAAACCATGCGCGGTAGTTGACCAGAGACCGTTTGTAGCTCAGACCTAAGAACAAAAATTGCCGGCTACTGAAAATCAAAATGGGCCTCGAAAAGCCCAGCTGCACATCCTAGGGTTAAATATTGCAAAAACTCGAAAAGTAGTTGGCCGATTGACATACCATTTTGTATACTTGTTCAGGTTAACCATAGGAAGGGTTAAAGCTATTAATCGAAGCCCTAGGATTTTAGATCTTCGTACCTCTGGCTTTCAAAGTTATTATTATTATTATTTATTATTATTTATATTTATTGTGCAAAAAGTTACGATGTTATTGTTATGGAGGAAACATTTATCAGTTGACTATAATTTAAAATATTTTAAACAGATGCGCACCGTTATTACGTGTTTTAAGAAAGATTGGTTAAGTTTGTAAATATTTTTTTTGTTGTGTTTACCGATCTCAATGAAACATTACATAAATTTGCATTTCATAAAAGATTATTACTAATTATGCTTCATTCTTCCTAAGATGCCTCTTGTTTGAAAATGTGGATTGAAATTAAATCCCCTTTTGCGTTATTTACCATTATTTACTTTTCACGGTAATAAAAGTTATGATTTCTCTTTATTGTACAGGTGCGAAACAAGAGCGCCGTAACATTATTTCGTGTTATTTCTCCACACCGATTCCCAGGTTTATTTATTGTTCTCAGCTTTAGCTTCGAATCTCCTCCTTCTTACTCCATAAGACCCATATTTTTAAGGTGATGCTTTGCAATACTCCCGAAATAATGATATAACGGCACGAAAATAATATGAGAAATATATGGTATGCAAAAAAAACATCAGCTGCTGTAAATTGCCGTATTATAGATGAGATGTCAGAAACTTCTTATTGAAATCTCTTGTGTAATGGCCCTCTTACTAATGGTAGAAAAGCGGAGAAAGGAAATCGCGATATCTGTTAATTTGCTTGATTGAAATCTTTGTCGAAATTTGTAATTAGAAAAGTGATGATTTAGTAGTACTCTTCAGCTTATTCGAATGAAGTGCTTTGTTTTATTAATAAGTGCGAACTCGGGAAATTTATCTACTCTTAATTACGCTTTTTATGTATACAGGGTGTCTCACGGTGACCGTCGGTGAGAAGTATATCAAGAACTGTAAAAGCTAGAAATTTGAAATTTTGCACATGCGACATGGAGTGTTTAATCTATTAAATAAAAATATTTTCCAAATGGCAGCACTTCCGGAAATACCGGAAGTGAGCATCAACTTCTTTATTTTAAATACAAACCAGGCAATTTTTTTTACATTCTGATTTGTCATAAAATGTTTAGTAAGTATGCTTAAAATAATCGGGGTATCAATTTTTATTGTTGAAAAACAAAATTTTTTTCACTGAAAAATGTCAAAATCTTGTTTAGGAAATAAAATTGAAAGTCGAAAGTGGTAAAAGTTAGGGAAATGGGATTTTAGGTTCACAATGTCAAAAGATTAAGACACAATTGTCTGTAATGGATAAAAAAAAATTGCGCCGGGTTACGTATCTATTTGACGTTATTTCCAGACTTAAGAAAAACTTTAAAAAGTCTCTTTTTTTAAATGGAATGCCTATTTAATTATCAGCCTATTCGATGCAGAAATAAATTTCCTTTAAATTGATATACCATGTTCCTATACCTAAAATCAATGATTACAGAGTTATTTACATTTTTCAAATTAAATTTATAATTACATACTTTACAAAACATGGTTAGCTTTGAAAATTTTCAAAAAATTGTTATTCAAATGTTTTTTATTCTTTTATGATTATTTAAAATTCTATCTATGCAACTTTTTGACTATCCAAGGTCTCTTTCCGCGGAACGAACAGAACTTTCAGGGAAAACATTAAAATATACCAATACATTGGTTTCTGCAGCGTCATTGGGGACAATTGGCTTTGCCAAATTTCATGGCGCATTTACTTCTCCCAAATTTAGAAAAGTCTTTTCAATCATCCTGATTTTTCGTTCTGTCATTGTAGGTAAATGCGGATATCTTTCGTTAAAGTGTTGAGTGATTCTTTATTCAATAGTTAAAGGTTCTGCAGGTCCGAAAAGTAATACGAGCAGACTCGCCATGAATGTAAAACAAATTTAGAATATCAGCGTTTGTGTATTCCATACTTCCCAATTTAAAACAAATATTAAGCGCAAAAATCAAAATTCAAACAGATAACTGATAACAAACGTAAATGTAGCGTATACTTTTAAACTGATAGCTAACTGACAACTGTCATCATAAGAAACAATTGAAAAATTTTTTGAAAATTTTCAAAGCCAACCATGTTCTGTAAAGTATGTAATTATAAATTTAATTAGAAAAATGTGAATAACTCTGTAATCATTGATTTTAGGTATAGGAACATGGTATATCAGTTTAAAGGAAATTTATTTCTGCATCGAATAGGCTGATAATTAAATAGGCATTCCATTTAAAAAAAGAGACTTTTTAAAGTTTTTTTTAAGTCTGGAAATAACGTCAAATAGATACGTAACCGCGGGCAATTTTTTATAATCCATGACAGACAATTGTGTCTCAATCTTTTGACATTGAGAACCTAAAATCCCATTTGCCTAACTTTTACCACTTTCGACTTTCAATTTTATTTCCTAAACAAGATTTTGACATTTTTCAGTAAAAAAATTTTTTTTTCTCAACAATAAAAATTGATACGCCGATTATTTTAAGCATACTTACTAAACATTTTATGACAAATCAGAATGTGAAAAAAAATTGCCTGGTTTGTATTTAAAATTAAGAAGTTGATGCTCACTTCTGGTATTTCCGGAAGTGCTGCCATTTGGAAACAATTTTTATTTAATAGATTAAACACTCCATGTCGCATGTACAAAATTTCAAATTTCTAGCTTTTACAGTTCTTGATATACTTCTAACCGACGGTCACCGTGAGACACCCTGTATATGAACGTAGTCATAATTATTTCAAAATGGATCCAATAAACATGAGTACGGTTAACTAAAAAATATTTTAGAAGGAACTTTTTATTAACTATGTATTCTAGTACTCTATCCTGGCGTTTTGGGTACCTATACGAGTAGAGTAGGTATATATACCACAATATCTATAGAAGGATATCAGCCACTCCCTTTTTGATTGATAAGCTTTGTTTTTTAAATTTGTATCTAATTTTACACCTGTGTACATATTTGGTGCTCGCATGAGTCAAAGGGCATGCAGAAACGAAAGCTACAATGAAAGTCAATCCTTCGAGCGGGCGGCCTCAACGAATACGTTTTGAGCCCAACTCTTCCCAAAAACAGTTCAAATCTAGATGTTATTCTGTAGACAAGACGGCGAACCACACTTTTTGTGAATGTTCTACACTTGTAGAATTGAGAAGAAAATCTTCGCCAGATACAAGTAGCACAAAGTTTTCAAAATAATTATAGGTTCTGTACAGTTAACAGAAATATTTATCTATGCCATGCTACATTAGCTGTGAGTGAATGAGTTGGCCATCCTGAAATTTATTTCGGAACCTTAGAAGGTTTTGTGGGATTATTGAAGGATGATTGTTTTTTCGATCATACGTTCCTATAGGTACCTTGATGTAAGATTCATAAGGTACAGAACCAAGAACACTGTTTATATCTGGTGGAGATTTTTGTAATTTAATTAGGAACACCTGTAATTGTAATATCTATATAATTTGCTTCCTAAATTATATTAGCCAATTTTCCAATTTATTAGTTCAATAATTTCCTTTCACATTTCTTCTTCTCAACAATCCCCTCTACCCGATAGTTTGAAACTTTACATCAACTGTCTGTCGATTTATAAGAACTGTTGATACACTAGTTGTTGAAATCATCAAGTTGCCATACAAAAACTACACTTTCCCCTTCGTGTTACTTAATCATATTTTTTGCCAAACATATAAAATACTCATTAAGTATTGTTATTAATTTTATTATGGAATTAGTAGCGGCGTGTCGCTTGCGAATTCGAAGAAAGGGGCTAAGCCCTTACACCCCTTAACGGTTTAAACGTTTTAAAGGATCTCCTATCTAGACTTTTTTATCTTGTAATGGTATGTCATGGCTACTTTCCATTGGTTAATAAATTTCACTGTCTGACATTTCCCAGTTGTCACAAAAGTTGTAAGTAATATCAAAGACTATCGGATAGTCTTTGGTAATAAGAAGAAAAATTATAAATCATATAAATGTCTGAAAAATAGTGAGCTTTATCGTTGAAGAAGAAAGTTCCTCTATTGACTGGGAGGGGGGGGGGGCGATTTTTAAGTATAATTTAGAAAATGAAAGTGTGTGCGTACCACTAAAGGTACCAATTAAGAGTGTCAATTAATTTTCACTTAATTAAGAGTGGTATTGTAGTGTGCTCAAGCTGAGAACGGTAAAAGGAAGGAAAATATGAGCAAATAGAAAGAGATGGGAAATTGAGATGATAATAGGACAGAGTTACGGTATGGAAAAGAGGTCAAAAAACCATTACCATATAACCCAGAAGAGGGAGACATAGAAAGAGAATGGAGTAATATAAAAAGGTGTATGGAAAATGCCGCAGCTAAAATAACAAGAAACAACACCATAGAAAAAAAGAAGGAATGATTTGATCAAGAATGGAGAGAAAGGAGGCTGTTAGATTAAAGTGGCTAAACATGGGGAATAAATTAAAAAAGCAAGGAAGACGAAGTGGATTGAGGAAATAATGAGTACGATAGGAAAGATAACAAAAATAACACAAAATTGTACAGATATATTTTCAAAAGATAAAATTTTAAGGAAATACTAACACAGAACAAGATGAGAATGGAAAACGCAATAGATGGAAATGGGGAAAGCAGAAAAGTAGTAGAAGAAATGGAGAGAGTCGCAGAGGAGGAAATTAATGGAGTAATAGCACAAGTTAAAAGAAACAAAGCAGGGGGAATAGATAACATAGTAAATGAGATGATAAGATATGCAGGAGAAGCTCTAAGAATATAAGCTAATAACCCATATTTGGGAAAAAGAGCAAATTACCAAGGATTGAGAAAGAGGAGAAGCATTGCAAATCCATAAAAAGGGGGACCCAAGCGTATGCGGAAACTATAGGGGAAGTACTCTACTAAATGTCGTATACAAAATACTTACCACGATAATAAATAGCAGAGTAATGAAGCACACAGACAGAACAATAGGCGATTATCAATATGGTTTCAGAAGGGGTAGGTCGACAATGGACGCTATACATATAGGTAGTAAAACAAATAATTGAAAAGTTTCACGAACAGGGAATGAGGTTGGAAATAGTGTACATCGACTTCAAGCAGGCTTTTGATAGTCTGAAACATGGACAGGTAATAATAGCAACGAAAGACATGAAAATGCCGGAAAAGATAATAAGGCTGACAGAAATGGCAATGAAAAACTCGCAAGCAGTCGTTAGAACAGATGAAGGGGTAACGGAAGGTTTCGAAATTAATAGAGAAGTGAGACAGGGTAATGGGCTATCAACAACATTATTTGTAACAACACTAGACGCAGTAATTATAAGGTGTTACTTCACGGGAACGATTATCAATACAGCGATACAAGTAGTTGCATACGCAGATAATCTCACTGTGATAGCTATAGAGACAGGAGAAGCTTGGAAGAAGCCGTCCAAAAAGTCGAACGGGAAGCGAAGAAGAAAAACCTCTTAATAAATCAAGGAAAAAGCAAATACATGGAAATAACGAGGGAAGACAGAAGCGACATAATCAGTACATTAAAAATAGGGAACTATGAACTTGAAACCACAGAAAACTTTAAATATTTAGGAGTGTCAATAAACAGCAAAAGGGAAGGATACACAGCGATTGACACCCGAATACAGGGCCTATCACAAATACAAAAACATCATGCAATGTAAAAGCATAAAGGCAAGTACAAAAATGAAAGTGCATAAAACAGCTATCAGGCTAGTGGTAACTTATGGAGCGGAGGTAATGAACATGACAAGCCTGGAGCAAAAAAGTTAAAAATTTTCGAAAGAAAGATGGTAAGAAGAATATATGGACCAAAGAAAGTGGCAGAAGATGAGTATAGAAGGCTAATGAACTCGGAAATTAAAACGGTCTGAAAAGGGGAAGATATAGTCAATTTCATAAAAGCATATATTATATTGGGTTGGATCGGGCAAATAAGGAGAATGAAAGACAACAAAGAAGTAAAGAAAATTACAATGTGGAGGTCAGATGGTTGCAGGGACAGAGGGAAACCGAAAAGCGGATGGGAAGAGCAAGATATAAGGAAATTAGAAATACAGTCATGGTGGGAAAAGCTACCAAGGACCGGGACGTGTGGAAGAACGTCATAGAAGAAGCAAAGGGGACTAGAATAAGCTTAGAAGAGAAGAAGGTGGACTAACTCACCACAAGAAATGAGTTTATACAGCTCAAATACTCGTGCGGCTACAATCCCTACTTGGAATGTAAAGCCATTAATTATAAATTATTTATTATCGTAGTGTGATATAATATTTTATCTGCATTGTACAATTATTTGTACCCTTTAAGTTGATGAACGTCCGACGGAATTTAAGCAATTGACGCCGAATAATTCCACCGAAGTGCTCAACAAGTTGCATGGATAATTTCAATTCAACCAAAGTGGGGGATGTTAAAGTTTGAAATCCTAATAAATTGGTAAAGAACCACAGTGAATCGTTGCGTTAAAAGGCTTGTGTTTGTCCTATCAAGCTCCCGTTTGTGCTAAGAACGCTATGAGTAGTGTTTTTAAGGCTATGCGAATTCTTTTTGAATTGTGATACTGTATGGGGGTTCACTCATAATGCAAACCGGTGCGTTAATTCGATTAGGAAGAAGTTAAAAGCTGCTATACAACCTACGGAGCTTGTGGATCTGTAAGGGTATTTTCGTTGTTTGCGGATCGCCAGAACCGCTACAGGTGCACTTCGTATTAATGTAAAGGAATGAGGTGATCTTTTATACACTCACTTATATTGAATTAACAGTGAAAAGAAAGTACCTGTTGGACCGATTTGTGTGTGTATTTGAATTTATATTTAAGTATGTTTAAGTTGTGTGTATGTTCATGTAGAATTATCTATGTTTCATATTTTCTAGTAACTAACAAACTGGCCAGTTAAGATTTTTGCGTTTAGTCGATGAGCTTTTATCTGTTCAGTACGAGAATAATTTGTTCAATTTCGTAAGTAATTCGTATTTAGTTTGGACTGATCTTGTACCTACATAGATTCCTTGTCAGATGTATAACCCAATTGTAAGAGGGAGGGGAGAACGTACCTAATTTATTTTAAAGCGACGCTAATTGAAAGTTTCAGACTGACTGGAGGATCAATAAAATAATTATTGCGCAACTAGCTATACTATTTTTCCCAATTAATTAATGAATAGTAATTATGATTAATGATTTAACTTAGGTGAAAGGATACATTTTTCAAAATCTTTCCGTAATTAGTAACCCTTTTTATTCTGGGCTAGTCTGGAAGTAAAAAGTACGAAAGGTAGGTCCAATAGTACTACTAACAAGAGAATTTTAAAACAACGAATTACTGAACCTTTCGACGAACCTGAAAGTTTTTTAACAACCTTATTTATTATTTATGCAAACCTTTCCTGGTTTCTCTTTTCACGGATTACATTTTCGATTTCTGTACACGAGAATATTTGTGAGTGAGTGGTTATTAGAGAGTGAGCGTGTCCCTATGGAATTTTCACAATTAAATGATCGACCACAAAGTGTGTGTTTCCACAGACAATACGAATCGAAACTGCTACTGTTACGTAACTCAAACAAAAGTAACAATTGTAGAGTTGAAGTGTACACATTTTTGTTTCAAAACGAATCGAAGTTGCTTCTTTATTTTAATGGGATATTCGAAATTTTTTAAAAGTTTCATTATTTGATTAATACAATGCAATGAATGCGATAACTGCGAGACCACCAGTTTTGTTTCGTAAATCATGTATTTATACATGCTTGCTACTGAAGTTCCATTTTGATTAGAATTCATCGTATGGCGCATAACACAAAAGCAAATTCTGTAGTTTTTGAGCATCTTCGCTTTTTAACGACTTATACAAATCTAATTGAAATTCATGACCAATATAATGAATTTCTGTTAATTACCTTCAAGAAATCTTGCTCTGTATTAAATTTGTCTCTTTTTACACTCACTAAAAGTTGTATGCTCAAGTTTAATTCATAGCATAAGTGATAAGTATACGCATACACGTGATCATACAATGAAATTTCGATTTTACATAAATGGTGCTCATTATATTCAGTATACTGACATTGCTCTGCCACAGAAGGTTGTACTGCTCTTATTTATACATAATCAACTGTCTAAATCCTTATACAAAGACAGAATAAATGCGATGAAGCTCTCATTTAATGCTATGCATATGAGTAAGTTTGGAAAATTTTACTCGTACAATCTTATAAATGCAAGTGTGCTAGAAAGAAGCTCATGTAACATTCAAGTTTAAAATTATTTGTATTACTGAGACTTTCGTAATAGCTGAGTGGTTTGAGTAACTCAGTAATGTCTTTACGAGTAAAGCTCTGATAAAGAGTACAATAGAGTAACCCACAGAAACGATATTAAACTTAGTAGGTCGTAGTAGTGCCGAAAATTACGGAATTAACTATTGAGAGTACATACATATAACACCAAACTGTTTAGTAATAAAAATTTGCGAAAGAGGCAGGTTTAGCGCGCAAAGAAATCATTCTTGATGCCTCCCTCACATCACAGTATCTCTTTTCCTCTCTTTTCCTAGCAGAAGCAATTTTTTTAGACAATAAATGGATACGTTGCATAAGATCTATTGACAACCGTATAAAAGTGAAATGCTTCTTTGTAAACTATGAAGTGGTGCTGTATTTTAGGAGAAAATTTGATATTCAGATTGTGATTTTGCTTTATGAAGGCATATGAATATGCAAACAATTCTTGTTACACTTTGAACTGTCACAAAACTTCTGTAAGTCTGGCGTTGGAATTAATTTACGTGTTGATGTACGTTAATTGTTTCACTTAAATTACGTTACATTGCGGTAGAAAGGTTTTGCGTTTACTATACAATAATAAATTATGAAATAGTGAAAGTTAGTTGCTTTCTTTAATTCTTTCTATCAAATGTTACTGTAAAATAAATTTAAAAAGATTCAAATAACTTATCAAACAAACATCTAAGGATAATGCAATGAAGTGGTTATATGTCACCAATCCTTCATCCTTTTGCTAATTAAAAAGGTGTTATCTTATCTTGGATAATTTTACGTAGATACACAAAGGCGCAAAAGAGTACGTAAGTACATATTTTTTAGATGGTTCTCGTAATTGGTTTTTTAATTTAAGATTTTTTTATCTTGCATTACATTTAAAATCCACATCCCCCAAGATTTATTTACGAAACCCTCTGTACAATTTAACAAAATGTATTTAAGATATGTTTAAAGTTCGATAAACTGGGCAGTGTTAACGAAATGTAAAAATCATAAAGCCGAATGACGTCAATATAGGTAATATGAATGAAGCTAATTCGAAACGTAAATTTAAAATTCTAAAGCTACGGTGATAAAAAGGCCTTTTGATCATATAACAGGAAAAATTTATGGAAAATTACTGAAAGACGGCTTCCCTTTAGGCAATTTATTTAAAAATACCATACGTTATTTACGTTTAAAATGTTTACGATCACATCAAGTGTACGGAGGGAAAGTATAGTGACGCCTCAATATTTCACAAACTATAAATTCTGATTGCTTTAATTGCTAATTATATCCACGGTGATTTAATTAACACCTAGACGTCTTCTTTGGGTTTAAAGACAGCATCTTTTTTATTTATACGACTTTAACCTTCTTCGGCTCTATTTAATCTTCATTGTATTGGAAATATTGTTTTTTGTGGGTTCTAATGCCACGAACACTATTTGCAAAGGTGGAAAAAAACATTTTGTCCATATTCCTAACCGGTAAACTGTTCAAAATTGAAAATATTTAAATACTCGCCAACATTGTAAGGAATTAGACCAATTTTTTTCATACAGATAGAGCTACAGGTACGAGTACTTATGGGTCGAAATATAAAACAAGAAAGGATTCCTAGTATTCACGTCTCTCTTTTAAATATGTGCACTCCTTGATGAGGATGTTATATTTATTGTTACTTACATTCCCAAAGGTGCTCTGGTTCTATGTGTTTTTGTGAGTTTAGGAAGATTCTCCTCCCACAATTCATCGATAATTATTAAGAAGCTAATAGGCTAATTATATTCCTAATGACAATACTAAACAAATTTAAGTACTTTATTATTGAGAGCCTCATAACATGACCACTGTCTTTATGTCTTTAACGTAAGTTACCGTTAAATGTGAAATGGTCACTACAGATTTTCATCAAAACACGAAATAGTGAGCACATCTACAAAAAATTTTCAGACAAATGGAACCAAAAATTGCTTTTTAATGGTCAACTTTTGTACAGAAATTAACAAACCTAAGAAAAAGGCGAAAGTAAAGTTCAGTAAAATAGTAAAAACATAGTCTTGTAGGGGATCCTGTTCAGGTAGAAGCTGCAAATATCTATGAATCCATTCGGATGCCAGCAAAAAAACTAACCCCCGCAGCCCATTTTACAGCGAATGTAGTCAGGCGGCGACTCCTAAGCTTTCACGAGTGGATACCACAAAAAGAGCCATTCACCTGAATGCCGTTAACCATGTCAGTTACAAGCAGTGGATGCGATACAACACCGTGTGTTTGCGTACGACACGTTTATTCCAAATGGCGAATCTGTTATAAATTTACACAACGGATCTTTCGTCAACACTTCAATATCGGTTCGAACGGCGTCGAAACACGTTGTTAAGGTGGGTTAAGGCGTTCAGAATAACGTGAAAGAAATCCGTGCAAGAACAACGAGGATGCCAGAAAATATGGCCAGAGTGAGAATGGCATTAAACAAGAGTTCAAGTTGAGCTGCACGCAGACATGCACGAGAGCTAAACATGAGCCGTGAATATGTGAGGAAGATTTTACGGCTTGATTTGAAATTCTATCCATATAAAATGCAGGTGGTCCAGAAACTCAACATGGAGGACTATGAACAAAGACTTTGCAGTGCGTATGCAAGTGTTGTTTAATGAGAACCGTAATGCAATACTGTTAATGAGCGGCGAAGTTCATTTTCATCTAAACGGCTCAGTAAACAAACAAAACTTTCATTACTGGCCTACTAAAAATCCCTATAACATTCATGAAAAACCTCTCCACTCTCCAAAAGTTAGAGTTTGGTGTGCAGCAGCCCGGTTTGGAGTAATTGGGCCGAATTTGTACCAGGCAAATGGCGTAACAATGACAGTAACATCACAACACTATATTCACATGTTCTCAGGCCAGAACTTCAACGACGAGAGTTAAACTTGAAAGGATCCATTACTCGTTGTTGGTGAATTCTTCTCGAAATGGGGTGAAATTGATAAAGGTAGTCAAAAATCACAAAAATGTTATTCATGGGGGAGGTTTTGTGATTTTTGACTACCTTTGACGAGAGTTAAATATGAATAATGTTTTTTCCAACAACACAGTGCACACTGCTCGCACATTGTGGAAACATGTTTCCTTGCCAGATGATGTCACGTTTTGGCCGCGCAAGGCTCCCAATGGGTGGTAGAGCCGCATAGAAAACAGTAAACGCAATTATAAAATTAGCAAAATTGTTTGACGTACATAAAATGAAGTCACGAAGCTCTATATCCTTTGCGTTTACTGTTTTCTACTAAACTATGCGGCTCTACCACCCATTGGGAGCCTTGCGGTTCGTTTAAATTTTAAATTTTCTTATTTAGCAATTATTTCTCCATGATGGCGTTCGGTTGCTCTTTCCAAGTTTCCATTTTCAGCTGCTTTGTAGGATTGCTACGATGTTTTTAATTTTTAATTTTTTAATGACCATGTTGTAATTTTGGAATTTCACTTCACCTCACTCACGCCCATTACTTCATTTTAATATCAACTTAAACCTAACTCAACCATTACACTTAGACCTGATGATGACACCAAAAGGTTGTCGAAACATGTAGTATCCTTTATCACTTTAATCAATTTTATCCACTTCGATTTCTAATCAAAAATAAAAGTTATTGATGGGGGAGGTTGTGTGATTATTTCGTTATTATCATTATTCACTCCATTTGGAGAAACAATCACTTTACACTAAGAATTTGGATCCAATCAATCTCATGGTATTTACAATTTTAATGGAAAAAGTCTTTAAACCTTGTCTCACAAAACGTGCTTTCTTAATTTTTAGTTTACCTTTACGTCGTGGAATCTGCAATTACACAAAGCAAATTTTACCAAAATACTTATCATCAGTAAAAATGACCAAATGGACCAAAACAGCGTTATTTACATACTGGACCACGTATATAATTTATGAAGCTGTAATCTAGGTATTCTACTTGAAAATTTTCAAAATGAATTATAAAGCAAAACGTGAAATGTTTTTATTTTACAAACAGCGATAGGAGTGAAAAAAGTTTAATAACGTAAGGGAGAAAGAGTGCTTATAGTGATGTAATTTATATACTTCACTCGTCTGGAAAAAGTTGTTTCCCAACCTTGTTATAAAAGTAACTATTCCGTAATCTTCGTTGCTTATGCATCAAGTGTTCTATGCAAATTTCATGGTCGGCCTTTTAGACAATTTTAGTTAAAATACAATGAATTCAATGGATGAAAATAATATTTAGCGCAGTAAGCAAACTTAGCCGATAGTTTTATTATCGTTTTTGGTGGCTTCTTTCTGGAACGGATTTATTAGGGTGAACATTTTACGATTAATTTCGCTAAGCCGCAGAGAACTTGAAATAAGTGTGTAATTAAACCTATATTTACATACCTACTTACAATATGCTATCGGCGGCGGCGGTAAACATTTTAGTAAACTCGCTAATAAAAAAGGGATAAAAACACAAACATCACAAGGGAGGAAAAAAAAGCAAAATCCTGTCTTAAATTTTGTATTTATAGAGATCGTGTTGGATGGCTGGATATTTTGTTTTCCATAGAGGTTCTGATTTTATGTAATACATACAATAATATTTATTTTTCATTTTATTCCCTTATTGTAATACTTTCTTTTTCGATTACAATTCTTATACCCTTACTACAGAATAAAACACAAGTGATGTGTTTTATTCTGTGCCCTTACACACGCAAATGTGATTCTATTTCGAGATTTCAAATAGTAGTGGTGCTACCGCAAATCTGATTTTATAATAATTAATTTAGCGAAATAAACTTTATACTAATACGACGAAGTAATTTGGGCGTTATTTTGCATGACAGAAGTTTCTGCAACTTGTATACTAACTAATATAGTTCTGAAGTACCAAAACTTTGCGGAGACATTAAATGAACACGAGAGTTTTGAGGAGCCTAAATCTAAATATTTTGCTTTAGTTAGTTTCTAACATATTTTTCTATTAATGTTGCGTGAGAGTGGTGTCTAACTATTATGTTCCATTTATTATTGTTATATAACATATCGTAGTGAAACACTTTGACTCCAATACAGTACAGAGTTACAGTTAACTTGAAGTTTAATAAATATGTTAGGAAAACTATTCAAGAAAAATGTGAACACAACAAACCTTTAAACAATAACGAGTGTATTTATTTTAAACGTTCAACATTCTGTCACGAGGTTAACTTTTATCTTCCTTCCCTATCATTCTCAAAGGTATCGTATATTCGAATTCCTTCACCGCATAAAGAATCTAACGTTATAATTTACGATGCCGCTTTCCCAAAATTCTTCTAAAAGTGAGTTTCACTTCGTTGCATATATACGTATAGAACCTTTTCAGAAATAAACTAGAATTAATACAAAACCAAAAGTTTCGCACCGGAAAAAAAATATTTCAATTTATACCGCGCGACATTTTGAATAAATTTTACATGGAATACAAATTTTTTAACGAGACGATGTTGTACTATCCTGAATTGTGGAAAGGGTTATCAATTTTTTTAAGTAAACTTTCAATCTATTTTACTACATACATTTGTAATTATACAGGGTGAGTTTTTGTACCGGAATTTTGGAAACTAGCAGAAATAGAGAAACACTTAAATGGCTAAAGAATTGCAGTTTTGAAAATATGTTAGACGAGTTATCTTTACAGACACTTGGATGGTCAAATGGTTTCAACACGATGGGGCACCACCATATAATTAAATAACGGTACGAAATCATTTAAACAAAACATTTCCTAATTCATTATTCATTATTAGGTAAACACGATGTGCATTCATCAATTGTCCATAGCCTACTGCTTAAACAATGCGACATTAAAAAACAAAAGAATGCAATAATTTCTATATTTATGAAAATAAGTATGTCAATTGATTGAATTGTTAGAATGCTTGAAAAAGGGCCTTTGCTATAAAGTCATGGTTAACTATGGTTCCCAATAGAAAAACACAAGCTTGTGCCATAACTCAAAAATTAGATCTTAAATAAAAAATTTGATTAAGCGTATTTTTGAGCCATAATTATCTACAACTTTTTCCGAAGGGGATGATAAGCATAAATATTGAAATAGAAATGAATAAAATATTAAAGGCAATAGAAATAAAGTACCTACAAAGTTGCAAGTAACAAAACTGAATCGGCAGCAGAGAGCTTTCGATCAGAAATTATTATTGATTAACAAATTTTAACAATTTTAGATAAGTAAATCAAAGATTTGACCAATTAACTAACTCAAGCAATTGCCCTTGTAAAGTAAAATTGAATAAATTATAATGACAGAAAAACACAAATGAATATTCACTTGGCGTTGGTTTGTTTTAGTAGAGAAGGGTAGTTTCAAAATCTCGTAACACTCGAGATGCGCGGGGGGGATTTAAAACAATTTCGAAAAGTAGGAACGATGTTATACGTCGATAAACATCGGTAGGTAAAATGCCATCCTAAACATGTAGAGTAAATAAATATAGGTGTAATTATTTATAGAACTTCATATTTGAATCGTAGTATCACGTTTAAATAAATCCCACCGCGCATCTCGAGTGCCACGAGATTTTAAAGTTACTTTATTACTCTTCGGTGTAGTTATACAACTTGTACGTTCGACAAAATGGTGGACTATTCCAAAGGACGCTTCACAGAGCAGAATCTTCGCAACAGGGCAACCAACATCCTGTGTAAATGACTAAAGTGATTTATCCTCGAATAGTGGAGACCTTCTCACGGAGTTGATCAGTGGTAGGGTTATTGAAACATCAAGTACTTCATTTACATGGCCAACGTTTCGACTAGCTGGTGGCGAGTCATTCTCAAGGTTCTTTATTGAGGAAATACAGATTATAATTAGTACAACAGGTAAATTAACATACTTGTGACTGAATTAAACTTGCTTAATGATGTATTATAGTTACCCTGGTAAATTAGCCCTACTCCGTGAGAAGGTCTCCACTATTCGAGTAAAAATCAATTTAGTCAGGAGTTCACAAAGCGTCCTGTGTAAATGTTTGCTGGGTTATTTTAAGGGAAGGTCTAAAGACGCCGGTGACGGGGCCGATGACGCTGAAAAGCTCGAGAACGAATAGGCGTTATGGATTAAAATAGATACATTCTCTCATTCGAGCGTTAAGAACGTAATTTGACAAACTTCGGTTTAGTGCCCAAAATAGATGACGTTGATGACGAAGAATTGATTGTTGGGTTAGCAGTAGTCCACAATACTTTCAATTTTAAAATTAAAAATACGAATAAATCGAACTTAGTTGACTGAATTAAGCCTAAAGGTGGATTACCATTACAGCGTTTTGCGGTTTGCGATGTGCGGCAATCAAATCCCATTGGTTAATTTAAAATGTTTGCGGCGAAACTCAAGAACACGCTGGTGTTAATTCGTGTAAAACAATACCTAAATAATTCGGCCAAGGAGCTCAAAATCCACTTACAATATCATTACAAGTGACGAAACTTGGATATACTCGTATCAACAAGAAACAAAACAACAATCACTTTTTGAGTCTTCCAAGATAAACCGAATTCCACAAAATTTGTTTGTTCATGAAGACCTTTCGAGAAAATGATTGCTTGTTTCAGTCCTTTAGAGAGGATAGAAGAACATTAACACTGAATGGTAAACAACAATTTGTTTCTCAGAAGTCATCGATGAAATTAGGATAAACAACCAAAATCGTCGCATAATCATGTCAAAGTAGCTGAAAGCCGGTCAAGCTGATGCTCAATTCGTCGTTGGATTCATTATGAAGTTGTTCCAGAAAGACAAACAGTCAATGAAGAATACTATCTGGTCGTTTTGAAACGTTTTCGTGAAGAAATTCGTTAATGAAGGCCAGAATAATACAAAGGTTTTACACGACCATCATGCGTTATCACGTAGACCAGCAATTATCAGCAAAATGTGACAAATTCCGTCGATCTTCCACTAAATTCACTAGATTTACCCCGGTCTGACTTCCTTTCGTTGATAAAGATAAACTTATTAATACGTGCGCCCTGCTGTTCTGAGTCTATAGATTCCGTAAAAGAAAATTCCTAGAAGTACTTGAAGCCTATTAATACCGGAAAGCTCCCCTGAAACTGGAAAATCGTTAGTGTGTGTTGCATCAAATGGTGCCCACTTTGAAGGCGACGAAATAAATATTGACAACGAAAATAATTGTGTTGTTGGTGACAGAGTAACTGCACTCGAAGTGGCATTAGTATGTAACCGTAATCTCTGATGCTTTGAATTGACTTAAGAACTAACGGAAAAATATTAATTCAATGGAATTATTTGTTCAATTAGGTAGTATTAGGATTATTCTTTTTTTTAGATTTTTCTATAGTACTTTACATTCAAATCTAATTATTGATAGGTATTATAGGAGTGCAAAATCCTATTCTATTACACACTATCAACCGAACATACACTGAATGAACACCTTTATTTGAAAGACAAGTTTGGTATGTCAGAGAATTTGATAGAAAATTGTTTTTGAAATGGAGAAAAAGCTGCATAATCGAATAAACAGAGGTACATCTGCCGCTTAAAATTTTCCCAAATGTCTCGTTTTCGTAAAACCTTATTTGATTGTTTTTTTATATCCCTTCAAAATTTCGCTGCCACAATTATTATTTTCCATGTTAGAAGCGAAAAATAATTCGTGCAAAAGCTGTTTATTTTTTTAATTTTGAGCTTCTGTTTGATGTAATGTTTGGTGGATTGCACAAATGCCGGTATTCCTATAATAAAATGGTTTACATCTTGAATGCAATCGCTATGAACCGTAACGAAGAATTTAAACGGTGCGGTGGATTTCCTTTCATGTCTTTTACGAAGAAAACAAACGATTTTTCACCAGGCATTTAAACTTAACTGCACTAAATCGGTTTATGCCGTTAGTCAATTTCGCTAAGCGACAAACCAATAAACGACACGCTATTTTTTAAAGTTTATCCCATTTTTTTGATGTATTAATTTATTCTTTTATTAATTACTTTTGATTAGGAATTGTGTACATTATGAGTGTTGTTCTTCCCTAATGCATCCCAACATCCAGAACGTAATCTATTATCATTAATATTGTTTCATAATATGTTATGAAGGTACTTTATAACTTAAAATCACAACTGCAAATTTCGTATTCACAGCTCACCCTTTCGAGCCTTGTGTCCTGTCGATAAGACAAAAGTTATCTAACTGGATTGAAACTTTCAGGTGTAGAGGTACTCTTTATTATATTAATGCATTCTCGCATTGTCTTTTGTATCCTCTCACTTTTCCAAGTTGGATAGTGCGAATGAAAATGAGATTTCAATAATAGATAAGCATTTCAAGTGAACTAGTGGTCTTCGTTAAACTTACACGAAACTGAACGCCTACAAAGAAGAAGATAAAGCCTTATTTGCTTATTTGTAACATACAACCCAATTTGAAACAAGCTTGTATGTAATTTTATATTCTTTTTCAATTTGAGTTTCGTATAACACGTCATTCATGATTGTAATTGTGACTAATTTACCATTTTCACTCACCTAATCCATCAAATGGGAAAAGTGATGTTTATTTTAGTATATTGTATGGACTTTGGTGATTGAATTTTCTTTTAGAGCTACTGTTCGTATTGTACTTGCTTTTTAAATTTTTAGCGAAGGATAAAGTTCCATTTAAAAGACAAACGGCAGGTATCCTTGTAACCACATGTACTAGGTATAGTAATACAAACTCGCAACCTCCCCTTCTAACTTCTTTAACTTGAAATAATTCTTGATGACAATGACAATTAATATTAATAAATATTAACGATTCATCTTCATTGCCATCAAGAATTATTTGAAATTAAAGATGCTAGAAGGGAAGGTTGTGACTTTGTATAACTATTCATTACGACCCCCTTTGTGTGATTCGAACTATCCAAGTATCTACTATAAGTTATACACATAACGAAATATTTTAGTGGATACGACCTTTTTTTAAGCTATAAATTGAATTCTTTACTTACTAAAAGTAGTACACAATCAACTCTTGTTCGGCTTGACCATTTGCATATTTGACCATTAGGTCAGTGCTCACTGTAAAATTTTACTTCACTTTTTATTTTGTTCGATCCATTGGTTTCACAGGGTATTGCTTGCATTTATTCATAGATTCACTCTGAAGCAAGATCACATCCATCTTTATATAATGTCAATACATCACTCATAAATGCCTTTTTTAAATACGTACAGACAAGATTTTGTAACTTCTATGTCACTGATTGAAGGGTCCTAAAATATCTACAAAATTACGTAGTTCAATTTAAGAAAAGAGACATATAAATTGCCCCATGCACACATAGAGATATCTTATTGTTATGAAATGCAGAAGAAATAAAAAATAAAGTTGAGCCATTAATTTCTCATAAATTCTAAAGTTAGCGTTTTGTAAAGGTTATCGCAAATTTCTTGAACTTTCGTACGATTAAAGTCTTTATTCACTTTGAGCAATGGCCTCACCATATTTTTCGGTACTTACGTATTGCATTATGTCGAAAAAGAAAACTTCTATAGGTACATGTCTAAGCATTGATTAAAAAACAATTTAATCAGTTACATAATTGCGAAATTACAGTATTCTGCAAGTTGTTTTTTTTAGAGGATGTTTCCTAAGTAATCTAATAGTATATTAAAGTATAAGTGGATAAACGGGTCTTTAAAACACGCGCGATTTTTCAAGCACGACGGCACAGCCGAGTGCTTGAAATAGAGCAAGTGTTTTAAAGACCATTTATCCACGAATACTTTACGCTATTTTTTTTTATTGGTTCACTTTGAAATCTGGGTATTGTGAAATGGTTGAATTCGTATGTGAAATCAGTATACCTTTCGTTGTCGTGGAAATGAGAAAAATGGAAATTAATTTGCAATCTGTCATTTTATTTGACGTAACAAAGGACTCCTGTCAGATCAATAACCAATTAGAATTCACGTTTTTCAAATTGGTGATGCAATCTGTCATTTTATTTAATGTAACAAATTACTCCTGTCAGATCAATAACCAATAGAATTCCCGTTTTTCAAATTTGTTGATGTTGGTATGGCAACTTTAAAACACGCGCGTGTTATAAAACGCGATTTAAACACGATGGGGCGTGGTTTAAAAGGCTAAAATAGGACACCAATAAAAAAAAAATTATTTGGGGCGCTTCGTCACTCAATTTTAAGCCGAAAAGTTCATAATATAAACATGTGTGATAAGTCTTGTTGTTAATGAGATACAGGGTGTTTTATTATTTTATTAGAAGCAACAACATGTGTTAAACATAAAGAAAAAATAGTATATTTCAGAGAATATGTTCAAAATGTCCACCTGCAGCTAAAATGCAAGCATCTGCTCGATGTCTAATTGATTGCCGAATACGTTCGAAGATACCAGGATTGTTACGAATAACATTACAGCCTTGTATGATACGATACGATTTTGAAGATCTTGTACGTTTAACGTTACTCCAAAGGCCACTTAGAATAAGCATGTTTTTCGTATTTCTTCTAAAAACCAGTAGCGTCACCAGGAAAAATTAATTTGAAATACAATCAGAGCTGATTTATTACAAACAATTCAACACCCTTATCTCATTAACGACAAGACTTATCACACATGTTTATATGAACTTTTCGTCTTAAAATTGAGTGACGAAGCGCCCCATATAATATTTTAGATTATTTTGGAAACACCCACAGTAATCACCGAAAACAATTTAATTCAACATTTTAGTATACTTATTGATTATTTCACAATATTGGTTTGCCAAACTATTTTAGAGTATAGTGATGAAGGGTATCCGTTTTAAATTTCTTCAAAAACCGTTTACTTCCGTTGTGTAATCCGGTATTTTAGATGGATTTTTCATCAGATGAAGAAAATGCGATGACTTGCGGGGCCGAAATTAACGAGGTGGCTGAGACAGTAAGAAGTAGTGATTTGATACCCGAAAAATCGGAATTAATTAATTAATTGACGTTTCTTTATACCCCGCGGGCTATAAAGAGACTGCGGGCCATAAAGAGTCGTTTATCTTCAGGTGAGTCAGGTAATAATAATCTTATTATTATGTATCTGTGCATAATAGTTATTTATGTATCAAGAGAATTATAAGGGTCTTAATTACCGAAAGATACTTCCTCCTTGTCACTTTTTGAATTCTATTAGATGACGTATTCAAATTTTTTATTCGACGTTTCGTCTCCGAGAAACCATTATCAACTTTAAAGTTGAATAATTACAATAACTGTTCAAATAGGTTACCGTTATTTTATGGACACAGGTTGACTGTGTTCACTGAAATTATTCTTAAAAATTAGCTTCAAAACTATAATGTGTAATACATCGTTATATTCGTAATAAAAAATACTATCGAATACAGGGCGTTTCGTTGGTTGCGGCGATATAAAAAAATAAAGTTAATGATGGTTTCTTGAAGACGAAACGGGGAATAAAAAATTTGAAAACGCCATCAAATAGAATTCAAAAAGTGACAATGAAAAAGTATCTTTGGTTTTTAATCATTGCTTGATAATGGAGCTGGTTTAGTTCCGAAAATTATGCAAAATATTCGCAAAATAAATTACTAAGTAGGTTAAATTTATACAACTGGAATGTGCAAAATTACGAGATGAATGAAATTGCTGACAAAATAGTGAGTTGTTTAAGAAATGCAATAACTGACCTGGTTACGAGTAAACTAATTAAAATAAAACTAAACAATCCGTGGTTTACATCAGAATTGCGAAATTTACAAGAAAAACGGGACAGGTTGTACAAAATCGCCAAATTAACAAAAAACTTACATGACTGGGCACTTTATAGAAATAGTCGGAATGCGTATGTAAACACCATCAAAAGTTACAAGAATAAATATTTCGAAAATAAAATTGAGGAAAATATTGGAAATCCAAAAAATTTGTGGAGGATTATTAAAAGCATAACAAAAGGACAAACAGATGCACCAAAAAGTATACTCTTTAAAAATGCGAAAGTAACAGACGAAATAGAAATAGCAAATAAATTCAACGAGTACTTTGTAAATAGCATTGTGGAAATAAACAACTCCATCCCTGAAAATTCAAACTACAGATATATATTAAAGGAACATACGAGCACTTTTAAATTTAAACCAATAAATCTGGATGACATAAAAACGGTTATTTCCTCCATTAAAAGGAAGGGTGGAACGGATGGAATAACAGCACGGGTAATTACAGATGCGTTACCAATCATTGGCAAGCCATTTGTAGAATTAATAAATAAATCCCTGGCAAATGGAATTTTTCCTGAATCCTGGAAAAAATCAAAAGTTGTACCTGTTCCGAAAATTCCAAACACAATAAAATGTGAAGAATTTAGACCTATCAATGTGTTACCAATTTATGAACAAATAATAGAACTTATAGTTAAAATTCAGTTGCAAGAATTTTTGGAAAAAAACAATCTACTAAGTGGAAATCAATCAGGTTTTCGAAGTAAACATTCATGCGAAACTGCAATAAACTTTGTGCTTACAAAATGGAAAAGTGAACTTGACCTAAATAAAAGTGTAGTTGCAGTGTTTTTAGACTATAAAAGAGCGTTTGAGACGATTGACAGGAAAACGCTGTTAGAAAAACTAAAAAAATATGGTGTCCGTGGTATTGAACACAAATGGTTTCAAAATTATCTTAAATCGCGCAGTCAGATAACTTCATATAAGGGTGGCGAGTCTTCAGAAATTCAAAACAACTTAGGAGTGCCCCAAGGGTCTGTTTTAGGTCCTATACTGTTCTTAATATACATAAATGACTTAGAGCTAAATCTGGAACATAGTAATATTAATCTATTTGCGGATGATAGGTACGTTAGTGTCCAGCGCAAATGAAAACGTAAACTTAGCAATTAGTAACTTAAATTCTGACCTTGAAGTTATTACTAAATGGCTGCAAGCGAATAAATTGAAATTAAATACATCTAAGACTAAATATATTGTGTTATCGAATAAAAATATCGAGCTGACTAAGGTAATGATAGAAAATCAAGAACTAGAAAGAGTTAATCAAATTAAATCTTAGGCGTAATAATAGATGACAAATTAAATTTTAGGGAATATGTTGATTATATTATAAAAAAAGTTGCACGGAAAATTGGCCTACTTAGTAAAATATCTAACAAATTATCCTTTCAAGCAAGAATTGTTATTTATAAAACGATCATTGCGCCACACTTTGATTATTGCGCTAGCGTACTATTTTTATGTGCAGATTGTGATATTAAAAAACTACAAATTCAACAAAACAAAGCAATGCGAATCATATTGCAATGTTCAAAATACACTAAAATTACAGGAATGTTAGATACTCTGCAATGGCTAAGTATAAAACAAAGGATATATTTTATTACATTAAATCTAATCTTTAAAGCATGTAATGGTCTACTACCCTCGTACATGTCTATGCCACTCACATGTAATTACCAAATTCATCATTATAACACAAGGAACTGTGGAGACTATAGGTTACCTAAATTTTCAAAAACAAAAACCCAAAATTCTTTTATGTATAAAGGGCTAAAATTATATAATAATCTCCCTAATGAGTTAAAGCAAGAAAAAAACAATTATGCATTTAAAAGGATGTTAAGCAAGTATGTGAAGGAAAACTTCTAATTTAAGTAATTTAAGTAAAAATTTAAGTAATTATAAACTGTATGATGAATGTATTAGTTAAATTAACTAAATAAACATCATTATTATTATTATTATAAACATGTCGTATAACTGATCATATTCATCATTAAATTGGTTAAAGGGGAGGCTGAGTGTCTTTTATTCTGTACCTAAATTACTACTTTGAAATATTTGTACGTAGGCGGGATTAATAACCGTACGATAAATGTGGCTTTTGATTCCCAAACAGAAAATAAATACCGTGAAAGAAGTGAAAGCGATGTCTAAGTGTAACTGAATTACCCTAATAAAATTTAAATTAACTAAAAATTAATCTAAATGGTAATCAGTGCTGGGTTAAAACCATAACATGGAGAGAAAATATTAATCAACTTTTAAGGACATTCGAGGAAATACTAATTACTCCGTGGGCAGAAGTTGTGTATAAATCGACCTTTTTACAGTGTTTATGAAATGATTCGTATGTAGATACCTATTTAACAACAGGAAAATGATACCGCACTAAGTGATTTGCTTAGTTAGGGGGTAAATAATGCAACCTTTATTTCAATACCTAATGCATTTACATGGAAAGCTTATAGGACTTTATTTTCATGTCATAACATAAAAATCGTGAAAAATGCAATAAAGTCATAGTTTCCCATTTATCTATTGTAGTGGTACACTGATTAGGTATTGTAGTATATTATGTATATGAGGTATAAAATACTTCACCTGCAAGAATGTTTTAATTGAACTTATATCTAACGCTCTCTTTTAATAATTATACAGGGTTATTTAAAAGTATGGAGACGGCGATTTATTGTCGTTAATATTCATTTTAGGAAAAATTGTTCAATACAAAAGTTGTTTATGTAATTTTTATCTATACTTGGGAATACTTCAATTTTTGTGATCTGCAATTGTTTCTGAGTTACCCCGTTCCGCATAATTTTTTTAAATGAGAACATATTACTTTTACCTCACCATTCGATAGAGCATTTTTTCTCTTTAAAACAGCACTAAAGAAAATTTTTTAAAAATTTATTTTAATAACATTTTTTCAAAAATACGCCGATTCGAGTATTTACATGAAGTAGGTATGGTATATGGAAAACAAGAAAAGTTATGAATCAAAATCTTATCACTAAAAACAAATTAATAACTAAATAATTTAAAGTAAAGTGTTCAAATTGTCCCCCATTTGTCATTTGACAATGGCTCAGTCGATTTATAAAACCACGTACCTACTTGATGTAAATACTTGAATCGGCGTATTTTTGAAAAATTTTTTTTTTAATTTATTTTAATAACATTTTACATCAAGTAAGTATGTGGTTTTATAAATTCATCATCTTCTTCCCTGTCATTCGAATGTGTTAAAGGAATCCTGGAATAATTGTTTTTCATCTAATCCTCGATTCTTCAGTTTTATCGATTAGTGAATATCTGGTGTTTCTTCTAACATGAATGCAAAGACGTGGTTTTCCACATTCTTTGAGTTAACCTACTCTCATAAGAAGGGCAAAATGGGCCTACCTCGCTCAGGAAGCGGTTGCGAAGCTTATTTAATGAATTAATTCTTAGAAATATGAGAAACTCTGCATAAACAGTATGTTACAAGAATTATACGTGATGAACTCCCTGGAATATTTGGAAGGAACATTTTAAACATTGTGTGGCTCGTTGAAAATGTAACTTTCCACACAATGTAGTAGGTACATGTACACTGAAGTTTCGTAAACTACTAATTATTTGGCAGATTTCCGAGTTTCAGGATAATTTAAGGTTTACAATCTCCTTTGGATTCAACAAGCAATATCGTTTCGGTATAATAAATTAGTATGAGCGTAAAAGGGGCAAGTACTGCATCATAGCGATAAGATGTGGAAAACTATTCACTGCCGAATATTCGTCGGTTCATGCCCTAATTACACTCGTTCTATATCAACTTTCGAAAGCCTTTTCTGGTGAAAATATAAAAATATGTTCTAGCTCAAAAGTACAAATGATATTCTAGTTTAAATGAAACAATTATGTACATTTTACCATTGCGGCGTTCTCCTTAAAAGAAAATCAAAATTTAATTTAAATTTTAATTTAGGATAAAGGCAGGGATTTTACGGTGTGTAAATATAGTCATCTTTATCACAAAGTGGGTTTTCCACCTACATTTGGTAATTTAAAGTTGAAATTAATTTACCGTAGGGCAGCAATTTCATAAAAATGATGTAAAAGTGTATAGGGTAATAAAAAACTTTATGGAATGTACACGTACCTACTGGTGCTGCTTGAGGTACTCATGCATTAACTGTTAATTACAGTCCCTTGAAATGCAATATACTTTAGAGCAATACTTATTAACTACTATTACTATGAATAGTATAATTTCACAACTACTGTTTTTTTAAAGACAATTGAATTATTTGAAAATTTTCCTTTCTGTCCTAACACGATTAGAAACAGTGCTGAAACTACATTGCAGTTAAAATTCAAGTAAATTGTAAACCCCACTGGAGAATTCTATTATTTCCAAATTTGGTATGAGGATAGCAAGATAAATGTAATAGTCCGGCTGGCATAATTAAGCACAGCGAGGTTGTTCCAGGACGTTATTCAAAGCCGTGAAGCATTACTTGATAATCTGAATAAAATTTTTCGCATTTGGTAAACATTTATTACTGGATACAATTCAAGTCATCTTGGAATAGATCAGTAAACGATTTATTATTATTTATTTAATACTCATTATAATTTGCATAATGGAAAGCATTTATTGAAAAGTAATTATCCAGTGTAACTCAAGATCCAATCAACTGTTGAGCTTTTCTGTCATGATCGCTTATTTTGGTAGTATGGCTTCATTTACTATTGAAAATATCAGCAAAACATTTCTTTAGCAACCAAAATAACTTGGAGATCTTGAACAATACCTTTCCTAGTAAGATTCATACTCATCAAGTACCACCACCAGTTATATAGGCTTTCCAATCAGTTTAGAATGTACTGTACGGAAAGTTTACAAATCAACAAGTAACAAATTATTACTTAAGATTAAGCTATAGTGACACTTTGAATGCTGCCATTTCTATCCGTTTTACAGTAGAAATCATTAGTTTTGCTATCGTAACTCTAGAACTTTTTGATTGATTTCAATTGTACCATAACATAAAATAGTACAGGGCCGTAGTTGTATCCTTGTGGTGCACCAAACTATACAGACAAGTGTGTCCATGTTTCTCTGACTATTTAGCTCAGTGGTATTGTTGCTAACTATTGACAGGTTGTGGGTAAGTTAGTGATTTTTAGAGAACAGTTTGCAAGCCCAACTGCTCTGAGCTTGTCTTGTCTAACCTAAGTACAGTTACGATTTCTAACGGATGTATTTTCAACACTGGGTCCCTGTTTTGAAGGAGTAGTTCGTTCCTGCTTTACTATAAGTTTATTTGAGATAAACGGTTGTTCCTTTCAATTAATTAATCTGGCCACTAGTTTCAGGAGTGTCTTCAATTCTAACTTTGTTTTCTCCGCTTTTGGTCTTAGTAACTTTAATTGGCATTACTTCTTTTTAACGTAGCTGATATCCTTTGGACCCTATTATTACAGATCAGCAGTCCACGATTTTAACCATAGTGTTAAGAAGCTTCGGTGTTGTTTATCATCGATAGTCAAAACCTTTGTTGCCATTAACGTTTTTCTGATTGTTACTTAACGCTGTAACTATACTGGCTTCTATGACACACCTGGAGTTTGTCGAACGATTTTATTGAAATTTTGTTGAGGCGCCCATTTTCATGAAACAAAGTAATGATTAAAATATGAAAACAAAAGAATAAAAAGTTTAAAAGTTTTTTCAAAAAATAGTCGCTCCGCCACGATGTAATGCACTCATTTAGGGTGCCTGCCATGCTATCAATCAAGTGATCTATAGCTGGCTGTGGTATATCGTTCCAAGCTTCTTGAATCCGTAGCTGGAGATCGTGTAAGTTATCTGGAGCGTGTGGTAAATTTCCTAGTCGCCTACTGATCGCATCCCACATATGTTCAATGGGTGACAAATCATGCGACCGAGCAGGCCATGGGAGAACGGCAATGTTGGCTTTTTTACAAAAAACGTGTTGTAGCCCTTGCCGTATGAGGGCGCGGGTTTTCTTGTTAGAAAATGGGATTTTCTAGTCGCTGAAGATATGGGAGCGCAACGGGATCTAGCACATTGGCAATGTAACCAGCTGCGTTTAGGTTGCCATCAATGAAGACCAAAGGTGATCTGCCCATATCATCACTCCTTGTGTGAGAGCTGTGTTGCGTTCCACAACAAATGTTGGATTTTTACGTTCTCCACGCACCCGTCTGACCCTGCTACGACCATCGTGGACCCACCAGCAACATCTGGACTCGTCACTAAACAAAATTTGATGCCATTCTTGCGCCCAATTCGCTGTTTCGTTGCTCCATTCTAGCCCGCGTAGACGGTGAATTGATGTAAGAGAAAGACATAAAAATGGACGATATGAATGCAGCCCATAAGACCTTATCCGGCGATAAACAGATGGCATGGACATTCTGGGTCCTACACCTCCCATTCAATCATCTGCAATTGATCGAGTTGTTGAAAACTCTTGTGGCCAAAAGTCTTAATCGACGTTCCTCGCGATCTGTGTCCTCCGGGGACGTCCAGATCTAGGGCGACGTTGTTGAACCCCTTCCTTCGACCATTTGGTCCAACATCTCAATACCGTTGTAACATTTGGGTTTACACGACGAGCAATTTCACTTAACTACCAATAATACGGCCACCTTCAAAAGCAGTTAATTGGGAAAAATGCTGATGCTGACGTACTCTTGGCATTGTTCTCAAGTTCAGAAGGAAATTGTTAACGAACAATTTGAAAAATTGACAGTCAATGACACACTGACTGATTCATTTATTTAAACAAATAATTTTTTGTTACTGAGTGCAAAGGAAAAAAAACAAAAAACTACTGGCTGGATTTTATTCAAATTTTAATCATCACTTTGTTTCATGACGGTGGACGTTATATCTATGTCAATGTTATATCGTTCAACAAATTACTGGTGTTGCTATTTTTATGGAAGTCATATTACATAATATATAGAAGCATCATTTGTTTCTAATGATGATAATTCTATACTGATGATACTTTAGAATTTAGACTATCATTTTTTAGAATCACATAACTTAATTACTATACAGGGTCCTGCACCTCACCTCCCGTCTTCTGTAGCTCAGTTATTAATTAAGTTAGGTTTTTGAAATTTTGCAGACGTTTCCTGTACCCCAGATTATATTTCAGGAAAATATTTTTGATTATACAGGGTGTCCCAACAAAGTGTGACGCCATAATAATATATTTTTTTAAATTACATGCTTTACTTTTTTTTACTTATTTGGTCGTCTTTTATGCTTGCCTACATATTCCTAAAATTCTATTGAAATCGGTTGGATGAAACCAGAGAAAAAAAATAAAAACGAAAAAATGTCGGTTTTGCATCACGGGTTTTAAAAATTAATAAAAAACGCAAATAGTACCTGGTTAATGAAATTTTACGACACGCTCATTAAATAAAGTCTAGTAGTCTCGTTTACCAAGTTTCATTGATCCAAATTATACAGGGTGATCAAAATCTAGTGTGAAACTTCTCAAACTTTAAAGCACTTTATCTTTCTTATTTTAAATTGCAACCCCTACATATTTTGATGTCATTCGATGCGGAATTGAAAAACAAAATTTTTTTTCTAATACATCTCTATGGCAATTCCTAATATTGTAAAAGTTATTCAAGGAAAAGTCATTTTATCAATTATTGCAATAGCCATTTTAATTGATAAAAATCGAAGGCGCCTTTGAAAGACAATTTATTAACATACCATGTTTTATGATCACAATTATCTCTAAAGTCTTAAGGTTACCTACTAGAATTTACGTTCGATATGTCTTCCGTTTCCTTCAAGGCACAAACGAAGACGAGTATGAAATGATGTTGCCAATCTTTTTAATAGGGGTGTAATGCTTTGAAATGCGTTCAGGATTCTTTGCTGCATGTTTTCTGGTGTGATAAACGATTTCCTTAACGTAACTCCGCAAAAAGAAATCTAATTTAATTAAGTCGGGTGATCGAGGAGGCCAAGCAATTGATCCTCCTCTTCTAATCTTCTGATTGGGGAAGGCTGTGTTAAGATGAAAGATGATCCCTGACTTCTAATGAATAGTGTGCTGGAGCTCCATCGTGATGCAGCCACATTCCATTTCTCACAGCTATTGGCAAATTTTGAAATAAATTTGGCAATTGATTTTGAAAAAAATCCAGATCCATATTGGTCCATTCAAATGTCCGTTAAAAAAGTGAGGACCAATAACATGTTCACCAATAACCCCCCCCCCCCCCCCAATTGTTTTTCAAAGGCGCCTTCGATTTTTATCAATTAAAATGGCTATTGCAATAATTAATTGATAAAATGACTTTTTCTTGAATAAC
The DNA here is from genome assembly GCA_036250285.1 of Pyrocoelia pectoralis. Taxonomy (NCBI): domain Eukaryota; kingdom Metazoa; phylum Arthropoda; class Insecta; order Coleoptera; family Lampyridae; genus Pyrocoelia; species Pyrocoelia pectoralis. Next base: position 68,337,690 of record CM070074.1, read on the forward strand.
TTTTACAATATTAGGAATTGCCATAGAGATGTATTAGAAAAAAATGTTTGTTTTTCAATTCCGCATCGAATGACATCAAAATATGTAGGGGTTGCAATTTAAAATAAGAAAGATAAAGTGCTTTAAAGTTTGAGAAGTTTGACACTAGATTTTGATCACCCTGTAAAATTTGGATCAATGAAACTTGGTAAACGAGACTACTAGACTTTATTTAATGAGCGTGTCGTAAAATTTCATTAACCAGGTACTATTTGCGTTTTTTATTAATTTTTAAAACCCGTGATGCAAAACCGACATTTTTTCGTTTTTATTTTTTTCTCTGGTTTCATCCAACCGATTTCAATAGAATTTTAGGAATATGTAGGCAAGCATAAAAGACGACCAAATAAGTAAAAAAAAGTAAAGCATGTAATTTAAAAAATATATCATTATGGCGTCACACTTTGTTGGGACACCCTGTATAATCAAAAATATTTTCCTGAAATATAATCTGGGGTACAGGAAACGTCTGCAAAATTTCAAAAACCTAACTTAATTAATAACTGAGCTATAGAAGACGGGAGGTGAGGTGCAGGACCCTGTATACGGCAATAAATAAGTAAATGTCCAGCGGTGGTTATACTTACTAATAATTGAGGCTTTTGTATATTAAACTGATTTTCAAGTAGAAACAACTAAACTGTGGACATGTATACACATGATCTGCAACTGAAATTACTATTCTTACATAAAAATGTCTTGCTGTAGAATTTATTCTTTAATATACTTTATTTCTGACAGTGATATTATAAGCTTATATTGTCATAGTTACGATACCAATAAAGAGTGTCATAACTCCCTTGGGATATAAAGACGCTATAATTCCCTCTACGGCTCTTTTATGAACCAGTAACCTAGCAACAACCAAAACTGCAATCGACGATACCTGAATCAAATATACCGGAAATGAACAAATTTTATTAAACTCGGTCAGAAATAAAATTATCTATGTATCACGGGAATTAATAGGTCTCAATTACCTCGGGTAATTGCTGTCCCTCGGGCGCAAGGCCCTCGGGACGCAAACTTTACCCTCGGTAATTAAGACCCTTATAATTCCCTTGATACATAAATAACTATAATAATCTCTTTAATTACTTACATAATAACGACCACTCTAATAATTTTTGTGTAATTATCTACTTCATTATGGTTATAAGTGTAAACATTAAATTTTGTTGGATCAGGATTAATGGTTGTAGCAATATTTTCATCTAACGCATTAATAGTGAAATTCCAGCACTGAAAGCTCAAAGCAAAGACTTGGAAATGTAGGGTTGATAGCGCTGATAAGAAAACTAACCATACCACAACAAAGCTTTGGTGCAATGTACTTTTATATACGGTCCATTGAAATATTATAAAGCCTCATATTTTCAAACAACTGCTGTCTTATTTTGTGAAAACCATTTGAGTTTTATTTACTTATGAGGTTTCAACAGCAATATTACCAGTGTTAGTGGTAGTCTTGTTTTATTAATCGTAGAAGTATAAACTTCTTAGCATATTACACACTTTATGAGCGTTTCTTTATTCATCATAAAAGAAATGTAGCATTGTAAACTGTGAAAAGCTTTATTATGTTTCTTTGTATCTTATTGGTCTTAAAGTTCTTGGTCTACACTTCTAATGTAGTAATTATCCGTCGCAAAACATTGATGCTGTAACATATAATGCTTTTGGTTGAAAATATGGAACCCGTTCAAAGGTTATAGAGGTACATTTGATCTTACTTACACTAACTCTAACGCTAATAATGTAAATGTTGATTATATTATATTTATTTCTGTTGCAGGTGCAGCAAAGTGATAGTTTCCTCAATTTGGGTAAGCCATTGTAGTTTAATATAAATGTTAAAATCTTATGAGCCTCTATGAAGTATAATCAAAGTACAATAGTAATTTAAACTAGAATGTTTAGTTTTAATAATGAAAATTTAATAGTCGCAAGTATATTTTTTTGTCCTATAATTGGAAATTTCTTTTCTGTTGGACAATAAATGTTATTATTATTATTATTATTGTACACATTGTGTATTTGCAACATTGGATCCAACCAGGGACGTATTAGTACAGTAAGTAGGTATGTCAAAAAATAATTGGTTACAAAGCTCCAAAATTGAAAATAAATCCAAACTTCGTTCTGAACAAAATTCGAAGTAAAATAATTTTTGGGAAATAATTTTGAGAATAATTTAATTCGATTTCTGGTACAACGCTACTAAATACAAGTAACATTAACTTTGAAAGATGACTTCAAACCAAACATCACATTTTTAATGGAGTTTCTAAAATGTTATACGTTAAAGCTGGGATAGTTAGACAAAATGAAAGTTTAAAAAAGGCAGGCAAAAGACATAAAAAATAGTTTAAAAAAAGCATCTAAAAAGACAAAAAAGGAGAAAAATGGCACGGAAAAGCGAAAATTGTCGAGATAAAATCAACACATACCTACATATTAAATTTAAGTATAGGTAGACAAACAAATATCTATTTGAAAAAGTAATTACAGTTGATAGATGTTATCTGCTGGTATTCTTTTTCAATAAAGTTTTCTGGCTAATTAAAATACGCTTAACTCGGCATAATTATATTATTATTATTATTATATTTTTTATTAATCCGTCGATCAAAGGGCATGATATGGGACAAGTCAATAACAAATCATTTACAAAAGAGGTATACAAAGACTTATACATTTGCCTACCTACAAAATATGCTAATGAATTAGACAACCTACAATTTAATACGGAAATATTCATCAAGGGAATAGATACATCTCTCGATAAGTACATTTTTAATTACTCGTTTGAATGATGACACGTTATTAATGACTAAGGGATGCAATTTCAACAAAGACTGTATGTAGGTGCAGCTTGCAGGTAGAAATAATACAATGGGAAATATTTCAAAGTAAGGAAAATGACTCATCCGAGTTATTATTGTAAGAGGCTTAAATAAGTATTATAGACAAAGTTTGTATTCAGTTTGTATACCAAATTCCTTTCCCTTTCAAACAATTTGCTTTCTTAGAAATTACCCAGAAAAATATACCTATATAAAATCTAAAAATTAAAAAATACTTACTTACATTTCAAAAAACTTAAAAAAAATTACAGAAAAGGTACTAAATACTTACGCGAAAATATCAAAAAAAAAAGGTAAAAAACGCAATAAAACTAACAGAAACCAAAAAAGGCAGAATAAAGTTTGCATTTTTGGAAAGTGCGTGCTCTAAAACGGATTTTAAATAGGGTCTGCCTTATGTTTGTCCATTAATAAAAAAAGGGCATCCTAGATTTAGTTATCACATTCCAAAAAACATATCACAGAGATATATTTTTGGATACATATCTAAAACGTTCACATCGAAACGTGTATGATGTGTTTCTTACGATATGTTTCAACTGATAAGGTTTCTGGTACAACACTACTAAACACAACTCTGTAACGTTAACTTTGAGATATGACTATTTTGTTTCAAACGAAACATCACATTTGTAACGTTTCTAAAATGTTATACGTTATCACATTCCAAAAAATACATCACAGAGATGTATTTTTGGATACATATCTAAAACGTTCACATCGAAACGTGTATGATGTGTTTCTTACGATATGTTTCAACTGATAAGGTTTCTGGTACAACACTACTAAACACAACTCTGTAACGTTAACTTTGAGATATGACTATTTTGTTTCAAACGAAACATCACATTTGTAACGTTTCTAAAATGTTATACGTTATCACATTCCAAAAAATACATCACAGAGATGTATTTTTGGATACATATCTAAAACGTTCACACCGAAACGTGTATGATGTGTTTCTTACGATATGTTTCAACTGATACGGTTTCTTATACAACACTATTAAACACAACTCCGTAACGTTAACTTTGAGATATGACTATTTTGTTTCAAACGAAACATCGTATTTGTAACGTTTCTAAAATGTTATACGTTATCACATTCCAAAAAATACATCACAAAAATGTATTATTTGATACATATCTAAAACGTTCGTGTTGTAATGTGTATGTTTTGTATTTTATGTAACATATCAATTGAAACGTTTATTAGACATTACCATTTATTCGCTTTCGACAGGAATGTACCAGTAATGTGTCTTAGATGTTACTTAGGAATGTTTCATTTGTAACCCTTATGCAACATTTAGAAACGTTTCATGGATGTACTGTGTTCAGTGGGTAACCGCTTCCACAGATATATGATTGAGTTGATAAATTATAATTTTGGTATTAAGTATATAACTTCCTACAGAAATTGTGGTGCAGACTTAGAATATAAATGAACTGCAGAAACGCTTGTTTACATTGGTTTGTCAAGCCAGGCCAAGGATAGCATTTGCAGTCGTATGTATTCATTTATGGTAGCTTGCGCCAGAACAAGGATAGCGTAATTCAGTCTATTTATTGTAGTTTGCAATGATTGTCAACATCACAACTAACATAGTACGATTAAAATTTATAATATCTATAATATGTGTTATCGAAAATGGTAAACTAATACATTAAGGGATGTGCGAGTATTCAATATGTACACCCTCTCGTCAGTGTTGGCTTCATGTTTAATAACGTATCTGTACCTTTTTATAATCTAAGGGTGCAGATCTTTTTTTTAGGTTACCGTTACGCATCTGCAGCAAAGCTAATGACTCTGAATTGTTCGGTTATGTAGAATGCATTAAAGATGAATTTTCAGCTATTAATCCACAAGAAATTAAGGTCAGATCTTGTTTTCAATAAAGTTTATCAATATGTTTCATTTAGCTGACTAATGCAATTACTGACAAAAATTTACTTCCTTTTTGAGTGTTTATCTTGGAGATAAAAAGATTATATCATCAAAATTGGGGGGGGGGGCTATTAAATTTCTTACATGAAGGTCATTTAGGAATCGTTAAATCAAAGAGTGTTGTCTGTTTATATTTATGGTGCGCAAAAATTGATGTTAACATCGAAATTTTTAAGCTTGTTTAAGCAATTCGCCTAATAAATCGATTCTCATACCATAGAGATGGCCTAGTGGTCCTTTGGTAACGAATTCATACCAATTTCTCCGGTTCATTTAAAGGTCAAATGTTTCTTATCATTCAGGAATCAGGATGAATATTCAAAGTGACCGGAATTTGTCAGGGAAATTTATTGAAAATAGGCATTATTGTTCACTTGTTAAGCATCTCAGTTCTAATGGTCCAGCAGAATCCCATTAAGACTAATTTAATCGTGTTTTTAACAAAATACATCCTTGTCAGAAGATTGGTGTTATCAAGACATTATTTGACAGAGCAAAAAAAAAAAGTTTCAGATCCTACACATTTAGATGAAGAATTACAATACCTTCGTATGTCTCTTCAAGCCAATGGTTATTCTCTTTTGGAAATTAACAAAGTTTTTTCTTCTAAACCCAAACAACTTCGAGAAAAATTACCACATTTGGGTATGGTTTTTCTTCCATATATTGGAGAAGTTACTGATAAGATTGGTAGAATATTAGAGAGAAATAACATAAAGACAATTTTTATTCCAACAAAGAAAATTTCTGAGTTTTTGAGATCTCCTAAGGACCCTTTAGATCCATTGACAGCTTCAGGTGTTTATAAAATTTTATGTTCTTGTGGTTTGGTATATATTGGAACTACTAAACGTAGCTTTTTAACTAGAAGGAAAGAACACATGCGTTTTTGCAGATTAAATCAACCTGAAAAATCTGCAATAGCAGAACATGCGTTAAATAATCTTAATCATGATATTCTATTTGATAATATGAAGATTTTATCAAGAACTTCTAATTTTTATGTTTTATAAACATCCTAATAATATTAATAGACAGTTTGATAATATTTGCCTTAATAAGGCTTGGCACTTGGCTTTGAAGCATGTTCGTGTGATAGATAATAATATTTAATTATTTAGTTGGCATATTTATTAGTTGACAATTTAGTTTTAATTCTACAATTTGTCAGTTTTCTTTTCGTTTAATTTTAATTTTAACCCACTGAAGAAGGCACCTGTAAGTGGTGTCCGAAACGTTTGGATTATTTAATCAATAAAAAACCATTACCTACAACACAGTTTAACCCAAAATAAATAATTTTTAATTAAAATACATATGTAATTGAAAATGAAAATTTTGATTTGGCTATAAATCAATATGTATTCATGTATCGTAATACCGAACATTAATACTAAGCGGAAAATCGTATACCTAACATTCATTTAGAACCAATAGGAAAATTAATATTGGTATGGTTTCCGAGTTGACTTTAAGTTGACTAACCTAACTGAAATTATTAGGCGATAATTGTTTGACATTCACTGTCATGGTGAACGTCAAAATATAAAATGTTTCAGAAATTCCAGTTTTATTTTTGAAATCATTACATATTATTTAAAATGAAACACACAATTGCCATACAGGCTGTTCACTCTCAAAGTCGAACATAGGCAATTAACATGTTCTTATGATTCTTAGGATTTTGGCAATTATTTCTATAATGCAGAAATATTAAGTAGTAATGAATTGTATTAAAAATTAAGGAGAATCAGCGTGAGGAAAAACAAATTACTTATAGTAAATATTCAAATAAGTGCTCGTCTTTCAAGCAATACCCTATCCTACTGTCGTTTGTCGTACATTACCTAACTGCCTGGCAATAATTAACGCGCATTCGGCAACGATTGCTTCTGTCAAGGAATTAATATCTGAGTGGCATCTTGTGTAAATTTTGATTTTAAGGTGGAGATCTGGCTAGCCAATTTATAGTACCGCCTCTAACAATTCAATGATTTGGAAATAGATTATTAAAAAAATTTTTGCTGGAACCAGATCTCCTCATTTCCTCTTGCCATTTCTTCCAAGGCGACCCCTACCTTTTGTTACTAAAAAATCTAAATAGGTTTTCAATTTCATATAGATCGATAATAGTATGATTAAAATTCCAAGCCCATATATTCATTTTTTTCAGGATACTGAGTTCTGATATTTCCTAAGCCCAATGTCAACGTTGGGTTATTATTTAAATCCCTATGTTCGCGTTTGAGAACGAACAGATGGTATACGTTTCCTCTGTAACAATAATCAGATGAAGTACATACATTCATACCATCAGATAAGGATTACTTTTATGACCGTGTCGCAACGATTTTCTTGCCGAATTCGAGCATTAATTCATATCCGGTAATTTTCTTATCGTGTAGTATAGAAGAACGTAATCGGCGCTCGCGTACCACTCGTGCAAACTAATACGTTGTTTCTGTGCACTCTAAAAATTACGGGACAGAATTAATGCTCTTATGAGATTATAAGTGATAGTCTCCCTCAAAGCCTTTTCTGTAAAGAAAACTACGAACAAAATTAGATTTAATTAGACCAGAAACTTCCCAAATCGTTCATGAAAAAAAACAGGAATAAATTTGTAACACAGGAGAAAAGTTAGCAGAGCTTTCTGCCAATGACAAAGTTTTAACGAAAGATTTTTCTAGTCAAAATCAAAAGTGAGCATAGTGATGAATAGGGTTAGAACCTAACGGCTTACTGGAACTAATTGCTGCCAAAAATCTACAAGCAGCTTTATATACCCAAATTTTATTGAAATGATAAACTTATTATACTGTTTATATGTTTAGAGGTTTCCAATCTACAGTTTCAAGAGGAAAATATTAATCTCATTACTTTACCTCTCATAATCAACAATTACTCTAAATCATTATTGAGAAAATATTACGAAACCACTTATAAACTTTACACAAAAATAGCCAACGAGAGATAAGCAGCAAGTATACGTAGGTAGTGGGTTTACACTCTTGATAAAAGTACCAGGATGATGGATATACGAAAGCCGGTTAAAAATGTAATTAATTTTCTTTATACCTACCTACTTTGTGGAACTTCATAAGGAACGATAATTATAAAAACAATAAAGCAATAATAATCTGTTGCTTGATAATTACACATCGTGTCAAAAACACATTGGATTCAATTTAAAATTAAAAATTAGGGGAATGACTTGTTTCTATTATTACAACAGGAAAAAGAGAAGGAAAATCAAAACCATCATGACTCATATTTAAAAAATACAAAACCTTTCAGCATTTGCTTTCGGTTCTCTAAAACATATGTACTTAGTTACAATTTTTTTCTATTTTATCAAATAACAAAATGGCGACCGATCAAAATTTCAAGGTAAGATATTTTGAAAACCACTCGATCGCTTTTCGGAAGTAAAGCATTTATGAATTCCTTAAACTATCTACTATAATGTTTGTCTGATTTTCGATCTGACCAAAAAAAGTTTTTATTGAAATTGAATTATAAGATAAATATTAACTTTTCAAATTTTTTAAATTAAATTTTTGGAGAGGCAGGGAGAAATGCACAAGAAGCTCACAGGATTTATCGGAGAAGATATCCAAACCAGCAACCAAGCTTTCAATAGATTACATCGAACCCCTGCATTTGAAGAACATGTTCTTAATATTATTGAAGATGAACCATCGACGAGCACAAGAGTAATAGCAAATAGATTAAATGTATATCACGTAACACTTTGACATGTTCTGAAGGAACAAGGTCTCCATCCATTTTCTTGACAAAAAGTGCACACTTTGGGACCTGAAGACTTCCAGCCAAGATTGTTGCTTGTTTCTTGAACGTTGCAATCTTCATTGGCGTTTTGAAAAGTTTATTTTATTTACAGATGAAGAGTGATTGACAAAGGACGGTTTACTTAATTCTCCCAATAATCACCTGTGGTGTAATGAAAATCCCCACGAAACATTTATTCGTGCGCATCAACGACGTTTTTCGGTAAATGTATTGGAATAGTAGGGAAGTACGCTATTGGATCCTACCTTCTCCCAAACCGATTGAATGGTAAACATTATTTTACCTTCTTAAATGACGTCATGCCAGAGCTTCTTGATGACTTACCGCTAAACATCAGACGAAGACTTTGGTTTCAACATGTTGGCGCACCAGACCACACACCCGAGAAGTCATAGCACTAATAAATAGAGAATATTCGAATAAGTGGATTGGGAGAGAAGGTCCTGTTACCTGACCAGATCGGAGCCCCGACCTAACTCCCCTAGATTTTTTTTCTAGAGTCAGATTAAGACCTGTGTATATGAGACACCAGTAAACACCAAATTGGAACTGGTGGCTAGAATAGTAGCTGCAGCTGAAGATATAAAACAAGTAGAAGAAGTATTAAAATACGCTGTCGGACTTGCGTTGCTGGGAATGGTGGCCAGTTTGAAAATCAAATTTAGCCTCTCCTTTGTTGTTTCATTGTTCATTGTTTTATTTTTCTTGTTTAATGACACCCGGCCTACTTTGTTTTAAATGTTTGTTGCAGTTTCTTAAAATTTATCTTGTAATTCAATTTGAACAGAAACTTTTTTTTAGATAGATCGAAAAAAATGTTTCAGACAAATGTTATAGTAGATAGTTTAAGGATTTTATAAATGTGTTATTTTCAAAAATCGATCGAGTGGTTTTTTAAATATTCCTTAAAATACGGGAGTAATGGAGATTTTTCGAAAAACAAAAAAACGCCAATAACTATCATATGGGGCTCCAAATAAAGTTTGAACTAAGAAAAGTTATTTCTTTCGATAAGTTCTAACTGCCGTTTTCGGGTGTTACAACTTTGTATCTAGATACAACGATGATACTTTGACGACACTTTTTGAACAAATAATATATTCAAGGAGTATAAAATAAAGAAACAATATAGCAAGTTAGAAAATAGAAAGTTAAAACTAAGAAATTAATATATGTATGTAGGTATTAAAGATACGCTTTGTTCTTTTTTAATATAAGATGCACCACAAATAAAATAACTCATCTGACATCCGGTCATCTAGAAATTGACTATGCTAAGTTTAACACCCATTCATCAATTAGACGCCAGTCGCAGTCGGTATCGAAATGAATAAAAATCAAATCTATTTATTTTTTAAATTTATTATTATGGGCTGAGATCTAGGAACAGCGAATTTCCAAGCACCTCACGCATATCAACTGCTTTGGTTATTAGCACTACCCCTACTAGATTCTCGGATACAGTGGCGTACGCAGACTGTAACCTTGGAAGGGGATATAAAAAGTGTGGTGTGATCTACAAATTTTAATAAACATTTGTTTTACAGAAAGTTATAAAATAAATATTATTACAATACAAAATCCAATCGCCTTGGCTGTCGTCCAAGTTTCTCTATTATATCGTCTTCTGAAATGGGTAGTTCCCTATGAATTGACATCATTGCCAGTCCATTAAGTCTGTTCTGTGAGGTTGAATTTCTAAGATAGGTCTTTTTTTAAGGATTGATAAGAATAAGCGAAAAATAGAGTGGAAGGGTTCGGTGCTTGGGAGGTGATATATCCCCCTTATCCTCCCTTGGGTACGCCACTGCTCGGATAGGAAGTAAAATCAAATCTATTGTTCGTAAAATATATTTAAAAGACACGAGACAATTGTTACCCTTACGTTACCACTGATTGACTTTATAATTTGTTAATTATGTAAAAATTATTTGTAGTGCGAATGTACCTTGTTTCAGGTACTCCAAAGAAAATATCTAGATACAGATACAGGTACAAAATTTTTCATGTATCTCAACTGTATCTCGATACTAAAAAAACATCTAGATACTGTATCTAGATATTGTATCCAGATAATGTACTAGATTCTGTATCTAGATACTTGTATCTCGATACATTACAACACTGTAGCCAACTAATCTACCATTGATTAAGAATTTCTTGCTCTTTCACGGTGTTACGTTTTATACGTTCCTAAGTGTATGCTTTTCATCCGGTATCTGTTAAACGATGTACCCAAACTGATGTAAAAGGGTGTATAACTGTATATTGCATCAAATGAGAAATAGAGAAACGCAAAACCGCAATACACCAAAATCTCAATAGATTTATGTTGCTCTGAAATTTGGATGAAAAGCCAGTTTAAATTGACTGCTTCATGTTGATATGTGTTCCTACACTTTATTTAGCGAATGTATATTGTACCTGCATTTGACTAACATTTCATTTTGTGCAGGATGGAACTGAAAAATTCCAAGAATGTGGATTAATCTGTACATTGCTTGTAATTTTCCAGCTGACACAGTGGTACGTGGAATTAGAATAGTAATTCATGCTATGATGTGTAAATGTATAGGTACTATACAATTAACTCGCTAACTACTTGCAACAAAATGAATCGAAGATTTCCCAAAAACATAATCGTAACGTTGTAGGAGTAATAGTTTTTTACATAACTTTAGTATCTTGATCTTGACTAATATATTTAAAAATCGAATTTATTTAACGGAATGACTTTTTCTTAAGTTCCTTCCACAAAGAAAACTTTTTTATATAAGAAGGATAAGGCGTTTTAATGTTAAGAGAAAGAATGGGGCGGTCAGGACGGATTATAGATAGTCCATTAAAATACGAGATATGTGTTTAAGTTAAGGGTAAGCTCGCTAAACCTATAAAGTAAATCGAAGTGCGCCCAAACAAATTCTGGCGTAGATTTAAATCGATAAAGATAAATGATATCGAAAATGTTTCGAATTCTTGACTTCCATAATGGTTATTATTATTTGTAGTAAAATGTCGAGAATTTATTTGTGAAACAGTTGTAAGTTTAGCAATTTAGCGAAAGGTTGTGTTTACAGTCCCTTGATAGCAACCATTAAAGATGATCAAGACAAATTACGTTATAAATTATATGGTTGAATAAACCACGACGCGCGCTTAAAAGAAGCTAAATTAATGTATACAGCATTAGTCGAAAGACACGGATCCTAAATGAAAAGAGGTAAATTGTGTAATGCGAACTTTTAACGAAATAACCTTACCAAACGTCCTTTAAATTCCCATTTAAATTTCTCTTAAGTATGTTAAGTTGGAGTAAGTAGATTAAAGTTAGTTTCAATTACATTAAAATTTAATAATTATTAATACAAAAGTTAAAGTGTTAAGGAAGCAAATGTGGCGTATCATAGCTACTCCCTTTTGATCGAAGTTCTTCAAATTATCCATAATAGAAATTATTTGGTTAATAAACTTTTACCCCTCATTTCTTTCTGTTCTTGTAAAGTAAAGTACTAGGTAATTTCCTACAATTTTGCTTATTTCCTTGACTAAATTACATCTTTAGGTAAAAGAGGCCTCGCATAGTAATTTATGAAATTCAATATGTAATAAGATAAACGTGTAACTGGGAAAGTTATAGATTAGTAGTCCTTTACCACAGATAACGTTCAACAAATTTCAATGCAGATCTATCTAAGGGATCTCTGTAGTTAATTAAAGCGGAAACCTTAATGAGATTAAACAAATTTCTCTCTTTGCGTAAGTAATTAGTTAAAAGTAAACTTTTATTATAAAAACCAAACAAAAACGCTGTTTTCAATTTTTCTTGCACTTCACAAACGATAGGAAATAGATTTTTCGTTGTTAGATTAAGAGATTTAGTTTATCTGAAAGCTGCTGGTAGAACTTAATGTTGAACTGGAAAGGAAAATATATGACCCATTTCTTAGGAATGTAATTAGAATAGATAATACTTTCTGTTTTACTGTTACAAGAACGTTTATGCGAATAAAAATAAATATAGGCAAATTCGATGGTTTTATTTTGTGACATTTAAGCATCTGTAGAGATTCATGATTATTGTCATTGTTGTCATTATTTATTTTCATTTTTCTTTTGCAAAATGAGAACGACGATAATAAAATAATCGAATGCCTCAGATATTGTGTCTTTAATAGCAGATAGATATAAAGCATGAAGGCGGTTAAGAATCGAGCAAAAGGAAAATTAATCCTCTAACGGCGGAATTTAATATTTTCTGAAATATTGTAATAAACGGCCATTATTCGAACAAATACCTATCATTTATTAGCGAGAATAATTTTTTTTAAAATCTGGAGCTCTAACATTGTAAAAAAACGGTATTACCATATGGTAACGCTAGCCAGATGAATAGTCAAAGATATGAGATTCTCAAAAATCAATCTTTTATTTGGTATGAAATATGAGATTACATTCTATGCATAACCCAATGCCACATTTTATACACATGCTTCGGACACTTGATGAACAACCCTCCACAGTACATCTGCGTCTCTTTTTACCTTCAGTATGGACCAGAAGGTGGTTTTTTTCATCATAGCGGCCATCGTCAGACACTCTGTTGACACTAACGCTGCTCCTAGATGTGGATGGCCTCCCAGCACCGCATGGTGGTTTTCCGAACATGGTCAGATAACTTTGGACGATTTCTCTCCTAAATTGGTGATGGTTGCATCCAACAGCCACGTAAAAATAGGCCATCGTCATTTTTTTCGGCGAATACCAATCCTATGACGAGATATGTTTTCGTTCATGAGATCTGTCCCCCCTATATTCACCATAGTTACTAGTTGGGAATACATTTGCTCTAGGCATCACATCTCCGTCAGTCCACGTAATTTCTTCTTTCCCTGGTCGACCGCCAGCTGCATCTTCACCATCCTCACCACCAACGAAACGAACTTTAGCCAGTACTGTAAGCTGCCTTCTGCTCAGGTTGTCTAGCAAACCACCTTCGTCTTCATCCCCAGAGTCCTCGTCCGTCAAAACATTTTCCGTGGCCGGCGGCTCTATGAAGATTTCATCTGGGTCCAAATCATCATCTTCTATCATCCTCATTGCTTCTTCTAGTGTAAGTCTTCCCCTGTACAGGAAATTCCCATTTTTGATATCACATTATGCTAGCGTTACCGTACGGTAACAGTAAAAAATAAGCGTGATTTACTGGGAAACTATAAGAGGAAAAACTAATTTGAAAACAAATACATGAAGATTAGAGTATATTCTACGGAATACAGAAGTAGCCCACGGAGAAAATTACTCATTCAAAAAATAATATGCTTACACAAATCTTATGTCCATGATTTTCTCGATTTTGTCCTAAAACAACACACTGATAACAGATTTCTATGGTTTCTGATTACTTTGCAACAATATCACTTCACACTATGGACCACGTGCATGCAATAAACTGCAAGAATGCAGTTCTTATTCGGAATAAACAAAGTGTAGGAAGTGAAAATACAGGCGCCTATCAGTGTTACCATTTGGGTTCGCTAGCCGTTAAAGGGATGAATATTGAGGTGATCACAATCATAGACATAAGAATCATTGAATCCGGAAGGCAGCGACCGTTTAGAGTTAGTCATTTCACAAAAGCTGAAAATGTTTCCTAAGCTTTATTTGGTATCACTAGTAAGTGAATGGATCTCCAGCTGGGGCAATTGCGGGGGGTGTAGCTGCGGCATCCTCCCACACACGTAAAATAATAATAAAAAAAACGAATACCGCAAAAGCTGAAACTGTGTTAACATGTCGATTATGTTATAAACAAATTAAAAAAGCCGATGTTTATAGTGGGGGATTATGCCCCAGTTTTTCAGGTAAAGAAGTGAATAATATGCGCTGAGTAAATCGATACCGCAAAAGGTGAAATTTGGTGTACTAATTATAGTTAACTGAATATGTTAAACGACAAAAACATCCAGCAGAAAAGTGCCCAGCTGATGCAGTGATACACGGTGCGCATGGGTATGCGCTCGAGTGTGTACCTTTGAGTGTATTAGCTGCACACTTTTCCCACACTAAATGTAACGCTGGATATTTTTTTCGTTTCACTTATTTAGTTAACTATTGTATTACCAAATTTCAGCTCTTTCGATAAATTTAAATAAAAATAAATTAAGTTCTCTGGAATGTCACACTCTCCTTTGATTAAATCAGTAGAATTGAGTTGATCTTCCAATTTGTTTTGTTTGACATTCTGTATTTCCTGTCTTACATGAAAATCTTCTACAACAACGCCTTGGCAAGGTTTTACAAGCTTTTTCTATTGTGAGGCACGACTGTTATTTTTTTGGAAAATGTAGCTGGAAGCCGATTTTCTAGATGATAAGGCTTCGTCGTATAAAAATATATAATTACTGCATTCAGAAACGACAGGAAAAACAACTTATTTTTGACAATGATATTTTCTGACACTTTACATACTCCCTCATATACTTGAGGATGAACATCGCGAGCTGTATGCCACTCTGTCCTTGGTTTCTTTTTACTTTTCTTCAATCCCACTGTATTTTCGTATTTTTTCGGCATATCGCATTATAAAACATTAATTTTTCTTCTAACGCCAAGTTATGTAATTTTTGAACCAACTGTATATCCTTCAAGTCCATTGCGATTTACTGTATAATTGACAATCCTTATGTATACTCGAACATGAGGATGCCAGCTTTTTCGGATCATATTCTCTGTGTTTAGGTGGTAATGCTGTAAAACGGCTGTGGTACTGGCTGTGATATACTTGAAAACTGTTCGGCTTTTCCGGCAACACAACGTTGGAGAAGCCAAACCAACGTCTTCCCGAATTTTTAATATGGTTATACACTTCTTTAACTTGCCCGCATCAAAAAGATTTAACAGTCCCACCGAATGTGAGCCAAATAGTATTACAACTAATAGGAGCTCCCAATTATTTCGAATTAAGGACAAGTTTTGTAAGTAAGTTTTAGTAGCATATCATCACTTTAGAGATATGGAAATAAACTTTTGTATAATTTACAGTAGAGAATTAGATAGCGTTTTAAACGTGGATTTTAAAACAGAAGAAAAATCACAAAAACATTCTCACATGTCATATTGAATTCAATTTTTGGTCATTTTTAGCCGACCTGACTGACGTTTTAAAATCACATACAGTAACGTTACAAAGACGTCAGAGTGTAATAATGACGGGCTTTTAACGTTCTCTTGTCATCTTAGTACGCATCAATAATAAAAAAAAAACACCGATAAGAAATTAACTACCCATCAGTAACGTAAATATGAAATGTGAAGAACAAAACAAAATTCTTATTATTTACATGAATGAACTTATTTTATATGGGAATTATAGTACATATACCTATGCCTTCATAAATGATCACATGTCCATTACCTTCCAATTTGATAATAGAAGAGCTGTCAGCTTCACAGTATGACTAAAAAGGAAATGTCAGAGATTTCACTGACCTAAAAATTGTCAAAAGAAAATGCAAAAATGTTATCTAATTTCGGTATAAACTCAAACACGTGTAGGTACTAAAACTTTCAATCAAGTTATATAATTCTTTCAGAGTGATTTACAAATCTATTTAGGAACTTGTTGGCTAATGCACACGTCAGATTATAGACTCAAGCATTCTGTACGACAGCCTCATTAACAATGATGGCCTACCGCTTATCTATAGGTTTCAAAGTTTTCGTGTCACTTTTAAGCACACACAATGTCTATACTTTGTTAGTAATCCGATCTCAAGCCTCAATAATGTGAACTTTCCCATGAATCTTTTTTTATTGAGCACCACTTTTTTCAAAAATGACTTCTTCCTTCCTCTTTGCAGTTGTCAATATCAGATTTTACTACTTTTAAAAAGGGCGCATTCAAAAATACGGTTATCCATAAAATCGATAAATACTGCCCATTCCTTAATTTTTCGCATAAATATTAATGGGACTTTGTTAGAATGTCTTGCAATCAAAATAATTTTGAATGTAGTGGGGCAGAGGTGAACAAAATGCTATGCTCTGTTACTGCTGAATGCGTAGCATCATAATTTAGTGACCAACTAAATTTGTATTTTTTGTATGTTCTTGCCCTTCACTGTTAATTTTGTTAGCGTTGATAGAATAAAATAATAAATGAATTTTGTACAGGAGTTACTATCCAAATCGTCTTTCACATGGTAATTAATTAAATCAAGCAATTCAAATTTATCAGTAAGCACTCTCCCCGTATCATCACTAACAGCCACAGTATCGATTTTGTTAAAATTGTGTGTACGATCATAATGCCTGTCGTATAATATATGTTCTGTTCTAGTAATCATACATTGTTAAAAAAAAACGTAATAGAAGTTTGTATATACCATAAATATTCATGTGGCTGTAGCACCATTCATTAAATTGCACCTAACAACAAATACCAATGGTAAAACAAAGTTTTATACTCACACATTATTACTGCCTTTAGTTACAAATTACAAATTGCCGCTTTTACTTTCATTTTCCAAAAATCACTGCATCAGACGCACACCCTGATGCCTAAAGCAGAAGTATATGGATTGCAGTAAAATTTTCAACTTGTTTCAACTATGAAAGCACTGAAAATTAATCTCCTCAACACTCAACGATGACATAAGAACAAAATTTAATCGAATTTCAAAATCACACAGAAATCATTTCCATTAAGTTAAGTGCTGCTCTCACAGACTCAACTTACCTATTTCATTGCAAGAAACATGGGCTCAACAACTATCTACCACCTAGCGCTTATTATCTATTCAGCTTAGAGAAACATGGTTGAATTGTTTCAAGCAGTCTTGAGGCTTAGTTCCTTACTTTGCAAAAAAATTTACAATAGAGGCGTATTAAATTAAATTTGAAAAAATTAATCCTACATTGAAGTGTGTATTACATTCTTCCCTCATTCAGCAATAAATTGTTTGGTGACATGATGCTGAGCTAATTTCGTAGCAGTTTCGCCAACGAAGCAGTTTGTTATTGTAATTTATTTTAATGTACCACTGACTTATAAATAAAATCCAATAATGAAAAAAAACTGTATTATCTATATACTATTTTTTTTACTCAACGATTGTATTATAGGTAGGTATAATCGTAAAATGTCAACAAAGGATTCCATAAAGCAAACATTCTGCTCTGCACTAATAAAGTACCAATAAAAACAAGGTTACCATTTGAGATGAACGCAGAAAAACTTAATTAAAGTTTTCGAACAAAACATTCGTTTCCTCTGTTGTTTTTATAAGATCCCCCAGAATACAATTTTAAATAACATTATGCAAACTGTGTTCTCAAGCCCATCGTAGTACAAAGGGAAAGACTTTCGATGGACGTGACATGTATAATAGCTACAATACAAGTCTAACGTTTATTAAATTAAAACTGCTCAGCTTGTAATATCTAGGTACAAGTATGCGTTAACAGTTTACATAATTATGCCATGAAAAGGGATATCTATTAATAATGTCATTATTATTTGTTTGCATGAATAATTGGATTACAACAGAAGAGAAAGAGAAACAAAAAAAATGTTTAAATAATAATAATTTCAAACAAATAATCGCAAGACGCAGTTCAAATGAACTTAGCTCTTCCACATTAAATGATCAGAATGATCTTAACACTGTAAGTTTACATATTAAAATAATATCTTACAAACTTCATACAAACTTTAAAAGCTCGTTTAGAAATGAGAAACGTTTTCTTCAAATCAACGCAATCAAATATCAATAGAGTAAATAATAGATTTTAGTCATATCAGGTCTACATAACCTGACATGTCACGACCAGTTTCAATTTCAACACTATACCGAAATCTACGTGAAATGTGTCCTTTACCGTCCAACTTAAGCTGTAAATTTCTAAAATTGCAAGTTTATTGCGAGTCTATGACCGTTGTTTCCTTCTTCGAATTACAAAATAGTACAAATTTCGACAAATTGAAAATTTTTGAGCAAAGCAGTTCAGTTCCTAACGGTACGACACTACCGGTCGGTATTCTGAAAATATTGCCTCAGTAAATGAATCTACTCCAAAGTCCCAAATCCACGATTCACAGTGGATCACAAGAATTGAATATTTCGGGAAGGTTCATACAACCAAGTTTGAAAAAGTATCATCTACACTCTTGCAAAGTGCTGCCAACCCACCACTTCCCATATTGTGAATTCGTCGATATATCAAATCAGCTTCTCTAATGATTATGAGAAATGTATCGTACAAGTGTGTATCGGAAGATACACAAATCTAGGTACGTTGCATGTCCCGTATTCATATTATACAGTATTAGTACAATGTTTATGGTGAACAATAATGTATTTAACATTGTTATAATTTCGTCTATGAAAAGGCGTATCTGTACCTTTCTATAATCTAAGGTTTCAACTCAAACTTTAGTACCTCCCTCTCTCGAGAAACATGCACGCCAATAAAATTGGAGTATTTCACGCGAGCCTCTGGTACCGGATCGTAGCCAATGTACCACGGACCTATATTAGTCGGTTATGACAAAGATCACGACCAAATTTGTTTGTGTTTTGGTGGCCTGAAGTTCTGATAATAGTACTTACCCTTCTTAGTTAAAACATTAGGCTACTTTCGCAAATTTTTTTTAACTTTTTTGTATAACTTTTTATCATTAGTAGGGTGCCAATGATACTGATTGATATTGGCGTCCGTTGTGTATTTGCTTCTTTGTTGCTGAGAAGAAACCACAGTGAATTTAATTTCAACAACCAGTTGTACTTGAATCCTCGAAAACGAAAGTGTAATGGTTTCTATGGATAAGTATGACTTTCGATACACGCGTTTTCAAATCCTTACTGAATCTATGAGAAAGTTCACACCATGCACTATCGATAAGTTGTGGGTTGTTTCGTTTTTTTCATTTCCCTTATTGGTGTAGTTTTGTATACTGTACAGGTCAACTGTTGCGAAGGCTGTAGTGTAGATGAAACCAAAATCTGAAAATGCATATTGTGCAGTGTTTACATATTTTCACAATTGCGTATTATTGGTATTATCCTATTATTTTACCCATATTACCTTGGACCTATATTATAAGTATAAGTTCGTTGTATTTTATTATTTTTTTTTTAATTAACGACGACCTCATTGTGTATTTTTCGCTTCATGTTCTTGCTGATGAGACATTTCAGGAATTTACTTTCTTGAAAAGTATGAACAATACTGAGCCAACATTCCTATTCAAAAGCGCCAAGAAATTACACATTTTTGAAATACCCACTTTACCTTCACAGCTTAACCTTATATCGAAAGGATCCTCTATAATAAAGAAATTTTGGTGTTCGGTTACAAGGCTTAATTTATTTTTATGCCTATTAAGACTTCCAGAAAGTAGTGTATTTAGGCAAAAGCAGTAGAATATATCCCTTCTGAATCTTATATAAAAGATTCTTAAAAAGAAGCAAACAATTACTGCAGGGTTACCACGAAACCAGACCATTTGTAGGATATATTTAACTACATATTTCAAAACATGTATCAGGAGGATCTAGGACGGTATTATTTGCAATAGATTTACGTTAAATATTGCAGCAGAAAAAAGTTAAAAAGTCACTTGCCTACGTGCTACTAATGGTACGTAACAATCTCCATAGAATCTTCATTGGGAGTTACCAAGCGTGTAAAAGTTTGGCCCCCCCCCTCCTCCAGGATTGTTGTCAATGACCCATTGAACAATATTAGAGGGGGGAGTTAAATGGCCGCCATCTTGTCCGCCAACTTGAAAATGCCCGCGAACCTATTTTGACTATATCTTACCAACCGTATGTCCAGATCGAACATACGTAGACTCTAATTGCACAGTTTTGAATTCCTAAGATAAATTGTTATACAACCGAAGTTGATAATCCTAGCGGATTTAATGTTTTTTGGGCTTAAAATCTTAAATTATGGAATATGTAAAAAAACGCTAAAAAACATATCACTTATTATTTTATTATTATCAATTTTTTAGATCTCGCTTTTATGAATAAAATGCAAAACAATCAACGAAATCCGAGCACTGGTTACGAAAACATGCAAAAGATTTAGGAATAGGTACCGCACCTTTGCTGAGCACACAATAATAATTGGTAGTTACAGGTCAAATTGAAAATTTCATGTTTGTTCTCTACAAAATATGCGAATTACTACTAAATACATACATTAATTAAGTGTAACCAATTTTTGAAGGCTTATGCCCCATTCGCGATTACCTCACCCTCATAAGAGTAATAATCGCCATGACATGAATCACATCGGAAAGACCGTACCGGTGAATAAATCGAAAATACCCGAATTAATACAAATTTTATAGATTAATCATTTTTTATATCTTTTTAAAAAGTTTTTTTAAAAATCGGCCAGAAAGTAGTACTCTCCGGATTATTTTTAGGCCAGAAAATGTCATTTTGTCGGACCGAGCCGGAAAGTTATTGTGATAGTCCGGTAAAACTTTTACCGGACTATCACAATAACTTTCCGGCTCATTTTTACTTTACCGGACTCATTTTTACTTTCCGGCCTAGAACGGTCAATTGTTCTGCCCGTTTCTGGCCGATTTTAAAAAAAATATTGTACGTAATACGTCCCAAAAGTGCTTTTACTGGACTCGCAGGCTTGCAGGACTCGCCTGCGGCTCGTCCTGTAATTTGCCTACTTCTCCAGTAAAAGATCACTTTCGGGACTTGTTACGTAAACTACTATTATGCGTTTCGCACCTTCTCGTTTTTTTAATTAATTAATTTAATTTAGGCTTTTAGGAAGAAGAGGTGACCATCAAATAACAGTTATTATTATACGGACCACTTTACGCAAACATTTGCAAAGAGCAGTGCAATTTAATGATTTTTTCCTGCAACTGCATTGGTTTCCACAATTCTGCTTGCAACCACATTTAAGCAACTCAATGCAAGCGGCGCTGACTTCCGGAATTGTTATCCACACGGGAAGGAATCTGTGATCGAGTTTCTTCCACCCATGCTGAATTGGATGTGGGGCTTGAAGCTCAGTCTTATGTGCCCTGCACCAAATGGTAGCTTGATAAGCTGCTCTCTTGCAGTGTAATAGGAGAGCGTCTTGTGTCGGGGGCATCATTTCTAAATTTTGGTTTCGGTGACAGAATATTAACTTTCGTTGTTGATTAATGGATTCTGCATCGAAACATGTCGCCCTTAAATTTAAATTGTTAATTTGTCAAACTTTACTTTTGTTTTTTCACCTTAGTTGAGGTTAATAACAAGGTGTTTTTCTCAAAAAAATCTTCCTTCCGATTAATGTAGGTTAGTCACCCTGTGAAAGTGAGTAGCAGGGGATTACCACTTAATTGTTTTACTTCATCACCGTTAGTGTTGCCGATCATAGTATCGGGGCTAATGTTTCAGTTCACCTCGGTGGACTTATTATACAAAAAACATAACCATTCATCCCATTGTTATCATCATGTCTGACATTTTACATATTAAATTTCATTGTCTAAGGGGAGGTTTTGAGTATTTTTTTTTTTTTATTTATTTATTTCATTTTCCAGGCACTGAATTCCGTCCTTTTAGACTTTTAGAGCGTCCTCTCAGTGAGGAAGTGGAGTCTGGAGTCACAACTCGTAAGTGTGACAAACAATGGACGTGCAAACTACACTGCTCTTTGCAAATGTCCTCGTGTATATTAATCCGTATAATAATAATTGTCATTTGATGTTCACCTCTTCGTCCTAAAAGCCTAAATTAAATTAATTAATTAAATAAACGAGAAGGTGCGAAACAAAAAAATTATTAATTTATAAAATTTGTATTAATTCGGGTATTTTCGATTTCTTCACCGGTACGGTTTTTCCGATCTGATTCATGTCATGGCGATCATTACCCTTATGAGGGCGAGGGAATCGCGAATGGGGCATAAGCCTACAAAAATTTATTACATTTAATAAATGTATGTATGTATAGTATTAATTCGCATATTTTGTAGAGAACAAACATGAAATTTTCAATTTGACCTGTAACTTCCAATTATTGTGTGCTCAGCAAAGGTGCGGTACCTATTCCTAAATCTTGTATGTTTTCGTAACCAGTGCTCGGATTTCGTTGATTGTTGTTGCATTTTATTCATAAAAGCGGGCCCTAAAATATTGATAATAATAAAATAAAAAGTGATATGTTTTTTAACGTTTTTTTTTACATATTCCATAATTTAAGATTTTATGTCCAAAAACATTAAATCCGCTAGGATTATCAACTTCGGTTATATAACAATTTATCTTAGGAATACAAAACTGTGCAATTAGGGTCTACGTATGTTCGATTTGGACATACGGTTGCTAAGATATAGTCAAAAATAAGTTCGCGAGCATTTTCAAGATGGCGGACAAGGTGACGGCCGTTCAACTCCCCCCCTCTAATTTTGTTCAATCAATTTTGATAACAATCCTGGAGGGGGGGCCAAACTTTTACGCTGTTGGTAACTACCAACATTACCTACATTGTTACGTACTATAATAGACATTAAAACAAATACAGAGGACAAACATTCGTAGATAGGGATCGGTTTAGCGAATCCCTTTTGGAATAATTGGTTAGATTTCTTGTAACTTTTACTGACAGCATCTAAGTTCCACTTTATATGCAATACTCCAAATGCATTGTGTTCTTTGCTTGACTATCAAAAAAACAGGAACTTAGCTCCGATTGTATATCAGTGCAGCGTGCAGCGGAAGTTTTGTGAACAACAGAAAATTTCAAATGCGGGCAATTTTTATATAATCTGTTATTTCTTTTAGCCCTTGTGATTCAATTTATTTTTTACATTGCACAGGCGATCGGAAATCTAGTACTTCATTTCTTACTAAAGAATTAAAGGCTACCACCATTTAATAGGTAAATGGTGTTCCGTAAATAGTTAATACAAGTGAAGTTTGATATTTGTACACAGCTGAAATTGTAATCATGCCGCAAGGCTTAAAATCCGGTTAATTGGTAGCTTCGGCTTACAATGAAAATGGACTAATAAGGATCAGCAGTAGCAGCAGCATAGATTCCCGTTAGAAATTGTTTAATTTGGAATGACGTTTACCTTTGTAGTTAATTTACAGAAATACTAATAGTTTTGTTACTTTTACGTCATTAGAATTCAACAACGAACAAATAATTAAACTTTTCCAGTTTACATCATTCCTTCGAGAATTAGACTAAATAGTCTTTAATTGAGATAGTTCATAAATTAGTTTTGAAACTTTGAATAATGCATGAGAAATTACCTTTCACTTAACGTGAGCGATAAATTACCATGCATTTATTTTATAAATTGTGTGAACACCTATTTCCAAATAAGATACCTACAACATAAAAATTGTAACCAACAATTTCTCATAATTTAACTAATACGCACAAACTGTGGAACCAATGAATGCCAATGAGGCAATTAAATTTATTATTAACGATCTAAGCTCGCTTTAAAGCTTTTGTTTGGCTTACACGGCACAGTTCTATCCGAAAATTAACTGGGCACTAAATTGGAATATTTTAAAGCTTTTTATTGTATGTTTACATTTATGTTAACATTTATTCTGACGTTTTATTAAAATTGAATTATTTCTGAATATATCCCAACTCATACTGACATTCAACCGGCGCCGACGTATACATTCAACAGTTTATATTTAATTTGAGTGCGGATCAATTTACAATGCTATGTAAATCAGAATTATTTGAATGCATTTCGATTCTCTAGGTACTGTAGGGGTTAGAATAATATTCGACTTCTGCTTTTGCATTTAAGTTTGTTGTTTACAATCCTGTTAGATCTAACAAGTTTGCATTTGTGTTATATTATCGCTCTTCCGATATCTGTGTAGGTACTTGATATGCAAAGCAAGTTTGCTCTGATATCAAAGTTGCAATAACAAGAAATATAACGGACAAAAATAAGAATCGCATCATGAGAAATCCTTCACATACATGAAATATTTGTTATATTTCGGTAGGATATGATGTGAATTCTTTCCGGCATTTCCCTTAATAAATCCTTTATTTGCATACCTAATAGTTACAAATATTTGTCAGAAAAAAAGTTCTCAACATGCCCTTATTTTAAGAATCAAATTAACACATAATGAATACATAGGGATGTTCAGTTGCAAAAGTGAAGCATTCGTACATGATTTCATATTAATGAAAGCTCCATTATCATTAGGTACAATTAATGAGTAAATATTAACTTTGAGATATCTTCTCTCATGTTTACTGAAGAAAAAGGAAAACGTAGGAAGTGCACAAGCATTATGGGCACTCGTTAATCTTATTGACAGAAGAGAAATGGGTCGGAAACGCAAAATGTATTGTTTCCAAGATTATCAGGTTATATAGATCCCTTTTTCTATTACTGTTTGAACTATTCAAATACTTTTTCAATTAATGAATTCTTAATGTACATACTTCAACTTAACGTTATGTAATTAGTAATTGTAAACTTTGATGCGATGTGTAAAATATTAGAACTTATTGTATTGACGAAGATGACTACCTCAGTAGTTTGTAACGACTCTGCTAAAACTTGATTAATTTACTGCAGTTCGATAAATTAATTGAGCGAATGAATCTAAACAAATCTACCTACGAAATCTAATTTACCTTAAATAGTTATAATATTTAAAGAAAAGATAAGAGTAACGTTTCTTACTTGTATGTTTTCAAATGTAGCTATTTATTATTTACAGTGAATCATTTGAAATGATACCTACTTTAAAGTTAGAGTCAGGATATTGCACTCCACTACGTAGTACTGGATTTATATTCCCCAAATTACCCTCAATACAGGTTCGCTACACACGTAAAGACAGATTTAAGTTTATTTTTATTCTGAAGAGGTATTTTCTTTGCGGTAATGATTATGGGAACGTATCTAACTTTTTTTACATCGACGTTCCCATCTTACTATAAGTTGTTAGTTTAATGCCTTATTTGTTTAGATCATAGAGATAAATACGTGTACATGAAATAGTTTTGCAGTAGATAAATAATTGAAAATATATTATAAATATACGGCTTCCAAGGGCAGGTGGATTAAATTAATGTAATAGGGAGCTACTTTAAGTTCTCATAACAATTTTTATACGTGAATGGGATTACTCATGCTTTGTTTATTGTTCCACCAATCTGCTGGTCAATTTTTTTAAATTTTACACTCCGCAGATATTTGAATATCCGTTTAATTCCAAATTCTTTTCCTTATATACGTTAGACAGCATTATACTAGTGTTTTCATGCTTATACATTAAAAATATTCATATTTTGGAGAAGGCATGTCACAGAAAAGACGGCTCTTTTCTTTTCGATTACATAAAGATCGGGCAGAAGGAAAACCCTCTAATGCAATTATTATTACTATTATTTATTATAGGGGTGTTCTCAATTGGACCCTGCACTGCGATATTTTGGTATAATGTGCTTCCCGTTATTGTCTACCTTTCGAAAATACCTGTATCTTTAACAAAGTCCAGGATTTTAGTAGGGCTAGTCTTTGTACCTAATCTTTCCATTTCCAAGTAGGTGTTCCGCTGCCTTTGTGTATGCCTCACATTGGAAAATGGTATGGCGTTTCTTCTTCCTTACCACAACCCTTGCATACCATCTCTGAATTTATCACATATGAATCTACTGCTGCAATCGTTGCTTTGCTGTCTGTTTCTATACAGATTTTCCTTTTGGTAAGTTTCTCTTTTAATAGCTCAGCAGCCGCTGTCACGATTGCATGTACCTCAGCTTGGAACAGGATCGCCTTTGTCCTATTGTATTTTTTAAACTTTTCAGCGTACTTTCATGCATTTTACTGCCACTGTTGCACGCGTTACCTAACTATGCAATATCTAAAACATGGAAAACAATATGAAAGAAAATGTAAAGTATGATCTGTTTATTAATTAAAATAATTAAGATTTACTGATTTAGCTATCCGGAAATGTTGATTCAGCTGCGGCGTAGAAACAGAGTAACATAAAACAGTTTTACCTTATTACCTCATTTAGTGTTTTCAAGTATCACTATAGAATAAAATAAAGAATGCTCATTTTGCCGTCCCTACACTCGCTCGGGGGGGGGGGGGGGGGGGGGGGGGGGCGATCCGCCGCCGCGCTTAATTTTGTTACACGCATAATCGCGTGGGTGACATTATGTCACCCCTCACCCATTGTTTAACTATTTAAAAATTGGTAAAAATACAAAATTCTTATCACGTTTATTCTAAATAACACTCAAATTGAATAAATAAACATACAAATGGCATTATAAAAATTTATTTCTTCGTAAAGTAAGTACTTAAGTCTAGTTTGCAAAACAATTTATGCATATTTCACGCAGATGCTCTCCACAGGCCCACAGTTGACATTTGAAACATCATCTTCTAATGCTTTGGTCTCTTTGACGTCCACATTGGTAATATCGTCCATGCGATCCATTTCGATGAGCAACGCAGTTTACCAGTGAGGTTTTGGATAATTAAGGTCAAGTCAATCATCGATAAGTTGGAAAGTTTCCGCTTTAGCAACAACTTAATTGCGTTTTTTACGTCATATCTTCAAAATCGTTATCAGCACGTCTCACATAATGGTTTTTCTTCCGATACTTTTATTGCAAGTTCCGGAGTACCGCAAGGATCACATTTAGGTCCACTATTATTTCTTCTATTCGTTAACGATGTTAGCAATATAATTTACTGCAAACATTTATTCTTCGCAGTCGATCTCAAGATCTTCGCATCTATCTCGTCTAGTGCCGACTGTATTGAGCTACAATGCCAAATTAATCGTATTATTGAATGGTCTCTACTTAATTTTTTAGAATTGAACATAATGACATAATTGAAAATGCAAGATTGCGTCTTACACAAGAAAAACTCATCCGATTGACTACGTTTATAATATAAATTTTGTCGACCTACTACGTTGCATTTCGATAAAAGATTTAGGCGTGCAGTTCGACTCGAAACTCTCTTTTTCTGGTCATATTGGTCAAGTCTTAGCATCTGCTAGGAAAATGCTCGGTTTCATTATAAGAAACTGTCGTACTCTCTCGAACGTTCGTTCTTTAAAAGAGGTATACCAAGGTTTAATTAGGTCTAAAATGGAATACTGTGCTCTAATGTGGTTCCCTATTTACGAATACCAAAAATCATCCGTAGAAGCCGTCCAAAGAAAGTTTTTTAAATTCGTTGCTTTCAAAAATGACGGAATATATCCCGATATTGGTTATCCACACGATCTACTACTCTCAAGATTTAATACTGTGTCATTAGCAAATTGTAGGAAATATTAAGCTTTTAGTTCCTAGTTACTCGAGTCGTATGAAAACTACTTTTTATGTTCATACACCAAAAACTAACGTATTAATCAAATCACCGATACACATTATGGTGCACAATCATAATCATTTTTGTTCCGACAGCGACATATTTTCGCATAGTAACCAGAAGTTTATTTCTACCATAAAGTTATGAATTTATGATGAATACATATCTATACTTACTTATTACCTTGCAAAAAATTACACACTCATTTTTGTACTACTACCACTACTCTTTTTCGCTTAATCGATGTTAATTTTGGTTAATTTAGATTAATTATTTTTATTTTTGTTTCACATTATATGCTTATAATTTACGATGGCAATCTATATACCACTAAGTTAATTTTGTATAAATTGTTCTGTAAATGGATTTTCTCTGTTGAACAATAAATCATCATCATTATTATTATTATTATTCATCAAGTAGAAACTTTCCCCGTCCGTGTAGTTCTCTGGACATAGATAAAATATTCGATCTTCGTTCCATTTGTGGTTTAATCAATTGCCAACTTATATTTTGCAGAAAGTCTACCCTTTTTATTTTTCTGTTAGTCATGAGTAGAGCCCGGAAAATATGAAAAATGCATATTCTTTGTTTTTAGCATATCTAGTTGTATGTCTTCAAATCTTTACGATTTTCACGATTACGAACCGATTGACACTAATTTTATATTGCATATTTTGCATATTTGTACTTTTCTTGCATTTTTTCGTAAAAATTTCCATTCTTGGCATATTTATGCATCTCCTACTCGTATAATAAATTTATGCGTCTCAGATTTCTACAAAAAACAAAACAAATTCCACGAGGATTAAATTTAAAAGTAAATACACGAAAAGCCCAAAGAATGAATTCATAATTCTGAAGTCTTGTCAACGTCAGCTTAAGTAACACTAACAAACAAGAAACAATAAGACCAAACAAGTACCCATTTAAATAAATAAATTACAGTTATTTTGTACCTATTTTGTATTGAAATTCACTGCTTTTGACTATTTTTTCAAGGAAATTAGTTAGCTAATTGTTTTTATGGATACTAGATGTAGATACTACCTGAAAATATTTGCCATCAATGCGAAGGGTTTTACCGCCTGTGGTTTTACGTAGGTATCTCTTTAGTCGAGGAAATAAAGCACTAAAATGAGCCAAACCCACCAAATTTTTGTAGTAAGACCGATTTAGATGCGGTTTTTTGCATTCGCTTCCTAAATTTAATACGAAACTTTGTACCTACTTTTCATCATGTTTTTTTTCGAAATTGCATTTGTGCAGTCGAAAATGCATCCTAAAAATGCATTTTCATAGAAAAAATTCATAACTTCGTTATAAGCTTATAGAATCGACTCAAATCGGTTTCAAGGGGGTTTTCGAGGTCGCTGATCCCGAATATGACCTCCAAATTGCCTCACCGCCCACCTGGAGCTCAGGATGGCTAAGCGACGTCATCTCCGAAGCTTTTTCTCAAATTCACTCTCAAATTATTCTAGACATCTCACACGAAGTTTCTTTGGGTTTCTGATTCCAAATCAGACATCGGCAACCGTCCCCCGCGTACCTGGTGGCCCGCATCCGAGCATCAACGTCATCCCCTTGAGTTTCACTGAAGTTTCAAGCTTATAGGGAACCGAAAATTGTTTCCGGGTTTTTTTGAGTCGCTCATATCGAATCAGGCAATCAGGTCCCCGATACTTTCTAACCTAACGGATACCTGGTGCACCACACCGCGGCGGCATTAACGTCATCCTCTGCAGTTTCGCTTAAAATGTTCGCTCAAATGCTTTCATTCTAACGCGTGTTTCATCATATCAGGAAATCATGAGGTAAAACTTATAATAGAATTTCAATAGATGTGGACATTTTCATTTTGTGAAATAAAAGTGAGATATATATATAAAAAAATGTAAGTTTTGTTTAATAACATTATCATCCAAATGTATGAAGTTAATATTATAAAATATTTAGTTTAAATGTAATTTAATTTAATTTAATTTGTTCCTTTTATTACAGATTAAATTTGTATGTAAAACTCTTAATATAAGGTTGGTAGTTAGAGTAGTTTCAAAATCTCGTGGAGAACTTCGGAATCCGCCTCTGCAGGCGGGCTATGTACCATGCACGGCTGGTCAGGTCGGGATAGAGGTCCTGGTAATTACAAATTATTTTCTGTTCACTAGGCTTGAAATTTTAATGAAACTCCAGAGGATGACGTTGATGTCGCCGAGGTGTGATGCACTAGGTGTCCGTTAGCAAGTATCCGGTGCCACATTCCACCTAAGCCACCCAAAAAACCTCGGAAACAATTGTCGGCTCCCTATAGTCTTGAAACTTCAGTGAAACTTCAGAGGATGACGTATCCGGGCACCAGGTACGCGGGGGACGGTTGCCGATGTCTGATTTGGAATAAGAAACCCAAAGAAACTTCGTATGAGATGTATAGAATCATTTGAGAGTGAATTTGAGAAAAAGCTTCGGAGATGACGTCGCTTAGCCATCCTGAGCTCCAGGTGGGCGGTGAGGCAATTTGGAGGTCATATTCGGGATCAGCGACCTCGAAAACCCCCTTGAAACCGATTTGAGTCGATTCTATAAGCTTATAACGAAGTTATGAATTTTTTCTATGAAAATGCATTTTTAGGATGCATTTTCGACTGCACAAATGCAATTTCGAAAAAAAACATGATGAAAAGTAGGTACAAAGTTTCGTATTAAATTTAGGAAGCGAATGCAAAAAACCGCATCTAAATCGGTCTTACTACAAAAATTTGGTAGGTTCAGTGCTTTATTTCCTCGACTACTTTTTATCCTTTTATGTTTACCTAAAATATACCTACCTAATTAAGAATGGTTATTTAAAATTTATTTTAACCCTAAGCTTCAAGTTGTCGTAAATTAAAAGTACAGTTAAAAGTATTGCGATATTTTTTAAGTATAGACTATCGGTAACGCAATAGTTTGTACAAGTATCGAGTATCGTCATAAATATTATTGTATTGTAATTGTACATCTTTTAATTTTTTCTCTTTTCAGTAAGCATATTTTGCATATATTTCGGCATATTTTGCATATATTTCGGCATATTTTCGCTAAAAACAATGTATATATATGCGCATATTTTTAAAAATTTCTTTGCATATTTTCCGGGCTCTAGTCATGAGATTATAAATGCATGCTGCGTTAATTCCTATTATATTTAGTAAGTCAAAAAAGAGCACCATAGGCGTCTCGTAGTTCGTGATACATTATAATTTCCACATAGCTGATCAACTAGATCTACTCCAATTTTTGTAGAATTATATAATGTTATAAAATCTGGTTTATTTATTATTGAAGTAACGTGGTGCATAGTTGATAATAGTAACACCACCTTACTCTTTTTGGGGCAATATGAAACTAAAGTAGTGTCTTTCCGGAATCCAAAAACTGAAGAAGCTGCAATCTTCTTTTGGCAATTCACGTTTATCATTATCTTTTCTTATAGTGGCCACGCATGTTAGCTTCCTGTTATTTAGAAGTGTTGTGGCCAGAGAAAAACTGGTAAACCAGTTATCGCCCGTAATATTTCTGTTTCCTTAAAACGATTTCTTCAGCGGAGTTACTCACTTGGAATTGACTATCCGGTTGCCTTCCAACGTAAGGCTCTAAATTATAAAGTAACGCAGATAGGCACACGGATGACACTTGTCTCCCAGGTAATATGATCTATTTATAAAATTTAAATTACAATCACAAAAACACTACCGATCACAGTGATGCCCAGTCATACAATGCTGGAAAAGTTCTGAAGGCGGCGGCTGCCTAAATGTAATGATTCTGATTTTGGATCGTCGATTGTGCGGGCGTACAGTAGAGTGAAAGGAATTTCATTATTTGGAATAAGTATTATTGACATTTTTTGAAATTTTGTAAATGAATGAGTTTTCCTTGCATAAATCGAAATTTATTAATAAACTACAGTTTTAACTGATACCGCCAAAAAACATTTATCGTGTTCTTTAAAATGATGTATCGCAGGTATGACGTTAACACTTAATATTTCTATGTGGGGTTAACTGGAAGTCAAATGGTAAGTGGGAACGAGTTGGATTTTTGTGTTCCCTGTACTACAGAAACATATTGTAATGTTCCAACCGTAGGTCCCACCTTAACTTCACACTACATTTACAAAATTCCAATCAGAAAGGGAGTATTTAAAAATGACCGCTAAAACTAAACTTTCCCTTCAAAAGAAACCCGGTCCAATTTTTAATTATAAAAATAATCGGGAGGAAGGATCAAAACAAAACGCAATTTAGCTTTCCCTAAAATTTAGTTACTTAGCAAAACAAATATTCTTAACCTTTAGAATCCTTTGGTGTGGTATTCCTTTCCAACTGTTCTTCCTTAGACAATGTAGGCAATACAATTTACACCGTGTCTAAAGTTAAACGTTCACCATTGCTATCTCCGTTGTTATTGGAGCTGCAAGGTTGGTTAAATGGGCAAACAAATGTCATTTTTTTCACTGGTTAAAACGGCGACAACGGAACAACAATTTGAACGTTGTCGAGATATTCACAAAGACAACATTTTTTTTAATGGAACTCCGTGTATATTTTTAAACATTTCGAAAGAAAATTTAATTTTGAACAAAAAATTGTTGATGCATAACCACGCTGAACTTAAGTAGGGGAGAACACAATAATTTTTAATTTAGATAAATATATCATAATGTATAATTTATACATAAAAATTAAATTAAAAAAGAGCGCATTTTACGAAAGTATAGCGTGTAGACAAAAAAGTGTACGAATTTTAAAAATAAATAATACAAATTCTGCGGATGCAATATAAAATCTGTTGAGAATGCGCATGAACAATACTTTCGACGGTCATTTTGCCCACTTTCCCGATGAGATAGACAAAAAATGATCGATACAAAAATGTCTAAAATTATACAAGAATTCGAATTCAGAATGTCAAAAATGACTACAGGAATCATTGAACTGTACGCTATTCGCAACTGGAAAGGAAACGCGCACAAGTAACAGTGAAGCCAAACGAATGGGTATCTCTATCCTTTTCTTTTACACGCAACGTCATACAAACGAATTTCAAATAGGAAGGCGGATCATGTCATACATCATTGGAAAGCTAATTCTGTGGCCTTTTCATTTATGCATTTTTTTCACTTTATTTCTATCAGTAGCTAAGTAAAATACTGAAATATTTATTTAAACACATTTGGCTAAAGTATGCGAGCTCGTTACGTAGCGGGCGTCGCGGCGTATGGTTTCGCTCGGGTGTCGCATCTCCTTTAGACATTTTACATACGAAAATAAAAGGTAAGCACTTCAACAGCAAGTTAGTATTATCTCACCGACTCCTATTTCAGTGAGAACAACCAAATAGAAGACTAAAAAGGAGATACGACACCCGAACGAAACCATACGCCGCGACGAAATTTCAATGTCACCCCCTGTGAAGCGCTGGAGGTGAGAACCACCCCAAGAAAATACATCAAAATATGTCTTCCTTGATATAAAAATCGACCTATGTTTTCATTTTGGGTACAATTAGATTGTTTCTTTTTAATTATATTACCGCGAATAAACCTTACACTTTGTACGTTGAAAATTCCCACACCAGTGTGATATGGTGCAAAATCACTATGATTTCATGAAATACACTGTAATTGGCTATTATTAACCGCGAAGAAAAAATATTAACAATCGTAATTGGAAAAGTTACGAAAACTTTTCTAAAAAGGGCCGAAAGTTTGTTTTTTTCAAAATACCTCGCTAAGGGTGAGTTTTTGTAAAAAAATTACCCCTTACTTATATTTTCTACATCCATATACCTACCGAATTATATAACAATAATGTCACTGTAGTGAAATATAGAAAAGTTATGCTCGATTTTATGTGAAAATTGACAGTTTCTGGTTTTTTCGATATATCTCGTTAAGAGTTGACTTTTGAGAAATTTTCATACCGACATAAAATTCCCAAAAGATAATTTTCTATCATATTTATTCACATGTTTTTCCTCATAAGTTACAAATAAAAAAGATATGAGCGATTTCATACTTAAGGGTTGCTTACTTTCAGTAATGGGCATATGACACTACGCCGAATGCCCACAACGCCGTCACGCTTTTTTGATGGTCCATATCGCCGACTAGGGACACTACGCCGACGGACACTACGCCGACAGTGCCCACATCGTCGACAAATGTACAAGGGACACAACGCCGACCATGCCCACATCGCCGACAGACACTACGCCGACTGTGCCCACATAGTCGACAAGTGTACAAGGGACACTTCGCCGAATTTTTCTCTGTGGACACAACGCTGGCAATTTTAATTGTAATTACCTAACGCTAACGTAATATCATTATTTTTAAACTTATTTGCGTAATTAAACGTTGCACTTGACTATGAAAAAGTATTAATTGAAAATACTGAACCTGCAAATAACCTAGGCGCTTTAGTGGCAATCAACGTTTAAGTTTTGCATTCTGCAATTAAAATAAAAATTCGGCGAAGTGTCCCTTGTATACTTGTCGACGATGTGGGCACTGTCGGCGTAATGTCCGTCGGCGATGTGGGCATAGTCGGCGTTGTGTCCCTTGTACACTTGTCGACAATGTGGGCACAGTCGGCGTAGTGTCCGTCGGCGTAGTGTCCCTAGTCGGCGATATGGGCCATCAAAAATCGTGTCGGCGTTGTGGGAATTCGGCGTAGTGTCCCGGCCCCTCAGAAATATCGAAATAACTTGTTAAGGGTTGCTTTCTGTGAAAATATTATATATACCTAAAATATTGATTATATTAATATCTACATCTTTTACTTGAATAATTTTTCTGAGAAACGATAAACAAGAATGAAACTGCAAAAATCAGTTTTTTCCACATATCTCGATAAGGGTTGATATTTGTGAAAATTTTATCCTTATATAAAATGTTTCCTATAAGAATTCCTAAAACTCTTATTATTATAATTTTTCTAAAAGTTGTAAACAAAGGACTTATCGTAAGGGATGGAAAAAACTAAATACGGAGCACTTTTGAAAACTAAGGGTTGAAAATAGGGGTGCTGCGGGTCAAATCGTTTATTTTGATCTAATTAATAAGTGTACCTAATTTCACACTTCCCGCACAATTTGACAGACATTTAGATGTACCGCTACGACTATTCCAGTTGCTTTAGCGTGCAGTTCAATGACAGGAATAAAGAAACGGACATTCAGACATCCAGACTTTGTGCATTCATTTGTCGAAAGTATAAGGTAAATTACGTTATCATATTGCTTCATAGGACCGCAAAACTGTGAATATGGAAAGCTGTACTTACTACCATTTTTTTGGAGGAAGTTATAGTCATGTAGAGCAAGTTCCCAAATACTGTCCCTTGCACTAGAGAACATCAAATTAGTCTCTCATTTCCCACCTGACCTTTTTCTGAAATTCAGTTCCGCTTTAAAGGGTTCTATAAAAAAATATTACAAAAATGTTCCTCTTTCTGATGGAATTCGCTAATAAGAGACATAAAGTGTCATTTACATCACGAAACAGGTGTAAAAAGTGCTAGATTTGTTGAAATGTGTCAGTAAACAGTTCCATTAGGGTTTCTCAAAAAAAATGACGGCATTATAATTTTCGAAAGGAACAGTATATTTTCAAGTACAACAAACATTATTAACCGAAAATCTACTTAATAAGTTAATGAATTTACTCCATTCCACTTTTGAAGATAATTTACTAAAAAAACATATCACGTATATCAAGCATATCTAAAAAATTTAACTTTAATAGTTTTTTCAACTATGACCTACTATCGGAGTAAAAATGCAAGGCCTCTGACTTTAAGTGATCATAACAAAAAAACTGAGGGGTGAAATTTCTTCATTTTTGGGCAGTACATTAGTCATTTATATATGTTTAACATGTGTAAAAACCAAAATGGTAGAATCAGTTGTTTAACTTTTATTTTAATTAACAGCAATAAAAACGCTGTATTTAGTATTTTCCTGGCTGACGGTCAGTTTTAACTTATCATAAAATTGTTATTGTTTCATAAATTGTTACCAAATTTACAAATGTTGTAGCACACATACTTCTGAAAAGTCGACAGCCAATAAATATTGAATATTCATATGATTAACTGGTTTTATAAGCCCTAACCGAAAATGTGCTATTTCGCAATTTACGGAAGTTAAAGAAAAAATTCTTGTTTTAAATGCTATATTTGATATTACTTAAATCTAACTGCATTATTCTCTTATTGAAAATAAAATTTGTTTTCTTGTAATTCAAAGTAAATGTTATGTTTATCGCGAAAAAAAGGCGCACATATTCCCGCGAGAGGTAATCTACCACATCGTAAGCAGCGAGCGGCAACCCACAACAATGTGATTATTCTTTTGCATTGTACAAAACCATGCGCTTTATAGCAATAGTGTACGACAACAGCTACCCCGCGCGCCGCGCTTCCCCCCACCAACTGGTGCATGCATCCTTTTTTCAAAATTTCTTTAAAAAAAACGATGTATAATGACATTATTTTTGTGAATCGTGTTAGACCACAATATAATTGCTTTAACCTTGTTATGTTACTGTCAAATTGTTAACATCGAACGTTCAGGTACTGAGTTACACAAGATGCCGTTTTTTCATTATAGCTTTAAGACTAATAAACCAATTGGCCTCAAAAGCATCTCACATTGACAAAAAAGTATACATTTTTCAAATATATAAGTATCTACCACTCAGTTTCAATAATATAGCCGTAATTAATTTTTAAAGTGGAGCGCTTGTGCGATTTGAGTCATAATTAGCGCTTTTTCTCACATACATTGATACAGAAAATTAACGATGTATTGTAAAAATCTAAAACTCTACACCTTTTTGTAGAAATAAATGGTCTTTTAAGTGCACTTTATTTCATTAAATTATGATTGCTAATTACTGAGATAGAAGCTTCTAAAGTCAGAGGCCTTGCATTTTTACTCCGATAGTAGTATTTGGTGTATGGTTATTGCTTAATAATGTGACCATTCAAAAACTCTGTTAATCTAAAAAAATGTCATAAATACGAGTGTAAGGTGTTGCTGTTTAACTTACTAAAAGTTTTTATGCTTCAAAGAAGAGGTCGTTCTTTCGTTTTACAGTGTAGAGTAATTCTATAAAAAATGAGATTGGTCACTTTGCGATCAATAAAAGTTGGTTCATAGTAATTCATGGCCTGACTTTTATTGATAACAAACTCAAGTGTCTACCTTCTTTCTGTATAGGTGAAGTGAAATCCAATTTCAAAATCAAGGAACAGTTACACGCTTTATAGTTAATCAACACGAATTGTCATAACGACAATGTGATTAAAAATAATTAGTGGTTAACTGAACGATAGTGAACTATTACGTTGTTAGATAGTAATATTCAAAGCCAGTTGAAGAAGGTATTTTTCATATTCATATACAAATGCGATTTATTATCTACTTTAAATCCCAAATGTAACAGATGACATTAAGAGCAGAGCTCCTTGTCAGATTAAGGAGGTAGCGAGTCAATTAAAGCATTTATTCGAATTTATGTGAGGTATTAAAGACTGAAAACCACTGAGTCCTTACATCGTGAAGTTGTTTCACATCTCAGTTAGATAATTTCTCGAAATCTTTAGGGGCTCTCTCTATGCTTTGACAGTCTCCGTAATAACACAGTTGAGGTCGACGTATATAAATGAAATAAAATTCAGTTTTTGGAATAATGCCAGATTCGGGACAGATTTTTTACAAATTAAAATATATCCGTTTGAAATAGAGTGGCGGTATGAAAAAATAATAAAGGGGGTTGGCGAAAATGAATAGTAGGATTTGAAATTTTGCCGGATCGGAATGGTGACGTTGCTGCGGGGATTTAAGAGGGCGTATTCAAATGTACACGGCCTTTTATGCCGCATTAAATGAGAAAATTAAACAGCTACGACAAGGGACTACTCTGTTTAATATTTGCGAATATAAATTAACTTTTTGCTCGAGATTTCTATCGCGAGTGGTTGTGAATATCCCAACTAAAGCGAATTTGGGTAAACAGTGGGTTCATATTTTCGCGATTTTAGATAAGACGTGCGTTAGGGTAAAATAAAATACCATCAAAACGACGTTAAAAATAGTGTAAAAAGTCGAAAGTAATTTCAGTGGTAGTTTAGTTGTTCGGTAGACCCTTGAATCTTTGAAAATGTTTGTTTAGTTAAAAGCAAAATGAAAAAAAAAACATAGATGTGTGGCCTTTGGTAAAATACAAATTTAAGCGACACATATTATTATACTTATGAGATAGAAATTGAACCACTAACATGATAAAATAGTACATAGGT
Source organism: Pyrocoelia pectoralis (assembly GCA_036250285.1). Lineage (NCBI taxonomy): Eukaryota > Metazoa > Arthropoda > Insecta > Coleoptera > Lampyridae > Pyrocoelia > Pyrocoelia pectoralis. The sequence goes on from CM070074.1 coordinate 68,376,088, forward strand.
ATATGGATTGAACTTGAAATTTAAAATTCGAAATGGTTTAATGCCAACGTCTTATATTTTACAGTCAAATTTCTTTGGTGTGTGACTGAGGAACGGCAAGAAAAAGGAAATGATGTGCAAATACGTTACCGCAACATTTGTAATATAAATGAGATGGGTCAGGTGTATACGTGACTTGAACACCTCAACTATATCGACAATTCGTTGTCACTACTTTCTTGTTTAAGAACTAAGGTTGTTTCCCTATTTATGAAACACATCATTCGGTTTTCATGAAGTCTGAGATGTGCCTACTATGGTGTTGCCCACGACAATTATTGCAATTTCAGCAGTTGATAATTTACAAAAATTTCGTTGGCGTAAACCGTGCATTCTGATTATGAAACTGTTATTACGATGATTTATGTACTCCTTGCTTTTATTTGAATTCAGAGAACGTTTGAAAGGTATGCGGCGCCGTTCCTTTTGTTTGAAAACGTCGATCGCCATTTTACATTTGTACTTTCGTAATAAATAGCATGCATTCTCTCACGAGTCCCTTTAGTTTGAAATTTTTGTAACCAGTTTTTAACATCAAACAGTTTTCTTAAGAAAATACTGAAAATAAGTTCCACTGTTCTATACCCATTTGTCTTGTTTCTTTATACCATGCCATCGATAATTCTCTCCCTCATTAAGGAAAGTCTAATAACTCGGGTATTATAACAATAAGTGTACTTAACTTCGTGTTTCCTTTTAAAATAAACTAAAGTAAGCATTAGGATTAATCAATTCAAATAAACTGTTTATATAATCGCCTTATAATATCACGTTTAAGTATTATCTACTATTGTCCTTTCTATAGATGAAAATAAACAGTGCTATACACATTATGTCACAATAACGCGAACAATAAAGATTTCTAAAAGTTTGAAGCAGCATCTTATTGAGCTCTTATACGCACAACATTTACCTTTAACTCATCTATGTAAGTTTTAAGATTTTTGGTTTCCTTATAGGTAGGTATGAAGCATCCTTAACTTCAACATTGTGTTTGTGTATACTATCTAATAGAAAATTACAAGCAATTATTGATATTAAAAGAAATTGTTACAATCTTACACTCTAATTAATATTGAGTAAACGTACCTTGTGGAATTCGATAAATAGTATAATAATAATAACAAGTAATTCCACTTACTTCTTACTTGTTTTTAAGATTACTGTATGGGTTTTAGATTTCACGATTTTCATTTTTACCATGATGAATGGTCAAATTAACCTTATTGATTCGCCATTACTTTACATTCTTGATTGTAACAAAAATTCCTAATTTTTGTGATTCTTTTGGGGGGTATATCAAAGGCTTTTAGCTGTGTTTCTCTTAAATCATCTTTACCACTTATACTATCTTTCACAGCCCGCACTGATATATGACAATTAATTTTTATTAATCTTGCTTGTTGAATCTCCTTTTCGTGTTATCTCGTCGCTAAAAGAGGGTTAATTGGATCTTGTGGAGATCTATTTAAAATAAACCTTTAAGTGGAATTACTTGTTATGTTATAATTCTCTTACACCTAATTTAACATAAAAAAAGCTCTGTCAAGTAGCATTACTTTAACAACTTTATTAATAATTTACCAACAAGTAAGAAACCGGTAAGATATTTACTAACGTAGATTATGTATCCGAATAATGAGGTGTTCACATAGGTACATAACCGTTTATAAAAAGTTTTATAAAAGCAATACCCATAAGACTGAAACGTCTACCATCTTTGGTAGCAACCAACATGGTCGTTAAACCAAATAGATAACAATAATGAAGCGACTCCAACAGCTCGCAAATCTGTGGTCAAGACATAGTTCATATTGTAAAAGAATTACGTAATTCCTTCTGAAATCCAAAATTCTATTACCAGAAGAAAATTTTATCATACTACTGCATTGATATTAAACACAGAAACTCAATCAAAATGCAATCAGTGAAAACTGAAAAAATTCACATCACTAGAAGTGTTTTCAAGAACACTTGGTGCAATTTAAATAAATAAAAGTAAATGTTTTATTTTTTTGCATAAAAATCGCGCCCCATACAAAAAAAAAGGCAAGAGAGATTTTTTGTCACAAACTGAACGAGTAACTCAAAAATAATTTTCAATTTGAAATATCTCAGTGGCGTACCATTTTTTTCTTTAAAAAAATTGAGATCATTACTCGTATGCGCGCCACTGATGAACATAAAATTCTTAATTGCATGTCAAAAAATGCGCAATAACTACCTCTCAAAACCCACCAAATTTCATTTGCATATCTCGACCGGTTTTAGAGCAATAAATAAATCGTCAGAAACTAAACATTTGAAGACATACGTTTATATAGCAAACTGTCATTATTTTTTCATGCTGAATCACCCCTTAATGTTTGTCGCACTTATTTACAAACACCCTGTATAATGTGACTAAGTACATGTTTCGACTATAATTATTGTCATCATAAGGCTGAAATAGTAATACTAGCATTAAAACTAACATGTTATTATGTCTATACTTACCACATAGATTAAAATTATGACGGTGAAATGGAGTGTGAATGAAAGATGGTGGTAAAATTTATCCAGAAAAGCAAAATTTCATTATAATGTCGACTTTACTGAAAACTCAATGATTAACCAAATAATAAGCACTAACTAACATGTTATGAAGAATACGCTTAGAGGAAAGGAAATATTAAACTCAAAACGTTTAAATAATTTTTTTAAATAGTGAGGTGCTTATTGTTTGGTTTTGCATATTGTTTAATCATTGGGTTTTCAGTGAAGTAGACATTATAATGTAATTTTCCTTTTGTGGATAAATTTCACCACCATCTTTCATTCACACTCCATTTCACCGTCACAACTTTAATCTAGATGTGACAATGTAGTAAGTATAGAAATAACATGTTAGTTTTAATGTTAGTATTACTATTTCAGCCTGATGATGACAATAATTATTGTCGATACAGGTCGATACTTTATACAATTAATTCAATCGTCATATTTCAACTTCAACTTCTTAAATTCAATAAAATTAAATCTATGGGGAAGGTTTAGTGACATTTTATTCCTACAATCAGAATTGGTATGATTAACGGTAAGTGTAAGAAAAGTTCTTATACATAACATAAAGAACTAACTATCAGAATTTCCAGTTACTCCCTATCGCAATACAGAATATAGATTACAGAATATTTTGACTACACGTACGCGAATTTTTTTTTTAAATTAGTAATAAGGTGTCGACATCTTGATCATTGGCCTTTTGTCCCATGTTTAGTGTCGGTGACTTCTAATCTCATCGCCAACGATTTCTCACCATAGGTATGTTCACTATTACGTTCCAATTCATTACAGCTTATTAAGTACATCGATTTCCTTTAGAAACTCTAGCACATTTCTAACTTTCACAGGCTCCCGCAAGTTCGAGTGTAGGTCTGGTACACGAATTAATACATAAATAAGTATTAAGAACGAGCATGTATAATACAAAAAAATAAGAATTTATGGGGATACTGTTTTATTCGAAACCAGAAAAATTAGAAAATATATTTTATATTTCTTATATTACACAGCCTCCACAAAATAGCAGAGCCATTTGGTTCAATTCCAATTATACATTATCCATTTGGACTGTTTCCTAAAGGTTACTATCGCATTATCAAAGATCTAACGATCGAGAAACTCATGCCGATTACTTTTCAACGTAGAAGTTAAGTTCTCAGATAGGTAAATTAAGAGTTATAGAAGATGGGATGGCGTTGTAATAGAAAATCGATGTAGGTTACTCATTTTTCTTAGAAAACTATTATCCTCTTTTCTGAAATTTAGCTTTTATAGATGGGGAATCGTTCAACTGTAACAGTCGCATCAGTTTTTCTTTGTATATTCTCTTAAAAAACTTTTAAAATGTGACAAAAGTTAATGAGTACCCAATAAATGGTTCATTTTTAATATTTACACGTAATCGCATTAAATGTAAAGCTAACAGGATTGCTATTTCATTTAGGTAAATTATTTTTCATTGATACTAAACTAATGGTGTACAGAATCTTTATTATTATTTCGAAGCAGATTTAATAACGTATCTAAAATGCTTATTTTTCTTTTTAATTGGATAAACGTTTTTCAATAATACGATAAAAAACAAATTAAAATAATTCGTCTCAGAGTTTACGTTATGGCTGCACCTTTGCGTAATTTGTCCATTGCAACTTCCTTCGGGATGTATTTTAGGTTGAATCGCATGGTGTCTGCCAGATGAATTTGCAAGTGAAGTAATCTATAAACCAGAGGAACACTGGTGTAAAAATGATCGGAGTAGAGTGTTCGTCCCTCAATAAGATTCATAGCAACACTGTATGAAGCTGACTGTGTCTTGTCGTTAGTTATCCCTACGTAAATACTAACGTTACAAGCATATCCATTCCCAGTGCCTAATTTATACAGCTTTATTCCATAACGATGCCTTTTTGATTGATATATTTGTTGGCAGTGGTTAGGAATGACACAAATATAAGACGAAATAATAATATTTAATTAAAGATGTGGTTTACGACATTTACGTACAACAACAACTTATGTAGATAACATTTGACAGCATATCTACATATATAGAAGAAAGCAAAATGCCAAAATCGCAATAAAAGTTCAAATCGGTTGCGTGACAACGTTTTTTTGTAAAGGAAACGAATATCTACATAGCCTTTTGTGACCAATAATCAGAAAACTCAGAAACTTTCACAACACTCAGCAATCCAAAGAGTTGTCTCATTTCATGAGCATCGGTTGGTGTCCAGCTCCGCAGACGTGAAGCACGAGAAATGTCATCAGCTCTTTCCAAAGTCTGTATTGCAAACATATTAGTTTCATTCACCATGATGTTTATTATATCGTTAGTAAAAAAAGGAAAAATTGGCTCCGCTAATGCTAACATTCCTGCAATCATTGGATCCACTTTGAGCACTGAAGATAAACAATTATTGGTTTCCATCCGAATTACACCAAATTACTTTATCAAAATCTTCAATAACAACTGCACCTAACTTTGGGGGAACGACGGGTGGAACTTCCCGTTCTTGCATTGGTGCCCTGTCGGATAAGGTTCCAGATGTTTTTTGAACAGGCGAACGGTTCGGCAGCTTTTCAGAATCTTTTTGACTAGTACGATTCCTTTTTGTCCACAAACCAATTTAACTGTCACTGTCACTGTAAGAGACTGCTTCAGATGGACTCATCATCCGAATACATAGGCTCACTCTATCACTAGCTTTCTAAGCTATAATTTCGTAGAGGGCTCCTTCTAGCTCTTTCTGACTTAGGTATTTTTTCGCCATGGTGTTTGTTTTACAGTCACACATTACAAAATAATGCTCTGGCCTGCAAAGGAAAATTACCATAACCCACTCGTCAGTCAATGTGTTAAATTCAAAATTGAAGATGCAGAAAGCCGGTAGTAATCGTAGATGACGAAGCAAGACATTTTTTTGTACGACTGCAAGAAATATATCATTTACATATAAAAGTTAGTTCAAATTTAAATCCACTACTCTTTCAAATATTATAGAATGATTGGTAAGACATATCTAATATATAATCATTTTAAAGGTCCTTTTAATACATATAATTTGCCATTATAGTTTGTTCTGTTTTGAAGATATGTGGGATGATCATGAATTCCAATAATAAAATAAGGTAGTGTAAATGTTATTTTCATTCAATTATTTTCATATTTATTGTGTGTTTTGAAGCGCTGTTACCTTGACAAATGTGACAAATTAATAAGTCTTCAAAACGTCATATTATCTTCTCTAAAAATACTTCTGCAAGCTTTGATGTTGCATTGGATCTTATAAATCAACGGAATTGAAAGCCTTCTTGTCAGTTAATTGAAACACAATATTTGCCGGATTTTATATATTTTTGATTACTTGTAAGGGATACAACAAACAACAGCTTAAACTAGAAAGCCCAATAACACAAATACGCCTTGTAGGAATTTCACTCAATAATTTTTCCCGTTTGTAACTGTCATTTTGAAAATCCTAAACAAAGAATTTTCTTTTAGGTAATTCACAACAGATCCTGCTTATAATTAAAATGATTTCAACATGTTTGCTTTCTAAGAAATCGACAGCGGTATTTTTCGGAGATTTGCTTTGTATCCGTTTTAACTTCTGATGAAAACTTCGGAGACTCGTATAATTATATTGGCTTGACGTAGACAGATAGTAATAGCCACGTTTAACTTTTCAAACAAAACAATCGAGCGTGATGCGTAGTTTCCTCTCGTTTTTTTTTGCCTTTCAGTGTCTATTAACGAATTTTCTATATTTTCTCGGTCGACTTCATTTAGTATTATTGCCGTTTTCTGTTCTCGTACCGATCAATAGAAATTGGATTTTTCCTTTTTGGTTGTAAAGACTTGTTTTAGTTGCTACGCGTATTTTCACATACTCTGATTTTACATTCAACATTGGGTATTTATGACATTGCAGTTAATTTACCGGCGAATCTGAAAATAACTTGGTCTTATTATTATTCACTGAATCAGAAATAATAAACGGAAATTCCTGGGAGACCAATTAAATTACTAATATCGATAGTCCAATGCCTAAATGTGATACCTAAGCGCCGAATTTAAAGTTTACGATTTTACCACAACTAAAACAAAAACATGACGAGTGATAAAATAAATAACTTGTACCTATTACTAACTTAAGTGGTTTCCGATGTTCGCCAAATCGACAACATGCCTGATAGGGACTCCACTCTAAATTGCTCAACTTGAATAAATGTAACGTTTAAAGTCAAAAATGGAATATTGAATGGTGTACTTCAAAAAGGATAAAGAAGTTTTTTGAAAATAAATTACCTATGCACGATCATAATTTATAATATAACACTTTCGACCAAAAATTAAAAATAAATAAAGTCTTACCATCTTGTAAACGAGTCAAGGATTTTTTCGGGAACCGAAATTTTTAAATTTCTGATAGAAGCACCAAATGATATCTTTTTATTGATGAAGGTAAACTTCAGCATAAAGATATTATTTCTTATATTGTTTATAGTTTCAGGTTGTAATGATCATAGGAATATCTGTAGTTTGTAGCCGTGGGCTCACTAAGATTTTGGTTGTATTGCAATAGTAAATATTCTAAAAATGCGAAGATGTATGTAAAACAAACTTTTGTGGTGAGTAACAACGAACGTAATTCGATCAATATTTTGTCTATTATTATTAGAAGACACTTAGCCATTGGAAAAGTCGCAAGTTTAGTTGCACAATTACGAAACATTCATTTCGATGTTCCTCGGCAACATTACTCGAAAACTCTGAAGATGATCTAACAGGATTAAAAAGAAACGTAGGATGGAAATAAACATCAATTGTTGAAGGTTACATTGATGAATGAATACTGTCCATGATCATTAGTGTGTCTTACGTTTTTAATGGTATCAAAGTTTCATTATCTTGTAAATAAGAAAATGTATACCTTACCGTTATAATTATTACCAATGTTTTTATATTATTATTATATTTATCTACGAGGGCAAAATATTCTGTCGCACACTCCTCGAGAAATATTGCATTATTTTGTCAAAACTAAGCGAGAGAGACGTCTTACTTCCCACAACAGTTATACAAAAACCTTTTTGCAGTAGTGGTGGATACAGACGTACGGGACAGACAAGACAAATGCATTAGAATCATTTCTTACACAAAAATGACCGTGGGAAAGGCTATATTTGCAATGAATAACACTTGCTTTTTATTTTTTAAATCCCTTCAAATTACACATTCATATGTTTATATGGCATTTGTAATGCAACAAAAACGCTTAACTCGTTCAATTACCCGTTTTTTCATTACACCTAGGATATATGAACAACAATCACAACGTTGGTCTTCTTGCGAATTCCACGCCGGTTCCTATTTAGAAATTCTTCCTCTTTAGGCTTTAGGCTTCTAAGACCTAAAAAACCAGAAATAAATCGTCTCTTCTTCGACTAAAATAGCTATTTGATCTTGTTTTCCGTTTTTTGACATATTTTTATCACAAATTTAACTTAGTGAAATAATATTTTCAATGCTTTTTTTGGTTATTTGTTGATTTTTAAAAACGAAACGTGTCATTTATTTTTTCAAAGCTGTATGGTGGATTTACACGATTTTACAAAAAATCTTGTTTACATTTCGGCCGTGAACGACGGTTTTGTCGAAAATCCAAAATCAAAAAAACCGGAAATTCCAAACAATTTGCGGGCGTAAATAGTGCCTTTTGAGCCCTAAGACCTAAAAAACCAGCAATTGTATTAGTTATACATTGAAATATGCGACCATAGCAACCAACAACTTGATTTTTGAGAACCAATCATGCCATTTATTTTTTCAAAGCATGAAGGTGGATTTACACGATTTTACAAAAAATCTTGTTTGCATTTCGGCCGTGAACAACGATTTTGTCCCTTCGACGTCCTTATAATCCTTCGGCCCTTCGCACACTAATTCTGTCGCCTCCTTCACGCCCTTATACGTATTTAAACGGTGGCGTCAATCATTATTTTTAGATATTACACTAATCACTATTTTGAGGGGTATAGACAAAAAATAGTGTATTATATACGGGGGAAAAGTAAATTTTAGCACTGGCATAATTGCCTACCTCCGCTGAAAAACTTTATGCTCGCGCTAAAATCACTTGCTTTTCCCGCTTTATAATAATAAATATTGTAGCATTGTCTATGGTTTATGCATCTTCATTAAAATTATTTAAAAGTAAATTAAAAACATACCTATTAAATAATAATTGTTACTATGAATTGTTGTTCTTATTATTAATTGTTAATATTCATGAGTATTAAGTGTTTAAAATGTTTAGTGTTATGTTTAATCTTTGTATACATATTAGGTGGTTAACCTAAAATAAATACTTACTTACATACTTATTACGTATTTAATTTCCAAGAAAATCTTTTAACGCCAGCACCTCGTATTTGTATGATAGGACATCACCTCGCTATTTGAACAATAATTTCTTCATTTACAGAAATTGTAGTACAGATAGTGTAGGATCGTTTTTAAGTGATAAGGTAACCAATACTTGATGGATAACAAAATAAATAGGTACCTCTTGTTAATGTTAATTAATAGTAAACCCTTTGTTGTAAAGAGTAACATGGCCTTTTTCTTTATTAAATGGATTCCATGCAGCATCTTTACTTGTTTACTGTTCTCAAGTATTGACATAATAATAGTAGTAATAATAATAACATGCCTTTATTTAGTAAGAGGCGCCGTTCAGCCCAAGGCTGCTCTTCCACTTAACCTACTGTACATATTGCAACAAAATAAATAGATTTTTTCTTAATGAAACATAACGAAAATTAAATTAAGAAAACAAACTATTGATAAATTTACGATAAAAAGACAAATGAGTTTTGTATTTAAATTTGAACTTATTCATAGGCAAATATTTTAAATGGGGCGAGATAGAATTATATAACTTATATAACGTCACAGATGAATAAATGTAAGACTTTTTAAAGAGCGAGGAGGAGTGCTGCGGCATTGACAACACATTCAGCTGCCTGAGATGGCGATCGTGACATTCTTTTCTAGGAATAAGTAAGTTTCATCAGATTTTTATATGGACGACGCTTTACAAGTGCATTTTTTTGTTATCGCAAAATAATAAACGTTTTGAAAATTGTCCTTCATCGAGAAAATCGTTTATTAAAATTGGAAAATAGACTTATCATCGAAAACCGTTCTGTTATCGGAAGTACATACATTACCTGAAACGTAACGAACATGACTTTGACTAAGTAATTTCTCTTAACTTTTACTATTTTGATATAATTTCATTTGAGCATTATAATCTTAAGGAAGTAAGTATTGCTGAAGTACAATTTGTGGGACGGATTTTATAGCTCTTTTATTAAAGCATTAATATTGAAGGAACCTCTTATTAAATGAAGTTCGTGCAACAGATTGTGTTTCTATATTAGTTTTTCTCAATTTAGTTAGTACTGAACGGTGTTTAAAATTTATTTAACTTACCTTCATAACGTCGTCATATCACGTACATACCCGGCTAATTCAATATTATGTTTACATGGGGAACGGTTCGCTGGCAATACTCTACGGTACAAATGTAAACTGTAAGGTAAAACTTACAAATTACGCCAATACCCAAAAGATTCATGGTTTTTGTTCTTGTTTATCTTGTGAATGTAATTAAGTGACTACGGTTGCCACAATGGTTAACATTTTTAAATACTTTAACAACTTTTGTTAGCCCCAAAGTTAAATATAACTGCTACACATTACACAAAAATTACATTTCGTTTTACGGGGTAACATATATTTTGCCTCAACATTTTTTACTTACGTGGAGAGGAATATTATAATGAAATTGTTTTTGAAATATATGTATAAAACATTTAAAAAGTTGTTCGCAATTATTTCATAATTTTTTCCCTCGAAGGGACGTTTATAACAATCTACAGCAAAATGAAATAACTTTCACTTAAATATTCATTCAAAGGTTTCGATAGTAAAAACGCCCAATTGTCGACGAAAACAAGTCTTATTTTTGTTTTCTCTTAATTAAGAGTCTAATTGTGGAATTATTTGTATTTATTATTGCAATGAATTATGGACTTCTACCAACCAAGTTTGGAGAAATTTAATTCTAATTAACAAAGGAACAAACGAACAAACGAAACGGAAAAACAAAGAAAAAATGTTTTTGGATAAATTCATTGTATCTTTGTGTGTATGTATTTAGTTTTTACTACCTGTAACAATTAATAGTTTCTTTCCGTACGAATTTAATAAAAAATATAATAAAATTTTGAGAATGACCATTGCGTCCTTTTACTGAAATGATTTATTCCAAAATAATAGTAATAGTAATAATAGTAAATAGTACATTAATTTGTTTGCCTTAAGAAAAAATATTATTTTGGAGATTTTTGTTTGTTTACCAGTGTAGTAATAATAATAATGTCTTTAATTCCCAAAAAAAAAGAAAAAAAAGAGAAAAGAAGAAAAGAATACTTTACAAAACCAAACTTAAATATAGTATTTTTTAGGAATTCTCAAGGCGAAGTAATGATACATTTCTCAATCGAGAAAATAATTCACACTATCTTAGGTTATTATATGATGAATCTAACAACTTTAAGCAATATGACAATTACAAAAGAAATATATTATAGTTACGTTCTTGTTTTTCTTCTGCTAAAAAGTTATTACTATGAAATGTTTACTAAAGCTATTACTAAGTGCTTTTGAAAAAATGTTTTCGACAAAAGTTATATTGTTTTTAGCGTAGATTCAAAATATTCAATAAGAAAGTATACTTTGTGAACTTTTATTTTCTTGTAGCTAATTCACATTACTTTTCATGTCGCTTACATATGTAATATTACATTTTTATGCTTCTGAATCCCTCTAAACACCAATAGGTCCTTGTTTCGGGTTGTAACTCAAATTTGACTAGTAATTCCATCCACAAAGATCCTGTAGATATGTATTACATCAAAGAGGAAATATTTGGTATAAAGTAATAAACGAGGTAATAACCATATAACACATGTTTCATTTCCCCGCCTACTCTATAATTGAACCTAGTAAATAACTACAGTTAATTATTTATCAATTAGTATAGTCAGGAATTAGCGTTACATTATTTCATTAATAAGGACGTCATAATTTACTAGCGTATGGTTTAATATGAAAAAAATGAATCAAATTCTTTCCATAATAATAAATAATAAATACACAATAATTAATCAATCTTCTCCTAGACGGGCGGCGGTAATATAATGACATTACGGCGTTTAGCAAAAGATAGGTAGAATGTTGAAATAAATGCAAATGATTCAATAAAGCGACGAGTTTCTAAAAGAATCGTTTTAAAATATGTATATAATAAACGATGAAATATGGGAACCCAGTAAATATAAAAAACGTAAACAAACAAAAAGAGGTAATAAGTGATATTATGAGTGTCGATGTAGAATTTACAAACGTAACAAGAGATCTTGTGGTACGGGACTTCAGAGGGAAATTGAAAGAAGATTATGTACTATATTGAAAATAATTATATAAAGGGTCATACAAAAGGAAACCTGGTGTTTTCAGGTATGTAGAACAAAAAGAAATAATTCCACAAGGAGCAGTTTATCTAAGAACATATCATCAAATTGCATGCACAACAAAAAAAGTATTTATTGCATTGCTCTTCGGCTTAAAAATCCAGATTTCCAAACCTTGCGACGAAGAAGATCACTAAAGGGTCCTTGTGGCTCTACATGTATTATATGGTAGTACGTTTCTTACTCAAAACTTCGACGGGAAGAACAGTGCTATATTTTTTTAGCTCCTAGAAAACTCCAAAATAGAAGTAGATAACATCATCCTGATATATGTATACATATATTATTACTAGGACTCCTCTATGAACCGTATCAGCTATGAAAGGAATCAAATAAAAACTAGAGGAAGTATTATTAGTATTACAATTCACGTAATGGTGATTCCGAATCTCTCTCCGCCACTCTAAGTTGTTGTTCTATTGTGTCCCGTTTTTGTCTATACCTCAAGCATTTGTTAACAAAGTCTACGATTTTAGCTAAGTGAATCTTCGTTACTTCCTCATGTATATTATCATTTTCATGCAGATGTTTCTTTGAATACGTGCATGCCTCACATCGATACATGACGCGATATGGTGTTTCGTCTTCCCCGACATAACCCATGCATATTGAGCTATTGTACAGCACCGTATTGGAAAGGTGTTTGTTCAAGCGGCGGTATCCTGTTACCATTTCGGTCACAAGTAACATTCATCCTGCTCCAGTTTGTGATGACACTGCTAAATAATCCTTGAAATGGATCGATCCTGAGATTTTCAACCAATATCTGCAGTGCCTCAATTTCTGTTTCTATACGTAATTCCATATGCCGGTTCTGGTATTGCAGTCGCAAGTTCTTCTGCGACCCGGTTGCCTGAGATTCCCGTATGCCCATGTGCTCACAGTAGTGTAACAGTGCCTACTGCATTTAACATTTGCGTACAATAATGGACAACAATGCTGTGTTGTCTAAAGCTAAAGATTTTATTTTTAGCAATACTATCTTTCAGTAGCTGTGCTTGGAGTACGTTTTTTTTGGTACTAGACTTACAAAAGTTCTGTGGCCTTGCTGATTTGGGAGCCATATTTGCAATGCACGATTCCATTCAACTTCACCTGGATGAAATCATTCTTTCAGTCGCATCGAGCTATACTTCTACTCGATTAAAAACTCCCTGCATCACAACTGATATGATCTCTTCAAATCTTACGCATATTGCCATCACTAGTCATCGTCATAGCCAATAGTGTCAGCTGTCAGTCCAGAAAAAGTGAGAGAACACGTCACTGCACAATAACTATACAGATTCGCTGGAAAAGCTATTCAATACGAAACATTTTTCAGGTTTATTAAATCCCTTGGACCTGGTTGACATTGATAGTAGAACTTGTTTATACCATCATCGGATATAGCGTCAACATGGCTATAACGTCATAATAGTGGTGGTCCCTAGAACTTCCTATAGTTTATAACGTAAAAACATTTCATTTAACGACCAAATATTCGCACTATACTCGGTTTTAACGTTATTTTAAATAAAGGTTTGGGAACTTTTGACCATATTCTTAGAATGTATAATAATCTGTTTTCGTTCTTTAAGGATTTACAAAGTTTATTTTAAATCCTACGAGTAAAGATAAAAAGGAGAGAACATTACTGTATCAACGCACGCGACGGAAGAACAAAAAGTACAGACCATTTCCAAAAATAAACTTTTTACAATACATCATACATACATTATGTATATTTGGTAGAAGAGAAGTACCAGTATTTTTTTGTTTTTATTAGGAAGAATAATCCATTGTCAGTTTACATAAAATTAACGTTTTTAACTGACAATGGATTATTCTTCCTAATAAAAACAAAAAAATACTGGTACTTCTCTTCTACCAAATATTCCTACTTATTTTACACCAGTACAACAACTAAAAAATCTTTAATACATTATCTATGTATGCATTGTATGTGCACGATATCTATGGTATGTACTAATTCACGTATGTAACATTGCTAATAAAATTTATAGTCGTATAGCATTAGTTACGCGTAAATTGTTTTGAATTATTATATTTTACGCAAAAATCACATACATCGCGAATAACGTCACTCTGTTATAACGACAAAAAATCGCTAGTCCCGACAATGACGCTATAACCGAGTTCTACAGTTGTTACCGCCTTATTCAATACAGCATTGATACAAAGATACGATTCATATCTAAATAAATGCCGGAATCATTATGTTCGAAGAAAATGGTCACCACTCGTGTCATTATCATCCTGACAAAAAATGTACTAAAACTGAACAGAAAATTCCAGTAACGTAGGTAAATGTAATGTTTTGACTTTCTTTACCAGGTTGCCTTTGAGATTACCTCTCCTATACTACGACAAACAATTCTTTAACAAGGGCTTTATATATTTTTCTTTAAAATTAGTAGTTTACAAAATATTCACAAATAGTACCTATACTTTTGCCCCAAATTGTATAGGTAGAACCGAGATATTTGGAGAAGGTTGCTAAGTATAAACTACATCCTGAAGTTCTTCTTCACATTGTTATGCGAGAATTATTTATACCTAGTTACTTTTGACAAAAAGTCGAGGTCGGAATTTGGAGAGATCTAAATGGTAGTTAACATTTAGAAATATCTTTAAATCAATTTTTTGCTTAAAATACTCCGAAAACTGTATAATTCAATTCACGCCTTATAAAAGTTGCTTTTGCACAGTGAAAATGAGCAACTTTCCCAAATTTATATCTAACCTTAATCGAGTATTCTTGAAAAAATAACAAACAAATGTAATTCAATCGCTTTTTACCACTTATTGGTGGTTACTGCTGTTAGCTTAAGTTTTATAATTATATTGAAGTCCCTATTTCAGCTACTCAAGTCGATCAAAACGTTTCTTTGGAATTATTTCAAACAGAATCGTGTAGAATTTACGAAAAACGTTATAAAGATTTTATAAAATGGTTCAAATCATGTCCTACAATCAAGTAGGTACTAAGAAATTGTATTGCACACATGTCCTTCGAAGAACCCAAAGTGTATAAATCTCCTCCTCCCTTTGGTCGTTTAATGAGGGAACATTTTATAGGGGAACAGGACAGTTATGGTAAAAAACAAAAAACAATTAGTTGAAACTTTGACTCCAATATTGCCAATAGAAGACGATATTACCAATGTACTCATTTTCGGTTGTTAAAAGCTCCAACTATAATAAACACACTAAAATGTTTCCAGACAAACTTTAAATATAGAAACACAAAGCATACAGGTCTTGTACATTGGGAATACAGTTATTATATTTGATCATTTACAGAATATCAAATTAATTTATTCAATTAAAATACGGCTTTATTAAATTTCAGTAGCTCGTTTAGTTAATTTCAGGATTAGATGTTTTTGGTAGACTAATGAAAATTTGCACCCGAAAACGTAGGGAAAGCAAAAACAGATTTTAATTAAGTCAGTGACGCTGAAATAAGCAATATATTTGCAGTAATACTAATATATATATCTACTTGTTAGGTACCGATAAAAAAATTGAGCTATTGTACTGTATTTTCGGCTGATGTGTTAATGAATGATTAAGGAATCTCTATTACAGTCTTTAATTTTTAGTTTAGAAAGCTGCAGTGCGCTTCCAGTTCACGTTTCTGTAACGTGAAAGCTCAATATCAATCTTTTTACACGTTCGTGCGTAGTATGATTGCCGCTACGGGTACAATTACTTTTTTCACAATGATAAGGTAATGCGATATTCTTTCCGTATCTACACATAAAAAATCAAGGATCGTAGCGTGATGCGGCTTCGCCGCAGTCATGGCGTTATTCCCTATTTTCCCTTTTACTTAATTCATACGTTACAATAAAGTAAATTTTTCATTTATATTTAGTTCTGAATCATTACGCCGTTAGGTCAGTAGGTATTAAAAGACCAAATATAGATCGCAATTTAAAATTAGTCATCCTTTTTCATTTCATTTGACTATGATCAACATTTCATTATTCCTAAACTTTTCCCCATCACAGCCCAAGGATCACAACAGCTCTAAATTGCATTAAAGTAATTGGCCCTTTTTTTGAAAATTTCTTTAAAGACAATTGCTCTGCGAAAAAGTGGGGGTTAACTTCAACGCTTTGTCTGTAATGGGGTACTACACTTTTGTATTCCAGTGTATTAGAAAATGCGATGGTCACGGTTACGGTATTAACGTGCGTTTGTGGGTAGGTAAGTACCATTTATTTTATGCCAATAATTTGAAAATGTAATAAAGTGTAATGAAAATGCGATGTTGTATAAAATAAGTTTATTAAAATTAAAATTCATTAGTGCCTTATTTCTAATTAATCAATAGTAAGATGCTACAAGCATCTCAACGGTTCATCTTCGGAAGTGCTTAGTTCCGAGCATAGGCTTGAAATCAAATAATCAATATGAATAGTCACGAACTCTAGAAATGAGCATATAACGTTATATGATGGTATCTAAAGCTTAAAAAGGATAAAAGAAAATTGAATGAGTAAACTTTATCGCCAGTACGGGAAAACTAAGGTGGATATATATTAATTGGATAAATGGGTAGATTTTACTTCAAACCTTTCCCATTGTTAAGATAAAATTAGAAACTTTACTGAGATGCATGTAACAATAAAGTACTGCGAAAGCTGTTCATTATATGTGATGAATTAAAACAAAAATCTCTTTAAATGTGTTTTTAATACTTTATTTCATCGGTCTCCACTAAAATTACTAGTAATTACTTGAAAAAACTAACATTCTCATTCGTGATCGGCAAGCCATCTAATTGACTAACCCAGCAAACACACATATAAAACATACATACAATATATGTAAAATTGAAGTAAATACCCCTACATATGCTTTTTTATATATCAAGTATGTAAGTATTCTTTAATAAGTTATAAACCGTATGTCACACAATTACGTATATTTTACATAACAGTATAGAAACTTACAGATATTCTGTATACAGAAATTCATATAATATATACATATAGATAATAACACCACTCATGAAATTCATGTGCTGTCATATTTACATGATTAGATTTATGTACGTTATATGTAAAATATTATATATAATATTACTTATTTTTTATGTATGCCTTCTGTAAATATAATTAGAAATTATCATTACATTACATATATTGTATGGTCGAAAATAAAGTCCGTTTCTATTTGCGCCGCACATAAGTAATCGAACGCGCGTGTTTTCTACAACACCAAAAATTGTAGTTCACGTACCTTTAATATTAGATCCGTATCGACTAAAATGCGTCTAATTTATATAGAAAATAAATAATATAAAATAAATTAAATCCTGGTCATTTTTAACATAAAGTTAAAGATAGGTATAATATTATTGAATAAGACTTCACTCAACGGTATAATCAAACAAAATTTAAACTAATAACGCGAAACAGCGCAATGTTACGAAGTACGAAATAAAAAAAGGGATGTTACAGATTAGCGCAGTGGTACAATGTCGGAGACAATGAAAACACATGTCGGATTTCGGAATTTGCAACGCCCACTCCCAAACGTTCGAATCCGGTTAAGGGACACTTTTCAAGCAAGTATATCATAATAAACTCTCGGCTTTCAGTTCAGGTAAAAACGGGTTCGTGCAAGAATTAAGTTAAATATAATTAAAAGTACAGTTGCACGTAAAATGTAGTTTTTCCATTTTTTGTATGGAATTGCTTAAATAATTTTTTACATTGATAATAATTACATTATGCTCGAGTAGCTGCCATTTTGGTCATCGCAA
The DNA here is from genome assembly GCA_036250285.1 of Pyrocoelia pectoralis. NCBI lineage: Eukaryota > Metazoa > Arthropoda > Insecta > Coleoptera > Lampyridae > Pyrocoelia > Pyrocoelia pectoralis. The sequence goes on from CM070074.1 coordinate 68,394,059, forward strand.
CGCTTTTACAACTAATATTTTTTATGTAAATATTACATAAAATATACATAAAACGTATATAAATTCATGTAGAAGAATTTACATCTAATAGACATATATATTATTTCGAAAGTTGCTGACATCCTGACATTAAATATCTCTTATTTTTCTTCCAGTTTTATATAAATCTAAAAAGCTCTTACATAATTTATATGTATTTTACATATAAATGTGTTTGCTGGGAAGATTCTATAGGTAAGCCAATCGGTACTTGCATTGTGTCACGTGGAATTAAAGAACTAAATTTGTAGGTAACGAGATCTCCTTGGTAAGATCACGATGTAAAGAGTGCATAACCTCAAGGTGAACGATTTATTTCATGTTGGAACTGCTCCAGAATTTGTACAAGATGCTTCTTTGCCATTTGCATCGAAGTCATTGAAAAAAGATTCCATGGTGAAATGGAAGAGGGTGTGTTAACAAAATTGGTCACGTAAAATCGGCTAAATAATTTAGAATAGAATTTAGAATATTAATTATAATGTAGGTATAATGCGCCTTAGCATTCCATGTTATGGGAAAAACTACCGACGTCGCCTCGTCTTGAACGAAGCTAAAGTGATTTCATTGTTTAGAAAAATAACAGTAAAGACTCTGCATACTTCTTTTAATATTTTAAAGTGACCATAATTAATAAGATGAAAATCAGGACACTCTGAACGTGACCGGAGGGTCTGGGGGGTACTCCGTACCCCCGAGGGAAGGGGGGGTCCGTGGGCACTCGCCCGGAAAATTTCAAAAAATTTGAGTTAAAATAGAACATTTTGACGCTCTCAAATGACTATATTTCTGCCACTGATTCCCTAATTTCAGCTCCAAAAAATAAAAAAAAATACCAGATCTAAGAAAATCTAAGAGGAGGGGTTTAAAAATAATAACATACACAAGTAAAGCAACTATTGCTTTTGCTGTTATTGGGGTGATAAAAAAAGATTGTTGCGAAATTAAAGGATTATTTTTATTTTATAAAACAAATTATTATTCTAAAGTAGGTACATTATAATAAATATGTGCTAAAACATTCTAGAAACGATATCGTGTGAATTGGTCACTGCTTGTAACTATGATAGCCGTAAAATTTTATTTTAGCATATCGGAAGTTTAGTTTAATTAACATTTGGGTAGGTATTTCACGGAATATCATCTGTAATTTATTGTAAATGTAAAAGTAATTAATAACTACCTAACGAAAAATTAGTCATGCTTCGAAACAACCGAAATTCAGTACATTCAGTACAGTAACCAAAAAATCAGGACATTTTGCGTACTGATTTTTTTTTTGAAAAAATCAGAAAGCTATGCTCAAAATCAGTACTGTCCTGATAAAATCAGTACGAATGGTCACTTTAAATATTTACAAATATAGTCTGCATGATAATCGGCAACCGAGAAATTTTTAATATTTCTTCATAAAATTGTGGTTTTGTGGGTTTCCTATAACTCTGAAGATGCAAGCTGCAATGCATTGCGAAACGTCAGAACTTTTGGTTTCACATTCAGCAGTCAGGCCTGGAAAACCTATACTTAACAGCTCGCCACCACCGTCATAATTATCCCAAAAACCCTTGTTTTGGTTCACAAGGAAAAAGGCAAGGCGAGCCTTTCAACACAGGCACAATGTGAGTCATACTGACAACTTAATTGGCTTAAAACCCTTGATAACGATTGTTGCAACAAGAGTTACTGTATATGTAGAAACAAACCACAACTTGGTGTTACGCGTGGCTTCACATTTATGATAAAAATGTACAATAACGAAACTAACTTTCAGTTGATTACAAGAAACCGGATTACATTTCCTTTTGTTTGTACTCAAAACCGTAGAACATAATCTATTCTTGAAGTTGTCCTTCAAGTTAAAATTATCCTTTACATGAAAATCTTTTCCGTTACCATGTATCCGTAACCATAAAACATAAATATTTAACTGTCGTTCTCCAATATCAACGAGATAATAATGTATCGACTATAAATTCGATTTTATGCTGCCAATAATTTAAACTTTACAGCATATAACTATAATTTCCAATCTTCAACAAAATATATATGTAGGTATATTTTATATTATTGAGGTTGTATAATCGCTTGCTAAATTTATAGCTTTAAATGTTCTATTGTTTAAAGTTAGTCTTTATTGTCCTCTATAGTAAATTAGATCCATTAATTACTATTAATGTCAACTTGACCAATAATGGTAGATCCTGTTATTCTCTCCCAATTTCTATATCTATCACCTTTGACATCGATTCCGTACTAATTTATGCTGACGAATATTAAAAAAGCAAAATGCTATAATCAGTAAGTAATAGGTAGATGTTCACAAGATGTATTGTGTAGTTACAGAATGTGGTATTATATCGATGCTAATTAATTTTGTTTTATATTGTGTGTTTATTGAATAATAAACGGGGGTACCCGCGATTCTCGCGTTTTGCGTGCTTTGGGGGGAGGGGGTATCTGTGATTGTAGGTTGTAATAGCTTTTGTTTTAAAATATCACACCTTGATGAGCTGGCTTATTTGCTTGAAAAAAGAAAAAAAATTTACGTTTTTGTACCTTTTCAGATTTTTGACCCTGTAGGTATCTGTAATTTAGCAAGTTATTAAAGTAACTAAAATAAGGATTACATTTACTTACATTTGACGTAAAAATCACAAAAATGGGTTGATATTATTGGTAAAGATATACGAATTCGTTCCTACCTACTTAAAGTAAATTTTTACCAATTATTAAAAAAAATGTAAAATGCAAACTTTTTGGAATAGATTTGAGACCAAAAATACATAATGGCCCTTTCACAATGTTAATTACGTCTTTGCCCAAAAATTAACGAAAATATAACAAATTCCGTGTGAACTTCATAAAGATAGTTTAGAATGAATTTTGAATGTAAAAGAACTCAATTTGGACACTGGCAACTTTTTGAGAATACGAATGGCCTTAGGGAGAACGTTTTAACATTCATCTTTAACTATAGTAAAACTAAAAATACCATAAAACATAAAATGTACAAATAGAAGCTGGTCTAACGTTGCATAACATCTGTTTTATAGAAAGACCTTCTCTACCTTAAACAGTTTCAAATTTTTGTTTATTTCACTAACTAAAGGCCTCATTTACACGTATATGTACAACAGTAAATATGGATTTTACTTCCTCTTAATTACCATATAAGTTGTATATTTAGAAGTATAGTCAAAGTATAGGTATTCTCTTTGGTATAGTGTAACGTAACAATACACTTGCCACCTACTTTCATCAATAGATATTAAGTTAAATATGTAGACAAAAACATTTTTCTCGGTGAAAACATTCGACTATATGTTACCTACGACATCGTTCATCGTTCAAAATCTCTAAATTCGAAATAAGCACACAAACATGTACATTTCGAAAGTTACCGAAAGAAGGTATCGGGACACATAAATTAGTCTACGATGAATGCTGTTACTACTTTTTACATCATTTTAACCATGAAAATGTTAACGCGAGGCATAATAGAATCATTTTTCATCATTTAAATAACTTTTCAACTTGAAATAATTAAATTTCCATGTTATCGAGAAAAAGTTTCCGATACTTGTCATTTTGAAAATTTTCCCGAAAATACTTTCTGGCATCGTTTTAATGTTCGAAATGGGTTAAGGACCTCGGACAGACAAACTTTGCAAGTTTACACAAAATTTTCACCCAAAAATAAGCACAAATAGCGAATTCTATTTTACACGTAATCTCCATAAGGAAACTTTGGACGTATTTTCTAAGTAAAGAAAATATATTTAGACACAAATACCGCTTGAATAAGATGACGGACTTTTATACTAAAATGTTTAAAACTTACTTTGAAAAAAATTAGTGCAGATATTTACGTAATTTGCGGGGTATCTTTAATTGTAGCTTGTCGCATTAATTTGTAGGTTATCAATTTATAATAGCTTTGGTTTTAAAATATCACATCCGCATTCGTCGGGATTCGGCGACTGTCGGAAAAGTGCACAGCAACACAAACATATACACACTTCTCGGTTATTATATGGTGATTAGTGTACAATCCTGCTCTATACAGATTGGCCGTGAAGCAATTTCAGAAAAGTAAACAACAGTCTACCTAAGCAACGGCTTAATGCTCTCGAACCAATTTAAAGGGGTGATGATTGTGAAATATATGAACATGACGCTAATAAGACAAGATTTCCTTTCCATAAAGCCAAACAAGCTTACTACAATGACTCTCTTACCGTTAAGTACGGTAATGTAGTGTTCATAATTTCAACACAGATTACAAACCTCTGTTACTGATAACGAGAAGTAATTTTTAAACTATAAAGAAGTGACGACCGGAAAACTAATAACAACTCATCGGTGATAAGGTTTTAGTGAAAATGGGAACCGATTTTTAAAGATCGGCTTGCAACAATAAAGAGATGCTGTTTATAAAAATAGGATTAAAGTTTGCTGTATATACAGAAATTGTAAGAAAATGTAATTTCCTGTTGTTTCTCAATCGACGAGGAAAATGTAGGGCGAACCCAAAGGTTTAATATTGCTTATTAAAACAGAGTGCGTTGATTGTAGGCCCTAATTGTATACAATTAGCGCATTAGAGTTATATTAGATGTGATCCTGATCAATAGTGAAAGAAAAAGAGAATAGTTCACCAAAATCATATTCGAGCATTTATATTACACAGAAGGTGCGTATCCTTAATAGGCTGTCAATGGCGCACTAATTGTTATTTGCTCGGTAATTTGCGAGGATATTTGAGAAAGATTAGTAAATTAAACCACATGTATCGTTTTATGAGAGTTTAATAATTGGATAGAATCAAAAAGCTATAATTCAAATCTCCTGAATCCACACTTTGCAAACATACGATTTGTTAACTAAAGCGTTTGCAAAATTTTTGTCCACCAATAAATTGGCTACGTTTAATTTTTGTTCTTTGCCAATTATAAGTAATAGTTCTAGCCATGCCTTGGCTATAATTTCCAATTTTCAAATTTTAATTAAGTTAAACGGTTCTTGAGTGACACCCTAAAAAGTAAAAACTTGGAGAATTGCTATAGGATGTGACTGTTGAAAGAAAATATGGGTGTTCGGTAAAGAAGTACAGTGGAATAACGGTAATCGTGGTTATAATGAACAAATATAACAGTTACCACTTGGAAAAGAACAAATTATCTAATGTTGAACAAAACTGTTTCACAACATTAAATGAAACAATAAGGGGGTTTACTTTTACCTTGGAAACGACTGAAATACACAATAACAAAAACACCTTATTGCGCAGTAATGTTGATTGCGCAACCACAGTACTTATTTTGAATTATTAAACAAAAGAGTTAATTAACAGAAATTATTAGGGCTGCAACAAGCAGACCGACTGAAATATAACAGTTACGCCCTTGAGACAGTATCGAGTGTTGACATTTAACTAATCAGCGGTTGCCTTTTTTTCAATAAATTAAATTCATCGAGGTAAAAGATAACATGAATAACAAAAGTAATTTTAAAGGTAGTAAACAAAGTTAGTGAAAAATTAATTAAGAACGTAACAAAATGAATTAAATGAGTTATTTAAAGTGAATCAGAATATGAGATGATGAAGTAATTTAGTATAAAACACTTTAGGCAATAAACACTAGTCAAATTCAAATAATAAAAAGTATGAGGTTAAATTATAGTAACTTAGCGATGGTTTCCAAAGGTTGACGGAAGAAGGCAGCAGATGAAATTCTTGTAGTAAATTATTTTCTTAATACAGAAATTTGGAGATAATTAGAGGTGAGATAATGAGCAGCAATTAACGTTGTTATCAGGAATCGACGTTCGACAGCAAGTAGATCGGAAGTATTTGCAGGTAGCAACTCAAATAAATCCTTTAACCAAAAGGCGGTTGCGTTACACCATCCGTGAAATGTGATACGTAAAACTAAAACATAAAACGTAAAACGCTAGGACAAATAATATGAATTACTGTCAGGAATTTAAAGGAAAATGTGCTATTTAATCCAAACAATTAGGTACATACCTCGAGGATTATTAAGTTCCAGGAGCGTAGCAAGAACACAATTGGTAAACAAATATTTAAAGCACAAATACGTAAAATACGGTTTAATGACACTTGGAATGAGCAGAAGATTCCAAATAGACACTATATTATTCGAAGCTTTTCACTTAAACGATTTATAAGAAAAATACAAAACGCATTGAAAAAAGAAAAAATACGTCCGAAAATGTTTTTAAGACTCTATTGTTTGATAGTAATAGGATGTTCCCACTCCCCCCCTCCCCCGGGAGTGGAGAGGGGTAACTTCGTAATCTTAAATAGCACTCCCCAGTTTATTATGCAGATTTGAATTCTGCGTTAACAAATAGGAACTTTTTGTTTGAAACATTTTTTGAAGTTCGTGAGAGATGGCGCTATGATCGCCGAAAGAGGTTTGTCCGATTACCTATGCTAATTTGATGTCAGTTTTGTTAAGTGGCAATCAAAAATGTTAATGCTTTGTAAAAGGGAAGAGGGGGAGCTTTATTAACCCCTTTATTACCCCCCCCCCCCCCCCCCACTCCACCACTTTTGGAGTTTCAGTCTACAAATAAGTGTTAGTTTTGATATCTGTTTGTAGAGATAGCTGCGATTAAGAATAATATAAAGGAATTTTGATACTTTTGTTTCGTTAACGATTTCTTTTTTGATTTCAAAGTTTGTTTTTAACATTTATTTATTAACGTATTTTTACAAAAACACATTTGGCAATGTTGCAAAACTAACTATTCATTCTAATGCGATTTCAACAGATTTCAATCATGAGCGTCATCTGAAAAATTCTGACATTCGACTTTCTTGTTTCATTTCTGTAGAACCTTTTCTTTTTTCGTGATGTTTTCTGTACTTTTGATTAGTTCTTGTGGTTCTGTGTTTTTTGCGTTCTTTGTTATTGCTTTGTTCACTCACAATGGCTTTTACATTCAATGAATATGCTGATAAGTACTTGATGTAGGTACGGTTCCTATAATGGAAAGGCTAGTGCTGGTCAACCAAGACAAAATCGTGCAATACAACTCGAAGAATAAATTCTATAGACGCTGTACACGAAGTCGAAGATCCTTCGCTTAGTACCCGACTGTTAGCTTCAACACTAAATATCCCCAGTAACAAGACCGTTCACTTGGTGCTACAGGAAAACTTGCTTCATCTATGTCACGTTTCTAAAGTTCAGCCTTTCTATGATAACGGCAACATGATAAAATGATAAAATTGATAAAATGTGCTACCAATGACGAGTAAAATGTTTTTGGACATTGAAATAAAGAAAACAGCAACGACATGCATTACAGTCGTATCCTAGTTTACAGTGTTGCCAAATGTATGTTTCTTTTAAGTTGTTCCTGAAGACATACGAAGCATAATACAACAATTTAACATTAGAATTTTCCATTCAAAATTGAACGAAGAATGTCGCAGCGTGTAGCTTTTTTGACAATTTATACACACCGTGTATAAATATAATTAACTCTCACAAATGATGCAGAAAACAGAAAAGATTTCTTTTCATTATTGAAAGATCCTTAATTTGTTGTTAAGCATGCACAATTTGATATTTTTAATTAAAACTACCTGCGTATATATAACAGTCAATTACTAATTGTGTGTTGGTACGTATAAAAACTTAACATTTTGACCATTAAAAGTGGGAGATGAGGGAGGCAACTGCGTATTGTTTTCCATGTGTTGGTTTTAGTTGACTAATATGTTCACCGTAATATGTGGGGTTCCAAAAAATTCTCAAAACCTCCCTATAGTATTTCAACATACTTAGAATTGTGGGGAAGTCGGAGTGGTACTCGTTTTGCAATGTTGAGTGTCAGCCCTCTCAACAAAACGCTATGTGGATACATATTATGTTAGAAGGTATTGAGATCTAACCAAAGCCTTTGTTTAGAAGGAAGAGTAAGATTCTGAATTAAAAAAATATAGTCAATAGTAAAGCAAATAAATATATTAGGAGATGTAATCTGTCCAACAAGTGTGGAGTGCCATTTAGACCTCCCATGCTCCACATTTTTAAAATATACACATGTAATAGTTTTTCACATTTGGAATGCTCACACTTTTATCCGTAAAAGATGAGCACAAATGAGTTCGTTTCTTCGCAGTTAGTGAAATCGTTATAAATATTATTCAGGTCAGAAATGTAAATAAAATTGCTATTTGCTATTATTTTATGTTATGAGAAAGTAACATATTCATGGATTTCCATAATGCAGATTTAAATCAAATTAATTATGAAGTTTAGTAAGTTGATAGCATAGCTCGCTTTTCAGAAAACTATTATGCCTTGATGTTTGTCGACATATAGGCTTTCTGTTTAGCATATATTCGTGGTTTTTATCGCCACATGAAAAATTGATATTCGTTTTCTATTTGCATATACTTAACTACTCAAATATTTCAAGAGTTCGGAGTATAACATGTTAATTCAATAATGTCAGGAAAAAACATTTAATAGAATTAAATTTAAAATGTCGTTCACTTTAAATCGTTGCTTGAATATTTCTGGTAGCTTGTTAACTGAAGTTGCCCAAACCGTGTACACTTGAGTGTTCGTGTCTGTATCGAATGTAGAGATGCCTTAACTAACAAAATTATGTATAGGCCCTTTGAGCTTCTCTACAATAAAGGTTATTTTATTGTCAACTTGAGACTTCAAAGTTGTTATTTCGCAAAACGAATAGTAAGTGGTTTTATTATTATATTTTGTTTCCAACTTTGTCCTTTAAGAAATATAAGAAGGAGACGCATTATTAACGAAATGTGTTTGAATATGTTTTTGCTTTGACATTTTGTTATTTGAAAAATATAATGACATTTTTATGTCCCTATAGAGCACTAGGAATTCATAAGCGTGCTTTCGTTCAAAACAATAAATTTCATATGCTTATATTTTCTTTAAAGAAATGTTATTATAAGTAGAGCCCGGAAAATATGAAAAATGCATATTCTTTGTTTTTAGCATATCTAGTTGTATGTCTTCAAATCTTTACGATTTTCACGATTACGAACCGATTGACACTAATTTTATATTGCATATTTTGCATATTTGTACTTTTCTTGCATTTTTTCGTAAAAATTTCCATTCTTGGCATATTTATGCATCTCCTACTCGTATAATAAATTTATGCGTCTCAGATTTCTACAAAAAACAAAACAAATTCCACGAGGATTAAATTTAAAAGTAAATACACGAAAAGCCCAAAGAATGAATTCATAATTCTGAAGTCTTGTCAACGTCAGCTTAAGTAACACTAACAAACAAGAAACAATAAGACCAAACAAGTACCCATTTAAATAAATAAATTACAGTTATTTTGTACCTATTTTGTATTGAAATTCACTGCTTTTGACTATTTTTTCAAGGAAATTAGTTAGCTAATTGTTTTTATGGATACTAGATGTAGATACTACCTGAAAATATTTGCCATCAATGCGAAGGGTTTTACCGCCTGTGGTTTTACGTAGGTATCTCTTTTTATCCTTTTATGTTTACCTAAAATATACCTACCTAATTAAGAATGGTTATTTAAAATTTATTTTAACCCTAAGCTTCAAGTTGTCGTAAATTAAAAGTACAGTTAAAAGTATTGCGATATTTTTTAAGTATAGACTATCGGTAACGCAATAGTTTGTACAAGTATCGAGTATCGTCATAAATATTATTGTATTGTAATTGTACATCTTTTAATTTTTTCTCTTTTCAGTAAGCATATTTTGCATATATTTCGGCATATTTTGCATATATTTCGGCATATTTTCGCTAAAAACAATGTATATATATGCGCATATTTTTAAAAATTTCTTTGCATATTTTCCGGGCTCTAATTATAAGTAACGATCTCAACAAGTAAATCTTGTAACAAGTCGAATTAGGTGAAAGACAGAGGGAAGAACAGTAATGTAATTTTTACTTTATTTTCCTTGTTCAATATAGCAGATAGAAATTTCTTCGTAAAGAATAAACAAGCAGAAAGAAATAAGAGTAGTAAATACAAAAAATGCGCAACCTAGCGGCAGATTGTTGTTTTCGAAGAAACATTGTCGCCCAATGTTCGCTACATATTAGTCAAAATTTTAGTAATAGGGATGCAAATTATTATCCTATGATTAATGGTTGTCAAGTCCTTTGGTATAATCTAGTCAAATTCCTTCGTCCTCTTCTTGCGTTCATGTATTAGGTGTAGAATAGAAACACCATTATTCTAGAGTGGGAGAACTTATGAATTGAATAAAATATAATATTGGTTGCGCAATAAGAGCTATAACGGGGCCCTAAGAGAGAACTTGCCGATCCACTCCTTTCCAAACTAGGCTGTTGTGCTGTGTTCCATCGTATTCCGTGATAGCCCAGTCAAATTAGACTTTTGGTTTACATTAATTCCGACAAAGCTGGAAATGATTTTGTTTTACTTTGGGCATCCCAAATAAGAGTAATATGAGTTTGCGACGGTTTCTGAGTGGAGCGTTTGACGCTATAGCTAAAAATTCACGAAATTTCGGGACTTTTTTGGTTTTTCGCTTATATCTTTTAAACGGCTGGTCGTAACAAAAGTCATGTTATACAAAAAATTAAAGCTTTTTAAATTTCCTAAAACATTTGTATGACACTTTTTTTGCTATCTCTAACCGTTTATGAGATATTTGCTGTCGAAAAAAGTATAGGTATTCGAAAAAACCAATTTTCAATAATCAAATGGAAAAACAAATTTTTCCTATGGATACCTGTTGTAGTAAGGCCCATTAAAATAATGCGTAGTATGGTATAATATTGCTATTTGGTTCTCAACATTTTCTCTTGATGAGGTGCGGTGAAGGTGAAGGGTGGGGGTACAGGACTGTAGTGGCCATCTGTCCAGCGGAGCAGGGCGATGCACGATGGTCTCGCGCGACCCTTTTTTATCTCATTCCCCCTCTACTCCAAGGTCAAACTTTTCATGTCTTAATGTGGTTTCATTTTTTTAAATGTTCTAATTGGTTTCATGGATTAACTGTTGTGCATTAAGTGATTCGTAGACAGTGTTTTCTTGTTATGGCTGACTTATTTCATATGTGATGAAAGAGTAAAGAAGATGAGGATAGACGAACAATTAAGGAGAGTGAAGACGAAAAATGCCAAAGGAGTCAAACATTTTACTCGCTGAAAGAGACAAGAGACAACCCTCCATCCCGTGTGACAAGGGCTGCTGTGGACACATCCAGTTTTAAGAAAAATGGTCTATTTTGTGGGAAGAATGTCACTGAAGCCTTCCAGGCAAAAGACAAACGAGATAGTGTGCACTAGATTGTCACTATTGAAACAATAAACTCTCTATAACAAGAGCTAATGAAAGAGATGATGCATGGAGTGAGGGTGTTTTAAGGAGGATCAGCAACAGATCTAACAGCATCTGATGGTAGGTATCATCATTCCTGTTTCAAAGATTTCTTCAGATTTACACCATCAACCAGTAGTCGTGGGCGACCTGAAACTAGTGAAGTGTCTGACTGTGCAGATTTCATCTGCAATTACATGGAGGAGAACGATGATCTGTGCCAATTTACACTGGGAGATATTCTCCAAAGTTATTCAGATCCTATATTCCCAAGCCTGAATGGAGTCAAAAAGGGGTACAAAAAATAAATTGTTACATCCACGAAACTGGGGTCAAAATTCTCTTTTATAATGACATTGAAAAAATCGAAGAGTCCATAAACATATAGGGAGGAGTTTTTTCGAATACCTATACTTTTTTCGACAGCAAATATCTCATAAACCGTTAGAGATAGCAAAAAAAGTATCATACAAATATTTTAGAAAATTTAAAAAGCTTTAATTTTTTATATAACGCGATTTTTGTTAGGACCAGCCGTTTAAAAGATATAAGCGAAAAACCAAAAAAAGTCCCGAAATTGCGCGGATTTTTGGCTATAGGGTCAAACGCTCCATTCAGAAACCGTCGCAAACTCATATTACTCTTATTTGGGATGCCCAAAGAAAAACAAAATCATTTCCAGCTTTGTCGGAATTAATGTAAGGCACGATCTTTTTTTGGTCTAATTTGACTGGGCTATGACTGCATTAGCTTGGCGAGTGGGACATTGCGGTATTTCCTGAACTGAAAATATGTGCCGTTTAGATTATTAATTACTCGCCCGATTCTCCTGGTGTGACTAAAGTAATGATTAAAAAGAAAAAAGAAATGATTAAATTAATTCTAAACCGTCTGGCAGCAATCAAGGTCTATATACCAGACCAATTGCCAGATACATCGAACGACTATGGATAATTTTTCCGCGTAACGTACATTCTTTATTTTGGTTAATTTAATATAAACTCTGGTACTAATTTATTGCATAATTTCTACAAACGACCTCTTACTAACTTCTTCGTATATTTGACCACAGTCGGGACAACATAGCCCATAGTCCACTCAACGAACGCCTGAAATCGAAACTTTTAATTACCCCTGTCATCCGGATATTTAGATTTAAGTAGTACCTCAGGTACAAAATCCAAATTTGCAGAAAAAAAACGGTCGGGAAACATGCAAAATTGATAAAAATCAGAAAATCACAAGAAATTCAGAAACACTAAGCTATACTGAAAAATTTTTAGTACAAAAATTGTAGGGCGGAAGATTATACGTTGGAGTAAATAATTATACCAATGATAATTTCTATACGGTATTTCCGACGTAACAACGAATTTCCCGAATTGTCGCCTTAAAATTGTACTACTACCAAAGATTCCAAAGCGGCAACAGCGCCACCTACTGAACATTCTATCCTTTTCTATACGCTCACGCTTCGGCCATAGAATTGTATCTTCTGTGCTTCCGCAGCAGCATCGTTGTTCATGTTATAAGGAATTGAAATTGAAAAGGATAGAATGTCCAGTAGGTCGCGGTGTTGTCGCTTTGTAATCTTCGGTCGTAGTACGCTTTTAAGTTAGCAGTTCGAGAAATTCGTTGTTACGTCGGAAATACCGTATCGAAATTATCATATAACGATTTATTCCGACGTAAAATTTTCCGTTTACCGTTTTTTAAATAATGGTGGAAAAAGCAAATTGCACTGGAATTTTCACCATTTTTTATCAATTTTTCATGTTCCCCGGCCGTTTTTTTCCCTGCGAATTTTGATTTCGTATCTGCGGTAATACCTACATCTAAATATCCGGTTGGCAGGGGCAGGGGTAATTACAAATATTGATTTCAGGCGTTCGTGACTGGAATACCAGCTTACCGTATTAGCCCAGTAAAATGAGAAAATTTGGATGAAATAATGGATACAGCTTTTAAAATTTGGGAACAGGCTTGTTTTGTGCTCCCATTTTGAAGTGTTCAAAAGTCCCCATCCGTACCCCCCCTCCGCACAGGGCTATCCAGAAAGAACCTGCGGCTACTTGTGGGCATACTTTCTGGGCACTGTAAACTTAACAAGCACATGCACCGCATAGGCTTGGTTGAATCACCATCTTGCAGAGGATGCTACACAGAAGATGAGACGGCGCAACACATACTTTGTGAGTGTCCCGTACTTGTCGAATTAAGACGATCCATGTTGGGCGCTTCCTGGCCGGACATGGCTAAGATTAAAGCCGCTTCCCCGTCCAGCATCCTCAGGTTTATCTCACGTATGGGATGGCTTGACTGATGATGCGGGGTCGAACGACTCTAATCAGGGGGCAGCACAAAGGGCCCGATAGGTGGCCTAAGTGCGCGTGGACTTCTGACCACCCTCCCATCGTAATCCAGAATCCAGAATCCCCCCTCCTAGAGAAATGGGGGGCGAAAAAGTGTCAAAAAAACAGGTTTTCGTAAATAACTGAAAAAGTATCAATTTTATCAAAATCAAATACGTTAAGAGAGTGGTAGCTAACAATATTCCGCACATTTTCATGTTTTATTTTTGTCTCTACGACTAATAGGAGCCGAGATAGATTTTTTTAAATGTCGAATGTTTTGCGGCGAAACGGTAACACGTGCGCGCATCGCGTGTATTTCTCTTATATCTCGAGAATGGCCATTGGTATCGCAAAATACTTCAAATAAAAGTTGTAGAGAATTTAATTACGAACAATTTCCTATTTTAAACATTTCCATACGATTAATATTGACAGAGATATAATCATTTAAACCTTCTTCTAAGACATAATCGCTGCTCGTTTTGCATAATAAAATCAATAATAAGTCGAAAACTATTGATTCTACGTACTTAGTGCATATAATGAAAGTTGTAGAGAATTAAATTTTGAATCTACATGTATAACGAAATATCATTTTGGTAATCTTTATAAGACGATGGAGGAAGAAATAATGAAAAATTCTCATTTTCAAGCGTTTCTTTGCAAATAACTATGTTTTGACTACTTGTGGGCAGTAAAGTGTATTACAGTTTTTTAAAGATAATTAATGTACCTGTAAAATGAGCGTCGGCAGAAGTTCGTGCGATAAATAGTTCGCTAGTTACATCTGTTTGAAGGTAGACTCAAAAATTGACATTTTATAAAGAATCTCGATTTTCGCTAAAAAATGGCCGTTAAATTTTTGTTAAAAATTGGTTTTATCCTATTTTCAGTACTTTATATATATACAAAGGTAATACAATGCAATAAATCGTTCGCAAGTTGCACTTTATTGTAAAAATACATCTTTGAAAACTATATATTTTCACAGAATTTAACTGAAATGTATATTTGTATTCAGTTTTTCTTAAATATCTTCGTTTCCATTTATTTTGCGACACACTTTTATGCAAACTAATTGAAAGCTTACAAAATTTCTTATTAAAAACACTTTGTGGCGTATGTTTTTCTGTAAACAGCGACGAGAAACTGACGATTGAAGATGCAAGTAATGTTTAATTTTTACAGAAATTGTTATATGTACACACATATTTCTTATACAGGGTGGTTTGGCTTGCAATGTCCAGACGATATTTGCTAAAGTAATAAGAATAACATTAGGAAAAATCATTTAAATTGAAAGTTATTGAGTATTACGTATGCTATATTATTTTTTGTTGTTGTTGAGCAATTTTTGGTGAACATAAAAAAATTTTTTTAAATAGCGACAATTTTTTTATAATTCCAAAAAGAGAAAATTTTTCTGAATTCAACGATGTATAAGTTTCAAATTTTGACATGAATATATTTAAATAGCAATAGAAGAAATTTTTGATTTCTTCATTAACATAGGATGCTATGAAAATAAAACGGCACATCATCTGTCAACAAATTTTTCATGTTTTAAGTAGGTAACAAAAACATAATAAGTTGATTTATTTTGTCATTATTCAATCACTATGGTATTGAATTTCACAAATAACAAAAAGGCTGATATGTTATTAAAACATTAAACTATTGTTTATGGGTAACCTTATTATGCCATGGATTTTGTCTTTTAAAAAGAGCTCATAAGTACCTAGTTAGTTTTTTGCTAACTCTTATGGTTACTGCTATAACCCATGAAAACATCGAATTTGACCCACCCTGTACAGTACATCATATCGTTAAACATGCTGCTTACGTTTTGCGTTTTTGAGTGTTTTATCGTAAATTCGAGATTTACTTTACTTTTATACATGAACTACTTTTGATATTAGATTTTTTTTATTCACAAACTCCTTCGCGTACATACACAGACATTCAATAATAACGGCTACCAGTACCTTGACAGTCATATTAGGAGGTGCCATAACTAGGTAGAAATAAACTATTTTCTATTTTTTTTACTAGTTATACATACGTTTCAAATGATTGAAAAAGCTAAGCACTAGATAAGAAACAATAATAACATCAGGTATAGTAAGTACTAATCAGGATTTTGGCCTTCCAATTTTATTTGTGAATGGCAACATGTTGTTACGAAATCTATATAACAAAGATAATCAAAGAACTAATTGCAAAACTGAATTCCAAATTTACTGCATAAAAATTATGGAAGCTCATATTTCTAGAGACATCCCCAGAATCAATGTCATCTTAATATTTTCCAGTTTTTTACATGACCTTCTTTTAAGGAGTTTTTACACAAGACACTAAAACCTTTTTCGTTTTCCAATGTGGGAAAACATTTTCGAGACGAGAGAGAATCGCAACGTAAGTCAAATGGGTTAAGAGAAATGGGAAATGCTCGTGTTGTCTCTCTGGACCAACGGTATACTTAATCACATTGTGGCACGTTGAACACAGAACATATTATTAGACTGAATGTTATATATTATATGAAACTCGGTCGTAGACTGTATATCACTAACTTATAACGTACCACTATATGAAATGTGGGCGTCCTGAATATCAAAACAAATTTCTAAGGTTCTTCATGCAAAATCTAATTCAACGAATAAGAAGTGGGCATTTTCGTTTTTGTAAAGTGGTTGCTTTGTTATTGTAATGAAATGAAAAAATGTATTACATTTCTCCCTTACGGTAATATGTTACTAAAAATAAGAACTTAAGTATATCACCATCAACCGGTCCTATTAAAGGGAGAGATTTATTAAGTTGAACAGTACGATATAGAAGAATACGGTTATATCAATAAATTTCCACTTTAAAAGTTTTACATAGCTTTCTCTAATGGCACAAGATATGTAAATATGCACTTAATAGAACTTCTCAAACAGAACCAGTAGAATATGCCTACTTTTTAGTAAGTCCACTGCTGTAAATTGTAGAACATCTATTGTATACCAACTTTCCTTTCAAAAGTTCTAAATGGAATTTTAGATATAAAACGAATTCATCCAATGCCTCAAGCGTACATCGTACGAAGCGTAGAGAACGGTATCATTTGTGTAAATTTTGTACGTTTATAAATTCTTGAAAATGAATCCGTGCCGTATCTCGCTTGTTGAAATTTCGTAACAGAATTTGAGGTACTTCCAGAGATCTATGAACGTTGTTTCTGTAGCATTAAGCTTTGAACTACATGTTGATACTAAACTTGTAAATAGATATTAGCTAACTTTTCTCGCCTAACCTTGACCATCCATGTACACGGTTGAATGAAAATCGTGAGGTTAAATATACAAACCTATAGTTACTCTATTGCAATAAAGCGAAATTATGATAGTTATGATTTCAATGGTTATGACTTATGAGTAACACGTTTCTATCTACCAACTAACAAACAAATAAACTACTTTACGGTTGTCGTAAATTTTCTTGCAGTTTTAAAATGTTTGACTATGGTATTTTTTCAACTCTCACTCAATTGAAAGAACGCTACATTACATTACATTCTGGGGCGTTGGATTTGTTGACGAGAAATTGATTATGCAGTTTTTAGAAAAGATAACATACGAGTAGTTTCGTCAAAGGGAGCGTGCGTGCATTAGAATTCCACGTGCCTTTTAAAGTCGCCAAAGAATTAGCGATGACAGTTGTTTAAACAGAAGTATTTTGAGTGAAAGTGCAAAATGGATAAAATTGGAATTCGCGGTGTAATTCAATTCTTTTTTCTGGAAGGGAAAACAGCGAAGGAAATTCATGACAGGATTTTACCAACATTGGGTGACTCATGTCCTTCCTATGAAACGGTTCGACTTTGGGTAAATGAATTTAAGCGTGGCAGAACGAGCATTCAAGATGCACCACGTCCTGGAGCTCCGAAATCAGCTGTGACACTCGAAATCATTGATAAAGTCCATGATTTGGTTTTAACCGACAGACGATTAAAAGTGCGCGAGTTAGCAGAAGCCACAAGCATCTCAACTGAACGAGTTCACTTCATTTTGCATAATGAATTGCATATGAAAAAGCTTTGCGCAAGATGGGTGCCGCGTTTACTAAATCCAGAGCAAATGCGAATTCGCATGCGAACATCTGCCGACAATTTGCGTGTGTTTGCGAAGAATCCAGTAGAGTTTTTTCGTCGTTTTGTCACAATGGATGAAACCTGGATACATCACCATATGCCTGAAACGAAACAGCAGTCAAGACAATGGATTGCACATAGCGAACCGACATTGGTGTCGGCTGGAAAGGTGATGGCGTCAGTTTGGGACGCAAAAGGAATTCTCCTGATTGACTTACAATAACAGAGAAACGCCCGGGTATGGCCAAAAAGAAAGTGTTGTTCCATCACGACAACGCACCGGTGCATTCAAGCCGTGTCACTCGGCAAAAATTGGCCGATTTCAGATTTGAACTTCTTCCGCATCCTGCCTATTCGCCAGATCTAGCTCCCACAGACTACCATCTCTTCCCGAAATTGAAAATTTTCCTGGCAGGACGACAATTCAGGTCCAATGAAGAGGTCATACAGGAAGTAAATGAGTATTTTGCAAGCCTCGAAGAAACTCATTTCCGCAAAGACATCGCCAAGCTGGAGAAACGTTGGGGCAAGTGCGTTGAACGTCGAGGGGACTATATCGAAAAATAAAGTACGTTAAAAAACTCAAATTGTTTTCTTTAATATCAAACCAAGTTAGTTATCAAACCACTCTCGTAGGTACGTGGAAATACGGAGTTGAACGGATTCAACCAGTTTTCATGCTTCACTATTAACTATTATAGACAAATAATACCCTTGGAAATAATCTTATTTACCTACCGAAACCGTTTCTTTTTCATTTAAAAAGTTTAACATTTGTTTGCTATAGAGTCTAAAGTATAAATGAGAACTAAAATATAATTAAATTCATTCATTCGTTAGTTAGGTTTGTATAATTTTATATTTATTTCATTTTCTTCCTGGTCACATAGCCCGGGCCGCTTTAAGGTTCCCAGTCCGCGCCTAGCTTCAAGCGAAATAGTAAACCCATGAACATTTAATTCATTGAATTTTCAACAAATAATGTTGCTAAATTAGTTTAAATGTTATAGTATCATCGTTGATTGACTTCAATCAACGGTATCATGTAACACGACAAAATTAATGAAGAGATCAACAAGTGTTATCCTATAACCACGGTATCCGTCTACCCACGGTGGAATGGGGTGGGATTCGAAATGAAACAACTTTTATTTTTGATAAGGGTATGCGCACGAATTATATCATAAACCGTACATCAAAATTAGGGAGCATGTCCTCTGCTGTGCGAAGAGATTGGAGTCCGCTCCAACAACAAAAAATTGGGGAAATAGGGAGACAGACAGACTATGAACTTGTTTCTTGTGAGAGATGAAGCTGCGAGTCGAAAACGAAGAGAAGCAGTTAGTAAATAAATGTAAAACAAATAACTTGTTGTGAGACCTCAACATTACAGATAATTAATTAAAAAAACAAAAGATTCTCTGATAAATATGAAAAATGAATGGATTTGATGAGCAAATGCAATGAGAATCATTTAAAAATGTAGTTGTTTCGTTTGGTAGAATGTAATTACTTGTTTCTTCCAAATCTGGGGCGCTGTCCTGTTGATGCGGTGGTGAAGGATGGCGACACGGATGATGTTCACGAATACTGAAGATATGGAACTCGATGTAGCAGATGACGGAAAAAACCTTTATCGATGTAAGAGAAAAAGAAGAAATAGTAGAAGCCCCTAAACGGGAGAAGCTTAGCCCAGTCTATACTTACAAGGTGGTGGTGGCCTTAGAAGTAGAGGAAATATATATGGAAATGTGGTGCTACAGTAGCGCCACATTTGCATGTCCTCAATTTGAAGTGCTATAGCAAATGTTTGGACCTAAATTCTGGGCAAACCATATGACACGAAAGATGAAAAATAGTGGCGTTCCAGAATATATGAGCGCATTGTGGATACAACTATGTTAAATATGAACTCAAATACATACAATAAGGGAATTGTAGCACCGGAAGCTGCAAATAAGTTATTAGAAGTGATTTTTGACAAAGAGTGTAACATATTCAACATTATGACATACAAAATGCAGAAAACGCATAAATATAAAGCAATTATCAAATATACTGCATTTAAATTAAATCATAGGTGTATTCATAGCAACGAGCATCAATTTTTCAACATTAAATAGTCCACAACCAATCCTAACCGCAGAATTGAATTAACAAAAAAGGAAAATAATATTTTTAAAGCAATTCAAATATACACTCATTACCAAGTTTTCAAATACCGTTTTGGACTATCCCTTGAACTCTTCCCGGTTTCCCGATTTATTTATCGCCCTTTGGCGCAGTCCTCTTCGGACTATACCTCTTTTTTCGAATACCTACATTCATTACTTGGGTGATATGTCCACCTACTTCAATCTTCTCTACACCATTATTTTGTCCAGTTTTCAAAAGTTCTAACGCCATAAAAACGGCCTTATATACACAACTCAAGGACAATACCGATATTAGTTTACATTCGAGCATAGTTTATTTACTTAACTGTTGCCAATGTTCAGCCTGTTATACCAAACAATTCCTTCAAGACAGATTAATACAACATAAAAACTCCATAAAAAAACAAATTTTTCCCCTAATAACCCTAAAACAATCCTAACCGAGCATTCCCTAAACAACTTCCACACAATTTTGATTACAATAACCCCAAAATTTTATACTTCGAAACTAATTTACACTGTGGCCCGAAATAAAGGAGTACATTTTTTAATCTGAAATAACTTTTTTGTTTTTAGGGCGATTTATTTTCTTTTTACAGGGTTAATACCTCAGCATGTCCCCAATATGAGTGCAAATTTTGGTATAAATAAAATGTACAGGGTCGGACTTACAAATTTTTTTCTTTAATGGTGCATTTGTGATCGTTGCAAATGAAACATGTTTTAGCTAAATTTGAACTGATATGCTCTTTCGGTAAGGTAAGTACCCAGAACACTTCCGTACAAACGAAATTCTCCGAAATTGTAGGATTTGCGAAATATCATTTTTTTATTTAAATGGTACTAAGTACGCGCATTAGCCATAAACTAAAGAAAAATATCGAATTTTAATATTTATGTAAATTTAAATGTTTTTCTAATATCTTCACTAAAACGGAAGCTTCTTAGCACTAAATTACATCTTTCCTGCCATTTCTTCGAACGAATGCAGTTTGTATGGAACAACTTTGAACAGCGTACAAATAAATGGGGCCATCAATTTATGGCCCAGAAGCCTACAAGAAGTTGTGAACAATCATGGTGGCCACATTCATAATATTTTACTTTCAGTTATAAATTATGTAGCTAATTTTCTTAGTTATAATTTGTGTTATTTAATAAAATGTATTATTTCCTTATTTCAATAAAAAAATGATATTTTGCAAATCCTACAATTTCGGAGAATTTCGTTTGTACGGAAGTGTTCTGGGTACTTACCGTACCGAAAGAGCATATCAGTTCAAATTTAGCTAAAACATGTTTCATTTGCAACGATCACAAATGCACCATTAAAGAAAAAAATTTGTAAGTCCGACCCTGTACATTTTATTTATACCAAAATTTGCACTCATATTGGGGACATGCTGAGGTATTAACCCTGTAAAAAGAAAATAAATCGCCCTAAAAACAAAAAAGTTATTTCAGATTAAAAAATGTACTCCTTTATTTCGGGCCACAGTGTATATAAAAGATTGTTCTTAGAAATGGTGGAAGTCAAACGCAACATTTCTTCTATAAACTACCGAATTGACATCCAAAACTGAAGTAACATTTATTTTAACCTGATTAAAAATACCAAAAAAACCAATAATGAATAATTTCTTCCTACGTTCCATCAATACTTTTTTCCCTCACCTTCTTACTTTTAATCACAGATGACTTTGCACATTCTCGTCATTCTAGCTGCCATTTTGCAATATCAAACCGTAAGTTCATGACAGTTTGCATCAAGAAATTGTAATTATCATGTTAATATATATATATAGCTATTTTGGAGGTGTAAATTCCCCCCACCCTTAATAAACAATGTTAACCTGTTGGTAAGTTCCCTCATTAAATAAAATATCTGGTACTTATCTATTTTCCTCATCTCATTAATTAAATTTGCCAATTTATTTTGTAAAACACACATAACTTTGTTACAGATTTATATATGTAAATAATTATGAATACGCCATCAACGAATGTGCGAAACGTCAATTAGTTCCTGTTATCATGTTTTTTTCTTTATCAACGAATAAATTAAAGGCATTTATATAAATGCCAAAAAGTTATTAAGCTCTTTCTTTTTTCCATCATCAACAATTATTTTGTCCTTTCGTAAAGTGCTTTGAACTGTAAAGTAAAACTACTTCGAAGAACTACTTGCAGAATATTTTATTTATTTATTTAGTACAGCACCCACCAACAGAGTAACCTGACCCCAATGACAGGTAGGCACAACTTTACATCAAACAGTTATGAACTTAACCTAAGAAAAATTATTCTATATAATATAAACCAAATAGAAGAAAGAAAAAGATGAAAAAAATTACACAAACAAAAATAAAATAAAATGAAGTAAAAGAAAATAGAAAAAAAGATATAAAATATTTGTATCACTGTAACGCCTAATTACCGATGTTTTGGTTCATATTCAACCATTGTTAAACTTTTTTACACTCATGTAGTACTGCACTTTTAACGCATAATGATTTAGGCTGCCAATAGTACCTAAATATATTAAAAAACAAGTTTCATAAGGTAGGTTTTATGACACGAATAAAAGTTTAGAAAACGAGGGTCAGAGCCACGAGTTTTCTTAAGGATGAGTGCCATAAAAGCCTTACGAATGAGTTTTTTATACTATTTTTTAGAATTTGCGCCTTTTTTAAGCAATTTTAAATAAATATTTGACATTATCAAAATCTAGGGAATTTTTTGTAGATTGGAACTACTACTTTTCAAATTGTCAATTCAAGATTTATTTAAGGATAACTGCAGTATTTGCTATGAATTAACTCGGTAATATCAACTTAGTAAAATTAAATTATACCAGTTCTATTAAAACACCCAAATTTCTATTAAAGCATGCAAATGACGTCATTTGAGTGCTTTAATAGGCTCTATTAAACCACTCAAATGACGTAAATTCTAAAAAGTACTTTGCTGTTAGCGTCGTCACCGACTAAGTTTTTTAGTTTGTAAATTTAAATTAAGAGCTTCCTACTTCTACTAATTTGCTATCAATTATAAGCCAAGAACAAATGGACAATTTCTATCCTAAATAACGCAGTTTTACAAACAATAAATTTTGAGACTTAATCAAAATTTATTGATGCACTTTTTCAGAAAAATAGAATTTTAATAACTGTTATTTGTAAATTATTATACAACGAACTCGTTTATTATAGCTAACTTTATGTTTTAAGCTACAGTTAAATGTACAGATAAAAAAGTTCGTTCTGATAATCGACTTTGTTTTCCGAAGTCGCTAACCCACTGAAAGCTTTTTAAGTATAACTTTCTTTATTTTCAATATTATAAAGATGGATGAAGTTCAAGATATTTATTCGCTCATCGCTACTCTTTTTGTGAGCTACATGCAAAGTATAGAAGTAAAATTATTTTCTTGCATTCACTTTTCTGTTCATTTACATTTACATTCATCCATAAAAGTATCACTGTAATTCGAAAAGTATATAAAATTTAATTTACACGTTTGTAATCAAGTACCTCTACGAGTAAACAGTATCCGTAGTGTTATATATAAAAAGAATTGAGTAAGGGGCTGTGCGCCAACCGCTATGTAAATCATTGACTCATTAAAAAGTCATTCTGAAATTTCTATTTGTGTATCATTCGTCCTGTCCTAGATTTTTCGGATACCTAAATTAACAAAGTAAAGCATCACATGGCGCAGTCGAATAATTAAATAAGTGCTATCAATAATTAAATAGGTAACTAAATAAAAATGCCGGGTCCTGATTTAAATAGGGAAAATAATTTTGATGAAGGAAGATTAAGCCAATATACTAAATACCCCACATACCTACAATACGAGACAAGTAGTACAGCATCCGAAACCACTTAGTTTTGATGGAGTTATGCATGAAAACTGGACATTTTTCAAACAAAAGTTTAAAGAATATATGACGAAAAAGGTTATTATGCTTTTCAATTTGATCGGCGATGAAGCATTAAAAATTTACCAACTAAAAATATGACTTTTAAACGGTTTCAGTTTTTTCAACGAAATCAACGTGATAGTGAAACAATAGACGAGTACAGCACCGAAGTAAAAAAATTAGCCAGTACGTGCGAACTTGGTTTAATTAAAGATCGCGTATTTTGCGGCATAAATGATGCAATACTGAAAGATCATTTGTTGCAAGAGCCGGTACTTGGAATTTGTCGTGTCGCGGAAACATCCAAAAACCAATTAGGGGCATCTATGATGATAATAAGGACAGCCGAGTCCAGTGCTCAGAAACGTGGAAAACGCGTCCAACTGCAAGTTTAAATCCTCAAGTAACTGCAGCCATAACCAAAAGCTGTCTACTCAAATCAGCAATCTTGAGATTGGAGAACAAAGAAAAACAACGGAAACTCCTTTATCTCCTTTATAGATAACAGTGATAACACTATTCACAATTGCACAAGTTGTCCAGCTTATGGTAAATTATGTAAAATTATGTAAAATCAATAATTTTCGAGTAGCATGTATAAGTGAACGTATAAATTATGCTAGTTTAAGAAATTAATTTAGATGCGACCACGAATCGGTAATATCAAAGAGTATCAGATACTCTTTGGTAATATAAATGAATCTGGTCAAATTTAAGCCTGACACAGGAGCGAATTGTTTAATCATTGCTGTTAAATTAAATAAAATATTAAAAATTAAAGAGTGTAGTTTTGGAGTTATTTCCACATTAACAAATTTAAAAAAAATTGATAAAATTTCTGTAATTAATTTTCGAATCATGAATGTCGAAACGTCAATTTTAGGGCCATTTGATTACTAAAAATTGAATTTCATTAATTTATAATGTAACGGAATCTGGGAATCATAAATCAATAATTGGAAAATACAAGAAAGTTTTTCACGGAAGTGGTTTAATTAAAGATTTATGAGTATCAAATTAAGTTAAAAGAGGGTAGGGTTCCCAAAGTCGATTCGCTAAGGAAGGTGAAAAAGTGGAACATCAATTTTGTATGATTGCTAAAATGTAACGAATATCACAAACAAAACTTAAATTAATTAAATTAAAAATTAGTAAAGAAGAGAAATTTTCACAACTAGTAGAATTAATTAAAAAGGGTTTCCGAAAAATAAAAAAGGCGCACCAAATTCACTCAAAATTTATCATAATATAGAAGATGATTTAGTTACTAACTATATCCGTATTTTAATTCCTAAGAGCATCAGAAATGACACGTTGAAATTATTGCATATCTCTCATTTAAGTGGAGAAAAATGGTATATTATATACCAAGGTGTTGAAGACTGTTATTATTGACCGAGCACCAAGATTATTTCGCGAGGGGCTTTGCCCCGAGCGGAATAAGGTGCGAGGCCTATAAATGTCTTCACCACCGTGGTGTGTAAACAATTTTTTCCACTACTAGTACGAGGGTGGTTTGATAACTAACTTGGTTTGATATTAAAGAAAACAATTTGAGTTTTTTAACGTACTTTATTTTTCGACATAGTCCCCTCGACGTTCAACGCACTTGCCCCAACGTTTCTCCAGCTTGGCGATGCCTTCGCGGAAATGAGTTTCTTCGAGGCTTGCAAAATACTCATTTACTTCCTGTATGACCTCTTCATTGGACCTGAATTGTCGTCCTGCCAGGAAAATTTTCAATTTCGGGAAGAGATGGTAGTCTGACGAATTGGCAGGATGCGGAAGCAGTTTAAATCTGAGATCGGCCAATTTTTCCCGAGTGACACGGCTTGAATGCATCTACTGCCGTAAGGAATAGAAAATCTGAATTTACGAAAAAACTATCGCACTTAGGTATAGGGTAAGCTTAATAAAGTTGCACTAAAATTGACCGGGGATTCCAAATATGCAATAATAAATAGGGGGTGCCATTTAAAAAAATGAAGAAAAATTAGTTTGAAAATGTCGATGTTTGGAGCAAAAAAAAGTGAACATCCTGTATGAAATAATTTAATGTTTCGTCACGGTTGAATACTCTCATTCAACCCAAGCCCACCACCAAACTTACATAAAAACAAAAACAAGACGTTAAAAAAATACAAGCGTATAATGGAAGGTTTGATTTTTAGCAAAAAAATATGTATTAATTAATAACTTGGCAACGCCGTGTATTAATACAAAAATAATGTACGACTAAAAAGTTCACCCAAGGCCCCTACATTTGCGCTTAAAAAAAGTGGGTCATTCCATTTAAAAAAATATACGTTTTATGCACCCTACTTTTTGGAGACACCCTGTATGTGTCTAACTAATTTGCAAATGTGCTTCATCCAACCTAATTGCCATCCCGTATATTTATTTTTTAGTAAATTTAACAATAAAGCCGTACTTGAAGAACGGGCTACTAAATGGACACCCTGTATACACGACGAGACGGCACACCACATATTTTGTGAGTGCATCGTCCTTGTCTAACTGAGACGATCCATGTTGTGCGTAATGACGCGACGGAAGCAGTTGTTCCGTCACTTGTAGTTCAAAGTTTGAGGAAGAAGCATGTGTCTCTGTTTCATCAATAGCGTGTTTCGTTAGTGTTTAGTGCATCTTAGAAATGGAGCCTGCACAGGTCTCGGGTACTGTGAGTGTTGAGGATCAAAGATCGTATATTAAGATGGAAACTATACGGGGAAAAACCCGACTGAAAACCACAGAGTACTAAATGAAGTATCTGGTGAGTGTACAGTGGACCGTAGAACAGTTTCGCGTTGGGCTAATCGACTTCGTGAAGGTCGTGTGAGCACAAACGACGATTCAAGACCAGCAAGACCCAGAACATCGGCAGATGAACGAAGTGTCAAACTGTATTATCGTGGATTCATTCAAAACCTGAACAGAAAAATGCACAAAACCCAACCCCAGTTGCTCGAGTCTGGGCCACTCATTCTCCACGACAAACCTCGCCCACACACAGCCAATGTCGTAAGAAAAAAGTTCCACGATTACGGTTGGGAAGTGCTACAACATACATCCTACAGTCATGACATGAGTCCACCAGACTTCGACTTATTCCCAAAATTGAAAAAACCTCTGTGAGGACGTCGTTTTTCAACTTTTGAAGAGTTTTCTGCAGCCGTTATCCGAACCATTCGCCAGATGAACCAAAAAGGGGTAATTGATGGAATTGTAAAGCTTCTCAGACGTTGGGAGTCGCTAATTGAAAAGAATGGAGACTACAGTGAACGATTGTAAAGAGATTTTGTCAAAAGATAAACATGCAAGTAAATAAAAAATACTGTGCATTATTTATGAAATGACCCTCATATGTATATGTACGCGTAGAATCCAGAATATATCAACTATGAATTTTTATCATTTCTAATATTAATTCCTTTTTTGTTCGGAATCCTTTATTAAAAATTACTAAACGTTTTCGTAGTTTTTATTATTTGTATAGAAAGGAATCCAATGGGATAGAGAGAATAATTTTATTTATGTATTAAAAAAACCCATAGATATCTACCTAACGCAAGTCCGTAAACTATAACTAACAATTAATACAATGTACATTTATACAGGGTTTTTCAACGAAAAGGAGCCACCCTTTATAACTTCTAACAGAATCAAAATTTGAAAAATCGGCGATACCCGTCTATAATAATATCGAGGGGGACACTTTTTGACATAAGTTTGAGATTTCATACCTTAACCCCCTGGGTCCCACAAACATACCCTTAATTTTTTTAAACGGCAACATGGGTCATGTGATACGTCATTTGAAAGGTCTTTTGATATCTTGCATTACTGCGTTTAAAATTTTAAAATCGTTCAATTCGTTTGTGAGATATTTTAATTTAAAGTTTTAGAGAACTGATATAATTTGTCGTTATAATAATGCAATATAAAAGTATTACTGACTTTTTAATTTATTTTAAGTTTTATTTCCATGTAAATAAAAAAAAGTTTAATACAATGAATTTCGTATCAATTTATCTTGACTATAAAAGCAAAAAAATAAATAAAAAACAACCATTTTGAATTCTGAAACTTACGTAATGATAGTCCCGTCTTAGGGTATGGTGTCATGGAAGTTGCCTAACTTTACATTCGCCTATTGAAAATTTTACGAAATATGAACTTTCTTATTTATTTACTACATTACGGTAATGGTTGAAAAAAATATCTCTATGTACAATCGTACAATGTTATTAGAGAAACACATAATGGTAAAAATTTTGTTCATATCGTGTTCACCAACTGAGATATCAAACAAGTTTTACTAAGAATGAAAATATGGAAAATATTTTGCATGGTTAATATCTACCATTTAAGAAACAATATCCAATATTGAGAATTTCTTTAAACTTGAATGTAACTCTGTTAGAAGTTAGCCATTTGCGTCACAAAACGATCAGGAAGAACTCCCGACCCATCAGTACCGGATTTTATTGTTTTAGGAACAGTAAAAAATACAGTTAATAACACCGAAGTAACCACCATGGAAGACTGCATGCAGCGAGTCAGAACCTCATTTGCAGATCTTAATCAACAGTCAATAAGAACTCACCCACCAAAGAAGAAGAGAAGTGTTAATAATTTTGCAGAATTAGGTTATGAGAACACAATTTTCCAAATATTCTGACTTACCAGTTCGTACATAATAAAGAAATTTGTAAACCTTCACGTTCTATTCGTAAAAGAAAAATCATCCACTCGTCGTGAATAGGTTCCACTAATACTAGATACAGATAAACATTTATCAAATCATACATCATCCATTTTGACGTTTGACTTTTCAGTTTTTCATAGTAATAATGCCTAAAGTCTGAAAATTAGAATAATGTTAGCAAACAGAATTTCTCCAACATTCCTTGTTGTGAAATAGGTTTTAATATAAAATTAATAACAGTCAACTAAATCAACAAATGTAAAATCCTTTATCAAAATAACTGCGTTGATGTGATTATCAAATTCGTAGTGAAATAATTATTATTTGTAGTACAACAATAATTTTGAATATATTAAGTACAGATTAGTAAATTCAGTATACAGGGATAGATTTACCCACCCTAAACAGTAACACAGGAATAGCGCAGAGGAGGCTGATAAGAGCTAAATGTCCTTCATAATTACTATCTGCTGCGTTATTAATATTTCTAAGCTATTAATCTGTTCTCACACTTATTGATGGGCTTATCAACGTAGTTATTTATGAGTAAATCTGTATATTTAGCATTCTCTTTACGTGAGGTAAATATTTATAATTTAGAGGTAAACGTATACAAAGAAGAGCGTGGTATCTAAAATATTATCTTATTTATTTCTTAAGTACCTAATGAAGTTATTTCAGTACAACAATCACAGATCACATTATGAGATTTATTGTTCTGATCCGTAATAACTTGAACACTAAAACAATATTATTGTGATCACAATGCATGGGCAAATTACTTGAGGAATCTTGAACTTAAACTACCGAAAAACAAACGAAAATGGAACAATAGAAAATTCCATCCTGTACACGCTCACAAAATTAGGTTTCCACTCTAATACACGAACTCTAGGGAAGACCGTAGACTATATGAGTTTATTGAGCTTTTAAGAAAGAAAAACTATCGGCACTGCGATAAAAGTTATGTATGATTTGTTCGCGCCAATCACATCGCATTACAAAATATTATATTATATTACTAAAATATTCACATTCCTTTAGAAACGAAATGAACACCGCACAGCTAGAGCAAAATTTAATTAAATCGGTTTTGGACAACGCAACGTTTAATTTCTTGCACTGACTGCCGTCATTTTTTAGGTCGTTGCTTGATTAAATTTTTGATAAAGCGATCTTTATTATCAAGAATAAATTATTGAAATATCGTCTTCAAAACCCAATCGTATATATTTCAATTCTATCGTTACTATATCAAAAGTAGAACTTAATGCTAATTCAGGAGAAATAATTTTAAAATGAGATGAGAGAAATGAGAATGAGATATATTGTGGATTTTATTGCCAATACCACAAAAGTACATAGTTCACCCCATTTTAATATTTAACAATATTAATATAGTATCCTTCCAATATAATTATGTACAAATAAACATGTATGTAAACTTATGTAACGTCATAGTATAATAGACTAAGGGCCGGTTGTATAAAGTCTAGTTGACTAAAGGTTGAAATTAAACCGTCGGTTGAACAAAATATTGCGTTGCACCATCTATAGTTAACATCTACCTTCGGTTGTACTGCCGGTTGCGTTCAACCTCCAAATGAAGTACCGATTAACGCCTTCAACCGACGGTTGAGAGAAATAAAGCGCGAAACATTTAAGTTTGTAGGACGTAGGTTAGAGTATTTAGTCTTTCTCAATTCTCTTGTTCCGTTTGTTTTAAAAATACAATTAATTATTATTTTAGTGTGTTTATGTTATATTACTTTAGTACTTTAATATTTAAAAATTTAATTATTAAATTAATTCATTTCAAAGGGAATGTAAGTAATTTCATTCTAGTATTGTTAATAAATGTAATATTATAAACCAATTGTTTAGTTAATTAAAATTTGAAACTTGCAGATGAATTCCAAAATTAAAAGAACCACATATAGTGATTCTGAGTTAGACTTGGTGTATAAGTATAAGACAGTAGTCGAATGTAAGAAGACCGATGTGACGACTTGGAAAGAAAAGGTGAGACTTGATTTGTATAGTAGCTACTTTTTTAGCATTACAAATGAAATATTTAAGGATACAGTTTGGACAAAAATTGCGAATGAATTTAATTGTGCTGCCACAGAAGGGAAAACTGCAGAACAATTACGTACAAAATACGACAACATCAAAAAGGAAGCGAGGAAATATTTTGCGAAGCAAAAACAAGAACTTTACCGAACAGGTGGTGGTGCAATTAATATCAATATTAGAGATGTATTAAAAGATATATTTGAAAAAATTAGGGCAATAATTAACCTATCTGTAGAGGGAATTTCTCCATCCATTGGTGATAGCGACGCTTTAAGTAAAAAATATTTCAGTGCTTCTTCTGTAATTATATACTGATAAATGTTACAGATCTTACAGAGGCTTCAGAAATGGGCACAAATGAAGAATTTTCGGATGTTTTTTTAATAAATTCTTCAGCGCCAAATCCTCAATTAGATATTGTGGAAGAACCGCAACCACACTGCTCCAAAGATGTGAAAGATAGTCCCACAATTATAGAATGTGGAGAGCTAACTGATGGTAGTTGTTAATTATAAAGTGCTATTTATTATTGTTATTTGTGTAGTTGCAGATTGGAGTACCTATAAACCCGCGATGTTAAAAAAAAGAAAACACAAATTATTAAGCTCCAGCTCTGCTGATAAGAGCTCGAAATCAAAATATGGTGGGAGTTAGTAATTTTATAATAGATAAGACTAAATTCTGTTTTTCCACAGATATACCAACAAAAAAATTGTGTGAAGTTGCTACAGCAAAATCTGAATTGGCACATTTAAAAAAGGAGTTGCTTATAAAAGAAGATAAAAGGAAAGAAGAATTACATAAGCAACAAATAGAAATTGCTATACTTAAAAAGGAACATTTGAAATTGCACAATGACCTATTGCAATTACAAATTAAAAAATAAAAGAAACATAATATTATTTACATAAGTGGTATGAGGGAAAAGTGGTTAATCAACCTTCAATATCATTGTCAGTTATCAGTTTTGAAAAATCTACAAAGTGTATTTGATTGTTACATTTTTTAAAAACTACTTTAGGAAATTAATGTTTGTATTCAGACTGATTATGGTAGCATTAATGCAATTAAAATAATACAATTTATATACTTTTTAGCATCTCTAATTTATTATTATTAGTGTTTTTCATTTTGATCCTTTTCAATTAGGTATCTCGATTCACCTTATACGGTTAGGAACCAAATGTTGAACGGTCCTCCCCTTAATATTCTATGTTTATTTACTAAGTCAGTTCTATTTTGATAAATCCCATAAGTTAGCTAAGTGTTTAAATCAATAAAAATTATGCAATTAAGTTTCTAGATATGATCATATGAACATCTACATTTTTATAAATATTTTTGTTAAGCGTAAATATATAGTATAGTGTTGTATTAATAATACTTGTTTGCAATTGAGTTTTTTAACTGGAAAAAGTTGCCAGCACTAGTTATAACCATTTATCTTAATATTTTTGTTGATATGTAACGTTACCGAATTATGATCAAAATTTGTGATAATTATAATAAAATATGTATACCGATGTAGCTTAATTTATTTCACATATAGATAGTTGTTAATTATTAATTAAATTACTCATTGCTTACATTCTTAAGTGTAAATTAATATGAAGTTTGATTTGATGGAGATATGTTTATGTTCACTTATAGAGCTACTATTTGTATAATCATGTTATTAGATGAAAGATATGAAATGTGTCATATTAATCATTTCAAGATAAGTATCTAAGAAATGATTATATATTGAAATTAAGTTCAAGTTGCTTATACTTTATTTTCGATTAGCAGTATAGTTTCCATTTATTAATCTAATAATTCTAATTGCTAATAAATTATACACACAGTTGAAAATAATACTATTTCAAAAAAATTTCAAACCAATAATAATACAAGATGTTGTTTATTACTTTTCGCTGACTATCAGCTTCTTCAGATAATTTTTTATTAACATGTTGAGTAAGGCGTTGTGGTTCTGGAAATATTTTATTGATGATTACAAAAGTTTTTTATGGTGAGTAAGAGAAGGTAAAGCATTTTTGGAAATATTTTGCAATTTCAAAATGCTTTACGTTCTCTTACTCACCTTAAAAAGCTTTTGTAATCATCAATAAAATATTTCCAGAACCACAACGCCTTACTCAACATGTTAATAAAAAATTATCTGAAGAAGCTGATAGTCAGCGAAACGTAATGAACAACATCTTGTATTATTATTGGTTGATTAACCACTCTTCCCTCATACCACATTGCTACTACGTATCAACTGTAATTTCCAATACCTACTAATTATTGTTTACATAATATGTACTGAATTAAGAAATAAAAATGTATCACTGTAAGGTGGAAAAGTAATCTATAAATATTTGTCGATAATCATGTTCTTCAATAATTTGTGCTCCATGGACTTCTTCATCATTTATGTCCACTTCTGCAACTACATCTGGATCATCAACGGGAGTTTCTTCATTTTTTTCTTGTGCAATATTATGCAAAACTGCACATGCTATTATCACTTTTTGTGTAGTTTCCAATGACAATCTAAGGCCCAAGCTAAGTATAGGGAATCTACGTTTCCACACACCAAACAATCTCTCAATGGGATTTCTGGATCTTATTTGAGCTTCGTTAAATAATTGTTGCCCTTCAGTGTGTGGATGTAGAAGAGGGGTAATTAAATATTTTTGCAGAGCATACCCAGAATCACCGAGTATGATGCTATTTCCGAATTCATTACCCTCGAACCGAGCATGTATCCTTGAATTATTAAATATAGTTTGGTCATGTGTAGAACCGGGCCATCTTGCTACTATATCTAAAATACGAAGGTCCCCGTCACCAATGACCTGAACATTTAATGAAAAATATCCTTTCCTGTTGCGAAAATATTCAGCATTGTCACCACCTGTAAAAAAATATGTAAATAATAAACACTCAATTGTTAATGACATACCTGGAGATTGTATCCGTATATGAGTGCAATCAATCGCACCTATAACCCGTGGAAACCTAGCTATATTATAAAATGCCAACTGATTTTTTCTTATACCATCTTCCCCTCTGGGCATCTCAATGTATATTTGAGCCAAAGAACAAATTGCTGTTGTCACATTCTTAACAATTCTGCTGGCGGTTGACTTGTCTACTCCACTGAAGTCACCAGTCGTAATCAACATGCTTCCTGTAGCATACAAACGAAGTGTTAACAAGAGCTGATTCATAGGTGAAACAGCTTTGTTTCTATAATTTAAATATAGGTGTTAATTATGTTAAAAGTAAGGTTGACATTGCTTAACTTTCAGTTTTATGTACCAATTGAGCTGCAACAAGAGTTAGCAAAAATTGAACTGTTGCTTTTCTTAACCCTTATCCGGGCAACGTGTGTCTGTTGGACACAAGCTGTTAAGAAATGCTCTATTAAAAAAAAACAAATTGACTTTGGACATTGATATTTTTTGTATTCCTCAATTACATGAATAACTAAAGATTCGTATAAAGAAAAAAATATTATTTCAAATATAAGGGAAATAAAAATTATTGTTTTCATTTGTTACACAACCGTATAAGATGTGTCCATTGGACACATACCTACTTTTTCATCTACTTAGCAGCGGCTACGTTGTTATAACTTATAAGTGAAACAAAATGTCAATCGTATACATAAAATTGTTGTAACTGTTATTAAAAAAAATTTTTATTTCAAAAATAAGGGAAATAAAAAGTATTGTTTTCATTTGTTACACAACCGTATAAGATGTGTCCATTGGACACATACTTGTTTCATCTACTTAGCAAGTGAAACAAAATGTCAATCGTATACATAAAATTGTTGTAACTGTTTTTAAAATAATTCAGTTAATAAACTAATACATAATATACTTTATTTTACGTAAATATGTAACTAGAACTAGCGTTGCAAAAGCGTGTGTCCGGGAGACACACGTTGTCCGGTTGTGTTACAAAAAGACCTTGCCCGGATAAGGGTTAAACGAAATCTCATGAAAAATTCATCGTCGGACCATTTTGAAAAGTTGTTTGGTCGTCTTCTAAAAGTGCGAGCACGCCTTGCCCGACGATTTAATTCTAAAATTAGTTCATCTGAACTTGATGAGCTGCTACTACTACTTATGTTTAGGAAATCACCATCCATATCAGATTCAGAGGAATCAGCCATATTTTGCTAAAATAATAACAATTTAACAAATGTAACAAATATATAATCTATAAATAACTAACAAATATTTTAGTAGGTATACCTAACGAATAAAATAAACAGACACGTAAATGAGGTTTTATAAATTAAATAAACAATTAACAAGCAGTGGAAATTACCGCGAAAAAATATAAATAGATTAAAAATACACGATTTTGATTGGCCGTAGTCATAGAAAATGTGCCGTAGTACAAGTAACGAGTATACCAACTTCACAAAATTATTTTCAACTATAGGTTACATAACCGACAGTCTAAAAAGTTTTATACAACGCATTGCTAAAGTCAACTAACGGTTGACTCTAACCGATAGTTGATCAACCGAAGGTTAACTTACACCTTTATGCAACCGGCCCTAAGGCAGAAGGTGGGTCTAAGGCAGTTGTTATTTTAATTCATAAGTTTTGTTATATGCGCATATCACTGTAATTATTCGAGTAATTAAAAGTATTGCACATTAGGTAGCTAGTAAACTGATTTCGTCATAGTCCTACATACTTACCGGAAAACGAAGAGACATCGTCAAAGAGTTTCAGAGACTAATTACAACATTCGCGCAGCGCTAGAATTTATAGTAGCCTAATAACTAATTTATTTTCTTGATTAAAGTTATTCATGTCGTACTAAAAGCCCAAGGATAGCAAATCCTGAAAGATTATGTAAGCGCATGTTGCAACATTTCTTCATGGAAAAGGAAGAACCCATCAATTCAAGTCGCTTTTGATCTTTACGTACATCCAGGAAGTTTATTAAGGTATTCATGAACTACTAACAGGGAATGTGGAGGTGAATTAGTAACAAATTTTACCCGAGTGCGGAAATACGAAATAATCACGGCTGATAATGTAATTTAAATATTAAATGACAGCGGGGGTGCAGCTTCTTACCTTCTGTATCTTATAAAAGCTTTCGGAAACAACTGTTTCCCTTTAAAGCATTTAATATACTATGTTAGGTGACAATGACTTCACCTTCACGTTATAATATGTGATACCTACTTATTACTACTAATGGTCAATTGAAGAATTTTCTTCTATGTTAATATTAAGCATTTTAAGGAAAGCACGTTTAAAGTGATTGTTTTTCACACCTACATTTTTTATATCTCAAAATCATACGTGCGATCAGCCCCCCTCCCCCTGGATTTCGTAAATCGCGTACTTACATCTATTTCACAACATCTTTAAAGCTCACCAGTACACAGTTACTAATAATAATGTCACGAAATGAGCCAGTCTTCTGTATTTTCTAAAATAATGCTTAAAATACATACAGACAGCATGTCTAAAAAGCACCAACCGAGCTTTAGTGCTACTTGTCCCTAAAAGGGTAGAGATGTACTACTTCACAGAAGATTTTGAAGATAAGTATAATAGTGAAAGTGAGGACCGTGTAGAAGTCCGCCAAGAGAACTCTGACACACAATAATTTACAACCACAGATGCTTCCGATTATGAAAAAGTCAATAGTGATTATTGTCCTGGGAAAGGCAGTTCTTCAAAATGAAGAACAAGGAGCAAAACGGACGGGAAAAATAGGTCTACTATATTTTGCTGAAGTTCGCCGTAGAAATAGATAAATATTATAAGATTTGTGGAGTACCAGTTAGAACCGCTGTAGAAGGATTGCGTTTGATAATGAACATCAAACATCTTTACTACGTTGTATACCGTTTTTTATAATTGCTACTTTCAAATATTGGTTTTTTTCACACTGTAGGTACAGTAACACAGCAGAAAAAGAGGGGAATGGCGGTGAAATAAATTATGGAGAATTGAACGATTCAAGTGAATGAAGGGGGGGGGGGCAGGATAAAACTCAAAACTGAGAGGAACTAGGTAAGCATTATTTGAGAGAAAGCACATTGTTGTTAAGGTTCAAGTCTTCATTTAAAACAAATGTAGGGTGATGTTCCGAATTTCTTTTATTTCCACATTATTTTAACATATTTCCACCGTTATTAAAGGAGGTAAATAAACTGAAACATGCGCTAGCCACACCTGGTGAAGGACAGACAGGTTGGGTATGGCCAGACATGCAGGTGTGTTTTCATGTTTCTAATCCATGGATAAAATACACAACAGTTTATAAATTTTGTACAAAATGCGCAGGCATGGCCACCCTGTGGGACCTATAGCTTATCTTTCATTGATACTCCGGTTTCTTCACACTCAAATCTACTTGAAGTTCCGGTTTAGTCATTTCTTAAAAATTCTATAATAATAAAATACTATCTTAGCTAAACAATTTTGTTTTGAAATTCTATAAAAAAACATCACTGATTGTCCATGGGCCGTATTCTTTCCACTTTGCTATTGCCACATCCAATTTCTGAAAAGAATCCCACACAATGTTTCACACTGCGTAACCACCTCCCTCCTATTAAACATTTATACCTGAATACTTTGGATAAAGATTATCTCCTTTCGCTCCACTGCTTGATCCCCGTCACAATATAAATATTACGTTAGCATTCTCTCTCATTTTATATCCAAAGGTAGAGTGTAGCTATCTATACAAATCGATGAAGGTAACAACTGCACCATGATCTCTCAATGCGCATCTGCCTAAGGTTTAGTGAAGCATCGAGGATGTAACACGTAACTCAATAAGTTCGTAGGATGACTAATAATAAAACAACTTTTAGGCAACATTCGACTTTATTCATCAACCTAGACTCCTTCAAGAGTGATACATTTATTCCAACGCTTCTCTAACATTTCCATGCCCTTTTTGTAGAACGATTTATCTTTGTCCTCAAAATTCAGTTTCGGCAATCACTTCTTCATTGGAGGCAAATTTGTTTCCCTGGAGCTTTTTTTTTAGGTTTACAAACAGATAGTAGTCTCTGGGAGCCAGATCCGGATAATACGGTGGATGGGGAACCAATTCAAAGTGCAATATTGCTATTGTTGCGATCGACGTGTGAAAGAGCACTTTTTTAATCTTCATTTGGGGTGGTTTTTCGCCATTTCTTCTTTCAAACGCACCAATAACGCCATATAATATTCGCTATTGATGGTTCTTCCTTTGTCAAGGTAATCGATGAATAAAAT
This sequence comes from Pyrocoelia pectoralis, assembly GCA_036250285.1. Taxonomy (NCBI): domain Eukaryota; kingdom Metazoa; phylum Arthropoda; class Insecta; order Coleoptera; family Lampyridae; genus Pyrocoelia; species Pyrocoelia pectoralis. The sequence goes on from CM070074.1 coordinate 68,432,088, forward strand.
ACCGTGCGCATCCCAAAATAGGGAAGCCAAAACCTTACCAGCTGACATTTGGCGTTTTTGGTCGCTTTGGACGGTTTACATTCTTTCCTGTCCACTCAGCTTACTGCCATTTTGACTCTGGAGTGATGAATCCATGATTCATCCATTGTCACATACTCTATTAAAAAATTCTTTTTATTGCGCTGAAAAGGCTCCAAACAGCCCTCTGAATCGTCGACGCGTTGCTGTTTTTGATCGACTTGAGCAAACGCGGTAGCCATTTCGAACAGAGCATTCTCATCTCATACTCAAATGTTCATGAAAAATGGTGAATACACTGTCTTCTGATGTATTTAAGGTGTCAACTATCTCACGCAACTTCAATTTACAATCGGTCAAAACTATTTTGCGGATTTTTTTAATGTTTTCTGAAACAACTGCCGAATTTATGCGACTAGAGCATTCAGCACCATCGGTGTTTGTACGGCCGCGTTTAAAATCAGCAAACGACTTCTCTACCATTTATAATAATAATATAATAACGCTTGTCAAGCTATTGCTTTGCTTGAACGGTATTTTTCTCCATTAAAAAGCAATGGTTTATCAGCACACGAAATTCAGATTTTTCCATTGCCTTGAAAATTACAAAAGTGGCGTCACTTTGTGAATTAAATGTCAGATTGTCATAAAATTTTGACGCGTATCGTTTTAAGGTTGGTACTTCGTAAAAATCATATGGATGTGTCAATAGTGGCGCCATCTATATGTCATCTTACGAACTTATTGAGTGATGTAATATTCCATAATCCAGACCTAAAAATACGTGTAAAAACACTCTCACCACATAACTAACTAATTAGCACCTTATAAAAGATATACAAATTAATTAGAGGAATTTTTTCGCGACCCTTTCTTAAAATATGAGAACTACCACGATAGATATATACTTGCTACTTCGTTTAAATTGGTGCATTGACCTTTATGTTTACCAACTAATCGAACTTATGCTCCAAATGATACACAAACCACGTAATATGGTCTGTGGTTATCGAGGTGAAAAGTCATGCCTATATTCTTTACAATTTATGTCCCCCAAAGCACTATTAGATTAACGGTGAAAGTAATCGTTCGTGAAATTTGTCCATTCACTATGTGTTTTCAATTCCGGTTCTACCGGTAAACATAAATTATAAAATAGTTTCTCAGCATTAGACCTACTTACAGAATTATATTTGTTACATTGAGACTGTCTCCCACTACTCCACTAATCGTCCTGCTTATTAACAGTACTTGCCTGTTCGTCATTGCAAATGTTCCAATTTCACTTTCTACAAACTCATTGTAGTTTTTAACGAAAAAATAAATAATTTATTATCGAATATAATTACATGAGAGAATACATGGATCTTTAAATCCAAAACACGTAATTTAATCTTATGTTCCTTAATTTCCACCACAAATATATTATATAATATCCTCGCCAGGAGTGTTTACCGCTACGTCATCAACTCATCACATACAATCATATGGTGTAATATGAAAAACATGAATCAAAATTGTACTATATTAGTCAAATGAGAATTAAATTCATATGCATATAAAAGAAATTAAATTCGCGTTTATAGGTTTATTCTTTCTATAACATTTGCTTATTCAATACCGTATGTCGATTTCGTCAAATGCACTACGATTGTTCACCATCCTTATTGAATTCACTGTTTTATATGCGAAGGCAGTATTAACAAATTGGATAGCTAGATTCACACATTAATGACGTAGCGGTAAACACTCCTGGCGAGGATTATAGGTATAATATGTGTAATTAGGTATCTTTTACCCTAAGCAACCTCTTCTAGGATTTATTGCATTTAGGGAATGTTTACACCTAAGACAATAAACACTTTCCAGGTCTTTTAAATTTAAGCTTTTGTTTTCATATAAAATCAAATTCTACGACGAAATATACTAGAACTTGCATTACCATTCGGAACTGTAATAATAGATGAGATTTTACGATCCCATTATCTTGCACAAATACCGATAAAGAATTTCAAACTTTACAGAAGTAATTGCCTTCTATAAGTAGTTGAATTACCAAAAATTGCTATTCTGTTGATTAAATGTATAGAATTGCGTTACTTTATTAATTATCATTATGTCCATTATTGGTTTATGATCCCAGACAGATTCTGGTAATCGATTAAAAAAACTCTAACGAATGGCGTCTTCGTGACGGTGCTTATGTTAGAAAGCCTGGACTAGTAAATAAGGCAATGTAAAGTTCCGTCGACTTACTCCGTACAGATGAAGGGAAGTAAGGAAAAACTTTTCGGAGAATAAATAAGAAATTTGACTGAAGATGGAAATCTAAAATTGTCCTATAAATTACAAGGAAATGCTTCGAGTACTGAAGGAATTAAGTTACGAAAATCACTTTATATGTATATGAAATTAAATCCTGCAAAATATAAAATAGATAAGCATATTTCCGTATTCATTTATTTATTAACCATGTGAAATGCTTATAATGTCATATAAAGTCATTGATAGCAAAGGATTTTTCGTCTGAAAAATTTTCTATCATAAACCTGTACCATTGAATAACTAATACTTGAAGAAGTGCAACTATATAGGCTTATTTTAAGTACGGACGATATACCCTACGCTTTAAAGCGCTAGTGTAGGCCTCCTATAGTCGGGTACATTAACTACAAGCAGTATAAAAATACAGGATTCTTACAAAACTAGTGGTGCAATGAACCATTGATTACATACTTCAATGCCATGAGTGGAAGTGAAAGTTTGTTTAGAATGAGATAGGATTAGCAACAGGTATAAAGTGCACCTACATAAATACAATGGGTGCATTCAGAGAACGTGAGCATATACAGCTACGCTCCCGATACGCTACCGTAGCAGTTCTTACGTCGTCTGACAATGCACTTTTCCACTGCTCCAACGATCACGGATCACAATAGGTTCACCTCAAGTAGCGAAAGCAAAATGCGCTACGAAAAATGGCGACCGCTACACAACACGTTGTAAAAGTAGCGGTCCTAAAAAGAGACGTCTTCACAACAGTTTTGTAACGGTTACGTCCGCTGAATGTACCCAATGTCGAATCTGAAAAGGTTTATTTGCGTAAACAATGACCAAAAATCCTTTTCTATAACTTCGTCATTTAGTTCTACGATTATGCAGTAATTGACTTTGAGCAAATGTGCGTACATAACATGAATTATGTGAAAGCATATTATTCATTATTTTGGCAGGGTTAATAATATAAGACCAATTTCTTACGCAAATAAACATTTTCGTTGCGCTTCTTCTTTAATAGTTTTTTATAACGTATAATTTTTTCGGGAGAATTGATCGATGGAAATAACGTTTCAGTTTCAACTGTTTGAGCATTAATTTTTTTTCGCTCGTATGTTTTTGGTGATTTTGATCGATTTAAAATCATGCCAGGAGAAGATTGTAAAGAAGGTTTTTTGGTAGATCTTCTGTTACTAATTTTCTTTTGCGACAAAGTGATTTTTCATTTCCACAATAATTAATTGGAATTGCAGTTTTAATTAGTCTTTTATGATTTGCATTTACAAAACAGTACAAAATCCATTCTTGAAAACGAATTTTATCAATAGGAAATTTAAAAAAAAGTTATATCTATTCTTTTTTTGCGTATTAAAACAGTTTATATAAACACACACGTGACTTGCGACACTCATCGCTAGAATCAAATTTAGATCACTTGTTTATAAACAGGGCTACTATCAATCCGAAACGCAAAAACCAAATCGTAAAAAATATTCGTAATTCCAAATCAAAGTTCAAAATCAAGGTGAAAGTCAAAAACAAAGCAAAGCGCTACCATACAAAAACACAACCGAGAGCAAAGTAATGTAATGTAACCGGAATTGATTGTACAAAAGATTTGAATTTGCATGACTTCTTTGAAAATGTTTAAGAAAAGCAGGTAACAATGGGTTAATGTAGTTGTTTACAAGTTCCATGATTCATAACAGGTAGACTTGTTCAAATCTTATTGTTATTAGCGTAAGACAGGATGTAAGTACATGGTAATTGGTATGTACATGTATGCAAACAATAATAGTCGAAAGGTATGTAGGTGAAGATGACAGATGTCGATCAAAGATTGACGGAAGATTTTCGAATTTTTTTGCAAATTAGCTGTTTTGGGTACATACTTTAAATAAATACCTACAAATTTTTTGGGTAGGTACATACTGACAATATAACATTATCAAACTTATTAGATTTTATTAATGGATTTCAAGTAGTATTTGTCCTATTCTATGAAAACTTGAAAACTAGGTAGGTACGTACGTACACCTTTAATCTATTTATATATTTACCTATAATGTACGAGTATAAATTTATACATTCGCAAATTTACGTTAGTGTACAACTTGTTACTACTGTTATAGAACAACATTTTTCTATAGCTAATCCGATTTAGGTAGGTACTTTGTCCTAAAGAAAGTATTCATACCCTAGACGCCAGGTAAATAAAAATCTACCTGAGCAGTGTACGATTTGTTCCGTAAAGATAGACGCAAAATAAAATGAGACGAAGGGCGACTAAGAGCGACTGGCTGGAACGTATATTTCTATATTTTCCCGCAAAACGTTAAAGGCAGCATTTTACAACTTCTAGTTTAGGGGTAAAGGGCAAGGGGGGTAGGGCTGAAATTTTAACATTGAGGTTGCACTTCTTCAAGTATTAGTTATTCAATGCCTGTACATAGGCTGCTTCAATGAAAATAAAAAGGTTAAAAGGAAACGAAAACAAACAACTTTAATTCAATTTATCTATTGAAATTGGTGATATTCCATAATTCCCTAATTAGATTTTGCACTGTAAGGGAACGTGGGGAGTATCGACCACAGGGGAATATCGATCTCTTCAAAATCTTTGAAAGTAGGCACCATATGATATTAGTACCTACGCCACATCACGGTAGAGGGTTTTCTTCCAATGCTAGAGCAATTATCATTTACTTTGTAACACGTGTGGTGTGTGCATGACAGTTCATTTTTCAATTTTGTTATATTCCTTACTAGCTGCTTACCCGCAGCTTTGCCCGCGGTCTGGGAAAATGCGTATTTTTGGGGTTCCCCGGTGAAGTTTTGGAACGGGACCTACTTTGCCCAGGGTAAAGTAAAAGTGACAAATTTTAGATCTATTAAAGACCCTATATACAAATTTTCAGCTTTCTATCTCAATTCCCTGTTAAAAAAAGAAATTCGGGTATTTTTCGGGTTTCCCTGAAATTTTGGACATTCTATGACCTTCTCCTGATCAAGTAAGGTATGTGTTGCAAATTTGGTGGAGATTGGTCAAACGGTGTGGAATTATTAATAAGATAAGGAGGAACGTACGTTGTGAATATTGCGAATTTTACATGTATCTAACAGTGTCTTAGTTGCTCAAAATTAATGTTCAAATATGCAGAAACAAATGGACAATTGAAGAATAAAGAAAATAAAGAAGTGTGCTTGGTTTGTGCCGAATTTGGTTCGAATGAGGTTTGGTGGAAGTGCCGTTCCTGCGGAAGGTTCTCGTTGCACTAATACCGAAAAGGCGCCTATGTATTTCTGTGATATGTGTGTTACAAAATTGTAAGAATACAACTTGTTTTATAAAAATGTTAAACATTGATTGGCTATACCCAATCGATCGATATTACTCGCCACAGTGGTCGCTTTTATCCCACCGGTCGATTATACCCCATTTTTTCTAACTTGCAATAATTATAATGGTATAACAAAAACTATTTCATCGACAAGGATTTGTAGCATGTTCAATAATTTGTAATGGTAAATAAATCGACAATTTTACATAGTTCTTAAGTAGTCGATATTCCCCCACGTTCCCCTAATTTATTACAATGTCGATATTTGAAGCAATGCAAAATGGGCATCCTTTTTAAAATGAGGTTTCGGTGGATATTATTTCAAAAACTGCAAATGTATTTGCCGGAATCTGATGTTCGGGAATCCAAAGCTAAGAACGATGCAAAAGTAGATTTGCTTGATTTGCTTTAAAAATTTGTATAACCTTACGAGAATTTTCTTTTTTTACATAAAAGGTACTTATTTCTATAGTACAGCATTTGGTGAAACTGCGCTCGGACAGATGAATCAAATTAGAAATTCCTTAAAATTATCTTAGGTCAGAACTTCACACTGCATAATGACTGTATGGATAAATCCACAACGGTCGCGGAATGCTATCCCAAGCACTTTCTAGGGCACAAAATGAAGATTGCCAATGAAATTTTACATAGTAAAACTGTAATTTTGATGTCAATACCTAAAAATGTTTGGATGAATAAGTCAAAATATTAATTCCAATAAGATGAATTTAATGTGAATAGAGTACAATTTTGAGGTTTTGAATATCAATAAAATGGTAAAAGTTTTTATACTTATGAATAGTTCGCAATAAAGGTCTTCCTTTTATTATGATTGCTTCCCTTCCTATTCTTGTCTTTATTTTGTGGCCACAGAAACCGAATTTTATCTCGTCAGTATGAAAATGATCATTTTATTTTAGATTTTTTGTTAATTGGGGTTATAATTTGTTTACCTTTTATAAAACACACTGACATAACATAACAAAATAGTTGGTTTTTGTTCTTTATACAAAGCATAGGTAATTGAAACGAGGTCGATTTTTAATTTGAGGTAGGTTATGAATAAAAACATTCGTGTTGAAATAAAACGTATGTTTAATGGAAAACAATAGTTATTTACATACGAGTGAGGAAGGTACAACTTTCGTTCACGCGAATTGCGTGTTCGTCCACGAGCGCAGCGAGTGGACGATGCAATTCAAGTGAACGAATGTGACCTTACTCACGAGTTTTGTATTAGATTTTGTTCGATATCTCTTTAGAAAGTGACTCCGTAACTTTGTATTACAATTGGAATTATTTTATTTAAAAAAATCACACAGTCGTGACGATCCGTTGCTATGAAACAAATGTAATTACAAGTGACGTGAATACCGTCAAATATGCGTGAGTGAAAAATGCGTGAGCGAAAAATGCGTGAGCGAAAGTACAACTTTCTCTCACTCGTAACCATAGTTACGGGTCACTTTCTAAGGAGGTATCGAACAAAACTTTATTTATTCCTAACCCCGTACTTTCTAGAACTAAAAGTTCCTTTCTACTTTTATTTCTGCGCACACACCTTACCCAAGTTAGGTGAAAGGCGCCTTATTTAAATGAAAACATAATTTAGTTTTTAACACTCCCACTCGCTCTTTAAGTTCAAAGGTAAGGTGAAAACTAAAGTGAAAACCTTAAATCAATAGCTGCAAAAATAATACAAAATGGTAATTGTTATATCAACACATAATGGGCAATAAAAAGTACGTCATAAGTTTCTACCTACTAACTAATAAATACATCGATTGTAATTTCAAATGTTTATTTCCCTCGAGCTTACAGATTGCAAATTAAATCGTTTTCAATATATACTTTTATTGCGGTACAAACGACTACGTTATTTACTTTGCTCCCCTCCATAAACCGCATAATTCGTATCTCTTAATTATTCTAACAACATGTAATTTTATTTTTCGAATTAAATTGGAATTTTCATGATTAAATTCCAGCAAGGAGCGGCAACTTGGAATAGCAATGGAAAGATTCACAAAATAAAATTCCTTATAAAAGCATTGTTTTAATACATTTACGGCCTTTTTTAATTGAGGACTGCCAAAAATTTCATGCGTAAAAGATGATTAAAATTTCAATGTAAATGTTAATTTGGTCATTGCATTAATAGGGCAAAAAGTGAATTTAACCCCATTGGAACCTTAAGCCCTTTTGTTACACTATTAAGTGTCACATCCCATTATTTTGTGTTAATTAATGATATCAGATCATCAGTTGTTCGCATAAATCTGCTGAGCGGAAAGGAGACATCCAAATATTTTTTTGTGTGGTAAATAATGAATTACACAGCTATGTGTACTTTATAATTTGACGTAAAGTAAAATTAAATAACGTAAAATAATGAAAAATCGTCTCTACTTACCTCAAACAGCACACCTTATTTTCAGCACCCTGCAGTCTAATTGTGCCAATTTTAGTATCAATTTGTGTAACATTTTAGGTTATACTTTGGTTCTTTCTTCTCATAGAAGTTTCCAAAACTGCTGTTGTAATGACTGACTTATCTCTTCTCACACTAACTCTATTGGAGTTTATTATAATTCTAATGCTGGGGATTGCTCCCATGCAGCGATAAAAAATTTTTTTTCCCGCTAGTATAGCCCAGCAAATAGTCACATTATTTTGACGTTAATTTCACTTAAGTGACTCGTAGGACGTCATATGTATATGACGTCTTTTTGTAGGCATTATGTCACATAAGTATGTATAAGTATACAAATACAGTTACACATACTTTCATTAAATACAATAATCGATACACAACCAAACGGACTCACTTTTGGAACAAACCGTAACCGATAGTTTTTTCGCAAAAAGCTGTGAAAAAAACCGAAATTTAAGGAATGACAACTGTGAAGAACTCATGACCTCCAGTAGAGTTTATTGAGTGAAGTATAATGTGTAATTGCCAACTTGGTGAGAAAGAAAATTATTAATAGAAATAAAATCTATTACTCACTCATACATTGGACGTCATAATGACATCTCATAGTGACGTTAAAAAATGTTGAATTTTAAGACGTCATTATATCGTCAGTAATAGGCCGAGTGACTTTAATGAGACCTGTAAAGGACGTCAAAAAGACGTAGCATTGTTTGCTTCGGGGGTGCTTTTCTTTCGTAATACCATAATAGAAGAGGGTTCTAACTCATTAAAATGTACTGTTTGATTTGTATTGTTAGGGACTGAGATATCCATTGCAATATGTTATGTGCTCCTAATATTTTGTCTGACGTTGACAATGTTTGCTTTGTACCTTGAACTTTACGACAATAAAGATTATTGTTATTATTATGGTAATTCGGTTCCCATCGATACTCAGGCCAAGTCTGGTTAACTAATCGCACGGATCAAAACCAAGTAACGATTAGTCCTACTGTCGGCGCAAAAAGTATATATACTCGAGTTTGAAGCTGAATACAAAAATAACCATTGGGCTGATTCGAATGAGCTTGGTATCAAATTAAAGCCTGTTTATTTCTACGTCATTTAGAAGTAACAACTTCTCTTTAAATGCACTTTAAGGGCCATTTATACGGCCGAACGATGCAAAGTGCCCGTTTTCGGGGTTTGCGACACGCTAGCTAAGTTTAGAGTTACATAAAAACAAAACTACTCGCTCAAATGGAACGAAATTTCAGTATTTTGTAGAGTCGACCTTTGTTAATATGATTGTAAAATTGTATTATCAAAATTTGATTTTTATAGGCGCTACAGACGATATTGTAGCACATTGCATTCTCGGGAATGGTAGGTCGTAGGAGCATTAGTCTTACACGAACGTCTTCGTTGTAATATGAATAATAAAATAAGACTCATTTAGAAACCAAAATTGTGTCACGTTTTTGGAAAACAATTTTTAATTAATTGAAGTTTTTACACCGCCGCTTCGGCTACAAACAGTGAGCGTGTGGCTTGCCAGTCCATTAGATTGTTACGGTTCTCTCTCTAAGCGCCGGGGTATGCATGTATCTCTAATTTTACCTATAATTTTCCTTGCTATAATCATTACAGAAATTCGGTTAACTTTCCTGTTTCGTTTTCAAGGACAATCTTCTCTGGTAGTTTCTAATTTTTATAATTGTGATAATAACTTAGTAGCAAAGAAAATTATAAAATTAGAGCTACATGGATCACCGGCGCTTAGAGAGAGAACCAAGCATGCGTTGCTATAATATCAACACAGTCTCCGTTAATCTCTTGTGTATATGGTCTGTGTAAAGTCTTTTGTGTCCAACTTTGCATGTGATGTGTGGTGTAAAAATTATTAGAAAAAATATACTTACATATTTTCCATTTCTACCGTTTTTTGTGTGTTGTTTTTGAGGTTATTTGCACGTCAATCCGATTATACACTACAAATGAGTACAGACTTGCAATTTCCGTTTGCGTAATGAATATTCTACCCGAAATTATTTACCATCCTCTCTGTGAAGTCTGCTTAACGATATTCTGTTTAATGGGGAGTAAAGTCGTTTATTTACATTTCATTGCAAATTCTTTGACCTTGTCTTGGAATTCGACACACTCCGTTATACATTAGCACATTTAATTGTCTCTTGGGGTTAAAAAATTATACAATTCTTTACGAGCTCGTCCTAACTACTTTTATTTAGAAAGGAATAAATTTACTTCATAAAATGAAACGCTAATAGAAGAAAAAAGTAAATTGAAAAAATATTTGAGCGTAGCGTTATTTAAAAAAATTTTATTAAGTACTCGATTGCATGTTTATGGAAAATATAGTGTGTCCAATGTGTAAGGAACGGGATTAAGAGGCCTGGGCATCGATTCACTGCATATGAAATATAATGTTAACGCGAGCCCTTCTGGAGAGTTTATTTGATAAGATATCTTAGCAATTCAAAAAGTACATTAATCTACAAGAACTTCACTTGAAATTCTTCGGAATAAAATTTGACAATAATTTTATATTTCTTTAAAAAACTGCCCTAAACTATACCAAAAATCACGTTGTTACTTTACGATGGTTTAAAGAGTATTTACGATGCTTTTCAAAAATCTATTCCGAAGGATTTGTAGAACATATACACATGAACCTTCATTTTAAAATTTAGCTTTTTATACTAAAAAATAGCCGCTGTAGAAGGGCTCCAGGATTTCCTTGTATTAGGGTACAAGAAAATACTGCCACCTGGCAGCGGACGGTGCAAGTTATTGAAAAGCACGCCTTGTTACAATCGGTCACCTAATTGTTCAGATTTTATTTATATTCAATATTTGTCATTAGATCTAGTGCTTTTATAAAATTGCAGATCTAATTATTCTTAATATCTTAACTTACGAAAGATTTTACGGAAACTTCTAGTAAATATTTTTAATTCAAATACGACTAATTATAGATATGTAATTAGTTGTGGCACTTTGAGCAAATAATAAAATAATTAACTTCCCATTTTTATGACAATTATCAATCTTTTTATCGTTCATTTCACTTACTGGACAACTTTCATTTATTAATTTAATTATGATTAAGGCTGCACGGGAGCTTACATTTTCCCTATACCGCGTAATGTAAACGCGCGCCACTATAACTTTTTAACTATTAACATTTTTCAATTTTTGTTTTTACAAAATAATGTGTGTTTGTCAATACATTATCTAGAAAAACTCCGACCAAATATTTTGTATCTGGAGTAGGTCCCTCAGGAACCTACAATAAAGTTCTTGTCACAGTCATTAAGTGTGTCGTGGCCTTGGTGTGTCATCAATCTCATTAGATATATAATTACATCCTAATAAAAAATGAGGAAGAATGCATGTATGAAATAAATGTGTAAATAAAGCATATCTCATTATGTTGATTTGCAAATTTAGATTATGATAGGTGAGGAAACAAAAGCCCTAAAATAAGCCAAAACTACCAAATTTTTGTAGTAAGACGCATTGAGATGGGGTTTTTTAATTTTTGTATTCGCTTCCTAAATTCAATAGGAAACTTTGTACCTACTTTTGATCATGTTTTTTTTCGAAATTGCATTTGTGCAGCAGAAAACGGATCCTGTAAAATGCATTTTTATAGAAAAAATTCATAACTTCGTTATAAACTTGTAGAATCGACTCAATTCGCGTGCACGGGGGTTTTCGAGGTCACTGATTCCGAATATGACCTCCAAATTGGGTCATCGCTCACCTGGAGCTCAGGATGGCTGAGCAACGTCATCTCCGAAGCTTTTTCTAAAATTCACTCTCAAATGATTCTAGACATCCGGGGTTTTTTGGATCGGCAACCGCCCTCCCTCGTGCTGGATGACGCGCATCTGGGAATCAACGTGGTCCTCCGACGTTTCAGCGACCTCTAAAACACGCATAAACCCGAATTGAGTCAATTCTCGAAGTTTATAACGAAGTTATGCATTTTTTCTATGAAAATGCATTTTTCAGGATGCATTTTTCACTGCACAAATGCAATTTCGAAAAAAAAAACATGATCAAAAGTAGGTACAAATTGAATTTAGGAAGCGAATGCAAAAAACCCTATCTCAATTCGTCTTACTACAAAAATTTGGTAGGTTCAGTGCTTTATTTCCTCGCCCAAAATGCGAGTGCAATTTCACTTTTGAGCGGAAATGATAACAATAAGCTAACTATTTTAATTTTCATTCCTCGTAAATATCACGTGCTGGCATCTTTTTATATTGAGACTACTCTACCAGCTTTTTGCTTATTCAATAATAAAATTGACGTTTACATGAGGTCATCTTAATGATTAGTCAACGATAAATTCCTCTATCTCATTAAAATTATTTCACTTAATGAGTTCTGTGTAGTAAATTTTAATCAAATATTAGAAGTTCTTATAATGCGCATACTCCCGCACAGCCTTAAGACTGTAACCAATTAAAATTCAATGAAGTAGGCCAGTTTCACATTCATTTTAATTATGTTAATTATTGGCTAGAAAATAGGTGTGCAATTGTAGCATAAATACACCTTCCACAATTTACCTGCAACTCGCCCCCCAAAAACTATTACCCCTCACACTTAGGTGGTACGGCCTCTTAAAGAAAACTATAACGTTTTTAAACTAAAATGTGGCTATTTTAACGTACAACAGGAGATTTGTATGAGTATAGCCCATCCATGCATCAAAATCTCGGTTGTAATTCACCTACAACGCATTAGTTGCCGACGTTTATATTACACTTTTAAAACGAATGGACCTGTGCTTGTAAAATACTGTTTTAAATTTTATGTGCCGTAATGCGCATTTGATTCTGGTTTAACGAATCCTTCATTTACGAATTCTCCTCGTTAAATCACAAAAACCAATTTTACTTACAAGCCTGTTATAATTTTAAGGATTATAGGTATTGGATGTGTTATATTACAAAATTTTATAGAGGAATTTACCTACTTTTATAGTAATAAAAGCTGAAGAATATTCCACGAAAAACAGTTAAATTATAAGAGCGAGTGCTATAAACTGCGTTTCTACTTTCAAACTGCAATACCGATTCCAACGTTAATTTCTGAGAAAAATTTACAATGCTTATAAACATATTATGTAGCTTTTCATGTTATATTATGAAATTATTAGCATAAAAATAGGACCATTTAAGAAAACGTACTAAGGTTATGTCTTATAACAACAAAGGAATAACTAATAAAAAATGTGTATTCGCGTTAAATCAACCTTAAGACAACTAAAAGCAAATTACAACAGTGAGCTATTTATACAGTGGAAGTGACTTAACGTCGGCTTAATTGCGATTTATTAAAACCATTACTCCTCAAGAAGGCTCCACGAGTATTGTATAGTACAATTATAGGGGACTACTCAAGTTCATTATGAACAGTTGATTATTTGCCATTTTTCCCCGTAAATATTTGCTTGTCAATGTAATCAGTGTTAACTCCCAAAAAGCTTTAGAGGGCGGATTAATTAATATGCACATAAAAAGTCACATATATGCGCATAATTATACAGGGTGACCCAGGGCTGTGTGATCGGTCCATAACTTTTTTGCTATTCAAGATATCGACATGCGGTTTTCACTAGCATCTAAATTAACTGCCATATCACTTGCGATATTCACTAACAGCAGCCTACTTGCAAAAATCAACAACTTCTTCATAATTACAATAGTTTTTCCGAAAAATCTCAGTAACTATTCAGAATTGACCATACAAATTTCATATCTGTGGAAAGCTTATAAAAAACTTAATCGACTCGTAAACAGAAATACAGGGTGTTCCATTTATAAAAAAAGAGTTATTCGACTTTTTGCGTTTCAGCGCACCCTGTATAGTGTGTGCATACATGGACCAAAAGTCGACTATTTATTAAAATTCCAAGTTATTCTAAAGTTTTCTGTGGCAAGTTTTTCGAAAAATATCCATGGCCTACTGGGCAGTGATCTATCAAATATGAGCCTTTTTTCGAACAAAACGTTGAATAACGCCGAAACGGAGAGAGCTAGACCCATAATGACCTATACAAAGTGCCATTATTTTTTCATGTAAAAACTAATAATGTACAAATATATAGGGTGTCCCATTTAAAAAAACATAACTTTGGTTTACCACCCTGTATAGGAACATTCTGTATATAATCAAAATATTTTTATAATGTGCAGTATAAGTGTGCTTACTTGGCGGTGAAAACCGCATGTCGATATCTTGAATAGCAAAAAAGTTATGGACCGATCACACAGCCCTGGGTAACCCTGTATATGCACCAAATATGTTAAAGATATGCAGTCAGTTTGTTAAAATATGCAACATTATATGCAAAATATGCGTACCAAGAAATACTAAATAACCTGTAAAACAAAAACTGTTATTATGTGAAAAAGGTTCTTAATGAAATTAAAAAAATTAAGTAAGTAATTAAAATAATAATAATGTATATGTGTAATATTAACTACAAATAATCTTACGATCAGTTGGAGAATTAAACATATTATTCTGATCATCGCTTTTCTGCCTATAACAATTTACAATGAGGTGTTTTTTCAAATTGTTTAAATTAAATCCTTGTCGCGTATCAGATAAAATATATTCCCGTTCGATCAAGTGGATGTAGGGACGCGACTGAGAAATCTCGGTAAGAAATGCAAGGCAGCCCCATCTAAATCTCGATATGATCGAATGCTACGGCGAAATTATAGCAGTGACGCTTCTCTTACCTTCTACAGGAATTTTTAAAGGTTTTCTTTTTTAGATTTTAATATTTTATTTAAAAAGTTTCATTTACTGTGCTCGTTTGAGGAGATGAGAGAAATTTTTTTAAGTAAAATGTCAAATTTATTTAGAAATGCACAAATTATGCAATAATATACACATTTTACAAAAATATGAACATTGCTGCAAATATATGCAAAATATGTAAAATTAAATTGGTGTCATATAACTCGCATTAATGTGATTTACCTAGATACGGAAGGGTACTTTTACAGCATTAATATTCAACAATATGCATTTTGCATATAATCCGCCCTCTACTTATCACCATGCCACTAATCTCAAAAAAAAACATGTAACGTTTATAATTTCAACATTATGTATTTATCAGTCCATCTGTTAACGGAATTAACTCTATTTATTTTGACATGCTTGACAAAGTTCGTAAATCTCAAAAAGGGCAAGTTGAAAGAAAAACTCAAAACCTCCCCTTTAGTACAATTTATTGACGAGACGAAGAATGAAGATGAAAATGAAGGGTTATTTTTTATATATACATATAATAAGTACAAATGTACTGAAAATATTGACAATGCAAATCAATAGGTGGTGAAATGGTGACGGGAGTGCTAAGAGCAGTAGCAATCTTACGGCATACTCTCAATAGCGAATTATTCAATTAAAATTTAAAGTATGAAACGGGGGATTATAATTTAAACAAGCGACATGTTTCGACACAATATTAGTGTCATTATCAAGCTAATAAGGTCACATCGGTTAAAAGGCTTAAGATTATGAAATGTTGTACATGAAGAAAATAAGAGTAACTTATGTTAGATGAGACATTGTTTCTTAATATTATGTGCGGAAGGGGGAAAACAATAAAATTGTAAAGTAATTAGTTAATTAATGAGAGATCCCAACATGGGGGACTCGCCATTGTGTTAAAACTTTACAAACATTTTAGATTTAAGAGGATGAAAACGTGAACGTAAACCGCAACAAGTGCGAAGTCACGAAAAATTTTAGTTGACAAGGCTTATCCAAACCTTACTGGTTTGCCTCTTATAAATTGTTTACATCCATGCTTTCCAAAATAAGGAATCCTGGATTCATTTACCGCAACCGCTTGAGTCAATATCAACGCCATATTGGCGTTGGGCCATTTAGGCCTTGTATTATGTTGTAATTTTGTTATTAAGTTTTCACTGTTCATCATGTTTCATCCTTAAATAAGAAAAATTTAACTTTTTCCCCCTTCAGACTTATCATCTATTCGGATCTTTTATAACCATCTAGTTTCTTTTAATAAACTTGAGAATGAGACCAGTAGGCCTCGAAACATGTCGCTATTTAATTATTGTTACATTGTTTATTAAGTCAAATTTTAATTGTTGTTCTTTACACACCTAAGTTAAAGGTTAAATAACTAGGTGATATTGCCCCCTACTGATTAACTCAGGTTTCTCCTCCCCTACGTTAATGTAAAACGAGGTTAATTCCAGGTTAGTCATTTTACTCACTATCGGCCTGTATTGCCATTAATGGGGCTGGTCTTTCAGTACGTTAGTACTTATATACAAAAAATATAAAACATAACATCTCATCCCTCGCTTCATTAAATTTTGATTTCATTAAAATATTCATTGTCTAAGGGGAGGTTTTAAGTTGTTTTATTAATTTGATCATCTTCATCATTGAGGCCAATTGTCGAATACGTGTGCCTATCCTTTTTTTCCATTCCGGAGTAATAGGGTCTGGTGCATTCTCCGTCATACATTCCCATGTACCTTACTTGACAAAAATATTTTACTTTTATTATCCTTGATGGCATTCTGGGCGCACAACCTGATGGAATATGAAATTGAGTAATAAATATACACGATGGGTTTCGATTAATTAAAATGAAATAATGATTTATTTAAAACTGGTTAATATTCTTTGGGCGGTAAAATCATAAAATAATACAAAAACGTTATATGGACGAATTGTCAAATTTACATCGCCTTCTTTTAACATTGTATGCAATAGTGTTGTACATTCAATAATCCAACAAATTTCAATATGCAGCATCCTTAATACATACTTATATCGAAAGATAGTGTAAGCCGCTTTATGCAACCAACTATTTTAAATACTGTGAAGATCGCAAGGAATTATATAAAAAAACTGTAACAACCCTCAAAATTTCTATTTCGTAGTATCGGCTGACCTCCAAAGGATATCTCTCAACAGAATCACATTCTTGAACTGAAACTAAAATTAGGTCATCGTTCCGTCCCTATTGTTACTCCTACACTGCTTTGAATGAAAGCTTGGAGCTAGTTGGAAAAAATAAGCCAGGTCTTGTGACTTCACTGTGTAGCTTCTGATCCGCAATGCGGTTTCGTTATATTCCGTCGTACGGGTAGCATATTTACATATCCTCCTATACAACGGCACCAGGGTGCTGAAATCTGTTAGTCTTTGTGGCGTACAATTGAGCTACAAACGCTCATTGATTTAGGCACCTCCGCAAATTGTTTAACTAATTTTAACACTTCCAGGTGAAATAAAGCAGTCAGAGTACAATAATATAAACACATGTTGAAATCATTAGTTATTTATTTATTTATAAAATATATTGCTGAGATTGTATGGTATACACTAGTATGTCTCCGTAAGTTGAAACCATATGGAAAACCTTTTTATTATTAATTTTAAGGAAAAAAGGCATTCTACATAAAATGTTCGGCATGATACAAAACTCAAAATACAACCATCAGATATCAATTTTTTTCATTCGAAATACGAGGTTTGTCAAAAAATGTGATTTGTGATTGTGTAATGTGCAAGTAAAATACTCCTATTTCGAAAATTGTTATAAAGAAAAGTTGGTCAGAATTGAAAACTACGTTCAGATATGTAATCATATCCATTTGTATTAAATTATTTTATTATATTTACATTTTAGTTTTATTTTAGAACGATATTTGATGATAAAATGTTACTTAAATCGACATGGTTAAATATTTAAAACACAGTTTTTAATTCTAAATAATGTTGTCAAAAATAAAGGTACTTTACTGATGCGCAAAATTCATATTTTTTTACCAACCTCGTATACGACTGAAAAAAATTAATACCTGATGGTTGCATTTTGAAACTTTCAGATCATGCAGAACTGTTTAAATCAAGTTTTTTCAGTACGTGTTTCTACAGACTATTTTTGTATCTAATGTTTGCATTTGCTTTCATAGTCGTCAGAAAATTTTGTTTTTACTTCCACAGTATACCTATGTATCTTCATTTATAATCGTACTTAACACGATCTTACACGCTTACTTTATGTTTGTAACATATTCCTCCTCCATTGTGGCGTATAAATAACAAACGTGCACTTCACTCACTCTGATATGTATTAACGACTAGGAACGGAAATATAACGGCCAAATTTTTAACGTATGGGTATGGTGTATGTATGCACACGCTTGCAGTGATTTCAGCTCTCGGAGAGGTGCCTAAATCAATGAGCTTTTGTAGCTCAATTGTACGCCACAAAGACTAACAGATTTCAGCACCCTGGTGCCATTGTATAGGAGGATGTGTAAATATGCGTACGGGTATTACATTTATAAATGGGATTTCTTTCCAACACATCGTTGAAAATACCAGGAAAAGTGTACGACATCCCGAATTTCATATCATCTGTGAATATAATGGAAATGCCTGTTGCAAATTTGTATCAGTAGGTACATCTAAATATAAACTGAAACGAAATGGTCGAAGTAAGTTTTATCCGCAGAAAGCGAAACCTTAGATATAAATGTCAATTTTGAGATGCGGGTATTCCAAAATCAGCCCGGAAAGAATCCACCAGGGGAATCACACCCAAAACCAGTGCAGTACAGAATATTAACTGAAGAATGATTTTAGTTCAGAAATCCGCGAAATGTTTAGCGACTTCATTACAAGGAAAAAATAAAATTATGGATGGGATTCTTGATGCGGCTTGACAGAAATACAGCGGAACAAATTCCAATCACACTATTATAGACTTAATTGGCAACAACAATACGTTCGGGTTAATAAAAAAACACAGAAAAAGAAGACATGTAACCTTCAAAGCTGACAGGTGTCTGAATGAAATTGTAGAAATTACGAAAGAACATAGTTTATAAATGCCCAATATTTATCCATGAAGCTCAACAGACCGCACCTAAGATAAGATGCTTTCCCTTCACCATTTAATGTCAGATTAACCAAAGCGATTTAAATAAAACAAACAACTTTATAGAATTTCTCCACTCCACCTTCCATTTTTAATGTGTCGACATCAGACCTACGGTTTTATTTCCTATACGAGAAGAGGGTGTGTTTAGGTTTCTTCGCGCTTAGAAAGGGGTTACCTTGACCGGGTTTGAATCCTCGCCTTTGGCGAAAGCTAAACGCGCTTATCACCGAAGTAACGTATTGTACTTTTCATTTTATTTCTTCCAGATTAATGGATTTGTTTAGTCTATTGTCGTATAAATCAGAACAGAGTTTATTATACTTACTTCTGTCATGCCTCGAGCTCAGATTAGTTTGCGTCAGTCATCTGTAAACAATATATCAACGAAAAGCAAACCCCTATGGAGGGTTACCAGTAATATCTCTCATCTATCGAAAATTAAGCTTTGGTGCCATTTATCAAACACCGTATATAAATTTTAGCAATTTTGATCATTAGAATAAAAACTCTACCCCATTTTTAATAAATAATATAGTGCTCTAGTGTAAATTTAAAAGTGTGTAACTTTAAAGACAGCTCAAATTGCACGCGATATTTATAAGAATGTTGAACGGAGCCGATGATTTTACTGGATTAGCTCATAGCTGCACGTTTGCGGAATATTTTAAGAGCATATAAATGACAATTATCAACTTACGCATTTCTCTGCATAATTTCTGGGGTATTTATATTTCAGAGAATATTCAGTTTGAAACATGTGGAGTCCTGTCTAAGAATACATTATAGTTAGATAGGGAACTGGGTCCCTCTAGACTTTCCCTTAATTTACATATGTACGCCTTCCATCTTTACTAACAAATTAGAGCTATAGCTTAGTTAGATTATCCCTGAGATATAAGGAAGGTATATGTTTATACCTCTCAAACTTTCACGTAGAACGAAAATTTCCGCTATCCATTTATATCATTATTTACCTTATCGAGAACAATTATAACTACAAGTACCACACTAACTTCCAGCTATCAGTTCAATTTCTCGACAATGACTAAATTTCAGCGCAATTCACAAAACGTGACTGTGTTTAGGTTCCCTTAGAATGCAGTATTTGATTTGAAGTACGTTATACACTGATCTATCGACTGTCAAAGTATTGTAAGAATACTTAAAGCGATATGTAATTCGGATAGGAATATTAGCAAATCGATAATGCATAAGGTTTTAACGTTAAGAAAGATCATCTTTAGCACCTCATTACGTATTAATTGTTCCCGAGAGCCGACGAATTTGTCAAAGCTCGTGAATTTGGTATTTGTAATACCTGCTAGATTGGGCATTGTTCTCACAATAAGATTCGTAGAAACAAATTTATTCTTTGCTTTAAGCAGTGTTATGTTTTCCTTTTTCTCTGTTTCGGATTTAATTCTTTCATCGACACTCACATTTCGCTGGCTTTGATGGGAGAGAAATCGAGCAAAACCAAAACTTAAGAAATCGTAAGTAAGAAGAATATCGATAATTATCACACAGTAGTCATGTCATGTCATCTCTACTAGTATGGTTACAGAATGATAAGAAGGAGCACTTCGTTTCGTAACTACTACTTGTGAACAAGTTAAAGGTGTCACATGAGTGGTTGTTTTATGTGTAAAGAATGATGGTGTAGTGTGTGGTGCGTCTAAGATTGTTGTGAGGTGTTGTGCAAGGTGTATGTGTGTGCAGGTGAAATATTTCCACCAAAAATTATGAATGTTATCAATGACTGGACTTTTCCATTTGTGTAGGTGATGTGTTCTAAAGTGATTTCTATATCGTGCATTGGTATTATGTGCTGTGTACGTGCGTATTTTCCGAAATGATCCAGGGTGCGTGTGTATTATGTTCACTGTTTTTGGACCATAAATCGGACCAGTAGTGCTCTAGAGATTCTAATGTAGGTAATGAGTATTTTTGTTGAGTGTTTTGTTGTGTTAGTGATCTATAAAAGAGTTTTTCGTTGTATTTAAATTGTGTGTAATGACGTTTTCTATTTGCCGCTTCCCTATACCGCTTTAATCTGTTTGTGTATACTGAAAGTTTTTGAGTAAGTGTATCTTTGTGTCGATTGTAATTCGTGTTTGGTTCTCGTGAACTGTGTGTGTTTAGTTTTCTAAATTTCTAATGATGTTGTGTACCTGGTGTGTTAGTTTGGAAGAAGTTGTGCCTTGTATGTATTGTGTCATTCGACCTAAGTTACGTCCAATTTCATCTATACACGATTCACTAGACGCTTTTCCCAGGCCGGAAGTGTTGTTTTCTTTGTGGTGTGGTGTTGTGTTGATATTAATTATTATTATTATTCTGAATAATAATGGCTGGTCTCTCGTACCACCAATAATAGGATTATGACAATGCCGTGTTAATCACAATTGTCATAAACTAAATATATAAAATATTATTCAAGCAATTGTATAACGTGTGACAGGATGTAACAAATGTTGGGGGTGACTATGTGCATACGTTAAAATTTGGGAACGATTTGAATCCTGGCAGATGATAAAACGACGAGTAGGTATATGATGAGTAAGTTGGTAGAAATATATGAAAGGTTGGAGTCGAGTGTCAATTTCTTGGGATAGGTATGAAGGGTATAAATATATTTAAAAAAGTTGGATTTAACATACAGGAAATTTCCTAACGGTTAGCGTAAGTAATACCATGTGCCTAAGAATATGAATTTAATTCTATGGTCAGAAACAAAAAAATACATAAATCTGTGTTGAAGATTGTTAGCTTAGAAGTAGAACTTAGAATTTTTGAAATTAACATCTTGAGGTTACCCTGTACGGTCGCTCATAGAGACAACTCATAAAAAAAATGTGACCGTAATACAAGCATGTAAACTGTACTCACATAGGGTCAGTTATTTTAGAGCATTTCATTACAACTTTTCGATGTGGGGCTCCTGGCATCAAACGGCATATATCCAAAGTTCGACCCGTACATGTTGCCAATATTGTTAATAGCAGTTCCTCCAGTCTTGGAGACATTGGTGTACACCACATCGCCGGATTCAATTTTGTATGCTATACTAATAATACCAACGTTTTATATGTATGCCTAATATATTATTATATGTACATACTTATATTATCAGGCTATACATGTAAGTCACAAACGGAACGCGTCTTTGCCTGTGTCCAGAAATAGAACGACGTATTTTTTCATAAATACTTTGAAACCTTTCAATATACAATATAAGATCGTCTTGTGTACTTTATAAAGTTCTTAATGACTGTTCGAAATTCTTTCTACAAATTTCCTAAAAAAAGTTGAGAAAAATGGAACTTATTTAAAACAAGTTCACATGCCACATAACTTGTAAATTTCGTATTCATGAAGGTACCCTCATACATGAAAACAAGCATACGTTACTACAAAGGTTGTAACGTAAATATGAAATTTATCACACAACAATCGCCATTAAAAGTTTACGAGCTCATCTAAAACATCTAGGCACATTACATAATGAAAACTACTTCCGGGAAGGAAACATATAAAGTTAACTGTAAGGTTAGCACATTTTCCAAATTAATTTTGTGTTCAACCTACGATGGCAACAAACGAATTAACTGTAATACGAGAAGCAAGTAAGCCGATTAAAACTTCGCAATCTGATGCGTTACAAGTTACAAGATAGAATACAAGAAAAAGCTGTGCAATTTTAGAGAAACGCTTTAACATTCTTTCTAATTTAAAAGTGAATGTTTATTCCTTTATTCACTTGAGGAATGTATTTCGTTACAGTCACTAATGGTTTTTATTGTCTACGTTTCATTCTGGAACAATATTGACAGGGTTACTTACAGTAAGGGTAAAGTAAGTGTGGCACGTACATACTTCTTTATACTTCTATCGTTGATTGAAGGATTCAATCAACGCTTCTATACAATAAATTAATTACATACAACGCTGAAGAGATTTCTCAGTAGATGTATATATTATAAACGTATCAATTTACAAAATGTTAAAATTTAGGTAAGTATACGAAATGCTTTCGACTCGAATGAGAATTGATTAATGTCATTTTTAGACCAAATTACGTTTAGTTTACTTTCAACCCTTTTGCCCCAATATACCGTTGAGGAAGGTAATTTTATGTTCGATGAAAGCCACTCTTCGGATTTTGAAAATCGTTCCCGTAGTTTTCAATACTTTATATCGATGAATATTTAATGCGCCTTGTTAGAGAATTATTTTAGCACTCCCTTCTGTGGTCCAATGTAGCAAGAATTCTCACAAAACCAACTTTTTAAATTATTAGCGAATATTCCGTTTGAGTAAGGGCATAGAACATCTCTATGGTAAGGGCATAGGAAGTAGTTACAAAAGTATTACTCCGGCAAAGTGAAGTAACAATAGTAACGGCCGCCTGGCTTGGATCCTATGTATTATCGATTGTATCTTTTAAATGAAGTACTAAGCTCACATGTAGCTATCTGATCTGCACAAGTGAGTTTTGACCGCGTACTTTAATATAGTCCTTATGATATATTTTGATGTTGCTGCCTATATTCATAAGTTGTTGTTCCAAATGATATCCTTGTTGTTTCCCAATGTTATTGCGATTTTTATACATTGCGCCCTCATTTCTCAATTTAAATTGAGATGTGCTCCTATCTTTACTCTTTGTTACCGAAACTCATTTACCTTTGACACATATTGCGGTTGCTTAGCAATTACTAGGTTTTTTGTTTTCAAAAAGTTAAAGAAGGCAGCCACCAGTCAAAAAATCAAATGGAGATTCTGTGAGAAGCTATGAGGAAAAGGCAAACAACTTTGCGGAAGTATCCCAACCTTTCCCCTCAGAAATCACCGAAAATGAAGGGACACATCTTGAAGAGTTCATAAAAACATCCTTTTCGCAACCATAGCCAATTAAACCATTCAAAGTGAAGGAAGTGCAGAAAATAATAATAAACCCGAATCCCAAAAAAGTTCCAGTACACGAGTTCATCACGGGAAAAATATTAAAGGAACTGGCCGACTAAGAAATAAGGTGCATCACCTATTATGTTTAATGCTATTCATCGTCTGAACATCTTTCCAGCTCAATGGAAAACAGTCAAAGTCATCCTCATTCCTAAGGCACTAAAACCACCTCAGAACGTCTCATCCTATAGACCAATCAGCCTACTGCCGATAATAACTACGATATTCGAAAGACTACTATGTACTGCATAAAATTCAATCTATACTAACTGAAAATAATATAATACCCCACCATGAGTTTGGATTCAGAAAGTAGTTTTCTACAGTGTAATAGGTGCATCGGGTATTTCCAAGACCTTAGAAGAAGTGGTAAAATATATTGGCATCCACTTGCAGAGACGTCTAACATACAAAGAGCATATTTTTGCCAAAACGGAAGAAACTCGACTTCAAATTCAGAGAAATGTATCCATCTGGACATATGGCATCCAACATCGAGATATTACAAAGATTCCAGTCGAGAACGCTTCGAACCATCACGAATACCCCTTAGTACATACAAATTATGTCATTCCTAAAGATCTCAAGATGAAAATTGTTAAAGAAGAAATTAAAAGCTACAGTGTCAAATACCAAAAGAAACTACATCATCATCCCAACAAATAGCTGTCAACCTTCTTGAGGACTCAACCGCACCTCGCAGACTGAAGAAATACCACCCTCTAGATCTCGCTGGAAAATTCCATAGAAAAATTGAAGTTAAGTGTGCGATAGGGAAGTCTATGGAAACATACGTATAATCAAACATTTTTGGGGCATTGCCGCATAAATTCAATAGGTGTTTTCTTTTTGCACCGCCACAGGTGTGCGACAGGGTTAGGCAAATGCACAATTATCACGTGATTGAAGTACCTTGCGGCATAAAACATTTCTGCCTCAGGTTAATATAAAACTTAAATAAAGCTTTTAAAACGAATAGGGTTATTGAGAACTGAGTCAAATTATTTTTATAAAACGAATGGTGTGTATTGACAGAGGTGCCTTAAGTGTACCACAAAATGGAAAAAGAAAACACCTATTATTTATATAAGTTTTGACTTTGAACCCCAACATTTTTTCCCCGCTACGTTTTTTTGCTACACCACTAAGGAGGCCCGTAATTTTTGTCTATACCAGGGCCCCACACGGCTCACGGTGCCGGCGGCCCTGTGCAGTACAATAATTCTGTAAGTATTTCAGTAGTGGATACAATTTCTTTGTAGTAAACTTCTTAAAAAGTTAATTTATTTTACATAATTAAGTGATAGGTTAGGTGCTTGCACCTTATTTACAAAAAAAATTTAAAATTCATCTTTTCATCGTATCATCGTGTTAACAAATTAAATTCTTTCAACGTTTCAACTTTAAATTTTATTACATTGTTACAAGTGGAGGCTTCGTGTCTTATTTACTTCCTTTTCCTACCTATATACTATGCAAATTAAGCAATTATTCAGCTGACTACCAAGGGTGCATGGCGTTATTTTCAAGAAAAATTTCTTTTCGTACTGTTTACTGTAACGGCCCTTTACTATAACCTTTATGCCTACGCAACTATATTACTGATGAGTACAAAACGTGCAATAACCTCTTTATCGTAAAACGAATAAAAAGAATAAACTAATACCAAATAATAATAATAGCAGCTTTATTTTCAGCACAGCAATAGTTCCCAGGCAGCCAATACAGTTCTGCAGTGTTGAAAAATCTCAAGGCGTAGTTCAGATGTGTAGAGTAACCTGAACTCTGCTCTTCCACTCAAGCCTTGACTAAATTCAACCCTTTTATGTACACAAAAAACAAAAACAAAAAAATAAAAAGAACAACAAGTTTATTATAGGGGATAGGTATTTTTATTAGTAGAGAAAGAACAATAGTAATCTTCCACGGCATTTATTTAATGAACGGTTCATCACGTTTTTTCGGTAATTTATCGATATTTGCCTTTCGTGGGATCTGATAACATTTTCTAAATAACTAATAATAATTTGAAACAAAATTTGGGGATGAGTAATAGATTAGAGATGTACCTACTACGGAATCAAATACAGCACTTATTATTTTGTTACAGGTGAACACGGGATACTCAACATCACTCGGAGGTTAATGTGGTAAGTTTTTGTCCTTTAATTTAAAAAAATCTTGACCAATTAAAATAGTAATAAATTAAAAGTTATGCGGCGTTGACAATACAGTTTAAAGTATAAAAACATCTTTTGAAACATTCTCTGAGAGGATTATATGAAATGACGTTTTACATTATTCAGCATTGGCCTGCTTTTATTGTTATACATTCAAATACAAGCTTAATTAAAAAGTGGTTTACGTTATTCCCAAGTCGGCCCTCGCATTAGATTTCGGCTTCATCGCTGTTTTCTCTCTCATTACTACAGATAATGTAATCAACACATTATGTTGGGTAATGAAATATCATTGTAGGTATCCTAAATTCGGGTAAGCTTCAGGTTGTTGTTTGAGTGCATAATTATATCTTTTACTGTAGTGCGCGTAAATTTATAACGTTGCCACAATGTAATCATAACCTATGTTACCGCATGAAGAAATTTAAGTCCTTAACCTGTATTCTAAGCTTAGTTAACTCACCGATACTGCCAGTAAATTCAATTTGATATAAAGTTTGGGGGTAAAGCAACTTTATTGTTGTTTAATGCGACGAGGTATTGCTTTTCCCCGGTTTTATCTATTTTGTTTGACAAAATCCATTGAGAATACGCAGCGGATAGAAGAGATGAAAGAATTCCAAATAATGAGCTTATACTATGTATAAAGCACGCTGAAAGGCGGGATACTCCTGCAACAATATACGGAAGGAAATTCTGTTTTAGACGCACACGTTTTTATATGTAAAACCTGGATGTTTCACACACGAACTGTATTTCCGTTTATGATTCGTTGATGGATATTATCATATTATAATGAGGTTCAGTTAGGCTGTTATCACAGAAGAAATATGGCGTACTTTATCTGTGCTGTTACCTTCTTGGGAACACATTTACTTTGAAACGATGAAATTTTTTTAATATCCAATTCAACAGAGGGATCACAGAATTTCCTTTTACTACATCGTAGATGGATATGACACGACAATGTCTTTTTTGTTAGTAAAATATTAATAGTTTCTCATCTTTATTTTAACTTCAAATATTTTTTTTCAAATGTGCTACATTATGTATTTTGAAATAATATGAATAATCTGAAATCTATGAGATCTTGACTACTTGTCTTATTTTCGGTATTGATTGATTGGCAACGCACATATAGGGTTTTGATAAATCGCTCCCGACTTCTAACTTTGTGTATACATCATTTTCTTAAACAAAGTTTGGATATATTCAAATTGTATAGAGTTTACGTTTGTCGAATGATCGATTCATCCCTCGAATTAATTAGGTAACCCGCTCTCACATGTTTTCTTTTTGAACATCATTTATTTCACATTTGTTACGCATTATTTTCCTTTTTCGGTTGGTAAAAATAATGTATCAGCAAAAATGAGATTTAGTGTGACACTTAAATTGCGTTTTTGAGATTTAATCACATAAGTCGCACTCCAATCTTTGATGTCAGACACAAGCTCTTTAGATTAAATAAATAAGACGATCGTTTTTAAAATGATAAAGTACATAATTTAAGGATTTAGCAGTTAAAGTTAAAAACCTCAAAGTATGTAAATATTGTGAATACTTCAACATAATATAAAACATGTACCTATTCTACGAAATCGTATGAAAGAAAGCATTTCTTGATAGATTGCGCACTTCCACAATCATTGTTATACGGTCTTCCCAAAATACACAAACCAGATATTGCAATTCGCCCGGTTGTCAGCTTCACAGACACTCCGGCTTCTAGGATCACCGCCTGGCTAACTCCATTCTCAAAATAAATATTAAATTTCCTAATAATTTTTCTATTGTCAATTCCTCCAAGTTAGTTCACAATATCAACTCCATCACCCTACCAGCAACATTTGCTATGGTCTCCATTGAAGTTCAAAATTTATTTCCTAGCATACCCTCCAACGAATGTGTTGAATTGGTTTTTGAACATCTCACTTCCTCGCAATTTTCCAATGATCAACTTACCTGCATAACTACACTCCTTAAATTATGTATACAACAAATTTTTTTTAAATTTAACAATAGCTTCTTTGCCCAAAATGCAGGTCTTGCGATGGGTTCTAATCTTTCCCCGTTACTTGCCGACATTTTTATTAACCATCTGGAGTCGAAATTTATCTCTAAAACAAAATTTTACGTCGACCACGTGATCTTCTGGGGTAGATATGTTGACGATGTTATATGCATACACTCCGCTGAAGACCACGAGGTAGATCATTTTCTTAGTCAACTTGACCTCATCCACAATAATATTAGGATTACTATTGAAAAGGAAGACAATTCCACCCTGCCGTTTCTTGACTTATTGCTCCCCCACAGTCCTCATAAAATTTCGTTCAACATTTTTAGAAAACCGACTACTACTGACAGTTTAATCCCATTCCATTCACAACACCCCATTTCTCATAAGAATAATGAACATTCCCATGCTCCCAGTCCACTTTAATAGTGAATATAAGATTATACAACAGATGGCTCATAACAATGGTTATCCCCCCACTTTAATTAATAAATTATTTAACAAAATTAAATCCTCCCTCAATCCCACACGCCTCACTTCGATAAATAGACAAAAACCCAATTCCATTTATAGATCCCTCACCTTTTACCTCATTTATTACTGTATCCAGAATATTTTTAAACAACATAACATCACGATTTCCTTTTCGAACAAATACACTCTAAGATCCTCCCTGGTTAAAAATAAAGACATTCGCAACCCTCTCGAATCTTCAGGGATATACCAATTGAACTCTAACTCCTGTCATTCCTTATACATCGGACAGACCGGGAGTGCCTTTCATATCAGAATAAAAGAACACCGTAAAGCCACCAGCACTAATAATTTGGATTGCAAATCATCTTTCGCGGAACATATATTAAAGACTGGTCATTCCCTGGTTTCCAAATATTACACAGATGTAAAAAAGGTCACCTCCTCAATAGTCTTGAAATCTTTGAGATATCCCGTAATAAAGAGAACCCCACCTTGCTCAATGAAGTCATCGACATTTCAAAACAGTTCAATTTGTATATAACTTTGGTTGGTTATTTCGTTTTTCCCCTGGTCTCCTGTTGGTACCCTTGCCGTTTGGTCTCACAATTTCATTCATTCATTCTCGCTTGTTATCATCGTCTATTTTTCCATCATTTTAATTCATCCACTTTAATCATGGACCCTCTGGCAAATCTTGGGTCCCCTTTGTAGGGTATCTCGTTATTTAATAAATATAATTGTGATTTAAGGAAATTATCCTAATTTCGATTTTCCATTTTTTAAAACATGTTAACTTTATTGTTAGTTTTATAATCAACCTTTAATTCTCTAAGGTGAGTGTGCTTTGTTACATAAAATGTATACTAATATCATCTATTCGAAGACAACTTGTATAATTAGACGTTTGCTATATTTTCGGCTTGAAAATGGGTTACTCCCGAAGCATGTCGCCGCCAACAATATCATAATTCTTAATTAAATACATTTGTCAATGGGGAGGTTGCGAGTTTATTTATCCTCTATATCCACAATCAATATAATGTGAAATATCACAACAATTTTTTCTTGCATTTCCAATGCTGTTCGTATTTGACATTGACACCTGCTAATAAAAACGACCTAGAAAATAGTGTGGCTTAAGTTCGAATATTTTAATGTGAGATTAAGCAAGATTTTTCATTCGTTTGTTGTACAAAATTCGACACAAAACGTTTAGAAATTAGTTTTGACCATTAATTCGAAAGTTTTTAGCAGCGGCTTGTTTCTTTTTTCCTAATACAATGTTATTCCCTCCCTCTCGCGACACATTTTAGTGAGGAAAAAGAAAAGTAAAACACGAATAGTACCAAATCTTTAGAAATACGATATTCTGAATCTCAAATATCATATTGGAAGAAGGCATTTTTTTATATCCTTCAAATAGTAACTTCCAATTTACATAGTGATGGTCAGCACGTGTAGCCCTGTGGTTGATGATGCTGAAAGAATTAATATGACTATACAAGAAAGCACCGCACCTGTACAACACATATGGGACATGTTGATACATTGAGTAGATGTCTAGTACTTATTTTAACTGAAGATGTGACAAAGTTAGAAACAGTTAAAATTTTGAAAGGTAAGGAAAACTACTATGAAGATGATGGAGCCATTGAAACACAACAAGTAACAAACAATGAAGACGATGAGGAAGTGGCAACCAAAGTGTAACCAAAGTAAAGAAGAGGGAATAGAAAAATTTCAAGGTTGTAAAAAAATAATATCTTACATAAGGTAAAAAATGGATGAGGTTTGGTAGTAATACCAGGAAAAGTGCATCGAGAAATCATCAAGAATACTCATGGAAAAGGTCCTTTTGGAATATAGCGAAGTAGACCAACAAACTTAACACGAAAAGTTGAAGGTCTTCTTCTCCAGGAAGAGTTTCCAATTCACAAGTACCATGTTGATCATCTTGATCTTATGGAATCGACCAGTAAAAATTATAGCACATCTTTGCAGTAATCCATGCATTTACAAAGCTTCAACGGAAAAGCTTTGGCAACCCAACCAGAATTATATCCGAAACGTTTACGTCAGTTGAGTAATACTGTAGGATTCAAGCATTATTTAATTTCAACCGGTTTACCAAGAACTAAATGAGCCTACGAAATGGTATAAATTTCCGACGATGTACAGCGATATACGGAGCGTTAACGGAGTGTCAATCACACTTCCCTCGAGGTCAAGATAAAAGTAGATGTAAACATGAGATTAAAGAATAATGTGAAATTAAAAAAAGTTGCAGAAAGAAAACTGGACGATAGTTTTAATAGTTCAATTCAATCTACGTATTTCTTAATTTCATTTAATAAATTTAAACGCAGCCTATTCTTATACCATATCTGAAGAAATGTTTGATCACATTATTAAAATAGATACGAATAATACTGTTTTTTTGTTACAATGGTTTACATTTATTATTTGACATAGGTTTAGTAATATAAGTATGTACATCAATTTTATTTTAGCACTTAGGGTGTCCTTGTACATATTCCAATTAAACTGCGTGTGCACTGTAGCTTTGACTTTATATACCTATCTTATAATGAACACCCCGATTTACTTTAAAATATATTCCTATCCATTTTCGATTAAATTTTCTATTTTAAGAAACTTCATTAAATTTAAATTGGTTGAAAATGTAACGTATAAAAGGAAATTATAACCCCAGACGACGTGATTGACGCGCCCTAATCCAATTTGATTGATGATAGACTATTTGCTAGATATATTTTTTTCCCTCTTTTTAGTTTAATTTAAAAATGACGTTTGAATATTTACGAACACAAAAGATCATTTAACCTCTGGAATATTTTAGTTAGAATTTGAAAATGTCAGGATAATTATTAGCGACAATCTACTACTGACAATTAGCTTTAATTATTTATGTATCGGTGTCTGAAAAGTTCAATTCTATAGCTTTAATTTTAAATTTTTTTATTTCCGTCTACTAAAAACGTTTCATTGCAAGGAAATTAGAGGTTTTTTAACTGACCACAATAATGAATGTAAACAATCCTATATGCTGCAAACTCATAAATTGTGTACATTTACATTACATTTATACTTATAATTACACAAATGTTTTGTTAAACTAATATATTATATGTTTATTCAAAAAGATAAAGCATATTTGTGCACAAAAATGAATAACGAAAATAAAGTTACATTTATTCAATTAATTTTAATCTATCTGCACAACCGAAGGACATAAATTTGTTAATGCACAACAAATTGTTACGATTTCATCTATTGTGCACATATCCTTATTTTGAGTATCATATATATCTGTCAAAGGTAATACATTGTGCAATATTGTATATTTTTGACGAATAGTGCCAATCACTCGTTCCACATGAATTCGCACATTTCCAATTGTCCTTGTGCTTTCTACATCCTTAGGGTGTAACTGGGTTTTGCCTTTTAAAAATGCTGGTCTTACTAATTCTGCCATACACACTTTTACTTAATTTTCAATTAAGAATTCCCGATCTGCCAACACAATGTCACCAGGAATTAGGGCATTCAATATGCCACAATCTTTTGTTATGAATGTGTCACTTGCTCGACCTCCATATGCTTTTGAAATAAATGATATGTAGCCTTGGGGAGTGATTCCTAAAATTATAAAATATAATGCTAATTAAAATAAGAATTAGGTACCAACCAATCAAAAATTTCAAAGTTTGGTGGTGTTTATAATTTAACCATGTTTGAACTAGTGCTTCGGGATTAGAACTTCTCTCAATCAATGTTTCAAAGCAGTCAATAATAATTAATAACAGCTACCTTTTCACCAAACGACATTTTAAAGGTTAGTGGAACATTACATTGAAGTTCATCTCGAGTTGGCCATCTTACTAATCTTTTCAATTTACAATACAAACATTAATACAAGTATAAAAATACATATAGCCCAAATCTGTAAAGGAATGATTTAACCTTAATTTAATTAAGGTCAACAAGACTTGTTGGAAACTTGTTAACGACGATAATCGAGATTGTTTTATATGTTGTTCGGAAAGGTTAACGACAAGTTTTAATAAAGAATAGGTCTTAAGTCCGGTAAAAAACAACACTTTGGCATCGTTATGTTTAAACGCATTTTCGTCTAGTTTATAAGCACTTATATCACTTTTAAGTTCAGTTACTTGTAAAGTTAAATTTTGTACAATGGAGAGCAAGTCTTCGTCAGATGGTACATTGTTGACAACTTCATTTACTTCAGATGCAATGTCTTCATCTTCACCTTCTTTCATATCGTTTTCTATTTTTAGTATCTACAGAATCACATTTAATTAAATTGTTTTGGAAATTATATTTATTAGAATACAAACCTCCTCTTTAATTACATTGCATCTACGCTGATTCAGTCGATCATATCTACTTTTGCTTAATGCTGGAGACCCTTTCTTATAACCTAAGTTTAAACAAGGAACCCAATCGAGATTGTTTACATCATTTAATGCTGCAGGATGGCCTAAAAAGTAAAAATCAGTTAAAACAAGATAAAGTAGGTATTCCATTAACCTGATATAAAATGATGTTGGCATACTCTGCTATGCTTAATCATGCACTCCTTTAAATCTTTCCTATTTATGGCGTTTAACCAACGGGCCCTCCTTTCTGCTTTTAAAGGATCAAATTTAGCTCTTAACATTTGTATCACTTGGAATGGAATAAAAGGAGCATTCGTCACGATTTCCTCGCTTACTACACTCCACCACACAACAAGTTAGAGGCATACTTTCATTCAATTATAATGTCTACTTCAAACAACTATTAAATATGAAACAGAAGGATATTTTATAAATGAAGACCGTGAAAACACTAGTAAAATGGCGTTTGTTTGCCCTCAGAGATGTCAAACTTCACAAATTGGTCACGTGCTGCCCGGACTCTATTGATATTGGTATTGTGCTCCCCGCTGTTGTCTACCCTTCCAGAATACCTGTATCTTTAAGAAAGTTCAGAGTTTTAGTAGGGCGAATCTTTGTTACTTCCTCTTATATAATCTTTTCATTTCCAAGTAGGTGTTCCCTCGCCTTTGTGAATGCCTCACATTGGCAAATAACGTGATAGGGCGTTTCTTCGATCTCACCACAATCCCCGCATATCGGGATATGGGTCAGTCCCATGTTATGCAGGTGTTTGTTCAGGCAAAAGTGACCTGTGACCATCTCTGTCGAAAGTTTTATCTTCGTCCTGCTTAACTGTAAGATGGACGCTGCTAAGTCCCCGTTTGGGGTTTTCAGAAAGATCTTGGAATTACTCTGTTCTGGAATGTTCGACCGGTGCTTGCAATGCTCTTTGGTGAGTATTGTGTGACTCTCCTTTTTGGCTGTCTGATATGTAATCCCACAGACCGGTGCGGGTCCTATGAGTGGTTTTGCGCTTGCCGTTCTCGCAAGTTAAACGTTAACCATTGCTCCGTTATTATTGGAGCTACAATAGACAATTAATGAATTAATCGCTGTTAAATATAACATCTTACTCATTGTGGACCTTCTTCCTATATCGTAAGGCTCAGGGTAACAAATAAATATTCGTTGTTGTAACGAGTATATGAGCATGATTGTTGAAGTTCTATTAACCAGTAGATTTTTAAAGTTAAGAAATAGTTATTTGTACAACTAAAGAAGAAAGTGATGCTTTTTCCAACTCGAGCTCAAAGTTTGACACATTCGCTACGATTGTGGGTCAATTTATGTCTATTCATGAATCACTGTGTGACATTCATGAGGCGTTAGATAAGAAAAAGGTAAGAGTGGGTCTATATTTTGACATAAAGTAAGCGTTAAACCACAGTTGTACATATATACGGAAAACTTGAAGTTTATGGCATTGTTGGAAACGCTCCCGGCGAGTTAATCAAATCATTGTTAACCAATGGATCACAATTAGTTGAAATCTCAAATAGGAAAGGTAACGTAAAAATTTTAAGCATCAATCAAACAAAAATAATTTAACTTTAATAAATTACTAGCAGTATAAAACAACTTAAACATATTTCATCTGTTAAACAGATTCTACAACGTTTTTTTTTTGCTATGAATCCTTATTATCATGTATCTGAATACTTAAACACAAGTATGACTGCCGACGATTTCACTTTTTAACTGTGCATATTTATTTTACTTCCCGAGTACGAAGTAAAAGGGAAGTACTATTGTATTAGCGTTCCAAAAAAAAAATTTGACCTATGGAAATTTTTACATATCTTTCCGTTTCTGAATACGTAGATTCAAAATATGCAAAAAAAAATTTCCGTCTGTCGTCTGTAGTCTGTAGTCTGTAGTCTGTACGTACACATTCCTTGCAACGCTCTAAACTCAGAAACTATTAAAGTTATCGAAATGCGGTTTTCGCCAATCGATTACATTCGGGCCAAGGACGAAAATGCTGATATTACCTTTGATGACGTCACTTCCGGTATAAGCTAAAATGGCGGCACTCATTTTTTTGTAAGATAAAGTTGCAGTTTTTTTATGTAGTTTAAAAGAGTGTTTTTTTCTGAATTCAGCAATATATATTGTGCTATACTTATTTTTTGAAAAAAGTGTTAAAAAAATAATTATTAAAAAATGACTGCAACGCTCGATACTCAGAAACTATTAAAGTTATCGAAATGCGGTTTTCGCTAATCAATTACATTCGGGCCAAGGACGAAAATGCTGATATTAGCTTTGATTACGTAACTTCCGGTGTAAGCTAAAATGGCGGCACTCATTTTTTTTATAAGATAAAGTTGCAGTTTTTTTTATGTAGTTTAAGAGTATTTTTTTCTGAATTCAGTAATATATATTGTGCTATACTTATTTTTTGAAAAAAGTGTTAAAAAAATCATTTTTAAAAAATGACTGCAACGCTCTATATACTCAGAACTATTAAAGTTATCGAAATGCGGTTTTCGCCAATCGATTGCATTCGGGCCAAGAACGAAAATGCTGATATTACCTTTGATTACGTCACTTCCGGTGTAAGCTAAAATGGCGGCACTCTCTGGATTCTGGATTCTGGATTACGATGGGAGGGTGGTCAAAAAGTCCACGCGCACTTAGGCCACCTATTCGGGCCCTTTGTGCTGCCTCCCTGATTAGAGTCGTTCGACCCCGCAGCATCACTCAAGCCATCCCACACGTGAGATAAACCTGAGGATGCTGGACGGGGAAGCGGCTCTAATCTTAGCCATGTCCGGCCATTAGTCCCCCAACATGGATCGTCTTAATTCGACAAGTACGGGACACTCACAAAGTATGTGTTGCGCCGTCTCATCTTCTGTGTAGCATCCTCTGCAGGATGGTGATTCAACCAAGCCCATGCGGTGCATGTGCTTGTTAAGTTTACAGTGCCCAGAAAGTATGCCCACAAGTAGCCGCAGGTTCTTTCTGGATAGCCCTGTGCAAAAACGCGCCAGGCTACGAGATGGTCCTCTGAAGGCCTCTCTCGCGTGACGGCATTCTGACATCAAGTTCCACCTAACCCTATGCTGGGCTTGGGTGTCTTGAGTTATTAAGTTGTTTACAGTTGATACTGTAAGTGGAAGAGCCGGCTCTGGACCATAAAACAGTTGTTTTGAGGCCAGTCGGGCTAACTTATCGGCTTTTTCATTGCCTGTTGTTCCAGCATGCCCTTTAACCCATACCAGTTCAAGGGTATTGCTGTTTGTCAGTTGCTCCAGTATTTGGTGACACTCGGAAACCAGCCTGGAGGTAATTTTGTGTTGACCTAGTGCCTACAGAGCGGCTCTGCTGTCACTGGAAATTCTAATGCTTTTATTCTTTATGCTGTGCATAAGAATTATTCTTGCACTAAGCGTTATTCCTGCTAGTTCTGCCTGAAAGTTCTATGGAATAAATTCCGGTGCCTGTTCCTTCCATTGTTTTAGATCCGTCCGTGAAGATGGATATGTCTGGTTGGGATGCCACTTCCGCATCAAAAAAGATGCGGTAGTTTTTCCCTAGTATGAATCGAGGGATGAGTGAGTCAGATCGTCCTTCTAGTATAGGCAGTCGCTTGACTGCCTCACCCAGAATTCGAGAGTGTCCCACCTCAGTACCTCTGCTGTTCAACAACCCTTTATTTTTCAGACGCAAGGCTGCCACCGTGGCCTGCTCTCTCACGTGGAGATCCAGTGGAGGCAGACCCAGGAGGGCTTCCATGACGGCTGTGGGGGTCGTTCGCATTGCGCCCGTGCACGAAAGGCACGCTAGTCTTTGCACATGGTTAAGAAGTGCTATGGTTGTGGAGAGTCTGGTTCTAGGCCACCAGACAATTGCTCCGTAACAAAACATAGGTCTAATCACAGCGGTGTACAGCCACAGGACAGCCTTTGGGGATGGACCCCAAAGTCTTCCCATTGCGCGGCGACATTGCCAGAAGGCCCTATTTGTTTTCTCCGCTTTGAGCTGGATGTGTTTGCTCCAGTTCAGTTTTTTGTCAAGTGTAATACCTAGATACTTCACTGACTCTGAAAACTGGAGGTGTTTTTGGAAGAGTAGAGGAGCTCGAAGGCCCTGAGTCTTCCTTTTCCTTGTGAATAGAACTAGCTCCGTTTTTGTCGGGTTTATGGACAGGGAGTCTTCCTTACACCATTCTTCGGTTACTCTGAGGGCTGCTTGCATAAGACTGCACAGAGTAGCCTCAAACTTGCCGGTTATTAGGATAGATAGATCATCCGCATAGCCCAGCGTATAGTAGCCGCTGTCGTTGAGACGACAGAGCAGGCTGTTTACAGTTAAGTTCCACAGAAGTGGTGACAGCACCCCACCTTGGGGGCATCCTCTCACTACTGTGCACCTCACCGTTATGTCGCCTACGCTGATGTGCACTGCTCTGAATTTCAGTAGCTGCACAATCCAGCTTCGTACGACCTCAGTTACGCCATGGTGGCGTAGTGCAGCTTCAATTGTTTCGAAGGTTGTTTTGTCAAACGCCCCTTCTATGTCTATGAATGCTCCCAGGGTGGACTCATTATAGTCCAGCGATCTCTCGATCCTCCGCACGACGGAATGTAGGGCTGATTCTGTGGATCTTCCTGGAGAGTATGCATGTTGATTAGGGTGAAGCGGGACTCGTGCAAGCGCTGTATCCCTTATATGTCTGTCGCACAATCTTTCAAGTGTCTTAAGGAGAAAAGACATTAGACTGATTGGACGATATGGCGGCACTCATTTTTTTATAAGATAAAATTGCATTTTTTTATGTAGTTTAAGAGTATTTTTTTTAATTCAGTTGTATTTATTTTTTGAAAAAAGTGTTAATACGAGGGAAGTCTCGTGGCAACTTGCCAGAATTTTTTCCATGTTGTTGGTATTGGCTCTCTATTATACTGTTTTAATGTAAGTATATACAATTTATTTAATTATAACAAAAACGTACCAAGCACTTATTGTATAATGTTTCAATTGTCTTGTCTATTTATTTACATATGTATGTTAAAATATTAATTACTATTAGTATACTCAAGATTGCCAATCTATCGTGTATCGCGTATCGTGTAAAGCCAACAACTAAAAAAAATGTTCGGAATTTTTTATCCCTGAGTGTAGATTAGTTGTTTTTTTAGGTTATATCGTTGAGTATTCAATGGTTATATTTAACTTAAACAAAATCGACATTGTGCGATGACATCTTGAAATTCTTTTTTTGTGAAATTTGAAACTTTTAACAAAAACTTCCAATTTTAAATTATGTTTGAGCCCTAAAACCAAACGTAGATTAAATAAATTAATAACTAAAATAACACTAATACTTCAGGCTATTGTCCACCCCCCCCCCCCTTCACACACGCGCCTTTCCTTCCTTTTTCGCTCAATCGGAAGATGTTTTAATTGCAACGCTGGACGATAACACAAAACATATTAGAGAGTTGGCCTTGCGTCGAATTTTAAAGTGCCAGAACTGAACTTTGTTGCTGCTGATTATACCGACCTAATTAATTGGCAATCAGAATCTCCATTGACAAAAAATATCGCAGAAGCAGATCTTAAAAAGATGGTTGTTAATATTCCCGATAACATCGAAATTTTAAATTTTCCATGCCACACTCAGGCTGTCGAAAGACACATTAAGATGATAATTGAGACGTCTAGGTCAGTACGTGGAAACACCGCCACGAACGGGTTAATTCGAGCAAAAATTGCTTCTAGAAAAGCTACACCACAAATGGAGACAAAGAAAGATTTTGCCCAAGTAATAAGCTTTTACATTTAGAATAAAGAGGGGCGGGGAGGTTGGGGGTGGAATTTATCTTGCGGCCACCTCCTCGTGGTGGATTCTGCGCTGCAATAAAAATTGCATTTTTTTGCATTTTCAGTCATTTTAAAATGAAAAAGGAACCTGAAGAACTTAATATTTTTCAAAGAAAATTTACAACTAGGTATGTTTAATTAACTGAAAAGCAACGATTCCTCACCCAGGCTAAACAAAAAAAATCTCCGGGAAATAAAAGTATTTATTTATTTATTTAATTGAGCGAGAGTTGAAAAAAACATTTCCTTCTCGTGTTTTTACACATAATTTTTCTAAAATTGCGTTGAATTAAAAAAGTATCCATGAAATATGCATTTATAACTTTAGTTGAAAATGTTGACAGTTTATTGAATGCTTTAGCATTCTTGCAACAAATAAATAGGGTTGTGAATACTGTCCACTTTCATCTCTAGAGAGAAAAATGTAACTTTCTTCAGTCTTCACTAATTTAATAAAGAAAATACTATTTTCCAAGACCGTTTTAGAAAATGCAGTTATTGTATCAAGACATAATGTAGTTAATAAATAAAAATTAAAGATTAAATTGCTTTGTGTAAATATTATAATAACGTATAATAAACGAGTAAAAAGTGATTTTGTCTATCCATAAAAGTTGGTTTATGCCTATTATCTTCATTTATTTTTGTGCCTACTAACCTGAATACCGAGAAATCGACTTCGCACCTGATTTGGTAGGGAATACGAAGCTGTTTTCATTTTACCTGTAATAAAAGAATAACATTAACCTCATAAACACCTGAAGCTATTTGTTAAACTAATTTTATGCTATAAATTTTAGATAATGAGTGTTTTGTTTAAGCAACACGTAAAATAAACAATAAGGCCGAATATTATTCATGTTCCCTGCTGTAAATTTAAAAACAGAATTGATAAAATGAATTGCAGTCAATTACATTGAATCAAAGCAAACGTATGAGACTGGAACCCTTGTGGTAACCTATAATAATTCAATAAAACAATTTTAATATAATTTACAGTGTAATTTTTTCGCACGATGTTTGGGGACATTGTACTAAAAATACAACATTGAAGTATACCATCTGAAATAGGATTTTGCATCTGTGAGAAAACATTCTCTGCTAAATACTAAACAATATCCAGATTGTATGGCAAGCCATTTTACCATTTATTCACTAATTCAAATATAATTTCCATGTCACTGGGAATAATGAAAATTACGCTATTTTCGTTAAGAAGAATGCAATTATTCCTAATTAAAATTTAAATACAAAAATTAGTTCAAATTAAAATGAAAATGATTATGTTTTCGCTTTAAAGATTTCCTTATAGCACACGTCACGAAGTTAGGCTATATGACGTTTCGCCCCCGCCGTTTCGCCCCCAATATTTAGTCCCCGCCGTTTTGCCCCGCCATATTTCGCCCCTACACCGTTTCACCCCCGGCCGTTTCGCCCCCGATGTGAAATCATGAAAATAATTGGGAAAAATTGAAAGCCATGGTTTTCAAAATAGGTAATCTTTATTAATACACATTACAAAATATTTTAAAATTCAAAATTATCAGCAATACCGAGCAAATAGTCCATATATTATCTATCCTACCATAACTTTTTATAATGTTTTTAATTCTTGAAATTACACCATACTTTTTATTTTTTTAGGTGTAACACCTAATAATAATTGTGAAATGTCATATCTGTGTAGAGATTGTTGTTTTCTTAAACTATTTATAAAATGAAAGATGTTGCGGCAACTTTTCGAATCCACACAGCGAATTCATGTGATTCATTATATTGTATCTGAGAATGAAATGTAAAATTGGAATTAAATGTTACACTTTTTCCCAACAATATGTCATACAAGTGTTATTATTATAAAAGGTTTTAACCTGTAGACCTTCTCGTTGAGCACGACGGTAAATACTCTGACGGAAGTGAAAAAAGATCCTTCTACCGCTATCCCAGGAAACTCTTCTTGAAATGCTGATATTGCAGCCTGCTCAAAATCTATTAGAACTGTCCTTAGCTGCAGTCCTGGCTGAAGATTTTGAATCCCTTGCAGTAACTTTTTGTAAGATGCTTTTGTCTTATTTGAAATTAGAGCATATAGGTACAACAGGTAACACAGTATCAAATTGTCTCACGTGTGCTGTATATAGCTGCTCAAAAAGGTTTGGCGACGTACATCAACGTACCAGATTTCGCTAGCAGATAGCAATCATTTTCTTGACTTGAAAATATTAAAATTCTCTGCGGAAGTAATTCGTTTTCAGAATCATACACTAGAAATTGCTCTATGTGTCCCCATCCGTTTTAATATGTCGGTAAGCCTGCAAAACAAAACAAAAGTATATTACATACAGTGTGTCAATATTGAAAAGGTACCACCCAGAATATTTCAGCCCCTGTAGAAAATTTGAAAATATGCAAAAACTCGTAAACTTTACCCTGAAGGGGAATATTTTGTAGGCTAGTTTTCAACACAATATCAACCCCTAAAATCTTAATTGGGAAGTGGGGTTGAGTGACACCTCATTTTAAAAACATTTCAAAAATACCGCACACTTGACTATTTTTTACTACTTCACGAAAAATCAAATAAAAAACTGCAAGTAAAGCATTAAGCACATTTTGAATATTTATAAATTTTGCACGAGGGCTGAGATATTCAGGGTGGTACCTCTTTAAATAAATACACTGTATAAGTAACGAGGTCACGAGAAATGCTCAGTAATTCAACGTTATGATAATATGCTTACCTGCGGTATAATTAAGTGTTCCAAATCTCTGGGCACTGGGGGCGCATGCCTTCATCTCTTCTTTTCCTCTGAATAACTTTCCTCAGAGAATCTTTGATGGTTAGTAGTGTTGACACATTGGAATGTACATTTTCTAAAACGGTTACCATTATCTGCAGTGGATTCTCTTGATTATTTTCAGCTCGTTCTTTAATTTCTGATAAAATACGAATTGCCTCTGGGCTTCCTGCTTGTGCTGCATGTGTATGGTTGGTTATAATCTTTGCAACATTAGTCGTATTGCCAATAGTCCAAAGTCTACCATTGCACTCATTACGTTTCTCACATACACATACTGGGTGTTCTCTGTCGCTCGTGTATTTCGAAAAAACATAAATATAGATTTCTTCGTCAACAAATTTTCTTCTTCCTCGCTTTGAAAAAACGAAACTCATCTTGTCACTGTTATTTAATGCATGTTACAGGGTATTTAATTCATCGGAAAGAAAAAAGGGTGGAAAATACAATTTTGTGATTGGAGGGAAACTTACGGAGATACAGGCAATTGCGGAACTACCCGGTAACATGTACTAACTCCACAGGAGGTAAACTAAGCTAAAATTTACCTAAGTATGTTTGACGTGTATACAAAGTAGTGGTTTAAGGTAATATTTAATAACAATATGGTAGTTACTATAAACTGTCTTGTACCGCAAAGTGATGTCTATTAGTTTTCACGTTAAAAGGGTATTACGCTTGAATAAATCTAAAAGGTCTGGTTTATGGAAATAACCGACGAAAATTATAATTTGTGACTACCTAATATTAAAATGATTTCTAACTAAAATAAATTATTTTAAATAGCGAACAATGTCTATACATAATATGCCACTAATTACATTAATCACACTAACAAAAGGAATAGTAGTAATAATGGAGGTGCAGCCATGTCATTAATCGCTTTATAGGAGATATTAAAAGTAGGGTCAGATTAAAGAGGTGCCACTGTAATAGCTTCCTTAGAAATATTTAAAAACTATGATGAACGTGTGGCATTTTATTGGTAATTATTTGCCGATTGTGTTATTAATTATTATTATTCCTATTCCTAGTTAATACAAAAATATACCTATTGTATAAATAATCGGAGACGATACGAGCATGGGTGAAACGGCGGGGGCAAAACGGAGGAGGCGAAACGGTGGGAGTGAAACCCCCGATATTCTTACATCATATTAGTTTTCAGGACATATCTAAACACAAAAATTCATGGGGTGGTTAGCGAAGGTAATTTTATTTTGCCAATAATTTTTCAGTGTCTTACAATTATTTATTAAACAAGGAAGAATTGCCGTATCCTACACACTATAACAAAAATTCATTTTCTTGGGATATGATATCCTTCTAACAATTTTTTATTGGAATGCATTCTTAGAGTTCGTTGCAATTCAATTTTTATTTAAATTTAGTTTCTTATGACATATAGCGTATTTTCATTTTAATTTAAAAATTAAAATGTTTTCTTAAATGTCCTACAGTGGTAATTAATTTGTATTAAACATGAATTTTTATGTGTTTTGCTTCTTGTTATGATAATTCTTTTCGCATTCATTATAACTATAATTTTAATTCTATTTGAATTTATTTTGGTGTTACATTGGTGTATCTTCATTTTAAATTAAAAAGTAAAAATGTTCTAACGATAAATTGATTGATTGATTGATAACGAATGCAAATAGAATTATTATAACAAGAAGTCAAAAGACATAAAAATTCATGTTCAATGTAGAAATTAATTACAACTGTAAGACATAAGAAAACATTTTTAAATTAAAATGGAAATACACTATATGTCATAAGAAATTGAATTATAAGCAACATGAGGAAGACAATTAAATTAAAAATGGAGAAAAGAAACTTATATCCCATGAAAATTAACCCTTAGATTCGAGTTAATAGAGGAAATGGTATGATAAAAAATAAATTAATTGGCTAGGTTATCTTAACACCTAAATAAGTAAACGAGTAGTTAAGTTCTACACATAATTTAGTTATATCTATTTAAAAATTAAATTTCATTTTTCTTAAGGAAAAATGAATTTACCTTTCAAATAAACATAACAAATTATTTTATGTTGACATCAAATAAGTTAAGCATTTAAATTCTTATTTTAACTTTTAATTTATTATTTTGTTTAGGTACCTTAAAGTGGTTGTAACAAAGCAGTTGTTTTAACTATGAATAAATATTTGCAGTATACCTTAAATTGTAATATATAAAATCATTTTTATGGTAATTTTAAAGTTAAATTCAGTTTTGCCTAATGAAAAATTTACTTTCGTTCAGGTAAATTCCTAAATTTTTCGATAAGGAACGATAGGTTTTATGTATTTTTTTTCGTAATTAGAATGAAAATATGTATTTAAATTTTAATTAAGAATAAAAATTGCATTCTTCTTAACGAAAATAGCGTAATTTTCATTATCCCAAAAGTGACATGGAAATAGATTTGAATTAAAAGGACAGATTAACGTCTACAGTAAATAAATGGTAAAACGGCTTGCCATAAGATTGCATACAATCGTTGAAATAGACTTAAAATTTATTATCTATTTAAGTCCGTAAAGTTCGTCCTTTTTGGGATGCTAGTAGATAGATTACATCTCAAACTTGTAAGTATAAAGAGAAAATTAAATTTTCAACATCCCAACTAAATTTTTAATTGCGTCCTTGATTGTCAAGCTAGATTGGTACCTCTCTACTATATTACACGGTGTAATTATTAAAAAAAATAAATCAAGGAACCTTAAAACTTATATAATCCTACGGATATTCTTAACAAGATTTAAATA
Organism: Pyrocoelia pectoralis; assembly: GCA_036250285.1. Taxonomy (NCBI): domain Eukaryota; kingdom Metazoa; phylum Arthropoda; class Insecta; order Coleoptera; family Lampyridae; genus Pyrocoelia; species Pyrocoelia pectoralis. The sequence goes on from CM070074.1 coordinate 68,476,652, forward strand.
CGAATTTTACAAGTGAAAGAATTTTATCAAATTTAGGCGTTGTTATGAATGAATCGTGGAATAATATGTTGGAAAAGCAGATACCTTATTTTCATAAACTTAATTTCCCAATTACTTTGAAACTTAATTTAGGTGGAAAGTTTCTTTCTTTAAGAAAACAGCTTGTTATAAAATCAAAAGGTGTTTACTAAACTTATAAGAATTAAGCCTTCGAATGCGGATTATGTAAATAAATGCGGCATTGCATAAAATATGAGCGAAATATTATTATCCCTTCCTTTAAGTAAAGGTTCTTTGGCCTATTAACAAAAAAATTCCCAATTTACTATAATTTGCAACAGCAAGGACCATGACGAGTTGGTTCGTTAATCTAATTGAGACACTAAAAAACTTAGAAAGCTACTATTGAAACACCATCCACATTTAATACACTTCTGACCTAAATCAACGGATCATGGAATAAAGGTTAACATAATTATATTTGCAGAGAAACTTTATTGCAGTTTTAATGTAACGTGAAATTGTTGTCTTTATTTAACTGTGTTCACATAGTGGGTTCTAACTTTACTAGAAACGTCTCAGGATTGTCCTTTACAAAACCTCAGATCTGTGGCTTGTATTACATTGAAATACACGCCCTTGCAAAATAGCTTTATAAGACAATCAACCTCAAAATGATGGTAAGAGGTTGTTGTTGTCCTCAAATTACTTGTAAAAACATTTACCATGTCGCCTAATTTCACAATACCTACTAGAATTTGGCTAGGTCTATAAATAACTTCAATTTTCAGTTGGCGGGGATTGTAAAGATTACAACGCAAGAGATCGAAATAATGTAAAATTGACTTCGGAAAAGCGCATAAAAAATTTGATGCTACTGGTTCTATAGCTCGTTCATTACATCAAATTGTAAAATAAATATAAAATATTTGCATTATTAATATACGAGTACCATCAAATATGCATGCACCGTAATGTCAATGAAAATTTAATTACGTCGTATTTACCAATTAAGTGGAAATATTTAACTACAGCGCTGCATTTCATTCGTTAATTGCAATAAAGTTGAAAATTTGTCGCATAAAAATAAAACTAACAAATAAAACGTTTTCATATTTCTCGTTTAGTTCTTTCATTTGCTTCTGTTCGTTGTAACATGTGAAAATTAATTGCGTACCCGCACCAGTTTAAAACACTTAATAAAAATATACCTGAATTCATTAACAAGCGCTTCAAACATAACAGCGCAGCCATATGGCAGAGAATGAAAGAATTGTGGATACGGTGATGTACTTTCATCCCCTGAGCAACTTCTTTGCTGCATTTCTCAAATAAATACACTTTTTTCGTGTGGGAAAACAATTTAGGGAGAAGAAGCTTTGGTTTTAGTCATTATTTTGTTGGAAATTCATATTTTTTTAACCATATATGTATCGCTAACACTGTAGCTTTGTCAAGTATATACTCTAAAAACAAATACTTGTAGTTTAACGACAACAAGGCACAATTTCATTATCGCCCAAGAGGTATTAATTAATACCATGAATAAAGCCTGCCCAAAATAACAAAATTATTTTTTATTTTTATAATTTGAAAATTAATAGTTGGGACCAACATTTTCTCATGTGGAAAGTTAATTAATTTTTATTCATCGCAACTATGGCCATTGGTCTCCGTGTTCATTGGAGAACTAGGAGAATGAAATTAATTGAATCCATATTGTAAATGTTAGGTCAATCTCCAAATGGAGTGAATCAATATGGTGCTGAGTAGAAATATTTCACAACCTTCCTCATAATTACGTTTATTAAATAGACGAAAAGTTGAAATTTGAACGCAGATATCAAACAATTAAGGTGACTACGTTAACATATTACACAACATGTTTCGACAATTATTATGTCATCCTCAGACTAAAAAAGTGTATAAGCATAAAACTAGAAACACTAAAAATACTTACTCTAAATTTCAATTGTGTTGACTTAAAAAATATGGTAAATGAGTTAAACGGGAAAACGAATTACATTATAATGTTGCATAAAGGTTTTCCCGTTTAAACTCATTTATCATGATATGACCTTTATGGGCTTTATGCAACATTATAATGTAATTCGTTTTCCCGTTTAACTCATTTGTCATATTTTTTGATTCAATACAATTGAATTGCCGAAACATGTCGTGTAATATGTTAACGTAGTCATCTTAATTGTTTTTTAATTTCAACTTTTCATCTATTTAATAAACGTAATTATGGGGAAGGTTGTGTGATCCTTTTACTCAACACCATAGGAGAACGAAATTTGTACATCCGTCTGGATAAAACAATTATAAAAATTAATTCAGAAGGAGCGTCCCAGGATCCCCCTCAATCTCTGTTGCAGGATGTCGAGCTGTCCGTAAATATGGAAGGAAGTACTCAAGTGGGTACTAGATTGAAAGTCCAAATAGTCGCAGGCCATGGTCCACTGGGTGTGTGTCTCCTCTCCGCACACTTGGCATTTGCTGGGGCCTATTATGGCTACCTTCACAGCAGTTTAGGCATCGGTTCCGCTTTTCTTCATCACTGGGCCATCTCGACCCGATTTCATGTATTTCTCATTTGTTGATTTCCACTCGCTTTCTAAAGCTTTAGGTACTTTTTCCTGTTTTTCCACCTCATCCTCTTCTATATCAGCTTCTGTTTTACTTGCCGAATACCAAGTGAAAGGGAAGTATTGTACAGGGTTAGCATAAAAGAATCATCGGATTTTAAAAGGCTGTATTTAAAATAATAATAAACATACAGTAATGAACGATACATGAAAATAAATATAAACTGTCCAAATTTTAGACATACCTACACAAATTTTCGTCACACGACACGACACACATCTAAGCGGAAGTCTAGTTCAGCCCACACCTGTTAATCATAAATGCAGCTGTAATGCGTTCCCGTAGCTCAATTAAAGTTGTTGGATGTGGTGGCACGTGCCCACATGACTACCACACCCAACAATTTTAATTGAGCTACGGGAACGCATTACAGCTGCATTTATGACCATCGATAGGGAGATGTTAACAGGTGTGGGCTGAACTTGATTTCCGCTTAGATCTGTGTCGTGTGACGAAAGGAGCTCACATTGAAAATTTGTGAAGGTATGTCTAAAATTTGGACAGTTTATATTTATTTTCATGTACGGTTCATTACTGTATGTTTATTATTATTTTAAATACAGCCTTTCAAAATGCGATGATTATTTTATGCTAACCCTGTATTATAGTGTTCCAAAAAAAATTGACCATGCAAATTTTTACATATCTTTGCGTTTCTCAATACGTGGATTCAAAAAATGAAAAAAAAATTTCCGTCTGTTGTCTGTCAGTACACATTCCTTGCAACGCTCTATACTCTGTACGGCACTCATTTGTTTTATAAGATAAAGTTGCAATTTTTTTATGTAGTTTAAGAGTATTTTTTTCTGAATTTAGCTGTATTTATTTTTTGAAGAAAGTGTTAATACGAGGGAAGTCTCGTGGCAACTTGGCAGAATTTTTTTTGTATGTAATCCTGCCTCCTTTGTTTGGTTTGCAAAATTTCTGATGTGCTTGCCGAACGAACTCAGAACTCTCACACCTGTGTGATTGTTACAATTTAGTTGTGAGATACAGGGAAGAGTCGAATCCCTCCCGTGATATGTCCTTTGAGTCCTGAAGACTTGTGGCCCGTCTAAATAAAATCCTAACCAATGATACATATAATAATCCAGCTAGCCTCAGAAGGGAAGATGGTTCTTATAGCAACAACCTCTCAGACACAGCTGAAGTCCTGAGAAACCCTAACTTTAAGCGATCCCCCACTGCACCGCTCTCCATCACTCCCACGGAGGATAAATGGGCGTGTGCTGATACAGCTTTAGCTGAAAGTAGAACATGTAGCAGCCGCAACAGTAAGAGCGTAAAAAATGTTGTGACTTAGTAATAACAGTGCCTAACACGATCTGCTCTAAAGTGCCTTCAATGGGAACCCACATCGTGCTTTGTATCATGCAATAATGAGGCACATTTTAATTTTCTGAAACAATTAACGAGGTTGTTAAAAAGGAAAATCGCTGCAAACGTGAATTGGCGCATCTGTTAGCTCAAACATGGTAGGTTTGCAGCTCATACATTTCAGAATTCTAGGATTGCTTTGACACAAGTGCTCCCCACGTGTCCAGCAGACTTGATTCATTAAGGTGTAATGCGAAATGGCAGTCTTCCTCACATAATTTGTGACCCCCTTTCTCTGTGATTATTGAAAAGATAACGCCTACTCACAACTTACCAGTGCCGATACACCAAATCAGACAAAAAATGCATGTCAACCATTGACGTCAACGTCGAAGTCATTGGTAGACTATCAAATTATAGCGGAACTCAGTCAAAAAACGAACGCAAACGAGGTGTTCCAAACATCTTCAGGGTTGCACAAATTAGACCTGTAACTCACCAAATGCCATAAAACCTTACGGGACGCAAAAAATGATTAGCGAAGTTCACAATTTCGATAACACAAATTTTTTATCCCAAACAAAAGCCTGATGTAGTTACATCAAACGAATGGCGAGGCCCTTGATGTAGATGCATTTTTTGATATTCAATGGCTTTTAATAAGGCCATTATGAGATTGAGTCGATATAAATAATTTCGCCAAATTCCAACATTATTTATGTATTTTCAAACCGAAGCGAAGTTTACTCACAATTTGCATTATAAGAATGTCGTACAGATTTTATAAAGAAATTTTTTATTGCTGCAAGGCCTGCAAGTATATTAAAACCCAGTTTAGCCATTTTTCGTACCTATAATTTGCGAGTGAGTTATTGGGTAAGGAAGAAAACCGATATACAAATATTTAAGCATTTACGCCGTCCGATCCGACTATGATAGTGCTTTTACATAACAAATATTTTCATTTCATTACTTTCCTTTACTACTGGTATTCCGTTTGATGTATCATCCATAATGCGTACAGTAGTTCAATTCTATCAATCTTAGTGTAATTTTAGGCATTTAAAAAGAATTTAGTATAAGTTACATCCTCACATCTGTGACAATAATAGCACATTCACAAGAAAACTATATCAACTTTATTATTACTTTTAGTTTTTCTTGTTTCCTATTACATTGTGAGAAAATCGGATTATTAAAAGGTTCAGTCAAAACTCGTTAAAGTTTTAAGCTTAGCGACTTTTTAGTTCCAATGTGTTTTCCTCTGCATAACCTATATTATGAAATACTATTACAACATCTTATTCAGGGTTATATTACATTCTAAATCTTATAAGCAAGAAAAAAAAACTTTAAGAATATGGAAAAAGAAAACTCCTACACGAAAAACTTTTCTTTAAAATTAAGCTTTTATACTAATCTTTTATCGTTCAAAATAACAGCGTAATGCATCTTACCTAAATAATTAGTTTTCTAATTTCAAATTTTTTCACTTCCCATTCCTTTTTTGATGGAGACGGCTAGTCACAGTAGGCTATCATTGGATAAGCTGTGTCAGCGTCCACTTATGTCAACATTTTACCCTGGCGTTTTGCATCGGCGTCAGTTTTAGTACTTCGGTACTTTATATCTAAAAAAATAACTTCATCCTTCACCCACATCATCGCCACCTTAATATACAGTGCTCGCCAAAAAGTCGGCACCAAATGGACCAAATATTTTCAAATTTTCACATACCAAGACAAGATTTCAAAATTCAATTTGACTTCGTTAAAAACGTTGAAGATTTATCATTGGAAAAAACAATAGAAATTGCTAATTATTCCCTTAGGTTTGTTATTATTTACAGAAAAGTAATATTGTTGCATAAATAATCTTTACGTTTTTGGTGCAACATACATTAAACGTGTTTTAGAAAAAATTAGGATAGGTATCATCTATGTAACTTACACTGACATCTAACAGTTTGTGTTTTCTTATAATGCTACTTAAAATTCTATGAAAAATTGCTGGAGAAGTTCTTAAAGTAGTTCGGCTGTTTCGTTTTTGACGTTAGGATTTGTCGAGAGTAGGCTCAAATTAAAGCTTGAAGCGTCCTGAACACGATGCCGTTCAGAAAAAGTGCCCTTACCGGACTCGTTTTTCGGCTTTTTAACATGGGCTCTTATGGGAGAATTTGTTTTATCGTGATTAAAGCCAAAATAAACGTTAAATCCCAAAACGGGCTCGGTAGAAATATTCTTTGAATCGTGACGAATCGATAGGTATAAAGAAAAGTACCTCTTACCGGTACCAAAAAAGAGAAAACGGGAAAAAAGACCCAAAAAGAGGCCCGTCGGCTGCTGCCGTTTCAGGCCGGGCACGGCAGCCAACATCCCGGCAGTGAACGAAGCATTCGCGGCGCTCATTTTATGATTCCGCGAACGTTCGGGACCCATAAATTCAATATTTAGATGTCAAATTATACCTAGCCGATTTATTTATAAAGAAATATTAGCGTTTGTAGGCGTTTTTACGCAATGTGTCAGTTGTAGTACTTCATCGCCGAGAATTGGTATGAGACCCAAAAATAGTCAAGTGTAGCACTAAATAACATCTTAAAAAAAATTAAATAGCATTTAAGAACAAAAATAGCATGTTTAGAGAGTAAATAACACATAACTAAACCCTCAAAATACTGCTGAGTATTTTATAGACGTTAATTAGTCCTTAAAAAAATTGTTGGCAGTCACTCATTTGACTTCGCTAGAAACCAGCCGAACTACTTTAATCCCAAAGGTAAACAGGTCAACTGAAAGTGCCCTTCTTGAGTCACAAATGCTGTTTTCTGCCTGTCCTCAATTTTTAAGGGGATCGCCAGAATGCTGAGTTTATATCCAATGTTGAAAAAAACTTACTCTCGTTTTTACAATTAGATCCTCGATTAATGGGAAGGGTTGAGATTGAGGAACTACAATTTTATATAAATCGCGAAAATCTATACATAATCTTGATCTTTCCTTCTTCTTTTTTATACGCCAGCGTTACCGGTGCAGCAAAAGGGCTATATGACTCTTCGATTAGATTTTTTGTAAATAGTTGCGATACTTGTTCTATTTCTCGTTTGTCTTCAATCGTGCACCTATATGGTCTTTTAGAACAATATTTCCTTTTACCGTACCTATTATATTTATCTTTAGTGAAAAGTGCTTTGAATTTGTATATTAATTCCTCTATTTGAAATTGTTTTTCACAGTGTAAATGATTCACTGAAATGTCAAAATTGGCTACTTCTATGTGTTCATTAAAGTTCATTTTATAATCACCCCCTTCGTTATCTCCACTTCCTTTTGAAAAGGCAGGAATTATTTCTTCTTTATCGTCTTTCATTCCGACGTTTTGATGTTTTTGTGTCATTTCTAATTTTTCATTTTGAATCAGATGAAACGTTTGTATGCAATCTAATCCAATTAAAAAACCGTAATCAAAATTTTCCTTATCAATAACAAAGACATTCACATTTTTTTCAATATCAAAAATTTTAATCTTTAGAATTACCATTCCTATAGTTTTTTTCTCGTCATTAATCGTTTTCAACTTTACATCTTTTTTCTCTTTTACTAAATGGCTCATTTTTCAAGCATAATTTATTAAAGAAACATTTGATCCAAGCATCTACTTTATCATTTAGTAATAATTTAATTTTATTAATGGGGGGAAGTACAAGTTTTTTGTTTCCATCTCATTAAGTTCTCCTTCTAATTTGGCATTATTAATGTTCTTTATTTGATCTACTTTTGGTCTCTTATTACTTTTGTTTTTAAACCAACAAAAGGCTTCAGGGTGGTAACGAAGGCCTTTGTTTTCTCTCTCACAAATTCTACATGGTTTGTAGTTTCCCGTTTTTCCAATAGTTTTATTTTCAAAGCTTGTAATTATTTTTTTTTCGGGATTTTTTTATTTACTAAATGTTCTAAACCTCTGATGTTATAAAATAAATCATTAGTGTCTTTTAAGTTATTTCTATCAATTTTATCAGATATAAAATATGGCAGCCCTAGAGCAATGAGGTAATTAACATGGGCTTATCTATTGATTTATTTATTTCTAATAAAAGCCTTTCTTTTTTTAAAGCGTATTCTAGTAATTACCACTGTATACATATATTTAAATGACATTGCATACCTGATTGGCGTCCATCCTTTATCTGCACAAGTAAATACCCCTTAAACTGCATATTTTCGTCGTCGTCTAAATAAACCTTCTCCATTTCTTCTTTCATTGAAATCCATACTTGTCTTTTCTCGTCTACTTTTTTGTAATGTAGTTTTTGCGCTTTGATAAACTAAAATGTAATATTTGCTTCGGTCTAAGTCACGAGCTAGCCTCTGCTTCACCTCAACCGGCAAACGGCGGCCGCGGCCCTTTTGATGTCCTTAACGGCTTTGATAAATAAATAAGTATTATAGCGTTGAGTGATATTCACTCAACGATTATAATAGTATACGCAAATGAAATAATTTCAAATAAGTTATTTTCAGCCGCATGTCTTTTTCAACTGAATGTCGATTTGCTTGGTTTCGAATTTTTCTTTACATTACAATTCATCGTATCATCGTTTATTATCTCTCTATAATTGCAAATATTATTTTTGTACAGGGTGTACAACTAAGAAAGAAGGCCGGCCATAATTCGGAAACTATTTGAGATAGAACAGTGAAATAAACAAACTTATAATAAATGTGGCCAAGAGAAAATGCTGGAAATTATTTTCACTTTCCTACCATTGCCGCCAGGGGGCGTTTCACTGATTTCAATTTGAAATTTCCATTTTTTAGGCAATTTTCCTCAATAAGGTATTTAAAAAAATATATTCATTGTAAACTAGTGATCAATATGTAAAACGTTGTTTAATGAATTTTTACGATTACTGTTAAAATAAAGGGAGGGCGAACTAAATTACGTGTTACTAGAAAAAATCGTGCAACTCCGAAACGGGTTGCTTGAATTTGTCAATATTGGTCTCGATGAAAAGACAATACTTGATATTACCAAAACAATTCAAAACCATAAGAATTTCTTATCTCCGTCTACCAATAGAGGGCGCAACTTGTAGAAGGAACAAAACGGTCGGCTTTTCTATAAAAATTCAAATGGTACCAAATATTTTTTTCACTACTACTGGAAGGAAAATTAATAAGGAAGTAATATAATTTAAAAAATAATTATGTCAATAGCTCTTATTTACTACCGAAGATATAGTCAAAAATGTGTAATATACGACGCAATTTGAGGTATAAACAAATCGTAAGCTTAATATAAATAAAATAGGCTATGAGAACTTTCATTTCTTTCAAAATTTCAGTGGTCCTGCAACAGTTGCATTTTGCATGCATTCAAAATATGCTGCAATGCTTCTCCATGGGAAATTAGCATTTTTGCTTATAATACAACAACCAAAATAGACATAATGTCACTTTGTTATCTAGTTTACAGTTTTGACATAAAGTTTTCATTTTAAGCGTTTTCATTTGTTTACACCTCAAATTGCCTCTTATATTACCACATTTTTGACTATATCTTCGGTACTATAAGAGCTATTGACATAATTATTTTTGTCAATTACTCCCTTATTAATTTTTCTTCCAATAGCGATGAAAAAATATTTGATACCATTTGAATTTTTTTAGAAAAGTCGACCGTTTTGATCCTTGGTTCCTTCAACAAATTGCGCCCTCTATTGGTAAACGGAGATAAGAAATTGTTGTGGTTTTAGATTTTTTGGGTAATATCAAGTATTCTCTTTACATCGAGACCAATCTTCACAAATTCAAGCAACTCGTTTCGAAGTTACACGATTTTTTCCAGTAACGCGTTATTTACTTCCCCCTCCCTTTATTTTGACAGCAATCGTAAAAATTCATTAAACAAAGTTTTACATATTGATCACTAGTTTACAATGAATATATTTTTTTAAATGCCTTACTATTGCCCAAAAAATGGGAATTTCAAATTGAAATCAGTGAAACGCCCTCTGGCGGCAATGGTAGGAAATTGAAAATAATCTCCAGCATTTTCTCTTGGCCACAATTATTAAAAGATTTTTTATTTCACTGTTCTATCTCAAATAGTTTCCGAGTTATGGCCAGCCTCCTTTCTTAGTTGTACACCCTGTGAAGGTCAATAAAGGACCGGTAGTTGTGTGGAAGCTGTGAACTGCTAGTGATACGTGTTATGTACAATTATATGGGTCATAACATCATAGAAATCCCATAACATTAGTTACCTATACTATAGCCAGATATGATTTATTGTAATAATTTATTAGAACTTATACATATTATAGCTATTAATAGAACGAGAATATTATGCGATTTATAATAATCGAGGATACCAAAATCTTCCATTACTTTTATCACGAACGACCAAACGTGGCAAAACTTTTGACAAATTTTCTTAATTCAATGTTAACTAAATCAGTGTTTTGTTTTAAAATTGCTTGCTTCAATGATACGATTATATACGATTTATAGGGGACGTTGCTAGCGACAGCAACGATGATACGATAAAGCTTTGAATGTAACTCGAATATTTGCAATTTACACCATCTCGGACATTGCTAAGCTAGCAATGTCCTCGATTTATTAATAATCGCATAAAATTCTCGTTCTGTTAATAGCTATAATTTTTGCATTAATTGATGACATAGTTTAATTTCATTGTGTTAAAACTATTAAATTTACCTTTACTTATAAGGATAATTATAGATGTTGGTTTTTGAAAAACGCTTATTTCTTTGTTTTACTTGAATTGAATTTCTAAATGTTGCCAAACTCTTTCCTTTGGTATAATATCTTCAAATTCTTTTTGGAGATGACAAGGAATCAGGGCTAAAGCTCATAATTTGTCATTCTGATGATGGCTCCCTTTGTAATAATAATATAATAATCCACGACAATGCTTCCATAATTAGCACTAAACATTTTAAGGAGGTACATTTTGTAGTTATAAATAACTCATGCAACGCAAATGAACAATTGGCGCATCTTCCCGTAAATAATAAATTTCTTATCGGTTGACGACATCAGGCGGTTATAACAACGAAGGTATAATGTGTATACTCACGAACATTAATATCTTTAATTAATTAAATACTAAAACGTCGTAGACAATAAGATCCACCCTTACATCTATATGGCACTGAAAGTATTTCATATAAACATTAAACAATGTCTGATTCAGCCTTTAAAATTACCGAATTCCAGAATTGAATTAAAACGTTTATTTCCGTATCCTCGTTCTCCTTCAATTTGGAGATTTCTGTTATCTATTACAATCCTATTACATATATTTGTTCTAGTTCACTTTGAAACGATTATATTCGTGTTTTCTTACTAATTACCACTGAACTAAATAAACGTGGAACGCTTCCTGTCTATATAACATATGTTTTAGGAAGTGATCCATCGTGCCAAAAAGGATTATATTCACATTAATTTAGATTATATAGATTGTATAATGTACCTATACCTACATAAACGCTTATTTCTTTGTAACAGAAATGCGTCGTTGTTGCTGAAGACTAAATTCAAGTACGTAAGTGCTCTTACACCATACGCATTAACTCGGATTTATAAGTCTTCCTATAGTATGAATGTGATCTTTTTTTATATAAAGAGACAGTCACCCAAATTGGAAAACAACTCCGTAAAGAAGTGGAGAGACTGTGAGAAGAGAGAAAAATGTTATTCAACTTATGCAATAGGAAAATTGCAAATATAAATGAGGCTATAAGCTCATTGAATAAAAAGTAATACTTGTTGGAACTTAGGTTTGCACCCAAGCTCTGTATGTGATAAATGGTTTTATAAATACACTCGATTGAATAAATTACAAAGTGATTTGTACCTTTTATTGAAACATGGATGATGTCTAATTCAATGATTAACATTGTTAAGCTTGTTGTAACCCCGTATTATGCTCAAGTTGTTCACCTGTTTCAGCATTTTTAGATCTATTTAATGTACCTACTAGTTCTTTTTCAAGGGGTACATTACAATTCTCTTTAATGTAATAATGAATTAATACCATAAGGGTTGCTTATGTTTACATCCAGTATTCATACATTTGGTATTATTAATTTTCTCGTTTAAATCCTGCAATAATACAGTAATTTGTAATGTATTTACCGTCAACATAACGTTAATGTTTTCCCTAAAACTAATTGAATTATCTATCATGATAAATTGTGTTTAGCATTCCCTACATCATTTGAGAAATAGGTACCACAAGCACAATGTCGATGATTCCTCAATAATCGGCTCGATACAAAAATCATCATCAAAGATTCATATTCGCCACTTCAAAAACACGTTTCCAGACTTCGATCTTTTCACACAGTTACATTGACAGGAAGCTGCTTTGATATGAAAACTTCAACAGTATTAACAGCGTTTTTGTTTCAGGGAGTAAACTAAAAACTGCTGAAATTGTGAATCACGTGTATAATTTGAGTTCATCTTATATTGTATTTATATTGGACGCATTTTTTTAGATTGCATGTTGGTAAGTCGTAACAGAAAGCGCTATGAATAATAATTATTTAAATTAGATAAAAGGAATATGTTTCGTTCGGACGACAGTAAAACCTTTTTAAAAATGAATAAGCAAAGATATATTGCTTCAGGAATATTTTATTCTCCCGAAATACAAAATTATGTAGATGTAATTTCTGGGTAAGAAATAAAGCTGTTCTGAGTAGATACCCTTGCATCATTACTTAAAGTAGTTTCAACCTGTACGGGAAACGCAAATACACGTTGACAAGAAAAAATAAAATTTGCCACGAAGCATTTCTAATTCATATAATATTCATGGATTCATCCTTTATTAGTACTGATGGCGCCAGTATTTTACAAATATTGAAATTGAGGCATACATTATTTATAAGCTTTAATTGCGCACTTTTCAAGTTACGTAACTTGAAGGTGATTAAATCCAGGACAAAAGTGGGTTAGCGTTTATATTTAGTACAAATTTGTAGATTATTCAATATTAAGGCGGTACTGGGAATATTTGATTTCAACCGTGAAAAAGTCGATCCAAGCCTCTAGCTATACATAAATTCACCTAAATTAATAGAATATTTGAGTATCTTAAAGATATTGATCCATTACCATAAAGTTTTCTAAAGTACCTTCAATAAGTATAAAGCTAATTCGATTTGACGATGAATTAAATACTCACTTACTTTAGAATTTGTTACGGTAACAAATGGTTGGTAACGCAATGGCTCGGAAAGCTCAGTTATAAGGGGCAATCTAATGGGGGTAGGTTAAAAATGAGTATAGAACTTAAACTCAGCAAGGAAAAGAGAGTAGTCAAAGCTAAAGTTAGTTTATATCAAGTTAACGAATATAGTTAAGTAATTCTAGGGCGCCACGGTAGTTCTTTAAAAAGTTAAAGCTGGTAAACAGAACTACGAAGATCTTAGCAGCTTGTAGTAACAGTGATATGATTTCTGAAAGAAAATGTGGGTATTCGGTGACGAAATACACTGGAATAACGGTAGTGGTGGTTACAATGAACCAAAATATAACGGTTCACACTGGTAACAATGAACAATGAAATATATTTAGCAAAACTAAGACTTCACAGCATTGAATGTAATAAGGCGCTTTAACTTTTTACCTTGGAACGACGGAACTTCACATAGGTATAACAATTATAATGTAAAATGGGTAACACAAAAAATATCAATACATTGTATATACGTATCAGAAACCGACTTGGTAACTGTGCATTTGTGCAAAAGTCAGTAAATGTAATTAAACAACTCTCACCTTTTACTTCCCAGTATTGTTTGTTGCGCAACCACAGTATTGTTCAATTATCTAAACAAAATGGTTAATTAACAGAAAAATGAGGACTGCGACAAGCAGAGCGACTGAAATATAACAGTTACGAACTTTACTCAGTATCGAGTGTTGACATTTAACTAAATAGCACTTGGCTTTTGAGTTTTAACTTTAAGCATATTAAATTCTTCAAGGTAAAAGGTAACAAACAAAGGTAATGAAAAATTAATTAAGAACGTAACGAAACGAATTAAATAAGTTAATTAAATTGAATCGAGATATAAGTTGATCAAGTGATTAAGTGTAAAACAATTTAGGCAGTCATCAGTAATCAAATTCAAATAATAATAAGCAAAAAGTAAGGTTAGTAAATATTACAAACGTTGTTTCCAAAAGTTAACGCAAGATGGCAGCAGATGAAAATCTTGAAGTAAGCAATTTCTTTCAGGTAGAACTTCGGATATTATTACAAATGATGTGATGAACAGCAATTAGCGTTGTTTATCAGGAACTAACCATCGACGTTTGACAGCAAGTGAACGGAAATGAATTCAGGTAGAACTCAAGTAAATTCTTAACAAGATGACGATACACCGTACGTGAGATGTAAAACCAGGAAAGAAACCGCTCGAGGATTATTATTTTCCTGGAGCGTAGCAAAACTTTTAACGTAAACGAAATTAAATGCGTAAAGCCGTATAATACGATTTAATGGTATTTAGAATAAGCAGGTGATTCTAAATAATAAATGTCGAAATTTCCACTTAAAGACGATAAATATCGATAATAAGAAACTTGTGAAAATTCGGTAGCACTTAGTAACGTGTAGTTCAGCAACTCCAAGTACAAAGATAAGCAGTTAGAAATCGAAGTACAACTATTTATGTAAGCTCGGAGATCTGATTTTCAATCTGAAACGGAACCAAGGAAAATGGGATGGTCAGCCAATCATAGACTAAATGACGTACACTGATAGCCAATTAGAATATTGTAAATCTCCGCCAAGTAGAAAATCTGTAACGGAACCAATGCAAACACTGCGACCAAACCGACGCTTCGCTTAAGAAAAAAAACAAAAGAGATGAAAAAAGTATCGGGAGCGAACTCTCTTGACAAAAGTATAGAATTAGGAAATTTGTAATTCTTACTAAAATCAATACGATCGACTTTTGCGAATTAGGCATATAATCGAGCAACGTAACATATTTGCCCCATTTCAAGTAATTTAAACGAAATGTTACTGCTTTATTTCGGATTGTGTGCAAATTTCATTACCCTTATCTTCTATTTAGGATACTAACTTACCATCTTAAGCGTTTAATATGCTTTCCATACATACACATCATATAGGTTTATTTACTTTTGGTAGAATTGTGAAGAAGCAGTTGCTAAAGAAATCATCGCGTAAGTTAAATTACCTTTAACTTAAATTAATGATTAAATTATATAAACACAGTTAACTAAAGAATAGAGCAGAATAGAGGTTGACTTTTTTGGGAGGATCTATTTCTATTATGGAACTACATCCATGTCCGAGCTGAAGATCAAATGCTGTTTGATTTAAATGCCATTTAAGTTTTCCCTAAAAGTATATAAGTAGTTGGTCTGTATACGTATCTAACAATTCTACAAGTACCTTTAATTAATATATTATTACGTCTTTATGCTCCTGAAATAAAGGAAACAGCTATAACTCAAAACATAATTTCAAATTTAATTAATTCTCATCCAAGTAGGGCATAATTTTTATTACCAAATTACTTTTACGTTTATTCTCTTTATTTAATTAACGATGCCCCTTTCTTTTGTACTTTTTACAAGTTGCCATCTGTACCACTTACTTACACGTTGCTGCTATCGCAATAAAGATACTTTAATGGATAATTTTAAATAACTTGTCGGTAGAATACTAAGCAGTATCATTTGATACACTAATAAATTCATCCCTAGCTTGATTAAGCTTTTGCGGTTGTTGAATGGCTATCTTAATTTATTCCATTTGGTTAATCCCCACATTAATATCTTTGGGAACTGCGATTAGAATGCCTACTCAATTTGCTGTTCATGTAACAAGACAGGTCGTTAAGGCGTCCACAATTTAACTTATTTCGTTCTAATGATTACCCAATTTATTCTAAATAAATCAAATTGGCTGTCTACAGAATTGCTTAAACACATTTGGAAAGCTTTATGAATATTAATAAATACGAAATCCTCCAAGTGGAAATAAATTTTAATCACAGCTTAAGGCATTCTATTATAAAGTACACAAGGAAATAATATGGTTCCACCTAAAGGATTTGCTTTATATCTAAATCGTAAGAAATTGGAACAACATTAAATATCATTTTCGACGAACTCAGCGATAAAAGGGACGATAAAACGAGTATTTTCATGTGAAGTAGAAAAATATCTCTCGGCCCAACGAGACCATAGAACTTGAGACAAAAGGAATTGCATGATTGAATGAATATTTTCTCGATGGAAGAATGAAAACTTATTTTATATAAATTCTTACAAATAACCTCCTTCTGGTTTAAAGCGTTTAAGGTAAGTGGCCTTTTCTTTCAGTAAAATTTATGAGAATTTTACCATAACATCCTTACGTATAATGTAAAGTTGCTCCATAAATTTATGAAACATCTGCTAGGAAAATGTGTTAACATCAGGTATGAATAAATTGTCGAAATTAAGTAACAAGCGTTCATTAGAATGTGTATAGATTTCGATAAGTATCTACACCCGATATAACAATAGAATAAAACTGTTAGGAGTATGACTTTTCGTTATTCAAAAAAATGCACTTATTTCGTACATGTTGCAAAAGTTTGGCTTGAAAGTTACACTTTTTTAGAAAGTTAATAATTATTCTACACATGCAGTTACGTTTATATACAGTGTGTTTCATAAATATACCGACAAACTTTTAGGAGTGGTAGGGGAAATCAAAACAAACACTTTTTGCTTTATATGTCCACTTTATGCATATGTCCTAAAACGGATCATTTTCGTGGTACAGGTAGTTAATTTTTGAAAAAAAAAATCTAAAACGCTTCTGCCGATTTTAATGGCATTTTCAAAAGTTGACCGTAACTTTATGAGACATTTTTTGGATGTATTGCAGTTAATAAAGTAATTCCAGGGACGTGCTCACGGGGCATAAAAAATAGTAACCCCAGTGTTAATTTTAAAATTTTGTAACTTTTATTAGATAATTCAACTCAAAATACGACTTTGTTCCCATCTTGCTTGGTTTTCGAGAAAAAACCATTTGAACCATACAATAAATAATTATCTAATTTTCTTTAACTTTGATTCAAATGCTTTCTTAATGTTATAACCTTGTGGGCGATTGCATAGTTATTTTTTGAAAAATAGTGTGGTAACTTTCCAATGCATTTATGATGCACATCCCTGCATTTATTGAGTAATCCATCTCACCTGGTGTTCTATGTGTAGAAATGTAATTCGTGGCAGTTATCTCTACCTATCCGGACTGTATCAAGATGATTGCGCAAACTAAATCAAACTTTTCATTTGTTGCTATTGACATAGAAATGTTGAGTTTAGTTAGGCATATACATTACATAAAGTTTCAAATATTTGGTTCTTTACATTATATTGCTTTTATACATATGTATATGCATGTTTGAGAAAGTTGAAAGTTTCCAACACATCACATAACTTTCAACGAAAATGTTTCACCAAAAATTAAGTACCTAAGTAATTGCCTGTCTCAGATGTTGATAAAACTGCTTAAAAATATGATGTGATTATGCACAAACTAAGTTAAGCACCAGCGGTGGCAATTGGGTTAGTTCATAAAAATAAATTTCAAAATAAACATAAGATTCTGCTTTTGAATCGTGTTTGTAAACTATTGCAGTTCAAAAAAGTTAAATAAAACGTACCATTTCCGAGAAAAAAAGAATTGAAGTGTTCAAACATGAGCGTTCGCGCTAAATCAGTTTTAAACAGATAGTGACGTCACGTACTGGGAAACGCCCACTGTCAGTCGGCTATCGTTGCGTTTTTGAAACTGATTCTTACGATGGTGGATGCAGGTTATTTGAAAGCTATGTGGGATAATCTTCCTCTAGTAGATGTTTTTATGTTGGCCGAGTTCTTAAAGAAGGATGATCGATTTAATTTTTAATACTGCAGAAATTCGTGGAGCAAAAGCTTGAATAAAACCTAACAATGTGAAATTCGTTTACTTGACAGACTCTTACTACGCAGATATTTTGCATATTGCATTACTTTACTCGTTTACCACGTCTCATGTATATTTATTTTTGTCAATTACTTAAACATTTAGGTTTGCTTAGTAAGTAACTACATCTTACATCAAAGTGATCCTCGCAGCAGTAGAAATCCGAAGAAGTTATTTTAGAATAATCTCTTCTAAAGTTTGATTTTCGAGAAGGTGCGTGTACGTCATAGACATTTTACATAGTTACAATTGTTGTCAACAATATAATAACAATGGTAACTAAGAAAAATGCCTATGACGTACACGCACCTTCTCAAAAATCAAACTTTAGCTGCTTTGAACCACATTTTTCGAATTTTTACGTCTCGAGGCATTGTCAAAAATGTCTTTTCAGGTGTTGTAAAAGTCGTATTAGTGCACATAGGCACAAAACACCACTTGTAACACCTTTTCGACGGCTCCATGATCGCCAAACAATCATTCGTAAATACCAGTTTAGCTGAAACACCAGTATATGACGTCATGCCGTAGTCGGCACCTGTCGCTGAGTTGTCGTGCAGTTTCGACGCTTCGCGATTTAAAATTTGAAAAAAAGCTGTTTAAATTATTCTAACGCCGCTTATTTTTGCAATATCGAAGACATCTGACATCTTTGCATTTATTAAGCGTATAAAAAAATTATGTGAATTAACCCAATTGAATAAAAATTTTCTGAAAATTTTCAAAGCCAACCATGTTTTGTAAAGTATGTAATTATAAATTTAAATAGAAAAATGTAAATAACTCTGTAATCATTTATTTCAGGTATAAGAACATGGTATATCAATAATTTAAATGAAATTGATTTCTGCATCGAATCGACTGATAATTAAATACACATTCCATTTGGTATCCGGTCATTTCCCCGCCGAAAAAATCCCGCCGGTCAATTGCCCGCCGGTAAATTGTTCGCCTGGTAAAAACCCCGCGCGGTGAAATGTTCGCCGGTAAAATGCCCGCCATGACAAAATCCCGTCGGTCATTTGCCCGCCGCTGTAGGCAAAATGATTCCCCTGATATTCCCCTATTTTTGTGATAAAGATCCACTTACATATGTGCCTACGTTATGTGCAGCCAGTGGTGGATTATGCGCTCAGGAGGCGTAAGATGAATTTGAGGCCGCTGTTTACTGTAAGTAAATTAAAATATGCTAAATTCAAAAAAGAAGACTGTATTAATAAACCAGACATTGCCATGTTTAACAAAAGAACCGTTATATATAAATTTATAAAATATTTTAAGCACTTCCCGATGGCATTTTGACATCCTTTACAGACCTACGGCACTATACATGAATACTCGCCTGCTACTATCTCTTGTTTCAACCTCGTTCTTAACACGTAAATGTTGTACCATTTTCTACGCTTATTCCCCCACTAAAGCGCCTAGGTTATTTGCAGGTTTAGTATATTTTTTCTCAATTGATACTAAAATAGTGGCATGACACACAGGTTTACAAAACTGAAGTTATTTAAAAAAGAACTTTCTTAATTGCTTATTTTTTCAAAAAATACGGCGGGAAATTGACCGACGGGATTTTGTCATGGCGGGCATTTTACCGGCGAACATTTCACCGCGCGGGGTTTTTACCAGGCGAACAATTTACCGGCGGGCAATTGACCGGCGGGATTTTTTCGGCGGGGAAATGACCGTGAACCTTCCATTTGAAAAAATGGAAATAACGTCAAATAGATACGTAACCGCGGGCAATTTTTTATTGGATGTGATGAAATAATGATAGCATATCTGGTTAATTTTCCTTTTTCTTATTTTTTCCTTATTTCACTAATTTCTTTTTGATAATATTATATGTCTTAATTTTTTCTTTTTGTTATATATATTTCAAAATTGTCCATTTTTTTGGTTGTAAAACTGTAAGGACAATAAACATTATTATATGTACTTCGATTGTTATCGATACTCAGGCCAAGCCTGGTTAACTAATCGCACGGATCGAAATCAAGTTACGATTAGTCCTACTAATACATATATCTATACAATATAAATTTGAGGTTGCTGTTAAAAAGTGAACATACTAAATACTATACACATATTATGTTCATTAAATTAAATGACGTTGATAAAACCAACGCTGATCACATTTTAGATAATGTATTTGTTTGAGAAGCCTCGGTGTATTTGATCCCAATTTGTAAAAGCCACGTCCCGTCGACCCTCTTTCCGCGAAGGCATTAACATGAACGCAGCGTCGCGCATCAATAACAAAAAGAGACCCTATATTCCTAGGCTTCTCCGTTGGCGTCACTTATTCGTGACTTAGTGACTTTTTATAGAAAAGAAAAAAATGAACATAATATGTATGTTTTGAAAAAGTGTTATGATTATTGTGTAAGCGTTTTTTGTTGTTTAGCTCGACGCATAGGTTGCACTCGAGTGGGTAATGTGTTGTTTGTGTTTTGTGTTAATTGCGAATTCTGATACTGTGAGTATATTGTGTGTTTACGTTTGAGTGTATGAGAACGAGTCAGAGGTGTTACATGAGTGATTGTTGAAGTGTTGTGTGTTGGTAATGGACTTTCTATAATGTTATGTTGTGTATGCAACAGAGTTTCAATTTGTGAAGGGAGGATTGAGTGTTGTGTTTCATTTTGTGTTTGAATGGTATTAGTTGAAAGTGTGTGATGTGGTTCTGAGTGATGTGCGGTATCTTCCGTTATGTTTAGAAATTTTCTAACTATGTGACAAGTGTTGATAATGACTGCCTTTTGTAATTGTATGTATATGTTCTTATCTAACCCTAAAATGTGCAAACTGTGATGTATTGTTTTTGGTATAACTCCGGTTGCACTAAGAACAATGGGTACTGTAAGAGCAGTTCCCATTCTCCATTGCGCTTTAAGTTCCTGAGCTATATCAGTGTATTTCCGATGTTTCTCTGCGTGTGTATTGGCTAAATTGTTTGTGTTGGGAACTGCAATATCTATTATGTATATGATTTTTTTTGTTTTATCTATAAGTGTTATATCTGGCCTATTGTTATATACAGTCAGGTTGATGCTCACTTCCGGTATTTCCGGAAGTGCTGCCATTTGGAAAATATTTTTATTTAATAGATTAAACACGGCATGTCGCATGTGTAAAATTTCAAATTTCTAGCTTCTACAGTTCTTGATATACTTCTAACCGACGGTCACCGTGAGACACCCTGTATATTATATTCATGTTATTAAACTATCGAACTATTAAAAAAGGGATTTTGCGCATTGTTAGATTTATCGCGCCCCACTTATCAAAAATTTGCTTAAGTTAACTAGAGGCGACCTTGATTTCTTATGGTCCAACTCCAAAGTTCTCTTCATAATGTTGTATTGAAATTATTAACTAATTTTCATTACTTTATACAGGGTGTCCCACTGCTCCGTAATCGGTCGAGAACTCAATGTGGGTTGAACATACAGAAAAAAGCTTCAAATAAAGGTTGCTTTGATTTGAATTGCGCATCTTTTAAAGATATTCCTATATCTACAGTATGTTGCATTTTCACGTGGCAGGAAAATGTCACTTTTTTTTAAATGGCATACCCTATATTTTTTTCTCTCAATGTATCGACCAACCATATTTTTATCACGCCTGAAATTTTTTTTAATATTGGATGTGCGGTTGGCAAGTTATTATGTAATTATTTTGTCAAAATTTGGTACAATTCATGGTCGGACTATAATATTCATAACTAAGTTATTCTTCAAAAAAGGAAAAATTTATTTAACGAATAATATTACCCTAATGTGTTACTCTACAAAAAAAAAACTAAGTGATTAGTTTTATACCGAGTGTTTAAAATGAGAATTCAAACTTTGTGAACTTTAAATAGAATTTCTACGAATATTTTAAATAGAACACCCTGTATTTTATTTATTGTATTTGTATTTACCATCAAATTCTCGACAAAAAACCCTATTCAACGGTGTATTATTTCCTGGTATTATTTTTTGTACTTTTGTTAATATTTACGATTTTTAAAATTTCACGTAAGAAAAATTTGTTAAAAGTAATTTTTATTTAATTTTTTATTACAAAATACCGTTTAAATAGTTGTTATCAACGCAAAAGAACAAAACTCAAGTCCTGTGACTATCTTAATTTCTAAATAATATGGTCGATACATTAAGAGAAAAAAATACAGGGTGTGCCATTTAAAAAAAAATGACATTTTCCTGCCAGGTGAAAATGCAACATACTGTAGATATAAAAATATTTTTAAAAAATGAGCAATTCAAATCAAAGCAACCTTTATTTGAAACTTTTTTCTGTATCTTCAACCCATATTGAGTTATAGACCGATTACGGAGCAGTGGGGCACCCTGTATATAATACACCGACAAAGGCCGATGTCTAAAAATGTTCTCATCAAATTATAAAGCTATGTGAAAAACTGTTTCTAAAAGTTTATTATTTTTAGAGAATAAGTTTATTATTCCTACTAAATAAACATTATAGATGGTTAAGTTATTGTAAGAAGGTCATCTAGGGATCAAAAAGACAAAATATTTTCCAGGAAGATATTTTTATTTGATTAAACACGTTAGCAAGCAAATGGGCGAATAGGGTTTTCCAGGATGTATACAAACCTACGTTATAAATAACGAACGAATTTGATAAAAAATTTGTGTGGAAGAAATGTGCAAACTGATGTTTCAGTCAGCCACAAACAAACTTATCCAAAATTATTTAATATTCATAAATAAATGGAGTATTGTAGATATCTTTTTTACATTTTCAATTTCGCGACAGTTGTTTCAAAGAATTGTCCAACAGTCAAAAGATGTAATAACAACATTATTGAACAGAAGTAGATAAAAAATTTATAGAGGATTCTATTTAACAGCTCGTCTGGAAGAATGAGATAGAATTAATATAGTGTCTGATCTGTTTCCACATTTTTTCCAGCTACAGTGAATAAATGTAGTTTTAACGTTGATGTTGGGTTCGGGATAATATATTACCCTTAATTAAATTTTGGTAAGGGATCCTTAACATTTAATCAGTTAAATAATATGCCATCTGTCGGCTATGTTGGGTTTATCGAAATCGATATGATTTCGTCTCTGCAAGAAATAGGTCGGAGGCAGTATTAATTAATGGCGGAAACAATATCCTTACATTATTGAAAGCTAGTTCAAGATAATTATCCCTACTTTATGGATTTACCTAAATTGCGTTGATTAAGTCAGTTTAACTGTTGGGAAAACATAATAATTGTTTTATGCTAATTTCCATATTGATTGAAATTTTAACTTCCGTTACTTACAACTCTAAATTTCTAAATGTGTACATTAAAACATAATTTTTCATTAGTGCTTTAACAAAAACTTGCATTAGCACGTATTTTTATTAATTTCGGAGTGGGATTATCCGATAGCCTCCGCCCCTACCTGTGTAGCGGGTAGTTAAGGCATAATCAAGATAATTTATCTATATTTGTTTAAGTCATGGTTAGACTGCGGATTTATAAGCACATATAACAATTAAAATAAGCAGTATAAATTTTCAAATAAGCACCAAAATAATGTATAAATAAGCACAAATATGTATAAATGTGCATAAATAAGCATTTATAAGCTCGAAAAGTGCCATGTAATAGTCTACGCAGATGCACAAACAATAAATTTAAATTTTTTTTTAAAGGTTACACAATTATTTAACAAGAAGGACAACTTGCTTTATTAATTTACTAATTTTTAATTACTTTAAATTAAGGAATATTTCTCACTACATAAAATCCAAATTAGTATTATATTTAAAAGTTAATTTACCTCCTTATTGCACGGATTACAAAACACCACCTCACCATCGGATGAAAAGTACGGGTAGTCCTTTATTCATTGTTTTATTAAAACATTTTTTGCACTTTTCACTTTTCCCATAACTAAATTAACACAACACTATGTTTCAATATGGAAATACACGGGGCACAACTCTCTGCTTCAACTGCAATTTGATAAATTCGGTTGTCTACCCACTGTACAATTGTAAAGAATCCCATGCCGAAAATACTTGTTAAAAATTTAATCCTCCACAAACATCCAAAAACAATAATTTCAAAGGGATAGAAAATTCCAGACAAGAATCTATTCAAGGATTTAGGGTATACCTACATTAACTACTTTTGTTAATCTTCTTACAAAACAAGTCAATTGAATTTACTAGGAAAATATTTTAGTTTCATTGCTTATCTTTGGTTTTACTGGTTTTACCAATGAACGTTAACAATACTTGTGTCTATTGTTAATCTTCTTTGGTTTCATAAGAAACTTGTCGTTGTAGATTTTGTCTGTTTAAAAATTAACCCCAAAAAGTACCAGATATAAACATTAAAAAAGCAAAATAAGCAATAATAATCAAATACAAAGATATAAGCACAAAAACGCTAAAATAAGCACAATAAGCATTTATAAATGTGGCTCAATCGCTTTAATATTGCATGAAACATGTATCTTTCAATTATCATTAAGGAATATTAATCCCAGGCAAATATGCATTTGCTTGTAAATCCGCAGTCTAGTCATGGTACATATTCTTATTGTACCATGGTTTAACTGATGAATTGATCTTAAACATTTAGTATACAGGGTGTTTCAGGAGGAATAGTACACATTTAGGAGAGGGGTAGATACTACCTACCTATAGACCTATAGACTGTGGTACAGCTGCAATAACCCGAACAAACAAAACGCAAATGGGACGTTCAAAGTTTATATTCAAATATTTCACCACTGAGTTCAATTTTCGTTTCATGTGTTGGTAGACCTGTTGCTATGGGTTGCTATGGGCGTATTTATCGATTATCGATTGTGAACCATGATACAAATAAACAAGATATGATATTGCGCATGTGGGCGGAGTTATGATTACGTCACGCGGTGGTGGATTTCAAATAATCGCGTTGGCTTATGTGACGTTACCGCTGTTCTTTTTCTTGTAAATTTTTGTTGTGCGTCAAGTGATTTACAAACCTTTTTGGTTTAAAATGCGGTGTGCAGTTTCCGGGTGTAACAGTGATAATGGCTCAAAACATTTTACAACTAATGTAATGTTTTTTTAATGTGTTTTTAATAGTCCACAATTCTCGCGTGTTTCCTGTTTAAAATCCTGTAACTTAAAAAAATCCCTATACGTATAAGTACGTAATATAAGCATATTTAAGAATCAAATGTGCTATTTACCCTTAATCGTCGTAAAATATAATCAATAAATCCATAAATTAACTTTTTATATTAAAATTGCATAAGGAAACTTTACTTTCTTATTAGTAAAAGCCTCAAATCTATTTATTCAGCTCCGCGTGACGTCATGCGCAAGCTGGACGAATTTGGGACCGCTATCGATCATATCTTGTTTATTTGTATCATGATTGTGAACAGTAGTGTGTTGATGTTTACGTCGTTAACGTTGTGTTACCGCATCGTCTTACATAACCCCGTTATCTACACTTTCTTGAAAATGAGCTTCCAGCATTATTGGAAGAGATTCCGTTGGCTACAAGAATGCGTATGTTCTTCCACCATGGCGGGGCTCCTGCACATTCTAGTCGTCAGATGACGCATCATCTACACCATTCTCCGGAAGATAGATCCGTAGATATGGTCAGTGGTCACCCTTTCGATTTATACACTCACAGCTGTATCTCTGTACTCAATAAAAATTGGACACATGTTATATACAATTTTGTATTGCAATTCGTCTATATACTATCACCTCCTAAAATATTCACGATTCCTCCTGAAACACCCTCTATATGTCCTCCGATTTTTTGTGTTTCATAGGCGATAATGTTGAGATGGAAGATTGTGATGTAACTGCAGATGTGCGCTTCGTAAAAATGTACTTCAATATAATAAAAAATCATTGTCTTTTGGTATGCGTACAATGTTTCCTCAGTAATTGAACCAACTAAAAAGTGACACGTACAGGATGTAATTGTAATAAGCCTGCAGTATAATTTTATAGTATACATCTTGGTGATGGTAGTGCAAACCGTCCATAACTGTGAAACTATTTATATCGGCCACTTTTTTCCTTTTGAGCTACATTATCCTTCGTTTGGGGTGGGCTGAACGATTCTTTTTCACCTGCTTAATCTTGAAAGTAAGTTTTTTTCCAGTTTGTACTCCAGTAAAACATATAAAGTCTGTGTATATCAGTAGAATATACTAATAATAATAGTATATACAGCTTCTTTTGGCGATACTCAAAGGACAATAGCACACAAAAATCTTATGCTGTTTTTGTATGAAAGAATCCATACATTTAAATAATTTAAATACTAAGGATAGGAACTTGATAGATGCACGTGGTTTTCGTTTTACGTTCTTACTTATGTTCAAATAGAAATCTACAAGGTTATCATAGTAACTACATTATTTTTCAAAGCGTCAAAATTAAACAAAAATTACATCAAAAACTACATTTACGAAATGTTGTAATTAGAGTAACAGTGGCACGTGGTGAAAACTACATAAAAGGATAAAGTAATTGAACACTCACAACCTCCCCTTAGGTAGTAAATTTAACGAAAAATATGATGAGATGTAATGATGGGATGGGGGAGCTTGTGAGTGTTCAATTACTTTACCTTAGTTACCCCTTTAAGAGTACAGAACCTCCAAAGATGTCTTTTGAATATGCCCACCGAGCAATTATGGTTCGACGATTTGAGAGATTACGATCCTGACGAAAAACATAACCCATCATTATGTCTCATCATATTCTTCATTAAATTTGCTAAGGGGAGGTTGTGAGTGTTCAATTACTTTACCTTAATTACCCCTTTAAGAGTAAAGAACCTATAAAGATGTATAAAAGGATAATTTGTCCTGCGCGATAGTAGGAAAATGAGTTTTTGCACGAAAAGTAATGTTCTCATACCTATGTGAAAAAGGATTGTTTGGGCGTTCTTATGTACCGCACTATGGGCTCACGTCTTTAACTTTTTTATGCCCATAAGGATATACTTAGAGTATAATAGGACTATCAAAACTGCTGAACTTCTAGTTATGTCTACAATCTGAACTTCATTATCTGCTGTTCACCTTCGCTGACGATATCCACCATTCAATTAATGTAAAGTAACTACTGTTCTCTTCTAAATAAGTAACGTTAATGCAACCTTGGGAAATCAGTAACGAATCACGTATCATATTATAATACAAAATGATTTAATTTTCAAGAAGTACATAATAGTAAAATTATCTCGAGCGTCTTAATTGATGATTTATATCTTCCCAAACTGACAAAATGGGACAGAAATTAAAATAGTTAAAAGACGCGAGCGGTTGTTTACAAAGTTGAACTTGTACACAATTAGATGAGAATTTTGGCTCGTAAGAATGACTTTGTAGAGAAAAATACGAATTAGGAATAATGTATAGCTCCACATAAAATTCGAAGAGATTAAAACTAGAACTGCTGAAAATGTAACCAAATAAATAGTTGAAGTGCACAATTATGATCAAATTTCAGCATAATCCATCTGTTTCTTGAACCGCGTAAATAACACTCTCTCTGAGATTTTTTGAAGCTGTGACATTAAAAGACATGTATTTAAAATATTTGCTGTCTATAAAAAAGGAAAACTTTCATTTAGACAGTGTCCTAATCGCTTTGTTTTAGGAGCCCTCGCTTTTTCTCTCCTTAAATACTTCGCAAACATTTCATGAAGTAATTAATATATTTCTTTCAGATGATACTGAGATGCAGTGGAAATTACAGCTGGTTTCTGTATTTTTCTTTCTCAACATTGCTACACCGCTTCCCGATGTAATAAGAATAGGTAAGTGAAATTTCGATAATAATTTTCAGGCAATTTGGAGTAGGCGTATTCGTAATTTTACGGCCCATTTAAAAATTATATGTGTGATACACGGAGTTTGGATCAATTTAAACTAATACGACCATCAAAATTTATTGCAATCGGCGATACGTAAATAAATAAGCTAACCAAAATTTGCACTGTAAATATAAAATACTGTATAAGTGTATAATATAAAATTATGTAGAATAATCCTTTATTTTTGCAGTAACAGAATATTGCTTGTCACAAGGCATTGGATCAGCTATCTGGCTAAATTTTTGTTCATACATTAACGTAATGGTTTAACGTACCTTCCCCTTTTAATCGAATATTATGTTTTAATACAAAGGTAATATTTCACTAGGTTGTGGTTCTAATTTAAAATTTTAGTCTGGTTCAATTTTCTTTGAAACGTTCACTCCGCAAATTAAAGAAGCTGCTGTGAAAAATTTAGTAACAAAAACTAAAAGAATCGCGATCCGTTTATAAAATATTCAACTTTGGGTTGGTTTTTTGTTACTGCTCACAAGATGTTTACAGAGCCGTATTACTGCTGAAAGCAAAACGCAAAAAAGAGTAATTATCGCCATTGGAGGATTGGAGACATGAGGACACGGACATTAAATTTTATTTCAAATGAAAAGTAGATCGTTGAATGACTGCTCACATTTTGTGTTGGTATAAAAAATGCTCCTTTGGCTTTCAACAAACACGCGAAATCTATTTTCTTTCACAAATATAGAACTTTTTTATTTTCTATTTGCGTTGAAGGAAATCGTGGGAAAATGCGAGATTGTTTCATGTGGATACATTCACTGAAACAATGTAATAAGATGAAAATAATGTCGATGGAAGGTCTAAATAGTTTTTTATGATTCCATTAGCTGTCTTCGTAAAGGTAAATATAATTTTCTAGTTGTATTATGAAGTTGAGTTCTATTATGAGTCCTTTGCACAATGTGAAATAGAAATTGAGTGAGCTTTTCTGTGTACATCATGCTTATCTCAAGAAACAAAGCTGTAATTTTAACATCAAATGTATACATGCACAAGGGTAATACAACGAAAATGCAACAAAAACATTTTTTGTTGATGTAGTGTAGGTTAAGATCTCGAAATAAAACTAATTTAAAGTTACTATTCTAGAATTAATTTTCTCTAATGACTAAGTTATTATTGTGGTTTATGGGTTTGCTCTGTTTTTCGAATATCCATAAGCAAATGACCAAATACTTTTGAGAAAAATAAAGTACCCGATCAATTAAAAAAATAAAGTAATATAAAGTACTCAACCAACTTCCAAATAAAGCATAAAAAAGTACTGCTTACCGGCAAGGGCGCAGCTATAGATAATTTTCGAGGGCGGAGGGGGGGGGGGTCTACATGAGAGTTCGTCGAGTCAACTATCCCCAATTCGGTAATGAGAACATTTACGGCTGACCATGTGATTTAGAATTTAGTGCAGAATGTTAACGTATCCCCCCCCCCCCCCCTTTATATACACCACTGCCTATCGGTAACAAAAAATCCACGAACACCGACTGATACTAAGTAACTGCACTCATTATTTACCAATTTCAATGACTTAGAAGCCAATTGAGATGTAAAGAACCTGTCACGTGACCTACGCCGTGAACGAAAATGAAACGGACGAGTCTACTGTTCACATCAAGGGGAAGAACGAATTGTAAAAAGACAGGTTATGTTATTGTTTACTTACAACCTATATTCGTTCTCGTTCGTTCGTTTTTGTTATCGTTTGTATATTTTCCACGTGTTAAACTTTGCGAATTAATCGAATTAATAGCAGATCAAACGCCGCTTTACGTTTAAAAAAAATTTTACGGCGCTACTGAATTGAAGGTAAAATGAATTGGCTTCTAACTAACTATCGAATGGTCAGTATCGGCAAAAATCATTCTCATGTGTCCGTAGCTATGAATGAAAGCGGATTAAGGTCCGCCAGCAAAACAAACAATCCTTCCTTCCCTTTTACTCTCGGCAAGAACTCAATGGTCTAGACTGCAAAACAATAAACCAAAAATTGCTCTGTCCTGGTCGTTTCAATTTTAGCATAATTTTCTTTGAAAAGTTAATATTTTTGTTGTCAGCGTAAATAAAGTACCTAAAGCAGACAGCCCCTACATCAAAGTGTTTAAAGTACCGTACTTTATTTTAAATTTGACCTACTTAAATAAAGTACAGTGCTTTAAAATAAAGCACGTTTGGTCATCATCCTTTTGGAAAAAAATTAAGACTTATTCGATACTACAAACTTTTTCCCTGCATCCTATTCTTCATCTACCTTTTCTCTGCTTTTCTACCTATAAACTTTTTGCTAAGTACTGTTAACTATACTTTGGATTATGAATATTATGATACAGGTAGTGTATATGTCTTGTGATTTGTTCTTCATTTCCATCCTTCTTGCGGTTTTTTTCACCATACCTACATCGCTCTCAGTATCTTCCGCTCTCAACTTTCCAGGTTTTCCTCCTCCGCTTCAATTAATATCGACACCTCGCAGGTTAGAGTGGATGTTATGATCAAACTGCCATACCTTTTAATCCCTTCAGTGGTTCTTACGTTTATCTCTCTTTCCTCGTTTCCATCTATCATTCCACATTCTCGATTAGATTGGTATAAGTATCTAAAACTGTAAGCATGAAGGTTCTTCATGATAGGCTCATGTGTTCATTACATCTTCAACGTGTGCAGGGTTTTTCCCTCGCTCATCGCCCACCAAGGAAGAGCTTTTTTGGTTTATTGCACAAACTGCCAATACATTGCTCTTGTCTTCAATTTTGATTACAGACGAGGATACATTTGGAATATAATAAGAGATTCCTACAACTAAACGCCTATGGCACGATAAAAATTCTCCATGTTTCAGATTAGATATAGATTAAGGTTAATGTGAGGTCAGGAATTATATGTGACTCTCTAGTCCTTACAGGGTATTACCTACATGGACTTTATTCAGAACACTGTTAATAATACCTACACTTATTAGGTGTGCCCCTGCAAATTAGAGGAAACATGAGGCTCAAGTACATTTTAGACTAATGGTTCATAATGCACTGGTTGGTACAATGACAGATTTATTGGTAAGAGAGCACCAGTTCTATGGCTGTCACATTCTCTTTACCTCAGTGCTTTGGATTTATACTTCTGGAGGGATAATTGATTTTTGCAACAGACAATCCACATACAAAAACTCTTCAGCGACGTGGCATGGATGCCTGCGAAACCATCAGAGAATACTTGAAAGCGTGCGCGGTCGATAATTCCACATGGGGATGGGTATGTGGAAGCAAAAGGACGACATTTTTAATATTTATTATAAGTGTCTGAGTTGACAAAACATTCAAACAGTGAGTGTCATTAGTAACCGAAAAGGCGGAGATTTTTGAGCAAGTGCTTAGATGGGAATATTTCTTGATTTGGTGTAATAAACCTGAGCCCAATGTTTGTAAAAGCAGTTTTGAAACACCCAGTATATGTATACAATATCACTAAATCGTTTCTATGTGGCCCAATGCAATTAAATTTTAGAGGAAAAACAAACCCATATGAGCAACTATGTGCTAGTGAAAAATGCAGAACCTACTTTCGATCGATCATAACTCTTTTTTATGTTTATGCTTTATAAGGAAGCGACGAATTAAATTAATCGAGGAGTTTATCTTTTTCTTCCCCAACTCGCAGGATCGAATATTCAATTTTTAGAGTACTACAAAGATGCCGCAAGAACAAATTTAGCAATCCTCTTCCTTCCTAAACCGAACCTGCGTGCCGCTTTTAAATTTTGACAATCATATTGTAAATTACACGCCCAATTTCTTTGCACGATTGGTGTATCGAGTGATAGATAATATCAATATGCTACCATCCAGAGGTAATCCGCGCCAAGGCACCAGACTGAGTACTGGATATTGCTAAGGACATTGAATAATTTCTCTAGGTAACCTACCTATTTTATTTTGGTTAATTAAATTAAATTAAATTTTTTACACAGATCCTGTAAGCAACCCCTTTCCTGATTCCCCCAAATATTTCACGCCGGTTTGGATGATTCCTAGACACGTATTTTAATCATCTAAAAAGGATATTTTCCTTACTACTTTTTTTGCCAATAACGATTTTCTTTGGCGTTTTGCCTGGAGAGAATTGGAAGCACAGCGTGAAGTGATTAACAACATAAAATTCACTTTTGAAGGGAATTCTAGAACACTCATTGTATCAGGTTCGTAGGCTACAATCAAGAAGAAAGGAGCAAGTTTTAGTAACGACAAATAGATGTAGTCAAAGAATTTTCGTGCCAATTCCCTTCTTTATCCAAGGTGGCCAACCTATTTCATTACAGGAAAATGAATAGAGCGAACTGTCCGCTAGATGATAGAGGGAACCAACGGTTTCATGTTGTTTTTAAAAAGAGTTTGTAAAAGATGTTTTTAATTTAGGATTAACATCAACCCATTTTCGACTAACCCCTGAGTTACCCGAGGTGGCATGGGAGAAGGGTGCTTGCAGCAGCCTCACACCTGAAAACAATCCACTTTTTAAAGAATCTCTCTATGTTCCAGAATATCAGAATTTATGCGTTTTTTAATACCCCTGTTCCATTTTTTGTTTATTTTATAGCTTGCCTACGATATTTACCACGAACATAGAGGTTCCATTGAAATGAATTTTATTCTGAAACACTTGCAGAATGTCTTAGACTTTGAATCTTTTGACCATTTACCTTTTTAGACGCAAAAGATAATGTATGTGTTTCACCACATTAATTAATTCGTACCCTTACATTTTCTACTTTTTCGCAAATTTGCATTTTTCACAGTTTTGGTTTTTTGTTATTTAGAAATAGATCTCTTTTCAATTTATATACAGCACCTTTCGTAATATTCTTTTGTATGAAAAATAATTTGGTTGATTTGGAACTATTCTATTGGCAATCCTGCTCGAGGAACATTCCATCTGGAAAAAGTTACTTAAAATGATTTAAAACTGGAAAAAATTAAAGCCGTGTTGCTTACACAGAAAATTAGAAAGCCCAAGTTTTTCTAATCAACATGAATTGGTGAAACCTTGAGCATCTCAAGGGTTCAGATAAAAAATAGCTGTACTTAATTCAATGAGAAGCGATTACACGTGCTTACTTACAGCGTATGCGTTCCCTATTATAACAGAACTAATGATATTCGAAATCACGTCTGCAACATTTCATTAGCACGTACTTTAGACAC
The DNA here is from genome assembly GCA_036250285.1 of Pyrocoelia pectoralis. Classification (NCBI taxonomy): domain Eukaryota; kingdom Metazoa; phylum Arthropoda; class Insecta; order Coleoptera; family Lampyridae; genus Pyrocoelia; species Pyrocoelia pectoralis. The sequence continues at coordinate 68,509,769 of CM070074.1, forward strand.
ATTTCTTAATGTATAATTAAATGCACCCTTAGTTACTAAATATTGATTATTATTAAAGGTACTGTTTTACTGAATTGCGCTTGAGTTTAATTTTAATTTTGTGCATTATAGAAGGTAATGATTGTGTCGGTTATGCGGCAATCCACTGTACCTTATCCTTGTTATCTCTAAGCAATGTGTAAAGTTCGGTATGAAGAAACATTGAAAATATTAATTTACCTTTCTTACAATAAATTTAATCAATCGATAGTCGTACCTGAAATAATGAAGAACCGTTGTAAGCATTACCGAAAAGATTCAATTTGCTGGATCTTAGAATTTTTTCTAAGCTCATTCACTCGCCTTTGAGTCTCTTCTGAAACCTACGTAATATAATTTGTTTTTGATACTTTGTATCATTATTCTATTGTAATGAAATTCTAAGAAGCTTTCAAAGAGAACAACGGTTGATGTTTCCTTAAAGAAATTGTCTTGCCTTTATTGTTCTAGGAAATGGAAGGGTAAGTTTTGCAAAACATCCAATACACTTACTCAATTCAATTAGTAACTTCGGTTACTTGAGGGTTTGTGTTCGTTAACATTTACATTTACTCATTTGATACATTTAAGATAACTAGGGTTGTTTCAGATTATGCGACCCTTTTACAATGTGGTAGATTGTTGCTGTAGGTTAATGGTTATTACATAAAATTGCTTTAGCATCATGATTTTCCTGTGGGGATAGAAAGTGGCTCCAAAATATTACTTATCGCTCTCTTTCTAGTGAAAGTGGAGAGTGACAAATATACAAAGATTGCACATATAAAGCTTTATGTCGCGGTTGCTAATAGTCTTTTTTGCTCTTACTATGTACGTTCAGGTACATGTACTCATATCCCCTATCTAACATTTAGTTCGAAAATAGGACCAAGGTAGTTTTATGCAAGGTGTTTTTTAAGCTGTGTCACAATCATCTTTTCATCTTATACCTTATTTCATATTGTACCTACTGATTTGAAAATACTGCAGATCTCTATGCTTTTGAATTATAAATTACAACAGATTTATGTGGAATTAGTTGTTATTATTATATAGGTACATACGTAGAACTACACTATACAGCATACGTTTAGATAAGGTTAATTATACGCTTGTTATTTACGAATGAAGCGAAATTGTACAAATAAATGGTAGAGATTGAGTAAGACAAATATTTACTAATGATGAAATTAACTGGAGATTAATATTACATGCCAATAAAAATTTGAGCTTTATTTTAAGAAACTAATTTTTTAAAAGGTGGGGCACAACATTAATAACTCTATTTACTCCTTATTCGCGGCCTACCATAGTTACAATCACATTAAAATAATGTTCCAGCTAATGGGGAACTAATGAACGCTTCCCTGAAAAACCTGCATATTGTGCTTTTTTTCTTTGCTCGGCTTTTGACTAGACGAATATTCTCAAGTAAATAGCGAACCAAGAGCAAAAGGGCTACGGAGGTTCAGATCCCCAGGATCTCAATGATTATAGTCAGAAAAGGTGGATTTTGCACAAAATTATAGTAAAGTAAAGCAAACTTACCTATGGAGCCCCTTTTCCATGGAAAATAAAGAGTGTGTTTCATAGAACGTTTTCCTTTCTTTCATTTTTCCTTAACCTTGTTTAAAGGGAATGCAGTGAGCAGCTTTCCTATTTTATACGATTCATAAGTGCAGATAGCTGTGGTAATGAAGCATTTTGAACTTGCTGGATTAATTAACGTAGAAGTTAATTAGTAGCGAAGTAGTTTTATAATTAAAATATGTACTGGTTGTAACAATAAAATATTTTACGTTGTAAAGGTGGGTTGGTCTTGGGTACATCTCTTCAATTTTTTGCCGAATACGTAAAGTATATAATGGCGACATCTCCTAGAGACGTAGAAAATCCCCTTTCTCCGATTGCTCTAAATCGCAGTCTGAAAGCTTTCATGTGGTACTCTAGAAGTCTAGAGGGTGTTTTGTGAGATGGATGGGGATTCAATGCTGTGGATTTTTAGTATGCTGCATGTTTTTACTTTGAAGATAAAGCTTGTGTGTATCATAATGCGCGATCTCGAGACACAATTTACTGTCATCGATGAAAGGCATTGAAAATGGAATGAATTCCGTTAACATCTGTCATCTTACTTTCTTCACTATATTATTCGTTGTGGTTTTAAGGCATACATCAAAGAAGAATGTTGCAACCAAAAACAATGGATTCCGCATAACGAGCTTTAACACATTGTTTTATTCATAATGTATAATTTTTGCACAAACACAGCCCCTTGTATTGTCTGTATCGATGATTTTGATGTTTCTCCGAAAGTTACGAAAGCAGCCCCTTCCGAGATGCCAGACTCGCGTATAACCGTGTCGGTACTTGAATCATCAATCTGATGACATATAGGAGGTAAATGATGGTGCATCTGCAATGACTTCCTCATTTAATCGTTTTCTCTCTTGTTTCATAAGCAACGGTCTATGACACTGCCAGGTCAGTTTCTACCTACCTGCCTGGCTATGAAATACAGTTCCTGGTACTGTCCATGTTTTCTTCTAGCTGTGATGAACGTAACATATACAATCGTATCTTGAGCTCAACGTGATGTAAATACATTAAATTGGCCTTCACAGAAATAAACACTGATTGGGTTTTGCATAAATGTCGTCTAGCTAATTTAAACCATTTAAATTACTAAGAATACTCCCTTGGTATGGAGACGAAGATTTTATGTGGCGTGCTCATGCTCATAGAGTTACTAGCGAAACGCGGTACAAAGCAAAACCTATTTCGAACTCCTGACATTTTCTTAATAGTAAATGTGTGGTAGACTGAACACATAATTGAGGTATGACGATGGGTAATATACAGGGTGATCGTGAATAGGATGTGGAACAAACAATGCAATAGTGGAAAATCAGAGATACAGAAGGGTGACTGGTAACATAAAGGTTGTAGAGTTTTCCCCTATTAACGTACCTATCCGCTCGCCTCGCCTAAGGATACAAACAGCAGGCTCTGGGGATCTACAGCTCCACTCAGCAAACAAGATAGTCGGAAAATATGTCAACTAAAATAAAGTATTTGAAATTTTTTACGCGGCAAATTATTTGTCCAATCGTATTTGAGAATTCTAAGGTGTACATTCACAGCTGAAAGTAAATTATTAGAGTTGACAGCTGACATTTTCCGCGGGCGTTTTATTACTTAATCCTTTCATTGTGTTACTCTTGTTTGTTAAGATCAATCTTTCTGATGACTTCTCATGCAGCATACAATACATTTATGTGTATCCAACAATACACATTTAAATTAAGCGCCCAAATATTTTTTTCCGGATTGTACCTTAAAAGCTACTCTAGCGCCGGTATCCCCTCTCCAACTATCTTGTTTGCTGAGTAGAGCTGTACTGTGCAACATATTTACGTCTATAATACAATGGGTGGAATGAGTCACAACCTTCTACAAATGCTTAGATAAATGAAGTTATAGGGTTCTACATGGAAAGCCGTGATAATTGAAGCACTAAGAATTTTTTGACATAAGGATACACATTTTTTCTTGTTTTGGCCTAAGAACCCTGTCCCCAAAAACTGGAACATTTCTGAACCACTTTGTATACAGAGTGACGTAATTGACTTTACAAATATCTGTCATTTCGGCAGTGTAATTGCAGCCACGTTTTTTCCAAGGTGTACGCGCGTATCACGTTCTAACAATGGGTAACACATTTTCAATTGAGATCCCCAATTATAGACTATGATCATACAATAAAACGTTAACCGTTTTGTAACACGGTTGTAAGTTCGTATTGACGTAACAAAATCTAAGAATCGCTTAATAATCAGTTTTTTAGTTTTTTAGGGGTTGCAAATGTAACAAAACCTTCTCAAAATTATCTAAAAACCACTTCTGTCAAGGATAAGAGTAAAACTTATCTGGATTACATTAATTTCTGTAGTGTATTTCACATTATTATAAATGCTGATGGTCGTAGGATATGGGAATGGGAACTTTATGTTCTGTATTCAGTAACTCAGAAGTAACGACTACATGTATATTAATTTGTGAAGAACATTTTCCAATTTTAGTTGGCAAAGTGTGGTTTGCTCTTTTATACCAAAAATGAGAGTCAGAGTTAATTTAAGATTAAAATATTTAAGTACTAAGGGACTAAGAAATGTACAAACTTCATGTAAATTACTGAGGTAAACTAAAAATTTATCATTCGCTTAGAGAACGAGGAACGAATTTTTATGTAACGTCTTACTTCTGTGTTTTAGAATTCTACGGGAACCAAAGGAAATTCAATTGATTACGCTTGATTAGACGGATAGTTTTGGGAAGAATACAAGGTCTAAGAGGTTTAGACGTGATTCTTATCGTTCATTAACACATAAACTTTTGCACTTAAACTTTTAGGCAAACAAGTTGCTTAACTTTGCTTTGTAGGAAGTTAATGGTTAAGTTAATTAGATTACAACTTAATGACTAAACATAGTTTACGTAGTCCGATTAATGCTTATTGTATTTTATTTTAAGCATCTTCATTTTATTAAGATTTATCAAACTAACAGTAACTTTAGTTTAAATACCGTGTTGTATGCAAATTATCTATAATCTAGGTAATTTGTTACGTTCCTCGTTTATTGGCCTAATTCGCAAGAATCAATCATATCGATTTCTCTATCAGAATTACAGATTACAAATTTCTTAATTCAATGTTTTGCTAATAGAGTTCACTTTCAATACGTTTGGTACTATTTCTTCCTCCGCATTTGCTTTATTCTACGCGAAGCGTTATCTCTAACCACATCATTTTCGTTGGTTCCGGTACAGATTTTCTCTTCGGCAAGAGTAAAACAATTGATCGAATTATTCTATTGGCTGTCGATGTAGTCATTTAGTTTCTGATTGGCTGATCCACGGCTACCTAAATAAAATGTTTCATCTTAAAAACGGAACGAGTACTTCACTAAGAAATATCTACGTGCTGACATAAATAGCAGCTCGATTTTCAACCGCGTATCTTTTTTCTATTTTGCTTCCTAACAAACGTTACTAAGTGCTACGGAAATTTCACAAGTTTCTCATATCGATATTAATCGTCTATAAGTGAAGGTTTTCCACAAATAGTGATTATTTAGAATCATCTGCTTATTCTAAGTACCATTAAAACGTGTTTTACGTCTTTTTGCATCTAGTACCGCTACGTTAAAGCTTTCCACGCTCTAGGATAATTCCTTGAGGTATGTACCAAATTCTTTTGTATCAATTATCATGTCATTCTTAAATTCCTCACAGTAATTTATATTATTTGTCCTAGCGTTTACTACCCCGTTTTACGTTTACGTTACGTTTATTACCTGGTTTACTTTTGGATTACATCTTTACTTGTTGGTTACCGCCATTTTGTTAACATCACCTGAAATTATTGCTGATCCGTTACTATTGAACATCGATGGTTATTTTGCTGCCAAACTACATATTTGCTGTTCACCAAATCATCTTTAATCATTCCTGTGTGTTAAGTTATTATTGATTAACCTTACTTCTTTGTGTTTACTCTTATTTAAATCTTGTTACTGTTTATTATAAAATTTGATTATACTAAATTACTTAATCACATCTCACATTTTGCTCCAAGTCAAAACATTTACTAATTCATTTTGTTACTTTCCGATTGTTTAATTTTTGCATTAACTTTGTTCGTTACTTTAAAAGTTACTTTTATTATTTGTGTATTATCTTTTACCTTGAAAATTTAATTTGCTTAAAGTTAAAATTTATAAGCTAATTGCTATTATTTTAAATATCAACTCTCGGAACGAGTGCTGACCAAAGTCGGTAATTGTTACATTCAGTCGGTCTGCTTGTCGCAGCCCTATTAATTTTCTTGTTAATCAACCTTTCTGTTTAGATAACTCAGCGATATTGGCGTTGCGCAACGACGATAATCGAATGTGTTTTTGGTAAGCGTTGTTTAATGACAACTACGTACTGACTTTAGTACAGCTACCGAGTCGGTTGCTGATATATTTATGTGTATTATTTTTGTGTTATTAATTGTACATTGTTGTAATATGTAAACTTCATTCCCTGCAAGGTAAAAGTTAAACCCCCTTTACTGCTTCACTCCTGGGAAGATTTGTTTTGTAAAATTTGTTCCGATTGTGTCAATGTTATTTTGTTTTGATTCATTATAACCACCACTATCATTATTTTAGTGTATTTCTTTATCGAATACCCACTTTCTCTTTCAGAAATCATATCTCTGTTATTATAAGCTGCTAAGCTCTTCGTAGTTCTGATTACCAGCTTGTCTTTACTAAAGAACTATCGTGGCGCCCTAAAAGGTACTTGACTATATTTGTTAACTTTACTATAACTTGCTAAATTTAAATTCTATACTCATTATTCCCACGCCCATTAGATTGCCCCTTATAACTGAGTTTACCGAGTCATTGCATTTTTCCTGATTGCGGTACCGATCATTTGTTGCCGTAACACGATTTTTGACGGGTCCACAGAAATGTGAGTATGTTTGTAATTACAATAGTCTTGTAGATTTCTTACCTCGTTTGCCAAAATGCGCAATCACTTTATTCTGCGAGTACCTATGTCGTTTTCTACATAAGGATAAAAAAGTATAATTAGTATTTCAAGCTATATATAAATTTCAGGGAGGGCATTTACACCCACCCATACTAAGAAAGACAACATAGCAGCACATGCCGGTAATATTATTGCGGCGGGTTTCTACCGTGGGTAGTATGGTAGTTGTACTATAGTGATAACAGCAAAAGAACTGAGACAAAGAGGTTCTTCAACAACAAGTCGTTGGGGTGTTTAAGCAACTATATCAACGCAGAGTGAATTCTGTGCGTGAGCTTGAACGGCTCTGCGGCAAAAAATATTGCACGCAATGTAATTGAAGAGTCTGCATACACAGGGTGTCTCACGGTGATCGTCGGTTAGAAGTATATCAAGAACTGTAAAAGCTAGAAATTTGAAATTTTGCACATGCGACATGCCGTGTTTAATCTATTAAATAAAAATATTCTCCAAATGGCATCACTTCCGGAAATACCGGAAGTGAGCATCAACATCTTTATTTTAAATGCAAACCAGGCAATTTTTTTTCACATTCTGTAGTTTCATAAAATGTTTAGTAAGTATGCTTAAAATAATCGGCGTATCGATTTTGATTGTTGAGAAAAAGTTTTTTTTTCGCTGAAAAATTTCAAAATGTTGTTTAGGAAATAAAATTGAAAGTCGAAACTGGTAAAAGTTAGGGAAGTGGGATTTTAGGTTCTCAATGTCAAAAGATTGAGACACAATTGTCTGTAATGGATAATAAAAAATTGCCCGCGGTTACGTATCTATTTGACGTTATTTCCAGACTTAAGAAAAACTTTAAAAAGTCTCTTTTTTCAAATGGAATGCCTATTTAATTATCAGTCCATTCGATGCAGAACTAAATTTCCTTTAAACTGATATACCATGTTCCTATACCTAAAATCAATGATTACAGACTTATTTACATTTTTCTATTTAAATTTATAATTACATACTTTACAAAATATGGTTGGCTTTGAAAATTTTCAACAAATGTTTCAAGTGTGTCAAATGTGTCCAAGATAAGGAGCGTCACCAAGGGGATTTCGGAAACGGTAAGAGATAGAATTTCGGTTAAATGGGAGAAAAGTTGGGCAATTTTGAATTTATTAAAATGGCATTTTTAAACTGACGAAATTCCGAACCGTTCCGATGTTATGCGACAAAAAGTGAATTTTCAGGATTTCGTTTTTGGCAAATTGTTACTTTGTCGTTGATGTTAAATAAAAAGTAAAAGAAGCTCCTACAGGTACTTTTTAACGTTCTTTAACATGGCATACATCAAATTGGAATCCGACGTTTCGTTTTCAAGTAACCATCATCAATTTTGTTTCTTTACATACGGTCCTGATTTTTTTAGACATAATATTAGAAGACCTTTCTATTCTGCATTCAAGCATGTAATGTCTTTCCGGAAAGACGGAAAGACTTTATCACACTTTATCACACTTTATGGTTTAATTGCGATTTTGTACTTATTTTACTTAAATATACTAGATTCTACTTTTGAAGACGCTCTTGATATTTTACCCTAAACCGTAGTACGTGATTGTTGGTTTCAGCACGATGGTGCACTTGCGCACAATTCACGGGTGGTTAAGGATTACCTTTCAAATAGGTTTGTCCAAAGAGTTTTAAGCATCAATTCTGAAACACCCTGACCAGCTCGTTCTTCGGATATAACCCCGCTGGATTTTTTTCTTTGGGGGTACATAAGAAATTATGTTTACAAAGATATCTTTGGAATATAAGAAGAACTCCGAAGGTTTGTACTTAACATATTCCAAACTGTAACACCTGCAATATTAAAGAATGCTTTGAATTCTACAGTTAGAAGATGCTATTTACGATTGGTGAATGAAGGAGGGCTTTTCGAACATTTATTATAATTTTTTTCATTATTGGTATGTGTCATGCTTAAATTTTCTTTTCATCAAATGTTATCTGTTCATTTATGTGTCGTTGATTGTTTGTAATTGCTTGGTTATAAAATTTGTATTCAAAATTGAAAATTCTGTGTCATTTCATTAATTTGATGAGAAAGTACAGTTAGCAAAAGCCCATTTATGAATAAAATTGAGTTTGAATGTTATTGGGAGTGATACAGGTTCGTACTTAGATTTTTTCCGATAATCGTAAAGTAAGTACAAAATCGCAATTAAACCATAAAGTGTGATACATGCTTGAATGCAGAATAAAAATGTCTTCTAATATTATGTATAAAAAAATCAGGACCGTATTTAAAAAAACAAAGTTGATGATGGTTACTTGAAAATGAAACGTCGAATTCCAATTTGCTGTACGCCAAGTTAAAGAACGTTAAAAAGCACCTGTAGAAGCCTCTTTTACTTTTCATTTAACATCAACGAAAAAGTAACAATTTGTCAAAAACGAAATCTTAAAAATTCGCTTTTTGTCGCATAACATCGGAACGTTTCAGAATTTCGTCAGTTTGAAAATTTCATTTTACTTAACTCAAAATTGCCCAACTTTTCTGTCATTTAACCGAAACTCTATCTCTTACCGTTTCCGAAATCCCCTTAGTGACCCTCCTTATTTTGGACACAGTGTATATTCCAAGCATCTTAATATTTGGAAACCCTTCATAATTACTTACCTACGATTTGCAGTCTTTGATAATGGTGTGTGGGTAAAAGCATTATTGGGTAGAAAAAGAATGTTTCGTGGTAGAATTATTATTATTTACCTATATGATTTAATATCAAACATCCATTAATAAACTCCTTGGCTTAATCTTCCAAGCATTGGGCTGTATTTTTTCAATTTTGTTGCGTTAGACATTAACCAATTTCAGAAGACTTTGTTCCAAGTCCATTAATACCGGAAACTTGGTGGGTACATTAACATTTATGAAAATTGATTAAGAATATTATTGTTCTAATAGATAACTTTGATTAGTAATAAGACATTCAACTTTCCCCTTTAACCCCTTCCACTCCAGCCGTAATTTTAAAAGTATCTTCCCCATACCATTTTTTTGCACCATACCAGACCTAATATGAATTTCCACGTGCCATCCCATCCTTCTTTAAGGCTACATAATTCAAATGCGTCGTATCCATATGTGGATATCATGGTACCCTGATGCACACCTTGAAATATCCACATGTTGGATACCTGGAGTGGAAGGGGTTAACAATAGTTTAATTTATCGGTAATCGGCGTGATTAATTGGTTAAAACGTAGGGCCATATGTTTCGGGATTTTCAAGCCAAAATGCACATTGGCCCTAAACCGAAAGAATGTTAGCCGTCCTAGACCTCATTAAAGATGAGAACTGTTCTCAGTGTTCTACATGGTACATTAATTTTTATTTGGTTTTTGTAAGACGAAATAGTCGGTCCCGAGCAGGAAGAGTGCCGAAGTCTTCCTCACGGGAGCGTAAATTTAACTGGACCCGTCTGTGTCGAAGTTTAGCGCTGTAATCACCACACTACCTCTTCCATATGGAATTTAAATAATAGATATGTGTCTTATATTTTCCTCCGGAATTCCAATGTGTAGATATTTTAGGTACATAGGATAGAAGAATATAAAAACTCGGCACTGGTTACCGAAATTTCTAGCTTAAAAGAAGAAAAGTTCACAACATTACGCCGAACTAGTTATAGGAGTTAATAAAAAAACCCTCTTCTGATATTCAAAAAATGCTCTAACAGACTAAATTTCTCAGCTTGATTTATTGCCACAAAGGTAAACTTCGTAGGGTTCCTGGGAATTGCAACGAACCCAAAACTTTAATAATGAGCGTAACTGAATCTGCTTATACTAGGAGTAGGTATTCAATTAATTTTCTTATTCAACAACTGTACATTTCATCTCCAACTAAAACACAATAATACAATTATGAATTATACTCCACTCCCCCACGGACGGCCATTGATTAGTTACCTTGTGCCCTTGCGGTAGGATTATTCTTATCCCGCCTCTATACGAGGATAATTAAATTCAATCTTGGAATATTAAATCTCCAGGATTCAAAAGAAAGTGTTCTGCTTTTGTAGCATGGCCAGGTACATCTTTTGACAGGCATTGCCATAACTGTTGTGGTAACATGCCAATTTTCTATATTCGCTGCTTCTATATACCTATAGGTACATAAATATCAATCGGGGAATGTGGTAACCCTTATTACCACTTCACCATTTATATATCATGTATTTCAATGCATTTGATTAGACAGTAAAATATGGTTGGTAGGTATATATACCTACATAAATACGTAATATTAAAGATTTTCTCTAAATAATCCTGACTGCACAATTAATACGTGGTGAATGACTGCTGAAGAATATTATTAACGTAGTTAGTGAAATCCGTAATGAAAATCGAATGGTAAGGAATTAAGGATGTATGACTTTTTAATTTTTCGAATTCTTACCTCTACAAGAACTGGAGCACAAATTGAATTCTTATAGCAAAAGCCACCAATAACACACATCATAATAGGACTCTTTTTAATTTTTCGAATTCTTACCTCTACTAGAACTGGAGCACAAATTGAATTCTTATAGCAAAAGCCACCAATAACACACATCATAATAGGACTCTTCCTTATTTTAGAACTGAATTTTTAAGTCGATTCTTAAATGTAAATTAATTTTAACTTCTACAAATAATTATATTAGATTAGAACTCCGGCCAAAGCAATTTGCATAAATTTTTTTTTCCAATTTTGTTGGCTTAGTAAGCATTTATTTGACCCGCCAATTTACAGATAATTTTTCCATTAGGATTATAAAAATAGAAATTGACTGCTGTAATTCGAGATTTATTATTGAAAGACCAATATAATGAAGATGTCAATACAAATTATTCAGTGCATTATATGTAGATTGATTTATATCATGGAGAAGTAATTACCGATTGAATCACAAGTTTGATAAATGGCAGTTGGGATTTTATATTGAATTTCACTTTGTATTATCCTCGTACATCATTTTTTCATTCAACTTTTTTAACATTATCGTATTGTTATTCAATTAGTTGTAAATATTTAATCGAGTAACATTATTATACGTCTTGTTTGCTTATAAAGCAAATTATGCGCATATCCAATTTCCATTTCACTTCCAGAATATACATTTAAGCCCTTGTCCCACCAAAGCAGCGTAACAGCGATACACCAGCGACACGATTTCCACATGACACAAGCAGGCGACATAGATTTGTCCCACAAAAGCAACGTATTTTCTACATTCAGTTTAGTGAATAATGTCATCAAGTGAAGACGATGATGTGATTGCAATGTACTGGTACTTAACACTTACGAAATAGAAAACATTCTAGAAAGTCTAAGAAAATGAAATGGTGGCTGCATCCTTTTCTTGCAAAAAACTAAAAAAACAGAATGTTTGTTGCTGCTAAGGAACTCGATAGACACCCAGTGAAGTGCAAATTATTTTAGCGGATGTCAAAAGACATTCTTGTTCTTGGGCTGGTTGAAAAAGTCAGAAATCACGTCCAAATTCCTGTTTATTCTTATGTTTTGCAATGCAGTGAGATGAGCAATTTCGCACGTGGCAAAGTGCGACCTCGTAGTGCACGAATCTCTGAAAACATATCACACTAAATATCTCTACAGAATGATAAATGTGGTGAAATGAATATTGAATAAAAACACTCTGCAAAAGGTTTTAATGTTTTAATTCTGAAACATTCCTGCACGCTTCTTGAAATTGAGGTCTCGCATAGTGAAACGGCATTTGATTGAATTTTTTAACCTAAAACACTGGCATATTACATAATAATCGGCAAAAGGGGATTAAATTACAACTTCATCGATTGGCTAGCCGGCCAAGGTAGCCGTTTTTTTAAAGCTGAAAAAATCTGGGAAGATCGGGCGGAGTAATGATATCGACCACCTCTGCAACCGCTCAGGCCAAACTCTTACAACACCCTGCCTTAACGTCGGAAGGCCTACGGACGGAACCGGCAAAGCGTGGTCTGCCCCGCTTAAAGATTTTCGACGCCCCAAAGGACCTAGATGCGACGGCCATTGCGGAGGCGGTCCGTAACCAAAACACTGAAGACATCCCATCAACAGAATTCCATAAACAATTCAAATATTTCCTTCAAAGATACGCAACAACATCGCGATAGCAGAGTGCACGCCTGAAATCCGGCAGCGACTTTTACAACAAGGACGGATATACATAGGGTTCGAGTCCTGCCGCATAATGGACTACATACAAATTACGAGATGCTTCAAATGCCAAGCATACGGCCATCCGTCAAAATATTGTAACGCAACTGAAGATACCTGTTCCTTGTGCGCAGGACAACACTTCTATACCTCCTGCCCACATAAGGAAGAACCCCGGAATCATAAATGTGCAAATTGTATGCGTGCGAGAGTCGAAGACCAGGCCCACCCCGCGATCAGCTCCAAGTGCCCTGCATACGCCCGCGCTCTCGACGCATCAATAAGAAAAACCGATTATGGCCTATACCAATAACATATGTATATATAACACGGGGCCGGGCGCGTCCCACCACTCGGACATTACAATACTTCAAATAAATGCACGAAGATCGATAACGGTGATGGAGGAAGTGACCGAGTTATGCAGAGTGCGCGAACCGGACTTAGTTCTAATACAAGAGCCACACATTACGGTGGGAGGACCCCAACAAATACCCCAATATACGCAATACAGTATTGGCCAGGCCCCGGCGGCGATCACGTATGCGAAGAACTACCTGGGGATGGTAGGCGCACCCGATTCATCGAATGATTACGCCGTAGTGTGTACGGTGCATCCGCACGGACGTCCTATTCTAATTATTAATTGCTACTTCCGATATAGTGACGAAGTAGATATGCATGCAGACCACCTCGACGCCATTCTACAACGGCACCGACGCCCAATACCCATACTGCTAGCCGGAGACTTTAACGCCCGCTCCTCCATCTGGCATTCGCTTCGCAACGACATTAAAGGAGAGACGCTAGCATCCATCACCACCCAACACCAACTGGTAGCCCTGAATGTAGAAGGACAGCCCCCCACCCACCATGACGGCTTCGGCCATAACGACAACATAGACGTCACGTTCGTCAGAGGGCTGGTATGCAAGTATTGGGTGTGCAAACCGTTCGACACGACGAGCGACCACGCTTGCATCTGGACGGAGGTCTCCAGTAACACACCCACACCCACCAACACTGCCCGTGAGACAACACTTACACCTAGATTCGACACCGCACGGGCTAACTGGAAGGGATTCGATAAATCACTACAAGACCACGTAACTCGATTGACCAATGACACAGACCCAGAGGCGATGGTGACCGGCGTCACGGATGCGATAATAATGTCGGCAACGGCAAACATACAAAAGACCACACACAAACGGGCCCCGAGAGGCTGGTGGGATGATCATATAAAAGCCATGAGGCGTACGGTGCGTAGAGCCCAAGAACGACATGCCAGGATCAACTCACAAGAGACGTGGACACAGTATAAGCAAATCCGAAACAGCTACGTACAAATGATACGAGAAAAGAAACGCCTTTATACCATGGCCACGGTTGAGAGGTATGGTAACTCGGACCCCTTCAAACTGTTAAATCGACTAATTCCGAAACACCCAACAACAGGGGTTGTCCTCCAACAGCAATCGGCCGGAGTACCATTAGCAGAAACGATGATGGAAACCATCAACAAACTACTCCCATACGAGGACCCAACTAGCTACACCCCCCTACAAGCTGAAATCGCTAAACTAACAAGTGAACACGACAACAACTCTCGCGACACGCCCAACCCGACAGCAATGGAGGTTACAGCCATCACTCAAGCCCTAAAAACCCACAAAGCTCCGGGGCCGGACCAAATCACGGCCGAGATACTCAAACAGGTTTGGCCAAGCATCGGCCCACGAATAGTAAACACCTTCGAAAAATGCTACGAGCATGGCGTCTTTCCAAACGTTTGGAAACACGGCAAACTTACACTAATACCGAAGACCAACGCGGCTCCCACGGCCAAGCTGTACCGCCCAATCACTCTCTTACCGCTATTAGGCAAAGTTCTCGAGCGCACCATTGCGGACACACTGTTACTGCACCTACAGACAAAATCAATTCCGGCACCAAACCAGTACGGTTTCAAGCGAGGCTGTGGCACAGTTGATGCCCACCTAGAAATAAACAGAATAGTAGCTCCAACGCCATCCAAATACGTCTTGATCACCTACCTAGACATCGCAGGAGCCTTTGATTCGGCCTGGTGGCCGGTAATACTCCAGCGACTCCTACAAGCGGAGTGCCCTGAACAACTGTTTAGACTAATTCGCTCTTACCTGTCCCACCGTTCTGTCGAATTAACAATAGGAACTACTACGGTAGTACGCGCCATGAATCAGGGGTGCCCACAGGGCAGTATCTTGGGACCCCTACTGTGGACGGTGCTCATTGATCCGCTGCTCACCATACCCCTTCCCCCAAACGTGACAATTGCCGCATACGCTGACGACATATGGATTGTAGCAGCAGCCGATGCCCGGGCGACCATAGAAAAGAACACCTCCGATGCCCTGGCAATGATTAACGATTGGTGCAGCAAGCAACGACTGCGAACAGCCCCGCACAAAAGCGCCTGTACCCTTATCAAAGGCAAGCTTCAGCGCCGGCCTCTGGTCAAGATGCATGAACACCGGGTACCCTACGTCGCACATAGAAAGCATCTAGGCATCCACGTAGCAGAACAGTTACGGTACGAAACGCATATTAAGCGAACCGCGGACGAAGCTGTAACTTCTTTCTATAGGCGGGTGAATATAGTTGGAAGACGAACACCGTTTACGCCAGAGACCCTGCGAATAATATATAAACTCACGTTTGAGAGTACCATATTGTATGGTGCGCCTGTCTGGGGCCGGAACCTTAATTACAGATGTAGGGAGTATCTCCTACGGGCGCAACGCCTTTGCCTGCTTCAGGTTACCAAAGCCTATCGAACCACGTCGAGGCTCGCCCTACAAGTCCTATCCGCAGTTCCCCCCTTGGACCTAACGGCGACCAGGCTGGCACATAGCTGGAGAGTGCCATACGCCCGCGGCGAAACGGATGACGTCACACACGCGCTGCTCTTCTGCGAAGCCATCACACCACCACCAACAGCCATTTATGAAATATTCTTTAGCTGTAATACGAGATACCTAGCACCCACAGAAGCGGCCTTAGCCCAACTCCAGAGACACGCGAACCAAATCGCACATCGCCGAAAAGAACTAGGGATATAGAATAACAGCGGAGCTACTAAAAAAACCGGGCTGGGAGTCGACTCGGGCAGCACGGGCGCGGAGAGCAAGATGCAGACAGCGGAGGAGCAACGACACCGAGAGCCACACCAAGAGGAAGAGACAAGACAACCAACCATAATGAACGTGGAGCGACACGGGTAGAGGGACCTGACATACAACCAGAACCAGCAACCAGGAGAACTACGCATAAATATATGTATACTGTAGAACTATGTATTTAATGTTAATGTGTAATGTGAATGTAGAACCATTGTGGAAGATAAACACAATAGATACGTCGGACGTCATTCCCCGGACCACCAATTCCCGGTAATTAGCTTTAGCTATCCGGGGGTGATATCCGACTTAAAACATGAAAAAATCTGACACACGCCTTCTTCTCGGATAAGAAGTAAAATTATTATAAGTCCCCTGGCCGCCTGGCGATGCAATGCTGATAACCAAAGGAGCCGATGCGCGTAGAGATGCTTGGAAATACGCCGTTCTTAGATCTGGTCCCACAATATAAAAATAAAATAATACCATACTTATTAATAATGATACACTTACTTGTACACAATTAACACTTGCGATCTTTATTTATTTTACACCTTAACATTTAGCTAAAAAGCGAACTTGCCTGTTTGGCCACCACAAAATGAGAAGGAAGACTAAGGTGTACATAACATGCGATAATTACTAATGCGCCAATTGAACCTCGAACCTGATTTTCATGCCAAAAATATCAACTTGAATAGCGGACCCAACAATTTTAATTCCTTTGACTTGACTTAAACAAGGAGTTGTTCGCGACGGTATATTGCGTGAGGACCTTCACAAAAATAACATTTTACATGTGTCGTTAAGGCACTTATACTGCGGCGTTCTTTTTTTGGTGTATTATAAATTCTTCCCGCTCCTCGAACTTCGCAGGCAATTCATCATCGTCACATAAATTTTCTATCTTTCATTGAATTCACGTACTAAATTTTAAAATCCTGCCGTGGCTATCCATGTACGTTTCTTACAATGCCAGTTTCGCATAATGCTTCAAGCGGTAAAATGCGATAAAATTACACGTTAATCGACCTGCGGTTCGAAGGACCATATGTACGCGGTATGGCGAGCTAAATAAAATAAAAAATAACGCCGATGGAAATAATGTAATTTATTGCAGCACTTTACAGTACAAAGTGTTCGTGATTCGAATACAAAAATATTCTGAAAGACTCTAATTCTACCTGTGCCATTACGATTATCCAAGTTTTTTGAAAGCAGGAAAGTATTTAAGTTATGTTCTAGAAAACGTCGATATCTTCACATTATAATGTACAGAAATCTATAAATTTTTAAAATTATTCAGACTAACCATTACCTATTTCGAATTTTATTTAAAATTTTGAAAATGACAATGGAAGGTTTTGATTCTCCCTCCTAGTATCTGTACTTAGATCAGTGGTTTTATTTTGGTAAATTAAAATAAAAAAATCCACCAAATTCGAACAATATATGCATTTTAATTCATTTCCCTAAGTAGATTCCAACAAATAGAGCCTAAAGAACTGAATGGGCGAAACTTGCATTGCCATGCTATCTTAAATTCTATGAAAGGCTTTAACAACAACAATAAGCGGATCGCAGCATGTATGTGTTAAGGTAAAAGTGTATAATTCGGTAATTGTATACAATTACCAGGTCTGGTTTTAGACACTAAACAAAGTTTGGGAATAAAAAAACATGCCAATCTTAAACGTAGATTGCCACTAAAGCGCCTAGGTTACTTGCACTTTCAATCGATTCCTAAACAGATAAATGTATACAGTATACACTTTTATACCTTAACATATGCACCGTTAAATGCTTGTGGTAACCGATATTAAAAGGTGCAAACATTTTAATTAATTCCAACATATAAGTTGAATTACTTCATCAAATAACACAGTAAGTACCAACCTGTACTGTCGGTTAGTGTATCTAGAAAACCTATACGATTTTATTTATACTTTCGATCCTTAAATTAGCTATATGATTCACATTATTGGCCTTTAATGTAGTTACACAATGTGCACAGTAACTGCATAGAGAGGTTTAGGGTTAGAGGTTTATATAACAAAAGGTAGAAGCGAATATCCACTGAAAACGCACAATTTCATGGAAGGGAAAATTCAGTTTTTATATTTCCTCAATATACATTTTATAACTTTTACCTTGACATCTGGGAAAATGCGAATAGGTAACAGGATCACAGCTGCTTTGCAGTTTCCTTAGATTTTACAAAGTTAATTTGCAATCCCTTTCGGGTCTATGATGTAAAGGTAGTTTTGGCACGTTCCTAATTTCCTCAACTAAGTTCATCGTGTTAGAGGGGTAGAGCAGATTTGTCTTCAAATCGATACATTCCCAAGTGTTTAAAAATGTAAATCGTAATTTCTTTTCAGCAGCTTGACTTTCATCGAAAAAAAGGTGCTTATAAATTATATTGTCGATTAGATTCTCAGAAAATGGATCGGAAGTGTCGAACTAAATTTAATTTAAAGTGATGTGTAGGAAAATGAAGACATTTTAATATACATGTAATCTTTAGAGGAAGTTAATAGTTAATTTAAATAAGGATAACTTAAAAGTTTTAATAAACATACATCTCGTAATTAGTTTTAAACTGATTCTTCGAACTTTATTGGATTATTACGTTGCACTTTAAAAAATGTATTGTGTGTTGTAAAATCCATGGACATCTACATATTTTGAACCCTTTGAATAGCAGATGGCCTCTTGGTTTTTTGCACTGTTCCATCTCGACAAACAATCACGTACAAAATATTCTTTGTGTATTAATATAATGCCTTTACCCATAACATTTCTTGTATTTTCCTATATTCTAACGGTTACCTACTGGTAAAAATTTGGATTTGTAGTGTACTTTAATAATATGATTATCTAAAGTTGTGGATTGCGTTTTATCAACCTCCAACTTTAGGTACGTACATACGTAAATTATATACCTAAAGTAAGATATATAGGACCATTTAGACTGCGAGATTTTGTTGTCAAATACTGCCGGTTATGTGTACATCGAAAATTTTCAAATCGTTATTTATAAAACTCTTTCATCAATGCCCACTTTAATCAACTCTTAGGTGGAACTACATTAGAGTACATAGCCAACGTGAAAGTCAGTGATCGCTGTTCGCCATTTAACT
Source organism: Pyrocoelia pectoralis (assembly GCA_036250285.1). NCBI lineage: Eukaryota > Metazoa > Arthropoda > Insecta > Coleoptera > Lampyridae > Pyrocoelia > Pyrocoelia pectoralis. The sequence goes on from CM070074.1 coordinate 68,528,866, forward strand.
CGCTATATGGTGGTGCCTGTAGGGTATTTATTTATTTTTTATTTATTCATGTTATGGGCCGAGATGTAGAAACAGCGAATTTCCAAGCACCTCTACGCGCATCAATTGATTTGGTTATTAGCACTACCCTTACTAGAATTTTGCCTGACTAAGGGAATTTCACCCTCAACCAGGGATCTTTATCGTGCCGAACATCGGCATCGACACAGGACCTGCGATTTTACTTCCTATTCGAGAAGAACGCTTTTCGTCGCTTTAGAAAAATGGCTTATGTTTCTAAAAAAAGCGAGTTAAGGTTCTCCAATTTAATTTACTTGTCAAATTGTTTCGTATTTGAAGAAAGTTTATGCCTCAGGTAAATATTTCAAAGCTTATTTACCTAATAGACAGCGAATGACGGCACACTTACCAAAACCATCCTTTATATAAACCGTAATTAATTAATTACTTATAATTTCACCAGAAAACGTTTTAACCTTGAGGTAATTTGAACTAAAAACAAGTAAATTATGTCAGCGTGCTTATTTGACTTTCAGTGAAAATAGGAAGATCATATTTCTGCCAATTATCCTATTGTGCTTCAAAAGCCATGCTCCATCGTAATTTTTATTGCGCCTTTTTCTCTCACCTTTCGGTATGTTATAGATATCAACCAACTAAATTCAATGAGTCTGTCTGTGTGTCCGTCGGTTCTGAGTCAAGAACTGGAACTTACCCAACCAGACCAGAATTATCCTATATCAATTAAATCCCAAGCGTGATACATCTGACTATTGTGAGTTACCCCATAATATTACGATCTAATTTATTAGTATGGACGTGTTCCTTAGATAAATAATTAATTCATGTGGTCGCATGACCGAATAACCGGAAATTCACTAGTTATTACTTTTGGGAAAGGATATTCGATTTTTCTTTTAAGACAAACGTAAATTACAGACTGTGATTTGCCGCATTAATGTCCGTTGACTACTTAACACTCCATTACACGCGTCAAATATATTGCACGATAACACGCGTGCCCGAGAAACCTTCATGTGTCAATAACTTTCTGGATTATAGAGATAATTTAAAAATCTTTACGTCGTTCTATTCCTGCGATTACATGCCATAACTTTTATTTAAACTATATACTTTTTCTCGTTTTAGAGTTGTATTTTATTTGAATAAATGTGCATAAAATACAAAATAAAAATTAACAACTCTAAAATGAGAAAAAAAGTAGGTAAGTATATACAGTAACGTAGTTTAAATAAAAGTTATGGCATGTAAACTCAGAAATAGAACGATGTATATATTGAATTAGTGTACCTAATATACGGATGTACCTAATTATACACAATAAAACATTAAATTGAATAATTTAATCCCCTCATTATCCAGGGTGCCGACGCGCTAACTACCCCTAACTTATACCTAATTTTGATTATATACTGCAAACGTAGAACTTAATTTCAACATACGATTACAGAATAGAAAGCTGATGATGATCTTAGGTTGTGGGTCAAATACTGTTCGAAAAGAATAGTGGTCAGTTATTGCATAATTTTGGTCGAGGTAAATTTGCAATGACAAGATTCCGTAAACCAGTAGTCAAACACGAGAGAATCCGAATCATATGAATATAGTATCATCATTGATAAAAGCACCAAGCTCGTTAATAAATATTATACCCAAATGGACAGAGGCCTTAACTTAATTAAGTAAAATGAAGGAAATTATGATTGGCAGCGAGGAATCGTTAATTATACCACGAACATGCTGTTACGGCGGGAAGACTTGGACGAATTCTGCAAATTAATATACGAATTCATCACCACTAATTAAATTAACGCCAAAGTAAGATCGAAATCAAGTACCTAACCATTAAATACATATACCAATTTATTTAAAGTAGGTGTAAAAAACGTAATGTAATATAATATTTTGTTCAATCCTGCCATTGAAATGTGTTGTTTCTTACTTGGATACCCTATTAGAAACCTTTTGTTTTACTCACTCAAATTATTTCTATGGCAACGAGTGGACGAAGGTGTTATTACACTCACTAGTGGGTGAATAGTATATTACAATACAAGTGATGAAAGTGACTGATTTTTCAACGAGCAATACATTATTATTCACGATCGATAGCGAGTGAGGATAGTATTGCGAGTTGGAAAATCGCATTTTCATCACGAATTGTGTACTTATACTATTTTTTCCAACATCGCAAAAATGAGTCTCAATTTTAAATTTCTTTATAATTATTAATTGTAGGTACTCTTCTATTTTTTTCAGGAATCTAGTTGCCGATTTTGTATTCTAACGTTGCTATGGAAATGAACTTTCCTCGCTAGTGATGCAAACGCTTATTTTCCTCACTATATTGAGTGATAAAAGTGTCATTTTCGTAAGCGATGTTGGAAAAAGTATTATTACACCACTAGTGGCTAAAAAATGTAATTTGTTTACATAAGCCATAGCAAGGCAAAACATATCGTCTTGTACAATAAATAACAACTAAAATTTTATATTTTTAGTCCCTTATTAACGTTTGAATAGCAGAATTGAACAAAACGCTATACAGCACGCGTGAAGAATCAATTTCGCTCACTTTATGCCATTTGCAAACTCGGCTAACACTTCGTTTGCGAAATGGCATTTTAGTGAGCGAAATTCTTAGTTTCTTCACTTGTACTGTAATATAGGTACTGTTTCTATTTCAAGTCGTTAACAAAGCTATTACCGCACTCAAAGCCGTGCGGTAATAGAAATTTGAGTGCGTTAATAGCGCTTGGTATAATTCCAATTTTTAAAGTTGGTAACACTGAATGTCAGAAATTTAACGCACATTAGATTATGAAAGGTTTACCTACCTAACCTTGGTTTTTTTCTACGAGTGCAACGTTCTTGTTCGAATATTTATTTATAAATACATAACAGCAAGTAAACAAACAAAACGATTTAGTTTAATTATGTCCCGAAAATGTACAATTATTATAAATAAATAGCTACATTGAAGTTTTGCTGGGGATTAATGTTAACACCGGCCCCAGGTAAAAGATTATGGGTCGATATGATATTTTGTTAAAAATGATTTGTATTAGAAGCTGTGTGACAATGGGTGGAAGCAGTGGAACATTCGGGCAAGGGCGGATTCAGAAATTGTCTATGGGGGCGGGGGGGGGGGGCAATAACTCTTTTTTGGGCCAACAAGACTTGAACCCCTGATGTACCGACGGTTTCTTTTAATTCAATGCCATTTGGTTTCATACATACTTACCGTTTTTGAAAAATATTGAAAAATGTTCAAATTATTGTATATTGAATTGAATAGCGTCGGTATTCAGTAGGTACCGACAATGTCAACTAATACGTCGGTACCGATTTGTACTTAATCATCACTCGGTACCGAGAAGAGGTTTAAAAGAATCAGATTTTCAGATATATTTATAAATGGAATAAGTACTTATAAATAATTATGTAACAACGTTGATTTTTTGACTTCGTGAATCTATCTAATATCTTGATGCAAATGCATTAACGCGAGTCCCACGAGACGATCTTGGGTCATGTAGCTTCTGAACCACGATTTCAGCCAACGCAGGACTGAAAAACTTCCTTTTGCAGAAGCCATACTAATTGGCAAACTCAAGAAAATGTGTAACAGTAACATTCTAAATATTGCCGCAACAGATAGATCGCCGCTATATTTCAATTCGCGATCACAATAGGCCTTCCATAACACCTAATTTTTTTTCCTAAATGTGAATCAAATATGGAAACAAAAAATGACCCAAGGGAGGGGGCATAGCCCCTCCCTTGCATTCGGGTAAGTTAATATTGGTGGGCTTCAATGAAAGCATTTGAGAAACTTTATTTTTCAAAGATGGGTCAACATTACCTTCTGCGACCACAGAGGTTTTCCATCCAAATAAGTATTTGGTTAGTTATGCTTCTTTTCCCTATATACTCGTTGGTTATACGTCACACTTACCAACCCTATTGTAAATTTTTTATTAAAATGGGTTGTGAAAGGCGCAAAATAGAAAAAAATAGTATAAAAAAACTCGTTTCATAAGTGCATTCACTTGTCCATTGAAATATTCGCCGCTACGCGGCTCGTATTTCAATTTTGGACGCGTGCTACAATGTACGACTTATGAAACTAGTTGCTAATATACCTACTATTAATGTGTAAGTTTCTGTTCTTTAACTCGGTGCATAGGTTGAAGTCGAGTGGGGAATGTGTTGTTTATGTCTTGTGTTAGTTGTGTGTTCTGATGTTGTGAGTGTATTTGATGTGTGTATTTTGTCGAGTTAGGGGTGTCACATGAGCGGTTGGTATTAGTTGAAAGTGTGTGATGTGGTTCTGAGTGATGTGCGATATCTTCGTTATGTTAAAAATTTTCTAACTATGTGGCAAGTGCTGATGATAACGACCTTTTCAAGATATTTGTAAGTTTCATTCTCATCCATGGATCTTATCTGATCGCCATGTTCGCGCTCGAAATCCACACATTCTCTCTTACCAGCAGTGATGTGCTGTGTCTGCATTTGTCAATACCAAACTCCATATGTATATCATGTGAAAATGTTTCAGGGATATTTATTTTGTGTATTATTATTATTTAACACACGTTTTATGCCATTTATGTAGCACTCAATTAAAAATGAAACCCTGTTGAAGTAAACTTTACGGCTTAAGAGAATTAATGGTTTTCTTCCATTATTAGATTAGGGATAATCGTATATTGATAAAGCTCAGTTAACCTAGTTGGTTACTTTTGGCATTAACATCAATCTTTCCTAATTTGATATTTAATACCAGACTCTTTCTAAATTCGTTTGCTAAAAGCCATTAACCGCCGGTAATCGTATTAGCTTTGCAAGTTCAGCCAACTATAACAGAAAAGCTATTACAACTACTTGGACCTGAAACTATTACAAAAGATGTAATAATACATAATATACGGTAAGTGAATTCAATCGCGTGTTGCGAGTTATTGCCTGAATACATGCACTGCAAAACGTTTAGCATGCAAGTTTAGTAGCACGGTTACGCTTTTATGTATGGAAATGTATCTGTATGAAAATTTATTTAAATTTGAAAAGTGCACTCTCTCAACCATTTTAAAGATTTACGCATTTCTTTCCTAAACTCGGTTTAATATTGAACCATTTCTTATACCTACTTATACAAATATTTTCAGTGCGTATTGACGAGAAAAAAAAAACAAATTAAAACTCTACAAGTTTAGAGGTGAATACTTTAAGTCACAGAATTAAACAATTAAATTATTTTAACAAACACAATTAATGCAATACTAGTTTAATGTATAAAATGCGTAAGTTACCAGAAGTAATGCGGTAGGGGTGGCGTTATTATTCAACAGTACATGAAGATGGAGTTAGTAATCTTTGCGTACTGCGCTGGATGAGCGTAAGATAATGCTTTTTGTAACATGACCTTATTAAATTCTTCTAATTTAGTTGAAAGTTTAATGTGACAAGTTTAACTTTATTTCGATTAAAGTTTCTTAAGGAAAATTACACAAGCAGTTTAAATGTCGTATATAACTTTCTTCGAAACATTTTAATCCAAATGGAAATGAATCTCATTAGCAGCAATTAAAAGTGATATTAACACAAAATCGCCCTAAATATGTATCCATCGCCTTTGATGACCGATGTGGCGTTCATTTAAATATTTTTATGGGTTCTCATGTTGAAAATGAGCCCACTACAATCTCTGCAGTACTGAAGTTCGGTATTATGGTTGTTCAAATGAAGGTATTTAGGATTGAAACTTCATAAAATACTGTAAATCCTAAACTGTGCGTGATGATGAATAGAGGGATTTCATTAAATTATTGTGAAGTAAGCAATTTTGTCCGAATTTTTTTGGTAAGATGATAAGATACTGACAAATAGGCTCTCCGCGTACAGACAAGCGTAATATGACACGTCCACGCAGTTTTTTCTTTACTATCAACTCTTTATTATGGAAATTTCATAGCTCGAGAGATCTTCAAATTAGCTTTTTGGTTTTGGTGAAATGTTCAACATGCAATTAGATCTAACATTCGTATTTCTCCCAAAATATTATTATTTTCTTTCCATTCCTCTTTTTACCTCTCAAGAATTACACTATTTTTACTTTTAGTGACAAAATAGCAAACTTAATAATAGTATAATCGCCTTTATTACTGAAATTAAATTAAGAAATAACTTATAACTGAATATAGGTATAGGTAACCATATAAAAACTTCTTGCAAAATTGAGCCAACTTAACACGTTTTTAAATTTATGAGGTGTATTTAAGAGATGTACTACTGACCTCGACCTGGTTGTCAGCCTTAACCCGAGGGATGTAAACTGCTTAGATATCATTAGGGTGTACGTAAAAAGTGTTTCCAGGGATTTTCGATGTCTCACCGTTTTAATCCTATTTGCAAAAGAGTAATAAACAAAATTTGCTAGTTTAGTCTATTGATTTTTTCATATGCCTGGGTTTGTAAAAGTTAATTTCAGTTATGTCGTAATTTGTAATCTACGGGCGACTATCAATATGGCCAAACAATTTTGGAATTTTTCAAATTTTTCATAGATATTTTAATAAGAAGAATTTCAATAAAAAAATAGTATGGCAAATAAAGAAAACAAATCATTATATTTTCTTTATTTTATAAAGCACAATAATACTTGTTAAATTATACAATGTACCTAAAGAAATAAATACACACAACAATTTTAGCAAATAAAGAAAAAAAAAATAATTATAATTTATTTTTTTTGCAGTGAAGTACTTAACTTAAAAAAATACACTGTAAATAAGCAAATGAATAAAAATGTTTAATTGGACGAGACTTGACAAGTGCAGCAAGTTATTCAAAATTTGTCTTATATGAACTTAAGGCAATTCTCAAACATGATTCCAAATGATCTGTTAATTGCGATCGATGTTTTGTTTTGATCGCATTCATAAATGCGGATTCATATAAATATGTTGATCCAAAGAAGGTATTGAAACGTGCAACAATTGTCCAAATATATGGACTAGCTTTTTATTTATCAGTTTCCAAAAATTACAATATGAAACCGTGACATAAGATTTATGACACATTTAATATTCATTATTTCGTCTTCCAAGTCTGCTAAATTTGTAGTACCGAGAAAATTGTTTCTGAGTTTCTGAGCTACACTTTCAAAATCCATGTTGTCATTAAATGGGCAAGTCAAAAACTGGAAATATCTTCAACAGCATGGTGCACGACTTAACTATATTACGTCAGTATGTGTAAAATTGAGTCGCACAAATTAGGGTTGACGTCCGGCCTAGGATTGAACTGACGGTTTTACCACCCATTTACCAACCAATATGCGTTGGTAAAATCGTTAGTTAAACCCTAGGCCGGACGTCAACCCCAGTTTGTCCGACTCAATGTTACACTAACTCCCGGTTGAAACTCAACTATAGATATTACACCGTCAGTATGTGGTTCACTGTATTCATCTCCGCATATACTTACCTCATTGTTTCGTAATATAGTGTTTATCGCACTCTGTAATTCCTCAACGATGGTTTTCATTTTCCGCGCCGAGAAAAAATGGCCAAGTCATTTACGTATAGGCACTTATGTACCGATGTTGCTATATCGTTTACCGCAATGGCAAAAAGGGTCACGTTGAGTGTTGTAACGTGGAAAATAATTTTAATATCAAATCACGCTACACCTACCTTTGTGTCCTGGAGGAGGGCACGTACCTTGACTAGCTCAGGCTGAGGTCGTGTGTAGTAATTTGTAATTTTGAAGATGTTAGGATGGGCGCCAGGTCTATTTTGCTCTGGTTGATTATTGAAACGTCCTAGTTAGACCTCCTAGGACAATCGCATAGCTTTCTAGGACAACAGGGAGGTTATTAACGCAGGATTAAATAACAGTGTAACTGATTTTATTATACACATAACACATCAAAACTAAATTTCCACAATCGGTATGACGAGAATTTTACCATAAAAATAAAGTTACATTCATAACGTAATAAACAAATAATTATGCTGGCAATGCTAATTGATGATTGGTTTGTAATACTTGCTATGCATAAATGTGACGTAATTCGACACAACTTTACCTAATTAACAATCGTTTAGTTTATAAGTTCTGGTTAGCTGTGAGTTAGTAGTATTAGATAATTGGTTTTTTTATTTGAGCTAGCTTGAGGTTAGTTATTATTAGTTACCAGATTAGATAAGTTGTCCGTTGTGAAAATCATAAATTTCTAATCAATAACACATTAGCGATTACCTCAATTGCACATTGCATTATGCATAAATAAATCAAATTTCTTTATGGACTTTAAATATAATAATAATGTTGATAAAGATAATTTTTATAATGATAATGGACGAAATTCTAAGATGATGATGTTAATGATTATTATTGATGACGTGAAGACGATTCGGCAATTTGAGATAACGGTCATTACTTTCTTCTTTTACAAATGGTGAAATAATTATTATACATCTGACCTTTGTGTAAGAATTTGATGAATTTCGGCAGCTGGGTAACAATGACTCCTAGAATTTGGGTACTGGAGCATCCAATTTCCATTACTTAGGCAGTACGCATCGGGAACCGAAAACCACATGTGTTCCTTCAGATTTCTTTCATTGACTACTCATGGTTCCGATAACGGGATTCTATCTTTGAATTGCACGGGTATTCTTTCGGACTAATGAACCGGTCCGCCAAAATTTCTCTATATTAAATATAACGGTGTAGGTTTACAGACATTTAACCATGATAATTAATTACTCACCGATGCTTTTAGCTACCGAGAAATTTTTCTTTTACTTAACTATGCACAAATTTAATGTGTGCGCTATTGAAGCGAACGTGAAAGTGCTCTCTTTTTGGAAAATTTCTCTTATCATTTCTAGTTCGGACTGAGGTGTGTTTGATATGATATTTAATAATTATTTTGTTGAATGCAAATTTGGTTGCCTATATTATGGTAAATTATGGTTTACATTAATGAATTTGAATACTCCCAACAGAAATTAAAATAAAAAATGTTTTACTGCCCCTTTTGAAAGGAAAAAACAAAAAAATTGCCAAATACACGAATAAGAAATCTTTAATTAACCTAAATATTTTTATACTAATAGGGTCCACATGAGAACAAACGAGCATATAGTAACTACGCGTACCAAACGCCTATAAAAAGGGTCATAACTAGTAGGGCCTAATCGGGTTGAGTCAAAAATCGGTGGGGTCAACTCGATGTACTCAGCAGAAGCTAAATGTAAAATGTAAATAATCAAACTGACTTATTCTTCTTCCTAAACTATACTTAATTAAATCTACGAAAATAAGTAATACAAAAACTAAACTATCCGACTGAAACGTCAGAATTAGATCCTAAGTACTCTTTAAGATCCTTCACATGCCAATTACCAGCATCTGTGCCATTTTTGTGTTGTAGTGCATAAACCAAATCGGAAATTTTTTGTCTGATGGTGCACAACACGAATTTAGGTGCAAGCTTTTTCGCAAAATTTGCAGAGGCATCAGAAAGCACTTTGTTTCGAAGCCATACCTTGTCTCCTACCGCAAAGGAGGTGTTTCTTTTTCTTAAATTGTAAATATTAGCATTTTTTTTATAAGCTTTATGCAATTGACTACGGACTGAATCATAGATGCTGTGTAGCTGTTTAATTTCCTGAACATATTTATCGCGTTCCTCAGGTAATAACTCAATGCCTTTTGTAGAAGCGACTTCACCATAATAATTGCCTGAAATGGGGACATTACGCGCAAAATTTAAAAAATTTGGAGTGAAATGTGTAACCTCATGGACAGATGAATTTAGAGCACATTGAATTTTTGCGAGGTTCACATCCCAATGTCTGTGGTTGTCTCCAATATATGACCTTATGGCTGTACCTATGGTTCGATTGGATCTTTCTACAAAGTTAACTTGAGGGTGGTACTTTGCATTATACCAAATTTTTTGGACTTTATACTGCCTCGACAACGTCTGAAAAGCAGAACCAGCAAATTGGGGACCATTGTCACAAATTATAAATTGTGGTACCCCATGTACCAAAAATACTTGGCTTTCCATGAACCGAACAATGGGAGGAGATTTTGCTTCTCGCATTGGCAATAACAACGTATATTTAGTGAACCAATCACTAACTACTAATAAATATCGATTGCCTTTAATCGATCTGGGCAGAGGTCCCAAGATATCTACGGCAATAATTTGCCAAGGATATTTACAATTTTTTTCCCTACCCATGAGTCCAGAGGCGGGTAAATTAGGGGATTTTTGTTCGCCACAAACTTTACAGTTTCGAATATATTTTAGCACGTGGTTTTGCATATTGGGCCAATAATACTGTTCTTGTATACGTTTTAAAGTTTTATAATATCCAAAATGCGAAGATGTTGGTTCATCGTGACAAAACTGGATTACTTCTTTTGTTTTAGATGAGGGCACTAGTAATTTCCACTCTTTTAAATTAGTTTCGAAATTAACTTTAGGAGATGAATACTTATAAATAAGGTGGTCATTGGCTTGAAACTGTGGATATTTATTTGGTTTGTCTTTAATTTTCTTTGCTAAACTAATGTAATCGGCGTCACAATCCTTAGGGTCAACTGTAATAAGGTCAATTTCATTAAACGGATTACGCGACAGAGCATCGGCGACAACGTTAAGATCTCCTTTTCGATGAACAAGGTTAAAATTATATTGGGACAATTTCACTGACCATCGGGCTAAACGTCCGGTGGGATCCTTTAACCGATGAAGCCACAGAAGTGAGTGGTGATCCGTAATAGCGTTAAAACGAACCCCTTCCACATACGGGCGAAATTTTTCAATTGAGAAAATAATTGCCAACAACTCTCTCTCTGTCACCGTGTAATTTCGTTCGGGCTTTGATAAAGACCTAGAACAATAAGCAATGACCACTTCATCACCATTGATATTCTGCGTTAGTACTCCACCCAATCCTACATTCGAAGCGTCGCTTTGAATCGTGAACGGTTGGGAAAAATCGGGACTGCTTAGAATAGGTGCCGTAACTAGAGCTTGTTTAATTTTTATAAAAGCATCTTCTGTCTCGTTTGTCCAAGATACGTTTTGTTTCTTGTGTTTGCCTAAGATTAAACTATTTAATGGAGCTACTAGGGAGGAAAAATCCTTAATGAAACGACGGTACCAGGAGCACATTCCTAAAAACCTTTTTACTTCGGTATAAGTTTTTGGCCTAGAGAAGTTAATCATTGTAGCTACCTTTTCTGGATCTGTTCGCAACCCGTTGCCGTTACCATCTATAATGAAACCAAGATACTTGAGCTCATTTTTAAAAAAATCACTTTTTGCAAAATTTATCGTGAGATTCGCCTCTTTGAGCTTTCGGAAAACGCCTTCCAATAATTCCATATGTTTATCAAATGTACTTGACACGACAATAATGTGATCTAAATAAACAAAAATGTTTGGCTCGAATTGAGGTCCAAACAAGGTGTCCATTAGTCGCTGCTGCGTTTGCGCGGCATTACTAAGGCCAAATGGCATAACCTTAAATTGGAATAATCCATGGCCAGGAACCGAAAATGCTGTTTTTTCTTTGGATGAGTTATCCAACGGTATTTGCCAAAAACTATTTCGGAGGTCGATTGAAGAAATGTATTTTGCGTCTTTCAGTAAACTCAAAATTCTGTCAACTCGGGGTAATGGATACGAGTCCGGCTTCGTAACCGAATTTAATTTACGCCCGTCAAAACAAAAACGAAATTCACCCGAATTTTTCTTGACAAGGAGAACGGGTGAGTTATATGGGCTAGTTGATGGTTCAACAACGCCCAATTGCTGCATTTTTGTTAGTTCTTTAACTAAATGATCCATTATGTACGGGGACATTTGGTATTGTCGTTCTTTAAACGGTTTGCTATCACCAACGTCAATAACATGCGAAATTACTTGGGTACGACCTAATTTATTTTCACTACATAGCTCTTTAAATTTGTTTTTAATATAATTTATCTTTTCTTGTTGTTGTGGTAAATAAGGTGGAATACTGAAAGTCATTAACTCACTTGTTCCCCAATCATTCATTTTCAAGTTTTTAGAATTGCATTGGACAAGCCACGTTTCGTCTCTATAATCAATTTTTAATTCAAATGTTTTACAAAAATCACTACCTAAGATGATATTCTGACTTAAAGAAGGCACTACTAGAAATGGAATTAATTTGCAAACTCCATTTAATGTAATAGGCATATCCACAATTCCGGTAACAGGTTGCTTATTGCCGTCTGCAGTGGTCACAAATTTTATGGCAGATTTATATGGCTTAAACTGAAGTTTGGTGATCAAAATAAATGCATCGCCGCCTAATATAGAATTGTTCGCTCCTGAATCTACTAAAGCTACTAAATCGACATTTAAGACCTTAACGAGTATGTACGGCCGATTATCATACCGTTTTTTAACAAACAACGGGGAAATTTCTGATTTTAATAGAGATTTTTCTTTATAAAACTTCCGCACGCAGTTGAGCCATTCTAGCCAAGAGGGTGAATCGTGATAAATTGGTGAGGTTTTTGAACTATTAATTGAAGGCACTAACAAACCTCGCTTTAATGCCTTTTGTTTGCGTTTTTTGAACACGTACAATTACTACTTATAATGCCGGATTTACCGCATTTAAAACAAAAAATTGTCCTTTTGGCTGTACAATTATGAAATGTATGGTTTGGTTGTTGACAGTTCCAGCAGACTACATTGAAATTCCTCTTTACGTTATTTCTTGACTGAGTTTGTTTTGAACTTTCTGCATGGCCAAAAGGTCGATCAGCGTCATTATTACATACGGGGGTTATCATATTAATATTTGAAAACCTAGCACCGGAAGGTTTTTGCCTATCTTTTATATCTCTAGCGTAATCTATTTTTTTGCACAATCCTGTTAACTGAATTACATTATTTATATCACAAAGAGCAAGTTGGTCAATGTAGTGGGGTAGTAAATTCTTTCTTATATACTTAAGTTTGGTAGACTCCGCAACAAAATGTCCTAATTTATTAAATAAACCTTCTAAAACCGCTACAAAAATGTTAACTGGTTCGTCTCGTTTTTGGTACCTTAATCTAATTTGTTCCCAAATATCTTCCTCATAACCTACTGGAAGAAATTCTTGCTTAAGCCGGGTTACTAAACTATCCCAATTATTAATTGAATTTCTGACAGAACGGAACCAAGTTAGGGCATTATCAGAAAATAATTCGATAGATGAATTAAAAAGCTCAGTAGCTTCGACATGTCTGGCAATTCGCAATTCTTCGACTCTTTGCAAAAAGTCTAAAATATCCGCCCCTTTTGAACCGGAAAACTTCAAGTTCCATTTGAAGACAGGGACGGGTTTGTTATCAATGGCATGAACAATGTGAGCGGTTGACGTAGAAGCCACAGAAGCGGTGCGATCAATTGTTACTGTTGGCAGTTCAATAATTTTTTCGGTAAGTAAAGCTTCTAACTCCAAAACTGAAGCGGTAGCTTCATTGCGAAATGTTAGCACTTCATTAGGGGATTCTTCGTCAACCCGTATGCGTTTAGTACGGTTTGTGAGATGTATGATGCGTGAACAAATGCGTTTATATAGTGAATCATTAGTATTACCATCAAATTCTTCTATTAAAGTGCGCAAAGAAAGTGTTATTTTATTAATTTCGAGCACCTCCTTTGCATAATCATACGAGGGGTCAATATAAGAAACGCCAGGACGCTGCGTGTCCTTTTGTAAGAGTTTTGCAAGGATTTTTCGCTTAGTGCTTATATGTATCTTTGCTTGTAATGATTCCGCGAATACGTAATTCATAAGTAAGTTCTTCGGTTAGTAAATGAATTGGTCTCATCTGAGTTATATCGTCCATTATTAATAGTGATGTGATGTGTATAGAAAAACCAGCATAGTACTATCGAATTTGATTTAAAAATTCAAAAACGTTGGGCGCCAAAAATAAGTGTAACGTGGAAAATAATTTTAATATCAAATCACGCTACACCTACCTTTGTGTCCTGGAGGAGGGCACGTACCTTGACTAGCTCAGGCTGAGGTCGTGTGTAGTAATTTGTAATTTTGAAGATGTTAGGATGGGCGCCAGGTCTATTTTGCTCTGGTTGATTATTGAAACGTCCTAGTTAGACCTCCTAGGACAATCGCATAGCTTTCTAGGACAACAGGGAGGTTATTAACGCAGGATTAAATAACAGTGTAACTGATTTTATTATACACATAACACATCAAAACTAAATTTCCACAATCGGTATGACGAGAATTTTACCATAAAAATAAAGTTACATTCATAACGTAATAAACAAATAATTATGCTGGCAATGCAAATTGATGATTGTTTTGTAATACTTGCTATGCATAAATGTGACGTAATTCGACACAACTTTACCTAATTAACAATCGTTTAGTTTATAAGTTCTGGTTAGCTGTGAGTTAGTAGTATTAGATAATTGGTTTTTTTATTTGAGCTAGCTTGAGGTTAGTTATTATTAGTTACCAGATTAGATAAGTTGTCCGTTGTGAAAATCATAAATTTCTAATCAATAACACATTAGCGATTACCTCAATTGCACATTGCATTATGCATAAATAAATCAAATTTCTTTATGGACTTTAAATATAATAATAATGTTGATAAAGATAATTTTTATAATGATAATGGACGAAATTCTAAGATGATGATGTTAATGATTATTATTGATGACGTGAAGACGATTCGGCAATTTGAGATAACGGTCATTACTTTCTTCTTTTACAAATGGTGAAATAATTATTATACATCTGACCTTTGTGTAAGAATTTGATGAATTTCGGCAGCTGGGTAACAATGACTCCTAGAATTTGGGTACTGGAGCATCCAATTTCCATTACTTAGGCAGTACGCATCGGGAACCGAAAACCACATGTGTTCCTTCAGATTTCTTTCATTGACTACTCATGGTTCCGATAACGGGATTCTATCTTTGAATTGCACGGGTATTCTTTCGGACTAATGAACCGGTCCGCCAAAATTTCTCTATATTAAATATAACGGTGTAGGTTTACAGACATTTAACCATGATAATTAATTACTCACCGATGCTTTTAGCTACCGAGAAATTTTTCTTTTACTTAACTATGCACAAATTTAATGTGTGCGCTATTGAAGCGAACGTGAAAGTGCTCTCTTTTTGGAAAATTTCTCTTATCATTTCTAGTTCGGACTGAGGTGTGTTTGATATGATATTTAATAATTATTTTGTTGAATGCAAATTTGGTTGCCTATATTATGGTAAATTATGGTTTACATTAATGAATTTGAATACTCCCAACAGAAATTAAAATAAAAAATGTTTTAGTGTGGAACCCTGCGGCACTCCGTTTTCTAGGACTGTCCTGGTTGATAGCTCGCTCCCGATTCGCACTCTGAGCTCCTGTCGTCTAAGAAGGAGGCTTCTAAGATTTTCCTCTCAAGATAAACGTGCTGGTCCAACATCAATCGTCGTTTCCCGAAACCTGCTTGGTTTTCCTCGAGGAGATGGTGCGCTTCCAGATGCCACATTATTCGGTTACTGACTATTTTTTCCCAAAGTTTGCCTAATGAACATGTCAGGTTTATAGGCCTGTAGCTTGAGGGTTCCGCAGGATCTTTTCCTTCCTTTGGCATCGTAACGATCAAAGCTTCTTTCCAAGCATTAGGGTATGTTCCGTTGTTCCATATCTTGTTAAATGTTGCGAGGAGTGGTTTTTTCAAGGTTGGAAATCCTTCCCTCACAAACTCATAGGGGATTCCAACCGGGCCAGGTGCGGAGTTTTTACATGTCCCCAGCGCTTCTCCCAACTCGCCCATACAAAAACAGGCATTGATTGGTAAGTTATCCTGTTGGCCGTTCAAGTCTAAGGGCATTTCTCTTTCAAGTTTAGTATCGAGAAAGGATGCCTGGTAGTTTTTGGAACTACTGATTGCCTCGAACTGGTCAGCGAATTCCTTAGCCACTTCTCTTGCAGTATCGTTTAAATTTAATTTGATCACTGTCTGATTTTTCTTGGTCCCAGCCACCGCTTTAACCTTACGCCAAACGTCAGCAGTCGGTGTGGATCTATTTACCGATGACACATATTCGTGCCACGATGCTAGTTTGCTCTCTAAGACCGTTCGGCGCGTTTGTGCTATGCCTCTCTTAAAATCGATCATGTTTTGCAATGTCGGACTCTCTTGGCGCTATTTGAGGACCAAACTTTGAAACAAAATTGACTATTTACCGTTGAGTGAATCTTCAATGCTATTTACTTGCTATGACTCTAAACTAAAGTTTACATCAAAGAAACATGACATTTATGTATGGGTTTAAAATTACATTCATATCAGCACACAGCTAACTTCGCAGGAATTTCCTTGCAATTTTAACATTATGGCACAGGACGAACAGGTATTTTATATGTGATTATGGTGACAATGAAATAACCTACGTTTAACGATTCGTATAAAAAGGTCAGAAAACTCATTCAAGCAAAATTAAATTATTATTATTAACACCATCCACAGATATGATTTTATTATTGAAAAGGGTGGTAAGTCCTTACCCTAATAACAGACACGTTTGCGAAAGTTACTTTAATTCATAAAACGGTAACCTACTCTGGAAATCTTTTAGTGTTAGTAACCTATACTAATGCGGCAAACCCTTCGATGATAACTGGCTTCTTCCTTGTTTCTGATGATCAGAAGTAGCTGTCCTTGTTTTTAAATTTCCCGATAACGCGTTTTATAGCAGTAAAGATATTGCCGTTACCGTTGAACAATAAGTATTTACTGTTTTTTTGTTCGAAT
This sequence comes from Pyrocoelia pectoralis, assembly GCA_036250285.1. Lineage (NCBI taxonomy): Eukaryota > Metazoa > Arthropoda > Insecta > Coleoptera > Lampyridae > Pyrocoelia > Pyrocoelia pectoralis. Next base: position 68,545,754 of record CM070074.1, read on the forward strand.
GCAGTACATAAGTTATAAAAATATGGAGCTTATTGTTGACGCTAACTTTCACTTTTATTAGCAAAGTTTTTGCATCTCAATTTCTCACGCGGACGATCTTCTTTCGTTATATCACCGATGCCATCATTCTTCACTCTCCACTCGCGCATCACCTGATTGGTTCACAACGATTTCCATTTCAACATCCTGATTCATATTTTTTTCCTATCCTGTTTACGAATAGAGTACATCACTGTTTTTGCTGTTTAGAATCCTACATCATTTCACAAATTAAAATTAAATAAAGGCTACATACAACATGAAGAAATTTGCTATGCAACAGGATCAAATTTCAAAGCATAAAAATAAACTTGTTCAGTACTATAAGGTCTTGGATTATCTCGTGAACGACACGTCACCGCATAGCTGCGAGTAGGAGGAGCCATAATTATGAAATTTTGGTAGTAAGTGAAGTATAAAAACATCGACTTACTTTGTAAAAGGCGCCAAAATGTAAATAATGTGTGTTCGTTCTCATATATCAACAAATTTCATATTTATCATGTAATTTATTTTATTTACTTACTGTTCAGTCATAATTACGAGTGCTTTTTGTTTCATAATGACGGGCGATATTTTTAGGACAGTTGCCTACATAAAAGTTTGACGAATTATAGTTACCTGCGACGTGGTCACGTGTCGTTCACGAGATCATCCAAGACCTTATACCACTTACGCGATATGATTCCTGAAAGGACTTTGTATAATAATCATTTCTGCGAATCGATGATTTTGGCTGGTTCATTTGGAAGTGCCTTAAAATTTATTTAAATACCGATTCATTTCTAAACTAAGTTTACTACTACATTTACGAAAGAAGTTTTTCTTCATTAAACAGGATTTTATTTTGTTAATTGTGTAGACAAGGTATAGTTTAATAGGCTTGTACATTTTGGGTTTTCATTGTTTAACCCCTACAAAGAATGTATAGCTCAAAAGAAATTTAAAACGGTCCAAGAAATGAGTATTCGCTTGGGTATTCAATTAATCCTAAAAGAGATATCTTTATAAAACCATAAACGAAACACTGAAAGTAAATATATCAACGAATAAACGAAAAAGCAGTTTCTATAAAACTGAAGCAGCGTCGGGATTGAAAATAAACAAGGAAGTGACATAAATTACAAAAAGAGGGTGGGTTAACAATTTAGAGGGAGATATTTATCATAAAGAACTAAAAAATATTGTACCGTAAAGTAAAAGAAAAACAGACGTAGTAACAGATAATTTGGCAGTAACTTTTCTTTAACAGAACAGCTTATAGTTAATTGACGTGTTCGAGATAAATGTTAAAATTATATTATTTATTTAAAGTAGACTTGTTTTTCTATTCTGTTGCAAGCGATTTTACACTTTCTTCGAACAATGTTTAGCTGCAACTTTGCTATCAAATACAGGCATTAAATCAAGTTAGAGATTTCGTAAAAGCCTACAAGATTAACTGCCACACTCTATAAGTTAAGAGTGTTTAGCAGTTACAAAATGTTAAAATCGGTTACACGAAGGCCTTTTCGGTTACCTACTGTAAATTTATTTATAACGTAATATACACATAAAGATAATGTCTCAATAAAATGTGTACTTATGAACGGATATGTTTACGTAAACGAAATAACCTACTTTACACTCTTGCCCTAAATAAAAAATTACTGGTAGGTACTGTGTAAAGCTTGTCAAGTGTCAAGTTAATAAATATGAATATCTCACGTTAAATATATTGGACCAAATGGGCATAAAAACTTTGTACTTAAATCACAAATACGCATTCATAAATTCAATACTGTTCTATTTTAAAAGGTAGGGTATGTGTGATTTATGGTAACCGCAAAGCGAATTCCGAACTCACAACTTAGATGACTGTTCATTGTTCACCATTTGCCTGCTGGGACTTAAGCGTACAAAAATTTGATGTAGGTTTGGTTTCCTTTTATAAATTATCCCTCATAAATAGTAGGCACGAAGCGAATCGCACTATTATCTAAAGTTTCCGAAAAAATATGGTAGTTTTTCACGGTTTTAGTAAGAATCCTGACATATTACTGAGAGTTACCTCAAAGAAGACCCCAAAATTCATATTATGTTTTGACTCTCCACAGGTAATAATTGGATAAGCTTCTTTAAGTCAATTTAAGAATAAAAAAGGAAAGTAATCGCAAATGTATACATAATATTTCGTACCTCTGATTTTAATATTCGTGCAGCGTAAGAAAATACATATTCTCTTTGCCCACAGGATTCTTACTTTATTAAATAATGAATAATTAAATGTTTACTCATAAAAAACTTGTAGGGCTGTAATTTCTCAAACTCCGTATAAAAGTTCTTCCGTTGGTTTTATCTTATTTTTTCGCAATTATAATATAAGAACTTTGGTTGAGTTTTAAAGACAGAGAGTGGTGATCATATTAGGGTAACAGTGCTTTCCTTGACAACATTGAACATTATTACTTATTTTGTTATACCAAGTCAACACCTCTTTTTTTCTTTTGTCCAGTAGGTAATTGGACTGTAATGTCTGTAGGACAATAAACTATTATTATTATTATTATTATAAAGTATTATTATTATTAACACAATTACTCTTTCATTGCGGAGTGGTGTGCTTGTTAATATTACATTATTTTGTTGTATGGCAGTTTTATATACCTATCTATAGAATTAATGGTTGTAGGTAATAGACCTTTTCTAATATTCTATCTTTACAGAAATCTCCGTTTTCTATTAAAAGTAAATAAAAACAAAGGTTTATTGCAATACATAATCCAGTTAACCGAAAAATATGTTATGACGTCAATTTTATCGTTGTATGTTTATTTTATTTATCGAGGAATCGTACTTAGGATAATTTGTAACGCCCTTGCGTTAATTTCTAATTTACTATTGGAAATATTCCTAATTTTCTTTCTTTACATTAATACTCTTTTAAAATTGCTACATTGTAGAGCATCCGCTCTCATGACGCGTTATCTGAGCCCCTATGTAATTTAACACGTTGACTGCCGCCTCGGTTAATATGACCGAGAAAATAACATTCCCCCAAGCCGACGCGGTCTATGTGACCGCGAAAAATTTTGTTCTCCACGCCGCGCCGGCTCGGTCAATATGACCGAGCCAGTTTTTCGCATCCCACACGCCAGACGCTCGGCATAAAATTGTTTCGATCGTACAAATTGACCGAGCTGGCCTAGAAGAAGCGCTGCGTCGCGCCAGTTTCTTGCGTAAAATTTTTCCATTTACGGCGCCCGCGTAAAACGTTCACTACCTTTCACACCGCGCCGGCACATTTTCTCGATTTTCTTAGCAGGAGTGATGAATATTTGAAAATTTCTTTCGTGGGACTTCATTATTTATGGATATCTATCTCTGCGCATTACGGCCCAAAAGATGAAAATTTTGATATGCCCCTTGGCCCAAACGTATAATACAACAAAAAACGCCACGGCAGTCACCGTGTTAAAACTGCAATCAGGAGCCTTCTACAGGGTTGCCCACTTGCCCTTCGTTCTTCGATAGTACCTTCAATATTAATTTTAGGACAAAAGGTCAAGAGACAGTTCTTATTCAGATGTTCCCTGTTTACAACCTAAAAATATTTTCAGGCCCGTAATGCTCTCGGTTTCGTCTGTACAGGATCGTACTCGATTATTTTAAATGGAACACCCTATAGATTTTTATATTTTTGAAATCCATATTCGATTCTAGACCAAGTTTGTTTGACCTTTCACCTACCTAAGTCAACTCATTTAGGAGAAAATAAATGTTTTTTAAAAATTGTCGCCGAAATCAACAATCAATAAAAAAATCATAACTATTGAATCCAACAAAACCAACAAACAATAACAATATTTCTATCAATCAGTATCAATTCAAAATCATCATATCGAGAAATAGAACGCTCTTTTGTTTATGATAATCTCCAATTTTGTTGCTCTGCTGTCAATGATTCAATAGTTATGATTTTTTTATTAATTGTTGATTTCGGCGACAATTTTTAAAAAACATTTATTTTCTCCTAAATGAGTTGACTTAGGTAGGTGAAAGTTCAAACAAACTTGGTCTAGAATCGAATATGGATTTCAAAAATATAAAAATCTATAGGGTTGAAAACAGGGAACATCTGAATAAGAAATGTCTCTTGACCTTTTGTCCTAAAATTAATATTAAAGGTACTATCGAAGAACGAAGGGCAAGTGGGCAACCCTGTATAACTTCATTGTTCGCTACAAAGTGTAACCGTTGATTGAAAATTCTTTAATCAACGGTGTAACTATGTTGCACAGTAGACCTATTCATTTCTTTGACCGCATACTCTTTATGTTTTGTGCTAATTTGCTTATTTTGTACTTGTTGATTTACTGCCTTTAAGGCCAAGAGCCCATTTTTCTTCATTGTATTTCTTCAGTTAACTACTCGCTTCGCTTCAAGTCCCATTGCTTTATTTTCTGTACTAGAAGATTCGCATTTACTGAAATCGGATCTGTGCTTATCTTTTCAAAAATTAGTGAAATTTCTTAACATATATGATGCTTTTAAGAAAATCACTCAAATTCGTATTTTTACGTCTATTTATACATTAAAGAAATGTGTACGTGAATTCCTTAAGTCGCTGAATTAACTTTTCCACAATTATTACTCATAATTTATTAATTTTCTACGTTTACAACTACGTGAATTTTAACTAGCTTCCTCATTTACCTTCTTTTTTTCCTATTTAAAAGATTCTGCCTTAAATTTGCTCGAGTCATAACGTAACTTTACTTCAGTGTTTAAATTTTAGATCAACCTTTGTTATTCTAAATTAATATTGTTTGCTCAGTGTGCTACCTTAATTTTTTCTTTGTTATCGAATTACTCTTAATTCTTTGAATTAACTTAACCATACGAATATTAAACTAATCGATATTCGGTATCCGATCCCGTACTAGAAGTTAGTGATTTGTTATTTTTTGTGTGTTAATAATTTTGTTTAAGGTACATTTTCAACGGAAAATTATGCATAAGGATCCTGTGAAGATAAGTAAGGTGAAATTTTGATTTATCATTGCAATTACTGCCTTGTAAAATTTCGATCGTTTCCCCAATATTTTTGTTTGCTAATTTAACGTCACTCAATCATTTTACTTACAACTTTGATTCACTTAAAAGTAATTTAGATTCCGTTTTTTTTGCTATATAATTCAATATTTATTAGGATAAACAACCTTTTTTTGTATTTATAAACCTGCCATTTTGTTAGATATTTTATTTGCATATATTCATTATAATCACATCAAATTTATTTGTTGTTCTATGTATTGCTCAAACTACTCCGTTCTTTTACATCTGTCAATACCTTCGTAATTCGGATTAGCAGCCCTATTTTCTCGAAGAATTACGTGGCGCCCTTTGGCTTTACTTAACTTTACCCATTTCGATACCCCCAATTTTAAATCTATTTGCTCATCGTAACTGACCTACGACCATCTGCCTACTAGCTATTGCTGCCATTACTTCTTTTAAATTTCGTTACGACCAATTCTTACCGTAACAAATTGGTTTAGTTAGGCCGTACATTTAGGACTTACCTTCATTGTACATATTCCTCTCGGGTTTATAAATTACTTTTTTAACACGTTAACTGCCGCCTCGGTCAATATGACCGAGAAAATAACGTCCCCCCAAGCCGACGCGGTATGTGACTGCGAAAAATTATGCTCTCCACGCCGGCTCGGTCAATATGACCGAGCCAATGTTTCGCATCCCCCCTTGGGTGTTATAGGGAATAGATTGGGAATGGAGATGGATTATAGATATAATAATATTATATAAATTTCATTGCTTTTTTTAAATTTTAGTATTGTTTGGTGGACGTTGTTCATAACACGTTTTCACAGCATCAGTATCAAACGTCGGTTTGATGACTTTTGAGAACATCAAATTAACTTTATGAGGTTACATTATATCGTTAATTATTTTCCATGTTAAATAGATGTAACTGTTGACGTCACAAGGTAACATTTGTGAAGGCGGACATTAGCGGTCGCTGCAACGTTTATAGCATGTCCTTGGTACTTATTTACTAACGTTAAAAGTTACCATAAAACGTTTATTTAACGCGTATGTTACACAATTTTGTCATGTGGGCAAGCTATTATATTTCAAGTAAAGCTACTTGGCTTGGTGAATCACTGTCAACATACTTCCGTAGAAGATATTTTGAAGACAAAATGAAACATAAGACAGCAGTATTATTACATTGCGTTAATGTACGTAGTTTGCATGCGCTACGTTTTCTCAAATTACTTTTCTTTGACTACTTTAGACTACACACCGGTGATTCTACCTTATCATATCTTGTGTACGCACAGACTAATATCATGTATCACCAAATAAACGTTCTTATCTCTTCTATTGCGCACGCTTTTAATGTCTAAATTGTATAAGGGAATTACGTTCCTTCATGAAGTTTATAAACTTCATTACATGTTTTTCTTAGCGAGCACCTTAAATAAATAAGTAATGCGAACCATGCCTTTAGGGAAATTTCCGACAGAAAATTTCTAACGCACCTTCGCAAAATAAAATGAAAAGTTCTTAATACGATTGCTATATACCGCATGAAGAGATAGTACACACTGGGACAAATACATTAATAGTGCAACATTCACCTTAGAGGTGTATTCTGCTAACCTTTTCATGTCTTTACATTCAAAATGTTATTATTCTATTGTAGTTTAGTTAACCGATTTCCCAACATAAAGCAATTTAGGGACGGTCATTCAATATTTATTTACAAATCCAGCTATGTGCATGCAGACATGCAATTTAACTGATATAATATCCGATAATGAACATTTAGTCGTCATTGCACGCTAATGACAAAAATATAACTACCAATATTCAGAGCCTTTCGATACAAATAAAATTGTTCATAGTTGGATACAAATCGAAAATAGATGATGTTTCTCCCGTGGATTAGGACACACATTATATTATTATTAATAATCTATTATATTAATTTATAGTCCTGACAGATACAAGATCCAAACAGTGAACAGCAATATCAAATGTTAAATTAGAGCGCAAACGTTATTAAAATTTGAAATTAAACAAGAAATAAACGTATAAAACAAAATTAATGTATGTGAGTGTTAGAATAAACGGTACCTAGGTATGAAACTGACAGCTTAGATTAATAATAGAGAAATACATCAACAAAAACTGGAACTAACTAAATTACTGAAGCAAGTGAAAAATTACTGCATATCTAGATGTCAATCGCGGAACACAAAATCTAATATAGTAATGAGCCACTCTTAAACTAGGAAAGTCTGATAATATGCTTAAAAAAGTGTTACACATTTGGCACCAAACGACACATAGCAGTGGCATAGTATGCATATGTTCAGGGGTGGAATACTGGAAATTAAGCTACGTTTACGAAAATATAGATTATGATGATATAAGAAAGGGATGATAAGTATTGGTGGGAGGAGGAAATGAGGGTATGCAGGCTGTGTGCAGAGGGAAGTGAGACGATAGGGCCATATGGTGGAGGAATGTAGTGAGCTAAGGAAACAGGAGGAAGGGTGGAGGGGAATGTTAAGTGAAGGTGGAGAAGGAATAGAGTGGATGGAAGAAGTAATGGAAAGTAGGAAAAGCAAAGGGTGGTAAACTATTGGGGAGGAGAAGTGGAATAGGCAGGAACGGTGTAATTTGGTAGGAGGGTAAACTTTGGTAGTAGGGTTGGCTAGAGGTTAGAAGTTTAGTTGATCTGGTAACGAATAAGAATACCTTGTATATAATATAATAATACAATGAATGATTGATTGATTGATATAATTTTGATTGAATACTTTACCGACTGCCTCAAAATTGCAGGTTGTGTTACCTTTGTATTTCACTGGCCCGTTTGTGAATATTATTGACCCACCTGTTATGTTAAATATTATTTGCAATATTGCATTTAATACATTTTTATTTCAAATTTCAAATAAAAAATATTTGGAGCTAATAAAAATTTCCAAATTGCTATCTTTTGTTAACCATGGAAACCTAGATGTTTGCAAGCAAAATATTTTAATGTATAAAAATAATATAACGTAAATACTATACAACAAATGATACATTAAAAATTCGGAAATTTTGCTCTATTTTCAAAAACCCCAAAACGGTGATCCGTATGAAAAAATGTGATTTAGGGTCGTACACAAAAAACCAAACACCCTGTATAAGAACTGTCTATCGCGATGAACTCTACGTAGAAAAGTGCTCGAAGGAAGATTTTGCCAAAATCAATTATCTTTAATAATAAGAAAGTTATGGAGAATTAAAGAAATGGACCCTAGCGGCCAAACGATTAAAGATAGCAGAATTCTATTTGAGCCAGTGATTAAAATTGAGCTTCAGACACATAGGTCCATTTTTTTCTATCTCTTAAAATAAAGGGTGTTTCCATAAGAAAGTGTCCAATTTGGACCACCCTGTACAGTATATACGGAAAAAATTACTTATCTGTGCAAATCTCAATCGTACAATTAACTAAAATACTGCATAGTTAACTAAGAGGCCATGAACCCAACAATACAACCTTCAAGATTTTTTTCCAAATCCACTCACGTGCTCCTTATGGTAATTCAATTTCAGGTCCAGATGGCTCTTAATCATTTCAATAGTAGTTATGCCTTTACACTACAAGTAAGTAATGTAAGTGAGTGAAGGTATAAATTACCCTACAAAGACACCCGCTAGACCTAGCAAGGTGTAACGTAGCACTAATTACGACTAATACAATCAGTGTTACAGTAACTATACTAGATGTAGATGGTGCAGGTATAATAAACAGCCCTCGTTATTGACCATTCAACAAAATAAACTATGTAAAGTAATTCCTAACTAGGTCAACAACTTAAAATTATATTCTAGTCATTAACAGATTCTAAAGTTAAGGTATTGTGTACATGTCGCTAATTTTATTAAATTATTATTTATTTATTTCATTTCCTCCCCATAAAGTGGGGTTGAGGGCATGAACCATCATTAGCCCTATACGCTTACAATACAAACATACATGTCAGGAGGAGTTTAGTGGTATACGAACGAGTACATCCACTACACCAAAAATTTGACATTATACTTAATACGAACTTTTCCCATTCATACCGTGTATTTCCAGAAATATGGCTAGTACTGCCAGAAATAGTAAATATCATTTCCAGTTCCTTCTTTAAAGCGTTTAAATCACGTTTTCGAGATATGTGATGAGAGTCCAATCGTCCAATCCTTTAACAGTTTTCAGCATCTTTAGGAAACGTAGTAAACAAAACAAAAACGCATAAACTTCTGATTATTCTTCTTCTGATGATTGAGTATTTAATACTTCTATCGGGTGTGACTTCGGTAGTGCGGTTGTGTTAACTGCTGATACGTTAACCAAATGGCAGTTATTCATTCTGTCTCTGTAGCTGTAGAAAAGTGATTGGCGAAAGGGAAATTCACACATTGTTAATAAATCCTTCAATTTGTAAATGTTACTTGCTACATCCATTAGGTATATCCTTTAAAGAAAATAGTTCTTCCCGAACACGTTTCTTCAAATGAAATGATTGGATGCATGTGTGAAGGACTTCTTATTTTAAGTATCTCTGAAATGGTTTCCCGTGGGTCAGCTTGCATTATTAGTGAAATATAAGCAGATGTACCTTGTAAATATAATATGTTGGCCAATGCCTAATTTAGTAAAATGTGTGAAATAACTTTGCAAACCAAAGCCTCTCGTAAAGTAGGAGTTAGTTTAAGAAACCTGTTGGTAATATTAGTGAGATCTTTCACTTTGCGTATATAACAAAAAAGTTTGAAAATTTGTACGAAAACCACTATACACCACCTGTCGCTTACTTTTACTTTCAACTTTCGCTGTGTAGCTAAAGCACACGTCTATCAACGCTTTGATTTCAAAGATTAAGTACTTCAACCCTGAAGATTCTTTAAAAACTTTTTTTTAACATCTAAAGCTCAGTTTATAATCGATAAAATGCCTGAAAACTTTGTGTGTTCGTCCATATGAGAATGAGAATCAGTTAAATTGTTGACATAAATCGTTCACTAACTGAAACTTTCAGGGCATAACATGTTATTGTTATTATGCTACGCTATGAAATGACTTGGACCATATGTGGTTGAAATATTTGATGTTATAGATCCATGTAATATCGCATAAAGTGAAACAACTTTTCCATTACATAAATATTGATGAAAGGTAAACAATGAAAAATGGAAAAATTACAATGAAGCTATTTTGCATACCAAATTTGAAATTGATGCAGAAACCCACAACTTCCTCATTAGAAAGTAAAAAATTTATAATATCCAGTCCCGTACACCATAGTTAATTTGCTAATGATTAGAGGGTAAAGTTAGAAACGAAGTCGAATTTTTACTGTAAGTAACCACGAAACCGCAGATCAGAAAATGTACAAAATGTATTTGAAAAATACCGTAAAATTCATGAGCTCCTATTTATTTTGTTAGTAAGTCGGAAAATAATAAACAAAGCTTTCCATTAAAAAAAATACAAACGTGATACTTTTCCTTTTTGGAACATCCTATAAAGATTTAAAGTATGTATACCTCCATTCTACTTCTAAAATAAATCCATTTTAAAGTGAAGTAGTTTAGCGGTAATATTCCGTGCCGAATTATGTAAATAACTCTATATCGTTTTTTGGGAACTAAACGAGATAGTTTTCATAATAATTCGATGGAATGCGCACTAAAATGCAAGGGTTGTGCATAATAGCTCTGAAGGAGAAGAAAATGGTTAGTTCCAGTCTACCATAAAGAACCTACAACCAGTTTTCGTCATCTAACAGTTTTATTTATAATTAATTATTTTTACTTAGGAGAGAAAAGCTGCCGAGGGTACTCAGCATCAATTCATGTAAGTACATTACATGCACTATTTCTAAAGTGCTGCTCCTTAGATATACTTGGCGGCGTATAAAAGCTTTTGTTACAAGACAGTTCATTATTATCAAATAGACGCAGCGTGCAAAATGTGCAAATCTCAAGATGTATTTAAAAATTATGAATTCCATTATACTAAATATTATGCAGATCTTTTTATATTCAACTATAAGGTGCTGAGTAATTGACAGTAGAAATCTCATCACGTAGACATTTAATATCCTAATGTATGCAAAATGCTCAATTTTACCCAAATAAAATTTTAAAGAGCTCACCATGCGAAATATAATTCCCTTATTTAAGTTTCATCCTAAACTAATTGAAGTTAGCTTCAAATTAAAAGAATTAACAATTTTTAATGACCCGTAATTACATTTTCTTGTTCTACAAGAATGAATATGTGAATATTACCTAAATACTTCCGATTGGATGATACATATGAAAATTCAATAACTTAGACTTGTAGTACAATTTTATTGATATTATATTGATACAGTAATGATATAGAAGTAGCTTTTTAAGGGTTACTAATTTGTTCTTTAATTTATGTTTTGATATCAGTTTCAGTTTTGTTATTAGTCAACAGTATTACTTTTCTGTAAAACCCCACGTTGCATGACGGCACAGTATAAACCAATGACAACACATAAGAAGCACGTACATTCGCAAGACAAATTTGCTCGCGATCGACAATTTCGAGGGGAAGTTCCGGCCAGCCGATTGCCTCAGGATAGCAAAGGGATCAGAATTGAAAGAGTGGGTGACAAATGAAATTATAAGATGTAATGAATACATAATTTGAAATTATAATGCCATCCGGAGCAGAGGCTAGGGACCGGTTTTTGGATCTTCAAACGGCCTCTGTTAGACGTGGCGGTCCCTTTCATATTGCATGTACAAATTAAAAAGAACAGTGGTAGATTAATTAAAACGGCTTTAATGTTTTTATACATATGCTCCGCTAACATTCATACACCATTGCTTTCGTTCAAACCAATACAGTTATTTTATACGTCAATACCGATCTTCTTTGATCATCGTTCTATATCAGCATTTTTCATCATCGTTTGATGACAAATTAAAGAGAAAAAAGTCCACAGGTTCCCAAACTACATGGAGTTCCAAATATCCATAAAAAGAATTGACCTCTAAGACCAATAAGGTGCATTTAATTCACCTACGTATTAACTTGATGGTTATTTAGCAAAAGTGATACAACCTATTTGCGAAAACTGTTTAAACTAAACTTAAGATCGTTCAATTAGATGTAAGTGACATTCTTTGTTAGTTTTGACGTTGTTTCGTTATTTACAAAAGTGCCCATTCAAGAAACTATAAACATTCTTGGTAACAAACATTTTTTAGGCACGCACGTGTTTCATGTATAAGAACCATACCATCGAATATTTACATGGAAGAATTTGAAAACAACGCTTTGTACAATTATCCTTGAACCAAAATGTTGGTTTAGATATATGGCTGACACATTCGTAGTTTGGTTGCACGGTTTGTATAACTTGAATCAGTTACTTGAACACATTAATAACATCCAATTTATGGTGGACGTCGAATGTAATTATCAACTATCGTTCTTAGATAATGGAAAAACATGATGGTGGAACATGTTATACCGAAAAGCTACTCGCTTAATCAGACGCCGAGTCACATCATCATCTAAACTTTACGGAATAATTAAAACATTGACATTCGCCTATCTCACGAATAACATAAATGTTACAACAAAATGGTTATTCCATAAAGAAGATTAATGCATCAAGTAATCAATCAAGTAATTAGCTAATGATAACATTTTCCCTATCAAACATTTAAGGCTCGAGAATGGGATGCGGTAATCCCGCAATGTCGCTTATAATCAACGAATGTTAATTTGTCAACAATTTTAATAATAAAAAATACTTTGCCAAGAGGAGATTGCGAGTTCTGATTAATTGTTCTCAATTTTTGTGAATTTCGAATCTCGTCATGTATATATGGAACATGGCCGTAAAGAAGATCAAAAAACAGATACTACAATCCCTGTTTATGCTACGAATTCTTCGATATTCTACACAGAAGAATGCGCTGGTCCCATCTCTCGAAATATCGGGTGTTTCAAATTTCGCGGTTTTTTTAAGAATAAACAAAACATATAATTTGCATTCATTTTCAAAAACTTTTTATTGGTAATTGAAGTATCAGTTATGACATTTATATGCGAAAAATAATATCTGCCAAATGGCCTCCTCTTGCAGCGCCACAGAAATCCACTCTTTTGTTAAAATTTTCAATGACATTTTGACATAATTGAGGCTCTATCTCACCAATAACACGAATAATTTGTTTGAGTTTAGGATGCATAGGTTTCTCATGAATAATTCGTGGATTTTCCTCACCCCAGATACGGCAATTTTGTTTATTAACATAGCCATCAAGTTCAAAATGTGCCTCATCGGAAAACATGATTTTTTGAGAAAAATCAGCTGGTTGTTCATTGATGAAATTGACAAATGAACGACGTTTTAAATGTTCTAATGACTTTAGTTCCTGTGTTATTTGAACATTATATGCCTTCAGAGCTAAATCCTTGTGTAAAATACGCCATGTTGTTGATCCACTAAGTCCAACTTGTTGTGAACGTCGTCGTCTAATGGACATTTCAGGATCTTCAATAACACTTTCACTAACCAAATCAATATTTTCTTGTGAACGACAGCTACGATTGTATTTTTCTTTTTTTTTTGATATTGAAATTTTTTAATAATTCGACCAACAGTGCTTTCAGTTGGACGATTATGTAAACCATAAAATGCGCGTAATTTTCTAAAAACACTTTTCACAGAACGCTGATTTTCATAAAATAATTCAACAATTTGAACGCGTTGTTGTATCGTGTACGAAGCCATTTTTATAATAGTCATACATCACACTTCTTACATGTCAAAATACTCAGGCGAATTCACTGCACCATCTACATTTTATTTATTCTTAAAAAAACTGCGCAATTTGAAACAACCGATAGAAAGCGAATGGCAAATTCACAAATGAAGTAATACAAAATCAACAATATGACATCTTTGATGGAGTTCGGAGAAAACACAAAAAGGGAGTAAATGGTAAAAGCAAAAAGAAAACTCTAAACCTCCCCTCAAGAACAAAAATTGATTGGATGATGACAAATGAGGATGAAATGAAGTTATGTTATTTTATTATATAATAAAGTACCGAAGTACTGAAACTGTCGACGTTGAAATATAAACAGGTGTAAAATTTTGACAATATGAGTTACGAGCAGTAAAACCCAATAACCAAGGGCTACTCTCAATAACAATTATACAAATTAACGGGGATTATAAGTGGGAAAGCGACATGTTTCGACACAAACTCGTGTCATTATCAAGCTAATTAATATCAGTTACAAAGATTATGGGGGGCTAAAACAAAAAACGGATAACAACCATAATTCAAAAACTCACCTAAAATAATTGAAAAAACGTGCATGATGAAATATAAGACTAAATAAGGTGAAAATTACATACTTTGACAAAGATTTGTACTAGAAGGTAAACAATAAAAATTACATCAAAAAAGTAACCAACTCACCTGAAGGGGAAAAACTAAGATACAATAAAAAGTGCTACGTTAAGAAGCACCCCAAATGGGGTTTACAAGTAATATTAAAGATAGTAGTAATTAGATTTAAATGGATTAAACTTGAAAACAATACGAAGGCACAAGTGAATTCAATGGTTGGAACTGTTTCCGTATGCTTTATATGATTTCCTTCTTTATCCGATTGTTCCTCATTTAGCAATTACAAAGATAAGTCAAACCCAAAATAATGATAATTGTATCCATATAAATGAAATTAGTAGGTACTGGAAAGTTTGCATAAATTGCAGTCAACAGTCAAAAATAGAGCTATCCTGAAACTGTACGGAAATTTATGAAAATGACGATTTTTAGTGCAACATAGAAGCATTTAATATCGCGACCAGAGTGCAAGGAATGACGCTATGAAGAAGCTCTTGAAAGAACCTAGTGGACGCTAGATAATTGGTAGTGTTTCAATTTCAAGCAATACACTGTTTTTTATAGTATTCTCTTCTAGTGCAATAAAAACAAAAATGTCCATTATTTATTTTATTTTTTATCAAATAAGTAATAAAACTTTAGATTTAAATTAATCATTCACTTTTCCATTAGTTTTAATAACATTAAGGCAATAAAAGACGCGTACCACCGGTTGGGAACCCCTGCTCTAGTATGTCAAGAGAAAATTCAATAAATTCTAAGTCACCAGCAATATAATCAATCATCTTATCGTCAGTTCATTTATATACAGGGTTGCCCACTTGCCCTTCGTTCTTCGATAGTACCTTTAATCTGAATTTTAGGACAAAAGGTCAAGAGACATTTCTTATTCAGATGTTCCTCGTTTACAACCAAAGGCCCGCACTGCTCTCGGTTTCGTCTGTACAGGATCGTACTCGTTTATTTTAAATGGAACACCCTATAGATTTTTATATTTTTGAAATCTATGTTCGATTCTAGACCAAGTTTGTTTAGCCCTTCACCTACTTAAGTCAAACTCATTTAGAAGAAAATAAATGTTTTTTTAAAAATTGTGGTCGAAATCAACAATCAGTTGACCACAGAAGAACTTCCAAAAGTCGACTATTTTAAATAGAACACCCTGTATATTTTTTCATAAATGAACTGCTTTTTAAGTTAGCTTTAATTTTTGTTAAATATGTCCTATATCTAAAGGTAATAGTTTCCGAGATAAGAACCTTATTTTGTTTTATCTCCCAATTCTGAAAATAAAATTAAAGGAAACAACGTACAGTAACACTGTTTGTATCAAATATTTACTTATTATTATTTGCTGATGCATAACATTAATTAATAAATTAATAAACTTACATAAAATCGAACGGTACAAAACACAAAACATTACCTAAACATTACTTTTCAAACAACCCATCAGTATTGTGTAAACACTGCCTTACACGATTTGAAAAATTGGTGTTAACATCTTCCAGGATGTCAGGCATGATTCGCATGATTGATCTGAAAGCTTCACGTATCCTGGAAACATTCGCCGAGAATGAAAACCATATCAACCAGTTCGTTATTTGGAAAATGTGACATTTTCGATTCGATTTAGCCTTTTTAACAAAGTGAGGACGATAATGTGTCAAATACAATCATTTGAAATTAAACTGGCGTATTTCGTCTTTTGTTATTGGCATGGGAATTATGGTAAATGTATTTATGATTAAAGAACAGCATAGGTTCTGTCTCAATAACATTTTAATACCTAGTCGTTTTCTTGTTTCACATTCCTGGTTTTTTAAGTAACAACACAATTTAGGTAATAATAAGTAAATATCTGATACAAATATTGTTATTGTTTGTTGGTTCCTTTAATTATATTTTCAGAATTTGGCGAAAAAAAAAATAATTCAAACTAAGGTTATTATGAGCAGAGGAAAACAAAAACTCGAGTTTCTCACAGTCTTTTAATCCCAACTTCTTATATATTTTACAGTGGAATCAGGTTCCATTCTGATTCCACTCTAAAATATATAAGAAGTTGGGATTAAAAGACTGTGAGAAACTCGAGTTTTTGTTTTCCTCTGCTCATTATGAATCCCATCTGTAAGTACTACGCCTCGGATACCCACAACTCATTTAAGGTTATTATCTCGGAAACTATTACCTTTAGATATAGGACATATTTAACAAAAATCAAAGTTAACTTAAAAAGCAGTTCATTCATGAAAAAATATACAGGGTGTTCTATTTAAAATAGTCGACTTTTTGCAGATCTTCTGTGGTAGTTAGAAAAAATTCAGTACGTCCCTTTTGCAACAAATTTCGTTCAAAATCAGCATATCGAGAAATAAAACGCTCTTTTGTTTATGATAATCTCAAATTTTGTTCTCTGTTGCCAATGATTGAATAGTTATGACAATTTTTAAAAAAACATTTATTTTCTTCTAAATGAGTTGACTTAAGTAGGTGAAAGGCTAAACAAACTTGGTCTAGAATCGAATATGGATTTCAAAAATATAAAAATCTATAGTGTGTTGCATTTAAAATAATTGAGTACAATCCTGTACAGACGAAACCGAGAGCAGTACGGGCCTGAAAATATTTTTATGTTGTAAACAAGAATAACATCTGAATAAGAAATGTCTTTGACCTTTTGTCCTAAAATTAATATTAAAGAACGAAGGGCAAGTGGGCAACCCTGTATTTATATTCTCCCAATGGATTGTCTAATATCTATATGACGAAGGTGGTTCCGAGATATTTTGCTAATAATTTAATTTTAATTAATTAATAAATTAATTAATTTTAATAAAACTACCCTAACCAGTAATCTACTTATCTCTTTAGGCAATTTTCTGCACTTTGACAGCTAAATCTTTGTAAGAAACTACTTGTATATCCTGCATTTGTATTTTATTAAATAAATTGTGCTATTAAATAGTTTAATAATGCTTGATTTAGGTATCTAATAAATGATCTCACGGATTCATAAATAGTTAAAGAAGTTTGGGTATAAAGATAACTCCTGTCTTTGCAAAGCTGTCACGACTTGCTAAGTAACGATAGGTGATTTTCAGTTTTAAACGGGTTTCCTAAGCTATGTTCACTTTTTCTATACTTTATCATATCCCAAGTAAATAACTTAAGGGCGCAGTCACCGTCATTTTAAGTACTTAAATTATTCAATTAGTTTGATTATACAAGCTGTCGAAATGTTACAATATCAGGTTGTAGAAAATTTGTATATGTGGTGTAATAAATTACATCGATTTCACATCACCAACGTTGTTATTCATATGCGAATGGGGGAGAAGAATTTCCTACCTCGCACATGCTGGTATGAACGTGATAATTATACGGGTGAGGTAAGTTAACAAACACTTGTTGTCAACAACTGTGTTCATTAACGTAATTAGTCTTGCTTACATTTTCATCATAACATTATGCATTGATGCTATCACATTATCATTGAATAAGTTTAATTTCGCTGTAACCCTTTGATAAAGTTCGTTCAAAGGAAATAATAATATGAAAAACTCCTTAGTTCAAACATGATGTTATTGGGTGAAAAGCTTTTTTATTCACCAAAAGTAGGTGTCGGTAATGCTTTTCATTCATTTACTCAAGAATTCGTTATCAACCTCATAATTAATTTCCTTGTGTAGTTTTAGTTTAAAGTTGAGTACTACAACTATTATTTGCAAAATAGTTACTTTGGTACAGATTTAGCGACACTTAATGACGGGAAATTGTGTTTTTCGACGCTTATTGTTTCTAAACTTAACAATAAACTCTTAAACTGACGAATATAAAACATAACGTTATTTCATGAGATTAGATTTCACACTGTTTCATAATATTATGTTTGGGGGAGAACGCCGAACTTACTACGATGCATCAACAAGACTAGGAGAACTAATCCTAGCTAAATAGCGTGCTCATGTTATCTACAACAGAACTGTTTACAGTACATAATTAAGGCGATTCGTTGTTTGTATAAACCAGGAGCGTGCATTATACTTGGGGGTATCCCTTCTCGAGAAATGTGACAATAGATTATTTACATTGTTTGTTGTTGTTGTTTTTTGCTTACTCCCAGCTTTTCCTTAAATATAATCCCATCTCCCTCAATATCCCATGGATCTTTTTTAACCCCATTTAGTTGCTTCTCGATTGTCCGTCCACCTTTACAATTTACGAATTATTTTTATGTTCTTGGCAGTTGTAAAATGCGTCCAAATTTCACCTTTAACTAACATGTTGTTTTTCCTCTTCCTTTCAGCGAAACTGCTGGAATTATTTAGAGCACGACTCTTAATACAATGTTCAATTACTCTGGTAAACAATTCGCTCTTCACCTTTCTAGAAGTTGTTGATAAGACAAGAGCTGTTCTGGGGAAAACAACAATAAGAGATATGCTATGGTCACTAGAAATTAAAATTTTTGGCGAACACCTCCCTGATTTAACAATGCCCCGTGTAGTTTTAGTATTAATAGAGGAGTTTAAGATTTTTTTAGGACACTAACCTTTTTTTATAAACTAGCTGACTGATCAAATTTTTTGAGTTTCCGATAAGGCTCAATATATTCTGAATAGAGTTTAGCTAAATCGCTGTACAACAGAAGAACATTAGAACTTTTCAGTACGCACTTTTTCCATATAAGTAATGGATTTCATAGGGATGTATGCTTTGAAGGTGCGCTTAAACGTTTCAAAACTATTTTAAAGGCATTGTCAGGATCAAAGAGTTACTAGAGTTCCTTCCAGTTTTCAGATAAAAAATCTCACAAAAATGGAAACTGTTGATTTCCGAAAAATATCGGTGGTCTAGTGCTGCTTCTAATAAGGATCTTAAGTAACTCTGCGTTGTGGTCTGTGGTCCGAGAGTTAAAGCACAGATTACACACCTTGTAATTTGTGGTTAAAGGTTGTCATTAACGACAGGAAATGATGAGTAACTCCCCGAGATTAACAAATGGTCAATTCATGTCGATGATAATTTGTAGAAACGTGTAGGCTCTCTTAGAGTGGCCTTTAAATCAAAAGATGAGATAATGTCTAAGAATGTATTTTTATGTATGTTGTTACCCTATATAGTACATCAAAATTACAGTTTCCTCCTAAAATGAATGGTAGAGGTGTCAACAAGCAATCAACTCCGCAAAAAGATTAAAAAAGTTTGGGTTACCACTGGGTGGTCTATAAATATAAAATTTTGTTTTTTCCCGACAGAGGATTTAATAATATTTTTTCAAAACCCAACTGCCGCATAATGATTATATGTTTTGACAGCTAATACAACAAGGTTTTGTGTGAAAAGGTCCAATGGATTCTACGCAGTAGTCTTTGGTTGGTGCCCTTTTAAATATGGAGAGCAAAAAGCAGCATTTTCGTCATATTTTACTATAGAAAAGGTAAAAATGCTGTTCAAGCCAGAAAGAAATTAACCGATGTGTATGGAGAAGAATGTATTGATAGTACGCCACTGCCAGAATCGGTTTGCAAAATTTCGATCCGGCATTTTTATATCGAAGATACGCCACGTTCTGGAAGGCCGGTTGAAGGTGATAAAGACATAATAAAGGCATTAGTTGATGCAAACCGGCGAATAACAACACCTGATGAGATCGGTAAGGGGTTAAATTTATCAAATTCAACTCTTTATGACCACTTGAAAGGTGTAGGTTTACCCTCGAAGCTCGATATATGGGTTCCCCATGTTCTCACGGAGAGAAATTTGTGTCGTCGCGTTGACGTCAGAGCTCAGAGCATTTTGAAAGCCAATGTCCATCAAAAAAAGGTGATGCTGTCTGTTTGGTGGGATTTCAAAGGAATCGTTTTCTTGGGAGCTTTTACCGGATAACACAACAACTAATTCGGAAGTCTACTCTCTCATCAGCTGGACAAACTGAAAAACAGAATTAACCAACAGAAAAGGTGTAGTGTTCTATCACGATAATGCGAGCCCTCATACAAGTTTTGTTACACCTTTTGCAGCTTGAATGGGATACACTGCCACACGCACCATATTCTCCATATTCGCAATATTATTTGTTGCGGTCACTGCAAAATTTTTTAGCTGGTAAAACCTTTACTTCAAATGAGGTGGTCCAAAATCACCTGGATCAGTTTTTTGCCAGCAAAGAGTAAAAATTGCATGAGCGTGGAATCATGCTACTGCCAGAAAAATGGATTTAATAAAATATTTATTCATTATACAAAAATTGTCTTTCATTTTCACAAAAAAACCACATTACTTTCCCAACAACCAAATGTAAATTTAAAACCAAAGCAAAGTTTTTTTTTCCTACACAATTTAACGAGTTCGTCGATTTTCATGGAAAAGTATGCACAACCGTAAAGATGTAAAAAATTGCATTTACGTGTAACGCGGGAATTTTAATTTGCACGGGGTTAATGTTTATTGCGAAATAACAGATAAACGTTTATCAGTACCAACAGAAAAATTTAATTTCGGTTTATGTAACGGATGTGTTTTATTCAGTACATTTTAAAGAGGAATCCATTACAAAACGTGCGTAATATATACGAAGTTGTCCGCTTCAAGTTGGGGTAATTGTTCAATGCAGATTGCACAAAATGGTATTAATTACCGTTGGAATTGGGGTTAATAGAGAAATTTTTCTGACACTATATCTGCAGTAAACATCTGGGTATACAAATGCAAATCGCTTAATATAATAAAAGAACGCAAATTGTGGAAAATTAAAGGAGAAAATGAATGTTGTAACTTGTAATATTAAAGTGCTTCGTGCTCTGGACTCTTTATATACCTACCTAAGGGATAAAGGACGTAGATTATGCTGTTATTTTAAAGTATATAACAATTTCAACAAGGTATAGTATTTTGATACAGAAGGCAGAATAAACCAAGATTTTAAGAGTTTAGAGTACCGCACAATTTATATTACCTTAATAGTTGGAAGTAACCCCGAACTTCCCTCTACAACTAAGTATCATAGTAAGTTAATGCGTATGAAGCTTTTAAGCTTGATATATAATTAATCACAAATGTTTACATTTACACTAAAATTCACTTTGCCTAGAGGGTTACCTCAGCTCATGAACACTTGCTAAACAATAAATTATGCTCCCGTAATGCTTTTCCTGATTCACACCATACATCGTGACATTTTAAAAATTCATAGAAACGGTAAATATTTTCGCTTATTTATAGTTACAAAATAATTAACTAATTGATAATTTAACTTTATGAGTAGGTAGGTGGCTTGTGTATATTCCACTTGAAAGTTTTAGTCCCAATAGCTTACTATGCCCTATGTATTGGTAAAGGTTTAATTGATTACTAAGTTTCTGTGTTAAGTTCGATTGTACACAACATCCAATAACATTATCTGTACGGGTTTTGTATGTACTTTGAGTTTTCGTTCCTTTTGGTTATTTCC
This sequence comes from Pyrocoelia pectoralis, assembly GCA_036250285.1. Lineage (NCBI taxonomy): Eukaryota > Metazoa > Arthropoda > Insecta > Coleoptera > Lampyridae > Pyrocoelia > Pyrocoelia pectoralis. The sequence goes on from CM070074.1 coordinate 68,567,724, forward strand.
CGTTGCCACGAAACCTGGCGACTGCCGACGCATTCCGTACTTAAAAGAAAAGATGCCAAGTTAAATAAAGATGAATTATCCATAATTTTTTCACACAGGTTTCAGGGTTATTAATTGCCACTTTATTGTTTACAAATACATAAATTGGACGACGTTTCGCCAAATCTGGCTTTTTCAAGTCAATTTTTGGAAATACGTTATTTACTAAAGTAGGTACATGTGTACATGTACCTACCTACTTTAGTAAATAACATATTATTTCCAAAAATTGACTTGAAAAAGCCAGATTTGGCGAAACGTCGCGTCGTCCAATTTATGTATTTGTAAACAATAAAGTGGCAATTAATAACCCTGAAACCTGTGTGAAAACATCCGTAATTATGCGGTTCTATCAATACCAAAAATCCATAATTTCTTTTTAAAAACAAGATTCAAAAGTATCTAATAATCGTAGTGACAGTATAGTCCGGGAGCCGGCCACCTTTTTTGCAATCAATTAATACACTTTTTAACTTCGTGAGCAGCTTTATTGTAACGGAGACGGTAAACTTTTTCCTCTGCGAAAATGTTCGCAAATGGGTCCTACGGGGGTACACAGGGGAAAAACACGTTGGTTTGGAAATGACAAAAAATGGATGAATATCATGGGAAAACGGCCCAATTAATTTGTGGGACAAAGTGGGCATTTAATTATGGAAATATTTACTAAGCTACAGAAAAAAAATCAGCTTGATATTCATTATTTTTGTTAATGTATTAATACCTACATGTCTTCAGATGGGAGCAATCTTGATGGACTCATTTTTGTTGTAGGACAAATATTTTGAATTACTTACAAAAAATCCACACTAATGATTGAAACATAAAATACACAAGTTACTGCGACTGTGACTACGCGATTTAATTTCTTGAATGGAACCACGGTATGTAATGAACCGACCGCCCAGCAAACAGAGTTACGTTATTTTCATGTTAATTTCACGTGGCTTAATGACCAGTAGGACGTCAGATATGTCGTCTTTTTGTGGGCATTATGTCACATGATGGAGACGTCATACACATGACATCATTTTTACGTCACTTTAAGAGCTTTAAGACGTCAGTTGCGAGCGTTATGGGTCGTTACTCATGCACATGCATAATGTAATTAATAATTATCAATGCAAAAAATGATTTAACAAGTTCCATATAAAAAAGGGAAAAACTACATTTACTACTACCTTTAATTATTTAACTTAATTCTTGCACCAACTGAACTGAAAGCCGACGCTTTTATTAGGGTATACTTACTCGAAATTTTCCCTTAACCGGATTCGAACCTTTGGGGATGGTTGTAGAAATTCCGAAGTCGGACATTGTAACGCTGCGCTGATGTGAAACGTGCCTACTTCTCATGTTGTACTTCGTAACTGTTCAGCGTTAATAGTTTAAATTATGTTTGGAAAAAACGCATAAAAGAGGTGTTAGTCACTGGTAATTCACAATTGATAAGCCATCATCATCTATAAATTCTGTAAGAGAGTAGGTACATCTATAATTCAATAATTAGGTACAACTAAAATATATAATATCTAAGTGTACAATTATAGATACTTTTATTAAATACAATAACCGATACAGCGCAAAATGGAGTCACTTTTACAACAAACCGTAACCGATAGTTTTTACGCAAAAAGCTATGGAAAAAACCGAAATGTAAGAAATTGTGAAGAAAACTGTGAAGTGAACTCAGTGAACTCCAGTAGAGTTCATTGAGTGAACTATAATGTGTAATTGCCAACTTGGTGAGAAAGAAAATTATCAATACATACATATAAATAAAATCCATTACTCACTCATCGTTATAATGACCTCTCATGTTATAAGTAAGGTTTAAGACGTCATTATATCGTCAGTAATAGGTCGAGTGACGTTAACGACCATTGAGACCTGTAAAAGACGTAGCATTGTTTGCTGGGTAGCGTTCAGCGAAACTATCGTCGTTTAAGTTTGTTTAACTTAAACAATGGTACTAAAAGTGAGGTAGGTACACAAATTAGCACTTAAAAAAATTATTTTTGTTTTGGGGGTTGGGGGGGGGGTCAAAAATATTTGTGAAAAGTTAAGCGCACTATCTAACTTCATCGAAGAAACAAAGTGGTGCGTGGTGCGTATCCAACCACTTTTTTGTATATCTACGGTACAGCAATATTGCTAAATTTTGAAGGCGAAGGTATTTGTCGGCAAAATAACTTCATTGTTCAAAATTTCGGGAGGTGCACCACTGCCACTGCTGCTCAGCGTCGGTTTATACATTCGCGTGCGTAGGGTCCGGACAACTCTGAAGTTTGAAGTTTATTTATTTATTGGAATTGGAATCAATGCATTTAATATTAAGGAATTAAGGTCTATTACACTCACGACTTCACTTCATATAGGTATAGTCCATCTCCAGTTTATTCAATTGATTGGAATACTTATCCCTTTCTCCTTTTTTAGGAAAATCTCTAGGCGTTTTATGGGTTTTCGAAGTAGGCATTTTTATAAAGAATCGATTTTCTTGAAAATGACAAAATGGAGAATTTAAGTCGACAACGTAGCGGGTCGTGAAGGTGGGCGGTGATGGTGGAGGGCCCAATGTTACTTAGCGCGTACTACTTAATGATCTGTAAAACCGGCGCTGATCCTGCTAAAATTTAGACGTCCGTCGCGAAATTTTATTGCTATGGCAACAACCAATTATATGTACATATACCTACCTCTATTTTGAATTTTAGAGGTTTTAAATTTAAAAAAGATACATAATAGATCCCTAAGAGCGATGTTTACGTTACAATGATAAAAAGTTAAAAACAAGAATGTTAAATAAATTATTCAATTTGTTTTTGAGCACTTTAAATAAGGAGACTTTGTCTTTTTGCCACTGTAACCACTTTTGCATCCAGGTATAAAACAATACCTTCGGCCCATTGCAGTTAAATAAAATTAAACCGTTAATTACTTTATAAAAATCTGTCATGCCAATTAATCAAATGGGAAATTTGATTTCGTGTGGCAATGGTACATACTACCTATTATTTTGGACCGACACCTCGTTCGTTCGGCTTAAAAAATCGGAGATCAAGAGTCTTTAGTTCGCCAAGACCTTAGCAGGGTATTAACGAGGTCAGCTATTACGCAGCCTTGTCCGCGATAAAAAATATTATGCACCAATATTTAATTTAAGTGACTGAATTTAATTACAATTTAAACTTACAAAAAAATAATTTATAGACTAGATCTCTATACTAATTACTTTTTCTTAATTTTTACTTTCCCGTGCATATACAGTTATACACATAGCGAAAGTAATGTAATCGAAAAAAAAAATCGAACTCGAGGTTTTGATGATTCTCGACGTTTTGAGTCCCCTGAATCCAAAACCACCATTTTTGGAAAATGTTTGTCTGTGGGTGCGTGGGGTGCGTGGGTGCATACTTTATGGTTGTGGAACCTAAACTACTACGCCGATTTTGATGAAATTTAAAACTAAGGCCTATAAAAGAACTTCATCGGTCAAACAAGTATCCCATCAAAATTGGTCCAAAGAGGCCCAAACTAGGGGCGTTATTTTGGGAGCAAACATTCAAATTTTAACCCTATCTAATCTCCCTTGGTAAAAAGTTAGTAGACATGGTAGCAAGTAAAACGCCGTTTTTCGTTTGTTTCTAAATTCAAAATGGCGGCCAATATAGCAATTCTCCAAGTTTTTAATTTTTAGAGTGTAGCTCAAGAACCGTTTAACTTAATTCAAATTTGAAAATTGGGAATTGTAGCCATAGAGGATGGCCAGAACTTTGACCTGTAATTGATAAAGAACAAAAATTGAACGTGGCCAATTTATTGGTTCCCAAACTTGGTCAATAATTGAAAATCGATTTTCTCAAAATCTGCCCCAAGCATTTTTTTTTATTTTTTTAAATGTACATATAGTTCATGAACTGACGTTCTCGTATAAACGTACGGTAGGAGGACTGAATTATAGTTATAATTATCTATTGGGTAGAATAAGTAGAGTGCTGATACAAGTATGTACCAAACTTTGATTCCACACAACCACACGCTCTGAAAATGCACAAAACGGGACTGGTGATAAATTGATGTGGAATCAGATTTAAATCTCACTTTTTCTCTCTTTAGTTAATAATTTGTCCTGGTTTTTTCTTTGAAGTTGTTTCATAACAAAGATATTTTATCTTGTGTTATTTAGAATAAAATAGCAAATCTAAAGTACCTATAGGATCTGTTAAAATACATATTCGGTGTGTAAAGCACCAAAGGAAGATGCTTGCAAGCACATGAAATTGCAACCTATATGTGTATGTCTACATACTTCCACTACCTGCAGCCGGCACAGTCTGAAAACTTTGACTTTAATTAAACTTGAAATAAGTTAAGATGAATATGTAAAATGTGCGGTTGCTTATCATGACATACATAATATAGTATTAAATATGCACCTTTGGTATCGAATTTATTTTGGTTTCTGTACGATTACCTATTATAATTTATTATTCAGTAGACATTTAACTAAATTTACAATAAATCATTTCATCCGTCAAGAAGGATTTTAACAATCAACAGACCGTTTCCCTTTACCAACGGTGCAAATGTTCCCCTTGCATATAATTTAAGTGCAAACTCCGTTATAAAGTTATCAGTAGAGGGCGGATTGATATGCACATAAAAAGTCACATATATGCGCATATATATGCACCAAATATGTTAAAGATATGCAGTCAGTTTGTTAAAATATGCAACATTATATGCAAAATATGCGTACCAAGAAATAGTAAACAACCTGTATTAAACAAAAACTGTTATTTTGTGAAAAAGGTTCTTAATGAAATTAAAAAAATTAAGTAATTAAAATAATAATAATGTATATGTGTAATATTAACTACAAATAATCTTACGATCAGTTGGAGAATTAAACATATTATTCTAATCATCGCTTTTCTGCCTATAATAATAGTTTACAATAAGGTGTTTTTCCAAATTGTTTAAATTAAATCCTTGTCGCGTATCAGATAAAATATATCCCCGTTCGATCAAGTGGATGTAGGGACGCGACTGAGAAATCTCTGTAAGAAATGCAAGGCAGCTCCATCTAAATCTCGATATGATTGAATGCTACGGCGAAATTATAGCAGTGACGCTTCTCTTACCTTCTGCAGGAATTTTTAAAGGTTTTCTTTTTTAGATTTTAATCTTATATTTAAAAAGTTTCATTTACTGTGCTCGTTTCAGGAGATGAGAGAAATTTTTTTAAGTAAAATGTCAGATTTATTTAGAAATGCACAAATTATGCAATAATATACACATTTTACAAAAATATGAACATTGCTGCAAATATATGCAAAATATGCAAAATTGAATTGGTGTCATATAACTCGCATTAATGTGATTCACCTAGATACGGAAGGGTACTTTTACAGCATCAATATTCAACAATATGCATTTTGCATATAATCCGCCCTCTAGTTATCAGTAATCAATGTTCTTGAAAGTGAATCTAGGTTGTAACTAAATTACAGTTATAATTTATTTTCAGGTGGCCTGTTTCATCCTGCCGACGACAAACAGGAAATTGCATTTAGATATGCAGTTGAGAAAATCAATAATGACAGAACGATATTACCCAGATCAAAGCTTAGTGATCAAATTGAAAGGATGTCGCCTCAAGACAGTTTCCACGCTTCTAAGAAAGGTAAGTGGCCTATTCATTTCCTTTAAAGTTCAAATCACTTCGTACGTTATAATGTTGTTCTGAATTAAATTGTGCAATTTTAACTGAATGATACGTACAATTTTGTTAATTTCTTTGACATCTTTACACTCTTAAATCTTTTCATTGCACTGCTGTGCTTCCGCCACAAAACAACAATATTACGTTTGATGAAAATTTATAGAGGTTTCGCGACAATTGAGCTAAGAAATGAAGTTTCCCTTTTCTACAAATTGGGGCTGTCAGCTGCTGTTGCATTGCAAAGATCACTGAGTTTAATAGCAGCCAAACTTTTTATGGTTCTCGTGAAAATTAAGTAACTCACTTTTTTTAGACATCTTTATTCTTTCTGTTGCTCTTTTTAAATGTTAATTAAACTCGAGTCTGCTTGTTAAAAACTTTAGTAAATTTTTATGGATTGTGATTAAAGGTTGTTACGTCATATTTAAGATGTTTTTCAAAAGTAATTGTTCTAAATTAATTGTGTTTTTGAGAGCGTTATTAAATTTTAATTAAAATTGTTAATCGTTGTTCTTTTCCTGTAGAAGAGTTCTAAAAAAACGAATTTTTTAATTAAAAATAATATGACATAAATTAATTAATTAATTGTGTTTCAGTTTAAAATTAAATCTAATTACAGCACGTCTAAAATATACTTCCGTTTAAATGTATATTCGTTTGAGTACCTACACAGTAGCTTAAAACAGCAACTACTTTATATAGTATTTTTGTATGGTCATTCTAGAGACTAGTACGTATTAGTTAGTCAATGCTAGTACTTACATACAGGGTGATTCACGACTATTCCCTTGGTCTCTTGTGCCTAAACGGTACAAGATATCAGCTTCATTTTTTGGTGACATATGTAATTTAATAACGACTATTTTTTAAAATTATTTTCAATTATACAGGATGCTTCACAAAATTGTAATATATCAAAGTTAGGTTTTTTTAAATGCAACCCCCTGTATTTTATTACATTTTTAGATTATACGTTAAAAACTAAGGTAACTTTATTAAACGTTCCCTATACCTATCGGTTACCAATTTTGAGAAAATTGTGATTTTAAGGAAAATATTCAATTTAAACAACCCCTAATAACACGGAAACCACTTACTTTCAGTAACACAAATTTATATCGATTTATCTTGATCTTTAAGGCTTTCATTTGCACTACGTAGGATTTCGATTTTTTGTACAGGGTGTTTAGAAAAAAGATTCATATTTTATATTTTTCAAACATCTAAAACTCACTTAACTTAAATGGAACACCCTGTATGTTTTTATTCTATGTTGAATAACTTTTCATTTTCTATCAAAAACTATGAGTAATAGATATGTCTAAAATCAACGATTAAAAGGTTATTAAGACTTTTCTCTAAAATGTGTATGAAAATGGTTTTTGTTTGCATTCTAGTAGGCCATGATTTTTTTTATTGTAGTTGAATTAGATATGTGATCAAAACTTAATTAAAAATGAAATTGAAGCAGTGGAAAAAAAATACTGTAGTAGGTAAATGCCATTTTTTCCTATGCATAACCGCACTCGTTTTCAAGAGATCTTCTAACGTTATGGTGTTATAGTAGCAAACGCCTCCTTTATTCCAATCTTCATGTCGTCAGCAGTGGTAGGTGGAGTGTTGTAAACTAAATTTTTAATGATAATAATAATAATATCTAAACAAACTTCATCAAGAACACTCGAAAAAGTGTTGTTCTAAAATCCGTAAAAATTTTACTCCGTTCAAGTTTCCATCAAAAAATCAAAATTCTCCCAAATACATTGAGGCTCACCCGGTTTTGGCGGTCAACAGTGCGATACAGGTACCGATTTAGTAATGAAAGTTATGTCAGTTTACCAAGCCGTTATGTTGTGGAAAGTGGATTCGTCGGTAAATAAAACATATTTAAAGAATTCATCTTCTACAATAAAAAAAATCATGGCCTACTAGAATGCAAACAAAAACCATTTCCATATAAATTTTAGAGAAAAATCTTAATAACTTTTTAATCGTTGATTTTAGACATATCAATTACTCATAGTTTTTGATAGAAAATGAAGAGTTATTCAACATAGAATAAAAACATACAGGGTGTTCCATTTAAGTTAAGTGAGTTTTTGATGTTTGAAAAATATAAAATATGAATCCTTTTTCTAAACACCCTGTACAAAAAATTGAAATCCTACGTAGTGCAAATGAAAGCCTTAAAGATCAAGATAAATCGATATAAATTTGTGTTACTGAAAGTAAGTGGTTTCCGTGTTATTAGGGGTTGTTTAAATTGAATATTTTCCTTAAAATCACAATTTTCTCAAAATTGGTAACCGATAGGTATAGGGAACGTTTAATAAAGTTACCTTAGTTTTTAACGTATAATCTAAAAATGTAATAAAATACAGGGGGTTGCATTTAAAAAAACCTAACTTTTATATATTACAATTTTGTGAAGCATCCTGTATAATTGAAAATAATTTTAAAAAATAGTCGTTATTAAATTACATGTGTCACCAAAAAATGAAGCTGATATCTTGTACCGTTTAGGCACAAGAGACCGAGGGAATAGTCGTGAATCACCCTGTATAAATAAGGGATTGCAATATATAAAAATGTAAAATGTCTTCATTTGTTATTATAGCCATGTAAGAAAGTTTACAAGGTAAATTTTACAAAACCTAGAAAGTGCAAAGAAATGTCGATAATCTGAGGAAAACATTTTTCTTTAATGATGAATCGAAAACCGCTTGCAAGCTGTATTTTGCATAAATAATGCTCTTTAAGGAGTCCGATACATCTTGGAACGGAACTGTGCTTGATTATTTTCATTATGCTCTGCCATTTCTAGCAAGTTCTTGTGTTATACTAGAACAAAATGAATTTGAATATTAAATTAACATTTTAGATCATTCGTATAGCCGTTAAACATGAATTTAGAAAGAAGTTGGATTTTATTTCTTGTGATTTATCTCTATGAGTGTACTCCTTTAATACGAAAATATTCGGAAAAAAAAGATTTACAGTTATCTCAAAGTTTTTTTTCTTTACTTTACATAAATAAAACATTCTAGGCTATATCTACTATTACATCCACCACTCCTTTAATTGAACGTGACTTAAAGCTCAACTTAGTAAACACGTAAGCTACTTGTTCCTTTGAATCAATGTATCGTACAGAAATCGCTTTATATTTAATAAGCTCGTGAATAAAATTATGTTTCACCTCAATATGCTTTAATCTTTTAAGTTCTCATTTCTTAGATAATGTAGATTATAGTTGAGTTGAATATACCAAGGCTTTTTATTGGTTAGCTTGAATTACTTCAAATTTAGTATTTTCCGGGCACACTCTAAGATTGATGGAGCTGTAAAATCTACGTTTTGTGATTATTTTGGCAAAGAGTCATCAATTGAGTTGTCGAAGGAGAATAAACGTATTACGTAATTACCTATCTCGGACCATATTTGATGCTAGAATTATTCAACAGTAATACCCAGTGCACGTAAAATAGTTGATAAAATTTTGATGTTTCTACAAAAATGTTTTGCTGCGAAATAGTTTGAGTGAATTTTCCATAGTAAAGTCGAGACATTTGGGATGGCAAATCCACGAAAAGTATTTCCGTTTAGCAAAGCATTTGAGTAAAGGAAACTTCAAAATTTTTATCAAGTATTTTACATGCACATGGCGTATTCGGCATTATTATTTCTCGAATAGCAACAACAGTATCTCCAAAAGGCTGCATTTTTAAAAAGATCTTCAATCAAATTACGATTTATGCAAACTGTAAACAAGTAGTCACAATTTACTCGCGATTAAATTTTGACATATTCGTCTTTTCACTCTAAAATATTTATTAGCGTCTGCGTCTGTCATTGGATGAGAACGATATGATAACCGAATTCTATTGGTTAATATTATATGAGTGAAATAATCACTGTTAAAAATCTATAAATCCAGCAGAACCCTATATAAAATTCTCAACGCACAAAAAAATGCTGAGGGAACGTGGAGGGTCACCTCTGAGAGGACTCCGGATAAGTTATCACAAAAAATAAATATATATATATATACAATCTAAGCTATTAAAAATGTATTGATCATTATTTATAATCACAAATTATTTCCTTCTGGAAAACTGAGAAAAGGATAACATCTATAATAAAATGTACTACAAGGTGCGGCAGGGTTAAAATCTGGATAAAAACAAATTTCACCTAAAGGAATTGTGCAAAATGTGGTTAATATATCTTTCTGTAGACGTAAACCATATTGTATGTGTATATGTATAATATTAATCTAATGGCAATTGTATAATTTACTGTGATCGAGGGGTTCGATGAAAAAAAGAGGATAGGAACGAATTCCAGGTTAGTGAGGTTTGGTATTTTATCAATAACTCACAACACAATTTTTCTCTTGTAATCCATTGACATATTTCGGAAATAATTGTGATTTGAGTCTAACATGGATAAAGTAAATTGAATCTGCGCCCTCGACTATGTTTCATTTTCACAATTTTTACTATTACTAATCTACAAAATAATATAGATATGTATGTACCTATAATATTACTAAGATCCTTAAAAGCACCTACTAGAGTTCTCTGCTTGGGTAGGCCGAAAACGCAAGCAGTTTAGGTAGTCTGACGGCTGAAACTAAAACATTAAATATTATATGATGCGCTACAAAGTGTTAACATGACTTCGTGTTGCTGAATCTTTCACGTGTTCGTCTCAAATGTATGAACGTTAAGTGTCTTCCAGTTGCATTCATAGATTGATTTAATAAACCTTAAAAGGTTGTCCACTTTTCGTTTTTATTCGCCGCCCAATCAGAATTTGTATCATTTTTATCAAAAAATAATTTATGGTTTATCGTTTCTTTTATATTTTGCAGTATAACGACAATTCCTTTGATGAGTTGCTTTGAAAGCTACTACAAGCACGATCAAAGCATAACGTATATCAAGCATCTTAAGTGAATTATCTCGTACTAGTTTATCATCGACTGATAAATCATGCTCTTTTGTTTCAAATACAAATTCGTTACGGATTCCTTTTTTCTACAATAAAAATGTCAACTCTTTGTCAAATATTGCTAATGTATTTCAATGTCTTCTATTTTCTTAATGTGGTGACTTTGGAAACTTGTTAAATCTGACATTCGAGTTTAGGTTGCTTGTTCAAATGCGTAAAGAACTTAACAACACATTACAATTTACGTAGGAGACTTTTGTTACCTTTAAAATTCCACACAATAAAAGTGAAAGACAAATTGTGGATTTGATTGCTTTTAAAAAAGCTCGTGCTGAGGGAAGACGAACAAAACGTACTTACCTCCTACGTAAATACACTTCAACAATTACGAATACACCTTCGTCTGAAATGTGCCGTGAAGTTAGAAATATCATTCGGCCTAGCACGTCAATGGAAATATTGTTAGTGATAAAATTACGTACTTTCACGGCGTACCTAGTGGTTTGCAATAGCCGAACACTTTTTGAACAAAAAATAACGAAATAGACCAAAAGGAATTAGGATTTAAAGGTGAGGAAAACGGAAAATGTAAAGCAATTTTTAACAATAAATGGAAATAGCTATAAATAGGCACAGTGATACAACCCCTGATAAAAACTGTATTACATACAGCATACTACAAAGCTTGACTCTGAAAATGAAAAAGAGAACTGTTAAATATGCACAACAATGTGTGGATGAGTGGAATATATTTCGGCGAATGGAAAAGGAATGTCAAACTCCATTCCAAAAGATAACAGGGACCATACCACACCTGATAATTATAGATCCATAACGCTATCTGAATATTGTAATTGAATACCTCAGTAGCAGTAGTACAAAAGTGTAGCACTACTGTAGATAATGCAATAAGTAAAATAAAATGTTACCTTTTATAGAAATTGTGCAAATTGGATAAAGCTTTTTATAAATGTTAAATAGGAATAACTACCAACTATTAAACACATAAAGTAAAAGTAATTTTTAAAAATTATCTTAGTGTATTACTTTATCAAATTAAACTAGAGAGATTTCAATAAAAGTGATTGAGCGGTCAGTACTTGATTTTTCATTCATTGAAGTTTGTCTTAAAACAAAAAAACGCAATTGTGGTAAGACCCACAAAATGACGTTTCGTAGTGAATCTTACAAAGAACTTTGTTTTAAAAAAGTACCTATTTAATTGTTTAATAGAAATTGTGTTTGAAAAAATTAGAGAAAATAAATTACATGTAATTTTATTATTTTGTTTGTATGTTTACTGCTCTAAGAAAGTTTAATTTAATTTAAAAATACATATAAGCTTTCATAACATTAACGTTAAATTACTTGCAAAAATATTTTATACCACTTCCAAAACTATTTTTAAAGAAACAATTGCCTTCATTTAGAAGAATAACAATCCTTTAACATTTTAGGACTATTGAATGCAGATTAACGTAATTAACTATTGTGTCATTAATGACCAATATTCTATTTATAATTGCCCAAACAAAACCCAGGTAGTTTCTAATTATGGTACCCATTTCAATGACACAGGAAATTGATAATTCCAATAAGACTGTTGTTCTGTTCATTATCTTCCATTGTCTTCCTGGTTCACTTAAGTACTACATGAGTTCTAAAAAGTAAATAATAGGTTTGATTTTCGTTTTAAAGGTACTTACACTACTTTATGTTTTTATTTCACTTATACAATATGATTAAAGCAATAAAAATAATGAATTTTTTGAACTTGCAAGACGTACATTTGTAAGATACAAATTATCATTATTCCTTGTATAATAATAATTATGAATATTAAAATTGTTAATACTGAAGTATTTAGGAAGGTATTTACTATTTTGAAAATAAAAATTAAATTATTGAATTTGTATTTATTACTAATTGAATGCCAATTTAATGTCTTCAACATGCAATCAAGTAGGTGTATACTTATTATATTGCCGAATAATGCGCATTCCTCGGTTTTGTAATTGCTGTAATCTTTGTAAGTTTGTTTTGTTTGTTTGATAGTTTATTGAAGAACAGTATTCAAAAATTGGCTTAATTGTTGCGTTATAAATATTAATCAAAGCACTAGCATTTGCTATTTTTCTTGGGATTCTAGTGAACAGATACAATATTTATGTATAATTTTGTTTTTAATATACAGAAATTGGTCATTGAATTTTCATCCACTTTCACTCCTAAATATTTAAAAGATTTAACCAAATTTAGTTGTTCATTGTTAATTTTTAGAATTAGACTTCCATAATAAATATGTTTACTCTTAGGCGAAACCAATCATGATAAGTTAATAAAATCAAATGTGTATACTTGACTAATATCATTGATGTATAACAAAAAAAGTAGAGGTCCTAAAACACTTCCTTGAGGAACGCCACAATTTATGAGTAGTATTTCGGATACGCCATTATTCACCCTTGTCATCTGTGATCGATTAGTAAGATAGTCGTTTAACCAATTTACAGCTATTCCTTCAATTCCATATACCTACTTATCATTTTTAATTAAAATGTTTCCCTTAATTTTAGTGTATTACACTGTACGACAACAAAAAAGTTCAGCGCAATGGAACATTCTTTGTTGGGATTTTTATAGAGCCTAAGATAAGAACATTTATAGTTTATGTCTAGCACTTCAGGTTATTTTTTAAATCTTGTAATTGAGCTGTATATGTATTAAATAAATTAAAATGCAATATGGCGTCTGGGTTTTAAATAGTACTATATCGTGTAAGAAATAATATCAGCTTTCCAATTATAAAATAAAAGGACTACGTGTGGGGTACAGTTCTGCAGTCATTATTCATGGTGGTTAATGCTTTTATAATAGTCGAATTGAATATGCAAGGGTGGTATATAGTAAGGAAGGAATACATATGAGTAAAACTTCATATTTCGCCCATTGAAATCTTGAACTGAACACTACGACAACTCAAGATTAAAGTGTAGAACAAAACCCATAAATGAAGAAGAGCACTGCCACAGCTCACAGCTAAGAGCTCCTCAAAATGCATGACAACTATGAATGAAAGTAGACGAGAACAATACCAGCAAAAACATAAATAGAGAAATGCGTCATGAAACGTCAATTAATAGTGAATACAAACAGCATTAAATTGAAAAACATGGAAGTTTACTACCCTGCGGATATAATACAGTTAATTTGTACTCAAACGGGCCCCTCGAGGAAAAGTTTTGGGGTAGTTTTGATTTTGTTGTTTTATACAGAGTGTGTCCCCGGATAGGTGAAACGACTCTTGTGAAAGATAAAAAATTTTCGATATAAAATTTCATTGTTTGGGGTTCAGCCCTGCTTAGTTAAATACTAATTTCTGGCATAATTTTAGTTTTCTAAAATCATGTATGCCTTGGATCTTTTCAAAAATCTGATTTTTGGTTCTAGTAAACTACCTTTGTTAGTGAAGATATAACAAAATTTGATTAACAAAAGTTGTTTAGAATCATGAAACAGTCCTACTTCTAGAATTTCAAGCACCTAGGCCAACGTTGATGTTTTGGCATTTTGGCAATAATTTAACTGTTATCTTGTAATATTCATAGTAATAAACTGTGTTAAAGAAATTCTTTTATTTATTTTGTTTATTTAGAGTACAAGAGTCATATCACCTATCCGGGGATAAACAATATTAAACTATCAGATAAAAATTATTGTAAATTGCCAAAACATCAACGTTGGCCTAGCTAGATGCTTGAAATTCTAGAAGTAGGACTCTTTCATGATTCTAAACAACTTTTGTTAATCAAATTTTGTTATATCTTCACTAACAAAGGTAGTTTACTAGAACCAAAAATAAGATTTTTGAAAAGATCCAAGGCATACATGATTTTAGAAAACTAAAATTATGCCAGAAATTAGTCTTTAACTAAGCAGGGCTGAACCCCAAACAATGAAATTTTATATCGAAAATTTTTTATCTTTCACAAGAGTCGTTTCACCTATCCGGGGACACACTGTATGTTTTTCGGGGTGCTGAATCCGAATATGAGGTTTGCTAACAAAATTTCGTGCCGAAACATTGAAAAAAAATGGAAAAAAGCAGAAAAATAAATATTTTTTACGATTTTTAGCTTATAACTGAGAAACTGTTGGTTTTTTGTGAATAACCTTTCCATACAAAATAAAAGTACATAAAATTTCCTACACATTTTGTCTTTTAGTTTTTGTTCTTCCTATAATTGTACATTAATTATGAAAAAAAATTTAAATGATCCGTTGTCGTTTAAAGGTCCCAGTCTGACATTCTTCGAAGGCGGAGGACCCTGGCTGAGGTTTTTCGAACGCGGCGCCCCCTGGCATAGGTTCGAGTTGTTGAATCGCCAGTTTCGGGTTTCGTTCATCTGAAAAATGAAATAGGTGCTCAGAACAGAATAAGTACGCTGTCGTCTGGTGGCTCGACGTTTTCACACAGCCCTTCGCACGATGTGCAGATTGTAGAGCAGTGGAGACCTGCTTTTCTGCATCCGCAATTGCGTTGGCAGCCTTTCTTACACTTACAAGAAATCTGCCGGAGTATCTACTCCGGTGTAGGGTTTAATGTGGTTTGCACTGGCACGAGTCCACTTATAGTTTTTTTCCACCTCCACTCGGTCGGGATTTCTTCTCCCACCACTGTCACGTTCTCAGTTGTCGGGGCCAACATAAGTGCTGTTGTGACAATTAGGGTGTCAGCGTCTTCTACAGATTGTTGCCTGTTGGGAATCAATTTTTGCTTGATCAAATTTTTACATTAGCAAAAATATCAGCCGGTCCTTGTTTTTGGAGTTGGCCAGGAAACTCCCCTGCGAGATAGTGGGCACCATCGATTCTGTAAATGATATTACAATAGATTGTTTCCGTTGCACTCGTCTGCTTCGTTCGATTTGCTTAGTGCCTTCACAAGCTTCGGTAGGGTAACCATCGAAAATAACAACGGCATTTGATTTGTAATTTGATTTGACATATGATATATAACTGTTACAAATTTTTGCATATGTCTGGCCATGATACCATTTGATGCGGTGCAATAAAAAGTACAAACTGAATCATATTTGCGTGGAATTTGAATACAATTTGGTTTTGAAAAGGTTTTTTTTTCTTGAGGAAAACGTAAAAACCTATCTGTGAATATTTTTTATGAAATTTTAAATTTAATAGGACGGTTTTTTACGTTTTCTAGGAAAAATTGTAGTTTTCTAATTATAAGCAAAAATCCGCAAAAAATATTTTTTTCGAACTCTTTCGCATGTTATTGAGCCCAAACGGTGCAACAGAGAAAAAAATCTAAATAATGAAATTTGTAGGAAAGTTTATGTACTTTTATTTTCTATGGGAAAGTTATTCACAAAAAACCAACAGTTTCTCAGTTATAAGCTGAAAATCGTAAAAAATATGTATTTTTCTACTTTTTTCCTTTTTTTTTCAATGTTGCGTCGCGAAATTTTGTTAGCAAACCTCATATTCGGATTCAGCACCCCAAAAAACAAATAAAACAAAAAAAATCAGAACTACCCCAAAACTTCCTTTGCAAAAACACAATTTAACTGGAGTAATAGACAAGTTAAGATGTGAGCAGGACTATCCGCTTACAGCCTTTCAGGAGTTTGAACGAGAGCATGTAGTTTGGTTTTCCCAAAAACGTCTGGGAAATTGAGTTGCTGCGCAATTATATCCAAGTTTCAAGTTCTTAACTATACCTACCAGTTACAGTTATATAACCAGTTTCTTAATTGTTTGATGATTTCTAGTTTTCTCTAAATGCAATTAAATGTTACCCTTCTATCAACTGTTATATAACGTATGCCTTATTTCAAAAATGTAACAAGCGACCGTTCATTTATTTGTTATACGTACCGTATTTGTTTTGTAGTAATTTATTTGTTTACTTTTTATTAAATAGTTAAATTCATTTCTTTGGCTTTTTCCTTGTTAACATTTTATTTAACCTTTATAAAAATGTTTTGTTTTGAGGTTAGAGTTAAGTCTGTTTACAATTTTATTTGGTTGGTCAGTGCCGTACGTAAATTTCTTTCCTTTCATTTGCAGCATCCTTCATTCACAATTTTTTTTCCTGCAGGTCATTTATTTCATCCATTCCATGATTTTATCGCATGCAGGCTTTTTCAGATCATTTAGTTCTTGTCAGCTCGATCATTTCCAATCTTCTTTATCGTTCGTAATCATTTCCGTGTTCTTATTTCATTTTCAGGATAGGTAACGTCTATGACCATTTTCTTGTTGTGAGCGTCCTCTCTCGATGGTTTCGTGTAGTTTATTTTCCCGCCGTTTTTTTAAGTTCCGGCCTTATCCTCCACTTTTACATTTTTCCCCAAAAATTGGTATCATTTTTGATGTTAGAGACTTCCGGCATTTTTCCAGTTTTGAGTTCATCCATTTTCCGAATTTGGTAGAAATCGGTCGTGTGTCTTGTGAGGTGTATGTTTAGTTTTCCGACTTAATCCAAGTAAATTTGGGATTGTACCTCGAGTTTCTATATCAATTTGGCCGCCAGAAGATTTGAAATTTCTGCAGTAACCCTTATTTTTGGGATTTTCGATATAGAAAAGGGACACGCCGCCGTTCAAAAATTTTATTAGAAAACAGATCATTTAACAGTTTACAATCAATATATTTCAAGCTGGGAAAACCATCGTTGTATGTGAGTAGGTTGAGTAACCGTTCTTCTGTATTTAGTCGTTAATTTCTTTTAGCATCATCATCGTCCTCCAGTATTCGTCGTCACCATATCTCACCAGCTTCTATATATTGCTTCTTCTGAAAGGCCACTACCACTTTGTAAGTAGTCGAGTTGAGTGAGAATTCCCCATTGTATTATTTTCCTTTTTAGGGCCTTTTCTTTTTCTTTGTCGTCGTTAGTTAAATTTTACATTCATCGATTGTCGATCGTCTTTCTACGTACAGTTCATCATCATTTCTTCTTTACGTCGCCGGACAACAACATCATTACCTCATACATCTACTTATCCTCCTACTGATTCATTCCCTTCATCCTCACCCTCATCGATCCCTTGAGGTTATCCCCTATCCTGAATTCTCTCAAGACAAAAACACAACGCCACCAGCACAGTTAATACAGCTAGAAGACAGCAACAAAAATCGTAACTACAAATATTATTATATTTATATATATATATATATATATATATATATATATATATATTATTGTTTAGGCTTCCACGAGTTGTATTATTTAAAATATGATTCATTTCTGGATTTTTTTGAAGAATTAAAAAATATACCTACACGAGAAGATCCAGAAATGAATCATATTTTAAATATATATATATATATATATATATATATATATATATATATATATATCCCGCTATCCATCCGACGTCCTTACATTGGCGATTTGCTATACATCCGACGTCCATGTGACATACAACGTCCAATATACGGACGTCGGATGGAATTCCTTAATAATTTTTTTTTGAGCCATGTACCGCCATCTAAGTCGATTGTAAAAATTTCGTATGGACGTCCGATGGTGCCTATATGAAAAAAAATATACGATTTGAGTTCACAAAATTTTATAAAGAGGGCGCTAAATTCGATTCGCGTATATTGTCATTATACATTCAGCTACGATGTTAAGGGAATGGGACGTCCGAAAACATGGCAACGCCGCAAACTTTATTCTACATGTTATAAATAGTATCAACACCGATGTTTTAGAAAACCGACGATTTGTACTGCGCCTTTCTTTTTAGATTGTTGGTCGTATCAATTGCAATTACCTAAATCATTTGAGGAGAAATGCGACATTAAAATTAGCTTGCCAAATATCGAATAAATAAATAATTACCTAACTGCTGAACTATAATATCCTGGTCTAATGCCTAATACCGTTTAACAATTAAAATTAACTCGCAAATAAGTACTACCTACTAGCCAATATTATTTCTTTGCGGAACTGTAAAAACAAACAAAATCAAATGTCATGCCTGAACCCAATTATACCTACCCTTAGACACATCAAAGTTAAAATTTATTTAATGCAAATAGTTTGTTACGTTATTTTTTCCAAATATAATAATAAATTATCAGTAATAAACAAATAAATTATGTCAGAGCGGAGGCTTCCACGGTCAGATTCGGTAAAATAAAAACGATCTTCAGGCCAGGACCGTTTTCATGTTGAAAAAGTCGAGTTTTATTACTTACGTAATAAAATATAAAAACTCTTTAAATTGATAGGATCCATATTCTGGTGGTAAAGTGATATATCTCCAAATGGGGTGAACTGATAATAACCAAATAAGTTGGGGCTTCGCCATTTGTTTAACTTATTATTATTCGTTCCCCATGGTAACCTGCGGCTGACCTTCCTATTGGCTTCCGTTTTTCAGCAACCATTGATGGACTGACTCGACGTTATCTATTTCAATGATCAATTTGTAATTTTTTGAAATTTTTACTTCGCTTCATTCATGCCCATTACTCCATTTCTACGTCAACATTACACTAGACCTGATGATGACACCATATAGGTAATCGAAACATGTCGTAAGGTTAATCAATTTATTAATTTTATCAACTTCGATTTACAATTTAATCATAATAAATGTTATTCATGGGGGAGGATTCGTGATTATTTGGTTATTATAAAAACTCTTTCCAAATGAACCAACGGGAACACACACACTAAACTAAACTGCACACTCTGGAACATGTGTGACTAAGACATCGCGAAAAGGAAGTGATCCTTTAGCCTCAACTTCCATGGTAAACTTGATGTCGGGATGTTGGGTATTAAAAGATTATCTTGGAATTCCAACAAAGCGTCATAACAGTGTGATCAAATTAAGAAGGTATCATCGACATGTCTATTGTACCACACTTTGAACTGAAGATGAAAAGATTCCAGAACGACCGATACGAAAAACGCCGCCAGAAGACGTTAGCTACCGGCGAGAGCACAGAACGCACAACAGCGCCAGAAACTTGTTCGTTACACTTACCCCGCAGCTGAAAATAAGTAGAAGAAAACTAATGCGACCCTTCAGAAATAGAATTCATGATGGGAACTTTGGTAAATAGAGACGTAACATCGAAGCTCACAAGAAGATCTTGGGGATTCAAGCGAAGATCGGAGATGCGTTGAATGACCGGAGTTCAGAATGTGTGATGACGTGCGGCATGTAATACGTCAAATAATTGGCCAGATACTTAGCGAGTGTCTAGGTGGGCGAGTTGATGGTGTTGATAGACCAAAAGTCATTGTTGGTGGGTTCAACATTACGGATTACCGTCTTGCTTAATATTTGTTTGATGGTGAACAAATAGGTTGCGCATGTATTTGAAATTTAACTAAAAACAACGGGGAGCCACAGCGCAATAATTATGACGAGTTGCTCGAGGAAATTTGTTACTGAACCTTACAATTTTGTCTGTTGATTAACTCAAAATTTTGGATGATCAACTTGGTCAATGCATCTTATATCGTAAACAAATGATGCGCATGTAATTTTGGATGATATTGGATGAACTTGGTCAATGCGTCTTATATCATAAATAAATAGGTTGCGCATGTATTTCAAAGAATTTTTGTTTTGCAACCTTTTCCAATAGTTTTGACTGTGAATACCTGACTGGGGAAAAAGGCGAAATGTGTGAAATTTGACTAAAAACGATGGGGAGACACAGCGAAATAATTATGACGAGTTGCCCGAGGAATTTTGTTACTCCACCTTACAATTTTATCTTTTGATTAACTCAAAATTTTGGATGATATTGGATGAACTTGGTCAATGCATCTTATATCGTAAACAAGTAGGTTGCGCATGTATTTGAAAGAATTTTTGTTTTGCAATCGTTTCCAATAGTTTTGACCGTGAATACCTGACTGGGGAAAAAGGCGAAATGTGTGAAATTTGACTAAAAACGATGGGGAGACACAGCGAAATAATTATGACGAGTTGCTCGAGGAAATTTGTTACTCCACCTTACAATTTTATCTTTTGATTAACTTAAAATTTTGGATGATCAACTTGGTCAATGCATCTTATATCGTAAACAAATAGGTTGCGCATGTATTTGAAAGAATGTTTGTTTTGCAATCTTTTCCAATAGTTTTGACCGTGAATACCTGACTTGAGAAAAAGGCGAAATGTGTGAAATTTGACTAAAAACGATGGGGAGCCACAGTGCAATAATTATGAAGAGTTGCTGGAGGAAATTTGTTACCTACTGAACCTTACAATTTTGTCTTTTGATTAACTCAAAATTTTGGATAATCAACTT
Organism: Pyrocoelia pectoralis; assembly: GCA_036250285.1. Lineage (NCBI taxonomy): Eukaryota > Metazoa > Arthropoda > Insecta > Coleoptera > Lampyridae > Pyrocoelia > Pyrocoelia pectoralis. The sequence goes on from CM070074.1 coordinate 68,588,758, forward strand.
GGTCAATGCATCTTATATCGTAAACAAATAGGTTGCGCATGTATTTGAAAGAATTTTTGCTGTGCAACCTTTTCCAATGGTTCTCACCGTGAATACCTGACTTGGGAAAAAGGCAAAATGTGTGAAATTTGACTATAAACGATGGGGAGCCACAGTGCAATAATAATGAAGAATTGCTGGAGGAAATTTGTTACTCCACCTTACAATTTTATCTTTTGATTAACTTAAAATTTTGGATGATATTCGATGAACTTGGTCAATGCATCTTATATCATAAACAAATAGGTTGCGCATGTATTTCAAAGAATTTTTGTTTTGCAATCTTTTCCAATAGTTTTGACCGTGAATACCTGACTTGGGAAAAAGGCGAAATGTGTGAAATTTGACTATAAACGATGGGGAGCCACAGTGCAATAATTATGAAGAGTTGCTGGAGGAAATTTGTTACTGAACCTTACAATTTTGTCTTTTGATTAACTCAAAATTTTGGATAATCAACTTGGTCAATGCATCTTATATCTTAAACAAATAGGTTGCGCATGTATTTGAAAGAATGTATGTTTTGCAACCTTTTTCAATAGTTTTGACCGTGAATACCTGACTTGGGAAAAAGGCAAAATGTGTGAAATTTGACTATAAACGATGGGAGCCACAGTGCAATAATAATGAAGAATTGCTCGAGGAAATTTGTTACTCCACCTTACAATTTTATCTTTTGACGAACTTAAAATTTTGGATGATATTCGATGAACTTGGTCAATGCATCTTATATCATAAACAAATAGGTTGCGCATGTATTTCAAAGAATTTTTGTTTTGCAATCTTTTCCAATAGTTTTGACCGTGAATACCTGACTTGGGAAAAAGGCGAAATGTGTGAAATTTGACTATAAACGATGGGGAGCCACAGTGCAATAATTATGAAGAGTTGCTGGAGGAAATTTGTTACTCAACCTTACAATTTTGTCTTTTGATTAACTCAAAATTTTGGATAATCAACTTGGTCAATGCAGCTTATATCGTAAACAAATAGGTTGTGCATGTATTTCAAAGAATTTTTGTTTTGCAATCTTTTCCAATAGTTTTGACCGTGAATACCTGACTTGGGAAAAAGGCGAAATGTGTGAAATTTGACTATAAACGATGGGGAGCCACAGTGCAATAATTATGAAGAGTTGCTGGAGGAAATTTGTTACTCAACCTTACAATTTTATCTTTTGATTAACTCAAAATTTTGGATGATATTGGATGAACTTGGTCAATGCATCTTATATCGTAAACAAGTAGGTTGCGCATGTATTTGAAAGAATTTTTGTTTTGCAATCGTTTCCAATAGTTTTGACCGTGAATACCTGACTGGGGAAAAAGGCGAAATGTGTGAAATTTGACTAAAAACGATGGGGAGACACAGCGAAATAATTATGACGAGTTGCTCGAGGAAATTTGTTACTCCACCTTACAATTTTATCTTTTGATTAACTTAAAATTTTGGATGATCAACTTGGTCAATGCATCTTATATCGTAAACAAATAGGTTGCGCATGTATTTGAAAGAATGTTTGTTTTGCAATCTTTTCCAATAGTTTTGACCGTGAATACCTGACTTGAGAAAAGGCGAAATGTGTGAAATTTGACTAAAAACGATGGGGAGCCACAGTGCAATAATTATGAAGAGTTGCTGGAGGAAATTTGTTACCTACTGAACCTTACAATTTTGTCTTTTGATTAACTCAAAATTTTGGATAATCAACTTGGTCAATGCATCTTATATCGTAAACAAATAGGTTGCGCATGTATTTGAAAGAATTTTTGCTGTGCAACCTTTTCCAATGGTTCTCACCGTGAATACCTGACTTGGGAAAAAGGCAAAATGTGTGAAATTTGACTATAAACGATGGGGAGCCACAGTGCAATAATAATGAAGAATTGCTCGAGGAAATTTGTTACTCCACCTTACAATTTTATCTTTTGATTAACTTAAAATTTTGGATGATATTCGATGAACTTGGTCAATGCATCTTATATCATAAACAAATAGGTTGCGCATGTATTTCAAAGAATTTTTGTTTTGCAATCTTTTCCAATAGTTTTGACCGTGAATACCTGACTTGGGAAAAAGGCGAAATGTGTGAAATTTGACTATAAACGATGGGGAGCCACAGTGCAATAATTATGAAGAGTTGCTGGAGGAAATTTGTTACTGAACCTTACAATTTTGTCTTTTGATTAACTCAAAATTTTGGATAATCAACTTGGTCAATGCATCTTATATCTTAAACAAATAGGTTGCGCATGTATTTGAAAGAATGTATGTTTTGCAACCTTTTTCAATAGTTTTGACCGTGAATACCTGACTTGGGAAAAAGGCAAAATGTGTGAAATTTGACTATAAACGATGGGGAGCCACAGTGCAATAATAATGAAGAATTGCTCGAGGAAATTTGTTACTCCACCTTACAATTTTATCTTTTGACGAACTTAAAATTTTGGATGATATTCGATGAACTTGGTCAATGCATCTTATATCATAAACAAATAGGTTGCGCATGTATTTCAAAGAATTTTTGTTTTGCAATCTTTTCCAATAGTTTTGACCGTGAATACCTGACTTGGGAAAAAGGCGAAATGTGTGAAATTTGACTATAAACGATGGGGAGCCACAGTGCAATAATTATGAAGAGTTGCTGGAGGAAATTTGTTACTCAACCTTACAATTTTGTCTTTTGATTAACTCAAAATTTTGGATAATCAACTTGGTCAATGCAGCTTATATCGTAAACAAATAGGTTGCACATGTATTTGAAAGAATCTTTGGTTTGCAACATTTTCCAATAGTTTTGATCGTGAATACCTGACTTGGGAAAAAGACGAAAGGTGTGAAATTTGACTATAAACGATGGGGAGCCACAGCGCAATAATAATGAAGAATTGCTCGAGGAAATTTGGTACTGAACTTTACAATTTTGTCTTTTGATTAACTCAAAATTTTGGATGATCAACTTGGTCAATGCATCTTATATCGTAAACAAATAGGTTGCGCATGTATTTGAAAGAATTTTTGCTGTGCAACGTTTTCCAATAGTTTTGATCGGGAATACCTGACTTGGGAAAAAGACGAAATGTGTGAAATTTGACTATAAACGATGGGGAGCCACAGTGCAATAATTATGAAGAGTTGCTGGAGGAAATTTGTTACTGAACCTTACAATTTTGTCTTTTGATTAACTCAAAATTTTGGATAATCAACTTGGTCAATGCATCTTATATCGTAAACAAATAGGTTGCGCATGTATTTGAAAGAATTTTTGCTGTGCAACGTTTTCCAATAGTTTTGATCGGGAATACCTGACTTGGGAAAAAGACGAAATGTGTGAAATTTGACTATAAACGATGGGGAGCCACAGTGCAATAATTATGAAGAGTTGCTGGAGGAAATTTGTTACTGAACCTTACAATTTTGTCTTTTGATTAACTCAAAATTTTGGATAATCAACTTGGTCAATGCATCTTATATCGTAAACAAATAGGTTGCGCATGTATTTGAAAGAATTTTTGTTTTGCAACCTTTTTCAATAGTTTTGAACGTGAATACCTGACTTGGGAAAAAGACGAAAGGTGTGAAATTTGAGTATAAACGATGGGGAGCCACAGCGAAATAATTATGACGAGTTGCTCGAGGAAATTTGTTACTCCACCTTACAATTTTATCTTTTGATTAACTTAAAATTTGGGATGATCAACTTGGTCAATGCATCTTATATCGTAAACAAATAGATTGCGCATGTATTTGAAAGAATTTTTGGTTTGCAATATTTTCCAATAGTTTTGGCCGTGAATACCTGACTTGGGAAAAAAACGAAAGCTGTGAAATTTGACTATAAACGATGGGGAGCCACGGCGCAATAATAATGAAGAGTTGCTCGAGGAAATTTGTTACTGAACCTTACAATTTTGCCTTTTGATTAACTCAAAATTTTGGATGATCAACTTGGTCAATGCACCTTACATCGTAAACAAATAGATTGCGCATGTATTTGAAAGAATTTTTGGTTTGCAACATTTTCCAATAGTTTTGATCGTGAATACCTGACTTGGGAAAAACACGAAAGCTGTGAAATTTGACTATAAACGATGGGGAGCCACGGCGCAATAATAATGAAGAGTTGCTCGAGGAAATTTGTTACTGAACCTTACAATTTTGCCTTTTGATTAACTCAAAATTTTGGATGATCAACTTGGTCAATGCATCTTATATCGTAAACAAATAGATTGCGCATGTATTTGAAAGAATTTTTGGTTTGCAATATTTTCCAATAGTTTTGACCGTGAATACCTGACTTGGGAAAAAAACGAAAGCTGTGAAATTAGACTATAAACGATGGGGAGCCACGGCGCAATAATAATGAAGAGTTGCTCGAGGAAATTTGTTACTGAACCTTACAATTTTGCCTTTTGATTAACTCAAAATTTTGGATGATCAACTTGGTCAATGCATCTTATATCGTAAACAAATAGATTGCGCATGTATTTGAAAGAATTTTTGGTTTGCAACATTTTCCAATAGTTTTGATCGTGAATACCTGACTTGGGAAAAAGACGAAAGCTATGAAATTTGACTATAAACGATGGGGAGCCACGGCGCAATAATAATGAAGAGTTGCTCGAGAAATTTGTTACTGAACCTTACAATTTTGCCTTTTGATTAACTCAAAATTTTGGATGATCAACTTGGTCAATGCATCTTATATCGTAAACAAATAGATTGCGCATGTATTTGAAAGAATTTTGGTTTGCAACATTTTCCAATAGTTTTGATCGTGAATACCTGACTTGGGAAAAAGACGAAAGCTATGAAATTTGACTATAAACGATGGGGAGCCACGGCGCAATAATAATGAAGAGTTGCTCGAGAAATTTGTTACTGAACCTTACAATTTTGCCTTTTGATTAACTCAAAATTTTGGATGATCAACTTGGTCAATGCACCTTACATCGTAAACAAATAGATTGCGCATGTATTTGAAAGAATTTTTGGTTTGCAACATTTTCCAATAGTTTTGATCGTGAATACCTGACTTGGGAAAAACACGAAAGCTGTGAAATTTGACTATAAACGATGGGGAGCCACGGCGCAATAATAATGAAGAGTTGCTCGAGGAAATTTGTTACTGAACCTTACAATTTTGCCTTTTGATTAACTCAAAATTTTGGATGATCAACTTGGTCAATGCATCTTATATCGTAAACAAATAGGTTGCGCGTGTATTTGAAAGAATTTTTGGTTTGCAACATTTTCCAATAGTTTTGATCGTGAATACCTGACTTGGGAAAAAGACGAAAGGTGTGAAATTTGACTATAAACGTTGGGGAACCACAGCGCAATAATTATGACGAGTTGCTCGAGGAAATTTGGTACTGAAACTTACAATTTTGTCTTTTGATTAGCTCAAAATTTTGGATGATCAACTTGGTCAATGCATCTTATATCGTAAACAAATAGGTTGCGCATGTATTTGAAAGAATTTTTGGTATGCAACATTTTCCAATAGTTTTGACCGTGAATACCTGACTTGGGAAAAAGGCGAAATGTGTGAAATTTGACTATAAACGATGGGGAGCCACAGCGCAATAATAATGAAGAGTTGCTTGAGGAAATTTGTTACTGAACCTTACAATTTTGTCTTTTGATTAACTCAAAATTTTGGATGATCAACGGATCTTAAATCGTAACAAAATTGTTATTGGAACCGGCAGGCGAAAGTTCAAGCACACTGATAAATAGACTTGAAAATTGGGTGTATTCCGATTTTTCATTTGTTGCTTAAATACGCATAATATATCCTCTCTACAGTGCATGCGGAACTTTTTTATTTTATAATTTAAATTTAAATACAAAATGCTTACTCAAGGGTAAAGACACGCGTTAAATGTTGCAACATTGCTGGACGTCGAATGAATAGCAAATTCTTAAAGTCATAAAAACAAATGAATATCGCTGGACGTCGAGTGTCTCTCCAGTAAAATGACGTTCGATGGATATCACGATGAAACGTAAATTTTTTTTTTAGGTCAACCTTTTAGCGTGCGTTATAGGTAATTCCGGTTAGTTGTATATACTTCAATGTATATTAACGAATTGCTATTATATCTCGTGGACGTCTCATGTTCTGACTATGAAAGGACGTCCAGTGTATAGCGGGATGTATATATATATATATATATATATATATATATATATATATATATATAGTCGACCAACGTATCTTGTGACATCCAGTAAAAATATCGACGTTTCGACATCCCCCCTTAGAAATAAAAATAATTGAAAATTAAAAATATGACTCTTTGGATATCAATAATGGTTTCTAATGGACGAAAAATAATTCAACCATACACGAACGAATGTATATTTTCGTCCTATCTTTGTGAGCTCCGAAATATATCAGATATACGTTTTAATTCATGTTTTACGTGACATCCGTAGATAACTTTCATACGTTACGACATCTTTACGGTGTTGCCGTTTTTTTGAGACCGCTCACAATGATACACTGACCGACTGACCTGTATTTTGTCAGTGCAATGATATTAGAATATAGTTAAGTACGGAGAGTTTATTACTTTAAAGATTTTTTTTGCTAAATTATTTGCGGAATGTATATGCTGCGAATACCATACCCTTATAAATGTGATGGAAGTTATTATTCTCAAAACTCTTCGATACCAATATTTTAGATTATGACGTTATTAGTGATAAATAAAATAATAATTATATTTATGATATTTATTTATTTCAATAATATAAACCCGCTTACGGGCATTCCGTCACCTTTCCGACATCATTTGTAACGTTTTTTGTTGTCGGAATCAATTTCAAAGCGCAAAATGAACCACTAAATTGAAAATATTATGCGAAAACAATTGTAAAAAATCACAGTTGTTAACGATGTGAACAAACAGAAAACCAACCTACCCGTTCTCGTTCTGTTATTGGACAGTGCTCGCCAAAAAGTCGGCAGCAAATGGATTTTTTTTTATTTTTGATTTTTTTTTAAAACTTTTTACGGCAATAATTTGTGCTTGTCTGAAAACCTATGTAGCCCCTATCAATATACCGAGTGATTTTCACTTAGCTAGGAAATGGCGTTTTTCGAAATTGTCTAAATTTGGTGGATTTCGTAAATTAAGCAAGATTTCAATGAGATTTTTTCATTATCAGTTTTAGCTTACCGAACAACTTCAAGACCAGAAAATTTTTTTTCTTTAACTTCTGCTAAAACTACATATAGTTTTAATTTTTTGGAATATTTTCAAATGTTCACATACCAAGACATGATTTCAAAATTCAATTTGATTTCGTTAAAAACGTTAAAGATTTATAATTGGACAAAACAATAGAAATTGCTAATAGGTTTGTTATTATTTACAGAAAATTAATATTGTTGCATAATCTTTACGTTTTTGGTGCAAGATACTTTGTGGGGAAATTAATGTTTTTCAATGATAATGAAGATCTACTTACGTGGCTTCTAAAAACTCAAATTTAAAGTTTTCTTTTAAATCAAAAATTTAAAAAAAGTCCTGATAGCTTGTGCTGGGAGCTAGAAACTTCATTTGAGCAAAAAATGTTATTTGGGAATCTTTCATAACTAAATGCGTTGTATTCGAAAATGCAGTTAAGAACTTTTTATTTCAAAGAGATATAGGCAGCTTGTGCTGGGAGCTGGAAACTTCGATTGAGCAAAAATGTTATTTGGGAAACTTTCATAACTAAATAGGTTGTATTCGAAAATGCAGTAAAAAACTTTTGATTTCAAAGAGATATGGTGACAGCTTGTGCTGGGAGCTAGAACTTCGTTTGAGTCAAAAATGTTATTTGGGAAACTTTCATAACTAAATAAGTTGTATTCGAAAATGCAGTAAAAAGCTATTGATTTCAAAGAGATATGGCGACAGCTTGAGCTGGGAGCTAAAAACTTCGTTTGAGTAAAAAATGTTATTTGGGAAACTTTCATAACTAAATAGGTTGTATTCGAAAATGCAGTAAAAAACTTTTGATTTCAAGGAGATATGGTGACAGCTTGTGCTGGGAGCTAGAAACTTCGTTTGAGTAAAAAATGTTATTTGAGAAACTTTCATAACTAAATAGGTTGTATTCGGAAATTCAGTAAAAAACTTTTGATTTCAAAGAGATATGGTGACAGCTTGTGCTGGGAGCTAGAACTTCGTTTGAGTAAAAAATGTTATTTGGGAAACTTTCATAACTAAATAGGTTGTATTCGAAAATGCAGTAAAAAGCTTTTGATTTCAAAGAGATATGGCGACAGCTTGAGCTGGGAGCTAAAAACTTCGTTTGAGTAAAAAATGTTATTTGGGAAACTTTTATAACTAAATAGGTTGTATTCGAAAATGCAGTAAAAAACTTTGATTTCAAGGAGATATGGTGACAGCTTGTGCTGGGAGCTAGAAACTTCGTTTGAGTAAAAAATGTTATTTGGGAAACTTTTATAACTAAATAGGTTGTATTCGAAATGCAGTAAAAAACTTTTGATTTCAAGGAGATATGGTGACAGCTTGTGCTGGGAGCTAGAAACTTCGTTTGAGTAAAAAATGTTATTTGGGAAACTTTCATAACTAAATAGGTTGTATTCGAAAATGCAGTAAAAAGCTTTTGATTTCAAAGAGATATGGCAACAGCTTGAGCTGGGAGCTAAAAACTTCGTTTGAGTAAAAAATGTTATTTGGGAAACTTTCATAACTAAATAGGTTGTATTCGAAAATGCAGTAAAAAGCTTTTGATTTCAAAGAGATATGGCAACAGCTTGAGCTGGGAGCTAAAAACTTCGTTTGAGTAAAAAATGTTATTTGGGAAACTTTCATAACTAAATAGGTTGTATTCGAAAATGCAGTAAAAAACTTTTGATTTCAAAGAGATATGGTGACAGCTTGTGCTGGGAGCTAGAAACTTCGTTGGAGTAAAAAATGTTATTTGGGAACTTTCATAACTAAATAGGTTGTATTCGAAAATGCAGTAAAAAACTTTTGATTTCAAAGAGATATGGTGACAGCTTGTGCTGGGAGCTAGAACTTCGTTTGAGTAAAAAATGTTATTTGGGAAACTTTCATAACTAAATAGGTTGTATTCGAAAATGCAGTAAAAAGCTTTTGATTTCAAAGAGATATGGCGACAGCTTGAGCTGGGAGCTAAAAACTTCGTTTGAGTAAAAAATGTTATTTGGGAAACTTTCATAACTAAATAGGTTGTATTCGAAAATGCAGTAAAAAACTTTTGATTTCAAAGAGATATGGCTTTATGAGTGTTCCGTACTTGTCGAATTAAGACGATCCATGTTGGGAGATTCCTGGCCGGACATGGCTAAGATTAAAGCCGCTTCCCCGTTCAGCATCCTCAGGTTTATCTCACGTGTGGGATGGCTTGAGTGACGTTGCGGAGGTCGGACAACTTGCTTAATTTACAAAAAATAGCACTTTCGAATTTGGACAAATTCGAAAAACGCCATTTCCTAGCTAAGTACAAAATCACTCGGTATATCTGATAGGGGCTAAATAGGTTTTCAGACTAGCACAAATTATTGCCGTGAAAAGTTTTTTTAAAAAATTAAAAATTAAAAAAAAGTCCCTTTGGTGCCGACTTTTTGGCGAGCACTGTATAGTTGATTTGAAAAAAATGCAAACTCTGTCACTCTGAAAAAGAGCTCCCGGTATCTTCTCCGATTCGGGAGGTGCCGGACCCGAGGTTTTTTCACAGGTTGACGTCGCTGAAGGAAACAAAGAGTTTCGGCGGGTGGCGGTTGACGAAAAATCTTTGGAAGTGTTCAATCGAAGAAATACGATAGCTATGTACGACGTTGGTACGAAGACGGATGAACTCCCGCGATCCCGACCGGTGCGATTGAAAAGGAGAGTCGATAGTCGGATTTAGAAGGAACCGAGTCCTTCGCGGTCGAGGTCGTTTTTCGCTAGAACGAGATATCGAGGATTTTGTGTCATATCATCGATGGTCATAAGAGTCGCCCGATGTCACGTTAACAAAAAGCAGGTATAAAAAGTTGAAAATTGTGGGCGCCCTCACAGCTTATCCAATGATAGCCTGCTGTGACGAGCAACCTCAATCATAATAGTATACCTATTATTCAACGAGCGTATAATAATGGCTATTATTCACGAGGTAAGTTTATGGCCACGAGACGCAGGCGAGTGGCATAAATTACCGAGATAAACCATAAATAAAATAAATCATAAAGTATGATTATAAACCAAAATTGAAAAATTGAAGGTTACATTATGAGGGTAATGGCGACATGTTTCGAAAACCTTACTGGTTTCATTTGCAAGCATAAATTAACAATGGAAATTAAATGAAGGCTTAGGGAAAAAACATGATGGTTTGAAGACTACTTAAAAATACAACGTGTCCAAGATAAGGATGAACTTCATGGGGATCTTGAAAACCGTAAGAGATACAAAGGTCGTTAAATTAGAAAAAAAGTTGTATAATTTAGGGCATGTTCACATGTAGTTTGCAAAAGTTCTTTATTGTTTATCGTTTCCGAGATTTAAAACAAAATGCGATTTTTGGGTTTTTCTTATTTCGTAATTCCTTCCTTTATTTTGAAAGATTTTTAAAAACCAAAGATACTTCTTCATTGCCACTTTTTGAATTCCATTAGATGGCGTTGTCCAATTTTTTATTCGACGTTTCGTCTCCGAGGAACCATCATCAACTTTATTTTTTTATATCGCCCCAACCAACGGAACACCCTGAAAGCTATGAAATTTATTTTACTTTTTTCAAAATAATGTACATTTTGATACAGTGGCAGTGGCAGAATAGCTTATTGCTAAACTTCGCCTCATGTATTTGTGGTATTTGTGATGTTTTTTTTAGTTACTTCATGTCTATTTAAATTTCTGCGTATCATTTATGTTCTATGAGCATATTTTGTTTTGTTATTCATGTTCACCAGAACCTTAATAAAGACGATTATTATTATATTTTAAAGATACAAGGGAAAAAGGCTAAGGCCACTTATAATAAATACTAGTCGTTAATTGTGATACTTATTTATAATAAAACCACCAGTTTTCAAAACTATAGACATATAATTAGGTACAATTCTTTAATATAAGTGCGTATTCTGTCCAATATCAGTTCTATCCTATCAGCATTTTTAAATTTATTATTCAAATGGAGAAAAATGACCTTTAACCTTCAACACAGGCATGTAACATAACACTAACACTGTTGTCAAGTTTATGTCGTCACAAAGTACACCACATGAGAAAAAATATACCCTTTAAAAAGAAGGATGTCACATATACCGTGGTGAATAATTATGAAATATACAAAACCAACTCTCCGATGCGCCCCCTATACGATATACAGAAGAAACTATCAATTTTAAAAAACGACATTTTGACATCCATCTGAATTTTCGCCAACAGCGTCGTGACATCCACTAGACATAATTTACATCAAATTCCGTTGTGACATCCGTTTTTGGATGTCACAACGTCAGCGGATGTCAAAGAGTCGACAGAAATTTTGCATATGGATGTCACAAAGATAGCTGGATAAATCTATATATATTATCGTTTGAACACATTTTCTGGATAGGATTCGTGTATTAACGTATTTAGTAAACTATCTACGTTTCGGCAGCCTTTCTTTCCTGCCTTTTTCAAGATAAATTTATTTGATTGACACTAGATGTCATGTCACTTGATTTCAATGTTAGCTCTTGTTCTACTGCGAGTTGCAGGTCCTATGTACGTCTCCATATATAATTGTTCAACATCTCTTAAAAAACCCTAAAGATAAAATCCACGGTGAAGAACAAGGGGTATATGAAATTCCATGTAGCAACTGTCAAAAATCTTACGTTGGGCAAACTAATCGGAAACTTAGTGTAAGAGCACAAGAGCACAAATTGGCTATTAAACAACACGTATTATCTAACTCTTTAGCAAATCATCGATTAGAAACCGGTCACAATATCAATACTGACAAAATAAAGTTACTTTCTTCGGCATGTACAATACAAGAACGGATAACCAGAGAGGCAATTGAAATTGAGAAACGTCCTATGGCCTTAAACAAACGAGACGATGGTTCAAGATTATCTCCTATGTGGAAACCGATAATTAAGAAAATTGAAATAACCCACAATAACAATGTGACACCACCCAGCATCCCTCAAAATCCACCAAAAGTCACAGAGACGTACATAGGACCTGCAACTCGCAGTAGAACAAGAGCTAACATTGAAATCAAGTGACATGACATCTAGTGTCAATCAAATAAATTTATCTTGAAAAAGGCAGGAAAGAAAGGCTGCCGAAACGTAGATAGTTTACTAAAAACGTTAATACACGAATCCTATCCAGAAAATGTGTTCAAACGATAATAAAGACATTCGTGGAAGCTTAAATAATAATAGATTTATCCAGCTATCTTTGTGACATCCATATGCATAATTTCTGTCGACTCTTTGACATCCGCTGACGTTGTGACATCCAAAAATGGATGTCACAACGGAATTTGATGTAAATTATGTCTAGTGGATGTCACGACGCTGTTGGCGAAAATTCAGATGGATGTCAAAATGTCGTTTTTTAAAATTGATAGTTTCTTCTGTATATCGTATAGGGGGCGCATCGGAGAGTTGGTTTTGTATATTTCATTATTATTCACCACGGTATATGTGACATCCTTCTTTTTAAAGAGTATATTTTTTCTCATGTGGTGTACTTTGTGACGACATAAACTTGACAACAGTGTTAGTGTTATGTTACATGCCTGTGTTGAAGGTTAAAGGTCATTTTTCTCCATTTGAATAATAAATTTAAAAATGCTGATAGGATAGAACTGATATTGGACAGGATACGCACTTATATTAAAGAATTGTACCTAATTATATGTCTATAGTTTTGAAAACTGGTGGTTTTATTATAAATAAGTATCACAATTAACGACTAGTATTTATTATAAGTGGGCCTTAGCCTTTTTCCCTTGTATCTTTAAAATATAATAATAATCGTCTTTATTAAGGTTCTGGTGAACATGAATAACAAAACAAAATATGCTCATAGAACATAGATGATACGCAGAAATTCAAATAGACATGAAGTAACTAAAAAAAAAACATCACAAATACCACAAATACATGAGGCGAAGTTTAGCAATAAGCTATTCTGCCACTGCCACTGTATCAAAATGTACATTATTTTGAAAAAAGTAAAATAAATTTCATAGCTTTCAGGGTGTTCCGTTGGTTGGGGCGATATAAAAAAATAAAGTTGATGATGGTTCCTCGGAGACGAAACGTCGAATAAAAAATTGGACAACGCCATCTAATGGACTTCAAAAAGTGGCAATGTAGAAGTATCTTTGGTTTTTAAAAATCTTTCAAAATAAAGGAAGGAATTACGAAATAAGAAAAACCCAAAAATCGCATTTTGTTTTAAATCTCGGAAACGATAAACAATAAAGAACTTTTGCAAACTACATGTGAACATGCCCTAAATTATACAACTTTTTTCTAATTTAACGACCTTCGTATCTCTTACCGTTTTCAAGATCCCCATGAAGTTCATCCTTATCTTGGGAACGTTGTATTTTTAAGTAGTCTTCAAACCATCATGTTTTTTCCCTAAGCCTTCATTTAATTTCCATTGTTAATTTATGCTTGCAAATGAAACCAGTAAGGTTTTCGAAACATGTCGCCATTACCCCCATAATGTAACCTTGAATTTTTCAATTTTGGTTTATAATCATACTTTATGATTTATTTTATGTATTATTTTATTTATGGTTTATCTCGGTAATTTATGCCACTCGCCTGCGTCTCGTGGCCATAAACTTACCTCGTGAATAATAGCCATTATTATACGCTCGTTGAATAATCGTCACAGTAGGCTATCATTGGATAAGTTGTGATGGCGCCCACAATTTTCAACTTTTTATACCTGCTTTTTGTCTACGTGACATCGGGCGACTCTTATGACCATCGATGATATGACACAAAATCCTCGATATCTCGTTCTAGTGAAAAATGACCTCGATCGCGAAGGACTCGGTTCCTTCCAAATCGGACTATCGACTCTCCTTTTCAATCGCACCGGTCGGGATCGCGGGGGTTCATCCGTCTTCGTACCAACATCGTACATAGCTATCGTATTTCTTCGATTGAACACTTCCAAAGATTTTTCGTCAACCGCCACCCGCCGAAACTCTTTGTTTCCTTCAGCGACGTCAACCTGTGAAAAAACCTCGGGTCCGGCACCTCCCGAATCGGAGAAGATACCGGGAGCTCTTTTTCAGTCAGAGTGACAGAGTTTGCATTTTTTTCAAATCAACTATACAGTGCTCGCCAAAAAGTCGGCACCAAAGGGACTTTTTTTTAATTTTTGATTTTTTAAAAAAACTTTTCACGGCAATAATTTGTGCTAGTCTGAAAACCTATTTAGCCCCTATCAAATATACCGAGTGATTTTTACTTAGCTAGGAAATGGCGTTTTTCGAATTTGTCCAAATTCGAAAGTGCTATTTTTTGTAAATTAAGCAAGTTGTCCGACCTCCGCAACGTCACTCAAGCCATCCCACACGTGAGATAAACCTGAGGATGCTGAACGGAGAAGCGGCTTTAATCTTAGCCATGTCCGGCCAGGAATCTCCCAACATGGATCGTCTTAATTCGACAAGTACGGAACACTCATAAAGCCATATCTCTTTGAAATCAAAAGTTTTTTACTGCATTTTCGAATACAACCTATTTAGTTACGAAAATTTCCCAAATAACATTTTTTGCTCAAACGAAGTTTTTAGCTCCCAGCTCAAGCTGTCGCCATATCTCTTTAAAATCAAAAGTTTTTTACTGCATTTTCGAATACAACCTATTTAGTTATGAAAGTTTCCCAAATCACATTTTTTACTCAAACGAAGTTTCTAGCTTCCAGCACAAGCTGTCACCATATCTCTTTGAAATCAAAAGTTTTTACTGCATTTTCGAATACAACCTATTTAGTTACGAAAATTTCCCAAATAACATTTTTTGCTCAAACGAAGTTTTTAGCTCCCAGCTCAAGCTGTCGTCATATCTCTTTAAAATCAAAAGTTTTTTACTGCATTTTCGAATACAACCTATTTAGTTATGAAAGTTTCCCAAATAACATTTTTTACTCAAACGAAGTTTCTAGCTTCCAGCACAAGCTGTCACCATATCTCTTAGAAATCAAAAGTTTTTTACTGCATTTTCGAATACAATCTATTTAGTTACGAAAATTTCCCAAATAACATTTTTTGCTCAAACGAAGTTTTTAGCTCCCAGCTCAAGCTGTCGCCATATCTCTTTAAAATCAAAAGCTTTTTACTGCATTTTCGAATACAACCTATTTAGTTATGAAAGTTTCCCAAATAACATTTTTTACTCAAACGAAGTTTCTAGCTCCCAGCACAAGCTGTCACTATATCTCTTTGAAATCAAAAGTTTTTTACTGCATTTTCGAATACAACCTATTTAGTTATGAAAATTTCCCAAATAACATTTTTTACTCAAACGAAGTTCTAGCTCCCAGCACAAGCTGTCACTATATCTCTTTGAAATCAAAAGTTTTTACTACATTTCCGAATACAACCTATTTAGTTATGAAAGTTTCCCAAATAACATTTTTTGCTCAACCGTTCGAATACAACCTATTTAGTTATGAAAGTTTCCCAAATAACATTTTTTGCTCAATCGAAGTTTCCAGCTCCCAGCACAAGCTGCCTATATCTCTTTGAAATAAAAACTTTTTAACTGCATTTTCGAATACAACGCATTTAGTTATGAAAGTTTCCCGAATAACATTTTTTACTCAAACGAAGTTTTTAGCTCCCAGCTCAAGCTGTCGCCATATCTCTTTGAAATCAAAAGCTTTTTACTGCATTTTCGAATACAACCTATTTAGTTATGAAAGTTTCCCAAATAACATTTTTTACTCAAACGAAGTTTCTAGCTTCCAGCACAAGCTGTCACCATATCTCTTAGAAATCAAAAGTTTTTTACTGCATTTTCGAATACAATCTATTTAGTTACGAAAATTTCCCAAATAACATTTTTTGCTCAAACGAAGTTTTTAGCTCCCAGCTCAAGCTGTCGCCATATCTCTTTAAAATCAAAAGCTTTTTACTGCATTTTCGAATACAACCTATTTAGTTATGAAAGTTTCCCAAATAACATTTTTTACTCAAACGAAGTTTCTAGCTCCCAGCACAAGCTGTCACTATATCTCTTTGAAATCAAAAGTTTTTTACTGCATTTTCGAATACAACCTATTTAGTTATGAAAATTTCCCAAATAACATTTTTTACTCAAACGAAGTTTCTAGCTCCCAGCACAAGCTGTCACTATATCTCTTTGAAATCAAAAGTTTTTTACTGCATTTTCGAATACAACCTATTTAGTTATGAAAATTTCCCAAATAACATTTTTTACTCAAACGAAGTTCTAGCTCCCAGCACAAGCTGTCACTATATCTCTTTGAAATCAAAAGTTTTTTACTACATTTCCGAATACAACCTATTTAGTTATGAAAGTTTCCCAAATAACATTTTTTGCTCAACCGTTCGAATACAACCTATTTAGTTATGAAAGTTTCCCAAATAACATTTTTTGCTCAATCGAAGTTTCCAGCTCCCAGCACAAGCTGCCTATATCTCTTTGAAATAAAAACTTTTTAACTGCATTTTCGAATACAACGCATTTAGTTATGAAAGTTTTCCGAATAACATTTTTTACTCAAACGAAGTTTTTAGCTCCCAGCTCAAGCTGTCGCCATATCTCTTTGAAATCAAAAGCTTTTTACTGCATTTTCGAATACAACCTATTTAGTTATGAAAGTTTTCCAAATAACATTTTTTACTCAAACGAAGTTTCTAGCTCCCAGCACAAGCTGTCACCATATCTCTTTGAAATCAAAAGTTTTTTACTGCATTTTCGAATACAATCTATTTAGTTACGAAAATTTCCCAAATAACATTTTTTGCTCAAACGAAGTTTTTAGCTCCCAGCTCAAGCTGTCGCCATATCTCTCTGAAATCAAAAGCTTTTTACTGCATTTTCGAATACAACCTATTTAGTTATGAAAGTTTCCCAAATAAAATTTTTTACTCAAACGAAGTTCTAGCTCCCAGCACAAGCTGTCATCATATCTCTTTGAAATCAAAAGTTTTTTACTACATTTCCGAATACAACCTATTTAGTTATGAAAGTTTCCCAAATAACATTTTTTGCTCAATCGAAGTTTCCAGCTCCCAGCACAAGCTGCCTATATCTCTTTGAAATAAAAAGTTTTTAACTGCATTTTCGAATACAACGCATTTAGTTATGCAAGTTTCCCAAATAACATTTTTTGCTCAAATGAAGTTTCTAGCTCCCATCACAAGCTATCGGGACTTTTTTTAAATTTTTGATTTAAAAATAAACTTTTTAAATTAGAGTTTTTAGAAGCCACGTAAGTAGATCTTCATTATCATTGAAAAAAATTAATTCCCCCACAAAGTATCTTGCACCAAAAACGTAAAGATTATGCAACAATATTAATTTTCTGTAAATAATAACAAACCTATTAGCAATTTCTATTGTTTCGTCCAATTATAAATCTTTAACGTTTTTAACGAAATTGAATTTTGAAATCATGTCTTGGTATGTGAACATTTGAAAATATTCCAAAAAATTAAAACTATGTATGTTTTAGCAGAAGTTAAAGAAAATAAATTTTTCTGGTCTTGAGGTTGTTCGGTAAGCTAAAACTGATAGACGATGAAAAAATCTCATTGAAATCTTGCTTAATTTACGAAATCCACCAAATTTAGACAATTTCGAAAAACGCCATTTCCTAGCTAAGTGAAAATCACTCGGTATATTTGATAGGGGCTACATAGGTTTTCAGACAAGCACAAATTATTGCCGTAAAAAGTTTTTAAAAAAAATCAAAAATAAAAAAAAATCCATTTGGTGCCGACTTTTTGGCGCAAATAATTTAGCAAAAAAAATATTTAAAGTAATAAACTCTCCGTACTTAACTATATTCTAATATCATTGCACTGACAAAATACAGGTCAGTCGGTCAGTGTATCATTGTGAGCGGTCTCAAAAAAACGGCAACACCGTAAAGATGTCGTAACGTATGAAAGTTATCTACGGATGTCACGTAAAACATGAATTAAAAACGTATATCTGATATATTTCGGAGCTCACAAAGATAGGACGAAAATATACATTCGTTCGTGTATGGTTGTATTATTTTTCGTCCATTAGAAAGCATTATTGATACCCAAAGAGTCATATTTTTAATTTTCATTTATTTTTATTTCTAAAGGGGGATGTCGAAACGTCGATATTTTTACTGGATGTCACAAGATACGTTGGTCGACTATATATATATATATATATATATATATATATATATTTGTAATAATATTCATTTTAGGGATTATCTCGTGTAGCAAATTATTAAATTCTACGTTTCGAAAAACACCTCTGTTTTCTTTTTCAAGACAAATTGTCACTGATGAAACATGCCATCTATTTTCAATTTTGTAACGCATTCATACGTGATCTACTGCGTGTCATGGGTCCGTTGGAGGTAGATGCTTGAACATTTTGAACATTTTGTTTCTTTATGACGACTTTTAAAACATTACTTGTAATTTGTTGATCTGAATCTTCATTAGTGTTAATTTCTCGTAAAGGTGTTTCATGCTTTCTTATGACAAGCTTCCAAACAGGAGGAATTCTAGATGTATCATCTCTTTTATTAAGCGCCAAAGGTCTTTTTTCTATTTCAATGGCTTCTCGTATAATCCTTTCTTGCAAAGTATATGCCGGAGCTAGTAATTTTATTTTTCCAGTATCTATATGATGGCCAGTTTCCAAACGATGAGTTGCCAAGGAGGAGGAGGTATTATGTTGTTTAATAGCTAGTTGATGCTCTTGTGCCCTGACATTTAACCGTCTATTTGTCTGTCCGATATAAGACCTTATGCATCCGTCACAGGGAACTTCGTATATTCCCTGGCTTTCACCAGGTATTTGGTCTTTAGCGTTTCGGAGAAATTGTCGAAGAGAATTAATGGGTTTATATACTACCATGAATTGGTTTTTGGGAAATTTGTTACCAATTCTGTCCGTGACACCTTTTATGTAGGGTAAAACAACCAATTTTTTAGGCTCATCAACGGTTTTTGTAGATTTTTGTGCTTCGTTTATGTATTTCTTGATGATACTTTTAATTTTTGTTAAAGGATAACCGTTCTGTTGCAACATTTTGGTTAATTTTTCTAGTTCATCATTTTTCGATTCTTCGTCCGATAGACGGATGGATCTAATTGTTAACGATTTGATTATACCATAAAGTTGACATGGATGATGGTGGGATTGGGCGTTTAGGTATCGGTTGGAGTGTGTTATTTTTCTATATAATTTGTGTTTGAATGTTCCATTATCTAGTCTTTCTATCAACATGTCTAAAAAAGGTAGTTTTTTATCCGATTCTACTTCCATTGTAAATTGGATGTTTGGATGTATGTTGTTCATATGTTGAAGGAACTTATTCAAATTATCCAAACCGTGAGGCCAAACAACAAATGTGTCATCTACGTACCTGTACCAACATTTAGGTTTAAGATTAGTAGAACTTAAAGCTTTCTTTAGGGAGCTCCAATGGGTTCACCACTTTCCCCTGCCATTGCCAATGTATATATGGAAAATTTTGAACAGAAAGCTTTAAGTTCTACTAATCTTAAACCTAAATGTTGGTACAGGTACGTAGATGACACATTTGTTGTTTGGCCTCACGGTTTGGATAATTTGAATAAGTTCCTTCAACATATGAACAACATACATCCAAACATCCAATTTACAATGGAAGTAGAATCGGATAAAAAACTACCTTTTTTAGACATGTTGATAGAAAGACTAGATAATGGAACATTCAAACACAAATTATATAGAAAAATAACACACTCCAACCGATACCTAAACGCCCAATCCCACCATCATCCATGTCAACTTTATGGTATAATCAAATCGTTAACAATTAGATCCATCCGTCTATCGGACGAAGAATCGAAAAATGATGAACTAGAAAAATTAACCAAAATGTTGCAACAGAACGGTTATCCTTTAACAAAAATTAAAAGTATCATCAAGAAATACATAAACGAAGCACAAAAATCTACAAAAACCGTTGATGAGCCTAAAAAATTGGTTGTTTTACCCTACATAAAAGGTGTCACGGACAGAATTGGTAACAAATTTCCCAAAAACCAATTCAGAGTAGTATATAAACCCATTAATTCTCTTCGACAATTTCTCCGAAACGCTAAAGACCAAATACCTGGTGAAAGCCAGGGAATATACGAAGTTCCCTGTGACGGATGCATAAGGTCTTATATCGGACAGACAAATAGACGGTTAAATGTCAGGGCACAAGAGCATCAACTAGCTATTAAACAACATAATACCTCCTCCTCCTTGGCAACTCATCGTTTGGAAACTGGCCATCATATAGATACTGGAAAAATAAAATTACTAGCTCCGGCATATACTTTGCAAGAAAGGATTATACGAGAAGCCATTGAAATAGAAAAAAGACCTTTGGCGCTTAATAAAAGAGATGATACATCTAGAATTCCTCCTCTTTGGAAGCTTGTCATAAGAAAGCATGAAACACCTTTACGAGAAATTAACACTAATGAAGATTCAGATCAACAAATTACAAGTAATGTTTTAAAAGTCGTCATAAAGAAACAAAATGTTCAAAATGTTCAAGCATCTACCTCCAACGGACCCATGACACGCAGTAGATCACGTATGAATGCGTTACAAAATTGAAAATAGATGGCATGTTTCATCAGTGACAATTTGTCTTGAAAAAGAAAACAGAGGTGTTTTTCGAAACGTAGAATTTAATAATTTGCTACACGAGATAATCCCTAAAATGAATATTATTACAAATAATACCACTCGTGGAAACTTAAATAACAATATATATATATATATATATATATATATATATATATGCATTGAAACATAAACAAAACCAAAAGAAAACAGGAATTCATTGGCATCCCATATTTTTTTTTAAAATGAAATTGATATATTATGTACTGTGAGATCTCGCAAGATATTTGCTATAATTTTTTTTGTGTATTATCACCATTCATTCCATCAATTCATACCATATTTACAATACCCATTCATACCCATTACCACACATATTTACATTATTTACACCCGACCACCTTATGTTAATTACCATCACCTTATTTATTGTTAGTAGTTATGCTATATCTATTTAGTTACAACCATTAAATCAACCGTTAGTCAATCCTATGCGATTTTTCATTAATCCCCAGGTAACCCGTAACTTCCCGGAACAACGAGGACTTTTTTCTAGTTTTTTTTAAGTACGGCCCAAAGCAAACAAAAATTAGTGGCGCCTATTTTCCATCTTTTATTTGAGATTAGCGAACTCCCCCTTCTCACCGTGAGCAGCTGGGGCCGTAGGTTTTGGAATACTTGGGTTTCTCTTTCAGGAGATTGCTGCGTAACATATTTAATCTCATTTGGATACCATTTAAACTGGCGAAGTAAGTAATGAAGTTTAATATCACTAAGGCTAGGATTTGTATGCACTTAAAAATGTCAAAATATGCATGCACTTATGCACTATAAAATGCTGAAATATGCACTTAAATATGCTCTTAAAATTGGAGATATATGCATTAAAAGCAATATTTTATAGAAAATATGCGTTTTGCAGTTCGGAAAAAGAAATCAAAAAATCAAAAAATAATATTAATTCATTTTTTTATGTACCTACTGCAAGGCCCTTAAAGATCTTCAACTTTAGCAAGAGAGGTACTAATATTATCTACCAGATTAATACTTTCTGAAATTGAACAACCTTGTCTTTCTAATAAAGTAATTGTTTTTGACAAACAAACAAAATTTGAAAAAATAAACAGCAGTTCTTCATTAATTCCTTTCGAATTAACTGCGTCTTGTGCATTTAGTACACAAACTGCATCATCTTTGTTAAATTTGTTTACAATTTCTTTAATTGTATCAAAGTAAGTTGAATAATATTCTGCTGCAGACAGCCAGGTACCCCATCTTGTTATTACAGGCTCTGGGGCCAGTGAACTTTGAGAAGTATGAATCCCATGTTAAAAATAAACACAAAATAAATTTTAAAAGAATTTTTAAATAGTAATTTTTAAAGCACATGCAAAAGTAACTGAAAAATGCAAAAACGTACAAAATATGCACTAACATTAAAATATTACGAAATATGCATGCATTTAGAAAAATCATTAAAATACGCATTTATATGCACTTTCAAATTCACATATGTGGTGCACATACTCATAAAACATGTTTATACTTCACTTTGCATATGATTACTGTAAGCAAAAAAAACATGCAAGTGCATACAAATCCTAGCCTTAAATATCACTTTCGTGACATTTCGCACGAAGAAGGCGTTTTATAACTTTCAGGATATGAAAGAAATTGCCAACTTCTTAAGATCGAACCTTTCCAATGCAGATATTTGAATAAACGAAGAGGGTTTACTCCATTAAATATTATTAAATGCAATGGAAGGTTTTGATGAAATAATAAAGTAACCAAACTTTATTTAATAACGCAACGAATAAATTGCCGAGCTTGACAGTTTACACAGACTGTTAATATAATAGATAGCTGTGCATCAGTCTGAATGATACTTTGTTAGTATATTAAATTTACATCGATCAATTTATCATAAATGGTTCACAATATACACATCATTGTTTTATATGTGAACTTTATCAACACCTTGCAGAGTGTAACTCTTATAGACTATATTTCTGCAAAGGAGGTTAACAGCGCTAAAACTATAGTTTGCACTTTTAACGTCACTTTCGTTAACGCACCATATAGAACTATAAACTTTATGAGTAGTAAAAGGAAGTGCGTATACACTCATAACATTTTATCTCTTCAGATACATCGTGTGTGGTTTCTGAAAGAATTGAAATCTTTTCATTTAACCACAGTGTGAATGGAACACTGCGAAGGAAATATTTACTTAAGATTAGGAGACATAATACAATTTTATATTTATTACTTTAAATACAACGGTAAAAGTATAAAGAGTTACGTATTTCACTGTCCAATTTTACGTAATGCATAATTTTCACATTGTTTCGATTGAAAAGGCATTTAAATGTAGGAGTTGTCCATTGGGAGATCAAATTTTTTTCTAAACCTGTTTAAGAGTAGCTTGTGCGTTAGATCTAGAATAACATTGATTTAAAGTTTCCCCGCCGGCTTTGTAATATACCAAAGTGGCAATCTTCTTAGTTACGGCTCACTTAATATAGGAAACACACATTTCACTTTAATGGTTAAGCTGCAAATGTACATCAAACAGGAGTTAACATTACACGGTCTTTGAAAATGGAAACAGAGATCAAGTTCTAAACAATTAAAAGTACATTTGCGTCCGCACGAAAATACGCCTAAAATCATTACTTTAGTATGAGGCGCCGTTTGTACCATAACTCTTTTTTACATATATATATATTAAATAAAGTCGATATATTAAAAACTAAAAAAAAATAATATATATCATCCAAATATAATAATATATCAGCAATGATGAGAGTACTGATATATAAAACTTGAACTTCCAACGTTGACCACTGATGGCGCTCTTCGGGAAATTATGTTTGGCAAACGAGCAACGACAAATTCAAATACTTGCAAAGGCGACGCGACCTACGTAATGTTACATTTTCTACATTGTAAAGCTCTTTGATTTGATTTACACTACAATGCAGCGCATTACTTATAACTTTCCACCTTGTATGATTGATTATATTGATCCATACCGATTTAAGTTGGTGTCATACATGCTTTTAGGAGTAATTGTAGTTGCTAAAGATCATTACATGCATTTCATATTAGGATTATTAAAGTATGGCAGTTACTTTCTAATGTATAAGCTTAAGCATATTCGGATAATACACGTCCGGCTAAGGTTGTCCATATCGATAACTATATGGCACTTCATAACATCGAACCAATTCCAACATAAACTCTTCTAATTAAAAGGTAAATAATTAAGTGACAGATGTAGCAGCATCTACGCTGTTGCAAATTTTGTCTCTAGCTACAGCGTCACTAGTGGTGGACATTCGAAGCTGAAGTTTTATATATTTCGCCCTCAAATTTTCTATATATCTGTACTTTAACTACCAGATATATTTTTATATTTGGATGATATATATAAATATTTTTAATTTTTAATATATTGACTCTTTTTAATATATATATCTAAAGAATAGTTATGGTACAAACGGCGCCTCATACTTTAGTGCCTTTCTTGCATATAAAACAAAATCTGCTTATAATCTAACTCGCATAACTGTCAGAAAATATCAGATCTTCTAATAGAGCACCTATCACACGACACGACACCACAGATAGGTATCTATTCACCTCAATTTTATTAATTGATCATCACGTTATCCATTAAAAATTAGTACTCACTGATGAAATTTTATTCGATTACAATTTACAAGGTGTCTCTCTAAACTTTTGCATTTAAAAGGGAAGAAAAAAATTGTTAGGATTGTTGACATTTTTCTTATTGTAATGTAATAAATAACAATAATGTAATAAAAAAAAATCGAACTCGAGATTTTGGTGAATCTGGACGTTTCGAGTCCAAAACTACCATCTTTGAAAAATGTTTGTCTGTGGGTGCGTGGGTGGGTGCGTATGTTACCGCTGTGGAGCCTATACTACTAGACCGATTTTGATGAAATTTAAAACTAAGGTCTATAAAAAAACTTCATCGGCAAAACAAGTTTCTCATCAAAATCGCCCCAAAGGGGCCCAAACTAGGGGACGTTATTTTGGGAGCAAGCATTCAAATTTTAACCCCAACTAATTTCCCTTGGTGAAAAGTTACTAAACATGTTTCGAATCCTAATGCAACGCGAATACCTAAGAATCTCGAGCGTTCTAGATTTCTACTGGATGATCAAATTACATGGCCATGGATATACAAAACCGGTTTGTTGATTTCATTTTAGAAGAACTTGACAGCCGTGGTTCCCGAATTTCCTTCAATTCGTGAATCAAAGGTGTATCCAAACTTGTAGTCAACGAAATATTAGAACGTCGAATAATGTAACTAATATCAAAATCAATAATAGCGCAGTACACATTATAATGTTAGTGCACTTGCTTTAGTGGTGGTTTTTTAATTGAAATATTTTATTACAATAAAAGAGTATTGTGCGTTTGCTTGAATCGGTAATTCCTTAGCAGCTTGCGTAGAAATTTTCATAGATCAAGATAAAAATTTTGTATTTTGTGGGTGGTAATATGGTGTGGTGACAAGTATACTTCCGTGTACAAATTAACAGAGTGACCTATGTTGATCGAAAAGACAGAGTCTGCAAACGAAAATCCACCATCAGCATTAGCAGCGAGCAAGTCGAAGAAAAATTTCTGCAGGAAAAAAACAACGAGGAAAAGTATCTAAGGTGTTTCAAGTGTTCGGAAATTAAAAAAATAAATAAATAATGACAGTAAGTTAAAGACAAAAGGCCGACAAAATATAAACGATTGAAAATTCATGTGGGGCAGCGCATAGCATTAGTACTGGTTTATGAAATATGCTATGTTTAATAAACAAAAAAATACATAAGTAGAGTCAACGACTGTGCCTTGTACGCTTAAAGAAAAGACTCCACATATAGACGATAAATGGCGGAAAAGTTAATTGTTTATTTAACGTATAGTATCTCCCAAGGGTTACATAGATGCTGTTTACTGTTTATCAAGCAGTAAATTAAGATTTTAGTTATGATAAGTAAACAAATTTGATTGCACATTCAGGAAGAAAGGCCAAGTAAGGTCAGTGGAAAGAAGAAACATTACTTACAGTATTGGCGTGAACGGCTTTCCCATTAAAATAAAGGACATGAAAACCCCTTTAAAGTTTGTCGACGGATGAGGAGTTTGTACTGGATGAGAGCTTTTTAGTAATAAGCGGCTAATTTCCCTTTAGATCATGTTACAATAGATACTTTTGTTAGTACACGCGTACGTAATTGTATTTATTAAGCCACAGCAATAAACTGTGATAACTTTAAATAACACTTTGTTCTTTCCTCTCTGATAAATAAGCGATAAAATAGACTAGTAACACTAAATTCTCATCGTCCCCGTTGTAATAATTCACATACCCCAAACCCAAACTAGTATTCCTAACTCAGATTATAATGATGAATAGAACTTGTGTTGAGAAATTTTTTCAATACAGAGTTAGCGAATTTCTTAATATGTACTCAGTAATGACTAATGAGTAATAATACAATTTTGAACTTTTACTTGATCAAATTAATGAGAGTAAAGAAAACAAAGTTTGAAATGAAGAAACTTTTATACAACTCAGTTTGAAATTGAGGAACGAAATATTGTCGTTTTTAGTATACCTAATTCCTTGATATTCACTAGATTTGACCCTGTTTACAAAACTAAATGAGTGATTACTTGGATACGAATTGTAATACCCACATTAGAGGATGGATCCTTTCCAAACATTCGAGTGATTACTTTTTGAGGTGTCAAAATTGATAATATTCTTTCTTTATTATAATATTAAAGGCTTATTAACCACCATTGCTATAAATATCTTTCGTTTTACCTTCTTCCCTCTTAGACCCTGTTCCTTATTTTGATCTGGATGTTTAAGGTATTTAGGCTGTGTGGCTTTATCATCAGAGCTGTATGCCGAAAAAGTGATTACTTCTTTCATTATCGCCAAATAGTCAGTTTTTATCTTGTGTTCAAGGGTCTAATCCTTGTACAGTTTGAACGATGAAAAAGCATCAGATTCACCCCCTCCCCACTGGGCCTTAGGTATCAAGTCATACCTCATTTGAAAGGTCTGGTAAATCTCTATTCAATCATATGTTTTTGCATGATTAAATAACAGTTATTGTTTGTTAACACTTGTCTTTTTAATTTATTTGTAATTTTTTTATCATATCCTTTAAAGATTATTTATGTCATAACAAATACTTACGGGGGCATCGAAAAAGTTTAAGAGATTCGATTTTAAACAACGATTAAATAACAATGGACGGCTGGTATCAAAGGCAAAAACACATTTCAAATGAACACAACGTATAGGTACCTATATCAATAATGTAATATAAAGAAACAAAAAAAAAACAAAAATGAATAATGGGATGACGGCTTTTGAATAAGATTAAGGAAAGTGCTTTGATTTAATAATTATAATTCGTTGATTCAAAAAACATTGGAACAAATTGCACTACTGTTTGCTTAAATCTCCGGTATATATTTATGTTTAGAATTATTACAAAAAATGTATCACTATCAATTTATCAAACGTCATCATAGCTACACAATGTGCTGGATAGAGGTCTGCAATTCACAATATAAATGTAAAAACAAATAGTACCACACACTCTACACACAAAAAGGTTGGCTTGCCTATATTGCGCCACATCTTTTAAATATCGTGCTAACTAGTTTAAATTATCTACCGCAGAGTTTAAACGAAAAATGAAGATTTTATTGAAAAATTGTGACATTAATTTTGAGTAGTCAATTTCTTGTGTAGTACCTACAGTTTTAGTGTATTTTTTGAGATTGTTTAGTTTTATTTTATTTTCATTTTTTTCATCAAATGACGTCATTCCATGATCGCTTGGGTCTACTTTGTTTGATTTTCGCTGGAGCTCGCCGCCTAAGTATTTTCTCAGGCACACGATCTTCTGGAAATGGCATCACATGAAATCCGCGTATTTCGATCATGTCGATAACGTACATTGAGCATCCATTTGTTGACTTATTATTACATTTGGGGTTGTTGTAGCCTGGATGTTCCCACTCCTGTCTAATCCGTACATTGTTAGGTACCTGACTCTATCATTGTTGTCAATAATGTTTTATCTCATCAAAGGGAGTCGAGCCAACATATCAATTTGGTCCTATTTAAATTCTGTTATTGATTTATATTTTACCTAGTCCTTTTCAACGATGATAGAACCCAAATATTTAAATTCCGAAACATATTGAATATGAGCGCCTTCACTCATTGCTGATAACAGTGATAACTGAAGGACTATCCAGCGTTCAATAGATTTTTAATACCGTCGTAAGTATGGAGTAGATTCACTTTCATTAGATAATGTTAATTGCTTGGAGTCTGAACCTACTGTATTTCTAAGCGTAAGTCATTTTATGTAGAATAGGATTATGTTTGTTAATTAGTAAAGTAACCAAATTATAATAATAATATTAATAATAACCTTTATTTCCTATAGACAACATTACTTTGTGTAGGACACGTCACATGTAAAAAATTAAACAGACTAACAATTTGTAACATTTAAAAATTTAAAAATTCCTGAACACTATAAAAACACTTGTCTGTTAAAAATACAAAAAGGTTCTTCTTGAATTTTGAAAAGTGTGTACTGTTTTTAATACTGGTCGCTAAATTGTTAAAGAGTTTTAAACTAGTGCTGGCAAAAATTGTGAAAATCGAAAATCGATTAATCGATTTCTGGAAAAATCGAAAATCGAAAAAATCGATTAATCGCAGATTAGTCCAAAATCGCGATTAATCGAGAATCGCGATTAATCGAAAATCGCGATTAATCGAAAATCGCGATTAATCGAAATCGCGATTAATCGAAAATCGCGATTAATCGATTTCTGTGCCTATGGAAATCGTTCACTAATCGTGTTCGAACGAATCGATTAATCGATTCGTTCGACATTTTTGCCAGTACTTCGTCACTACATAGCGCCGACGCCGCCTTTAAAACTCTTTGAACTATTGAATCTTTATTGGATCTACACCCTACGGCCGTATAAAACATTCTAAAATTTCCACTTGAATATATTTAATTATTTAATCGAAATTGAAAATCTCGATTAATCGAGAATCGCGATTAATCGAAACTCGCGATTAATCGAAAATCGCGATTAATCGAAAATCGCGATTAATCGAAAATCGCGATTAATCGATTTCTGTGTCTATGGAAATCGTTCATTAATCGTGTTCGAACGAATCGATTAATCGATTCGTTCGAAATTTTTGCCAGCACTATTTTAAACCCAGTACTGAAGGCGATTTTTTAGTAAGACTTAGTCGCTTACATGGTACCCTATAATAATCTTTATTTCGTAGATTATGAAAATGAATTTCGCAATTTTTTGAAAAATTTTTGGAATTGCAGTAGATAAATTTACATATTTCAAAAATAAACATTCCTGTTACGGTTAAGATTCCATTCTGTCTGAAAAATTCTCGGCAAGAGTATGTAGAAGGTAAACTGCCAATTATTCTAATTATTTTTTTTGACAAATGAATACATCGTTTGCCATTGTAGAATCACCCCAGAAACATATAGCCTAACGGATAATAGACGCGACTAGTGCATGATAAACGTTTATTAACTGTGATGAACACAACACGTGTTTTAAAGTACGAAATAGGTAATTTCTTGAGTTTAATTTTTTGATAAGATTGGCACAGTGAACTTTCCAATTCAAATTTTCGTCTATGTATAGACCTAGAAATTTGACACTAATTTCTTTCGAAAGCTGTATACCGTCAACAATTAAATTTAACTTTGACACATTAGTGGTTTGATAATTGTGAAATCTTATATAGTTGGTTTTCATAATGTTAAAAACAAGATCATTATGTGAAAACCAGCTAGACAAGGATTGTAAAGTAGAATAGCATGTGCGTCGAAGTTCGACATTACCTTTACTGGAGATTATTAAAGATGTGTCATCAGCATACAGTGTACAATTTATTTTCTTATCGATATACCCATCGAGGTCGTTGATGTAAAAAAGGAAAAGAATAGGACCGAGAATGGAGCCCTGAGGGACTCCCGCCTTTACTTGTAAAGATTTCGAGGTGAATTTTTTTTCAACTCCATTGATATTGTGTTTTATAGTGACTGTTTGAGATCTGCCTTTTAGATATGAGGAGAGCCAATTAAGAGCAACTCCCCTGATGCCATATAACTCCAATTTTGTCAATAAAATGTCAAAATTAACGCAATCGAAAGCCTTGCTAAGATCGCAGAACAATCCGACAGGGTTTTCGTTGTTTTCAAGATTGAATAATAATCTATCATAAAACAAATGAAGAGCATCATTTGTGGATTTGAATGGTTGGAAGACAAACTGATTTTTAGAGAGAATTTGAAATCTATCTAGAAATGTTTGTAAGCGGTTAAGAAAACCGTATTCAAAAATTTTTGAAAAAATCACGTTTATCAGCCTTTTTGAATAACGGAATGATGTTGCTGGTTTTCAAGACAGTCGGAAATGCGCCTTGTTCAAATGATAGATTGACTAAATATGTAAGTGGTTTACCTATTGCCGGAAGCACAGCTTTAATTAAAAACGATGGAATTCCGTCGGTTCCTGATGAGCGTTTATTTTTTAGTTTATTATTGAAGAGGGTTACTAAGTTATGCTCAGTATAAGGTAATAATACAATTGAATCTCTAAACGTTCTCATTAAGCTAGGCATAGAGGTAGCTGCGTTTATTTGAGGTTTTGTTGAAATTATAGAGGCCGCATTACAAAAAAAGGTATTAAAACTATCGATATCTAGTGGATTAACTAAGACTTTGTCATTTATACGTAGCGTTATGTTTTCGTAGGTTTTTTGAGTTTTATTAGTTAATGAACTAACAGTAGACCACACAGCTTTAGAAGTATTATTGGATCTATTAATATAATTCTGAAAATATAATTTTTTTGTATTTCTAAGCAAATGCTGGTGAATGTTTTTGCCTTCCTGTAATGGGAAGATAACTCGGGGTATCTATTTTTAAGAAGCAACAGATCTCGTAAATTACGGCTTGAAATTTTAATATCTTTATTAAGCCACTTCCTCGTAGAGTAATCAATGCGTTTATTCTTTAGAGGAAAGAATAATTCGAAGTTATTGATAAAGGTATCATAAAAATATTGAAAAGCAGCATCAACATTATTCATCTTATAAATTACTTCCCAGTTCCACTTATGCAGCGTGGTAAAAAAATTGTTGACTTGTTCAGGATAAAATGATCTTTTGAGAATATGTACACTTTGTGGTGATGTCACATCTGATAAATTCAGTTGACAGAAAATAGATTTATCATCAGATATACAGTTTTCTAGAATTGCATATTTGTGCAAATTGTCCCCAGAGACATAAATATGGTCAAGCACACTATCGAATCTTGTATGTTCACTAATTATGTTTTCTAGGACTAATTATGTTTTCTAGGATGTGATTGTCCATAAACAAATAATTTATAAAATCTTAATTTTTTCAAGTGGGCAATAGAAGTAATTCATTTCTAAAGAGTTTCTGCGAAATAATGAAACGAAAGTAGTTACTCTCCCAGTCTTTAGATATTTTGTATTAATTGTTTTAACAATGTAATGTTTGAAATAAACGACTTTCCCTGTTTTCGCTTAATTTCTATAGTGAATGAAAGATGCAAATTCGTTGCAGAAATTTTTAGACTTTTATGTTCCATTATTAATAAAACCTAAGAATTTAAGAACAATGTCACACACAAAGTCGTGCTGATGAATATCGCTCATCCTTCTAAGTTTATAATTTAGACGTAAATCCTACTAGTCTACGAGGCCCTTAATTTAGACATCTTGCAAGTAGGCGTTTAAACTCCTGCTGTTTCAGGCTCTTTTATAATGTCAGGAGTAGAATTAATAATTTTATTCATGAAGATGGATTAACAATGACATCATTTTTAACAGATTTTAAGTTAAATAAAACTAACCTGTTTTGAATTTACATATTCTTTATATATTTGTATTATATGTATACAGATATTTATACATTTTAATTTCACGATTTGAGACTTCTCAACTCTCAACCCAATCATCATTTTGATGCTTTATGGTTCCAATGTTAGAGAATAAATGAAGAGAAGAAGTTTGTGCTAAATTTTTTAAATTACAAGCTAACATGTTAACAGATAGACTTTTGTGAATACTGCCAAAAACGGTAAAGCGTCAGTGATGTATTTAATCAACGCGTGCCTTTAGATAAACCCACACCAGAAGGTCTATGTTGTCTAAAATCTTATCTGTTCGGAAACTTAATTAAGTCTCAGAGTTTGTAAAGTTATTTATTTTCCTTTCTCAAAGGTTTCGAAACACACCATGTTATAATATAAAATTAAAGTACGAGGGTGTTTTTACAGGGTTTCAATGTATGAACTATTAATATTTCTGATCAAATTACTCGATACACACGAAAAGGTGTAACTTAAGATTGGGGTGAATACATGTAAAACTACCTGACTTTTGATCAAAAACAAATTCTTGAACTGCAACAAATGCGATAGGGTGTTTCGATTATATACTGCCAAATGTAATTACTTTTCCAAAATGGGGAACGGTAGGTATAATGTTTATTCGACAAATATTTGTGGTGTACAGCTGTAACGGTGATATGAAACTTTTTTATTGTATTTACATTTAGAACATTTCAGAAACGTTATAATTAAAATACTGAAACGCTTTGTAGCGAGTCCCCCTAGTCTATCAGTTCACGAAATGGCGATGTAATATTTAAAATTTAACGATGGTTTGAAAATTTATGAATTAAACTTTCAGAATGCCGCCGTCAGCAATTTTTATTAATGCAAATTAAGGGATAGTACGTTTAGTAGGGTTGTTTAGGTGTTTTGAATACTTTAAATGCGAATTTAAATACTATACGGTAACTATTTAGCAAATATGTTATAATAATTAGATTGGGTGTTGTTTTTTAAGCATGAATTGATTTCCCATAATTTCCGATTTAGATATACCTCAAGTGTAGTACTTGTCAACTATCTCCACTTCCACGAGTCTTTTTATGAAAGGGAAGCTTAAAATAAAATGGTTCTGTTAATCTACACTCTAATCAATTTGAACACAAACATTAGTAAGACATGAGTGATCCTAATGAGAGATCTTCACTTTCTGTGATAGTGGAAACCGATTTTTCATTTAACTTATGTGTTTCATTTTTATGTGTTTATTACCTCATGGGATTGATATGTCGCTTATAGTTCTTCAACTGCCGAGAAATTGGACTTGGGAACCTTACGCTTTACTTGAGAATGAACAACGTTATAAAAACATAAATTTTGATAATAAAATCCTGTTGCCATTTTATTGTAATTTCTGCTCCTACTTTCATTTTAATGATTCTTTACATAACCTTGTTGTTTACTTTTTGGTGGAATTTATTTTTTGGTTTGTTTTTCCGCAGAAAGGGCTTGTTTATAGGTATATGGAAGATATAATAGGTAATTAAAAAAAATTGTATTCCCAGCAGGTAAAAGTTGTTGTTAAAAGGGAGCATTACCTTTCTATCCCTAAGACATAGTTGACAATAGTTAACGCTCTTACTTATTTTATTCGAAGCAGTAAAGTTGGCTTAGTTTATAAAATTACGTTGGCACTTTAACAGTTAATTGAAATTTTAACGTTTTCCTTATAACAATATTATGGGAGTTTATCAATAGTATGTTATACAACGAGCTTATAAGAGAGGCTATTAATCACGAGAACGAAGTGTTCATCGTTTGAGTAATTAATTGAATATGAAGTTACATATTTACATAATGAATTTCAAAAGTTATCATTATTAGATTCCTTTTTTTAAATTTCAAGATATACATCCATTCATTCGTCATAAAAGCATAAAAAAATAAACAAGGCAACTTATAACACTTGCTGGTTCCATGCGTTCCAAACTGTAACACCTGCAATGTTAAAGAATGCTTTGGATTCTACAGTTAAAAGATACGATACGATTGGAGAAATAAGGAGGGCATTGGAACATTTATTACAGTTTTTTTTAATGATTGGTGTGTGTCATGTTTAAATTTTCTTTTCATCAATTGTTATCGGTTCATTTATGTGTTGTTGATTGTCTGTAATTACTTTTGGTTATAAATTTTGTATTCAAAATTTCATTAATTGGATGAGAAGTACAGTTAGCAAAAGGCCATTTATGAATAAAATTCAGTTTCAATGTTATTGGAAGGGATACAGGTTCGTACTTAGATTTTTCCGATAGCCGTAAAATAAGTATAAAATCGCAATTAAAGTATAAAGTGTGATACATGCTTGAATGCAGAATAAAAAGCTCTTCTAATATTATGTATAAAAAAATCAGGGCCGTATTTAAAAAAACAAAGTTGATGATGGTTACTTGAAAACGATACGTCGGATTCCAGTTTGCTAATATGCCATGTTAAAGAACGTTAAAAAGTACCTGTAGAAGCTTCTTTTACATTTTATTTAACATCAGCGACAAAGTAACAATTTGTCAAAAACGAAATCCTGAAAATTCACTTTTTGTCGCATAACTTCGTAACGGTTCAGAATTTCGTCAGTTTAAAAATGTCATTTTACTAAACTCAAAATTGCCCAACTTTTCTCCCATTTAACTGAAGCTCTATCTCCTACCGTTTCCGAAACCCCTATAGTGGCCCTTCTTTGTAGGACACAGTGTATAATCTGCAGTATGTAGTAAAAAGCAACGCATATTTTTTGAAATGAATTCATTTCTATACAATGGATCAGTAAGGATTTATTTATGGAATGTGTGAGACATTGATTGTCGAAATTATCAAAAAATAGTTATTTTTGTATCTAGTGCGCGAAGTGCGACTTTGGTGATCGAAAACTGAAATAGTCGAGATCACCAAAAGTATTTCGCGCACGAGTTGCAAACAAAATTTTTTCTACAAACGCAAACGAAACGTGAAGATTTTGACAATTATTTTAACGTTAAAATACAAAACTCTCATCTAGTTTGGGTGTAGTGCGTACTTCGCGCCTGGGGTCGTCATTTCGGACACGCTGTCATGGTAACGTAGGTAAGTGAAAAAAAGGGTCACTTCGCGTATTGTTATCGATGCGCAAACCTTGTCATTTTTTGACGTTTGTAGAAAAAAAGATTTTATTTCATGCATCGCCATAAACTTTTTCACTTGAATATTTACAAATTCTTCACTGGAATAGGATAGAAAGAGTAATGTACCTGTCGCGTGCATATCGTGCAAAGGAGAATGGAAACTCCAGTATCTTGAGCAGAATGTATAATTTCTGTAGTTTCTGTGGTTGCATCTTCCTCTCCACTTTGGAAAAGCATGAATGTATCCAAGACAATAAATAGTATCTGAAGTACTCTATCTTCACCTTTTCGTCATTGATATTATTTCTATATTAATTTTTGTAAATGCGTTATAACCATTAACACACACCAAGTTTGCAACTCCATCTTCCTGTATGTACGAGATGTAACGTTTTAGCGCTAGCGAAGTGTCTCTATTAATTAACAAGTCTCTACTTTTGAATTTCATTCCTATGAATTAATGGTGATCGATAAAAACTATATGAACAAGGTGCTATATGTATGTTACCACTCCCCTGCAACTTTGGTAGGGAATTTCTTCTGATTTTCTAACTCATTGGGTAATGAGGTAAGTTAAAGCAACGATAGGGAATGTAATATAATTATGTTAAAAAAATCAGCACACATCACTTATCAATTTTACCCTGCGTATTAATTGTTCAAATATACACATTATAGTCCACCCAGCAAACACATTTATATATAAAATACATATAAATTATGTAAGAGCTTTTTAGATTTATATAAAACTGTAAGAAAAATAAGAGATATTTAATGTCAGGATGTCAGCAATTTTCAAAATAATATATATGTCTATTAGATATAAATTCTTCTACATGAATTTATGTACGTTTTATGTATATTTTATGTAATATTTACATAAAAAATATTAGTTGTAAAAGCGTTGCGATGACCAAAATGGCAGCTGCTCGAGCATAATGTAATTATGATCAATGTAAAAAATTATTTAAGCAGTTACATACAAAAAATGGAAAAACTACATTTTACGTGCAACTGTACTTTTAATTATATTTAACTTAATTCTTGCACGAAATAATAAAACGACTTGAACCCGTTGCACGAACCCGTTTTTACCTGAACTGAAAGCCGACAGTTTATTATGATATACTTGCTTGAAAAGTGTCCCTTAACCGGATTCGAACTTTTGAGAGTGGCCGTTGCAAATTCCGAAATCCGACATGTGTTTTCATTGTCTCCGACATTGTACCACTGCGCTAATCTGTAACATCCCTTTTTTTCATTTCGTACTTCGTAACTTTGCGCTGTTTCGCGTTATTAGTTTAAGTTTTGTTTGATTACACTGTTGAGTGAAGTCTTATTCAATAATTATACCTATCTTTAACTTTATGTTAAAAATGACCAGGATTTAATTTATTTTATATTATTTATTTTCTATATAAATTAGACGCATTTTAGTCGATACGGATCTAATATTAAAGTGTACGTGAACTACAATTTTTGGCGTTGTAGAAAACACGCGCGTTCGATTACTTATGTGGCGCAAATAGAAACGCACTTTATTTTCGACCATACAATATATGCAATCATAATTTCTAATTATTATTTACAGAAGGCATACATAAAAAATGAGTAATATTACATATAATATTTTACATATAACGTACATAAATCTAATCATGTAAATATGACAGCACATGAATTTCATGAGTGATATGTAATTATTTATATGTATATATTATATGAATTTAAATGAATCATATTTTAAATAATACAACTCGTGGAAGCCTAAACAATAATATAAACAATAATATTATATGAATTTCTGTATACAGAATATCCGTAAGTATCTATACTGTTATGTAAAATATACGTAATTGTGTGACATACGGTTTATATAACTTATTAAAGAATACTTACATACTTGATATATAAAAAAGCATATGTAGGGGTATTTTCTTCAATTTACATATGTTGTATGTATATTTTATATGTGTGTTTGCTGGGCAACTTTATTGCTTATTAATTTTGTTAGTTAATCCATGAACGATAATACATCGTTTCGATTTTCCGGGAGAACGATTCCTTCTTTCTCAAATATCCTTATTGCTTCTTGCTTAAGGCCCTGTCGAATAGAAAAATCTTCATTAGCGTTTGTTTATATTCAGTTGCTTTTGAGACAAAGGTACAGTAATTAAACAAATTATTTACTCCATGTCACTAGAATCTTGTTCCCTGACATACAGTTTTTTTCGATGTAGTTGCCCGTTAGACACAAATATCAAACTTATCTACATAGCAAAGGTAGTGGCACTGTTTCACTAGGTACTAAATTTATCACTCAGAACATAAGGAAAAGTTTGTGTGGGAAGCCTCTGTTTTTATTTCAAATTACATTTATCCCTGAGGTAGATCATTATTACTTACCAAAACGAGAATTATTTCAGCGGCTACATGCAGCGGAAACTCCATCCATAACATTCTCAAATTGCAATTGCAGGATTATAATTATTTGTATATTAATTGTCGCATGAAATAAGAAATGCCCTTATTTTGCTGTGCTCCTAACGACAAATAGGTGGGTAAATGAATTATTTCGGTATAACCGTAGTCGTTTCATTTGATGATAGATTTAGCGTAACCCAATGGTGTTAAAAGTATTATACTCGTACTACACAAACGTTAGGTCCTCAATAAAATGAAAACTGAAGTCATAGTGTTTGACAGAATTTCAACGTATCCCTTTTTCATTGTATCGTTAAATTTAACGAAGCATTACAAATAAAACAAAACGATCGCTTCAATTTTATCCGGAAATCCTTTGTTGACATACAGTTTGATTCAAACATACAGAATTATACATTTGTTGAATATCTAAAGACATTTGAGCCATGTAAGGAATTCGGACAAATTGATTTTTTGCAACAAAATACAAAGAAACGTATGATATGAAAATTAATTATAAATCAGGAAATATAAAAGGATCATTTGTGAAATTACTTATTCCAACGAACCTTTGCCAAAGCTTAATATTTCTTTTTCCTCCAACATTTTTATTTCATTTGCTTTGAGTGCGACCTCGGGGTTTTTTTTAACATCTATCAATTCTTTGAAGTAGTAAATTAGATATTGGTTTTCAAAATCTTAATGGTCACTTCTTCCACTGCCACTTACAAATAAACAGTTACTTGATTCTTACGTCATAAGCTAAATTGCTCTCTATACTTTTTCACTCAACGCTTATAGGCTATTCTAATTGAAATACGTTGTCGTTCCAATTGTCAACGCATGGCAGGAACTGTAGATTCAGATTGTGAAGCCATATAATTATCATTGTAGTCTCTGGCCCTGGGTAGGTGAGATTAGAAGTCAGGCGCCTGCCAAGTTTCCCACCGTCGTCAATTAATAATAGTTCGAAAGCGGTCGCCGAGATCGTGAAAAGAGGAAACTCTCCATCGTATAGTGTTCGTCAACTTAATCCATTGTATAGTATTTTCGTACACAACGGTCCAACCCGCAATCGCCTCTAACATTGCTACTACCTGCATTTCCCATTTTCCTCAATTATAGAACCGGCTGGGTAAAAATTTTCCGTCCTGTATGTGATTTTCGATTTCCTCATTGTAATTTCACTAAAATTGTTTTAGTGAAATTGCATATTATTATTTATTAAATTTTTGTAAACATGTGAGTTAGTAAGTACAATAGTCCATATTTTTTGGATATCTCACTACTTGAGATGGCAAAAATTACACGAAAACGTAGTTTTAAAGTCACCTACCTTTTTATTTTCCGAAGTTATTTTCATTAGCTAACATTTGTATGCTTTGCGGAGGTTTGTAAAATGACAGCGTGGCATAATAAGAATTCGTTAAAGCTAAGCATAATCTTGGTAAAGCAAAAGTTGGGGTGTAATTTGCTATTTTTATTTTTGCCGGCTTTGCAACAATGTGTTGCTAGATAAAGTGAATTTTTATCAAAACTTACGTAAAGCATTAAATAACGATGAAATTTTTCAGTCAAAGGTTGAAGTAATCCATAAGTAAGTTGTTGTATTACAAAAATAACTATCTAACTATTTTAACTTAATTATAAAAATAAACAACTCAGTTGAGTTAGAATTATAAATTTTTACGTACGATTTCATGCACATAACAACCGCCTAAAATAGTTGCATAATTGCATGCTGCTGTTACAATTGATTTCCGACTCTTACAATGCCCCTTAGTTCTGGCTACGACTACGTAATTAACGAAACAAAGCATTTGCTTCCACTTTCTCAAAGTTTCTGTAATTTTGAAAATGAATTACTATACCTACCTACTACCTAAATGACAATATTGTGGATAACTGTCGAACTGATGTTAATAAAATAAAAGCGCCTTTTCTTTACCTAACCTAATCTCGAAATTTGCTTTACGGATTTATTAATTACGTACTTAACTTTTTTGTTGTTCTAACCACTTTAGGAATCCCCAAGATATTGACGATCTTTATCTAATTAGAGTTTAAGAATTTTCCTTTAAGAAATATATACGGAGTGGCTCATTCGGTACCTACACCAAAGTTCTATATCGGTTTTACCATTATAGATAAGTACATCACTTAAAACAATTTTCATGTTTACAGGGCGATTCATAAAGTCCGGCACAGCCAAGCCTGCATTTCTCAAATGGAACATAACATTTTACTCATCCTAGTCATAGTTTTAATGTAAAGCCCGCTCCAGACTGGCTATATAACACTGCTATATGGCAGATTTATATAATATGTTACAGAAATGTAATCGAAATGTAGCAGATTTCCTTGCTAGACGATATGTAGCACTGCTATTGTTACATATTATAAACGGGTCCATATTTGCTCATTTAGGTACTTCAATTTCAACAACAGATGTCATCAGTGTCGCGCATAAAAATTTAGTCCAGTGACCAGTTACTACTACGTAGTAAAGTACAGAATAATTTTGTTTAAAGCCTAAATGGAGTGGAATGTAGAAAAAACTTGCAAAAAACAGCGAATCCTTGCGAATTTTGGGACCAATTGGACTAAGCTAAATCAGGGACAGGCTTAGATGAAGTTTACGAGTCAAAATCGTTCGCATTTAAAATGTTGTTGTTTATAAAGTACAGAAACAAACCTAGAGAAACAACAGAAGCAGGAATTAAATGAAAAATGAAGTAAAAAATAAATGTTCCGGCTTCAAAAATTATTGCATTCGATTAGAGTTAATTTAAAAATTCTGAAATCATCTTTACAAATATACAGTTTTGTGTGAAATAAACTACCTTATAAAGAGACACGGTAGGGAAAACGTCTTGGTAAGTGGAAACTCATGGGGCGACTTTGTATATAAAAATCAGAATATTTTCACAGCGCTCTATTGTCTGTTGAAATCTGGAAATTTTATACGTTGATCGTATTTTTTAAAATAAAAAGTGGTATTTTCTAAGGATTGTAGAGATCAGCAGCTAATTGCAACAAAAGAATACCTACTTTATATATTTCGTTAGTTTATTTTGAAATGACAACGTAACTACTATCGGAGTAAAAATGCAAGGCCTCTGACTTTAGAAGCTTCTATCTCAGTAATTAGCAATCATGATTTAATGAAATAAAGTGCATTTAAAAGATCATTTATTCCTACAAAAAGGTGTACAGTTTTAGATTTTTGCAACACATCGTTAATTTTCTGTATTAATTTATGTGCGAAAAAGCGCTAATTATGACTTAAATCGCACAAGCGCTCGACTTTAAAAATTAATTACGGCTATATTATTGAAACTGAGTGGTAGATACTTATATATTTGACAAGTGTATACTTTTTTGTCGGTGTGAGATGCTTTTGAGGCCAATTGGTTTATTAGTCTTAAAGCTATAATGAAAAAACGACATCTTGTGTAACTCAATACCTGAACGTTCGATATTAATAATATTGACAGTAACATAACAAGGTTAAAGCAATTATATTGTGGTCTAACACGATTCACAAAAATAATGCCATGTATACATGTTTTGTTTAAAAGAAATTTGGAAAAAGGATGGATGCTTGCGTTCCTGCGGGAAGTGCGGTACGGGCTGGACGATGGTGTCGTACACTATTGCTATGAAGCGCATGGTTTTGTACAATGCTAAACAATAATCACATTGTTGTGGTTTGCCGCTCACGATTTACGATGTGGTAGATTACCTCTCGCGGGAATATGTGCGTCTTTCTTTCGCCATAATTATAACATTTACTCTGAATTACAAGAAAACAAATTTTGTTTTCAATAAAGCAATAATGCAGCTCGATTTGAGTAATACAGATTTAGCATTTAAAACAAGAATTTTTTCTTAAGTTACCGTATATTGCAAAATAATCAAATTTTCGGTTAGGGGTTATAAAACCAGTTAATTATATGAATAATCAATATTTATTGACTGTCGACTTTTGAGAAGTATGTGTGCTACAACATTTGTAAATTTGGTAACAATTTATGAAACAATAACAATTTTATGATAAGTTAAAACTGACCGTCAGCCAGGAAAATACTAAATACAGCGTTTTTATTGCTGTTAATTAAAATAAAAGTTAAACAACTGATTCTACCAATTTGATTTTTACACATGTTAAACATATATAAATGACTCATGTACTGCCCAAAAATGAAGAAATTTCACCCCTCAGTTTTTTCGTTATAACCACTTAAAGTCAGAGGCCTTGCATTTTTACTCCGATAGTAGATCTGTTGTGTGCTTTGAAGGAGAAGTATTGTACAACATAAGCATACAAGTATATAATATTCAAGTTAGAAAACTCATTGTTTAAAAATGGTTCGTTAATATTTCAATCCACATCGAATCATCTCAGATCATTATACTTTATCAAGATATTGATGATATTCAACATTTCTTACGCTAAAATGAACAATGAACAAGACAAGCACAAAGTGGAGAATTGGGGGAAATCCACCAGTGTGTGTGTACATGTACCTACAATGTATAGGCTTCAGTAGCTGACAAAGTGACAAGGATAGTAAATTTATGTATAATGTATTCAACATATTTTGCCTCCGTCAGTAAGAAAAACAATCCTTTTAAAATCCTTATATTAATTTTCATCGGAATGTCTGATATACTTCCCATATCGGAATAGGGTTCTACCAAGCAAAAAATTATTGCTGTCAGTATGCTTCACAAAATTTAATTTCTTATGGGCGACTTAATGAAATTTTAATACATTATAATATTACTTTATCTGATGCGAGACGTCTATATGTTCTATTTATTACTAAAGCGATGTTCTGCAAGTAATTTCATATGTATTTATATCAAAGTTTTAATATTCATTTCAAACCTGTGTTTTATGCAACTATGCTTGTAGTACATAAAATATAGCACATTGGGGTTGTTTTAAATGAAAAATGTGCTTATATTAGTGTACCGCTTTTGAGATAAATTTACGTCAGTGATTTCCATAACGACTGAAAAAATTAATTCTGTATTCATGGTATTCATCAAACCTAGTGTGTGTATTTAAATTAATTAAATATTGTTCTTGTTTAAAACTTTAATTGTATCTGTAACGTGAACAGAATGTACAATATTGAGTAATTATGAAACTGTAATATCGTAACATGCTTCATTGTATATTATCAACTCGATTATTTCATAATTTCCAGCATTAACATTAGCTTCGAAAATGTTACAGTTTATAGTAAAGGTTCCCCATTGCAAGTCCAATGGAATAATACAAACACAGTTTTCATAT
The DNA here is from genome assembly GCA_036250285.1 of Pyrocoelia pectoralis. Classification (NCBI taxonomy): domain Eukaryota; kingdom Metazoa; phylum Arthropoda; class Insecta; order Coleoptera; family Lampyridae; genus Pyrocoelia; species Pyrocoelia pectoralis. The sequence continues at coordinate 68,631,556 of CM070074.1, forward strand.
TACGCGTTGCTTTATGAAAATCGTCACATCTAGCACAAAACTTCACATCCTAACTTTTGTAGAAATAATGATTTCTTAACGTTGGCTTTAAGAGCGTTTATAGCATAGCTTTGCATTGGTAATAACCTAATAACAAAGAAATAATTTGTAGCACGATGTCACAGCCATATAGGAGTACAGGATTGTGTAGTTCATCTATCGGGAAAGGTAATGGGAATTTCTATAAGGATTATTGAGGTATATACCTAGATTACATTCCTAGATAACTTAAAACTATAATTGGATAGAGTAAATAACAATAACTGCCCATCTGCTCGTGACCTCGAAGTAAACATTTACCCATATTCAATTAATTCTGAACTCCAAAACTTTAAATAACCAACAAATTAAGCTATATAACACAGCCAGTGGCGCACCCACGGGAGGGGGGCTAAAGGGGCTATAGCCCTCCCCAGGCCATAGATATTAATATAATTAACAAGTTGAGAAGTGTGGAAAAGAACAGCCTAAAGCAGTGTTGTCATCTGGAGGGAAATTTCCCTTTCTTCTGGAACCTCAGGTTTTGGAGGAAAAAAGAGAAAAAAGAAAATTTTTAACTCACTGATCAATTCCAAAGTTGCGTAATTACAATTAGTCAATTATACATCTAGAAAATATTTTCAAGTGAATCTTGTTTTTGTTTAGGTATAGCCATGTATATAAAGGGTATACCTTTTTTCGTATTTAGTCCTATTTACAGAATGTCCCGCATAATCAAATTTGTTCCATGAATTTATTAAGCAGGTATCAAATTTCATCTGCGAAATGTTTATTATAGCAAATGTCTAATAGTAGTAAGAATTAATTAAGATAAGGTTTGTTGATATAGGCAGTAGGTACCATAGTTACAGTTACTTGTGCTTTTGCTATATGTGCACTTATTCGCACATATTATTAAATTTGCGAACGCTCGTAGGTACCTATATTGTTTTCAACGAACGAACGAAGAATAGTTCAAGAAAAAAAAGTGGTAACTTAACTATGGATCTTATTTATTTGCACATAATATTTTCAGAAGCTATTAAAAAGCGTTCTGTTGGCCACACCCCTTTTAAAAAAATCGCATGCGGCGCTTTTGGACTCGCTACGCCCGCAACATCACACATTATAACAATTTATACCTAAACAACCCTGTTTGTTCAGGTGTTATTGTTACCAAGCCCCCCCTAGCGGAAATTTCTGGGTGCGCCACTGTCACACAGGACCCTAAAAGTTATTTAGATCCATATTTTTTACGGAAATCATTAATTTAGTCGAGTAAGCTCTTCACGATGGCGTCTCAATTAGCGTTTAATAACTTTAATATAACTCTGAATGGTTTTAAACGTAGAGATAACACATTTACCTATAAGAGTTGCATGTGTGTATTCTTGGAATCGGGGAATTACGAAATCGGTGTGTCTCCATCAAAAACGCGTTAAAACTGGATTATTTGTATCTAAAAGTAACAGAAGCTGTTGAAAATACTGAAAGAGGTATGGGAGTACCAACAGACACTGAAAAATGTGTCCGTTGTCTCGTCAAGAAGGTTACCAAACAACTAGTTCGTTTCCACAAGAAGATTTATAAAAATGAACAAGTAAACCACAACTTTTTGAATAATCTATACCTTAGAAAAGGCAACAGCCCAAATCAAGCTGTTTTGGCATTAAAATATCTACCAATTAACAACATCCAAATATTGCTTTCTAAGGGAAATGGTAGAAAACCAATTGGAAATTCCTAATCAAGCGGAAAACAAAACAATACTTCACATTTATTAATCAAACTGGATACTATCGATGCAGAACCTCTACGATTGAGAACTCAAGCGGTTATAAGAGGAAAAGCTGATAAATGGCTTCATAGCTTTCAAAACATCCTTGCTTGTTAATATTAATAACGAATTCGTAATGTTAAGTAGTGGAAACATTTCACTGTAAATCCGACTCCTATTCTGATCGTCTTACCTATTTATTTCAATATAAACTCACATAATGTCACGTAGGATGTTACTGGTAGGCTCAATAATAATGAATATACTACGAACCCTTTGCTTACAATACAGGGTATACCACGGAACCCGTTCATTAGAAGTTTCTGGGGTCCCTTACTACTTATGAATTTGAAACTTTCAGGTTAAGGATAACCCATAGCCTTCTTTTGTTCTAAAATATTGTCGATGTTGTACAACTTCTGGAAAGACCGGAAATCGCCATTCATCTTCTTATTTTAAATGGAACACCCTGTATATTATTGCATTTTTGGATTATACAATCGATTCTGCGTTAATCTGTATTAGATTCTCCTATACCTATCTTCAACTGTTTTTGAGATATTACGATTTTTTTGAAAAATTTGCGCTTTGCGGAGGGATGTTTAATAGCCCACCTTTTGCTCTTCTTTGAACGCAAAACATTCATACTTTACAAACACGAAGTAAAACCATAAGGGTTTACAAATGTATTTGCAAACCTATCATAGATTATACAGGGCGTTCAAAATTAGTAGCAAAGTTAAAAAACTTCAAACACCAAAAAGTCATTTTTTTCAAATCGAACACCCTGTATATTTTTACATATTTGGAAGACGATTTAATTTAGGCATCGATAAGCTATAGGTATCCCTATACCTATCTCTAGCGGTTTTGTAGTTATTAACACTTTTTATCTAATATTGATTAAAACTGCACTTAAAACCTATGCACATTTGAAAGTAGGCTGTGAGTATCCCAAAATAAAATACGGTAATGAACGTCTAACCCTTATGGTTTTACTTCGTGTTTGTAAAGTATGAATGTTTTGCGTTCAAAGAAGAGCAAAAGGTGGGCTATTAAACATCTCTCCGCAAAGCGCAAATTTTTCAAAAAAATCATAATATCTCAAAAACAGTTGAAGATAGGTATATGATAATCTAATACATATTAACGCAGAATCGATTGTATAATCCAAAAATGCAATAATATACAGGGTGTTCCATTTAAAATAAGAAGACGAATGGCGATTTCCGGTCTTTCCGGAAGTTGTACAACATCGACAATATTTTAGAACAAAAGAAGGCTATGGGTTATCCTTAACCTGAAAGTTTCAAATTCATAAGTAGTAAGGGACCCCAGAAACTTCTAATGAACGGGTTCCGTGGTATACCCTGTATATGGCATGGCACGGAAGCAAGGTAAAAGTATACTCTGAGTAGGTAGACAAGAGACATCAGAATGTTTAGAACACCCGTCAGTTGACAATGTCTGTACCATACATATATGGTTTTCACATTAAGAAAAAACTGACTATAAGTACACTTTAAATGTATTTGCACAAGACGTCGTTGGACGCAATTTGCATAAATGACGAAAGTTAGACGTAGTCAATCAAAGTCAATCCACTTATTCAGTGAGTCAATCTAACGGACCTTTCCTGCAAGTATGTGGAATCATTCGCTTACCCTCTGGTTCTTCGTTCCAAAATTAAACTGGTAACTGTTTTATGAACCCTAACTTTTTTCTTTTCGTATTCGTCTAGTGGCTGCTAAGGCCTTAATCGCCATCCGCTAGAGTGATTTGTTTCTTTTTTACCCGCTTATCAAAACTTGTCAATATTTGCAAGTACTGAATCCTATGGGTTCTTCTTTTCTTAATTTTTACAATGTATTTTGTCGTAGTACCTCTTAGACCCCTATGAGTGATTGCAGTGGGTTCATTGTAGAAATCAAATGTACAAAAACGACAACAATATTTTTTGAAAGTTTACTTCGTGGACATTAACATCTAAATCTAATCATTTTAAATAACCTGTACTGTTATTAAAATATCATTGGAACATCGGAGGTTGTTTTTCCATTCAACACTACGTGTATTTATTTGGGTCATCGCTAGGTGAGGCATAAAGTAATTGGACGTGTATACAGTTTCCATATGCTCCCATTTCGTCTATTTCAATTTGCTTCATTCTTTATTAATATGTAATAATTTTAGTTCTAAACTTAAACGTTTTTGGCGAGTTCTAGTAATTCTTTAAAATGTTTGTGAGGTCACGAATCTTCTATTTCCATTACGAGTAACTGTTTTTTGAAAATTCAGATTGACAATCCTGTTGTTTGAAGGAATACTTTCGAACATTAGAAACATATTCAACTATCCTAATTTGTTGCTATTTCACTATTCAAACCTTGCAGTGCATTTAAATTGCAGCATTTCGCAATATTAGATATAAATGGTAACTGCAGGAGATTATATCATGTGTTACGAAGTCATAAAAAATGAAAGAAGGAGCCATTTTATGAACGTAAAGAAATGCTGTAAAATCTGTAAATAAATCTTAACGGAAAAACAGAATTAGACAAAAAATAAAGTTTAAGTCCATAAACTAGGTAACGCAAAAATCCTATTTTTTTAGCCCTCCCTCCCCTACCGTAACCGATCGTAACGCAGTTCGTGCCCCCACCCCCCTATGTTGTAACACGTAACGTGTAGTAATACAAACCAATATAAAAACTCAAGACAAAATCACATTTAACCAATTTTACGACGGACAGAAACTTATCTTTTAGATGGGTGCATTCATTTAAAATGTAACGATTCCGATCAACCACCCATTTGGCAGGCCGGTGACACTCATCTGTTACGTGAGCTTCCTTAACCCCCCCTTAAGTGTACAATTTTGTAACGCACCGTCAGACCTCTCCCTACTCCCCTCACTGTTACGTAATTTATAGATGCTGTCTTTTACACATTATCATTGCTGCAGGGAAACTCTTATTGCATCTGTATTTAATTCTTTAATATTTTTGAAGTAAGTAACAGACATTTACCAAAGGAGACGTACACTGTTTTGGGTGTACCTATTCTTTTCCATGATTTGATCAAATTACGCCTGGTTTTGCAGTTGAACTTTGACATAAAATGAATAAATACGGAAAGGTGGCGCCAAGTATTTAATTTTATTGTGGAAAGGACTGTTGGTATGGTATGCATCAAGACAACCCCAGCGGTCTACTATAAGTTCCATGCAATACGACTTAATAACCTTTTGACTCATTTTTGGCACACGCGTTGCAATATATTTCGCGGAAGCAAATTGTGATCATCATTTATTCCAAAGATGTTATAGGATACGAAAGTAGGTTGCTCGTTGCTCTTGTAGGAATCGTTCATAGTTTATTCATCTTTTGCTTTAAATTTCTGCCGAATTTCTTACAACATCCGTCATGTCAAATTTCTTCGTAAAACAAGAAACATTAATGCACATCCTGCTTTGATCTTATAAGCGATGATTCTGTTATCCAAGTAACTTGTATCTTTCTATATTCGTGTTAAACTTCATTTCTCACTTTATACTTACTGTAAAAGCGTTTCATTTTGTTAGACACGACTCCTCACGTCCTTTCATCTTTCTTTATAAGAGTGTCGTGCAGCTTTAGTTGTCTTGAGAATATTAGAAAATATACTTCAACTCGGTTAACAAAATGACTACCTTTTATACGTATAATTAAATCTATTCCGATATTATTTCACGTTCTTTCTCGCTTGATGATGACAGGTATTGTGGAAAAAGTACTCTACAATGTACCAACTTAAACAGATCCTTTATTTAGTTTTCAAATCCTTTCAAAATCGATATTTTTAACCTCATTTCGAGATTTACATGCACCATCCTTATTAATGTTAGTGGTAACTGAAATTTGAATTGTCTCAACTCAACAGATATGGTTTAAGTTTAGCTATTTGTAATATTTAGTAGATTACTATTGTTCAAACGTACTTTACGATTATTATCATTATTAAAAGTTGACGTATTTACATATCAGATTACGTTTATTTAATTTCGCTCCTCGCTGTTACCTCTTATGGTGTTGGTGCTCAATCTATGTAACAGACAAACAATATTTATAGCTGCTATACTGTTGTGCATTTGATGTGGCTTAGACTGTTAGTTTATAGTGTATATAATACATGTACGTGGAATATACACTTACACTTACATAATAATGTTAGCTATATTACTAAATTCAACAGCAGTTTCAGTGCATCTAAAATTTAGAGTAGGTACATAACATCCTTGAATGCACCGATACAAAAGGGATTCTGCATACAAATGGTGTACTACAGTATTACTAGATAGAAGTTCTCAAGTAATATATTAACTTGTGGTTTGGGTTATAACCTTATAACTCTTATCCTTATGTTTGGCAAATACGGCAGTTTACACGTACTGTACTCGCCTGACAAATTTCTACTATGTATTGTAAATTACAAACATTCCGCGTAGTTTTGCGGTTTTAGACCGCCAAAACTATATATTTTGATGATATTAAACACGGCATTAACCGTATTCTAAACAAATCGTGCACATTTGTATAAGTACATTAAAGAATAATATTCATATCCTCCTTTTTTCACATAGACTACTTTCAAAGTACCAGACCTTTTTACTTCCAACTCTAGGTCTTGCAATTTCCGTTAAATCAATATCATGCAAGCGCATCTCCAATTATTATTTGCTTCATTTACAGAAAAGAGTTTCTGTTTGTTTCAAATAAATTTCCAACTTGTAGACCTTTGAATGCAATACCATCTAGTTGAATTCTATTCAAAGGAATTTCAGTCATTCAAATTAAATTTATATATAGGTACTACGATATTCTATGTACCTATAAGGGAATTATTACTGAAAATAAAACCTGATCGACATGGAAATAAAATCAAACACTCGTTATTATTATCATCCACTATTATTAAATTTTGAATTGTGAGTCTCAAACCATTTTATACACTAAACAACATAAAAAGAAACATAATAAAAAACAAATTTGGAAATGTGTGTTCCCCTTAATCATTAAAATCAGTAAGTTTGTAGGTTAAATAATGTTAACGGTTATCACAACCATTCGCTCTTTGATCTCTTTTGCATGCCCAGCTTGGTTTGAGAAGGTTTACGAAACACTTATTAGTACTAATCTAAACTTCATAGACCGCCTCGCCTCAGCCGATAAATTTGATTTTTGAAAATACGTACGTGGCGTTTTAACTCCTCATCTCTTTAATAAAGGGTTACATATTTTTTATTACCACATTAACCTTAACAGGGAGACGTATTAACGGTTAATAACATAGAAAAAACATGACCTTAAAGCTTGGACAACAGTAACTCTTTACCCAAGAAACGATTTAATACAGAAACCAAGATTGTCGAACTTTTCAATGGCTTCTTCGTAGTGAGACTTTGTATTTCAGTTCAAGAAGAGAATTTCGAACAAAATAAGATCAAACTCCTTGTAATGGCTTAACTGCAGTAGCAAAGATGTGTCGGACATATCCTTAATAGACATTTTTAAGTTGAACAGAAAAGAAAAACACCCTCAAGCTATGGTTCGTCTCACCTCGTACAATATTAATAACATTTTCTTGTATATCCCTTTATCCAAATTCAAAAATTCTTGGTAGGTACTATCTTCATGTGCGGAGTCAAATATGAAGTGGTCAATCATTTTGGAAATATTGACAAAAAGGCCATACAAGTATTTTATCGGATTGAAAAACTAATTCTATGAAAGAAGAAAATTAGTGCAAAAACAAGCACAGCAATCTACAACACAGTAGTATGCAAAAGGACACACAGCCCAAAACAGTGTTTACTCATTACAAAACTATTCACAAGTCCCATTTTCCCGGTTTTTAGAAATATTGAACGAAATAAGGAAGAAGGCCAAGAAAAAGATGAAAAGTTAACACATGGATACTGGCAAATAAAACAAACGCAAGTGATAGAAGTACTGTTCTCAGATGACATGGTTTTGATGGCGGAACACAAGGGAAATTTACAGTCAGTACAACTTTGAAGTACTATAAGAATAACTGTTGAGGATAAATATGCAAATAAATATTCAAGAAACAAAAAAAATTGTAATTTATCGTACGAGGGAAACACATGAAATACGATTAGATAGGAAAAAAAATAGAAGAGGTACAGCACTATAGAAGAAGAAAACGGTAACAAAATAGAGGAATAAATGAAATATTGGAAAGAGTCGTAAAGATATTTAACACAACGAAAACAACATGGCTAGGAAATAGAGAAATAGACCAAAATATGAATTTGAAAAAGTCCTTCTACAAAAATCATATACAAGAATGAGTTGATTCGTGTGACGAATTTGGGTGAAAAGGACGTGTTTTATACATATTAAAATTGTTACGATAAGTTAGTTATTGAAAGGAGTTTAAGTTAAGATTTAGGGTTAAGTGGTAATGGGAGGGGTGTGAGTGAAGGGGTAAAGGTGAGAGGACTAAATTACTTTGCTTACAAATAGTTAAAGTAGTGGATATTCGTTAACCCTGCGTTAGTGCGGCGGGGTGTACCAAACCCCAGCGCTCTAAATTAGGCTGTATCTTTTTAGTTTTTTTAAATTTAATCGTAAGCTTCTATGTACCTTTCAGTGGCAGTTCATACTTGCATAAAAAGCTACGGAATTAGTCCTGATTAAAAAAATTGATGTTCTACGTGTCGCGAGGAAGAGAGCGCAAACCAAATTCTTTTGTCAAACGTGTTACAAATATTTAAGTTTGGAACATATTCATGCGCTCTGTAGTGATTATGCTAATCAAAGACCAATAGAAAATGACAGTGAATAAAATATATATTGTTTTTAATAGGTTTTTGTAAGTTTTGAATTTATTTCTTTTTCAAGATTGACGATTTCCTTTAAATGCGTTTTCTTCTATAATTGTTTATTTTTTCACATTTAATTGTGTAAATACTAAAAATATATAATAATAGAAGAAGCAATTTTGGTTATCATTCTTACATAATTATGCTACCGAGAAATAAATAAAATCGGGCCAAAATGCGAAAAACAGTAATAATAGCACTGGGGTGTACCACACCCCACCGCACTAATGGCGTTTGAACTAGGCGCCGCACTAACGCAGGGTTAAGCAGATAGAAGTATGTAAACATTCATATCGCGAGCGTTAGAAAATAACCTTTAACCTAATACATATTTGTTGATATACATATAAAATATTTAAATTTAATTTGAAGTGACTGTTAGTTTATGATATGTGGGACTTTATACACGCGGAAGGACGATGCAAGAACAGGTATTTAGAAACAAGCGAAGTAGAGAATGAATAAAAGAGAGAGGGAAGAAGAGGAAGTGCAGAGGTAACGATTATTTGGGAAAGGAAAGAAGGTAATAAGGTCACCAGACACACAAAGGACAGAGGAGGAACAAGCAGGAAACAGCGCAATAACGGAAAGCGAAAAGAGGAAGGGATAGAAATAAATGGACGAAATAAAGGAACTAATTAATTCAAGGTTTGATGAAGCACATGGAGGAAAACATTAAGGAAATAAGGAACGACAGAAAAGGAAGCGTTGATAGAGAGAATAGAAAAATTATAAAAGAAAGCGAAGGACGAGGAGAGGACGAAAAGGAAGAATAATATGGTATTAATGGGGCGATGAAGCAAGGAGCCACAAAAAAGCTGCAAGGGATGATGGAAGAGGAATTAAATTGAAAAGTATAATTTAAAAAGGTGACAGTTAATGGAGAGTTGGGAAGAGAAGCAGATGGTTATGTCAGAGAAGAAAAGACTAAGGAATACACGAATACATAGAGCACGACCTAACAAGGGAGCAGAGGAGAGTCCAAAGAGAAATAATGAACAGGGCAGCGTAAGGAAGAGCGGTGGGAAGAAAAGTACGGGTAGGAGACAGAAAAATGGACATAGATGGAGAATGATATGTTGGAAAGAAGGGCAACGAAACGGAAAAATGAGCAAAAAGAACGAGATAGAGAAGTAGCACAGGAAGAAAAGGAGTTAATAGTACTGTTCTGTAATATGGTGGGAATAAGGAACCAACATCACGAATTTTGGGAAATCGTTAGGGAGCAGGATGTAGTGGGATTACAAGAGACATGAATGGAGGAAAAGAATGGGAGTGGTGGAAAAAGGAGATGCCAGGGAAATTCCCATGGGTGGTGCAGTACGCAGAAAGGGATAACAGAAAAGGAAGAGCGAAGGGAAAAATGGGGGAACAAGAACAAAAAGAGGAAGCGGAACAGAGAAGAGGAATTGTAGGAAGGAACATAAAGTGGGGAAAAACAATATTTAAAATAATCACGGTATCAACTACTATGCTTACAAACATCTATGTCCACAGGCATTTACACCCACATCCGGTCGGGATTCGAACACGAGATCGCCAGGTGTAGTTGAGTGGTATAAGAACGATTACAACCAAACACCATGAACGGTACCAGCACATTTAAAGGAAGCACTGTTACTATTGTCGTGCACCTCCGTACCAAACAGGGTTTACTTATGACATCACCTCAGGTAGTTAGTAACAGTGTCGGGAAGCGTTGGTAATTGTAACTATACTGTATTCCTGCTTTAAATATGTACAACAAAGCATATATAATATGCTAAAGCAGGGGTGAGCAACCTTTTTCATCAACGGCCCAATCCAAATCTTGAAATTTTTTGGCGGGCCGTACACAAAATAATACTTATTAATAATTTATAAAACTTCAGTTATACGTACAATAAACATTAGAATAAAAAAACACGAAATTTGAAAAAAAAAAACATTAAGATTTCATAAATTTTAATACACAAAAGAAGAAAAGAATAAAAAGCGAATTTACTTGAAGATTTTAATGAGAAATTTGGGACTGTTTGTTGGCTACAATTTGATCAACGTTAGCTCTGATATTGATGAGACAGCTACACTAACGCAACTTTCCAATCGTGCATCACCTAGTCTTGATTGGTGGTCATTTTTAATTATTTTCATGGTTAAAAATAATTGTTCGCAAACATACGTACTTCCGAACAGACACATCATTTGCTTTGCATTTCTCGTCAAAAGGGGAAATTTCTCAGGGCTCACATAACATTTATAAAAAAATTCGATGCCCACTGAGAAAAATACATTTCTCATATCTGTATTGTTCTGCATGTCAATCAATTCCATTTCAAAGTCTTCGGGAACTGTATCCACGTCAATGTTAAATAGCGAGGAAAAGATTTTCATAGAAACCACTGTCTTCTCAACTTTGAACATCTGGAATCGTGACTGAAATTCGTAGATTAAAATTTCTATAATATATTGCGCATATTTTTAAGAAGTAGGAACGTTTTCTTTTTTTAAATATGGAAAATGGGACACATTATTTTGTACAATTTGAATTTGCGTTCAAAGTCCTTAATTTTGTCATACAAATTGTGGATAAACTGTCCTTTGCCTTGAAGCTCCACATTAAGGTTATTGAGATGCTGTGTTATGTCGATAAAAAACCCAAAATCGCACATCCATTCTTTATTATTAAACTAAGGAAAGGGATATCCTTTCATATCAACGCTTTTTAAGTTGTATAGGGAAAGCCAAACAAACTTGCGTGCACGTCATCAATGACGTATTTCCATGTCTTTTGTGGCAAAGTTTCCATCGCTAAGTGTATCATAAAATTTGTAAAACAAAACAACTCTAAAAGCAATGCAATTATTATAAGACTTTTCAGATGAAAATGTATGTGCACAAGCTTGTTTTTGTTGGGTTTAGAGGCCTCTCAATGTAAAATGTTGTGATAAAATTTTAATCAACAGACCAGTAAGTAACGACGTAAACCTAGCCACTGTCAGAGAATGGTGCTGTGTTGCCATCTTTTATTCATCGATATTTTGAGGTTACGGATGACAGTAGTATTCTGACAGGCATATTTAATTGATTTTTGTCGTCAACAATTTGTAATAGTAATTAATATTTATTTGTGGTTGAATAAGAAATATTTGCTGAGACATTAAATATTTCCTTATCACTTTGACAATACTGTAAATGTAAACGTCGTCAAACGCTGATGACGTGCACGCAACTTAGTTTGGCTTTCCCTATATACTCTTTTTAGCATTGCTTTTGGCAAACTCAAATTTTTCGCACACAAGTTTTACTGGTGAATTATGCAATGGTTAACGATTATTTCCCTACCTGTAACTTCCTTAGTATCTTTAAATAGCCGTCCCGACACTCCTACATCCATGCTCGACATTGCTCGTGCTCCATCTGTCGATATACCAATAATCTTTTCTAATGGAATTGAAATTTTTTCCAACACAGACTTTAGTTCATCGTACAGGTCTTCGCCGGTCGTAGTCCCTTTCATTGGAATTAGTGAACACCATTCCTCGGTAATATTAAATTTCGTATCAACACCACGTACAAAATATAGGCAGTTGTGCTGTATCGCTAATATCGCAACTCTCATCAAGTGCCAAACAACAATAGTCGAATTTTGCAATGCGTTCGCGAAGCGTTGTCGCAATCTTCTCGGATAAGTCTTCAAACCTCCTTACAATAGTGAATCTTGATAAACTAATCTTTGAAATAATATTTATTTTGTCAGCAAATGCTATTTCTGCAACAGCAGTCAGACATATTTTTATCATCTCCTCATCCGCAATGGGTTTCATTTTTTTGCCAGTATTTGACTGACAACGAAACCAGCGTTTGATGCCGTGTCTGATAAAATAGCAGGGTTTTTAAAAATAGACTGTTGTTTTCCTAAACTTTTCACCATTTGACTAAATTTATCTTTCCGTAGTGGTCCTGTTGTTAAGTTCTTATATTGTTGTTCATGTTTTGTATCGTAATGCGTTTTTATGTTATATTCTGTTAATGTCGATGCAGTCTCTGAGCATATTAAGCATATAGCTTTATCACAGACGCTACGCATTCATATTGCATGTTTGAACAAGTCGCCGACAAGTGGGTGTCCCGTTTCAAAAAATCGTTTGGCTTTAGTACCTATGCACTATTATGTTATATAAAGTAGGATTTTTGTATGTTAATTAAATAACCATATTCGTGGAAACCTTTTATTTATAATTAATTTTATAACAATATATTGACGGGAGAAAGTCTGTAATATAAATAAAATAAATTCAATTTTGAAAATGGCTTGGCGGGCCACATAAATATGTACGATGGGCCGCGGGTTGCCCACCCCTGTGCTAAAGGAATGAATACAGAATAAATAAATACTCTTATTCGTTCCCAAATACGGAGACTTTCGCTGGGGACTCGATGTCCAAACGGTCTCCGTAAAGCGGGGTGCTCGGTGGACGGGACAAATGCAGTCCTACTTCCAAATCAGCTGTTATTGGTGATCTAAAATCACTGATAGGTCTGTCTTAATGATCAAATTTACCAACGCCAATTCTTTCAGAAACCCTTACAAATATGGTTAATTACACATTCACGTGTAAGCAGGTCAAAAGTTTAGAATATCAATCTAGAAATAGTGGTAAAACAGTACCGTAAAGTGGGGTGAAGTCGGACAGTAGGTGTGAAGACGGACACTCGGCCCATTTCGTCGTTTTCGTCAAGGCCACGCATTTCGGTGAGGGAAAGTTGAGATATATTAGATGCAACGGGTTAGTGCAAGTCTAATATTGGTGTAGTGTGAGACGTTGTACGAAAAACATCGCTTTCGTAGCAGGCAGGTACGTATTTATAGAATTAACAGTTTTGCTCTATTTTGCAAACTCCAAAAAGAAACTCTTGCACAAAAGAAACGGTTAGAACTAATAAAATGAAACAAATTGTGAATTATTTAGTATTTAATCAGCAACGAATTCCCATAAAATAAAACTTCTTTCAAAAATTTCACGTTGGGTAAATTTGAAAAAGTTTAAAAATGACCTTTTGTAGGGGTGAAGGCGGACACCATGGGACGAGACTATCAGAGAAAAATCGGCAGTTCATTCATGAATTACACAAAAGACAATTTACGTAAGGCCTTGGACGATGTAAAAAACGGTCGCAAAAGCTTGAGAAGGGCGGCTGAGTGCTACCAAATTCCAAAGTCAACATTATATGACAAAATAAAAGCTCACAAAACAAAAAAACATGGAGGACAAACGATCCTTTCTCCGACAGATGAAGAAAAGCTGGTCAACGAAATAACTACTTTGTCTGAATGGGGTTTTCCACTCACTCGAAGCGATATAAGAGTTTTAGTAAAAAAATTTCTTGATAGAAAAGGAGTGAAGGTTGCGAAATTTAAGGATAATTATCCAGGAATCGAATGGTTTTATAAATTTGTAAAGCGACATAAAAACATATTAACTGAACGACTTGCTCAAAATATAAAAAGAGTACGGGCAGGTATAACAAAAGAGACTATAACGGACTATTTTGAAAATCTAAGAGGAATAATTGAGAATGTCCCAGCGTGCAACATCGTAAACTACGATGAAAGCAATTTAACAGACGACCCAGGAAGAAGCAAAGTTCTATGTCGTCGTGGATCGAAACGGGTTGAAAGAATAATGGATTCAAGTAAATCGAGCATCTCCATCATGATGGCTATAAGTGCATCTGGGGCTTTATTACCCCCATATGTAGTGTATAAATCAGTGCATTTATATCCAACATGGGTTGAAGGAGGGCCAATTGGAACAGTCTACAATCGGACCAAATCTGGGTGGTTCGATGGACCAACATTCGATGATTGGTTTGATCGGATACTTCTGCCACATTTTAAAACATTACGAGGCAAAAAAGTCCTCATTGGAGACAATTTAGCCTCCCATATCTCGCTACATGTCCTTCAGTCCTGTGAAGACAACGATATACATTTTGTACTGTTACCACCCAATGCCACTCATTTACTTCAACCTCTAGACGTGTCATTTTTCGCACCTTTCAAAAAGTCTTTGAGATCTATATTGACCGATTGGAAATTCAAAAACCGAGGTTGTATAAGTAAATCAGAGTTCCCTAGGCTTCTACAACAAGCACTTGAAAAAGTGGGAAACATAGAAAATAACATAAAATCGGGATTCAAAAGTTGTGGAATTTTTCCACTATGCCCAGAAACTGTTCTGAAGAAAATCCCTGATAAGGAAGCGGAAAACGTCGTTGACCAGGAGACTAATCAACACTGGATCAATACACTTAAGGAATTTCTGCAGGACAGCAGAGTCACTACCACTAGTTCTGCAACCACAAAAAGAGGTAAAAAGGTTGAAGTGGCTCCAGGTAAAGGAATATCCTTGAAGGATCTCGCTGGAAGGTCACAAAGCCTAAGCGAATGTCGAATAGAAAATTCTGATGAATCGGATGAATCAATTGATGTAGAGTATGAGGACGAATCAAGTGATCAATGCGACAATACATCAGATGAAAACGAAGCAAATCCCACAGACTGTGATAACGACAACCAAATAAGTGATATCGACGAGACTGATGATAGAATAGACAATGTAGAAGTAGGAAACTATCTTTTGGTACGATTCACTTGTCCAAATAACACTTCTGTTAAATATTATGTCGGATGTGTAACGGACATTATCATTGAAAACAACAATGTCTTCTTAGTGAATTTTTTACGAAAGCAGAGTTCGGCAAAGATGGGTTATTATTTTACATATCCCGTTGTACGAGATGAATCTGTTATTGACCAGCATCAAGTAGTTACAATTTTAACTAAAGTAATAGATCTGCGCCGCCAAAAATTCCAGTTTCCACAAATTCCAAAGAATATTAAAGTAGAATAAGAGTCAACTTGTTTTCTTTTTATTTGTTTTTTATAAGAATATATTTTTTATTTAAAGCTTTAGTTTTCAATAAAAATGTTAAGGAACAAATATTCCTATTTATTTTCTTTTTTTAATAAGAAGATATATATTTTTGTATTTTTTGTTACCTACAATAAAAACGTTATTACGGAATAATCGTTTTCTTTATTTGTTCGATACAGAATTAGGTACCTACCTGTTTTTTCATATATAAATGTGTTTTTTTTTTCAATTTGTACTGTCCGCCTTCACATCACATGCAGGTCAAACACGATTCTAGACCAAAACAACGTATGTCCGTCTTCAACCCACACATAGGTGTGAAGGCGGACACTTTTTACCAAAAAAAAAGTGGTATTTAGGGTAACGTTTTAGCGAAAATTTTTTCAGTACCTTATTTCAGATGCCTCAAAGATTCTAAATTATTTTTTTCGGAATTTTGCAGTCCAGTTTTCAGAAATTATGAACAAAAATACTCGCAAATTGTCCGCCTTCACCCCAGATTACGGTACCCAACTCTGTCCGGGTCTAATCTTTCCTACCTTCGGATGCACCCACGTCGTAAAAGAGAGTCGCTCAAAATTTGTAGCTAATCTAAACCGATGTAAGTAATTGTGTAGACAATTGAATATAACTGGTCCATCGTTATCAGTTTCTGTGGTGTGCATCCCTACGTTGACAAAACAACTCTGGGTTGGCACGGTTGAAGTAAAGTTTCTGAGAATATTAATTTATTGACTGCTAGTTTACCTGAACCCAGAAAGTCATGTATAACTGCACGATATGGTATATTAACTAGGGTGCACACAGACCACAGGTACGATTTGAATACAGAGACCAGGTTACATAAGGTTACATCGACGGGGGGGTATTGGAGAGACGGCTGGAAAAATAGGATTGCGTGTTCACCCTCGCCCTTTTAATTATAATTCCCTTTTCAATTTCGTCTTCTTACACTATTTCATCCGATACAAATCATTAAGAAGAAACATCTCTTGGCAGTAAAGTAAAGATAATTAGTTGCTTTGCACATTTCGGTAGGTTTCGCTTACCGTAAGTAAATACCTTAAAGAGCAGTATCTTTTTTTCAGTAATACGATTCCCTAATTTGAAATGACGAGCTTAACTTTCATATATAAAAAGAATAATCTGATTACTTATTTCGTTATTTCATTTTTAATATTCCGAACAGATCTAAATTATCATCTCCATTTCAATACAAAATAAAAAATCTTTTATGATCCTTACTAATATACTTTAAAATAAGATGAATGGACTTTGATTTCGAATCAGGTCTTATTTCTATCCCTTTGCACAAATATTTTAATGCGAATATATAAGGATGTAATTGTAAACTCTTAGTAATGGATATTTATTTCCAGTAAAGGGAGGTATACAAACAGCAAATATTTCGAAAATGTTTAGTCGACATTAATTATGACTTCAAAGAGTAAAAGGTATATTTAGGTTTTGTGAACTCACCATAATTATGTACCTTTTTAATGGAACAGTATAACATTTTTATTTCCATTAATTTTATTCGATATTTTCTTTGCTATGGCTTCGACAGCCCAGTTTAATTTAAAAAAATTGTGGACTGGTAGGTATATGCGCATACCTTTAGCATTTGACACAGTTTGACCTGGACCCGCTTAAAAAACGTGTTTTGTTGGATTATACTTAACCAGTCATACTTTTTTGGGCTTTGAAGAAAGAGTAGGTCAGTAGGTACATTTTACAATATTGGTTTTATTTACGAAATATATCAACGCCAGTAATCGGTTTTGTACTATAGTCAAGTTTAGGGAAAATAATGTATTTGCTAGATAAGGATAAGGGTAAACCAAAATATAGATTCGACCGGAACGAGGTGAAGTGGTACAACTTTCAGGTTTTTTTATTAGCAACAAATATTTACGGAGCTTCAATATTGTTAATACACTTAATGAGAGTACGAAGTAGCTTAGATATGCGTTAGATTAATAAAACGGTGACGGATGTTGCTTCAATATTTAAAGGTGTATTTTATAAACGTCTGATGTTTATACTTTCAGTATACACGAGGTGTAATTAAACTTTTCAGCTTTCCGTTTTGTTTTTTACACTAAATTCCTAATCGCCCTGAAAACACACATTAATTCCCATCCTGAATCTAACGAACCTTCAAAATGTGTAACGCAGCTTTTGTTATCGTTCATGTGCAGGTATTGTGTAATTTAGTGTCACACAGAAATTAGATAAAAGTACAAAGCAAACTTTGATAGGGAGGTTTGATATTCTATTTGATGTGTACTGTAACGTATGTTCCATTAATGACAAAACGTTTTTTTTTTCATATATTTTATACCTATTTCAAACCAAAAAAACGTTTTTATACTAGAAATTTAAATAGCCAAATTATTCACTTCATGGTCCATTTTGGTGTATTTACTTATCTAAGCTAATACTTGTTCTAATGTTCGATGTTGTTCATGTACCTACTTACTTTTCTTTGAAATTACATGTAGTTGTAAATGTATTTCAAGCATATATGTCAATGTCATACTGGATAACTATGGCAATAGCCACTACGATGTGTTTGTGTTACAGAAAAAGAAGAAGTACTTAAGAATAAGAAGGGACAACAATAAAATGCAGTGCAAACAGGAAAATACAAAAAAAACTCATACTTTAAATCAACTATACTTATGGAAAATGGTGAAAGTTGAAAATGTTATGTTAAAAATCCTTAAACTTTTCCCTAAACAATAAAAACAGTAAATTAATTCTTAATGACCTTTTTGAAATTATAAAAACTAAACAGATAATTAGAAGTAGGTATAGTAGTAATAATAGTGATAATAACGAATATGAAAAGTTACAATGCTACAAATTATATACACTGTGTCCAAGATAAGGAGGGCCACTATGGGGATTTCGGAAACGGTAAGAGATAGAGTTTCGGTTAAATGGGAGAAAAGTTGGGCAATTTTGAGTTTAGTACAATGAAATTTTTAAACTTACGAAATTCCGAACCGTTCCGAAGTTATGCGACAAAAAGCGAATTTTCAGGATTTCGTTTTTGACAAATTGTTACTTTGTCGTTGATGTTAACTGAAAAGTAAAAGGACCTTCTACAGGTACTTTTTAACGTTCTTTAACATGGCATACAGCAAATTGGAATCCGACGTTTCGTTTTCGAGTAACCATCATCAACTTTATTTTTTTAAATACGGTCCTGATTTTTTTATGCATAATATTAGAAGAGCTTTTTATTCTGCATTCAAGCATGTATCACACTTTATGGTTTAATTGCGATTTTATACTTATTTTACTATTGTACTTAAATTTACTAGATTCTACTTTGGAAGATGCTCTTGATATTTTACCCTAAGCCGTAGTACGCAATTGTTGGTTTCAGCAGCATGGTGCACTTGCGCACAATTCACGGGTGGTTAAGGATTACCTTTCAAATAGGTTTGCCGAAAGAGTTTTAAGCGCCAATTCTGAAACGCCCTGGCCAACTCGTTCTTCCGAAATAACCCCGCTGGATTTTTTTCTTTGGGGGTACGTAAGAAATTATGTTTACAAAGATACCTTTGGAATAGAAGAAGAACTCCGAAAGCTTGTACTTAACCGATTCCAAACTGTAACACCTACAATGTTAAAGAATGCTTTGGAATCTACAGTTAGAAGATGCTATTGACGATTGGAGAACTAAGGAGGGCTTTGCGAGCATTTATTATAATTTTTTTCTAATTATTGGTATGTGTCATGTTTAAATTTTCGTTTCATAAAATGTTTTCTGTTCATTTATGACGTGTTAGTTGATTGTTTGTAATTATGTACACTTGGTTATAAAATTTGTGTTCAAAATTGAAAATTCTGTGTCATTTCATTAATTTGATGAGGAAAGCACAGTTAGCAAAAGTCCATTTATAAATAAAATTCAGTTTGAATGTTATTGAGGAAGGATACAGGTTCGTACTTAGGATTTTTTCCGCTAATCGTAAAGTAAGTATAAAATCGCAATAAAACCATAAAGTGTGATACATGCTTGAATGCAGAATAAAAAGCTCTTCTAATATTATGCATAAAAAAATCAGGACCGTATTTAAAAAAATAAAGTTGATGATGGTTACTCGAAAACGAAACGTCGGATTCCAATTTGCTGTATGCCATGTTAAAGAACGTTAAAAAGTACCTGTAGAAGGTCCTTTTACTTTTCAGTTAACATCAACGACAAAGTAACAATTTGTCAAAAACGAAATCCTGAAAATTCGCTTTTTGTCGCATAACTTCGGAACGGTTCGGAATTTCGTAAGTTTAAAAATTTCATTGTACTAAACTCAAAATTGCCCAACTTTTCTCCCATTTAACCGAAACTCTATCTCTTACCGTTTCCGAAATCCCCATAGTGGCCCTCCTTATCTTGGACACAGTGTATATGGGCACTGCCAATCCATAATACTTGAAGATACAATTGAAGTAATATACCGGGTGAATGAGACCACCCTTATCAGTATTTTATTTAGAGAACGGCGAGTCGTAGAGAGGTAGGTTAAAAAAGTGATTATAAAAGCCATAATAAAGAATCGAATGGTGATATTATTACTTCTCGGAAAAGTCACCATTCCTCCAGAATGTCTCGAACTCCAAAATTTTAAATGGCACCATAGGTCGAAGAAGGTATATTGTTTAAAAGATTGTTAAAAAAGAAGAAAGTTTTATAGGAAAAATTATTTTATTACTGCCACCCCTTTTAAGTAATATTCGACTAAAGTTGTTATTCTTATTTTATAACACGTCAAAATTAATTGGTATACATTCGTTTCCAAAAGAAGAATATACGAAAAGGCGATCAGTTGCGCAAAAACCTTGTGACTCATATTATAAAACGTCTTTTACTATGCGCCGTGTCCTAAGAGTAATGTGGTCCCCAATTCATTGTTTGATTAAGAGATGAAGTAGTAGAGCTTTCATAATATAAGATGTATTTAGAGTGCCCAATTTACTAAATTAAGTTCTGTACATTTAGTGTTATCACGGTGCGCCCATGTGCACCGACCTACACGTATTATTCTTGAAAACGAATGGGCTTCATATGATCCTTATAATTTATGGAAGAGACTTTGTTTCTATGGAGAAGGAAAAGAACACAATATTGTAAACGTTTCTAATAGATGGAGTTAAATAGGTTTCACAAAGTAAATAGCTATTTACATTGGTTTTGTTTCATTAAACCCATATAAAGTACTAACGTTTGAATTCTATGACATTAATATGGGGATTGGCGATCACAAAGAGAATATTAATGCCCTAACAGCGGCTTTTATATCATCAGTTTATATTATTTTTACTTGACTTTATGGTTGCTTTATCGCGGCCGTCCTCCGTATTTAAATTGAAAAGGGTTTCTTTTGATCGTTCATTGTTATACGTATCTAATAAATCATTATTTACATTGCTTTACTTAAATCTAATGCTTAAAGAAATCTTACTGAAAGTAAATACTTGAAAATTTACAATATAAGTGCGATTATATTTTTACAAAAAGATTCGCCAAACTCATTGCATAATTAAAAATGTAAAATGTACTTCAGATAAATTAGTTATTAATTATGTTTGCACTGCGTCACGCTATAACTGTTACAATCTTATCTTTGTTACTTCTAATGTTGCCCTGAGTAGAATTTGTCTTCCTTTTTGATTATATATTGGCTTTTCGTTCAACGTTTGTACCTGAAAAAATAACTATTGCTTTGTGGATATTATCTTCATGTTCTTCTCTTTGGTTGTCCAACCGAGCTACAAAATTCAATCACCAAAAATATCTATCTTGGCGCTCGATTTTGTGCTCCATTTTTAAAACTTACGAAGATGATTCGGCAGAAAGTACAGCTCTGTTACTACCGATCCCTAGATAATTGAATGACCATTGTTTTTAAACAGGCCTTTCTTTTTTATCATTACAATTGATGTTTTGTTGTTTTTGGCATTTGGTTTAAATCCTAGACTAGAGGAAAAAGATGGAGCTGAAAACATTAATAAAAGTGATAGTTTACGTTGTTGTTTAAAATTAGGTAACGTGATCTTTTTCAAAACTGTCTCATCACAGTTATGTAAAGTAGTTATTTAATAATATTACACAACTGACAATTTGAAACTATAAGTAATTGGTTAATTATTGTCAAAATTCGATGTTTGTTTCCATAGTAACCATGAACTTAAAACTACTTCATTTCAGATTAATGTTCTCATTAAAAAATCAAAAGGTAGATAAAATTACGGAATTAGATAAAGTTTTGTACTTAACACGTTATGAAAAAGTCTAATTTTATTTGACTCATGTAATTTGCAAAACTCGCTCGCTTCGCCCGCTCGATTTGGCAAATATTACATTTCGTCAAATAAAGTTAGTCTTTTCATAACTGGTTACGTAAATAACTATTAATTAATTGTTAAACTCTGGCCCTTTAGGCTTTGTTTTATGTTTAAATTTATAATGTTTTATTGTTTAACTTAACTTTTTATATTTTGTACTTTTCAAATTTTTTCCCCTCAGGTGAGTGTGTTTATAACCACATGTTATTATTATTATTATTATTATTATTATTATTTATACTAGGAGTGGCCCCAATAGGTTCCCGCACTGCGACCTTTTGGTCTATTGTGCTCCCCGGTGTTGTCTAGCCGTCTAGAATACCTGCATCTTTCACAAAGTCCAGGATTTTAGTAGGGCGAATCTTCGTTACTTCCTCTTGTGTAATCTTTTCATTTCCAAGTAGGTATTCCCTTGCCTTTATGAATGCCTCACATTGGCAAATGACGTGATAGGGCGTTTCACCTGTCTCACCACAACCCCTGCATGTAGGGCTTTCGGTCAGTCCCATGTTGTGCAGGTGTTTGTTCAGGTGACAGTGGCCCGTGACCATTTCTGTCGCAAGTTTTATCTCCGTCCTGCTTAACTTTAAGATGGAAGTAGCTAGGTCCCCGTTTGAGGTTTCTAGGAAGATTTTTGGAATGACTGTCCTGGGATTTTCGACCAATGTCTGCAATGCTCTTTCGTGAGTATTTCCTGAATCTCCTTTTTGGCTGTGTTATAAGTAATCCCACAAGCCGGTTCGGGTCCTATGAATGGTTTTGCGCTTGCCATTCTCGCAAGCTCATCAGCAACCTGGTTACCTGCGATTCCCTCGTGCCCAGGTGCCCACACTAGTGTGACTGAGTTGCGCTTACCTAGTGCGTTTAGCATTTGTGTGCATTCAAGGACTAACCCTGAATTTACCACATATGAGTGATGAGTCTATTGCTGCCATCTCTGCTTTGCTGTCTGTCACTAAAAATATTTTCCTTTTGATAAGATTCTCTTTTAATAGTTGAGCAGCCGCTGTCAGGATTGCATATACCTTGCCATGAAACACGGTCGCTTGTTATCCTAGGCTTACAGAAATTTTGCATCCCCGTCCATTGCTTTCGTATACTCCAAAGCCAGTGCCCTTAGTGGTTTTCGAGCCGTCTGGGTAATACACAATTCCATTCAGCTTCGATTTACTGGAATTGTTCTCCCAGTCGTGCCGAGTGGGGATTGTTGTCTTAAACAGTTTGATGGGACAAACTGTTTTGAGTATCCTCTCAGTGTTCATACTAAGGGTTGTATCTTTGGAGATTTCATCAAAAATGAGCGAGTTCCCCGCCCTTGACGATCCCTTCTCGCCGTTAACTCTCAGCCGGTATGCCCCTCTGAGCGCCTCTGCCCTAATTGCTAGGGTTAGTGGCGGTAGATTCAACAGGGCCTCCCTAGCTGCCGTTGGGATCGTTATCATTGCCCCTGTAATTCCAAGGCAAGTCCTACGCTGCACCTTGGTTAACCACATGTTAGTTTAATTAATTATGTTAATTTTTAGACATTCATTTATAAAGGACTCTGTATATTCATCGTTTTTCATCTCTAATGCTTGATAATGCGACCAGTTGGCCTCGAAACATGTCGCGCTTATTATTCATTTCTTCTATTCATCTAAGTTTGACTTCATTAAATTTGATTATCTAAGGGGAGGTTACGAGTTTGTTTATTTATTTCAATCTTAACCCCCTTTATGATTATCTGACCTTTACCATAAACAAAGAAACAACAAAGTTGCGTTAGATCTAGAATAGATAGCATTTTTGTGTCTAAACCTTTACTGAGCATCATCGAACATTACCAACTATACTTGTCATTATTAAAGAAGGTTCTTCTTACACAAAATAGGTACGTAACAAAATTACATTCATCTAGATAAAGTGTCATAGTGGAATTCAGGGCAATGAGATGAGAATGCAAGTCCTTGTGAACTCTGGAGATAATCCCCGTTATGTGCACCAAGTTGGTCGAAAAGTAGGATACAATGTGGTATTCCAAATCAAACAAAACAGCTTTATGTAAACTTCTAACAGAGAATTCAGACAGAACTTGGTTTTCAGATATGGTTTTAGCAGTAGGATTTTTACGAATATGTGTACATATTTTTCGCTTACATTTAGAGTTGCCAGAAATCCTTCGGTAAATTTATCCTCGTTCACAAAAAGGTAGTAGTTTATTACTATGATCCAATAATTGTTGGATTACATAATATGTATTAGAATAGAATGCAAATTCAACGTTTTTGCTTAGTCAGTAATCGGTGTACGTAATTCTTCAAAAAATATACTTTAATACGTGTTTAATACATTTTTAAAACATTAAAAGCAAGAAAAGGGAAGTCAATTAATAATTAATTAATGTTGCTAGCAGCAGCAATTGCGAAAAGTCTCCCCAAATATGAAGTAAACCCGAATTTCACTTTCAACGAAACAGTGCAAATACGGCGATTAACTTCTAAAAGTAGAATACTTAACTACTTGAATTGCAAATTCCGTTCATCAAAGAGTAATCTAACAATTTTAAGCATAGAAAATAATTTTCAATGTTGAGTTAAAACGTACAACATTATTTATTATAATAATAAGTAACAGGAATAAAGTATATGCGAACAGAACTACGGAAGAAGTAAAAGGTACACTTTCGGTAGCTCACAAATTTCAGAATTAAGCTAATTATTATTCAGTGCTAATGATTGGTTATTAAATAAAAATTTAATATTTTAAACTATTTTCACGATTCGCTAAACACTAAAAAGGTATAACGCAACGTTAATATCTCACGATTATGGAGACATGTGTTTGAGACCCAATGCGATTGCACTGTATTCTAAAATTAATCAGAATAAGACGACATTCCAGCAAGAAAAGGTTGTTTTCAGTGACGTCGACTCTGGAAGTTTATTAGGATGAAGCACTTAAATATGTTAAAAAAGTCATATTAGTTCAACGTATGTTCACATTTCGACATTGTAAATCAACAAACTTCATTCATTTATAATCACTAAAGCCTAAGAAATTCAGACTTGTAGGATTTGATAAGTAAATACATCGATGGTGATTTTAAAGTGTAGAAAGGAAACAGTTCAGAGAACTGTGTCATTCATGACGTCCGTGGAACTTCATAAGCTTTCATTAGATACGTTTTAGTTCCTCATAATCCTGATAATATCGGGTTTTCTAAAGATAGATAACGAGGTAGGTGGAAAATTTGGTGCGTTGCTATTAAGATTACATTTTTCTCGTATATATCCACATTTTCGCGTCGTCTGACCAAGAAAAAATTAAAATACAGAGCATATTACATCTGCTCACAGGCGCAATTGGGAACTCTTAAATCTCCGTTTTTGGAAAACTCCAATATTGTGATGCACTAGTTTGTAGATGGCTTAATTTCTCTCAGATAAAGGATACGTGATAGTACTTACTTTGTAAATTATCTAAATAGCTCCTATTTCTGAAATAATTACTTAAATGCATGGCATTTGAAATCAAAGGTCAAGTGTAACTTACCTTCATCCTAGATTACTTTTGTATAATATGTAACGCGAACGTTGCTTAACAATTTAAAAATATGAACACTCCGGTTCGCATTCATCAAATACCTGAAGTAATTAAAAAAACTGAATAAAAGATAATACAAAGCTTGTTAAAGTTAGGTGAAATTACCTCATATTTAATATTCACAATATTTAGAGAGGCTTCTCGAAAGTTCTCTTTTATCAAATTTCCTTATTATAATTGAAATGTTTTATTCACTTCAATTTTATTCAAAGTGGAAAAAAGAACAAATAATAAAAAAGTGAGCTTTTTAGTATGTCATAATTTGCTTACTTGGCAGCTTAGTTCACTGAATAAGGGACGTTGCCAAAAACCACTTTATTTAAGCGACGAAATGATTTAAAACCCGTCACGAAGGGTATTATTGACTCATTAATAGCTCGTGTCCATAATTGATCCGGTTTGTTAAACTTAATTAATGTGTGTTTATGTAATCAAGTGGTATTGTTCTATTAATTAACGTTCATACTTTATACAGCTTTCCAATATTGCAATTCTTTCTAATATTGGTCGTTATATTCCAACAAACCTAGACGCTCAATTACCTCCTTTTCTTTACCTATAGACAACGAATAATATATTATTTAAAAGGAACTAAACAATATACAAATGACTAACTTATACGGACAGTACAAGCAATATACACTTTTTGAGGAAATGGAAACCCATTAGAGATAGAAAGTTTGATTAAACAGAAGCTCTACAGAAAATGTTGGATAGAATTTAAACGGAACAGGCGACTATTAAACGTCAAAGATTACAGAAAGCAAGCGTTTTTAACCCTTTAACGCGCAAAATTATCTGTTAACATATTTAAACAAAAACGTTTATCAGTTAATCACTAGGGTCTCAAATAATGTTATTATAGCATTTTTTTGAATATATGTCATTTCAGTTTTTTGGAAAACGCTGGTAAATTGTTTTACCAGAGAACATTCAGAACAAAATATGTTGTGAATGTTCTCTGGTATACCTGTTTTACCATCTTCAAAAAAAGTCGTTTTTCCTTGTTCGGATGTTACTTATTATGTCTGGACTAATCATAAGTAACAAGAATAACACCAATAATACAAAGTTTTAATGAATACTGTCCAATAATACAAATCCTATTGTTCTAAAACTAATTACTGCGTATGTATATAATACTACATGGTACTTACTAACCCTTAAAATTTTAAAACAGTAAATATAAATTATTAAACTAAATAACTAGGTACAATTTTGGCTTCCATCTAAAACCTACAAAAAAATAGGAAACTACCTATACGTATAATCGCTTATGATAGGGAGCAAAACAGTCAAGACAAAGAGCAACTTTGCAATCTATGCAATGCATATTGCTTCTTTTTTGTTTTCCAGTATTACTGCAGTTCTTGCAACGTCGAGCTGTTTTGCTTTGTGGTTGATGATTTGCGGGAGCATTTCCTACAGGTAACGCTACGCCAGGCTTCTTCCTTGTTGTAAAATGACCAATAAGCTGGTTGGCAAGTTGGCTTCTAAACTGTAAATGGGTGAGATGTTTCTTGCGTGGATTATTTTTCTTAAGGGTTTGCTGGTAGAGAATAAACGAATTTACTAGACCAGCATCAACAAAATAATAGAACAATTTCATCCACCAACGCCTGCTCTTCTAGCTAATATTATATGTTGCCAAACGTTGATCAAAACGATCAACGCCTCCCATATGCTTGTTGTAATCCACAATTGTTTGTGGACAAGTGACTGCTTCACGTTCTCCGGACCACTTGGTCGTTTTGAACAGCATTGTGGATATTACTGCACACCGTTACAGCTTTTGTACCCCGATCCTTCCATTTAGTGACAGAGATTTCATTGCAAGTAGCATAGTCAAATTGACTCAAGGCCAATTTTTTATCATCCAACAACTTTTCTTTTGGAAACTGTTTTCGTGTCTGGCGAATCGTTCCACATCCAAACAAACCTCTATTCGCCAACTTTTCCATTAAGGGTATTGTTGTGAAAAAGTTATCAAAGTACAAGCAAAAACCTTTATTGCTTAGAGCTGTGGATAGCTTCAGCACAACAAGTTCTCCTAAGGTATCCTGAGTAGCAGTTGCTTTTCCCGTGTATACTTCAAACGAGTAGAAATACCCGGTAATAGAGCAGGCCAGTGCCCACAACTTGAAGCCTCGTTTGATAGGTTTCATGGGCATGTACTGCTTTATACCACTACGGCCTTTGAATGCTATCATGCTTTCATCGACAGCAACATTTCGGCTGGGAGTAAATGAAGCCCCAAACACTCGATCGAAATGGTTTAGCAAAGGCCGAACTTTGTAAAGTTTATTGTACTCCGGTGATTCTCGTTTGGGCATTTGAATGTTATCGTTCAAGTGAAGAAATCTGAGGATTTTTAAAAATCTCTTCACTGGAAACACCTCGACTACCCTTGAGTTATAGAAATTAGGGTCGCGCGACCAGTATTTCCGTAGTTGTGGTAGACAGTTGAATCCCATTACTATAAGGATTCCAATGAAAGCTTTTAGCTCCTCTATTGAAATGATTCAAACTGTTGTGAGCCTGTGTAGCATATAAAT
This sequence comes from Pyrocoelia pectoralis, assembly GCA_036250285.1. Taxonomy (NCBI): domain Eukaryota; kingdom Metazoa; phylum Arthropoda; class Insecta; order Coleoptera; family Lampyridae; genus Pyrocoelia; species Pyrocoelia pectoralis. The sequence continues at coordinate 68,659,654 of CM070074.1, forward strand.
TTGACTGCTGGACGACAGATTCCAAAAAATTCTCCTCAAAAAAGACGTCGAAGAAATCAATAGGTTCTTCTGAATTGACCTGCAAAAGAATGAATAAATACACATGCGAAGACAATTTTATCAATAAACCAACCTGCACGCGTGGCCCCATGTCATCGACAAAGTCGTAACTGACATATCTCGCGGGAACGATGGGTGTTTTTTCCCAAGTCGAAAAATCGTTAATAATATTTTGCAATTCCTCAGGTTGTTCGTCATCATTATCGCTTTGTAGCAATGGAGCTTGTAGAGGCTGTCTTTTCTTGGCGCGTAAACAAACAAAAGTCGAAGGCGGGATTGTTCTCTGGTAGACATGTAGTACCATTTGTAATTATCTTTCGGCGTGCTTTCGAATAACTTCGTAAAATTTCATTTGCTTGAGACGAAATAAAAGAGATGGCATCTGAGAAGCTAATTTAATATATTTGCGACCTTTGAAAATTATTATTTGGTGCTAAGCGAATGATTTTCAGTCTACTGCGCACTGGTATTACTGTGTTACCAGAGAGCGTTAAAGGGTATTAAATGGTGGTTCAGTAATATTAGGCTTATCACATTTTTAAAACCTTCACTGTAATTACTCGTAGTGTTAGCAGGGACTGCAATGATATGATCTTCTAATATTATTTTGTGTTGATCATAAGTTAGGGGGCACAAAGGAAATTAATTTTCTAGCCAAATAAAGCAACAACCTGTTGAAGTGTTTCAGATTATACTTATCTTCCCTACCTTTATGTTGCAATGACATGAGGGGTATGGAGATTAACAAGAGACCCTATAAATTCACGTTCACCAGTATGCAATGAAAGGGAAAACAGTTCTCACGTGTTGAAAACTGGTTAGGATCCTGTGATACCGATTGATTTACATTGAAAAGAGGAGGTACGTAAACGTTTACCGAAGTTCCAAAGTTATAGCCCTGTTGAAAAATTGCTACACCAATCTTGATATACCTACCTTCAGTATTCTCAAACTAACAAAATAAAATGGAGTACCCTACGGATTCCAGAGAGCGATATAAAGAGCCATGCCAAACCAACCAAAGGTAAATGCGTTCTCTCTCTACTTCCTTCTTCTCCTCTTATTGTAGATTTCCTTGTCATCTTACTACCCCTGAATACCTCCTCCTTATCCTCCTTTGGCTTCTCTGTCTCTCCGCTTTCAGTTTTCCTCTTCAAAAACTCGTCCAGATTTTCCCAACTACTCGTCCTACTCCTTCTTTCGTTCATCGGGCCCTTTATACTCTGCGCCCCTTTTTGTCGAATCTCAATCGCTAATCACTTTTTGCAGTACACTTCCGTTTCTCCGCACACTGTTCCCTATGTAGATCCACCCTTTACACTTCCGTACCAATTTAACTGGCTCCCGTTACAGCAGAAAAATTCTTTATACAAAACTGTGCCTGACAATAATATAAAACGATCAAAATCCCATCAGACTCGCACTTCATTTTCATAGATATCAAATCGGGCGAATTTAAATAACCAAAACAAATTTACATCGACGCAGGTGTAGCAAACACCTGCACGCACGTTATTTATCACGTTGTTCCCGCTGCCCACACGTCTGTACCCTAACCTGATTATCACTCTATCCTATCTATCTGTACACTGTCTCACAAACACTAACTCAACTCCGAAAAACACGTCCCTTGCGTTCAACCTCTTGAATAAGAAGTGTGTTATCACTAAAGGCAAGGTCATTAAAATACGATAGTGACAGGTTGGTCCACAGATATCGGAACTTATGACTACTGCTCATTTTTATGAAGATCAGTCCTACTACGAAATGGACTCATATGAACTTTGTCCAAAGCACATCCATCACAAAATTCAGATTAACCCCATACCGACCCATTACATTCATTTGTTCTAATGGCCTAGTCGTTTTTGTCATAGCTTCAAACTATCTGGTTCCTGGGAAAGATACACAGTCTCTGCTGTTGCATCCTTCTAGTTTAGGATATACAGTTCGCTTATTAGACAGCCAGACAGTCACCTCCGCATGGAGAGTAAATGTGAAGCCCATTTGATGGTGCTTATTAATCGAAAGCAAATTTCAAGTTGCATTTGGAACATAGCATACACAGTCATTTCAACTAAGTTTCCATGAATGTTAACCTCGATTGTAATATCACCTTGGTAGGAGGCTATGCATAGGATAATGCATGTTACCAAATAATCATTGTTAAATTTTATCAGCGATCTAATTAGTAGCACTTCTGGCACTGCCACATACTAAACTTTTCATCAAGCTTGTCTAGACAAACGTCTATTTTAACAACAAAAGTTTTTAATGCCAAACTATGCTTTAGTTTCCACCAATAGTTTGTTTTGGTTTGTTCTGAGTGTGTTGCTCAATAATATAATCAGTCTTTCTACTAAGTTTTTGAGGGTGGCATATAGGAGTATTTATGACCTCTCTGAAGTACGGTCTTAGAGTAGACAACATTATCTCGCTTAATTCATTTTCCTATTGCTTTTTAAATCTGAGCACGTAACTGTAAATTATTTCTGTGCTTAAATTTTTTGGTTTTTCCCAGAACAAAGCTGGTTAACAATTATAGTTGAATCACCACACACACCTACGCAATATTGGCCACTACTTCAATCTCCAATAATACAATAATTACCTGGAATATCTTACTCAATAATTGTTGGAGTCCGATATTCAAAAATTATCGACTATAACGAATATTTGTGTAAGTTTAAAAAGTCTTTTTAGTTATAGTTTTAGTTATAGTCTTTTTAGTTATAGTTTTAGTTATAGTTATATTTTAGTTAGTTATAATTAAAACTCGAACGTAATTGTACAGTAAAGCTGTGAAGTTCTTCTTCGATAGGAAAGCTGCATTCCTTCTTACAACAATCTCAACACTTATAGCTTCAACTAAGTCAAGCTCGTATTTGATGCTGTGCAGGACAGTAACTAGTAAGTAGAGTGATGCGTAAGGAGAAACATCAATTTACCCGTAGCTGCTAGCACCATCTTCACTATGGAGAAAATGAGGTACACAGACAGTTATGCTACACCCTTCATGTGGTCTTGAAGACTTCAACCTTTTTGATCCCATAAAATGTATCTGGGAGTAATACGGCTCTGCAATAATGAGAAAACTCATCAAAATCTTCTTCGTGAACTGTATCAAAAGGATCTGACGACCTAAGCGTGTTGCATAGTGTTATTGAAACAATAATTTCAGTTTCATTCAATAAATAGGTGTGTCGGTTTTTTATTTATTAATTATGTTTCATATTAGTTCAAGTGAAATATTATATTAAATTTTCTTGAGTAAGTGACAAATTCTTAGCGATAACCTTGCCATCTTACATACACTTCATACAATATTTCAAATATTAGGTAAGTTTAAATTTCCTAAGCAGTACACAAAGCACGATTTTCACAATTGGGCGAAGTGAGAAAAATGTTGCAATACAAGTATTTATCGCACTGAACTCGTTAGATATCGTTTCGTTGTTTGTTGTTGGGTTGAACTTTTACAACGAAAAGGAAATATCGGCCGTACGAATCTACATTAATTTTTGACGATGGACGCAGCCTTTGTGTATTTTTTTGTATACTCGACTTGTTATTACTCTTTCTGTTTGGTTGGAGTAAATATGTTACTTTTAATAACTAGAAATACCTCGAATAGAAATACAGGTGTTGCTTAAAAATTAACTACACCGCGACATGCAAACGAAATCAGTCACGTAAGGATGAAAACCAAATCTCAATTTCGAAATGTTCATTTTTCATATTACACTTTAACTCAAGAATAATTCTAACTAATTTTACACTTTAGGTCAAAAACTATTCTAACTTTTCCTAAATTTTACGAATTTATTGTGCCGGAAAAACTTAACTTAAGATGACACCAAATGCTAAGTTAGTGCTAAAAATCTGAAGACGCAAAGTGTTTTAGCTTAGCATTTAACGTCAACAATTGTGACAATGCATTTAAACCGTACAGAGTGCAGCTAAGCAGACAACACCGTATTCTTGCGTTGTCCTTATTTGCTTCTCTTTAACCTCTTCCTGTAATACATCATGCTGACGGTCTTACAAAGTTCCGGGTTGGTATTCCGGCAAAGGGGTTGAATTTCATTTGGGGGTTAATGCACTATAGAATCACCCTACCAATTTAGTGAGCTCATTAAGGGCTTAGTAGCGTCTGTTTTCTGTAAGAGCAGGTTATGGATTCAACCCTCGCATTCATATTTATTTTTTGTCACGTTTGTGTAACCTTTTAGGATAAACATTAATAATTTTCATTTTTGAGCTGGATCAGCGTCATAAATGTGAGATGATTTTATTGCATTCCTGTAAAAGTTTAAAACACCTCGACGCATTTTTAAAGTTTTATAGTCATTTAAGCACATTAAATTCCAGTTCAAAGCATAGCTATTATATGTATAAGTGTTGTTGTAACACGAAATCGTGATGATGATACATTAGGTTTTTAAATTACCTAGTTCAGATTTCTATTACACTATGCAAAATTAATGAGAAGCAATATGGGCTTTTTCTCAGTTTATCAAAAAACGTGTAAGCACGATAAATGGCGTAAGAATGTTAAACTGAGAGGACTCTCCTATTCATTTCTACCAGTGTTCACGTTCCAACCTACCGATGTATTATAAATATACTGTATTGTACCCAAAATAAGACAAAACAATGAAACTTTCTGTCTTAACCCAATAGCCCGCCACGATAAATACAATGGGATGATTATTGTCTAGCAAAGCAGTAACTATTACAAATTGGAGTTCATTTTCGTCTCCTTTACTACTTCATTCCCCATTTGAAATCCCTCGCGGTTTATTTGGAATAGCATTTTACAAAGAGCGCATCTTACACGACAGTATTTGACTTCAAGCAAGATTAATGTAGGTAATCGAATACCCTCCCTACTCACCGGAACTTACGCCGAAGAAGGTTTTCATTTCAGTTCAGTGTTATTTAAATAGTACTCATAAAGCTGTTTGACTTGGAGCATTTAAGCAGTTGAAGGAGATAATCGCAAGGTGTATTATAGCAAAATGGAACTACTTTGAACATATCTAAATAAAATTTTGAAAATGTTACACTGGTTCTTTTATTAGGTATCAATAATAATAATGGCTTTTCTCTCATATGTTATTATATTAGATACTAATGATTTGCCAATGCTATCACCGTTCTCGTGGGTACTTAGATTGAAAAAACTTTCTTTTGGATGACTGTTTGCAAATCAATTTGCTCCAAAGGGTTCAGACATCATCATCTAAATACTTGCGGTATTCTACGAGTAATAGTGATTCCACTGAAGTTAAAGCACCTTAACACCTATTTGGTAATGCAACCAGTTCCATCTTAATGATTTTTTAAATTAAATTAATCGTATGTATGATACTTCCAAGTGCCTACGAGTTTCATCATGTATAATACGACACGTTTCTTTAAAAGAAGAAAATTTCTTCATCAGAAAAGATAGGCTTGAAACAAAATTTTTTTGGCAAAACCAGTAATTATACACAGACCTTTAAAAAATCTTGCTATAGTAGTTGAACCAACCTTATTTTGATAAGTACGTACTTTTTATTTTACCTCTTATACACTTATATTACGTCTATTGAATATTTACTATTGTCTCTTGTCCTGACACCTTCTTGATTAATTAAGCAGGGGAGGGATTGGAAGCTTTATAATCCTTATAGTCAGGGTAAAAGCAATTACTAATCGGCATAGGAAAATGAGACTGACTCGGGAGGAAAGCTGATGTTTACACCAGACGTTTGTCGGTGTTAGTGAAGAAAGTCAAAAAAGTGTACAATATTTTCAACGGTACAAAAACGGGTAGGTTCCGAAATGATTACCGGTGTAGTTAAAGCAAATACAAATTGTGCATATGGCACATATTACATCTTGAGATGAAGTTTTGGAATAAGTTTCTGTAGCAAAATTTCAAGGAATTTTCTAATCTACACTTTATTTCACACCCACGGGGTGTCAAAAGGATACGCAAGTTTGGATATGTTAGATCTGATCCAGAACAAGTGCAGAATGATAAAGTTTCTATAAATCATAAAATAACGTGATGAGCTGAGGAAAACGTGGATATTTTGAAATGGTGATGGGAGCATGAACAAATTACCCAAATTCATCTATAAGACCCTAGGTCGCAATTATCTACTAATCCTGGCAACATTTACTCTACACCCTGCCGAAAAAATATTTTCCAAGGGCTTCTTGCACATAAGAAAACCTCGTAGTAAACGAATTCGGAGAGTAAACGTAATAACTACGAGTTATTCTTAGAAATTAACAGACATAAAATCTGAAATCTGTCTGAAACAAAAAAGAAGGGTTGTTTCCTCTCGCATAAGTGACAATACAAAGGAACCCGGAAAACCGACATAAAACTGTCGCGAACTATTGTAGGTAACGACAGGAAATTGCAGAAAACAGGAAAACGCTGCTGAAAGAGATGACTGACGTGTGTTAAATTTGTCAGACCTTAATAAAGATAACTTCTATGTAACAAAAAAACAAGAAGTTTAACTAGCATATTTTCACTCGAAACTTAGGTAAAAGATGAAGAAGACAGCGTTGAGGCGTGGAAGAGCCTAAGAGAAAATATTTGAAAAAGTACAATTGACCATTAAGAATTATTGCTCATAACAGAAAAACTCAGCAAGCCATAGCTTGACGAGGCAAAACCTTAACGAACAAAAAACGAAAACATGGGAAATACAGGCAACAACAACGAACTGCAGACACAAAGTGGTCACCAAAGACATCTTCTTTGAGTGCCTTCTCCTGTCGGAGGTTGGCGATCATAATGGCAATTCTCACTTCGACACTGCTGCTCTACACAGTTCTACAGAGGAGCAATTGTACCAATTCCGTAAGTTTTTTGGCCATGATGTCCTTCTTCGTCCTACGCTCCTCCGTCCTGCTATCTTTCCTTGTATTATTAACTGCAGCATATGATATTTTTCTCCAAAATATTCTAGTTTTCGTCTTTTTATTGTGTTGACTAGTTCTCGTTCTTTGTGTACCGTATGGACTTACTCATTTGTTTTTCTTTCTGCCCATGATATTTTTAACATACGGCGGTATATTCATAATTCAAAGGCTTGAATTTTGTTTATATCTCGTTTTTTTATAAACAAAATTCAAGCCTTTGAATTATGGATGTACCGCGGTATGTTAAAAATATCATGGACAGAAAGTTAGACAAATGAGGAAGTCCTACATATGGTACACAAAGAACGAGAACTAGACCAAAGACATGGAACACTATATTTACGGTGGATAACGGAGAATATGGACCATGCTCAGAAACATTAGATCCCAATAATATGCTTTGCTGATGGCGAGACCCTAACAGCGAATAGTAAGGATAATCTACAAAGGATGCTTTTCAGGTTAAATGTAATTATTAAACACACAATAAAAATGTTTGTAGAAAAAACTAAAACAAAGGTCTTCGGCAAGGAGCCAATTAGAATTAACGAGCAACATGATAGTAGAGGTACAAGGTTAGATACTTAAGAGATCGGTAGTATCACGACAGATAAAGGACATAATATGAAGGAACAGATACGTGACGAGAGTCGGAAAAGACATGTGAAACCAAAAATAGAAAAAAGATAACGCGAACGATTAAAATGATAACTTTGTGACCAACGCAACGTTGTGAACATTGAGAAACAGGGCCAGAAACACCAGAATACGATAAAAATGCAAAGTAGAAAGTGTGTACAACGCATGAATGACGAGAAACTATCAATACAATGGAATACAATGGAAAGTACAACAGCAGACGACCAAAGGGAAGATTTCTAAAAAGGTGGGGTCATTCGCATCCCATTATCTCATCAAATTTACACACTTATCAATTTTCTAGTAAGTAAGATATCGGTTTAAGAGTTTTAGTGCTTAATTACTTTTTAGCCTGATGATGACAATAGGATATTGTCGAAACACGTTGTAATTATAATTTACAACGTTTCATTAACTTCTTCGCAATTTCATTTCATTCATAATTTTAACTTTAATTCTGTTTCACTTTTAACTTAACGTAAAATTTCTATTTTACAATTTAATAAATTTCATATGGGGAAGGTTTTGTGATTACTATTTCCAAGTTTCGCGTTACCCCATTTTGTGTTTTACTTCTGGTCAACTTACATGGATCCCAGCAACTAATAGTATGCCTTTGATACAATATTTTGAAGCAACAAAGAGTTGAAGATTGTAAAAGGAATATTATAGTTAATAACAACAGTTAACAAATTGGCTTAACAATTACATGTAGGAGTGCAATAAATTGTTGTTCCTGATCGGTATGACACGGCGAGTTGAAAAAAAATAACAAATTTCTTATAATAAGTTTTTTGAAAGTTTCCAGGTTGAAACCGCAAACTCAAGCGTGATTTATATCTGAATTCTTGATGTTAGAATTTATTACGTATTATCATTAAATTCACGTTGCGTGAGTTCAAGTTTGTATTTTCTGTGAAAGGCTTAGTAATGAAGTACTTTTCACATTTAGAAAACTTTAATGATAGTTGTATTATTTATTTTGGGACGAGCAAAGTACATTTTCCATAATACGATATAAAGTGTGATGCCATCTCAAAAAACATTTCAACTGTATTTAAGGCTTGACCTCCTATATCAAAAGATAGACATTGATATATGGAGTTGCCGTCCAATCTAGTTCATAGAGTATCTTATAATAGAATCCGTTTTTAACCCATTATATCACTAGCATGAATGTGAATAGTAATATAATTTTGGCTTTTCTTGAAGCTTTATTAGATTAGCGCTCGATTTATGTAGGTCAAACCCACTAACAATTTTACGTTTAGAATTAATTCCTTTTTCAATTAACCACGTAACAAAATTCAAATGATGTAATCCATTTCAATTTACGTTATGCTTTTGTTTCCATAAATATTTTACACTCGACCCAATAATCTCAAAAAAGTATATTGCGTATCGTTTGTTATTTGTGTTGTTCGAATAAATTTACATTTCATCATGCGCACATGTTGACTACAAGGGAATCACAAGGCAATGAAAATATAAAAGCAAAACATCTTTTATAGATATTGTATACAGTTTAATAAAAGAATAGTTCTTGTTAGTTCGGTTTAAATTAGCGCTTCCTAAACCATTTGTGGTTGTCAATGCTTTGGGAAATTGTATGGAATAGGAAATGTTTACGCGTGGTACACTGTACCAGATTGATCGATGTTTCTTCTACTAAATGAAGATTAAAATAAAATAATATTTCCGACAAAGGTCTACCAACTTTGGATTCCTCTGATTACCATATTATTACATCTTATTGAAAGTAAATGTGTGCATGATTAATGGAGTCCATATCCTATTTATGAGAAGCTGGCCTGAATTAGTCCAAAACTAAACTTACTTGCAGGGGCTATTAGTTATTAGTAATCAAACATTTTAGCAAAGATTGGATGACAGGTGCTTTTTATTATCTACATTTAATTAAATCGATGTGTTTCTTTGTGTTTACAATTCTCAATACTATTGAACTTTATGACGAGAGGGTACGTCAATCTTATATTGGAACGCAGAACAATATGGATAACGATAATAATTAGTGGTGGCAATTTTTTTCGAATATTCGAATATTCGAATGTATAATCGGGAATTATTCGAATACTTAACAATACCACTATTCGAATTAGAATAAAAACGAATAAAACGAATGAAACGAATAATGGCCAGAACAAAGAAAATTGTTAAATTAAGAAAAAAGAGAACTTCGTTGGTTTATTATTGAGAGATGACAGACGGCAGGTAGGCCTACTACCTACTTTTCATTTCATGGAATTATTTCTCATTTACAAATTTCTTTCGACCGACAATATTTTATGAATAGTAGATAAAACGTTGTAGGTACGATATTCGTATTGTAAATAGCTATTTCAGCATTTCTTTTCTGTCAGCTTAAAGTCATTCACTATTCAATAACACCCTTTTACAAGTCGTAATGAACTGTAATTTATTGTTTGCTAGTGTAAAAGGTTTTCGGTAAATCAGTGAACACGTTTCTCTAAACATTACCTACAATAATCCTCAACCACGCAGGGTGATTTTAACTGGAATTATTTTCATGGTATTGTGAAGCTTGGACTTTGTTTATTTAAGTTTATGCTTTTTACCCGCCTTTGATGATAATTTATTCCTTTAAAGGATTATCTAAGCATTTAAATATAAATTTTTAATTTAGTTCAAATTATTTCTCAGCCTAGACGACTACATTATTGTGATTTATGAGTAAAGTGTGGAAATATTTCGTGAAGAATACGAGTGATGCGGTAGTTACTTGCAAAATTTGCAATACGTGTCTTAAATTTAATGGAGCAACAACAAGTAATTTACTATTCAAATGTTTATGCTTAAATGAAACTTCCATTGGAGAATGCTCTACTAGGTAGGTAGTATAAAACTAGTCCAACGAATAAAACGAGTAAAACGATAAAACGAATAAAACGAATAAAACGAATACAACGAATAAAACGAATACAACGAATAAAACGAATACAACGAATAAAACGAATACGAATTCAACGAATAAAACGAATCCAACGAATACAACGAATAAAACGAATAAAACGAATAAAACGAATTCAACGAATAAAACGAATACAACGAATAAAACGAATTTTTTTCTGACTATTATTCGAATTCGAATAATTCTATATTCGAATATATTTTTAACGAATATTCGAATACGAAAAAAATTAAATTTGCCACCACTAATAATAATCATTGTTTAAGTTGGTTTAGTATATTTTTTTTTCAATTGATACATAAACGGGAATATGATACTAAACAGTATTTGAAACTAAAAAAAAATGCCAACCTAAACGTATATTGCCACTCAGGCGCTTAGGTTAGAGGTAGGTTTAGTATAATTCTTTTCAATTGAATAAAATGAATAAAATCATGAGGTAAAATGAATAAAATCTTGGGGCGAAAAGAATGATTCTGTGAGTTAAAATAGTAATTTTGGGGGGTTAAATAATAATTTTTGGGATCAGAAATCTTGGGACCAAAATAATAAAAAAGCTGGGGTCGAAAAAATAATTCTTGGGGTAAAAATAATAATTCTTGGGCTTAGAGTGACAATTCTTGGGGCCGCGAAAATTACCACCCTTATTGATTTCCAAAACATACGACAATACAGGTCTACTAACTTGTTATTCTATTCTTCCCCTTAAAAGAATAGACCATACACAAATCGTCTTTATGTGTCTTCACAGCATCTTTAGCGGAAGATGATCGATCTAGTTTATACCTTAAAGACTTTGTGATACAAACTTTCTTTTTTTCTTCGACACAGTCTCCGTTAATTCAAATCTTTCGATAAGATGATCGATAATAAACTCCACATTCAGTCTACTATTGTCTTTTAATCTTGTACAACATGGAAGAATCTGTTACGAGATATAAGTAAAATTGTCATAGTTTCCCCATCCAACACCAAGAAAGAGATCGAGAGAAATATCGATGGTGTGTTTTGATATTTTGTACATTCTGTATAATTTTTTGAAAAGGGCAAGTTTCAACATTTGTTTAGCAAACAATTTCACGTTTTTTTGAATCCAACTCGACGTCCCGCTAGAAAGTTATGTAAATTTTTACAATTTTTTTGAATTCGAAAATGGCTGCTGTTGCCCTTTCGCTACTTGTGCAGCATTATTTAAGCCTTCGTCATGCTGTGTGTTTCATTATACGGGTAGTCCATATAAAATGTTTAACGCACTCTTTAATGACAACAATGACGTTACCTACCTACTAGATCTGGCAACCTCTAAATCGGAATTTTGTTCTTTACTTTTATTGCATTTGGTTAACTTATTTTAAGAGAAGGTCCATAATCCACTACAATGACTTCTAGTAATTCGAACCTGCAGACCAAATCTTATTTATGAATTGTTTTCATTGTTTCCAGTTACCAATCCATTGTAAAAATTTTTAGCCACTTACTTGTAGTTTAAATTGTTTCCTGATAATTTATTACATGCATTTGTCATTGTCATGCATTTTAGGATGTCTGAGCTGCAAAATAATTCTACAATTTGGCAACATCATAAGTAAAATTACAATGTTGCAACCAAGACATCTGTCGTTTATTGTCGTTTGTTATTGCTTATCCTAAAAGAACTGTAAAGAACATATAACCATAGACTAGCCTATGATATAGACATAACCTAAAATAACATACTTAAGCCATATTACAACACTGTTATTTATTAAGGCGTAACGGATAGTACCATGGGTATCACATCTGGTGCAATCTTTGTTATCTTTTGGAGGGATACTATTACATTTATTTTCCGGTCGCTGGAATATATTCCGCTCGTCTATACATTATTGCACATTGCAACAGTTCTCTTTCCTTTCCAATTTTGGAACATGCTGTATGTAAATACGGTCTTTACCAAGAGTCGCATTTTTCTGCGTGTCTCTAGCTATTCCATTTCCGCGATGTTAAAAATTGTATTATATGTTTTATTTTATCCACTTGCAAACCCTAGTTCGTTTTGTTCGATTTGATCCTTTTTCTTCAAAAAACGGGAACTTTGGCAGTTTGCTAGCCTCAATAATATTACGGAATTGTATTGTTAGTAAATGTTGAAGTGTATCTCCGTCAGGAGGTAAGTTGTATACCACAGGTTGTACCAAACGTTTCATTCTTCTTTCCTCGGTACGACCCTTTTAAAAGCAATCAAATCCTTAACTGCCTTTCGTTTTTATAGTGGCTCAGCTACGTCTGGTAATTTTCCTTGTTCAGATGTCCACCATGAAACACGACATCTTTCGTCATTGGCCGCTTTTTAGAAACTGACTTTTGCTGATTGAATTTTGTTTGTTATCTATTTTACTATTTGTTGAAAAGTTAATCAGTTTCTTAACAGCTTCTGGTATTTTACCTAATTCGCTTTCGCTATGTTCCATTTTGGTTCTGCTCTATACATGCAGACGGCAGTGGTCAAGTGTATTATTTTCTATTTTCTATTATTTATTTTCCCTTTCCTCGCCTCAACAACAGATCTTGATAATAACACACACCGTCGAAACGGGATTCGCTAGCAGAATTATTTTTTACTGTAGCTTTAAATTTAATTTAATGTTGAAAATCATAAAATATCAACCCTTAGAACAAATATTGTCTCTGTTGCTCAATGTGCTTTGATCGTACCTACGCTAATGTAGATTGAGATTTGAATTTCAATTCAACCGTGTAATGTTAGGTAACGTGCGTAAAATTGTTAAACAAAGGCATAAATATTTAAAAATTAAATCCGTGCAACTTTTTGCTCTTGCTGCTCTACTTTTTCGACTATATATAGCATCTCTGACACGAATCCCTTGAGTGAGCAAGAAAGTAAGAAAATAAAACATTCATTAACTTTAACTGAGGAAACTAATCATTTTAATGCCCGTGTGCTTCTGCTGAAGGTAAACTTTTCGTAAACTTTTAATGCTGTCTAAATAAGTCTCTTTCATATCTACAAACTTTGTTCTTCGAGGTATACTGCAAAGAAAACAGGAAGTAGCGATAGATAGAACTCACATTTCTAATTAATACTTTATTGATGTTTCTGTGTTCAGGAAGGGGTTTATATACACTTCATCAACTTATACGCCTCATTATTTAATAACGCCAATGTTCCTTCTCTGTATCATAAAACACATGTAGTAATATACCAGTTACATGGAAATTGTATATTTAAAGTGATCGTCAAGAGTACATTTCTGCAATATTTTATACAATATGCAAAATAGTAATATTTTCTGTAAATTGCTTTACTTCGTACAATTTTATTGCGCTATTATTGTAGTTGCATATAACTTGTACATTTTTGTGATAGTGGACAAAATTTGCGTAATAGCATGGCATTTCTATATGTGTATCATATTTGCATGTGTACATACCAAAGCAACATATGACTGTGAACTTAAATAATATATGCGAGCTTTTAAACTTTTTTATATTTATGTGGAATATAAGCAGATTGTACAGCAGAGAGCAACAACTGTGGTTGTTTCAATGCAAAAACATTACAGTATTCTTGATGGAATCCATATGCGTTGGAGAGAATCCTCAAAATGGGGTAGTTTAAGATAAGGGAACTTTACTTACTTTTGTAAGGTTATGTTTTCAGTGATAAGCAGCTTGGCTCTTATATTTTAACATGTAATTTCAAACTTCATCGTTCACGCGCATTCCATTATCTCATCAATCAACTTTAAACTTTACCTTTATTATAGTTAACTTTAAGCAGTAAGTATGTTATTAACCTAGTATTATCGCTTAGTCTACGAATATTGTTTTAGCCTGATGATGACAACCTAGTTTGTCGAAACATGTAGTGTAAGAAGTTCTTTTACACAAAATGTCGCCGTTAACATTATATGAAAATTTTTTAAAATGTATTAGCAATATTGTGTCTTGGTTGTAACTACGTCTTCGATAATGTGTTAATTAGATTTTAAGAGTTTTTTCCCCATAAATTTATTGTAATCTCACATGTAACATCATGCAGCTTTAATATTTTTTAATAATTTATCATGTAACTTCCGATAGTGGAGAACCATTAATGTATTGATCTCATCCAATATTTAACGTCTGATGATGGCTACGGCCGAAACATGTCACGTCTCTTTTAATCCTTAATCATTTCATCTTCGCTTCACGTCGATATTATTACCAATTTACCAATTAATAAATAATTTTATGGGGAAGGTTTAGAGTTTCTGTTTCACCTTTAACTAGTGTAAGAAGTTTGTTAACTTCAACTTAACGTGAACGTCATTAAATTTCACTTTTTAAATAAACGTATATGGGAAAGGTTTTGAGAATTTAATTTTCTTCCCTTAATTACAATATTCGTCAGTATTTCCAATAGTTATCATTTTTTCGTAATACCGAAGTAAGTACTGTAATTTTAACCTCAATACCTTTCTTGTACTCTAACAATAGTAAATATTAAAAAGCGTTGAATTGCAGTTAATTATTGCAATTAACCGATTACAAAGTACAGCTTCTACGTTAGAATATTGCAAGCGTTAATCTGTTAATTTCGCAACACAATTGCGGTGCTAACTTCTTCAGTATTTACAAATATCTTGTATATTGAAATCAAACCGCACAACCTCCCCTTTCTGCCAATTTAATGAACAAAATGATGGTTATTTTTTTATATAAGAATTTAAACTGTCATATACAAAAAGCAAGGATAAAAATTAGACCAATATGACAACTTTATGGCAATTTTCGAGCCTAATAAGTTGTTTCTTATCATTAAAATTAATTCAAAAGGATTATTAAGGCGACATGTTTCGGAACAACAATCGTTCTATTTTCAAGCAATTATTGATATGAAGGCTAGAACAATGTGTTAAAGAACATGTGATACAATATGACTAAACCAGAAAGGTCAATGATTAAACCAGATAAAAGTGAAATTTACAAACAGTTGTAAACACGACATGAACAAGAAGTTGCAAACTAATATGACGACAGATGTTGCCACCACAAAATGACAAATTGTAGTAAAATTTAAAACTATACAGAATGATACAAATTTTTTTTACAAAACGAACTAATGTTGTTACGGCCAAGAATCACCCTAAGAAAGGGTCAACTTTAAGTAGGCAGACGTGGCAACTAAGGGTAAGATACTTTACACCCGTTAGGTGTAACGGTACAATTTGCAACGGTACAATTTGTGTATAAATAGGAAATATTTCAACTCCTGACGACAGAATGTAACAGAATGTAACAGAATGTAAGAGAATGTAAGATAATGTATAAATAAATAAACAAAAAAGTATACAGTCCACTTTAATAACAAGAAAGAATTAACCATTAAACAAATGTAGTCATTTCGAAAGTCGGTGATTTAATTCTCCAATCCCGGGTCATTTTTGTGTTTGGAAATCTCAAGAGCTTTTAAACTTTATGAAGAAAGCCCTTCTTGCAATAATGAAGGCTGTTGTAATTTTCGCGTTTTTGTTCCTTATGAATTGCTTTCGTTTAACCAATCATACGACCCAAATACATTTGAGAGCGACTCCAACGCGAACGCAGAGCCTTTACGGTTATATGTTTATGCAGTATAAAACATTTGCTCAAGGGTTTTGCCTTTGTGTGGATTTCACAACAAAGAATGATTTTGACACTGTACCCTTTTTCAGGATTAGCTGTGTTCTTCGCTCATTTGAAGGAAGAAGTCATTGAGATAAAGACAGGCGCAGATAAAATAAAGTTTGTAAACAAGTTCTAGTGGCAAAGTTTCTAATTTTAAATTTCTTTCATTTTCCAACGCGTTTTGTTTTCTAACTTTCTTGGATTTGTAAACCGATGGCAAGAGAACGTTTGGTGCGCAGTACGCACAGATTAATACTGTGGTAGTTCATTGTTATATTTTACTTAAGGGAAGTTATTTAAGACAAGACGTGCACATTTATTGACTGCCAAAAACCTTAACTAAAATGAATTCTATTCTCTGTAAAAATCAACTTACTTGATAAATAATTAACTATTTAATAATTGATTAGCGTGTATTTTCCATTTCATATTCAATTCTGGAATTTTTACAGCGTATACATACCGTCCAACTCTTTTCAATATTTTACCTCTAAACCAGGTGGGATTATTTACACGATTACAATTATTAGGCAGTACCATATCGCCTCTTGCTCTTTTCTTCTCCGAATAATACTTTTTCTGATGAATTCGAGTTTTCTAAATCCTGGATATCTGTTTGTTTGGCAATAACATATCTAATCTGTTTCTCATCTTCCTCCCAATTATTAATTGTGACTCCTGTCGTGCAATGAATTGAATTTATATAATCAATCAATAAATTATTAATTGCTAAATTCAAATCCAATGTTTTCCCTACGTTACTAACAAAAAATTCCTTTAGGGCATCTTTGGCTGTCTCCACACAATTATTTTCTTCTGTCCCATTTTGATTGCATATGTAAAGAGGACTGGTAATGCGCTTATTATTTTTATTTAACAAGAATGTCAGAAATTCCCAAGATATGAATTATATTGTAAATTTAGTAGTTCTTAGGAAAATTTCAAGCTATTTACTATGCGCATCGACCAGTGTCAGATAATATTTACCTTTCAGTTGCATGTAGTTGTTATGAACTGAAATGCACTTTCATCAAAGTGTTCATTTCATTTTAGGGGGATTTCTCACATTTTTTTGTAAGTTGTTCTAATTCTAGATCTAATTATTGCCACCAAAAATAAGGGCGTACCATTTTAACCGCCTCTAAAATAACTTGACTCACTCTATCAATACTTCAATTTTTTAAGTTATAACTTCGTCATTTAATAATCTATTTTTTCTGGGCAACCTTTCTAGAAACGTACTTTAACATATTTAATGAATCTCTTTCAATTTTAATTATTTGAAAATTTAAAGGAATGTCGTCATTTCTTAAAAAAAAACTTAATTTACATCAAACGTAATACGTTCAAAGTTAACTGCTTATATGTTTTGCATGTTATAAGTGAAATCCTTTTCTTCTATACACACCGTCCAAGTAACGGGTAACCTGTTCATTTTTTATTACAATTTAGGGAATACAGCGATTAATTTTTCATGAAAGTGATGCGATAATTTTGAGCCACCTTGTGTACTACTAAAGAATAAGCTTGTAAATAGATTTACTCACGAATCGTGAAACAGAATTCTTTATTAGGTTGTCGCCGAAGCCACTAAATAAAGGTTCCATATAGAAATTGGATGACAAAAAGTGCAGAAAAAAATTTTGTCGTAAATCTAACATTTGATGTCAGGATTTTTACTAACCCGTCATCATAAAAGAAGAACATAAACAAACATCACAAACAAGACAATATTTGAAACTGTCACGAACAGTTTGATACATCAGTCTTACACTTCGATAGATAAATCGAAACGGTCTATGTTAAAAATGTAGCCTTAAGATTAGCGGAGAATCTTTCCGTTGTAATCAACTAAGTACAACATAATATTTAAATAAAACGACGGCGTCATATTTCTGTAAAAGGTTTAAGTAAATAATTTCGGTTGCGAAGTTCCTTTTTATTTATATTTGGCAAACACGATGACTTGATATAAATTCATAGTAGGAAGTGGACACCAAAAATGGGGTTAAGGATAAAATGCATAAGTACATGTTATATTATATAAAACCTCTTACATCATTCATAGGTTTGTAAAGGGGTTGAACATGTCTTACCGTAGCTGTTACAAACTCCAGTAAATTACATAAACATGACAAAACTATTGAAGCTTACAATGTGATATATTCGTATCTTCAATTTAACAATTATACCTACTCACGACATGGATTAGTTCATTTCAGATTTAAAACAATGTGAGGTCGCCGTGCAGTTGTATTCCTATTCGTATAAGGACAGTCAACGAAAAATTAAAGGACGTTTTTATAAATTTAAGTAGAGAGAGAGACTTTTGTGATGGACTGTAAAACCGCTTTCAATTACCAACGTTTTACGGCTGTTTTTAGCCGTAAAAATATCTATACCAAACCTTTCAAGTGTAAATAATTGAATGAAATTTAGTGTAAACGTATAGGAACAAAGATTCGTCGCATGTTGACTGCTGTTTGAAAAACTGTCTTGGTCACAATTAGGAAACATGTGCAAAAAGGTCTCTGTTTTATTCCCCACGTTCGCCAATGTTGAAAAATATCGTTTCTTCGACAATATTTATATGTTTAATTATTGTTGTCGATATGAATGTTTTTACTCATAAAGTAGAAACGTTTACAATTTCAAAACTGTAAAAGCCACAAAAACTACGACAAAAAAGTGATATTCCTTCACGGATAAATGTATTATAGCCGTTTATTCGGTAAATACGAAATTCTCATCACAAAAATACAAATGTAACGATAAATTCCTTCTATAACATTGTAATGATGTATTCTCTTGCTAAAAATAGAAATTTTTATTAGGTTTCTTTAGTTTTCCATCGAAATAGTCATAAAAACATGTTGTATCTCAATTGTAAGTAGAAATAAAAAAAAATACTTCATAGTTTTCTCACGTTCACCACATTCAGGCAGCAGGTCATAAAAATGTTGTACTTCGCCTCAAGCGCTGATCGTACTTTCTTTAAATATTTCATTTTGCTCGAATTTTATCGAAACATTTATATAAAGCGGTTTTATTCCAGCTATTTGATATCACAAAATCTATCAATTTGTGCCATTCGATTTGCTCAATATATCATGCACTGTGTGTTTAACAGATTTTAACTGATTTCTACTGTTATTCTTTAGTATATTTTGTCTCTTTAACTAACACTTTCCGATTGAAAGCTCAACTTTTTTTATATAGATATAGATTTGATAATATACTGTAAATTAAATAAATATTCTTTGTTGCAGTGTGCCACCTTTTAAGAAGCGGCGTAGCGGCTATATTTGGTCCTCAATCTGCTCATACTGCAAGTCATGTGCAGTCAATATGTGACACAATGGAAATCCCTCATCTAGAAACTCGGTGGGATTATAGGCTTCGAAGGGAAAGTTGTCTAGTCAATCTGTACCCGCATCCCAAAACTCTTTCGAAGGTTTGATATATGTATATAATTGAATAAATGTAATGTAGTATAACCTAATTCCCATTTTGGATAAATTTCGTATTCAAGGGACATACTGTGAACGGTACCATTTTCATAACCTTCTAAACAACAAATAGAGTTCTATTAACTTCTCCCTTAATGAATTTATGGGCATAATAACTTATTTACGCGAAAACGTAAAGTACCTTCTAAATAATCTCACTTTGGAAGATAAATCTAAATATTTTTTAAACTCAATGTAGCCCTAAATGCATTCATTAATTTTAATCCTAAATAAGTGAGATCTTTAGCAGCTAATGACGTTGCTCGTAAACGAAAACGCGAATTAAAAAAAAATAAATTTGAAAATTTAACTTCACTGCTTCAGTCAATAAATTTCTTAAATTAACATAACTGATTTCTATTTTAATAGCGCCATCAAGATTTCTTTAATGCATTGGGTGACCTTTATTTACAAATGGACGAGGATAATTTTTAAAGATAAATGTTCTATTGAAACTACTTTTCTTTACGGACCAATAAAATCTTTATGTAATAGTTACTGAGAAGCGTTACGTAAGTTATTGATTTAGCTGAATTAAACTGAAGTAGCGCATCTATATTGAATCGTGTCGAAAAAATAGTAGGGCATGTTCATATAAGAACACAATTTTATATATTTTGTAATAAAGCCTTTGTTATTATAAAAATTTTTCATAAAGCTGCCAAAATGAAACAATTATTACACTGAAAGGGATAGGGCTTATGCCCTCTATATAGTATTCGTCAAGCATCACGAAAAGGGAGATAGAAAGGTGTCTTTCAGAGATAACGTCATCAGCCCTAAAACCTTGAAGAAGTGTTTTTAGCTTTATTTATTTGTATTTAATCAATAAATTTATTTTATATGTAATATTTTTCCTTGTGTCATAAATAGTAAACTGTGCGTTTTCTTCTAGGTTTAGTGCTTATTACTCTGTGTATAGAACGTGTCCAAGATAAAGATAAATAGCATGGGGATCATGAAAACGGTAAGAGATACGAAGGCGGTTAAATTAGAGAAAAGTTGTATAGGGAATGTTCACATGTAGTTTGCAAAAGTTCGTTATTGTTTATCGTAATTATTGTAATAAACGAAGGAATTACGAAAAAAGAAAAACCCAAAAATCGCATTTTGTTTTATATCTCGGAAACGATAAACAATAATGAACTTTTGCAAACTACATGTGAACATGCCCTAAATTATACAACTCTTCTCTAATTTAACCGCCGTCGTATCTCTTACCGTTTTCAAGATCCCCATGCTGTTCATCCTTATCTTGGGCACGTTGTATACATAATTTAACTTTAGTTTCTTCAATCAGTTACGGACCCAGTCACACAACAAAAGAGAGTATTCGAAACATTTTAAGTTGGTTTATTAAAGTTTTGAGATGTACGGTTTTATATTAAGTGAGCATATAACAGTTAAGAGGATGGACATATTAGATGTAACTGAGCGAATACGGGTCTCCCTTTCTTGATTCGTAACTACAAATGAGTTTAAGGAGCGGAATTTTTGTGAGAATAAGTTCATTTTCAAAGCCGAAGAAATAAAAAAAAGGTATAAACTAAATACATTGTAAAACTCTAAACCACTAAGATTATTTGAGGTAGATTTTTTCTTTCTAGGCGTTAGGTACTGCAGCAAAATAGCTGCCATTAAAGTGTTGAGGAAGCATCCAATTCTTAGGGATGGCACATTCAAAAGAACCCTATAATTACATATTAGACAACCGTTGGATATGCTTGCAGTGCAGATCACAGGGACTGCCCTTTAAGCAGTTACAAAGACAAAGACTAGGAAGAAAAATTCTTTGGAAAAAACTGCCTTGACGCTTTTCAAAATATTCGCCTTTAACTTGCATGCATTCAAACCAATTCTCAAAATATTTTATCTGCTCTGAAAGTGGTATCTCAAGATATAGTTTTCAAATGTTTCACAGCTCTTTGAGGTGAAGAAAATCGCTACCCACGTATTTTTGTTAGACATTGTGTTAGGCATTAAATCTGGCGAAAACGGGCAATGAGACATTAATTCGATGTTTTCCTCCGTAATTGTTGGACGTACTGTGTGGTAGTAGGTGAGACGGTGGAGAATGATGCAACGTTTTTGCTTGTTTCCTAATTCTATGGCCGACTTCTTGCAAACAAATTGTTGTATACTATTAACCCTTATATGGGTGGTTGTAGTATGTATACTGAAGCACCGAAGCAAAAGAGATAATTTTCATAGTGCTTGTGTGGGGTTCGGTTCATCTTGGAATACTCAATTTTTGCTTAGTTTTCGGTATATTAAGGCTTCGTCGTGGTATGAAACAGAGTTTAGGACGTCCTTCCAAACGTTTTCGTGCATAACTGCTATCAATTTGTTGAAACCAAGTGAGTCAGATGATATACATCAGCGTAAGGAACACTCTGTAGATGACATGCAAATTGAAATTGACGAACAAAACGCTTCAAACTCATTTCAGAGCTAAGAAAGGTTTAAAACAACCACAAACGTGGCATCATACCCTTTGGGATACCGGTAGATATGGAACGCCAACAGAAATGGAAATAGTTCAGGTTAGAGACGTCACCTACTACTACAAAATGAGAGTTAGATAGAACTTATAAAGGTTGTCAAGGAAATAATCGGTCTGTGCTGCTTGTTTAAAAAAATAAAAACAACGTACGTTCCATCTATTTCAGAAATGTAGTCTTTGGATATTTTAGCCATTATTTAGCTCTATCGTACTACCTCACACTCCACAGCACAATGTAAAGAAGGCAAGGAGGTAGGTAATTATGTTCGAGACAGTTTAGTCGAATTTCATTTGCCCTCCAAAAGTTTAGTCTTTGGGAAATATTATTGTCTTTGTTGAATGGTTTTACTATCGAATAGTCCCTTGCTATTTCATTTCTTCATGAGGGAGATGTAAGCAAAGCGCACTAACCTAACTAATATTTCTTAAATTATTACCTTAACACCAATAAATTGTAGTTTACCCTTTTTTTTAAAAATGTCAATCATACTTAAGTACCTACGTGTTACCGATTAGTTCTCACATTGCATGAATTTAAGTTCCCACCAATCAGAATATTGTATTTTCCACCCTTTTTTGGTTCTTCCGATGTATTAAATACGGTGTAATATGCATTTCAAGAAGATTCTTAACTATAATTTTTACGAGATTTGGTACTATAATTTTAAAGAGATTCGTACTATAATTTTTACGGGTTTTACGGGATTCTTACTTCAATATTTATGGGATTCTCATTACAATCATTACGAGATTCTTACTCTCTTACTTTAATGTAATTTCATTTGTTAATCAATTATTAAATCAAGCTTATACAATAGGGTGGGTCGAAAAAAATAATTTTTTTTTTTTGAAACGCTCTGGGTCGGAAAAGTTGCCTATTGCTTTAAGAAGAAAAATGACGTAAAAATTTTTGAAATCGGTTAACATCTTCCGCTCGCGCATCGCACTTAAAATTTGAGAAAAAATGTAAAAATCAATAATTTTCATGATTTTTTTCAGCCGTTTAATTCTATTGAAACTATGACACTCTAGTGTTATATGTCTAGT
Source organism: Pyrocoelia pectoralis (assembly GCA_036250285.1). Lineage (NCBI taxonomy): Eukaryota > Metazoa > Arthropoda > Insecta > Coleoptera > Lampyridae > Pyrocoelia > Pyrocoelia pectoralis. The sequence continues at coordinate 68,682,941 of CM070074.1, forward strand.
TTATAGCAAGAACAACTCATAAAAAATTATTTAAGCTCATTTACTGAATGTTTTTTGCTTGCGCAACATCATTGAAATTGTTAAAAAAATACAAAATTACATGATTTTTTACTACTGCTCTATGCTTAGAATAAACACCTTAGATTTACGTCTGCAAGTCTAACACCTCTACACATTTGAAATCTGATTTTGTGGAGAATTGAGGCATAGCTGACCGAGACTTCAGTGTTGATCGGATATAGCCATCTCTGTTAACAAAGCCACATACCTTACTGGAAGCCTCTGTTACAATCTTGACAGTTCTCTCCACAGCCTGGGTATGACATGGAAACTTTTGTATTTCTCTAACAGGCTTGGCGGCAGAATTAATGATTTCTCTTATATCATCCTCACTTAAGTTTCGCAACATTGGGGGAGGATGCAAAACACATTTGTTCCAATCAATGATTTCTATGTAATCTGAAGCTTTAAAGTTTAGCTTTGGTGGTTGAAAACTTCTAACTGTCTTCTTTTTTGGGACAACTTTCCTCGCTTTTAAAATTCTTCTGTATCCAAGTTCTCGAATATGCTCCCTTTCGTCCACAAGCATTGCCAACAAAACATTTTCTGAGTGTGCAAAGAATGCATTGCGTTCAATTACAGGATCGACGACTTTTAGAAGTTCTTCGGATAAATACCGTGATTTTTTGATAGCTTGATAGACATGTTTTGGGCCATCAGTAAAATTCTTGCTCTTCTTGATCTCAAACCACAAAGGCATATATGATTTCAAAATGAAGCCGACAATCTCTTTTAAACCGTCTGATGGATCTGAAGTACTTATGTAGAGCCTTAGAGCTCTGTTGGCTGCAGTAAGCCATCGGGAATGAGACAAAAGACCAGGGTCACGTTTGGCCAAGTCTTCTGAGCAAGTCCCTGAAGCTATTGCCTTAGAAATATCTAATAAATATTGTTGGTCTTTGCTCAGTAGTTTTCTGTCTATGTCAGGAATGAAAACCTCAATGGGTTCAAAAGCAACTGGAGGCAATTTTTCGCAGCCATTTAGCTCTTGCCCAATTGGCCCAGAAAAAGATTTGGGCCCTGCAGTGTGGCCATCGATATGTTGAAATAAGTGTCGGAAAGGCAGCTCATTAAAATGAAGGAGACATACACTCCACTGTAGGGGACGGCCAATATGATGTTCGAGTCTTTGGATAACACCACTCTTCCATCCGGTGTTAGTCACAGTGCCATCACAACCTACCACTTCCAGTGTTTCCAAAGATATAGAATTTTCATCCAAATAAGTGATAATGCTGCGAGCTATGTCTGTTGCTGAACTGGAGGAGGGAGAAACATGCCCGATATAGACTGACCCAGGTTCCTGGACAAGAGAATAGTGCTCCTCTTTGATAGTTCTGCGAAATTGCTTATTGTTCAGTTTTTCTATAAAAAAAAGTATCGTCTTTTCTGCCATCGAAGTAAAGACCCCAATTTTCCTCAGGAGGTTTAAATTCACTGATCATTGCTTTCCTAACAAGACTCTTCTCTCTTCTTATTTTACTTTTTTCAATGACGGATGAAGGATCAGTTTCGGTTATTATCCCAAAGTCTTGCAGAACAGTTGATGCTATGAGAGCCGTTGCCCGATCAGACACTCCTAAGCGATCACTGGTTAGCGCCGTTGCACCAAGTCGAACTCTCATTTGACATTTTTTAGTTGTATTTGATGAACATGGCTTAAATTCATCATCTTCATACTCGTCTTCAGTAAAACTGTCACTATCGATTTTCGAACAATCTGCTACTTGAGATTTGTCTTTAGTACTTACACTTACACTCAGTACTTGCTTTAATTTACGATCTTTCCTCTGAGCTTTCAACGTTAACCTTTTTGTAACTGTTGTGTCAATGGATCCGATTTTTCCCATACGGTAATTTCTTTGAAGGTACATAAACCGCAATTCAAGAACAGGAATCTTCTTTTCCTTTTCACAAGAACATTCAATAACAATGTCACATTGACAAATATTTGGGGCTTTATTGCAGGTACAATTCACTGTCATAGTGCATTTGCAAGTAGCACAGTCGAAAAGTGATTTGGCTTTAGATTTAAATTCATCTAGCCTACTTTTAAACAATTTCTTATCTTTATCACGTTTATAGGATTTCCTTATCTTCGTGTAAGAACCATAATAATTCTTGATGAGCGTTACAATCCGGCTTTTTGACAATGAGGGAATGGACGCTTTGTCATACAATAATTTGATTTGATTTGCAACAGTAAGTGCTGCATTAGAGAAACTTACAAACTTGTTGTTTAACTTAAGTGACAAATTGTATTGCTCCTCAAAGCAACATTTAAGGACACATTCATACGTTGGCAGTTTGTTTTGTATAAAACTCTGTGGCTCACCAAATATAGGACAACAAAACTTTTGTCTGGAGTCGGCAATCACACTCCTAGTAAGCACGGTTTGTGATTCAGCCATTATCAGTTGTTAGAAAACACAAGACTAAAGTAAGTAAGCGGAAACAACGCACTGCACTGAATAGACTCACACCACATAAACAAAATAGAGCTTGGAAACGTGAGGTACCTGTTACAGACGACTAATGACTGACGACAGTATGAGGAGAGGATCTATCATGGTTGCGTTGGTGGAAGGGTTAAGCACTGCATTAAGCAAGCGACCAAGGCCACTTGTATCGATTTTCAGTCTAGCTCTTACCGTTTATAACTGAATTTAGTGAGCGCACAATTCCTTTGTACCAGACAACTAAGCATAGAGCAGTAGTAAAATCATGTAATTTTGTAATTTTTTAACAATTTCAATGATGTTGCGCAAGCAAAAAACATTCAGTAAATGAGCTTAAATAATTTTTTATAAGTTGTTCTTGCTATAAACTAGACATATAACACTAGAGTGTCATAGTTTCAATAGAATTAAACGGCTGAAAAAAATCATGAAAATTATTGATTTTTACATTTTTTCTCAAATTTTAAGTGCGATGCGCGAGCGGAAGATGTTAACCGATTTCAAAAATTTTTACGTCATTTTTCTTCTTAAAGCAATAGGCAACTTTTCCGACCCAGAGCGTTTCAAAAAAAAAATTTATTTTTTTCGACCCACCCTATTATACAATATAGGTATAAATACAATTAAGTAAACATTTCAAGTGTTTTACTTATATGCAATAAACTTTATTATGCATTGTACCGCATCAGGGATTAGAGGTAGTAATGGTTGAATTGCTTTACCCTAATTATTTTTTTTCATAATCTTGCGAATGTCTTTATCTGCATCTAAAGATGCCTTTACACAGTAATGGAATATTTTCGAAATGTAGCGGTTAGACGACTATTAATTCCCATCGATAATTTTTAATCTACTCTTAAAATTATAAGAAATGGTAAACTGAAAAGGGAGCACAATTAATGATACTCAAAGTTTTATTCAGATCAGCCATTAAGTACTAAAATTCATTAAAAATATAGTATAAGTAATTTTCAGAAATAATTATCGAAAAAACTTTTACTAAAAAGTTCTGAAAGTAAATGAATAATTCAACACCAAAAAGCAATCATTCTCAAAAAAATTATGTATGTACATAAAAATGTTTCGACACTCAATTTGAATCCTGCATTTGAGGCGTAAAATATAAGTATAAATTCGATTAACTAATATCCTATTACACAGGAATATCATTAAGTTGCCCGAAGGGTTGTAAGGTTGCATATAAGACTGATTAACAAAGGGAATGGAAAAAAAAAACAGATATGGCACATCCCATACATATATTTCATAAATACATTGTGACGACAACTATACAAAATGATTAATCAAGAAGTGTTAGACATAAACTCGTATAACCGCATTGTACCGGGAAAGGGTTACAAGAATAACAACGTTCAATTTATTCTATTATCGTTGAGAATTATAAGCTCCTAAACTGTGTCTGTCTCATTGTGCTAAATATTTTTCTATTGCCACACAAAATAATGAAGAATTGCAATTTTCCACTTTGCACTCTTCCTGCCATCAATCACATTTGTCAGTCGAATGAAAGTGACATTCGCTACTACCCTTTGGCCGAATTAGCTTTCAAAGCGGACGAATTAATTCCAATGACGTTTGTTAGTGATGTATATAAGCGACAAACTAGCATGTATTCATCTATCGGTTTAATTTTTGGAGGTGGATTTAACAATTTTATATTGTATTCATAATATAAAAGGAGAACTTAATGTATAGGTAAAAATGTTCAAGTTGTAGGCACAAAAGGACCATGTAAGTAGTGTTGCGTTTTCTTAAAACGATTTGGTATCGGTTACTGTGCTACACCATTGTGAATAATAATTCTAGTACCATATTTTTATCAAAACTCTTGCTACAATAATACGAAACCGATTTTACTTTACTATAAGAAAATTATACTTAGTGCTTGCGTTGCACGAGGCCATAAAAGGATTAACGCAAAATGTTGGATAGCTTATCATATATACGATACCTATATTTTCATTCCCTTTACAAATAAGAAAAATCAGAACCAATGCTTTTTGCACAAAATATTGGTTCATTTGTTACCGTTTGTCATTCTGTTAAAAAAAAAACAAACAAACGCTAATGCACAAAAACACTTTCCTTTCAGGATAGATCGAAATTTGGCTACAATTTTCCTAAAGTAATCGTTTGAAAAACGTTACTTCTTTTTAAAATACATCTAGAATGATATGTTTGAAAAATAATGGAATGTGGGATAATAAAAATGTTAGTTATATCCATGCGAATGTTATTTATCGGTTTAAGATTTTGAAAAATTATGAACACTGCAATTTTTGTTTACTAAAACTTTGTGGTTTATTAACGAAGTAGTTTTTTTGGACATTACTTTAATCTTTAAAGTTTGAACTGTAATTATGGAGCGTCCTTTTGAAGCTACAGGATTTGATTATCATTGTAAGACCCAAATTTTGTTTCTCAAAAGTCAATTTAGATTAAAGAATTATTTTTATAATTAATGTCATATCATATCTATATAATAATTGCGAATGAACGGGTGTCCTGTCCGTCCGTAACAAATTCGCATTAAAGTAGATATACTTAATCTCATGCATTAAAGTAGACATGAAATTAACATGTACTACATGTGTATCTACTTTAATGCATGCGCTTCGAAATTGTGTAATTTTTCAAATACAACGGCAAAGACAGCTCAGTCAGTAGCAGATGTTTACTGATACCAAGGCGCGAAACGCGGAAGAACCTCCGGCGCACATTCGTGCGCGAAGCCTTCTGGTAATATTAATAAACATTAGTGCTTAAACTCATTAGTTGTAATGTCAAGTACTTAGCTCTCCTTCGTCCTTCGTAAAGATTCATTATGAGAGCCTCGCATCTTTAGCAATCTACTCTGTGGCGTAGATACGTAAGATACGTAGTAACGCGAAAATTGCTTCGTTGATATATCAGAAATAAGAAAAGCTTAATATAGATATTAGTTTAGCCGGACATTTTAGCTTAAAATAAGACCGTATTTGCTGATTTTAAAACTCGACGAGGAAGTATACACCCAAAATGGAGGAGGCTGCGACCAGCGGAGTTGCGATTCGATTGTCGCTTAGCTCAGCGTTTCCTAAACTTTTTTGACCGCGACCCGGTACGAGGTTTTAAAATTTTTGGCGACCCATCTTATGAAAAAACCCCACTTCTTTACAAAACAAATTTTATTTTTTAATTAAAAATCTAGTTAATTGTTTGTTTGTTTTATTTCATACACAAAAATTTCAAAATAATTATATAAGAAAAATAAAAGTAATGAAAAAATTATATTCATTTAAAACTAGTAAATGAAGTAAACTAGCAACGTTAGCAGCACAACGCGCGGACGCGAGCGATAAAGCTATGTGAAAGAGTGCAAATGCACACTTTTCCACTATTCCTAGTGTATAACGTATAACTGATGTAAAAAAACTAGGTACTAATTTTTTTTGTGTTTTTACCATTTTTTTCCGTGACCCGGCAAAATTTTTCTACGACCCGGTGCCAGGTCGCGACCCACACTTTGGAAAACGCTGGCTTAGCTGACATTGCTTTAAATTTATAATGCTACACGAATATGATCCAATTATTTTACTTTCTGTAATTGCGACACAAAGAAATATTCGTATTCCCTATGCCCCTTGCAGACATGCTTCTGTACCAGATCGCAAAACAACATTGTTGTGGTTTCTGGGTCTCAGTCACTGCCTTAAACGGTGTAGTAATATAAAACGCGCCATGCCATGAGAGGATATGTTTTAAATACCTCCCAAATATTTTAGCTTTTAAGCAGTGCTTCTGGTTTCAATTTTTTAAAGCGGACTACGTACCTACCGATTATCAATTTCATTCATCCTAAATATAGTCGTGCAAGAAATGTCTCTATGACACACAATTTTGTTAGGTGAAAACATTTGGTTGTCTTCACCTTCACCACACTCTTGTTTCTTTTCGATCTTTCTTGATCTACCTAAAATCTGAAGTACCAGAAGACCAACTACAAAATATTAATTAGTTGACAGAGGAAATATGCTAAGAAATTGCTCGAAAAATGAAAGCACTCGGGAAGTAGCAACAAATGTACATTGAAAAGAATGATCATTACTTAAAATGAATTGCAATTTTACTTTCATTTAAAATATTAAATTTGTTTATTTTAATTTAATCGCTTTCTGTAGTGTAGAATAATTTGAGATTAGTATTAGAAGCCTAGTGTTATACATAAGGATTATCTTGTGACGTACGCGAATGTTTTCCATTACAATGCATCAATAAAATTATCACTATTATTATTATTAAACTACCCCGCTTGGAAAGTACGTGGTTTTTAGAGCCGCAAGGGTTAAATTTTGATAAGTACCCTAAGTGTTGTGATAATATGCTAGCGCTTCATAATTTTATTTACCTTCCACACTTTACCTCCGTGAGTTATGCTTAGAACCTTTTACTCGGCAGCGCTTTGTTTTCCGTTTTACTATTCAACGAATTTCAATGACGTTGGATGTGTTCCGTTGATATAGACGTCGCCGTAGGCCTCTCACGCTTCCTTATGAAAGCAAAAAGAATGTCGTTTCCCTTTAATTTACTTTAATTACATTTTTAGCACTGTTACAGCTTTTGAAGAAAAAGAAATTTTTGGTTGTTGCGTTGTACATACGCAAATAAAGTAATTATACACATAATCGCCACTTAAAAGCTTAACTTTGTGCCATATTAACGTTTTTACTCGTGCCCGCGTAAAAAAGAACACATCGCAAAATATAAGGGGGCTTAGTAAATAAGGGCTTTGTGCTTTTACCAACCTCTGTCAACAAGCATTTTCTTTTTTGTCCTCTCTAAAGTAGCAACCACAGCCTGTGGTCAAATTTCACTCAACTAAAACAACATGAGAAGTTTCATAGAACTACTTCATATAAAACATACTCTCCTTGGTAATAGAGTAAATATGTGATGAATGAGTAGGACGTGTGGACATTGTATACTTAGAAATTTTAGTTTAAGGCGACAGGTCTACTCACATTTCGAAAGCTTCATGATAGCTCTTTACATCGTTGGTTAGTTGCAAACTATTTATACCTTTGTTTGACATAAGTTAATAAAACTCGTACTTATCAAAAAATTATAAATATTTATATTGGACAAAATATACCTACTCTTGAGAACTCCTTTTATGTCGACCACTTTGTGCGGTAGCCCAAACCTTTGTGAACCTCTGTCCTATATGTTATACAAAAGCATAGGTAATTTCGGAAGTTATTTATAATAGAATATTTTAGTAATTAAATGTGGCATTTTTCTTCCGTTTTATTTCACCTTTTACTTAATTTAGTTTAAAATATTTAACATATTCCTTTAACAAATTTTGGTTGTGATTGTAGGTATAAATTACTTTCAGCTTGTTACGTGATATCCTTGTGGTAATATGTAATCATTGAATCAAATATAATTTCGTTAATTGTACACTAACATAATTATCATTTCAAATCTTTGACTGTAAGTTATTGTGTATTTAATAGATATAATTCTCAAAGCTATGGCAACTTGAAAGAGTGTTCAGTAGTGCTCACTAGATTTTGGTATCAGTTACAGGATGATCTTCGGATCTTCTCTAACTAAAAAAGGCAATCGGTTAAATTACCATCTATTCACTTAAAAATATTTCCCTGTAACTCAATATTGCAGTAATTCTTCCCCATCTAACCAAAGCCATAAGGAGGGGTTCAATTGTCCTAAGTAATAAAAATTTCATAATCGCACTCCCGTATAAAAGCCATGTTAAAATTGGACTTTGGCATGCATTTCTGGACAACTCGCTCTGATCATAGTTTTCCTCCGATCATGGAGTCATGTCTCAAAATGACCCTAAGAACATGCCACGGCTCATATGCCTAGTTTTAGCAAAAAGTATAATGTTTCAAGCTGTCTAGGATGTGTCAAAGTGAGAGAGGTACTGTTTTCTTGCGATATTTTGCGATTCTTTCAAAGTTACAATAGAAATAGCATACCCCAATGCGATATCGATAGGCATAACTGCCATGACGGTTCATTGGGGTCATTCACAGATATAAAAGTCAACAATCTGACCAATACAGTAGTCACAGCGAGTTTTCCAAAAAATTAAGTCCGGGTATTTTCCAATGGCGAGTGAACTTTTGGCGTACTAGCAGGAAAAATTGTCGTTCCATCACAACTCTTTACCTCAGGCTAAATTTCCTCGTAAATTGCTCTCATTATTCGAAAATTTCGGAATTCATCAAGCAAATTCGTAGAGATTTCTTCAATGGAATGGGCCAACGTAAACCAAGATCGGTGCGTGCAGGTGAAAGAAAGGTGGCTATAAGAAGAACACCAAAACTGGGCAGACGTAAGAGAGCTTTGGAGGCCTTCAACGCGATAGACATCAGGGTCAATATTGGATCGAAAAAAGTTCTTGAACCCCCCCCCCCCCCCCCCCCTTTTAAGCAATTACTTTAGAAGGAAATCTTTAGAGCGTACACGCATGGTAGGTATGAGGGAAACGTAACGGTCTAGTATAGAGCGAGAATTTATTAACTTCTTCAAGTATTTGAATGTTAGTGGTTGTCGATTTACAGCTTGGTATATTTCATTACTTTGGCTTTAACTCCGGCAGCTCCTTTTCCAATTCCCATATAATAGACGTTCATATGGTGCCATTTCCGTGTTTTCCAGCTACGTTTTTCATACTCATCTGAAAGTACCAATATTGCGCATTTCTAGGAGTTATGTCAAGTAGGTGTTACTATTAATGACCCTTTACATTGATACGAAATTTGATTTTGTAATAACTATCACGGCTAATTTTTTCAAAAAAGGTAATTACTTCTCCCAAATCGAGCAGGTGCCAAAATCATTAATGTGTCCGTATGGACAGTATTCTTACAATTGCCAGCGCTACAAGGAGTTTCTCAAGAAAGTATTCTCGGACCACTCTTGCTTCTAATTTATATTGACCATGCAATCTTTCAATCGCGAATCTTTGCATATTGTATGCAGATAACATCGCTAAGTTTGTCGCAAATCAACTGAAAGCTGAAAAGCGGGTACTGTCTTTAAGGCCACATGATAGGTGGAATTCATTATATGCCAAATCTTTGTAGTTGAATGTTAAACCAAAGTTACAACTTAATGCTCGTATTGATTAAAGTACCAAAGATTCAGTAATAATTCGTAAATTCTCCGCAAGCTGCCAAACTGCCATAAGAAATCTCACGGCTTATTAACCTATGGAGCCATCATCTAGGGTTATTCTGCTACATCATACTATTTATTTAGGAGACAGAAAAGAGCGTTAAGGGTTATTTTGATTTACGGGTTTCTTCGCTTTTCACTTACTTCATTTAGTTTTTCTTCTGACTTTATAAAGCAAATGTGAGGGGCTTCTTTTTATATTATAACTTTTTAAAACCGATTCTTCATCTTGTGTATAATAACGTTATTACCAGGGGCGTAATTTCAACATTTTCATGGGGGGGGGGGGGGGGAGTTAGGAAAAATAGAATACGGTATGGCCTATGCCTATCTACCTACCTGTAGCCCATACGTGTTTACGCCCCTGGTTGTTACTTAGCAACTCGCTCCTCAAATTTTGATGATGTTCTCTTTGTTGTTGTACTTCCTCCGTTACTTCACTTGTAGGCATTTATTTTCTTATATTTGTGGAAATTGTTAATACCAACATTTTCGTGCTCATATTGCACCTCCACGTCACATTGGAAAAAAGGATTTTCAACAAGTTTATCCGGATTTTAATTTATCAGGGGTTTTTCTGTAATAACTAGACCTTTTCCAGTTGTGTGGGAAGAAGCCAGTACACGTGTTGTTCCATAACAGGTTCCTGTGAGCGAGTTAAACAATGTTATTTCAGGGCCAGTTCATACAATCTGGTCTTTCACATTTTGCACCCTAAGCACTAAAATTAGAGAGAATAGTTACCATTAATAAAAATGTATCTCAACCGAACGAAGGACTTTCTCGTAATCTCCACACCATCCTACACTCCACAATTATTAATGAAATCGCGATTAGATGGAAGTAAAAATTTGTGAATGTCATTTAATACCAATTATTGCAGTAGCACTTTAATAAATTAATAGATCCTATCCTGGGGAATTTTATACATTCAACTGGTTACGTAAAGATAAACTTCTATTAATTACAATAAAGTTAAGTTGACTGTTAACAACTTGCTAGGGTTTCAAAACTATTTCATCCGGCTACACACCTATTGGATTAATTAATAAATACTTGATTCTATCAAAATAATCCTTGTTTCGTCTTCAAAAGCAACTTAATTAAAGGAACTTCTTGAAATTATAAGTAGTTTCTAACGTAAAAAGAAAGATTGTTTTCTTCGACCAAAAAGTGACTATGCACTTGAAACGGAAATTGTCCTTATCGTTATAATTATATTTTAGATGCTGTATCTCTGATAATGACATCTCTTACCAACTCTATAGACGTTATTTTTTTGGGCTCTACCATTTACAGATCTTGTGAGAAATTTGTTTTTAAGTTGAAAATGAAATTGTTGATATTCCTCGTTCCAATAATAATAATAATGATAATAATACACACAACACTTCAACAATCACTCATGTAACACCTCTGACTCGTTCTCATGCACTCAAACGTAAACACACAATATACTCACAGTATCAGAATTCGCAATTAACACAAAACACAAACAACACATTACCCACTCGAATGCAACCTATGCGTCGAGCTAAACAACAAAAAACGCTTGCACAATAACCATAACACTTTTTCAAAACATACATAATATTATGTTCATTTTTTCTTTTCTATAAAAAGTCACTAAGTCACGAATAAGTGACGCCAACGGAGAAGCCTAGGAAATATAGGGTCTCTTTTTGTTATTGATGCGCGACGCTGCGTTCATGTTAATGCCTTCGCGGAAAGAGGGTCGACGGGACGTGGCTTTTACAAATTGGGATAAAATACACTGAGGCTTCTCAAACAAATACATTATCTAAAATGTGATCAGCGTCATTTAATTTAATGAACATAATATGTGTATAGTATTTAGTATGTTCACTTTTTAACAGCAACTTCAAATTTATATTGTATAGATATATGTATTAGTAGGACTAATCGTTACTTGATTTCGATCCGTGCGATTAGTTAACTAGGCTTGGCCTGAGTATCGATAACAATCGAAGTACATAATAATAATTTCAACTAATACCATTCAAACACAAAATGAAACACAACACTCAATCCTCCCTTCACAAATTGAAACTCTGTTGCATACAACACAACATAATTGAATTCATAATGGTTGGAATTGAACCAAAATCTCAAACGCTTTCTAAAACTTTGGACGAAGTTGTTAACAGGGGCTACCAAATGTTTTTTTTTTCAAATTGTTAGATTTCCTTCATTTTGAAATGTGGGGAATTAATGAAAGCGACGAATACTTTTTAGAGCAGAATCAACCTTTCCTTGATTGGTTACCAACTCTATAGACGTTATTTTGTACACCACGAAAGTCTTTTCCGATGGGCGTAGACTATTGTCTTTATCGATCCTATGTTAGTTTGTGTACGATTTATGAAATGTTAAAATGTCTGTATCCGTAATTCTGTTAATCGAAACAGACAATTCGACGAGGAGTGGCGGAACTTCAAAATTTCGGCCTCCCCGCAAAATAATATTCGAGCTCCTGAATCCCATTTCCACAATTTAAAAAAAAAAGATTCTTTTTTAACATTTGTTTTTGAATTTTGTAAAATAAAAGGAAAAGCTTTGTTTCACATTTTTTTAAGAAGAGGATTTGGGTGGATCCCTAAAAAAATTTTTATTGTCTTATTTGTCTATGGCGCCTATGCTATGATACGATTCCTGGCGGCACGGCGGTGGCGTGTCATACCGAAGGTTTCACCTACGTGACAAACTTAATCATGCATTGAACGAGCTTGCGACTTTCTGATCACCGCAATAAAAGTCGATTTAGCGTTTTGGCAGGGGGCGACGTTGACACGAGCCGAATGAAGGGCCTGCATACGTTCGGTTCTAATTGGTGAAATAGGCAAAACTATTTCTAACCGCTACCCAAAATTTCTCAAAAACGGGCCCGTTTCGCCCCCCCCCCCCTCCACCCGGGACTTCGGGGTCTGGGGCATTGTAGTTCCGCCATTGCGGGGGACGAGCACTTAACAATTATTATAATAGCCACGTAATTAAAAAATAATTCGGGAATTGTTTGCATTAGTAAATATGATGTGATATCAGTGGCGGATTTAGGGGGGCGGGGGGCTTTAAGGGCTCGTGCCCAGGGCGGCAAAAATTAGGGGGCGGCAAAATTACGGAGCACAAAAATTAATTGAAGGAATCTTTTTGAAAAAAATTGGAAAACAATGGAAAATAAAATTGACGTAGAAATACGTCAATACGAGCTATTATTTTACGTGATAAAAATCCCAAACATCAGTTTATTCAGTCGGACTCATTTAAATATGGTCCTAATCAAATGCATAATCCTATTTAGCCACAGACTTTCTAAGAATTTGCATGACTATTTGCCGCTTCTCGTCGTCCAGATGTAGTAGTATGTTTTATTAAATTGCAATACGCCGAAAATGAAATAAATTCTGTAGGAAATAACTTCACAAAACCTTCCCCATAGACAAAAATAATTATGTAGTATGTAATCTTCAAATTTATTCTTCAATTTGCAACTTTAATCAACTTCAGCTTTAACTTAAATATGTATTTGTCTATGGCGAAGGTTTTGTGAAGTTATTTCCCACATTCTACGTTCCACCCCATTTAGTGTTCTGATTAACACCCTGATGGATCCAATCAATTTGAGATAAATTCTATTTATTTTTAATAAAAAATGTTTTCTGGACTTCAGACTTCCATAAATAAGTTCTATTCCTGTGGTGAGGGATGTGATGGGGCGGCACTTTTCTTGTGCCCCTAGGCGGCAGAAGCATAAATACGCCTCTGTGTGACATCATCTGTTGTGGCAAATTACTTGTGTCACCGATTGAGGCAAAATGCAATAAAAACAGAATATATCAATCAGTATTATAGTACTCGATGTATCTAATTCATCACAACATTAAAAGAAATAGGACTTGTACTTAAATACACGTCAGTTCGAGTATGTTGTCAATTTCGAAAGGACCTATTTCACGTACGAATAAAATCGTTAGTTAAGTAGTGTATATATGAGGTAATTTAATTAAATGGCAGATTTAATTTTGAAAGCACATCGGTGGTAATGATTAGCTATTCAGTTGACACGTACCGAAATTGGGAAAGTTAATTACATTTCAAATTAGCATAACTAAATTTAATTTTCTGTTGAATGATATTATCTAAGTAGGTACCTGACAAATTAACATTACATTACCAAAACTTTGAGGTAAAAGTATTTAACAGAATATTAGTCTTTTATGAAGTACGCACGCATTTTGATTAAACTTGTCGAAATACAGTTCAGTAATTCACAGCGTATACTCGTGCCTTTATTCATTTAATGTTATTAAGTAATTATTTGTTAACTCGTAACAGGTTTATGTAATATGTATTCCTTTAAATTCATTTTTAATTAGTTTTGTAACAGCATTGGTATTTTCTTTATTGACATGCTTCAGTAGAAATAAAGGTATTTCGAAAACCTCATTATCAAAATTTCAACAGTACAAATTTATTTCTAATTGGTATTTCATACGTAATGCATTGTTTTGACTACAAGAAATTGTGTAACATTTTCCTGACAGTTCAATAACATCCTGTACCTCCATCATCGCTAGTTTTACCCCAATCATTTGTTAGACTTTTCCAGTCAAAGTATCACTTACTGAACATTGTTCTTGTTAACTAACACTCAGTTATTTCGTACCACAATTTAAAAGTAAGCAATCCGCAACTATTAGCATCTACGAAATAGGATATGTTGACACCGCACCAACCATACACCGTGTCGTAGGGACGCAAAAGCAGGTCACAAAATTATTACATTTCTCAACTGACCGAAGGAACCTCATACTGCGTTAGAAAGTAGGCGACTTCTTGTAAAAGTTCATTAGGTTTTTACGACTAATATGTGCTGCTACCACTTCTAATTGGTTGGGGTTCAAGATTCTTGTCCCCCATATCATTTTCGTACACATAGATAAGGATCACCCAATATTCTCATTACACTCACTCACAAACACTTCTTTTCAATTCCTTAAATGTCCCTTCTCTTTGTTTTTACATAAAATCATTTTATCTATGTATTTGTATGTTTTCAAATGCTTAGAGTCTTTGCAATAAGATATTTAAAGGCACCATAACTAACAATTTATAAATAATATATGTTTCCATACAAAATTATCCTAGAGATCCTGGGGTAATTTACAGAAAACTACCCATTCAATTGTATAGTTATCACTTATCAGATATGAAGTTGGGTTACTCCCCTCATTAGAATGTATGTACCTACATCAGGTACATCCAATAGCCAGCGTTGAATATATTTGATATTAAAGAACGTTAAAGCACTATCATTATGAAACTTTTGGCCTGACCCGAGACCGATTTCAGATGCATCTTAATGTCCTGAGAGGAGTAGTGTTTACTATATACTCATAAATTATAAACGCAACTCTTTTGAAAACGAAATAACGATTATATTTTCAAAACATGACAACTCTAAATTGATTATTTGTTTAACTGAACTGTTAGTGGATGGTGATGACCGGTTCAGTTGAATATCCACCACAGAGGTAATAGCAGTAACAGTCAGGGATATGGTTCATATCAAACTTTACCACAATTACCGGTGGATTGCCTAGCCGATTGTGGCGGAGTACCATAATAATTATAAATTAGCACCGGCTTTTCTTAGCAAAATAATTCATTCCTTCGACATGAGCGATAACCTGAAAACAACTATGCGTTCCCTACGTTAATAAAATATATCGGAGTAAAGCGTAATTTTTTCTGTAATTACAGTAATATAAAATTTGTTAGTACAATATATTCTATGGAAAGGAGATTATGCCTTCTTAACATAGGCTCCGTGATGCACAATATTAATATTTATCCATCCATTCCCTTATAATACCCGAAGGGATCAGGGATTACCAGACACACCGAGCCACAGAGTGGGTAATTGGGTATTGTGGTATGGAACCATCTCTCTCAAGTTTTATCTTCGTCCTGAATAACTTTAAGATGGACGCCGCTAAATCCCCGTTGGGCTTTTCCATAATGATCTTGAAATGGTTCTGTCCTGGAATGTTCGAGCAGTGTTCTTTTGTAAGTATTGACTGAATTTCTTTTTGGCCTTGTTAGATGTAATCCCACAGGCCGGTTCTGGTCCTATGAGTGGTTTCGCACCTGCAACCCTCGTAAGCTGTTGCTGTTTGTAGCTATAAAGATTTTCCTTTTGGCAAGGTTCTCTTTTAATAGCTGAGCAGTCGCTGTCAGGATTACATATACCTCGGTTTGGAACACGCTCGCTTTGTCCCCCAGACTTACAAAGATTCTGCAGTTCTCTCCATTGTTCCCGCACACTCCAGAGCCAGCCTCCTTAGTGGCTTTGGAGACGTCTGTCTAATACATGTCTCGATTCAACTTTACTTTACTGGAATTATTCTCCCAGTCGGACCGAGTGGAGATGGTTGCCTTAAACAGTTTAGTAGAACAAACTAACAAACTACCTCTGTCTCAATTACTAGGTTTAATGGCGGTAGGTTCAAGAGAGTCTCCATAGCTGCCGCAGGTGTCGTTTGGCCCCGGAATTTCCAGGCAAGCCCTGCGCTTTATTCCGCTAGGTATCTATATGTTCTTCTGATGAAGGTCTTATGCCACCACATCAGTCACGCATATGTAATGACAGGTGTAATCATTCTAGTGGGTCATCTTTAGAGATAGGCCCCACTTGTTTCCGAACGTTCGCCTATAAGTCCACACGGACTTTGTGGCGTTGCTCTCCTCTCTAGGTAGGTGGTTTGAAAGTCATTCCTAACATTTATTTATTTAGTTACTAACATTTATTTACCTTCTCCCACTACGTGTAGCTTGGTGCCGTTCATTGCTATGTCCTTTAGCTTCGTGGGCCCCTTTCTTCGTGAAAAGAGAATGAGGATTGGTTTTTGTTAGCTTAACAGACAAACAGGACTCTCTGTACCATGTTCCCACTAGATTTAAAGCTTCCTGCCTCACAACTGATACGGTCTCTTCAAATCTGCCATGTAGAGGTAATGCACTTTCTCGTGACCCTTGAAGAAAGCTGCGCGAAGTCGTGACTATTTACGAGGGAGAGGGATATTGTAAGTGAAATTCGAAAAGATAAAAACATCGACATAAGTTATACGTATTTTTAGATTGGTTTGTTGTTGGGAAGCTAGACACATTTGCGACTACTTCGCCTGCGTCAGTTTTAGCGAGGGCCTTTGATCCCGGAAAGTGTGATTAAAGCAGAAGCTCTATGATCTCCTTCGCGGTCTCTGTATAAGGAGCCTATTATATCCTCTGCTTCTCTTTGTTAGGGTCTTTGGATTCTGCCACCTTCTGGAATTTTCTTATGGGCTTATTGTATTCGGTGAGTGTGGTTTGATATGAACCCTATTCCCCTGTGTTTTTTCTCTTCAACTGGCCTTTTTGCACTCCCTGCTCGTGACCCCCACCCCCACCTTCATCTAGAAGAGGAGTTTGAACGTAAGCGTGGTGAAGTTGACGTAGGGTTGATGGTCCTTATTTACTTCTATCGATAACACCTCAAGGGAGGACTGCTGTTCAATGATTTTTGCCATTCTCTTATACTTTCCCTTCATGGAAGAAGATGGGAAACAGTGAGTGCATACTAAAATGCTTTGAACTACTGTCCAGCAGCCATAATTTCATGTGTGTGCAGTCAATGTTATTATTATTGACAACGATTAATATACATAATAAGTACGTTCCGTACCGTTAACTGTAGGTACAGATCATATCGCTATACCTTATGCAACTCATGATTATCGACTTGTCTATGTTTGGGTTTAAAACGATTTTTAGTAGGTACATTCCTATGATCTTGCATTATTTGAAAGATTCAATTTGTATGAGTATAGCAAATTTATCATTGTCTAGTTACTTCATTAGGGTTTTTTTCTTACAGACGGCTTTGTCAATGTCCGTCGGAAACACGTTCATATAAAGATACTGCATGACATTTTAACCTAACCCTTCATAAATTTAGTGAGTCCATGCACGTGTTTGTTTGTTGCACACGTTTTCCTGGATAATGACAATAAATCATCTTGTCATCGTACATCATACTGTAGAAATGAAATAGATAAAGCTCAATCATTGATTCAATTACAAAGCTGTCATATTAGGAAAAAAA
Organism: Pyrocoelia pectoralis; assembly: GCA_036250285.1. Taxonomy (NCBI): domain Eukaryota; kingdom Metazoa; phylum Arthropoda; class Insecta; order Coleoptera; family Lampyridae; genus Pyrocoelia; species Pyrocoelia pectoralis. The sequence continues at coordinate 68,700,833 of CM070074.1, forward strand.
TGAACGAGTATTTGCGAACGTGACAAATGAGACCATTTTTAGTCTAATTATCTTAGATTTGTTTTATTTCTCTTACAACACATAAATAAGTTATTGTAACTGTAACCCAATTTTTACACATGCATACGATTACAATAATCTCGTTACATCGAACACGTAAATGTTCATGGACCAGCGTCAGATCAACGCAAATAAATACATTGTTAATTAGAAATAAAAGTCATACAGAAAAAATTCATTCTCTCGATCCCGCAGATTTAAAAGTTTGTATAACGCTTTGCTTTGGGCACATCAACTGCAAATGAGCTATTAAGTGAGTAATTTACGTGAAACGAGCAGTGAACGGTTTATATTATACATTATTTGAGAAGAACGTGAGAGATTCAACAGTACGAAGACAGCCTTATAATAGGTCTTAGCACGTTATGACGCATTATACATATAAAATTTAATGCTTCAGTCGTCAGACTACCTAAAGTATTTAAATCTTGAGCAACACAAAAAGAGAGCTTTCGATTTTGCCGTCTTCTTATGCCCTAAGAGTACGCATTTAGGGGAAATATTCCACTGTACAATAATGCTATAGAATATCTTCAGGCATCTACTTTAGAAACTGTAAACTCTACCAAGTTGTTCTACACTAGTAGAGAAACTTTAATCTCGGGTAAATACCGACAATTGCTAACCAATTTGCTTAAAACTTGTAGGTAAATATAGGCTGGTTTGGTACTGGAAACAGGTTTATCAGTTATCCTTATCACTAAAGTTATTCGAATTCGATACTGCCCCATACGATAATTCTTTAACTACGTTTATCGCTGCCCTACGGTAATCAAAGTGTGTCCAAACCTGATACAATTATTTCCTCATAACTTCGACATATTATAACCTATCAATTACTGGACACGAAGCGTCTCATTCTCTCCAGAGTAAACCTCCAAAAAAATTAATTTTGGCAAAACGAGTAGTTACGAAAGAGTCCTTTTTGGATGATTATTACCCGTTAGGCTACTGTCCACTTCGCCAGAGATCAACCGTCAGCGGTGGAATTAGAAAAGATTTGTTGACAGGAGTTAGTAAATAAATTTACACTTTAATTTTAATTAACTAAGTATGATCGGTGGTTACCCAGAGAAATTATCTGTCGCGAGATCTATCTGGTGTTTAGTCTGGCGAATGAACCCGGTTTGCTGCTAGGCGATAAAATTTGTCGAAACAGGCGCTTCACATTTTCGAGTGATATCAATGCTTCCCTTTAGTTTTGATGTAGTTGTTAAAGAAAATCAATACAAGAAAATGTGGGCAAAATTTAAATCTGAAATTTTAGCGAATGAGAATAAATCAAAACGTTCTGTGTACATTCTATGACATTTTTGGAGCGATAAGAAACATTCTTGACGAGCTTTTGAATCAGATTGTGACTGGGGCAAAACCAACATCGCGTGATGAATTCCAGAGACCATCAGGTAATATTGTGAATGGCAGCACTCAAATTTTCCGTTTTCCGCGGCCAGAAGTCGGCAAAGGGAATGATGATAAATGCCGATTGTGAAGCTTTACAAGGGATTAGATGAACCACTCAAAACCGCAAGCGTAGACTTCTCCCAAACGTGTCGCTCATGTTCAAGGCAAGGCTCGGTTTCACGGACAGCGACGCAACTGCTAAAGTTTGGATGGGAGACACTGGACCATTCAATTATTATTTTTTTTTCGAAAAGTTTAATGCTGGAAAATCAATGAAGAATGATGTGGTAGAGTTTTATGATGAAGGTATTCAAAAGAAGGAGCTACGACTGAGCATGTTTTAGAGATAAAAATGGTCGCTATGTAGAGTAGTAAAGAAATATTTCATTTTCCATTTGCATTAAGATACACTTTGATATCATTGCAAAACGGTTCTCATTTAGAAAATCGCCGTCATGCAGCACGCAATCCATTATTTTTCGAAATGTTGTAATGAAAAGCTTTAGACATTTTATTAATATTACATACACATACATATAATCCTTCCTCATCTACCTTACGTTGTCGTGTTTATACGTATTTTAATCTATAACTGGGTCGATGAGTTTGAAGTAAATAATGTGTCTGTGGAGTCGCAAAAATAATATAATTTACTTTACATTTCAGACGTCCACCAAATATAGCAGTGATATTAAATTAGGTAATTAATAGCCTGTATTTAGTGAAAAAAGACTATCTTTGGAAAACGGGACATACATAGGGAACTTCAAGCGCGTGAGATCCAAAAAAGTGTTTAATATAGGATCTCACCTGATATATTATTTATATGTAGATTTAACTAGGTACCTACAAAAGGAGCTACCCTGCAAATCATTTTCCTCAAATGATTATTGTAGATAACAATCAGTTGTAATAATTATAACCTACTAATTCTGAAAATGGGATTTGCACGTTGTAAAATGTAATTTTTCCAGGTATCGCTTGTTTCAAAGCAATAAAAAAATCTAGGAAGTGGTATTAGCAAAGAGACTCATTTTGTTGAACAGTAAATTTTGACCAACTGCCCGGATAAAATAATATCTACGATCGCTAGAAGTAGCTTTAGCTACAATCTGAGGGCTCTTGGGTCTACTGAATGGTGCTCACTTATTTGAAAAGAACGCAAACGTAATTAAAACGAATTAGTTTAATGTTTGTAATAAAAACTGGAGCTTGAAAATTTCGACGAAATTTACATGTCGCAAAAAACTAAATTGGCAATTTTTTCTTATTAACAATGACCGTACATTTGTACAAGCTCTTATTTCATACAAAACTTTACACTTCGGCTTTGCACTGTATTGATTATACGGGTAGTTATATACTGCGATTACGCTTTCCAAATTAATTGCAAATGGTGTTTAATTAATGTGATTGAATCATCCTCGCTTCACTCCGAAATAATCTTTCTTAATTGGAGATCAATTTATAAAAAGGAAAGGAATTTAAAATTTATTTCGTAATTCTCACGTAAAGCATATAATAATTATTGATTTTAATTCTGATGTTACATTTCAGGCTTACGTGGATTTGGTGCGAGCTTGGGGTTGGAAATCTTTTACGATCATTTATGAAAGTAACGAGGGTTTGGTACGACTTCAAGAGTTACTAAAAGCTCATGGACCTTACGAGTTTCCTATTACTGTACGGCAGCTGGGAGAGGGTCCGGATTATCGGTAAGTTAACTATTGTTAGTTACCTGTATATATGTATACGATTGAGAGGCAATATATAAAATAAAACAAAAATTCATCAGCCAATGAATATTCATAGCAGACTTAGTAATGACTAATGAGATACTATTGGCAATAAAGCCGCATTAGGTAAATTATCTTCAGTAATTTGCACGCTAGACGAGCTACATTTCTAATCAAACGGGATCCATTTGCAACTCGCTTATTTGAATTGATTAATGTGCAGCGATCTGTAAGATTAAAGCCAAAGTATAGAACTATTATACAAGTTTACAATAAAATAATTTACACAATTTATCTTTCATAATTTAAAATATTTAAATGTATTTAGATTTCCTTACCATGAACGTTCAGCTTAATTGTTGTGTTAACAACTGCTACTCTTAAACGTCTTTATTGAATTCTGTTGGTAAAAGCTTTTTAAAGTTGAAGGAAATTTCAGCTTCGTTTTCAATATTTATAATATATAGAGGAATGCTTGAAACTGTAGACGATAGCGACAGTTAGGATGATTTAGAGAGTTTTTTTTAACGTTAGAAGCGCTCAAAGCTGTTAGATTTGCTAAGGATTTGCTAAGATATTCAACTGATTTACAGATTTAACATTTGTAACCAACGGAAGTTTAGATTTATTGCGGTTGTTTTGAATTGTTTATAATTTAAGCGTCAGTAATATACATTTTATGTTATATACTCGCCGTCTATAAATGTATACATAACTTACGTTATTTTTTTAATAGTAATTTAAATTTAATGGAGACTTTTATGAGGCCATTGAGAATATCAAGTTTCCGTAGGAAGATTAAATGAAAATCAAAATCGACTTTAGGTACCGGGTGTACAAAGCCCAATTTTTTTAAAGTTTTTCAAAGATAGGAGAATATTTCTATCGGTATTCATAGACTGACGGTGATTAAATTGAACGATTCCTAAATCTTTAAAAATGGAAAATGCATACATTCTATAAATAAGTTTTGTTCTTAATAAACGGTATTTTATACAAAGTATCAGAAAATTCTTTAAAAGATGTCATAGTTGAAACTATCTAGCTTTCTGCTCTTGTTATATTACGTGCACATTACACCTTTACGTGCCCTTCTGTACGTTAAACGATCTCCACCAATAGTGGAGTTTTGGAGCCATTAAGTATTCTACTGAATGTGCCAAGAATGTTGCAGATTTTGAAACAATGATCTTTACAGCTTTGTAATAAATTTTAAAATTTCGAACAGTCGATAACCCAACGAGAGGTAGAACAAGAAATTGTAAAGGATCTTTTTGGTTACCTATATCCTGACAGTGGCAATTTAGCTGGGAGTTCACTAATTATTGTAGTTTCTAAACAAATATGGCTTATTTTGTACTGCAGTTATTGATCTATTCAGAGCAAGAGTACAGAAAATTCTCTTCCATTTGCCATTACACTGTAGTAATTGGCAATATATGTCGCAGTTATTAGCAATCCATCTTTAGCCTAGAAAAATTTTACTTCAATACGTAGGTATCTAAGTGTGGTTTGATATGTTGTAACGTGCGGTCGTGTTCTATATTTCTCTTAGGAAAGTAGACTAACGCTATTAGATATAAACGGGGGTACACGCGATTCTCGCGTTTTGCGTGCTTTGGAGGGGGGGGGGGGGGTATCTGTGAAATTGTAGGTTGTAATAGCTTTTGTTTTAAAATATCACACCTTGTTGAGCTGGCTTAGTTGCTTGAAAAAAGAAAAAAAATTTACATTTTTGTACCTTTTCAGATTTTTGACCCTGTAGGTATCTGTAATTTAGCAAAGTTATTAAAGTAACTAAAATAAAGGATTACATTTACTTACATTTGACATAAAAATCACAAAAATGGGTTAATATTTGGTAAAGATATACGAATTCGTTCCTACCTATAGTAAATTTTTACCAATTATTAAAAAAAATGTAAAATGCAAACTTTTTGGAATAGATTTGAGACCAAAAATACATAATGGCCCTTTCACAATGTTAATTACGTCTTTGCCCAAAAATTAACGAAAATATAACAAATTCCGGGTGAACTTCATAAGGATAGTTTAGAATGAATTTTGAATGTAAAAGAACTCAATTTGGACACTGGTAGCTTTTTGGGAATACGAATCGCCTTAGGGAGAACGTTTTAACATTCATCTTTAACTATAGTAAAACTAAAAATACCATAAAACATAAAATGTACAAATAGAAGCTGGTCTAACGTTGCATAACATCTGTTTTATAGAAAGACCTTCTCTACCTTAAACAGTTTCAAATTTTTGTTTATTTCACTAACTAAAGGCATCATTTACACGTATATGTACAGCAGTAAATATGGATTTTACTTCCTCTTAATTACAATATAAGTTGTATATTTAGAAGTATAGTCAAAGTATAGGTATTCTCTTTGGTATAGTGTAACGTAACAATACACTTGCCACCTACTTTCATTAATATAATAATAATAATAACTAATAACATCTTAAAATTGACATCATGTTATGTCGAGTTTTACCTTTTTACTTGCTTATTTACTATTAACTACTTACTAAAATTTGTTCTTGACATATACTTCCGTTTCGACTTTGAAAGCAGACATAGAGGTACTATATTTTATTTCGTTAGGCAATTCATTAAATAACTTTAATCCTTTATAGTATAATGAGTTTTGGCTACTAGTTTTATTGTATTTTGGTAATCTAAAGTTGTCTCTCTGCCTGGTTTCATAGATCAATAGATAATAAGTTAAATATGTAGAAAAAAACATTTTTCTCGGTGAAAACATTCGACTATATATGTTACCTACGACATCGTCCATCGTTCAAAATCTCTAAATTCGAAATAAGCACACAAACATGTACATTTCGAAAGTTACCGAAAGAAGGTATCGGGACACATAAATTAGTCTACGATGAATGCTGTTACTACTTTTTACATCATTTTAACCATGAAAATGTTAACGCGAGGCATAATAGAATCATTTTTCATCATTTGAATAACTTTTCAACTTGAAATAATTAAATTTCCATGTTACCGAGAAAAAGTTTCCGATACTTGTCATTTTGAAAATTTTCGCGAAAATACTTTCTGGCATTGATTTAATGTTCGAAATGGGTTAAGGACCTCGGACAGACAGACTTTGCATGTTTACACAAAATTTTCAACCAAAAATAGGCACAAATAGCGAATTCTATTTTACACGTAATTTCCATAAGGAAACTTTGAACGTATTTTCTAAGTAAAGAAATAGTTATTTACATATGAGTACGGTAAATCAAGGTTTACGTTAACGAGTGAGATGTTCGAAACGAATTTCGAAACGAGTAACGTAATCTGATAATGTAAAACATTTTATTTCATACTGGCCATAGATTCATTTCTTAAGAGTTTTTCTATATAAAATTTGACGTTTCCAAAGTCATGTCACTTTATGTTGCTATGGCAACCTTTGTATTCGGGTACAAAATTTCTAGTACGGTAAAGTTTCATTTACCAGATTCGTATGAGTCTGGTAAAACACAGATTACTAGTCAGTATGAAATAAATATATTTAGACACAAATACCGCTTGAATAAGATGACGAACTTTTATACTAAAATGTTTAAAACTTACTTTGAAAAAAATTAGTGCAGATATTTACGTGGTTTGCGGGGGTATCTAAATTTTAGCATTAATTTGTAGGTTATAAATTTATTATATATTTATATTTTAAAATATCACATCCGAATTCGTCAGGATTCGGCAGCTGTCGGAAAAGTGCACAGCAACGCATACATATACACATCTTTCGGTTATTATATAGTGATTCTAATTTTAATAAGTATATTTATGTAATTATAAAAATGTCTTAAGTCAGGTGTAAATCTAGGTGTTGCGCTTGATGCTTGAGATAGTAAAATTGAAAGAAACGATGAATGTATTGATTGTTTTAAATGTGCAGATTCTTATCATTTCAATTGTGTCCACATCGACAAGGATAAATTTCATGCATTATTAAATTCAGATCAAGTAAAAAGCTGGATATGCATGCAACTTTTGCACCCGTAATGGCAATAATTCCTGTTCTCCGTCTATCCCTGTGAGTAAGGCTCAACATAATATGACTCTGGATAAAATCTATTGGTTACCCTTATGGTTACAATAAAAGACAACCAAGAGTCTTGTGCGAAATCTTTGAATGCTTGCCATGAAGGAATCGATTATAACGCTAATTTGCTAAAATAGCAGGACAAGCGATAATAACAGCAGACAACAATAAAAAATCTTTCAAAAGAAAGCGAAGGTTTAAAAATGAAGCTAAACGACTTAGGGCAATACTCTCGTCAAAACACTGTCGAAATTGGATTCCAGAAATTAAAGACGAAAACATATTTAATACTGTAACTGCAGTCGGGCTAGCTGTAGGATATTCCGTGGAAAGCAAGTTGATGTCTGGCACCCGTTAAGAAAAAATCCAACGCATTTCCCGATTTTTGGAAAACCACAAAAGTAATACCTATATTTAAAAATGGTAATTGAAATTCAGGTTCGAATTATAGGCCAACCTCTATCCTTTCAACCCCACCAAAAGTGTTCGAAATTGCTATGAAAAATGAAGTTTTTTCACAGATAGCACCTTGTATTTTCAAAGATCAACATGGTTTTGCCTCAGGAGAATCTACTGTTACTAGTTTAATTAATTTCACGCAGTTCGTAGCAAATAACGTAAATCAAGGCATTAATTTTGACGCTATCTATTATTGTTGTTAAAGTCGTACCTTACGAATAATAAGTCCACTGCCAGTTCTGTAGTTCCCAAGGGGTCTGTTTTGGGGCCCATTGTTTTTAATTTAGTGATAAATGAAGTGGTTAACGTTGTAAAAAGATGTGTAATTTTATTGTATCCAGATGACTTAAAGCTATTTATAGCTGTACCTAGCCTAGATGATTGTAAAGAACTACAGAAGGATTTAGGTGCTGTCAACCACATTAGGTGCCAATAAATTAATGTTCAATGTTTCTAAATGTTCTGTTCTGACATGTCCTCCTATACCTATAAATATCATCTCCTATACTTCATAAATACTCTCTTAATAAACAAGAAATAAAACTAGTTTGGGAAATTAAAGATCTTGGAGTGCTGTTTGACAACAACCTAAACTGCAAAAGATTGTGCATTTTGCCTATATCGAAATTTAGGATTTATACTAAGGCATGCTACCAAATTTTCAAAGATAAAGACACTCCAGCTTTGATATTCTGCTATTGTTAAACCGTATCTTGAATACGCTTGTATTATTTGGAAACGCCACTTCGCGTGCAAATCAACTTCTACGTCCCATCATTTCTTCATCGTATACGTACCCTATTTCGTATATCCTACACACGCACAAACTTACTTGCTTCTTCAACAATCATAGATTTACAGCGCATCTATGGTGAACGCCAAACAAAATCCGTTGCACGTCATATAATGTGAGTGACGTAGATTGGGGGCAATGTTGCCAGATTGTAATTGAAAGAAGATAACGCAAATAAAACTTCTGAGTTCACTCGTAACTTTAGTTATAATAAATAAAAAACAAAATCAAAACTTCAAAATTGTGACAGTCAAAACATAACCACAACAAAACATTACAAAATTGATACCTTATGGAATTGGCATTGGCAACGTTGCTGAAAACAATCCATTGTTACCAACGTGGCGATCATAAAATTCTGATGAAATTAATTTTTACAGGTCGAATTTTCACGATTTTTATGCCGTTACATTTACGACAGGGACGTCAATTATCAGCTGATTGCTGACGTGCAACGGATTTTGTTTGGCGTTTACTGTATAATACAATATGGTACCTCATCTATCAACGTCGACATCTTTCACGATAGCTTAAAGCAACTTAAAGACATTTATCTCAAATTGTAAATGGATTTTATAGAAATCTCTTTACATCTTTCATAAATCAAGACATCTTATTGTAACCAGATGTACGATTTCATTGACATAATCTTCAATACATAGTTTAGGATAATAGTTGCTTTCATTTATGTATGATGATTAATCTTTGTTACAAATTGAATATTATGTTTTTGTTACTGAACTGCTGATTGGTGTGGTATCCAAGCATCAAGCTTCTTTTTGAACCCAGCTTTGTGAAAATAGTTTAAAACGGTTTTTTGCTCGATCTTTACCTCCTGGCCGATGCTACCACTACTCAAGGTTAGTATACGCCTACTAACACGCTGGTCAACTTCGATCATTTCTGTGATTTTATTGACATTTTCGACGACGACGAAGTGTAAATCGGGGAGATGATGTAGATATCACCTCTTCATTTGATTCGTTTTCCATCTACAAATTTCTTTTACAATAGAGGTCGCTAAATCATGCAGATGTTGCAACAATTCGTACTGTGAGTATTGTTCGTATTGTGAGCTATTTCATAATTTTAGATGTTACAACTCTTTAATAACCTTGATGATAACAGTAGAGGTAGACTGTTCGTTACCAAAAATGTGTATTGCTATCGGCAACGCGTCAAATTACGTGGTGACATATGTCAACCTGAAATGAGAAGATCACTTTCAATTAATTTTGTATCATATAAACGATGAAATTTCGAGAAAAAGAGACTTGTTGTTAAAACTGAAATGCTAACAGGTGATACATAAATAAAAGAAACAAAAAGCTACTTCCTTTGAATTTATCGGAAGAGTGTAAAGATGAATTCTTTTTTAAATTTTTCATTCCTTTTCAAAGGAGAACTAAAAGTTTTATACCGAGTTTTTAAGGAAAAAAGTTTGTGCAATGTCCAGAACAAAGAATGCAATTTCGTTTTATGACGTTAAGGTTCTTTCCACGTTCGCTTTTGAAGATTGCTTTAAAAAAGAAAAAATAAGAAGCTTAATCAAGATGTTAGAACTTTTGCCGGTCTCTGCAACGTCTGCATGTAGGTATTTGCTGCAAAAAAGCTATTGCTACATTTATTTCTTAATTCCAGGATTTAATTGCATGCGACGTTAATTACTTTTTTATTGAATAATATCTCTCCCTCACAATAAAGCGAATTCAATGTAAGCTTAAACAGCAATAATTTAAAAGTTTTAATTAGTATTTTCTCAACAATAAATAGTAGACAAGGAACTACTTTATACATTTACCATTTTTACGTTATCAACAATGGATTAGTTTCGGCTGCGTTACATTCATTAAACTGGATTTTAACCATCATGTACTATTAAATTCTTTTAAGTCTAATGAATTTTATCTGGGAATTCCTTAAACTCAGCTGCTTTAAAAGCATCCTTGCAAAAAAGAGTATAAACATTCTCGCTTATAGTGCCGATGAAAAGCTCATTAAGTTTATAAACTAAAGAGTAATTCAGAATTACGTAACTACTTATCCTCTGTGAAAATTTATGAAACGCACAAACTTTCTTAATCTTTCATGCCTAATCTTTACCTTTTAATAACAATCATGTAAACTACTTTCTGCACAAAATGTTGTTGTGCTTTAATGGAAGATTTTGGATCTGCACGGTATAGTTTGGTTTTGATTGTTATTAACTGATTTCAAAATATTTACACTTGATAAACCGATTGAAATATGAACGGACTTTACTGAGTGGAACCTTAAGGAACGTAAGTTCCTTTTTATACAAGGTTAACCGAATTCATGACAGAATTCCTTTGTTTTCTTTGTTCATCTTGGAAATGTTCAATAACAACGATCGTTTGGATCTAAGTAAAATCTACTGTCGTAGGATATCTCACAATTTGTCGTTTTTTCAGAAGAAATTGAGGAGATCGGCGATACTGAAAAACCTTTTTCTTCAAGCAGGACTCGAACCATCGATTGCCTGGTTCGGGAAGGCCTTGGTTCGGGCTGGTTAGAAATCAGCCAACCTAGCACTGAGCTATGCCGACTTTTATAAACAAGGAATTTAAAGTTGAACGCTATAAAATAGGGAGGACCTGCATATCACCATTGACTTTATATGTATAAAATCAATAATTTCACACATCTCTGTATAGCAGTATATGAATGTCCATTTTTCGAAATAGAAATTTTTCGTTTTCATTAAACATAATTGCAGCGTCACAATTAATTAATATGAAATTAATTTATTGTGTGACATGACGGCAGAAGATGGGTATTTTAAATTTTACACTCGAAACATATACAGTAGAACTTGGTTATAGCGTCATCGTCGGGACCAGCGATTTTTTGACGTTATAGCAGAGTGACGCTATTCGCGATTTAAGTGATTTTTGGGTAAAATATAATAATTCAAAACAATTAAAGTTTATTTTTGGAAATAGTTTGTTTTTATTAAATTTAATGTTAATTTTCAAACGTATGAGCTAAACTTTAACACGCAAATAAACTAAAACACCAACCAGGCACTAAGAAACGTAACCTGATCTAATAAACATTAACCTCCTTTTGTACAACTTACGTCGCGCGCGTTGATACAGTAATGTTAATTGTTCTCTCCTTTTTATGCTTACTCGTACTAGGTACTCGTAGGATTTAAGATAACCTTTATAAATCCTTAAACAACGAAAACAGCTTATTATGCATTCTAAGAATATGGTCAAAAGTTCACAAACCTTGACTAAAAATGACGTTAAAACCGAGTATAGTGCTAATATTTGGTCGTTAAATGAAATGTTTTTTACGTTGCAAACTATAGAAAGTTCTAGGGACCACGACTATTATGACATTATAGCCGAGTTGACGCAATATCCGATGATGTTATAACCAAGTTCTACTGTATGTCTCATAAAAAATATATAAATATATTGAAATTAAAAGGTTTATTACATTGTGTCTTAACTTAATGGGTTTTCTGTGGATAAGTAAATATGTAAATACTTTGATAAATCTATATTTTCGGAGGTCTAATTGGCGTAATTCTTGCAAAACAACTTGGACAAATTCATACTTGCGTTTCTAGTAAAATTGTCTATTTTAGGAAAGCAGTAAGTACAGTACATGTACAGTGCACTCAATTCACGATTAATAAAGTACATAGAACCAATGGGCATTTCAATCCACTACGTCATTTCTGTACCACCTTATTGGTATTTTACGTTGGAAAACACTGTAGTTGTAATATTGGGTCAAATGTTTGTATCGTTCCAATGTTGATTTATCTATATAAATTTTTCCTTTATTGGATTTATATTGGTGACGTATAGAGTGAAACCAATATTGTAAATACTTTGATAAATCTATATTTTACCAATGTTTTTAAATAAAGCGTTGACATTCAATATTGGTGTTACGTTGAAAAAACATTGTAGTTACAATATTTGGTTAAATGTTAAAACATTATATCGCTCCAATCTTGATTTATCTATATAAATGTTTCTTTTATTGGATTTATATTGGCGACATAGAGTGAAACCAATATTGCCTTAAATGTTAAAACATTATATCCTCCCAATGTCGAATTATCCATATAAATTTTGCCTTTATTGGATTTATAATGGTGACATACAGTGAAACTAATATTGTAAATACTTTGAGAAATCTATATTTTACCAATGTTTTTAGATAAAACGTTGAACATACAATATTGGTGTTACGTTGGACAAACATTGCAGTCATAATATTGGGTTAAATGTGAAAACGTGATATTGTCCCAATGTTAATATGTCCATATATTTTTCCCTTTATTGCCGTTATAATGGTGGCATATATTGCTGCCAATATTGTAAATAGCTCTACAAATTTACTACAATATCGCACATCTAAAATAGGCGCTATGTTGGTTAAACATTGCAGTAACAACATTGGATTAAATGTGATAATCCATATTAGGCGAATATTGGTTATACATAAGAAATCGATGTTCTATGTATCAATATTTGTCCATTATTGCACCAACTTTTAGCCAATGTTATGTTCCACCTGGGCTGAAGCGCTCGTTTCAATGATTTCTTAGCCAATAGGAATAATGATTCAGATCATACATACATACGTCATACATGTAGTATGTTAAGGGACTATTGGGTCCTCGTCTATAAGTAACAGTAATTTCTAGTTAAAACTGATATTAAGGACGTTAAAGTCCGATCTCGCTCTATTGACTTACCGTGTAGGTACCGTAATTTACTACATCGTTCAAAATTTAAACGCGAAGGAGATGAATACTTTTGATTTAAGTTTGCCTTTTTCGGTTTTTACAATTTTTGCATTTCTAGATTAAGGAATCGATAGATATATTAGGCTCATTACGTTTATCTGAAGTTAAAGAACTATCCATCAAGTGCGAAAGTATTTTTTGTCTATCATCCAAAAGTTTGGCCGATAAATATTATTTTGATAGAATGATTAATGTCTATATGTGAAATTTCCTTTTGAAAATAGCGTTGAAAGCGTTCCAAAATAATTTCAAACTAAAATGTTTGTTTATTCCTCTAATGGTAGAAGGATAAAAATCCCGTTAAGCTCAATTTAACTTTCCGATTTTAACCGTGCATTTTATACACATATAAAAAGACGATTTACATTTTAAATACAGAATTACACAAATATTGGTTTTATTTCGCATTTATTACTCGAATGTCACACACGCTACTCATGAGTAATTGCGGTGTATTTTATTTTACGCTTTGGTTGCTACGTACCATTTCGCTAGCAGGTATCTGTATGTTACCATTACTGTAGAATGGGTTGACAAGATCTATATTTTCCAATTCTTTTAATACAATTCATATCTCAAATTGCTTATCAATGAGTTACAAAGTAGTTCACTTGCCAACAAGTTACACTTTACGTAGATGGATATAATAATTTATAATAGTATTAGGATAAACAGTAAATTAGCAATAGATAAAATTAATACGAAGGACAACAAATAAATTATAAATCAAATGCAACTGATTTATGCAATTTTTTTAACTGTTTCTAAGGAAGTTTCCTTCCATGTTAACATTCTGTAACAAGGGACGGGTGTGAGCTTTGCAGAAACCACTGAAAAATGGATATAATAATAATGTTACAATGAGTTGCTAAATTTACTTGTTTCTTCCTTAAAGGGTTACGTTGTTTACGAATGGATTTGATGTCTGATAGAACGAAAAGGTGTCCTACTAGTAACTAGACCTAGAGCAATTTGTAAATTCAAACTGGTCAAAAATTCAAAAGTCATCTGTATTACATCATTTGTCTCAAACGGGTTAACGTACACTTAAAAAAAAGCCCATAACATGAATAAATAAATATCATGAAAATAAAAATTTTATATTTTTATGTGTCATGTTAGCCACGGAAAAATTTTCAATCATACACAAAGTCAAACTTAATTGGAATCAATAAATGTTAACGTTATCCTTTTCACGACTACAAAATGGTTCCCAAGGTGCATTTATTTTGAGAATAAATTTCTTTTACTAACGAAATGAGTATTAAAAGTATTTTTTCTAGCTAACTAAAATCATGGCGCATACAAATTACAAATTTATCTACTTTAAAACAACACTTGGTTAATGGTTATTTTACCAATTAATTTAACAAACTTTATATATTCCAACAGCTCGGTAAGATATCCCTTATTAAATATTGAAACTTTATTTACAGTCAGATAAATTCTCCGTGATAAAGAAAATTAGCATTAAACACTAACCAGCGACTATTAGAGTGTTGTCCGATAGATAACAATAAGAAAAGAAGTATAAATTCTAAACTATACTGAGGCAACTTACAAGAAGTTGTTACAATCACCAACGTTCACAGTTGGCAAATGATTCTTTGCTCCTCTGCGCTCCGAATACTGGTCCCGAACAGTTGCTGTCTTCTCACAACGCTGGTCGAAAGCTAACACAGATATCCGGAAAATGAAAATACCACGACTACAATAGGTATTGACCTTTTTTTTATTAAACGCAAAACTCGCAGCTACGAATTTGGTTGCCTGAAAGTTATGAGAAGATTATTTCAGTTTCATGGACTCACCCATACCGGTACTAAGGCTACACAAAAGAAGATCCTCCAAGATTACGTGTGGTCAGGAGTAAAATCCTGTCAAGAATGCCACTTAGGCAAATCTTACAAGTATGTAAAGTCTCCACCAAGACCTATCGCTATGTCAGATGAAAGATTCTAGCACATCCACATGAATATAGCCGGACCTCTTCCAATTGTCAATGGTATGAGGTACATACTGACTATCATCGACTGCTTCACTTGATGGATGGCGTGAAGCTGTAGCAATACCCGATATGACTGCAGATATAGCATCAAAAGCTTATCTGAACATCTCATATCGCGATTTGGTGTCCCCACAGACTTAACGACAGACCAAGAGCGGCAGTTCGAATCAAACCTCCTAAGCGAACTTTACGTACTGTAAAGAGATGGAAAGGAGTAAGTTGTCTAATAAATTTGATAAGCAAATTGTAGGTGTAACTCCTTCCCACTCATTTTTAAAAATTGCCCGCCTCAGTCAAAATGGGGGGAACAAGAATTAAGACTGGGGAAAATCTTTTAAAAGGCAAGACAAGTTGAATTCAACCGCTCATTCTGTATAAGCGATTATCCGTAACCGTTCTTGTATCCTGAAAATCATTATTTGTACATTCCGCTTATATTTCTCATTCATTTACCTGAAAACCTGATATTTCCTGAACCATCATCCTGCTTATCCCTTGTGAAAATCCCATGTGTGCGTTCCTGTGTGCGTACCCACCTGTGGGTTAGAAACCGTTTTTTAGTTCTTCTTGGAGTAAGTCCGTTTATATTTTTTCTTTATCTTTATTACTACATTCACCTGTACATACATTAACATTTAAGACACCGGTAATTAGTGATTCATCTGATTTACCGTTTACCACCGTATTCATACAAGATTCACTCTAGTTCACCATGTATACTTTTCCACAGTAAGAAACAATCCGAAATAGCAGTGGTATAAAAAGGTTTGTGATCCTACGTTGGTTTGGTATAACTGGAGTGCGGCCGTTCAACCCGTTATACTGCACCGTAATTTAGCAGGAGATTCCGTAGCTAATTACACATAAGAGATTAATTATCTAACAGTTATACAGTTGAATTGGTTCCTTTCGAAGACGACAAAAGGGCTAATTAACCTATATGATTGTGGGTAGGAGCTCTTAAGTGCGCGTTTATAATAATCACCGGTTTTAAGCAACCGACTTGCTTTAACCCTGGAATCTCTAATCTTGCAACGCAGATAGAGTTCATTTAATTAGGGTAGCTGCTAATTGAGGTGGACAAATGCCGATTACTGCTGACAAGTTAACTTTGTTTATTTATTGAGTTACCGTAAATTTTCCCCTTAATCAAATTAGTTCCTTCAGTCGCGGAAACCTGTAAGGTGAATAAATTGCTAAAGGAGAGAATAAGTATTTGACAATACGTACCGTAATTAGTACCTGCGTAAGAAGGGTGTTTTAACTACAGCTGTTGGGACACCATTTTGAAATACTAATCCGATATACATATAGACACCTGTATTCTGAACCTGAAATTACTTTGTAGCAAAATCTTTAATTTTATTTAAAGAGTGACTAGCCGGCCGATAGAGGGCGAGAATTCCGATATCCGGAAAACCATTTATCTTGTTTTTATTTTAGTTATTTTTTGTACAATAATACTTTATTATAATTACTTTATTTAACCGTGAAACTTAACTAACAGTGTTTTGCTGAACTAACCGAGCTACCAAAAACACCAGGTACGCCTATAGTACAGCAATACGAGACGACTCATCACCATCAGAGATGATCAAAAAACGCCCAATCGACGTCCTTACTGATTCATTCGTCACAAATGTCGACAAAATGAACGAGCTGATACCAAAATCATCGTTGAATCACGACACCAAACGACAAATATTTTTTCCGCAATAGCTGGATAAATGTACTTTCGTTATTTTGCGAACTGGTAATGTATGTACAAAAGGTATTAGACCGACAATTTACTGGACCATATAAAGTCACGTCAATAGATGGCAAGAATTTCACTATCATATTCAAGAAGAGACAGGTAACGGTATCGTGTTAAGCCAGCGTTCTTGTTCGCCCCGAAATCATTAGAGACCACGACAAGGGACAGGATGACCAAAGTTATCGTGAACAGGAAGTCCTTGTTCAGTTAAGTAATTAGGATTCCGCCGAAAAGGTTTTTTTTGCAATATCAATAATAATGATAAGTTTAATACTCTATATAAATACTTATAAAACAATAACAACGCATATTGAGCATAGTACCTAATGCTTTATTATAAGCACCAAGTTTGAT
Organism: Pyrocoelia pectoralis; assembly: GCA_036250285.1. Taxonomy (NCBI): domain Eukaryota; kingdom Metazoa; phylum Arthropoda; class Insecta; order Coleoptera; family Lampyridae; genus Pyrocoelia; species Pyrocoelia pectoralis. The sequence goes on from CM070074.1 coordinate 68,718,274, forward strand.
AAACGAAAAAATCCCTATAATTATAATATCATTATTTAAATGAAATAATATACTTAGTATCATAGGTACTTTAAAATATATCTACTGTAATTCATTTTATTGAATTTTAATATTTATACTCACGTATCTATGAATTCGCTGCCGAGAAAAGGGAAAAAAGTAAACAAAAATGTGCACGAAGTCAAAGCTTTGTAGTTGTTTGCTTAACCAAACTGTAATTTATACAGAGAAGTAACAGAAAACAACATTAATAAAATGTTATATATATCTCCGAGGCGGCATTTCCTTGAAAATCTAATTCGCTTTTTGTATCAAATAAAAACTGTTTTCGAGATGTACAGTACCTTTTCAAATTTACATTGCGCAACTAGGTAATTGATACTAAATAATTCAGAGATGAGTGGATCTCAGTGTCTGTTATAAGGGTGGTAATAGATTCTGTAAAGCAAGTTAACTGACAGATTTTCTCAAAATTTTATAAAAGGATTCGCAGCTTTAGATGCTCAAAGCAATTAAATTGGGCGTACAATAAAATGAAGATGTTTACGATTTAATGTCGTTATTGATTAGGCACAACGTTAGAGGATCCAATTGTTGTAGTTAAATATTTACATTAATGCACACGGACTAAATTTCACACGAACAATTACCAGCATTTATGTGCAAATAGTATGTACAATTATTTGAGGTGTATAAAACAGAATTTAAAGTTAATTTAACTTTAACTAACCATTAAAGCTATGGAACATGAAAAAGTTTTAAAACACGTTGAAAGTATTACTAGTTTAAACCGTGCAAATTTTGTTTGGGCGTGTCATTCCAATAAAATACTCATCAATGATGTACCTGATGATCATAATAATAGGTTTTTAATCTTACATTAGTTAACTTGCAATAATACCTTAATTATAAATGTTACGGTATATCACGAACTAACATGGAGGAATTTATTCTTAAAATATCTGAATTATGTTTTAAACAATTTTAAACAAGAATGCGGATAGAAATCTCGTTACCTAACTGTAATTTTACTGCATAGCAACGATTTTGTCATACCTTTCTTTTGATTTCACGGGAAGCACGCTGGAACAGGCTTCAATAGCAGCACTTAAAATATTCTCAGAGCTGCTTTTAATTGTTTTTCTTCTTGCAAATTGAGATTCACGTTTTTGAATTCGATTTAGAACATTTTTCTTAACTGATTCTTATTAAAACCAATTTCATGTGTCTAACGAGGTTGCTACGTTACTACGAAATATTCACCTGCCTTCCTACTTTTTAATATAAATCAAAATTTAAATTGAATTTTTCGAAAGAATTTGAGTAAAAAATGTGAAAAAATAGTATACACACTGCTTAAAAAAGCGGTTTTACTAGACTCTTGTGGCGTTTAAGTACTCTCTCGCTTCGCTTCACTCGTACACAAATCGAGCCACGCTCTTCTAGCAATACAGAGTCCGTCAGAAAAATGTATGTACACTTTAAGGAACGAAAAGTGTTACTTGTGTGTTTATTTTATATTTAAATACTGATCACACATGTTGTACTGCCTTCAATCCAGCACATGGTTACTTTAAATGTTCAAAATGTTGACTGTTGACAGCTAGACACATAACGCAACGACGAGCGGTTACCGCAACTACTTCAGTCAATATTTTAATGGAGATCGCCACGCATGCCATTGTAATCTCCTGGCGAAGTCCTTCCAGCATACGTCGGCAGACTTGATTTTTCACAGTTCCACACAAGTAAAAGTCTGAGCTGAATTTGTCCCTGAAAATTGTCATCCAGAAAAGCTCGTACGGCTAGATGGTAGTGTGGTGTGGTGGCGCCCCGTCCTGTTGGTAGAATCAGCTGCATAAAGTGCACGTACACTTGCCAAAATTGATGAGCGTAACATTTCCAGGTAAATTTCCCCAGTGACAGTACCATCACAGAAAAAGAGTCCTACTAAGCCCCTACATGATAGTCCACACCACACATGAACCCCAGGTAGATTGACCGCCTTATCGACGTGAACATTTGGATTTTCCGGTGCCCATCAGTATCCGCAGTTATGCCGATTCACTGTTCCATTAAGTTTAAAAACGGCCTCATCAGTACACAGTAACCTTCGTCACAAATTGTTGATATTCAGTTACCATCTGTTGATACCATTCGCAAAATTTGCATTCGACGATCAGGTTCGTCAACACTAATCGCGTGTAGTAATCGTGGAATGTAAACTTTCCACTTAGCAACTATTAGAATTCGTCGTACACTTGCACTGCTAATCCCCACTTCACATGAACATTGCGTAGCAGACTTCTGTGGAGAAGCAACAAACTTTTCCAACACGAGGGCCGACGACTCATGACTGAACTGAAATCGTTCCATACTCCTCAAACTTGTGAACTATGCGTTTAATTGATAAGCGGGCTGGGGGATCTGTTTGAAACTCCCGCCTCCACTGGTGCTTCACATCAACGTCATTGATAATGACTAATAAACCACTTCAGAATGAATTTTCGCTGCTCGAATGTCAATCGTCCACCAGGCATTTTCTTTCTGTTTTGTTTTACAATCGTACTCTTTACATTGTTGCATCTACAGCCATATGAGTAACGACATCTTTTAATGTATCATATTATCGTATCCCTTTATTTTGTCATAAATTTACATGCTAAACAAAAGATCCTTATTCTACTAAAAAGCTAGGTACATTTACAAAAAATAAAAACTTCCTATCCTTGCTCCCTTCTCTCTACCCTTTCTCTTCTCTCCAGAACCCCCTTCATCCACTCCACCCCTTCCCTCCCAAAACCACCTTTCTTTCTCTCTCATCTTCCCTTAGCTCCTCACATTGCCTCATCATATGCCATAAATTTTCCCTCCCTTCCCCACACATTCTACACATCCTTTTCTCATCCTCCCACCAGTATCTGTTTTCGTTTTCCGCGTTCCCGCACCTGAACCTTGCCACCATTCTTTTCTCCTTTAACCCCATGCCACCCAATAAATAATCGGCCTTATCTTCCACCATTATCTCCATGTATTCCTCATCATACCTTCCCTCTCCTATCCTCGTTTTCCTTTCCCGGCCTTGGACATCTTTATCTCTGGTAACTAATTCCCCTACCGTATCCCTTCCTTCCTCTCTTCTCCTTTCTATCTCCTCCCTCGCACATCCCACTCTCTCATAAAACAACCTCCTCTCCTCTTGTCCATACCTGATCCGTTCTTTTCTTATCTCTCTCATACACTCATTTACCCCAATAATTTCATCCCCTTTCTTTGATCTCCTCCTCATATTTCACTGCTCTCTTTTCTGCCTGGATCTTTATTTTTTCCGCTTTCGTCTCCTCCTCTACGATATACCCTGGCGTCTCTCTATGCAACCCTAACGTCAATCTCCAGTACTTTTCTTGTATTTTTCCCATTTTCTTCCACTCCTTCCATCCCCATATCTCCCCTCCCCACCCCACCATACACTTTACCAACTTGTCAAAAATTCCTTAATGAAACATCATGCTACACATTGTTGTCGTAATCCGATCTAAGTTCGACAAAAATTCACAGATATAATCTGTTAAAGTGTGTAGGTATACATTTTTCTGACGTACTCTGTGGTCTGTACTTCACTGTCTAAACTTGTTACGTAATAAACTACATATTATTATCCACCACGTCCTATACTGTGATATACGTTTTTTTTATAAAAGTGGTACATTCTGCACTGTTTTAAAATGAATGGTTTTCCACGGTTTTCCATGATAGAATTACTGGGTTATGGTTGTGGACCACTTTTTAATTCTCCTTTACGTGATCTCCTAAGGTGAAAAAGTAAACCTGCGTTTTGCACGAAAAAGGCCTCTGGGCACCTATGCTGAACTATATAAGTCTACTAAACACTTTTACAGCAGAATAAAATCTTCACTGTTAATGATCTTAACATGGTAATCGAACTTTGAAAATAGAATACACTGAGGAAGTGATATTAAAATGAAAATAAATACCTATTAAGCAAATTTACTGGAGAGTTAATTACTGAGATTTGCGGAAATCGATAAGTTGTTTCAAAACGAAGTTACTTCTTTTTTATCTCGTAATTACTTCGTGATTAAAATTTATCAAGTGTTTCAACAAATCAAGTTAGTGGATAAGGGTAGGTAATTGGTTTGAATTCTACTCGTTGATTTCTGCAGGTAAATTCGTCTCGTTAACTTGAACATCCTCATTACATTGTAAGAGTTTTCAGTGCAATGCAACTAGATGTCGAATAAAGGAAGTTAGGTACGTAAAATGTCACCTGCAGATACATTTTTACGTACCTACATGTCCGATTGTAGTTTACAATAATGGATTTATCGGTATCTGTAGGCGACAATAGATGATACTGTAGATGCAACATGGGAACTTGTTTAAGCTAATATGCAGTTGCTTTAGTTATAGTTTGTAGATAGATTTTTAAGTTTATTTTGTTTAAAGCTGTACGATAGAGTCGGATTAGTATTTTTTATTGATTGATTTAATTTTCAATCACAAATACAAGTTGTTTTTTGCCATCATTTCGTAACATAGTTTTATTCCATTAGGTAATACTAAATATTTATAGAACTACAAGAGTAGGTTTGATGAACAAGAACGACTCCATTTCTGTGAGGTACTTAATTTTTAGATAATCGTAGAAATTTAATCTTTCAACGAAGCCTTTGAAATATTTTCTCACTTCTTATATGACGGGCGCATTTGGCTCAAATCCAGCCAGGAAAGTTTTGTGTTATATTAATAGATGGTAGTTTAGGGAAGATAGTAATTTCAGTCGAATCTACACCAGCCTTAATGAATTCGTCGGTGTGTGGTGAAACAAATTCTCCTTAATATCTACATAATCAGGCTTGGGCAAGTACAGTGGCCTGAAGTCCTAAGTACAAAGTTCTAAGTACCAAAGGTTCTTCAAGTACCAAATGTACTTGAAGTACATTTTGTATAGATTAGTCAAGTCCTCAAGTACAAGTACAGTACTTAAGTCCAATTGAAAGTACACAAGTACATAGTTGATAGTACTATAATAACTGCTCGTTTTATTTTTTATTATAAATCAACATAGCCAACATCATCTTAAGAAGTGGTAGAAAAATTAATAATTTTTAGCTGATTTTGAGCCACTAATAGTTTTTGTTGGTCCAAGGCAGAGTAGCTCAGCTAACTCAGCTGTAATTATACCTTCAGAAGTAGTTAATAAATAATAATTAATATTGGTTTAAAATATTTTCCCCGAAGAATAAATGGGTAGATACTCCATTTTCCGGTTTCATTTAGTTTGTCCAGTAAAACACTTCAAATTAGTCTTAAATATAATATTAAAAGTACGGGCACTGCAAGTTACGTATCCGCTAGTTACTAAGTAAGCACTGTAAAGGCGGTCTACGTCTACAAGTGCTGATGACTGACTAAAAGAATTTTATGTTTGGATGACACGAAGTTGATATGGATATGTGTTTTACTTTGTTCAGCTTACGAATGCAGTCGAAAATGTGTGCTTTTTTTAGAACAAACATGAAATGTACTTTGTTGTACTTGATGGTACTTACAAGTACTTTATTGCAAATTTTCGTAAATACAAAAGTACTTAAATACTTTTCTCCAATTTTTTTGTAAGTACAAAGTCTTAAGTACAAAAAAGGACTTAAGTACGTATTTAAATACATTTGGACTTAAAGTACAGAGGACTTGCCCAAGCCTGTACATAATATATACGCCTAAAAGTGGTGTATAAAAGCTTCCGTTAATGTTATTCCATCGTTATAAAGAATTCTATTTGAATCTGATGCAGTCACCTTCCCAGGAAATGAAACGGACTCCCCCACATAATGGAATGGTAATAACATCAAAGACACAAATAAACTTCCAGTAAATGTTAGCATGTAGGCTACAGCTTCGAAGATGTGCTTTACGCAAGACCCTTGTACAAGTAGAGTTATTACCAAACATAACACATAATTTGATGACCGGAATTTTTCAGTTTGTTTTGGGTATATTCTTCGTTTTGAACTGAAATATGAATACGCTACCTAACAGCTGTAATTAAATAAATATATATGGATGTTGGCGACATTTTTTCTCCAATAATGATGTGGTGTCTTATCGACCACCCTTTTTTCGCACACAGTTCCACTATCTCAGAGACATAGGAGGCATGTAAACTTTGTATAGGCCCTTTGCTGTTCTAAAAAGAAATTAACCATTTTTAAGTCCATACAAATAAACCATTGATATTCATTATACTTCATTTTTCTATTATTGTATTCTATCTCTTTAGTTTGTTATAAATTTACATTTTAAACGAAAGATTCTTATTCTTACCCACGTAACATTAAACTTAGACAAACTCTTTGCCTTCATTATTAAAATCTCACCAGGAGAGGATAAATGAAGGTCTGAATTCCCACAATCTTTTTTATTTTAATTATTTGCTATCGGTTTCTTGGTCTATGCTTACACCACATCATCAGGCATAGACCACGAAACCGGTAGCAAATAATTAAAATAAAAAGATTGTGGGAATTCAGACCTTCATTTACCCTCTCCTAGTGAGATTTTAATAATAATGGACCCACATGGTGTTATGTTCAAGTTGATCTTTGCCTTTACTCTAATTTATTTCCCTCCCTTTCTCCCCCTCTCCCAATCCTACTTCTTCTTTCTTCTACATCCTCCATCCATCCTATATCCTCTCCTCCCACCCCTAAAATCTGTTTCCAACTCGGTCGTTCTTCCCTTAACCCTGGCATGTGCTCCAGGTTCTCCCGCTCCATTCATTCCACACAATCTACACCCTCTCCTCCCCCCCCCCCAATACTTATTTTCCCTCTCCTCATTCCCGCATCTATATCTCGCTATCCTTCTTTTGTTTTTTATACTTAACCCTTCCCTTAAGTACCCCGGTACCTCTGTCATAATCTCTTCGTAACTCCGATTATACTTCCGTTCCCTAATTGAATTCACTCTTTCCTGCCGCTGCTTATCTTTGTCTCTTCCTATTACATCCTTCCTTGTGGTCTCCCCTCATCTTCTTTCCCTTCTCCTCTCATGAATACCCGTTCCTATCTTCTTGCATGTATTTTATTTTTCCTTCCTTCACCTTTCTCCAACAGCTTTGAATATACAACCCCCTACCCCGATCCATCCCTTCCTCGTATCCCATCGCCAACTTCGCAGCCTGTAGTTGCTAAATGTTGAAATAAAATTATGAATTAATTATATGATTACTTACTTAAAAAAATCTCATTACATTTTTGGAAATCAAATTTCTTCTTGTGTCAGTAATGTTAAGAACCGATAACACTTGTGTAATTGGGACTATTATTCTGTCTCGCCAATTACCACGAAGGCAACTATAATCTCATTGATGAAACGTTTCGACCCAAGCTTCAGCTTAACACTTAATTTAGTGTCCATTTATGACGGGTTTGAGTTCACAAACCGGATATATGTTACGTCATGGGATTGGATTTTTATCAAATACAAAAAAAATGATTATCATATTTTAAATCTGCATTACTTATACTCTAAACCACCCCAACCACCAAACAAAGCTGCTTCTGTTATTGATAAGAGAATGAATCAATTGCAAGAGAATATTTAATTTGCATCATAAAACTTTCTAAAATCTGTTAAATGAAGTGATAATAATGTGAATGAATAGCATACACCTTTTCTTAGGGATACCCACAAATTTAATTACGAACAAATTAAATTAACTTGTGTTTCTAAATTGAGGAGGTTTCAAGAAGCGTATATTTCAATTAACTGGTCATTATAAATTGAGGCGATTTCAAGAAGTTGGTATACGAACATAGAACATAGATTAAAAGCCCCTAGCATGTAGATGTACACTAATACTAAGCTTTATAATACTTTAAAACCCTCAAACACGGAAAAAATAATGCTGTAGCAAACGGGTGATTGATACTGTCGTATGCAAATGTGTGTATTTTACTGGGAAATAGAGATAATGCATTTCATTTGTTTATGTCGGCAACACGCTATACAACGTATTTGTTTTGCGCTTTTTAAGCCCCTGTTGCTAACTGCAAAGTACATTGCCTGAGTATTGTAAATAATATGCAATAATTGTACAGCAAAATTAAAATCTACACTGTGAATCTGTTTTTACAATGTGTGTAATGGTATTAATGGTAATCTCGTTTGGAATGTCTTTCCAAATCTGATACTTTAAAACGAATAGTTACATTAGGTACTCAGATCTCAGTTAAAATTCTACCACTTTCGAATCTTTTACTACTGAATGCGCGTGTTGGAATTAGAGGTAGGTATAAGCAAATGCAAGTATTCGAACTTATTAATTATTATTAAATGGGGTTTTCTGAACATGAACTTTAAATTATGCTGGCGAGGATTAGTCAAATTGACCACACTGCCACAGTAGCGCCATTAGTGGTAAGATACGTACTTATTGTATTTTAAAGTTCAAATAAAGGAAACACAAATGATTAATTTGAGTACCTATAAAAATCTGTGTGTCGGCACTCATTTACGGTAGGGTTCATAACATTCTGATCCTTGATCTAGCCACTTGGCGAACACTAAACGACGTTTTTTACTAAAAAAAAATGTTAACCTAAGCGTAATTTGTCACAAAAGCGCTTAGGTTATTTGCAGGTGTAGTGTATTTTTTTACAAAAACGGGAGTTTAACCCTAAAAACGATGTCGGCAAGCTCCGCCCAGTGGCTAGATCAAGGTTCAGAATGTTTTAATGCTTACGGTAGGCATCTACAACAACAAAAAGCATAGTATCCGTAACAGGACCTGCATAATCGATATGTATACGTCCTTTAGGGTACTCCCAATGATGAGTCTGGAATTTGGCTGGAGCATGAGCACGTTTAGCGCAATTTCGGCAATGTGCTCAATGTCTACATCGATACTACCTGGCCAATGATCGAGCAATACTATTCATTTTCGTAATACCCACGTGTGCAGTATGTAAATGTTTCAGGATAGCAAGTCGCCATGACATCGGAATTACAACTCTGTGTTCAAAGAATAAACATCCAGCGGATGGATAAAGATTAATTTTTCTTTGGCGCTTTATAGCCATGGCGTTGCAAAACCTGACCATTTTATAAAATGTGTATTATCTTTCCAAGATCTTGATCTTTTCTAGTTTAAATAGCTATTTGTTCAGCCCATACTGGGAGTTGGTCTACTTGTCGAAGAATAAAATTATCCATTTCATTCGCGATTTCTTCCTCTTCTTGCGAAGTGATTTTGCGTATAGATTCTGGCTTGTTCAGCGGTACCCTGGAACAGTAATCAGCATTTGTATTAGCTTTAATGGGATTTGAATTCTACTGTGAAGGTGAAGTGAGCTCGGTAGTCGGCATAGTTGGCCATTTTACTTATGCATAATACTGGAAGAGACTTTTCTGGATGAAGAATTTGCGTTAACGATTTATGATCTGTTATCAATATGAAGTTTCTTGCATAAATATAATAGAAGAATTCTTGACAAGCCCAAACAATGGCCAAAGCTTCCTTATCAATTTGCGGATATTTCTGCTCAGTGGAGGTCATTGTTCGGCTAGCGTATGCAATAGGACGTTCTGTTCCATCATGGAGCTTATGTGATAACACTGCACCCATTCCTACCCGGCTAGCATCTGTAGCCAAAATCAAACGTAATGGTGAATCATAAGGCATTAAAACCTGTGTTAGGATATTTTACAAATCGGCATAAGCATTGTTTGCAATTTTAGTCCATTTGAAATTTTCCTGCAGTAACATAACGAGCTATTATGGCCAAGTCTGGTATAAAAAGATTGTAGTAAGTTGCTTCTCCTAAAAACAATTCCCAATCGTCGACCGTACTTTATTTGGGTGCATCTCTATTGTTTCTGTGTGTTTGTCGGATTTGTGTATGCCCAATGCATCAATTTTGTGTCCCAAGAATTCAAGGGCAGAAGCTGCAAATGTACATTTAGAACGGTTGAAATGAATTCCATGCGATTTCAATCTGCTCAATACAATATCGAGAGCCAGTAATAGGTTATCGAATGAATCTGAAAAAACAAGTAGGTCATCGACAAATGTAATACTGACGGAATACCTTTTATAGGAGAATCAGCGCTTCGCTGAACTACTTATCAACAACCAAATGTGTATATGCATCCGTAAATGGCAAAATATTTTCGACCTTCTCATTTTGTTAAAAATGTGCTCTGTCTTGGAAATAGGATGCTCATCGACTATCATCCTCGGATTTAAAGTAGGTTTGTAGTTGCCTGTAATTCGAATTTTTCCGTTTTTCTTTGTGACGACGTGTGCAGTAGAGGGCCATTCGGAGTGCTCAACTCGCGTATAATGACCATGACAAGCCTCCAATTTTGCATCAATTTATTTAGCATATGCATCTCGAAGTGCGTAAGGAATTTCTCAACTGGTGTATAACTCAAAATAATATACTTAAGTACATCCATTGATAATAAATCAGAGTGTAGGCGTTTACTTTCAGCTCTTCTGATTAAATCTCAATAATAATAATAATAATAAGCATCCAAAACGAAACGTTGTAACAAGTTCTCGATTTCGAAAGAACTGTGATTATCGTGTTGCTCATTGATTGCAATTAAATTCTATTACCCAAACGCTTCCAGATTATGATTCAAGGGGAAAAATGGATTATAAATCATAATCTATAAATTCCTATAGTGACGACGAAAAGGGCACATCCTGAAAAGCTCGTGAATAGACTCAATAAGAAGGTGTATTGGGATACTTTAGGTAAAGATTTTATGTGAATTACGTGTTACTAATATATAACTATTTTCCCTTAGCATATCGCGTTTAAGTGTAGAATAATCACCAATTTAACTTAATTGCATTTTCATCAATAAGAACCAAAATTGTCTATAATAAAAGTCATTCGAACGGCTTGAAATATAGGCCAACGGTTAACTTTCAAAGGATTTATATCATAAATCATAAACCAATTGTATTCGAAGACTTACGAGTTATATTCTCATATTGTATGATAAAAAATTTCGTGAATGGCCTATACTTTATCTTAATGGCATACGTTCGGTCCTACAATCTCTAAAAAATTAGCAGCATGTATTCTGATGAAAAATATTGCACTTCACAACGTAGTTAATCTATTTCCACCCTTCAATATAAATCAATTCTTAATTAATCAAATCTTAATCCCAACGTTAAGAGACGGGTTAGCTAGCAGCGTATTTTCTTTTCCATCTACCTTTATTGATGGCACGCCATGGCGTATATCGGATGTGCATTCAAGGTTTATTATGTTTAGTAGTCTATATGAACAACTGTAGACTTGTGCGGGGTTGTATCTAAACAGTATTTATCATTGTACATGTCACACAGTGTATTTGCAAATGTCATTTATAGGTATACTTATTTTAACTTAATATTCTTGACTAGAAAAAACTTCGTTCTTATTTGACTGTTTCCTTATCAAGATTTCTTATTTTCCCTGGAAGTAGATTATAAAATCTTGTAGAATAACAAAGCAAAGAAATAACGTGTTTCAATAATCTAAAGAGTCACGCTAATTCTCAAATTATGCTCAATATGAGGCACCTCCTTGTAAAATACACAAAATATTGGCGATAATTATATTAATTACCAAAAATCCCGTATTAATCCCACTATTTATGCATGAGTAAATTTGTTTTGTTTTAGTTGTCATAATATGCTAACAAATTATTTGTGGCTGCAATAAATTTACCTACCGACTTCTATTGGAAATGTTGAATTATAAATTATGTATCAGTTTCTAGAACTTTTCTAATTAACGCTTCAACGTGATAGTAACAAATATAGTTATCCTTTGTGAATGTTAAAATTATGCTAGTATCACGGTACTTGGTTGATATAGATTTTCCATTAATGTTTTATAATCTCCAAAGCTGCTTTCCGAATCTCCCAATGTGATCTATTCCAGTTAAACATTAACATTTTAAATTATAAATGACAATATTTTTCTAGAACGTGAACTTCCAATTTCTATCAAAAGGTTAGATGCAAAAAAAGAGCTTTTCCCTTCTTTAACTACAGATTTCCTTTACTATTCATGAAAATGATCTTTGCATATTTCTCGATAACTAAATTGGGCTCTTATAAATTTCAAGACAAATGGACCGACGTTGAACTAGTCAATGTGGAAAATCAATTCTACTTCGATCTTACAAATTATAGAAGTAGGTAGAAAAAAAAATTTCCTTTTTATTTGGATAGAAACAGAATATTATAGGATTTGCAATTTTGCTAATTGTCTTTATTATCGTTGACTTACTTTAGTTACCTTTGATGTCCAGACGATGGGACTGTTCCAGAGTCCTGCGATTTTTGGCGTAATACGAGGGTTGTCTTTTAAGTAGATACCTTTTAAAGGCTTTATTGTTTTTCAAAGTATCGTCCACGACGATGAATGCATTTTTGCATGCGCTCGAACCAACTCTGGAAGCAGTTATTCCACTTGTTTGTTGGTACAGTGAAATTGACGTTTTTGAAGGCGTCGATTAGCTTCTTCTGGCTACTGAAACCTGTGACCACGCACTCCGTTCTTGATTTTCGGAAAGGTAAGGAAATCGTTGGGACTTAGGTCCAGACTGTACAGAGGATGGTCTAACAATTCGACGTTGTGTTGCGTTAGAAATGCAATTGTCTTCCGAGCTGTGTGCGGCACTTGCATTGTCTTGGTGGGTCGTTCTGGTTTTGTTTTCGAAGCTCAGCGATGACTTCCGGCAAACAAATGGTTGCATACCAATCGGCAGTAACACTTCTTTGATCTTACAGAGGAATTGTTGCCACATGACCTGCTTTTGAGACAAATGTCGCGACAATCTTTTTGAATACACTTCGAGAACGGATTACTTTTGATGATTTTTCTTCACCTTGGAACACCTAAACAAATGACTGGCGTTTATTTTCGGGTTCATATGAGTAAACACACGATTCATCACCACTAACGATGCTGCACACGTTTTTAGAGCTTCCTACGTTGAAGCGGTCTTCTGAAATTTTTGAAATTCCCAATGAAGCCTCAAACACACGTCAATCTTTCTTGATAAGCTTGCCCTCAGCTTCGAGGTTTCCTTGGGCAATGATCGTATTTGGTGCACCTCCCTTTGGATCGTCGATAAGACTCATCCGTTCACGTTTGAATTCTCCATACCACCGAGAAATTGTCGACTGATGTGGCGTTTTATTTCCGAAAACAGAAACCAATTTGGCGAGGCATTCTTGTTGAATTAATTGTCTTCGAAAGTTATAAAAAATTATTGCGTGAAAATTTTCCGTTTAGTTCCATTGTTCGAACAACTTGGTAACTTTGGAAATTCACTGTATCTACACCACCATACGTATCGCACTTATACACTTTGGATTTAAGTTATACTAAAGATAGAGGTTAAGTTTTACTAGTGACATTTGATTAGCGTCGCCTTCTATGCCCTGTATGCAACATTTAAAAGACACGCATCGTAATTGTGAGACCCGATCGTTCTCTCCATCAAATTACTTATTTCTAAAAGTCACAAGATAGATAAATAAGCTTCCTAACTTCCTACCGTTATACATATAAGCAAACTGAAGTTCTCTAGTGTTCTGATACGTTCAAAAAGTAGAAATACATGAATTTCATACGATCCTTATTGGTTTAGTAGAAACTTCATTCGTAAACAATTATGTGAGGTGTGTAGATGCAAGAGAGGATTCGAGGAATGCAATAGTCCGTTTTAATTGTGTTTATAACATTACTATGACTAATTTAATTCGATATCTGGTATTCTACATGTAGTGCTTCTATAGACCTCGTAAAATATAGGTGTAGTATGTGATTCAATACTTCATATCTGTATGTTTACATTCCCACAAAAGTTATAATTACATAAATGAAAGTTCCCCCGTAGCGTCTGTCTCTCTGTGTGTCTGATCGCGATAAACTCAAAAACTACCAAACGGATTTTCATGCGGTTTTCACCAATGGACGGAGTGAATTCATCAGTGTGTAATTCATTAAGCAATTATGTAAATTGACGTGAAGTATGACGCTGACCGTTGAAGATGCCGACTGAGGAATGTAAATAGGTAGAACATAAAAATTATTAATTGTAGAAAGTTGTAGAAAAGGAAAATGACCGCGGGTGAAGAAGGGGCGGGTAAGCAGCTAGTAGTAACGAAATACACAACATTTTTTAAGCATTAACTCATGATAAATATACTTCTTCTCCTGACCCTCTTGCTTATAATTTTTAAACTACCCAATATAACCGATTACTAATATTAATTAGGACTAGCAAATTCTAAAAATGTAGACTACTGAGTGTTCTATTTGAAAAATGCATTTGGCTTGACTTTATAAGTCGATCTGTAAATGTCAAAATAATTTTAGTGGCACTTTAAAATAGTACGTCTTTTCTATTCATACTTTTTCTGTATCTGTAGTAATAAAGCTCTAAGCCACTCTATACAGTGCTTTTCACGACGACCGGCCATTAGACGTTTCTCAAAAATTGCACAAGATAGAATTATGAAACTTTCCAATAGGGGTTTTTCAACATTACAAGTCGATCTAAAATATTATTATTTTGACAGCACTTCCGCTTATGCCGGAAGTTGATATTAAATTTGTTATTTTCAATGGAACACCCTGTATATTTTAACATGTTTGAATAATAAGTAAAATCAAATAACTTAAAAACGATCAGACATTGAGATAAGGCTTATGAGAGAAAATGGGCCTAAAATTATCTGTAGAATCCAAAAATGTCAAAATATAGAGGATCTTTCATATGAAAAAATTGAACCTACGTTACCATGACACCGTGCGCGAAATACTTACTTCGCGCACTGCATGTAAACTATATGAGAGTTTTGTATTTTAACGTGAAAATAATTGTCAACTTTTTCACGTTTGTAGAAAAAATTTCTTGCGCGAAATACTTTGGTGACATTTCGCGCACTAGATACAAAAATTACTAAAATCATTCCCTTTTGATTTTCATCTCTAAAAGATGAGTCAAGGGATTTACATATTACCTACCTACCTACCTCTTGTGAACAAATATGATTGAGGTGCATAAAAATGAAAGGAAGGAATTTACAAGATTTTATCTACTAAATATTCATGATATCTCAAGATGAATTTATTGTAATGTAAATAAATATGTGTGATTAATTAAAACTTGAGTACTTAAATTGCGGGAATAATGATTTCTTAGCGCACTATTTTTTAGTCTATATCAGACAATGTGTGTTATACTTGTATTTTACTCCTCTTTACATCATATCACCGTGAAATAAATATAATTAACAGGTTTCAGCTTGTGTTCTCTTTGAGTAATTAATGTTTAATACTTTTGATCGTATTATACATAGTCTTTGCCAAGTTTATACATTAACACCTGTTCTTTCTAAATTAAAGTTAAGTTCTCACATTTGATCCCCTGCTCATCAAGTTGAATAATTACATTTGTAGTGCTTCCCACGTCTATTCTTATTAGGTCATACATAAATAGGTGACTGCAAATGGTGAAACCTTGTTTTTTGATAGGTATTGTCACATATGAACCTTGCAATTAATTGCGGTAAGACATTTTTTTTACATAAACGCAACGTCGTAAATAAGCATTAAAAGTCTCTTTCCTATGCTGTTAATAATTAAAACATTTTGCAATGTCAAACTATTATGCAATTCTTATTTAAACATAATATTAAAAACAATAATAAAAATGTACAGTGGTTTTAACGACGACCGGCCATTAGACGTTTCTCAAAAATTACAAAAGATAGAATTATGAAGTTTTCCAATAGGGGTTTCTTCGACATTACGAATCCATCTAAAATGTTATTATTTTGACAGTATTTTGATATTAAATTTGTTATTTTAAATGGAACACCCTGTATATTTTCACATTTTTGGATGGTACGCTAAAATTTAGGTCATTTTTCTTAATAAGTCCTATCTCAATATTCTATCGTTTTCGAGATATTATATTTAGTATTTTATGATAATTTTAAAAACACGATAGATTCTCGAGTGAATTAAGCACAGTAAAAGTTATAATTAAAAAACAATTGTTACTTAATTTGTTGAACAGGTGTAGGACAATTCATAAATAGTTATTTATTATACAAGGGAAAAAAGTAGTAGATTTTAGCTCGAGGTTGTCTCACGACGCAAAACGGACGGAGAGAAAAACCGAGAGCTCAAATCTATTTATTTTTCCCGCCTATAATACACTATTTTTTTCTGTGACTGGAAAAACGACGACTTAAAAGTATTACAATATATTGAAATTAGAAAATTATCGATGTGAAATTTGAAGTTTTAATCTGGTAGGTAAGTAATTATAGCGACAATTAGACCCGCGTTGCTAAGCAAAGCTTTACATTTACTAACATACGTTAAAAAAGTACTCACTTTTTCCACGGAAAAAAAAATATTTTTTAAGAACTCAAACAACCTTTTCCGCAAAAAATATGAAAAACTGAAAGTGCCAACACTGAAAAAAAAAGAAATCTAATGTGCCATATTTGCCTACTCTGTATTAATAAAGGTGGTTAAAAAGATGTGCATTTTCTAATTAACGAACTTCAAGCTTAAAAGAAGGAAAAAGTAAATGAAAAAATAATAAAAATAAGTACCTGGGAATATAGTAGAGTGCGCGCTGCATTAAACGGCACATACGTACACGAATTGCTTATGTTTTTCTTATATTGACAATTTAAAAATTTAAAAAAAACGTATTAAAGCATTTGCACCGGTTTTCTCAAAAAGAAATCAAGTTAACAAGCTCTTATGGCGCACAAAAACTTTGAAAACGTGTCTCGGTTTCGTTTTTGGGCTGTTTTGTGTTTAAGACGCTTATATTCGAGCGTCTAATTAAAAAATGCACCCTTAAATACAACAATGTCAAATTGCTAATATTATTTTTCGAATTCCTAAGAAGTGTCGAATTAAGAGTTATTTGCAATTCGATACAACCCCTTGCCCGTGGTTCTCGATCAACCCTCTCTTAGCGTACTCGTTCTTCGCGCCTGGAGCGCTAACATTGTCATGTCGCTCAAATACGAAAATTCTAAAAACAAAGATGTTGTAATTCCATTTATTTTTAATAATTTAGCCGTTAAATAAATTTACCATTGCGATATATCAATTTTGTTTTAATGGAATTACGTAAAAATAGAATTTTACAGAACTCTTTAATGTCCATTATCATTTATCGAGTATCCTAGGTATCAGAATTTTTTTTTGTTAAATATGAAAAATGAACAGAAGGAAATGTTGAACAGCAAATAAACATCTTCTGGATCAGAGGCGTTGCGTATGCACGAACACTGTTTTCCGCTAATCCTAGTAGAACTATCACTTTATTTTTCCTTCAAAATAAAATATAAAAAAATAAATGTTTCCTAAATATAAATTCAATTTGGCAACACTGTCGTATGCAAACTGAGTGGTAGATTTTGAGAAACACTAATTATATGAACAGATCTATTTAAAGAAATTGAACTCGTGGCATTTTCGGAAAGATCAGAAGTAAGACAAATTGTGTAAAACGACTTTGTGTTGAATAACTATTAACATAACTGGAAACTTTATAGACAGCTGCTATTATAAGCGTTCGTTCCAGACTATTCTTTACTTAAATGCTATAAATGATGCACCTCTACTTGAATACAAACAATGCCGGAATAACTCCTAAACAATTTACAACTAGCCTCTTTTATGCATTTCTTAAGAAAAGATGATATTACTTTTTAGCATTTTTATTTTTACAAACTGACTAACATTTACCATTTTAGAGAGAATTATTGTTTTATTTCCCTTTTACTTTATTTCCTTAGGACAATTTGTTGAATACTTTCTGTAGTAATTTGACTGCTTTAATACCAAAATAAGTTTGTAGCAATTTCCCTAGAAACTACCGATTTGTGATACAAATATGTAATATGTCAGTATAGATCCAAATTTTTATAGATATAGTATATTTAGGCCAAAATAAAAACTGTGTATTGTAGCGAAACGATATAGGTACCACCTTTACACAATTAAACACTTATTATTATTTCACGCCATATTGTTCTTTGGCGGTATGCTCCGTAACTGTTACGCTAATAAAAATACTGAATTCTTCATTAATAGCACTTAATATTAATAATGATAACTTACTAGGGCACGCTGAGCCAGTCGTAGAGTATGTAACCAACTATCATAAGCAGTATTCGGAGCCACAATTAGAAAAATGCGCTACAGCATTTCTGCTTTAAAGGAAAACGTTTGTATAGTGGAAAAAACGCATATCAAAGCCTCGGCTAGGAACGACTTTTGAACAGTGGAAGTCGAAATGAGACTAATATCGTGCCCAAGTCCAGTAGGAAAATTAATATGTTCCAGATCGTCATTCAGTGAAAGTCTCCACTACATAAAATACAGGATACAGAATAGCCAGCGATGAATCCTTTTATGAAAGTAATGATACAAACAAAGCGGGTCTTCCATTGCAACGCATGAAATGGATGATAATATAAACTTCATACGGTGTTACTTTTCGCTACAAATTTGAGATCCAAACACATTATGTTTTTGGGAAAGATCCACCCTTTTCAAATATCACAGAACAAAGGTTAATATATTAGATGATTATTAACATGCGGTTAACAGAAGGAACAAAATCGTGACATAAAACAACTTAACACGCAACACAACACAGAATTACAAAAAACGTACAACGTTATTGTATAAGAAAAACTAATTCAAAAGTAAGTACAGAATTCTAAGGTATCCCGAACAGACCACAATATACAACTTTTGCTACAAGAAATTTACATTTTTACATACAATTCCACTTAATACCATCAACAAATTTTCAACACATACACACAATGCTTTTTTCTTTAGGAAAGTTAAAACACTCATCATACCGAAATTTCAAAACCCATAAAACCTGGCTAAGAATAGACCAGTTACAAGAACGTCATGATAGATAATATAGAAACACAAAAACAATAACGTTACCAGGCTATTGATTACATACACATACATAGCACACAGCTGGCTGCTCGAAAGGGTAAATACCAGGCCCGTGCGCAAGGGGGCGTTGGGGGTTCAAACCCCCCCATGACCCGTTGAAATACAGTATCACTTGCTAGTAGTTTGCCAGTAGCCAGTGTAGCCCACAGCCAGGCGCGAATTGTTTAAATCATCGATTCTGTTATGACAATTATTGCAGATAGCAGTTGCATAGGTAGGATGGGGGTTCGTACTTCGTCATAGAATGGAATCACCCCATTTTTTGTTTATTATTATATTATATTATTTTTGTTAGCTAATTATCCTAATCTTGTTATGAAATTCATAGATTGATACATTCAACATAAAGAGAACATTATTAAATATATCATATCATAGCATAGACTGCTACTGCTAGTACTGCTCCGAATGAACAAAACAGTCGAAACACCAATACTGTCTCCATGAGACTGATTTTCAGCCAAATTATAATAATGATAATTTATTTTTTAAGAATGTTTGAGGTCTTCCCTGCCCCCCCCCCCCCATGGACAAATCCTGCGCACGGGCCTGGTAAATACTTGCAAAATAGACCAACGTACAACACTAGCAGCACCGCATGTTAATGTACAAGACAAGAAGAAACCTACAAATGCTTCAGCTGCGATCAAAGTGCAATCATCAGCGGCAGATCAAACAAAAACCGAAGAGACACAAACTGATATTTACTTTCGCAAGGTCTCTATCAGCCTGGTTGAGGGCGATTCCCGTGTTCCTAGTGCGTTTAGGATTTGTGCACATCCAAGGACTAGCCCTCAATTTACCACAATCGCTGCTTGGGTGTCTGTAACTATAAAAATTATCCTTTTAGAAAGGTTCTCTTACAATAGCTGTCAGGATTGCATATACTTCTTCTTGGAACAAGGTCGCTTATTGTTTCAGGCTTACCCCCTAGGTTATCCTCTTAGTTATAGTTTCTCAAATACTTTTAGAGGAAATACTTGACATGGACGTATGACTCTCGCCCAGGTTGCGGTATAAACACGACTTTTACGCTCTTCTACGTCATAGTATCATACGAGAATACTGGCGCTTAATATCGTCCAAGGTGTGGAGGCTAACAGATCATCGCTGCCCACCTAATTTTAGTTAGTTTGACTATTTGACGGACCAATACCAAATTCGTTCAATGGAGATTCCAGATTCCATCAAAGGTAATAAGTAACATTTTACGCCTATGCTATGCAAAAGACTCTTCTGTAACAAAACTGTGTTAGTTGAACTTAAATATTCCTATATCGGCTGCCTTGTAATATTATGTTTATATGCGGATTAGTTATTCGAAACATGTTTGAGAACTTGTTCGAAATATGTACAAACACATAATCTCACAAGTTCTTCAAAGTCAAATATAAATGAAGTCTAATTTAACTTAATGTACCTACTTAGAAATTCCAATCTTCGAAATTTCTATATTGGGAATTGCTGGCCCTCAATGAAGGAGGGTTACAAAACTTTGACAGAACTAATTATCTTCTATGCAATACGAGTACGGGTACAATTTAAATTCAACTTGGAATCCTTAAGCAAGTTAAAAATTCGTATATGTAACTTTTAGGCTAATTGGTATAAAAGTGTCGATAACGATGTCATAAATCGACAGTGAGTTTGAATTAGAAGGGTGGTATATCATTTACAAAGCAAAAGCAATATTAAATTTTTCACCAATAAAAGGTTCCGATACTCCCAATAAAATCAATTATGTGTAACTAATAGAATTTTTCATACCCATATATGTCAAATGTAGTGTAAAGGCATTAATAAGCACAAGTTAGAAAATTGTGGTTTTATCCTAACATGATTGATGATATAAAGGGGTTAAAAAATATGTCAAAAACTTTTAAACTTGCGCATTCATTACCACGATGGAACTGACATACATATTAGTTATCAAACTGAACATTTTTACTGTCGCCGTAAAAAATTTCCATTTAGTGTAACATAGTCAATTTACTTTTAAAAGTATGGTAGGGAATTTTAAGATTATGCGGGGTACCTTATACCAAATGTAACGGTAATTTACCGGATTTAACGCAAAAAATAGTAGTATTACATCAGATAACTTTTAAAAAAGTCAGAACCCAATCTAATTTATTATCCATTTGAGAAATCCATTAAATGTATAAAAGTTGTGCAAGCCGGAGAAAATCTAGCTTTTAGTCAGGGTCTCTAGCTCTTCCAGTAAATAGGCTTCACAGAAACGGTGCGACATCAAAGGTAACATGTAAAACACCTTGAATTATGAATATTTTAAAAACGTATTCGTAAAAACTTACGTTCCATGTTCATGCTTACTTTAATCTTGATAGTTTTGTTTACTTTGACAAGATAGGAAAAGGATTTCCATGCAATACTTCGATAAATAATTGAAGCAAGTGAAGAACGCCAACGTAGGCTTTGTACAAACTTAGTCATCCATTATTATGATAATATGGTTTGTACAGAACATCACTGTGGATGTGGATACTATACTTGATTAAGCTATTCTGTTTTTTACGACATACACCTACTTTGAATGAAATAAATGTATTTGAGTTATCGAATTTGGGTGAGACACAACTTCCCCGTGTTTATTACAATGACGTATTAAATAAAATAGTTTTTTGCTTAATAACTCAAAATAGTTTTTTGCGTAATAACTAAACAAAAAATAAAAAAATTAATATATAGTGCGTAGTATAGTTGTAATCACAATCAGAAAACGGTTTTGTGATTTTCCCTTGAAGTAATGTATATAGTATGTTATAAATATTTTTAATATTTTGTTCATTTCCGGATAGAAAAAAAAAGAATATATAATAATAATTTATTAATGCTTTGTTATGACAAAAAAACATTCGCATATGTACATGTAGTATAGTTGTAATCAGAAAACCATTTCTGATTTTCTCCTGAAATAATATACAAGGTATGTCACAAATATTTTTAATATTTTGTTAATTTCCGGCTAGGCCGGAAGTAAAGTAGTATACTTATTATACTCGATTAAAAGAGTCGTATGTCCTCTACTTCACTATCCAATTTTATTTCTTCATCTTTGTTAACAAAAAAATGAAGATTTAAAATTTTCAACTTCAAACATTCATTCCCCTTGCCCTATGGGAAATAAAGAAATAAATGTCGTGCCAGTAGTTTTTCATGAACTATATGCATAACATTTTAAAAAATAAAAGAAATGCTTGGAGCAGATTTTGAGAAAAGCGATTGTTAATTTTTGACCTTATTTTAGGCACCATTAAATTGGCTACGTTTAATTTTTGTTCTTTGCCAATTACAAGTAAAAGTTCTACCCATCCTATGGCTATAATTTCCAATTTTCAGTTAAACGGTTCTTGAGCTACACCCTAAAAAGTAAAAACTTGGAGAATTGCTAAACAGGGTGATTTTTTGAAAACGATCCACCTGAGATATTTCAGAAACCAAATGGAAATTAAAAATTTCCGAAAACAGGTCCACTTATATGTCAAGGGAGAAACGGTTTGACCTATGATTCACACTTTTGACGTTTACCCCTGCGCCCCCACGAATACCTCCCCAAAAATTTTAAATGGAATGACCCATCGCGTGGTATCTCAAATGAAAGCTTATCTATAAGGATTATGGTGATGTGTCACTTGCCCACGTTTTTTATTTCCTCATACATTTTATGAGAAAGTTTATCATTGCCACTTCAAGCGCTATCGAAACCTAATTTTAATCAGGTAGGCGTGGAAAAAAGAAAGCAAGCCGTTGACGTTTTGTCTAACAAACTGTCACATTGGTTTTTCCGGTTTTTGAAAGTTGACTTTTCCGTTTAGTCAACTTTCAAATTTAAATTTAAATTTAAATTTGAAAGTTGACTTAAATTTGAAAGTTGACTTTTCCGTTTAGTCAACTTTCAAATTTAAATTTGAATTTGAAAGTTGATTAAACGGAAACAACCAATGTGACAGATTGTTCAACTGTCTATCAACAATCTGTCACATTGGTTGTTTCCGTTTAGTCAACTTTCAAATTCAAACTTAAATTTGAAAGTTGGCTAAACGGAAAAGTCAACTTGCAAATTTAAATTTAAATTTGAAAGTTGGCTAAACGGAAACAACCAATGCGACAGTTTCTTAGACAAAACGTCAAAGGTTTGCTTTCTTTTTTCCCACGCCTACCTGATTAAAATTAGGTTTCGATAGCGCTTACCATTCTCTTGAAGTGGCAATGATAAACTTTCTCATAAAATGTATGAGGAAATAAAAAACGTCGGCACGTGACACATCACCATAATCCTGATAAGATAAGCTTTCATTTGAGATACCACGCGATGGGTCATTCCATTTAAAATTTTTGGGGAAGTATTGGTGGGGGCGCAGGGGTAAATGTCAAAAGTGTGAATCATAGGTCAAACCGTTTCCCCCTTGACATATAAGTGGACCTGTTTTCGGAAATTTTTAATTTCCATTTGGTTTCTGAAATATCTCAGGTGGATCGTTTTCAAAAAATCACCCTGTATTGACCGCCATTTTGAATTTGGAAACAAACGAAAAACGGTGTTTTACTTGTAACCATGTCTACTAACTTTTCACAAAGGGAAATTAGATTTGGTTAAAATTTGAATGTTTCCTCCCAAAATAAGGCCCCTAAATTGCTTAATAACTGAAGAGGGGCTTGTTTCACCGATGAAGTTTTTTTTATAGGCCTTAGTTTTAAATTTCATCAAAATCGGTCTAGTAGTTTAGGTTCCACAGCCATAACGTACGCATGCAGTTATTTACAGAAATTAAAAGTTTTTAACAAAAAATAAAATTGATTATTTCTCATTTTCCTACTTGTTTATTGGACGCAAATTTTCGTTATCGCTTTCAAAACTTTTATTCAAAAGCAGTTGACTTATTAATAATTAATATTTGAAAATCCTATTACACTTGATATTTTAAAAGCACCAGACGATTTACAATTACAGTTAATTGATTTACAATCAAAAAATGTACCTACCCAACTAACCACCCACCCACGCACCCACAGACAAACATTTTTCAATTTTGCCTCAGGAGGGCCCAAAACGTTGAGATTCATCAAAACCTCGAGATCGATTTTTTTTCCGATTACATTACTTTCCCTATATGTAACATCTCTCGGTAGCGCATCTTCTTTGACTTCCTCTTTCGATGCCCTTCTCGGCCTATCTCTCTTGTTGTTTTCCCCTACCATGGCCTCAAATATTCTGGCTGATTCACGTAGCCCGTTCGTTAGAAACTTTTTGACTTCCCACTACCGTAGCCTAATTAAATTTGGTATGAGAACATAATCGACCATTCTGAATCGAACTAAAATATTTTCAATGTAGTGGCACTTCCGGAAATATCGGAAGTAGTTACCAATTTCGTTATTTTATATGAAACTCCCAAATATCCATTGGATTTTTGGATTTCTCGTTTCATTTTATGGCCACTTTATGTAAAGTGTTTTATGTCTAAATTTACCGTTTCCGAGTTATTCCGGAAAATTCGAAAATTGTGACAGTTGCAAGCTCTCGCGGAAATCGATACTGTGTCCCAACCGCTGCGAACTTCGGAATCGGTCTTCCAAAGGCTCAAAGAGGATGTAATAAGCTGCGTTTTGATGTATTTGAATTTTAGATTAAAGTCTCCCACAATTCCCGAAAGAGACCTCCGAATTTGCATAACTTCAAACTTCAATAACTTGCTTATTTCAAATGGAATGCCCCAATTTTTTCAACGTCATCGTATTCAGCATTCAAAAATCTAGAACTGTTGTTAAAATGACTATCCCTAATCCCGGCCATTTCTGAATTCTGGAAAATTGCCCCCTTCTTGGTTCATTTTGACATTTTTACGTCACCGCTGCGACCATAAAAACATTGGCCGATCACGTGAACAGCGCGTGATTGCGCTTACATTTAGTCCGCCTTGGATTTGAATACGGTTTAGATTGAATTTAAACCAAAAAGGGGGCAATTTTCAGGCGGTGTGTCACTTTTAATTTCATCATCACTAAATTCGGTCATAATTATTGTTACACTGTATGGTAGGTATTCACTGAACGATAAAAAGAAGTTCAGAGTGTCTCAGTCGGCCGGAAAAGTCATGCGACAATTTTTTGGGATACCGGGGGAATACTGCTAATTGATGACAAAGAAAAGGGTGTTTCTATAACCAGTTTCTATTACGCTTCAATTCTAGAGCGCCTTAAGGAATCTATTAAAGAAAAAAGAGGAAGACTTACCAAAGTTGCCCTGCATGACAAGACACCAGTACACAAGAGTGATGTTGGACTGGCTGCTCTGCACAAGGTGGGGTTCGATGCGATAAACCATCTACCCTACAGTCCAGATCTGCCCACAGCGACCATTATTTATGAAGTGTCAAGCACTTTTTAAAAGATTGTCAGTAGAGTCAAAGAAATCAAAGATACCAGAGTCCAGAATATAGTGATGTACAAGGTGTTTTTTTGGGAGCTTTAGTTAAACGTTTCTGGGAAAGTTTTATAGTTGATTTTTGAAAATTTGTACTTAGGGGTTACTCAAAAAGCCGAATCGATCTAAAATATTTTCAAAATGGTAGCACTTCCGGAAATGCCGGAAGTAGTTACCAACTTCGTTATTTTAAATTGCAACCCCTATTTTTTATTGCATTTTTGGATTCTACGTGAAATTTCATTACTTTTGATACTAACATGTCAATATCTACAAGTTATAGTTTTTAAGTTATTTTCATTTATTTAAAAAAAAGGCGGATGCAGACGGTACTTTAAGAATTCATTACTTGAAAAAGGTTGTAGCTATAGCAACCAGCGCTTAAAGGAAGAATAGGGCTTTCTTTTGGTGTACTTAAAAAAAAGTTATGTTGCGTACGAACGAGGTCACCTATGAGGCTCCAAATTTAAGAAAACTCAAAGACTGAAAACTCAGTTTTTTTAAATGAAATGGTCATTTTCATACTATTGCATTTGATAGAGAATCAAAATGGGCATATTTTGGTATTACATGTTCCTATCCCTGTCTTTAATAGTTTCTGTCTTATTCTCATTTCATTGCAATGATACCCTTTTTTTCGGATTTTTTAGTAGTTGGTCATGACCTTATAGCAAACGCATTTTAAACCAATCAATCCGTCACCTGTTAGTTTCAAATCAATTTAAAACCTTGTCTTCTTCAACACATGCTCAAAATGAGCGCCTTCATGTTCCAAACACAAACTCTTTTTCGTAAATGTTCTCGTGTGGAGTATTGTATGACTTGTGACTCAGTATTCAGCATATTCTTGCAGAGGCAGCTCTTCTGTTGCAGGAACAACAATATTGCGTAAAATTTCCAAATCTGACCAAGTAATGTTCTCCAAAAAATAGTCCTGGTTCCTTAACATTTGCCTATTCGTAAAACTCTTACTGTAGGTAAGGTGGTACAAAGCTTCCAAAATTCAAACAATTTCATTCCAGTGTTCGGATGGTACGTTCACTAGAACGCGGTCTTTCTGGATATCTCTCAATGAACGTATGACAGGCATGTGACGCGATTCTGTTCATTTCACCATAAATAACAATTAGATTCCAAAAATCTTAATATGTAAAACCATTGCGAGCCATTTTTCATTTTTATCGATTATTGAAAAACTTATGTTAGGTAACGTATAACAGGTGACGGTTTAGTATCACTTGATTTGTTCAAAACTGGATTGCCATGGTCCATGTCATAGTCGACTACTACAAAAAATTCAAAAAAAATGGTATCAATGCGATAAAATGAGAATAAGTCAGAAACTATTAAAGATAGGGATAGGAACATGTAATACCAAAATATGCCCATTTTGATTCTCTATCAAATGCAATAGTAAGAAAATGGTCACTTCATTTAAAAAATTTGAGTTTTCAGTCTTTGAATTTTCTTAAATTTGGAGCCTTGTAGGTGACGTCGTCCGCAACATAACTTTTTTTAAGTACACCAAAAGAAAGCCCTATTCTTCCTTTAAGCGCTGGTCAAAATTCAGTTGCATACCTACAACCGTTTTCAAGTAATGAATTCTTAGAGTACCGTCTGCATCCGCCATTTTTTTTAAATAAATGAAAATAACTTAAAAACCATAACTTGTATATATTGACATGTTAGTATCAAAAGTTATGAAATTTCACGTAGAATCCAAAAATGCAATAAAAAATAGGGGTTGCAATTTAAAATAACGAAGTTGGTAGCTACTTCCGGCATTTCCGGAGTTGTTGCCATTTTGAAAATAGTTTAGATCGATTCGGCTTTCAGAGTAACCCCTACGTACACATTTTCAAAAACCTACCTATACAACTTTCCCAAAAACGTCTAAAGCTCCCAAAAAAACACCCTGTACAGAAATTTATTGGTGCTGCACCTGACATAGGTTATTTTGCAATTTAGTGAGATCTATGATTTGCAATAGAACAATACAGTTTTTAGATTATGTATTTCAATTGTGCGCTACCGCAATCACTATGCATGTACTTAATCTACAAGAAATTGCGAATTAAAAACGGTGTAAATAATGTAATGTAAATAATGCATTGAAGTGGATAAAGAGTTGGCCAACGTATAACATCAATAATAATACAAAAGAAGGAATTTATTGTTTCAAAAGCTTAATTTTTTTCAATAATGTAGTACTTCCACTGTAGAATTCTATAAAAGTTGAACAGCATCAGTTTTCACTTACTAGGCGACCATCAAGATACTTTGGGGAACCTTTTCCTTGGATTAAGTATCCAGATGGTCGGTCACTACCTAATCCCAACCGGTAAATATCTTCGATATCGTGATATTATCACAGAATAAAGCACAAGTGATGCTTTATTCTGTGATATTATATTGGACTTCGGCTTCTACAATTTTTTTCGACGATAAACTACAAAACGCAAAGCTGCCTTTCCATGCATAAGTATTTAATTTAGATGAAAATATGAAATAATAATGATTACTAAACTGTCAAATAATAAGTAAATAAATAAAAAGTAAACTTATAGCATAGACGACACAAAGGGTTTTTAGTATCACTTATTGGTAGTGGCTAGTGGAAACGGAATTCAGACCTTTTATGTATATGTTTAAATTTAGTTTTTAATTTGTCTGAAAACAAAGTAAGTCTACGTTAGGATTCACGATTTCAATATTGCAATGCTTCCGTCCCTTTTTTTCCTAATTCGTTGTTCTACACGCCACTGAACAGCAGATATTCACGACCGTCATATACACTCTCCATTCTGGCCAAGTCATTTTGGTAGAAATGCTCTTTGCTGCGATGTTTCATATTCAAAACCCGGTTTTTTGTAGTGCACCAAATTGTTTAAACAGTTTAATTACGAGCAGGGTACTAGATTTTTCTGTAAGTAGTTGCCAAAAAATAATGAATTATTTTGATGACAAAAGGATTACCTATGGCAGTTGGAACTCTATTTCGGTATTCAAATCTCTAATGAATTCTCTAAAAACAAATTTTAAAAGATTTACTTACTCGAAGGTTGCATATTCATGATATTAAACTAATCGGACAATACTGAATGTGGGCTAAAGAAGATTGTTGTTGATATAAAATTTAATTACATGAAAAACTAACTAAACAACTGAAATGCATATCGCGTGAACACAAATTTAAACAATGTTTGACGTAAATAGATATTATAAGAAATGCTACATAACACGGCATAAATGTTTTTTAAACATCTGGTTACATACATTTTCAAATGTATCCGCACCCATTCGCCTTTTATGATCCCCCGGTTCCTTGTAATAACAACCGATACTTTGAAGAAAATTATGCATCGCAAAATACAGATCGGGACGTATCCATTGTCAAGCTACAATACAAACAAATTTATGCCAATGTATTTTTCAGTAAAGGAAGGTATGAAAGGATCCAGGAATACGCTTGACTTGCTTTATAAATATTTGTAGATGAATACTCGAAATACAATATGACGTTAGTGAATTATTTTATATCTATTAATTACTAACATTGTAAACTGTGAAGTAATCAAATTCACTTTTGAATTTTCTAAAGATTCTAATTTTCGACACCATGGTCGTAAAGTAATAGCACAGACGTACATATACTACAGAGAGATAGCTCATGAGATAGGGAAAATGGGTAACGCGAAATGCACAGAGGCGGGGCAAGACCTAAATTTGATGTGGGCAGGATAGATTTTGCAAGGCCCTCTGGTGGTGCAAGAGGACGGATTTCATATAGAGAGAAAAAATTGTTTAAACTGTTTTTATTCAGAAAAATGCAGACATCTTCACTTTAACTAACATTATTAAGTAATAACTACAAGAAAATATTAAAGAAACATAAATGTCCTACTTTTAGCCTTACTGAACTCCTTAATAACAACTGTACCTATCTATCGTAATCCAGCTTAGATGCTATATCTGCTTCAATAGATAAAACTGCCAAAGCTGAAGGTCTTTGCTGACCCATTGTACTACTTAAATAATTTTTTATTAAGTTTTAATTTTGAAAAGTTCCTTTCAGCGGAGGATATATACTGACTCTACTGACTGGTACCCAATGTTTTTGCTCGACGGAGAGGGGATACGTAAAAGGACAAAATCCACTTTCTACAGTACTTCCACTCCAGTACTACAAAAAATTGCTATAGAAACAAACAGATTAGTGGTGGCTCACGGGGGGGGGGGGGGGGGGCTCGACCCCCCCCATGCAATCGTTGCAAACCACGTTTTTTTCATATTCACCCACTTTGGAAAAAATGTGGCAGTGATCTTGCATGGGTTCAACATCTTTTTCAAGATTGCGACCTATGCCAAAGTCAACTTGGCTCGTTTACTCCTAACAGCTAAAGCAGCATCATTCCACTCATTCCGCACCTACCACCAGATGCAAAAGTCCTTCGGAGTAGACATGGATCCCACTCCCACTCAATGGCGTTGGACACATACATCAGATGGTCTGATACCACTCACATGCAAAGATCAACCTGCCCCACTACGTCTTCGGAAGATTATTTCTTGGAAATTCAAGCAAGGGTAGGTACATACGCGTCGCATTCGTGCTGGACTTAAGTGTTTGGCGTTGTGCACACCCGATCAGGCGGCACATGTTAGAACGTCATATGGATACTGATCAATGAAGATGATGACTACCCTGGCGATCTTGACATCGACCAGGATCCTGAAGAGACCTTTATTTAATTGCAGGTTTAGTAGCAAAATGAAATCAGACCTGGGCCCTCAAATAACTTCGAATTCACCAGGGATCTCTACTACAAGTAAAGTGTTGCAAATATTGTGCAATTGTGCTACATCTCACGTTATTTAATAAAATGCTTTATATGCTTTTTCTCGTAGTCATTTCACCAATATATGACACTAAACGAGGACAAAATTGATAAATTGCACTTTTTGGAAAAAAATGGGCCAAATTCGAAGTGTCATATCTCCGTGCCTACTCAATTTACAGATTGTTGCCAATTTAATGTACCTGCATACTGGAAAACGGGTGTAAATTACGCCGTTTCTCGAGTGTTATACAAATAGCAAAAATTTTTTAAAGTTGCAGACTTCGGTATCCAAACAACGTACCAAAAATTTGGTACGAAAATTGGACTTCGAGATCGTTATTTGAACAATAGTGGCACAAAATTATCTTTTTGTACCTAACATCGTGTTAAAATTAGACCATTTATTCAGTAATTTGCGGGTGTAAATAGTGCATTTTGAGCCCTATAAGGCCTAAAAACGTTTTCGTTAATCAGTAATATTGATTTTCGTGAAAATAACTCAAGTGTTACATCTTTGGCTAGACATAGAGGGGGCGTTCGATAATACCTCTCTAGAATCAATTAAAACAGCTATGGTAAGCAAGGGAGTACAACCTACCGTGCGCAGGTGGATACATACCATGCTAAAACATAGGAACGTTACAGCCTCGCTTAATAACGACTCTGTAGTGGTCAGGGCCGCACGAGGATGTCCACAAGGGGGAGTTCTCTCTCCTTTATTGTGGTGCCTGGTAGTGGACGGACTGCTGAGGCGACTAAGCGAGGCTGGTTACACCACGGTTGGCTATGCCGATGACATAGCGATTGTGGTACGCGGCAGATTTGAAGAGACCGTATCAGTTGTGATGCAGGGAGCTTTAAATCTAGTGGAAACATGGTGCGGAGAAGAGGGTCTGTCGGTTAATCCAACAAAAACGAACCTCATTCTCTTCTCACGAAGAAAAGGGCCGACAAAGCTAAAAGACATAGCAATGTATGGCACCAAGGTGAAGGTTGTGGGAGAAGGTAAATACTTGGGAATAACGCTTGACCAAGGGCTAACCTTCAAACCGCACCTAGAGAAGACAGCGAACAAAGCCACAAAGTCCTTGTGGGCTTGCAGGCGAGCGTTCGGAAGCAAGTGGGGCTTATCTCCAATGATGACCCACTGGATATACACCAGAATGATCAGACCGATCATTACGTATGGCTCACTGGTGTGGTGGCATAAAACCTCCACCCAGACGAACATACAGAAACTGAGCAAGGTGCAGCGTAGGGCTTGCCTTGGAATCACGGGGGCAATGATAACCACCCCTACGGCAGCTATGGAGACCCTCCTGAACTTACCGCCACTAAACCTAGCAATTAGGGCAGAGGCGCTCAGAGGGGCATACCGGCTGAGAGTTAACGGCGAGGAGGGATCGTCAAGGGCGGGGCACTCGCTCATTTTTGACGAAATCTCCAAAGACAAAACCCTTAGTATGAATACTGAGAGGATACCCAAAACAGTTTGTCCCATCAAACTGTTTAAGACAACAATCCCCACTCGGCACGACTGGGAGAGCAATTCCAGTAAAGCGAAGCTGAATGGAATCGTGTATTACACAGACGGCTCGAAAACCACAAAGGGCACTGGCTCTGGAGTATACGGGAGCAATGGACGGGGCTGCAGAATTTCTGTAAGCCTAGGACAACAAGCGACCGTATTCCAAGCCGAGGTATATGCAATCCTGACGGCGGCTGCTCAACTATTAAAAGAGAACCTTATTAAAAGGAAAATCTTTATAGTGACAGACAGCAAGGCAGCGATTGCAGCAATAGACTCATATGTGGTAAATTCAGGGCTAGTCCTTGAATGCACACAAATGCTAAACGCACTAGGTAAGTGCAACTCAGTCACACTAGTGTGGGCACCTGGGCATGCGGGAATCGCAGGTAACCAGGTTGCTGACGAGCTTGCGAGAATGGCAAGCGCAAAACCATTCATAGGACCCGAACCGGCTTGTGGGATTACTTATAACACAGTCAAAAAGGAGATTCAAGCAATACTCACGAAAGAGCATTGCAGACATTGGTCGAAAATCCCAGGACAGAGTCATTCCAAGATCTTCCTGGAAACCCCAAACGGGGACCTAGCTACGTCCATCTTAAAGTTAAGCAGGACGAAGATAAAACTTGCGACAGAAATGGTCACTGGCCACTGTCGCATGAACAAACACCTGCACAACATGGGACTGACCGAAAGCCCGACATGCAGGGGTTGTGGTGAGGCAGATGAAACGCCCCATCACGTCATTTGCCAATGTGAGGCATTCATAAAGGCAAGGGAACTCCTACTTGGAAATGAAAAAATTACACAAGAGGAAGTAACGAAGATTCGCCCTACTAAAATCCTGGACTTTGTGAAAGATACAGGTATTCTTGAAGGGTAGACAACACCGGGGAGCACAATAGACCAAAAGGTCGCAGTGCGGGAACCTATCGGGACCACCCCCAGAGAGAATAATAATAATAATACATCTTTGGCTTATTCGGCTAAAATAGCTATTTCTTCTTGTTTTCGGACATATTGTATCTACAACAAATTTAACTTCTTAGTGAAACGCGCCAATAATAATTTTTTCAATGTTTTTGCTTTTGTTTATTTGGATCTCATTAGCAACGTACAGCTTAAGTTTTAAGAACGAATCGTGCCATTTATTTTTAAACGATTTTAGAAAAAATCTTGTTTGCATTTCGGGCGTGAACGACGCTTTTGTCCCTTTGGCGTCTTATAATCGGACCTTCGCGCCTCGGACTTATAATTGCGCCACGCGTCAAAATCGTTTCCTCCACGCCGTTAATACCCAAATAGCTACCATAACTTCTATACTTTTCCATTCATTTTTTAAAACAAAACCTCTTATTTTCTGCACATTTGAACAAAATCTGTTGAATTACGTGACGTGACGTTAAATAACATGGAAGAACTCCAATCTTGGATATCGATTGGCGGAAATTTAATAATTCTAAATTTGCAATCTCTACACACTTCAAATAAAGAGCCATAAATAAAATACAAATGTTTTTATAACCATACGTGACTTTGATATTGTATTAAAGGGACAGTGTTTCAACAATAAACAGAGGTAACTAGACAATTGAACCGTACGCGTTTGTAAATGGGTAGGTAGATCATTAATTTCTGTAAGTCAGTATATTTTAATTTTTGAGGACATCTGTATTTAAAACGGTATTATTATTATTAAAAGTGGTATTATTGTTGCATTTTACGTTGGATTTAACTCGTCAGGCGCTTAAATCCAAATAAATCCAGCGCAACCAATTTTTAACATGGAATGAGCTATCTGTAGAGGTACTTATATTCAGTTTAATCACTATATAATAACCGAGACGTGTGTATATGTTTGTGTTGCTGTGCACTTTTCCGACAGTCGCCGAATGCTGACGAATGCGGATGTGATATTTTAAATCCAAAGCTATTATAAATTTATAACCTACAAATTAATTGGTAACATTAGGGATGTTGCTACGGCTAAATATTCTTACACAATTATACAGGCTTTTATTGTCGGATGTAATTTCTAACAACAGGTTGCCTTGCATGATACATTTTGATTTCTTAGTTTACGTTTCGCCCAAATGTTAGTGGGCTTATTCATAACAATATATTCTGCAATTAATGGTACAAATTAAAATTCCTAATTAGTTATATGATGGTGATGATATTGAAACAGAAAATGTTTGTGATGTACAAAATGGATACCAATGATAGAATGTATTGTATTATATTAATTGCTTACCAGAAAGTTGTTTGTATTTAAGGGAAATGCAGGTTTGGATTTGGGAAGTGGTTAACACTTCTTTCATGTGTGTGTATTTTCTTATTGTCGATTTTCTCCCCAAAGGCGTTTTATTAATTGATTTTGAAAGATGTTTCAGTTCCATTAAATTACTTTAGACGATTAATGTAGTTGACATGCGTGTTGCACAGGGCATGCTCAATTGTAATTTTATAAGTTGATAATAAATGGTAGAAAGTATTGAAGAGCAGTGGGAAGAAAGATTTGATGTTAATGTTGGGTTGTGTTTTCTGAGTAGTAGCAGGTCTCATGGCAGTGTTAGTTGTTATTATTAATGAGGTTGAAGTAAATGTTGCTAAGGTTTTGGGTGTCTGTGCGGTAGTTGATGGTGTTTTTGTTGCGTTGGATTTCGTACATTTCTAGGAACAGACGTTTTTTCAGGTGAGGTTCTTTTTGTAAGATTTTTGGATTTTCGAAATCAAAAGTATGGAAGTTTTCGATGCTGTGATCGGTTAACGCGGTTTTGGGATTAAGTGGCGATTTTAGTTGTTTTTGAACGGAGTTTTTATGTTGTTGTACCCGGTGTTTGATAAATTGCTTTGTCTGACCTATGTAGGTTGCGTTGCATTTATTGCAGTTAAGTTGGTAAACTAGATTACAATTTAAAGAGGGGTGTGTGCTGTCTTTCAGGTTTGAGTAGAAGTATTTTTTCATGGTGTTGGTGTTTTTGAAGACAGGTTCTAGATTGTGGGGTTTTAACTTTTTGGTGAGTTTATCTGACAATAGTTCAATGTAAGGTAAGGTGGTATATATTTTGTTTGTTGGCGTTAATCCAACAAACAAAATATATACCACCTTACCTTACATTGAACTATTGTCAGATAAACTCACCAAAAAGTTAAAACCCCACAATCTAGAACCTGTCTTCAAAAACACCAACACCATGAAAAAATACTTCTACTCAAACCTGAAAGACAGCACACACCCCTCTTTAAATTGTAATCTAGTTTACCAACTTAACTGCAATAAATGCAACGCAACCTACATAGGTCAGACAAAGCAATTTATCAAACACCGGGTACAACAACATAAAAACTCCGTTCAAAAACAACTAAAATCGCCACTTAATCCCAAAACCGCGTTAACCGATCACAGCATCGAAAACTTCCATACTTTTGATTTCGAAAATCCAAAAATCTTACAAAAAGAACCTCACCTGAAAAAACGTCTGTTCCTAGAAATGTACGAAATCCAACGCAACAAAAACACCATCAACTACCGCACAGACACCCAAAACCTTAGCAACATTTACTTCAACCTCATTAATAATAACAACTAACACTGCCATGAGACCTGCTACTACTCAGAAAACACAACCCAACATTAACATCAAATCTTTCTTCCCACTGCTCTTCAATACTTTCTACCATTTATTATCAACTTATAAAATTACAATTGAGCATGCCCTGTGCAACACGCATGTCAACTACATTAATCGTCTAAAGTAATTTAATGGAACTGAAACATCTTTCAAAATCAATTAATAAAACGCCTTTGGGGAGAAAATCGACAATAAGAAAATACACACACATGAAAGAAGTGTTAACCACTTCCCAAATCCAAACCTGCATTTCCCTTAAATACAAACAACTTTCTGGTAAGCAATTAATATAATACAATACATTCTATCATTGGTATCCATTTTGTACATCACAAACATTTTCTGTTTCAATATCATCACCATCATATAACTAATTAGGAATTTTAATTTGTACCATTAATTGCAGAATATATTGTTATGAATAAGCCCACTAACATTTGGGCGAAACGTAAACTAAGAAATCAAAATGTATCATGCAAGGCAACCTGTTGTTAGAAATTACATCCGACAATAAAAGCCTGTATAATTGTGTAAGAATATTTAGCCGTAGCAACATCCCTAATGTTACCAATTACATATCCAACCAACGGCTACAAAACTTAATAGATTAACTACAAATTAATGCTACAATTATAGATACCCCGCAAACCACGTAAATATCTGCACTAATTTTTTTCAAAGTAAGTCTTAAACATTTTAGTATAAAAGTCCGTCATCTTATTTAAGCGGTATTTGTGTCTAAATATATTTTCTTTACTTAGAAAATACGTTCAAAGTTTCCTTATGGAGATTACGTGTAAAATAGAATTCGCTATTTGTGCTTATTTTTGGGTGAAAATTTTGTGTAAACATGCAAAGTTTGTCTGTCCGAGGTCCTTAACCCATTTCGAACATTAAAACGATGCTAGAAAGTATTTTCGCGAAAATTTTCAAAATGACAAGTATCGGAAACTTTTTCTCGATAACATGGAAATTTAATTATTTCAAGTTGAAAAGTTATTTAAATGATGAAAAATGATTCTATTATGCCTCGCGTTAACATTTTCATGGTTAAAATGATGTAAAAAGTAGTAACAGCATTCATCGTAGACTAATTTATGTGTCCCGATACCTTCTTTCGGTAACTTTCGAAATGTACATGTTTGTGTGCTTATTTCGAATTTAGAGATTTTGAACGATGGACGATGTCGTAGGTAACATATATAGTTGAATGTTTTCACCGAGAAAAATGTTTTTGTCTACATAATTAACTTAATATCTATTGATGAAAGTAGGTGGCAAGTGTACTGTTACGTTACACTATACCAAAGAGAATACCTATACTTTGACTATACTTCTAAATATACAACTTATATTGTAATTAAGAGGAAGTAAAATCCATATTTACTGCTGTACATATACGTGTAAATGGGGCCTTTAGTTAGTGAAATAAACAAAAATTTGAAACTGTTTAAGGTAGAGAAGGTCTTTCTATAAAACAGATGTTATGCAACGTTAGACCAGCTTCTATTTGTACATTTTATGTTTTATGGTATTTTTAGTTTTACTATAGTTAAAGATGAATGTTAAAACGTTCTCCCTAAGGCCATTCGTATTCCCAAAAAGTTGCCAGTACCCAAATTGAGTTCTTTTACATTCAAAATTCATTCTAAACTATCCTAATGATTAATGAAGTTCACACGGAATTTGTTATATTTTCGTTAATTTTTGGGCAAAGACTATGTGCAAAGACGTAATTAACATTGTGAAAGGGCCATTATGTATTTTTGGTCTCAAATCTATTCCAAAAAGTTTGCATTTTACATTTTTTTTAATAATTGGTAAAAATTTACTATAAGTAGGTAGGAACGAATTCGTATATCTTTACCAAATATCAACCCATTTTTGTGATTTTTACGTCAAATGTAAGTAAATGTAATCCTTTATTTTAGTTATTTTAATAACTTGCTAAATTACAGATACCTACAGGGTCAAAAATCTGAAAAGGTACCTACAAAAATGTAAATTTTTTTTCTTTTTTCAAGCAACTAAGCCAGCTCAACAAGGTGTGATATTTCAAAACAAAAGCTATTACAACCTACAATCACAGATACCCCCTCCCCCCAAAGCACGCAAAACGCGAGAATCGCGTGTACCCCCGTTTATTATAATATATTGCGCGAGAGAAGATTCCAACTTATTACAACTTGACATGATAACCTTATTATTGTATAAACTGTGCACTATGCGGGGACTAAACTTGCAAGTTTTACATTCTTCCTGTATCTACGTGATATTGCTCATCCAGGGGAAAGGGCCAAATAAAATGTTTATGCAACAAAGTTTCTAGTATTAAGTATTATTTTCAAACTAAGTTTTCCGCATTCCTGTCTCCAGTGAAATTTTGTCAAAGCTTGCCTTACTTTGTGATTACATCGTGAAGTTCAGTAATGAATTTCTTCACCAACATGAATAATAATGAATTTATTTTATTTAAAATATGATCGGAATAGTCTCAACAGAATAAATAAATGTGATTGTCTAGAGAGCCTTGCCCTGGTGACCGGTGGAAATATTTAATAGAATTTCCACAACGAAAGTATCAGCGATATTTTATGATTTGATAAAGATCATTTTTTAATGGATGGATCTTGCTACCACTATTGCGTGACAAATTTGATTTCCTATTGAATTATTTTCAGTTTTCAGTTAAAGATACGATGTCGGTGAAATGATTATTTTATAAAGTACGAAAGCTCAAAATAACCCGAAGAAATTGGTATGCGGAGTGTGGGTACTTTTTTTGATGATATGTTTTTTGTTACTACAGGATTTTAACAGATTACGACAATTTTAATATAGGTACCTTATAATGTATGAGGAAAATACCCTGAAAAAAACTTCATACAAAACAGTCGGCCATTGTGGGAATCGAACCCACGATCTCTCGAATGAATTGTCGGAACAAAAAAAAAATGACAATAATATAATATTACTACAGTGTGCCATTTGCCGTATTCATAATCCATTAATTTGAACTTTCACCATTTATTTGGTTAGAGAAAGCGAACCAGGGCTGTTCAAGTGCGAAATCAGATTAAAATACTGGGACACAAAGAAAATCTTTGTGCTTGGTGCTCTCCAAAAGACCAACTAATAAACTGTTCTACTTATTTAGGTGAACTAACCCAAAGAATTAACACGTGCTTTATTACCCAAAAGTATAAACTTTACCAAAACTACGCAGATTTGGTTACTTCGTACTTTTCTAATTCAAACATTTTCGTAAATCCTTCTTATGCCATTTTTGTGATGTAGATTACTTGGATGCTTGTTGGGAGAAAATATTTTCTAGACAAGCCATGAAAATTATTTATTAAAATCAGTAACTCATGCACTGTTATTATTTATGCAATAATGGTTTATATGATAGAGTGAATTACAAGGTGAAACACAAATGTAGATGAATTAGCGAAAACGCCTTTTGTTTGTCACGTTATGAGACACTCAAATATTTGATTAACTCATTTACCTCATCGTATTCAACAAAACTGTATCAATTCTTTTTATATGGCTTGAAATAAAGCAGTACTAATGATACTGAAAAAGCTAACATTAATACTCGGCGAACACAGTTTGAATTCGTTATTGTAACATTATAAAAAAAAAAAAAAATATGTTGAGCGACGGATCCATCCCATTCTTTTGTATCAGTAAAATTTTGCAGTCATTTTGTGAAATATACAACTAAAGGAATCTGAATCACCACAAAGTTTAATATATTTAGTGTTAACTGATTACGCAGTAACTGTTTCAGTTTAAACGAGTTTTTTTTAAATTGTACACGAACGTTTTGATTATTGAGTTAAATGTTAGCCACGATGGACTCCCAAGCTGCTCAGTTGGGAATGAGAGCTTAGTACACAACTGGGAGCTTCCCGCAAAATAAGATTCTATGCAAAGGGATGAAAATAACGGAATTGTACAGGAGACAGAATTAAAAACTGTTATACGCCAAAAACGACCTCATAATATTAAACTCAGAAACCTTTGCTTTCAAATACTGAAGGCGGATAAAAAATAATCCCGTATACGTTAACGCCATCCTTTTCAGTCATAAACGGAGAAATTCATTTTCCCAGAAAAATCCAGCACTGAAACTAATTTGTTTCATTCCTATGAACAACTGTTCTAATTAATAAAGTAGTTGATTGTATTAATTATTATAGGCTTAGTTAGTTAGATAGATTCTGCATAAGAAAGAATATTTTTATTTTTGCCGTGCACAAATTGCTGTCTTCCTAATATAAAAAGAGCGCTATTAAGAACGGCAAAATCGCGCTGCGGAGTACCTTCTATTAAATAACTTAACATAATGCAATAATGTTTCATAATTTTAAGTACATAGTTGAAAATAAATGGCCAAATTACTGAATAAAATTTTAAAAAAACCGGAAAATGCCAGAAATGTGGTTTTCGAATTTAATTTTGTATATTTTGTGAATTCATATAGGTAATATAAACACATAATATGTATATGAATGGAAATTGTAGTCATTCTAAAATATCAAACACGAAAATTTATTGATTTAATATGTAATCAACATTTCAACATAGCCTATTTTCCAGGCATAGCGCATGCATGCAGTTATCTACTGTAAACGTTACGTAGGTTTTCCGAAAGTTTAGAGCACAATATGTACTCATTAAAATGTCTTCAAGTAACTACCCGACTGACCGACGCGACGCCGACGCAACATTTGTTAAGTATAATTTAAGAACATAACATTAACAGTTTAATTTAAACACTAAAAACAGTAATAACCCTAATAACCTTAAAAAATTATACTGAAGTTTAAATAGGCTGCGAGCAGATCTCTTATTTTTATAATTATTACTCCGTTAAAAGAGAGAGCCATATTATGGAACAATTTTCGATAAAATTTTTAGCAGTAATAGCCAACACAATTTTTTATTAAGTTTTGTACATTCTTATGAGAAAAATGCGAATATACTTAATAACGGCCTTAGGGTAAATATAATGAAGCGGTTGCCGAAATTATATGTAAATATTAAATTCAGAAACGCTTACTTACAATTAATTCATTAATTAAAATTACTCTGAGTTTCCAAAATGAAGTATTATTTCTTTCTGAAGAGTAATGATGGGCTTTTGTAGGTGAGATTTGTAAGTCAAATGAGAATGCAAATATTTATAACTTTTTTCACAGAAGCATTTTACTGCATACCAACGATTTTGTCATACCTTTCTTTTGATTTCACGGGGAGCAAACTAGAACAGGCTTCAAAACTTTCTAATTGTTTGTCTTCTTGCAAATTCAGATTCATGTTTCTGAATATGATTTAGAAAGATTTTCAAAACTGATTGTTATTAAAAACAATTTATGTTTCTGTGAGTATCAAAAATGAGGAAAATTTGGGGAGGCGGGTAGAGGACTTAATAAGGACGATGAAGAGAAGGTATGAGTTAGGAAAGCAAAAAAGTGGAAGGGAGAAGAAGTGATGGAATAGAGAATGTGGGAAGGCCAAGAAAGAGGTTAGAAGAGGATTCAGGAGACCGAGGAAGGGCAAAATTGAGACAGAAGAATGTGACGGTGAATGTGACAAGAGGAGAAGAATGTATAGAAAGGAGGAGGAGAGAATACGGGACTTGAGAAAGGAGGATGAGATATGGAAATTTTTAAATAAGGAGAGAATGGTGGGAAATGGGAGAAGAGGACAAATTGAAATGGAGAAACAGGAAGAGTACTACATGCTGATGCTGGGGAGAAAGAGTAGGAGAAAGGATAGCAGGAGCGAGAGAGTGGATAGAAGGGAGGGGGAGGAAATAACGAGAGAAGAGTTGTAGAGAGTGTTAAAAAAGATTAATAAAAGGAAGGCAGGGGAAGAGTAATGGGACGAAAGGGGAGCAGTGGAAGTATATGGGCGAGGGAGCAAGAGAGAATTGTAGAAGGCTGTTAAACAAGAGAGGGGAGGGTAGCTATTATATGTCCGGTGTATAAGGAGAGGAGTAATCGTGACAAATGTGGGGTATAGGACATATTAGATGATTATACAGAGGTGGAAGGGAAGAGAGTTATAGGGGAGTGGCAATCGAGATTTAGAAGAGGGAGGAGAGTGGTGGATAACATATATGTACTAATGTAGCTAGCGAATAAAGAGCTAGAAAGAAGGGGGGAAAGATGTATTCACTTTTGCTCAACATTAAAGCTCCTTTTAATGGCGTTCACAGGGAATTGTTACGGGAGAGACTAAGAAGGAAAAGGGATAAGTGAGGATTTGGTGGAAAGCATAGAAGAGATTTAAAGAGAAACTAGGTGTAGGGTGAAAGTGGAGGGAAAACTTAGAGACAACAAAGTGACTGAGACAGTACTGTCCACTGAATCCGAAGTTTTTCTCAGTATACATTGAGGGGTTGGTGGATAGACTAAGTGAAAATCAGAGTGGAGGAAGGGGATTAAGGATGTGGGCGCTGGCATATGCGGATAATAATGTGGTGGTGGTGGTGGTGGCAAGAGGAGGTTGAGAAATGAGGGATATGATGTGGACAGTGAAGTAGTTCCTAGAAAAACGAGAAATGAGGGGAATGTGAAAAGACTAAAATCAGAAGACGGGTGAAGGGGAAAGAGAAGTGGAAGTGGGGTAGCGAGATAAAACTTCACTTTTCTAAACTTGTTGCGCAATATCCTTTTTTTACGACTATATGCAGTAACACTGGGCAAATTGCAGTATTATTTGTGTTCTTGTGCTGAAACGTAAAAACCCGATTAATAACTGTCTATGCAATTAAACATTTATTTGTAGAGTCTGCTTTGATACTGAGAGCAGTACTTCTTTTATAAAAAAATTTTAAGTAATTATAATAATAATGGAATTAATAATTTTTTGTCATAGACAGTAAAATTGGTGTCTCATATGATTTTCATCGTGGTTTAGATTTTAAACGAAAAACCTTTTCATTTTATAGTTAGGGATTTGTATGTAAATTTGTCTTAATACTTATTCCACTGGAGTATTTAACCAACATCAAAAAGTTTATGGCCGTTTGTGACAAACGATAACAAAAAGAACCCTTTGTTCATCAAACTCAGCTTTAGGCGAATTTTATAGTTAAAGTTGCGATTTAACTTACTCTATATCAGTAACTTTTTTCTTCAAATAACCAAACTTTAATGTTTGATGTGAATAACAATTTTAAGGGTTACGCTGTACAGAGAAAACACTTTGTGATCAAAATTACCTTTTGATGCTAAAATTACGCTCGAGTAGTCTTAATTTGCTTGTAACAAGTTTCTAGCAACAGAAGCTTTTGCATTTCTTGTGCACCGAGAGAAAATCGCGATATCTTTACAATGAATTTTTATTATTAATGTGTTAAGTAGAAAGTAGGTACTTAAAAGCCGCATCGTGAGCTTTGTCATTTAACAGCGTCTATTTTATTCTTTTGCGACAATTCAGTTCAATAGTTTTTTATGACATATTAGACGACAGTGAACGAAACTATGTGTCCACAAAAATATCAAAACTGGTTCTACTTCGTTTTTCATGCACGTTGTAAAAGCAGCTCTTCTAGTAGGTACATTTTATGCGCATACATTGTTTTTTAATTTTTAATCTTGTTTGTTTTTCCTTTTTTTAATACCGCTTATATTTTAACGTGTTTTCGTTCAAAGCTTACATTTAATAGCGCAGAGCTCCGGTTCAGTTTGAATTTCACTTTAATTGTTTAAATATTTTGCAACTAGATAAAGAGTTATTTTTCATTGCTGTGCTACATATTATTTTGTGGCATGGATACGACGAATAGGATAGCAAAACCGAAAATAAGCGTGAACGCTCAGAGCAGTAAGAAAATAAAGAGCAGAAGAGAATCAAAGAAAATGTCAAACCAAATCCACTTAAAAGGTTGCGTAACTCAATTTTTTTTTCGTCGCTCGAAGAAAATCTAAAAATATTAGGAAAGGACATTACTAAATAAAATAAAGTCAAACACATTATTGTTTCGAAGAGCAACGTTTTACTATTTACACCACGATACCAATTCCTTTATCGGGTATGGATAATTACATAACGAGCACTGGGCATAGTAGCTAACTACGAGTTTAGGCTTGACCGAGGGCTTGACGCTTGTTCAGATTGGAAAACCTTAGAGGAATTTCAGGTTTGCGCTTCATTTATCATTTTCTTGAACTACAATTTCTCTTTATTGAAGATTCTTGCGACTTCCAAACTTCTATAAAATTACCACAAAACGGTCACTGAATTTATTTTGAAGTCATTTTCATGGTTGTAAATTGGTTAACAATTTGGTTCGATATATTCATATAATACCCATAGAGCAGCTAGGTATTACTATATGAAAATCATCTAGTATTCAGATGTTTTTTGTGGTTGAACTCCATAAAAGATTTCGGTAAGAAGTGGGAAATTCTAATGTTAAATGTATGTTTATTGCTTTCTTACTCTTAATTAACAAGTCTATTTTCTATCGATTTATTCTATGACATACCTCACCCAATTTAGTTGACATGGAAGACAGGGCCCTTATTGCACGTTTACCCTAGGGTCCCTACGAAACGCTTGTAGATGTACTAATTCCATTTGTTAAAACCACATCATACACATTGTAGAGTTTCATATAAACACTCATTCATCCGTGCTGGAAAATCGTTTCTTTCCACCATTAGTGATAAAAACTAATCTTTTATTAAATCTTTGTTAACAACGGACAGAACGTGTTAGCCTCAGAGCGTGTTATTACGTGTTATTCAACGACGATCATATATGATATAATACATTAAAAATAGTATGCCAGCCCTTATCTCCTCCGAACACATATACGCTCTTACACTAAGGCTTTAAATGTCTTTGAAACGACTTGGCGTTCTTTGTAGTCGAACTTCGTTGTTTTCGCTTTTAAAATCTTGGTATTGATTAGATGAAAACTTTGGTATCCAAAATTGAAGTATGCATCCTTTGTACTTATGCGCAATCAAA
Source organism: Pyrocoelia pectoralis (assembly GCA_036250285.1). NCBI lineage: Eukaryota > Metazoa > Arthropoda > Insecta > Coleoptera > Lampyridae > Pyrocoelia > Pyrocoelia pectoralis. The sequence continues at coordinate 68,762,790 of CM070074.1, forward strand.
ATTCATGTGCTATCATATCAGTGTTACAAGTTACAACTATCATCATAATATCAACAAACAATTGTAAATATTACTATTCCTTAAGATTTTTGGAAATGTATTTCAATTCCTATTTCTACATCTCAATAAAGTAAAATCATTAATTCAGAGTGACCGGAATTAGGTACATACAAAATCTCAGATCAAAAATCTGTAAACGTTATCTGGAATTAAAAATGCGTCATTAGTGGAACTGCTTTTGAATTTTTCATGTATCCAAGGAACGACACGAAAAAATAAAAGTAATTTTCCAAAATTACGATATAAATACGAATCTCACAAATAAGCTCTAAAGTGTACAACTTTTCTCCAATTTAATTCACCGTATTTTACATTTTTCGATTTCCTCATATTGCGTTTTATATATTTCTACTTAACTTAACGGAACATTTATAGAATTTTTTCAAATTAAATTTATTACAAAAAATGTTACAAACATCGACGGTTGACGTATAGTATGTGACACTGTGACAGCGCATAATCGTGTTGGGAAAAAACGCAAGTATGTACTCACAAATTCGAGCATTTTGCTTGAGATGCTTCTTTAAGAGGAGCTAATTTGTTACCATTGATAATGGCAAATTGTGTACACCCCCCCCTCCCCCCTCCCGAGGTAGTGTTGCAGTAGTTGTGGGGGGGGGGCTTAGTAACCACAGTTGTCTGTGGTGGTGAAGCTAAGTATCCCAGGTTTGTGTTATGTTGTATACTTTGTGTTGTGATCCTACTGATGGCACAACGTAATCATAAAAATAGTAGTGACTCGAGAGGGCTCCGTTGTTGACCATCGTTTCCTTTTTTCCACCCTGTACAACTGCCGGTTACCTATAAAACGCAGATATTAATAATACTCGCCAGGGCGATGAGGATTCCGGGCAGGGCATAACGAGGGTAAATTTATTTTTCTTATGTAATTTAAACATATAAATGTAAAATTGATCACAATGATCACGTGTTATTCGTTAATACTTAATTGATATCAATTATCTCGTTACATAAACCTTTAGTATCACCCTTCCCTTTAATGAACGTTGTGCATCGTGATAAAATTACAAAATCAGAATGTTTTTTTAATGACCATTTAAAGAAGTAACGAATGTAAACTAAGCAAAAACGGAAAATTAACGAACGGAAGAGATTTTTAATGAATTGAGATAAAAGTTAGATGAACAGTTAATTTCGCATTCTTTCTATACCTTTAATTAGATACTCGTAGATTCACAATTTTTTACCAGTCATGAATAAAAGATGAAAACGTTAAGCTTGCAGTACACTACCGTTACATAAATTCATGCAGTTACATAAAAACTAGGGATGAAATTTGTGATTTATAAACTCGTATTAAATTGTCTAATAAGACAAATAAATTGCTTTTACTTTATTATGTAGTCCTACTTTGAATAATTTTAACAAATGTAACTCAAGAATAACCTACTGTTATGCTGGGAATGATAATCCCGCTTTCATGAATACCTTAGTACATAAATTCCGATAAATTGACACGAAAATGTACTGGAAAATGTAATTTTTCTATAATAGTAGATGGAACGAATGAAATTGAAATCTTCCGAAATGTTCATAACCATTTTATTAATTTCTCTCAAGTTTACCGTCTCAATTATACATGTCATCTTTTCTGTTGAATAAATCCTATAAAGGAGAAATTGTAAATTTCTGAGACTGTCGATTTGACTGAACTCTCGGCATGACGTGGTCAAAAGAAATACGCACAATTTCAAATACGTCAGAACCAAGACGGCGCAACGCGGCATGTCGTGAACATAAATCAAAAGTTATGAAGAGTGTCAACTATGGAGCGAAAACGACTGGATTACCCTCGTTACAAGACTATCGTTTTTTCAACCATTTATTAAATAAAGTTACTAAAGCAAAACGTGCACTAAAATTGTATTTTATGATTTTAAATGAAAATATACGAAAAATGTGGAAATTTCAAATTAAAGGTCGAAGCCGAAGCAAGAGATAGCAATTTATTTTATCGTCTATAAAAACCAGCTAAACTGATTAATTTTTTGTTCCTAAGTTTATTCGCTAACTGATTTATAATCCTCAGGTTTGCGTTAGACAATTTGAAGAGGGAAAGTATAAATTGTTGAAACTTTTATGCTTGCGTTTTCTAAAGATGCCGCCACAGAAATTTCTCTCCGAATAATGATCATAATTATAAATCTTTCACAGTACGTAATTTTTATTTTCTTTCAGATACATTACAATAAATGATGTAATGTTGATACATTTATATACTACTTCCCTTTGTACAACACGATGAAAGTGAAAATTTTATTGAATAAACATACAGAATATCAATGACAAGTTGCAGCTTTTAACACTTTCGAAGTACAGACGATTTTTTAACGAACGTTTTCAGTAATAAAGTGTCGCACCGTATAGTTAAATGATCAGGTTAAATCTCCCAAAAAGACAAAAGTGTAGCTATTTGGAAAAACGGCCTTATTCAGAAATAAGATATCTAATATGTATAATAAATCAGTTCGTCTATCTGTCTGAATATACATATACATTGAAAACGAAACAGGGCCATTTTCAGATCATTACTGTTATTTTTCGAAAAATTCCTGAAACAAGTCAATTTTGTATTTGAGCGGGACAACTTTTGATTGTATTTTGATCTTTGTAACTTCAACCCCCTAGCGGTGGTGACACCAACCCTTAAAATCTTAAATGGGAATAGGGGTCGGGTAGCATATCATTTTAAAGCTAATAAAGGAACTTTATTGAAACATTTCACTAGTATTGAAAACATAAATAAAAACAAAACAAATCATGATAAAATATAAAAAATTTCTTCTGCCTTAATATTATTTTTGAATGTTCCCAAAATTGAAATTGAAATTCTTTGTTTTAAGTTAATTTTTGATCTGGGCTCGTTTGTGATTGAATCAATCTTGTTTCCTAAATCATTAATTAATTTCAACGCCTCTTCACACCAGGGACCTAAAGTTTCTACTGCTAAAGGCACGAAATAAAAGTTCTGATCAATAAGACCTTGGTATTTTTTTCTGTTTCTTTTTGCTCCAAATTCAGCTACATATCTACTAGATATTTTAGAAAAACCAAGGTAAGATTGGGGTAAAGAATCTAAACATGTTGAATCCCATATTAGATGTTGACCTTTAGACCAAGGGACATTCCATCGTCGCGAAACAATCCAGGAGGTTCCAACACCGAAGGAAATTTACCCGTTTGAAGTGCACGATAGATAATATTATTTAATTCACTATGACGTGAATGTCTTCCTAAGCTCTCCAAACACCTTAACCCATGTATCCCATCAGTATAAACTTTCTTACCACATTCACATTTATGAGGCAATCAGATATTTAGGCCGAACCGAAGGGCTAATGATGTACGAAAAGAATTGTTATCTAACATTGTTCCTAAAGAACGGGAATGAAGGACTGTCAGCCAACCATTTGATTCAGGATTCTGGGCTGCCATCAGGTTCGGATCTTTTTCATCATAGAATGAAATACCACTCATTATGGATTCAATTTTTAGATTATCCCAATTGGATTGTAAACTAGGAATAATTGGTAACTCTAGGCCATCAGCTATCAATTTTTCAGTTCCTTCCTTGTAGACAGTTAATGATTACCCATCTGAAAATCATTTTAATATGAATTTGACGAGATCGTTAACTGAACGTGATGAACTGAGGAACGTTTGTAGAGCGATGTCAGAGAGACGACGGATTCCAACACCTCCATTTTTTATGAGGTAGAGAAGATAATGTCCATTGGGTGTCATTTAATTGACAGTTGAAAATTGATTCTAAAGAGATCTTTATGTCATTTTCTATTTCGTGTAGATATTCTAATGATTTCCAAAGAGTTGAGGTACGTAAAATATATGTAAGTTTAGGGATCAACAAACAATGCTTCAGTAAGTAATAAGCGACGTTTAAGATCATGTAATCTATTTAGGAGCATCTTGATTTCAAAATGTTTCTTCTTGAAGACGGAATCCACTGCACACTGTAGAATAGGACTGCCTAACAATTCTAGTTCATCCTTAATAATTTTTATTCCGGGACAAATAGAAGAAAATGATTCCTTCACTTGCTGATCTTCGTTGGAGAAGAAAAATAATTCACATTTTGATGTATTTATCTCTAGACCAAATGCTTTAAACCGATCAGACAATATCAATAAGTCGTTTAGGACGGTATCTGGAGGACCTGCAATGGTACCGTCGTCCATAAACCAAATGTGAAGTTAATCACTGAATTACGGGATGTATTGTTAGACTAAAAATCATTGATCCACAAGGGTCTCCCTGTTGAGCTCCTACTTGAGAAATTATCGTTTTTGATGTATATCATTGCCAAAGAAAACTGTATAAAGTTGGAATTTTTCATTCACAGCGGAAAGCATGGTGTCTCCCTCGATGGAATTAAAAGCATTTCGAGCGTCAATTTTGAGAAGAACGAACTTTAAATCTTTATGATTTTCAATAAAGATCCAAGTTACGTGAACGGCTGCTTCGCAACCTCCTTTTGTCTTGACTCCTACTTGTAATGGTCGAAAGTAGTTTCCTATATTATGATCACCTTCTGCATAGCAAGCAATTTTGGTTGTTATTCTTCGTAATGTGCATCCTATCACTATAGGTCTGATGCTACTATCCTTCTTTGTTAAAGTACAGATTGATGCACCATAAATGATAGGAGAAATATCTTGTAAGATATTTCCACTCAGCATCAAGTTTCAAAGCTTTGTAACAGGACATATAAGACGTATTGCAGATTCTCCGTTTGATTTAGAAATCAAATCTTTCAAATGTTGGGGACGTAGACCGTTAATGCCACCAGCAGAACCATTTGGAAATGATGAAATGGCCCAAGAAACTATTTCTTCATTTGTAAAAAGGTCAACAGTCGAAGGATCCTCAGAAAATTGAAGTAATCTAGATCATTTAGGATAATATTTAAGGAGTTTTTGAAACGTTGCAAGGTTATCATACGATGTTAATAGTTTTACTGCTCCACGTATTTCGTATGTCGCCATCTGAGACTATCGATTTGATTCGTTTTGTAACATTAGTTTTTGGCTTTTTAGTTTGTTTGATATTCATATCGGAGAGCTTCAGGTCAGAAATGTTTAATTTTACTAAATTACTAAAGGTCTTCTTCGATTTTGGCCGAATTTGGAAGGCTGCATAAGAAAACGTCAGAAGAGCTTCCCATGAAGGAACATCATTGATCTCTACTACCTTCTCTATGATATTAGCTAGTTTGTAGGCAGCCATCATTATTGCTCCTTTTGGAATTCTTTTCAAAATACGATATGTGTTCTTCAAATTTCCAAGTTTTTCTTCTAATTTAATCTTTTGGATTATTACATTAGTTATGATATTAGAAGTGTTATATAATTTTGACAGTTGAGGAATCATTGTTCATTATAAACTCAACTGTCAAAGAAGAGAGCATGTTGTATTGATTTTATTAATTGGCATTAATTATATTTTGATTATTGATGGTCGTTTCTCATCATCATACTGAGACATTCAACCCGTCATTAAAAATGTTAATTGTGTTAATCTCCAACATAATATTGTAAAAAATTGTTTGAATTGATTATGATTAAGCCTTAATGAAGGCGAAACGTAAATCTATAGAACACATTGTTGAGCAAATTTCCGGGAGGATTCTCTCAATTAAATGAAGTAACACCAGAAGTTATCGATTGGTTACGCTCTATTAAAAATTTATAGTTTATCATATCTGGGTTTTTTAAATCTATGTCCTGTTTATGCTTTAATAAGACTAAAAAAAAATTAACTATTATTATAACTTCAACATTTTTTTTAAATTATGAGTTCAGATTGTTTTTTTTTAAATATATTATTTGAAATTTAATTTTAAATAATTTGGTCAAGCAAGTTTTAAATTATGTATAGATTTGGTTTTTAGATCATCTGATACATTATTATACCTATACTTTTGATACATCATAAGAAAGGATCACTCAAACAATCCTGTTTTATGGAGAAGGGGTGTAATGAATGCACAAAATTTGTGCTGAATACAATTTTATTGAACAAATTACAGTTACAGCTGAGTAATTAATTACTTTATAAAGCTTAAAAGTAATGTTGATTGATCACATAAACAAAGATTGAGCAAATTTTGAAAACTGAAATATGAAGCTTTGAATAAGTAGTTTATCTAAAATTTAAATAATATAATCATCGTTTTGAGGCTCGATGAAATAACCCCCTGCGCAATATCTCACAGATCTTTTCAGTTCGTTCCATCGGATTTAGACCCGAACAAAACTTTAAAGTTGTAAATATTTTCACCGAAAAACTTATTTATATCTACCTGTTTACAGATAGAGATGCTTTTAAGAGATTAGAAAACTTTATCATTTGGATGTATGACGTGAAATAATTTGTATTTAGTTTGATTAAATAAATGACACAATTTCCCGTATGATTTTTAAAATGAAACGCTGCGCTGTGCAAAATGACATTTAAATAGAAACTTAAACAGTAGGTATTTAAAGTACAAGCATTGTAACGTCTTATTGTGAAACAATTAAGAAAAACAAATAACGACGGCATTACGATTTTAGTAGGTATTAAAAATACGTACAACATAAAAATTTTTAAATGATACTATAGATGGTATTAATAAACTTCATAAAAATTGCGACATAGTTGGTAGTAAATTTGCGCAGTTCAACATTTATGTAATAATCATTACATAAAAAATTTTTTTAAAAATCAGCCAGAAAGTAGTACTTTTCGGATTATTTTTAGGCCAGAAAATGTCATTTTAACGGACTGAGCCGGAAAGTTATTGTGATAGTCCGGTAAAAGTTTTACCGGACTCATTTTGACTTTACCGGACTCATTTTTACTTTCCGGCCTAGAATGGTCAATTGTTCTTCCCGTTTCTGGCCGATTTTAAAAAAAATATTGTACGTAATACCTCCCAAAAGTGCTTTTACTGGACTCGCGGACTTGTTACGTAAACTACTATTGAATTGTTACATAAATATATAATTTTGTATCGTTTCGAAACGTGTTTGATGGGCGTCTTCCACGTCATGATCAAATTTTAGTGTAAAACCGTTGCCGAGTCTTAAAGGTGCGTGCAATGCAGAAATGCACTATTTAGACTTTTTGATTTCTACTCTTTCGGACTAATGATAGGAAAGTCAAAACAGTAGCACAATATGGGGATTAATCCTCGCTGGATGGTTTAAAGGTAACGAAATCCCTGCATTCCGTGAACGATTACGCAAATATCAAGCTGAACAAATTTCCTTCAACATGGCGTTTTCTATTACCGACATGACATGCACATGCATTAGTTGAATTTAAATTAATCATACTGTAATAATCTTATAATGATACCTAATTCCCCTCAAATATTTACTTTAGATACAACCCGACCCGACGCGTTGTGACGCTCTTCATCGTTATCAAGGGTAATCGATTTAATTAATAATTTAATTTGATAATAACATATAGGGTTGAAATGTGTTTCAAAGTGCAGTTTTACCAATAAATAAGCTATTCTATAAATAGCAATGGTTCATGATTTATTATTAAGATGTTCAAATCAGTGGCTTATTTTCTCTAAAAAAATATAATCGGATAGATGAACACGCGTTTCTGGAAAGATTGATGAAGGTGAATGGTGTAGTATTAATGCCGCGATCGTTACTGTACAAAATATGTGGTTTTCAAAAGGGTCACTGATGAAATTTACTTCTTCCTTCTCTTCCTAGATATGTACACTAATTAAGATGATAGGCTCATACTGACGTTTTTTGTGTTCTTTCAATATGATATAAATTGAATTTGTTTGAAATTTATGTCTCAGGTGAAAAAGCGTATAAGAAAATTCGATATGCCATCGATATGGAAACTAAATTACCTTTTCAAAGTTTTAGTAAGATTTAAACTTTTTTAATAAAAATAGATTATTTGGGTACAGAAATTTCGTAAGAATTTAAACTTTTCCGTGTAATTCTCGTAGGTATCATTACATACTTTATTGAAACACTTCCTCGGAAGTTGTGAATTATCGGATAACAGGAATTTATTATTGCTTTACGTGCTGGTTTATTTTACTAAGCGGATCTTGCCGTTTTATAAATTAAGATAAATTTAGGCAGGATTTTTGTCTTAAAAATATTCCCTTGTGATGTTGTGATAAAACGGTTTCCGCGCATTTACCATACCCTCTCAAACAAATACTTTGTAATACACTTACATCTGCGTGTCATTTCAAAGGTTATTTAAATTATACTTCAGCATAGATTTCGTTTGATGCGATAGAATAAGAAAAAAGTCAACTGTTAAAAAAATCGGATCACTGACATAATAAACTTTGTCTTATATTTCAGGCCTCTTCTAAAACAAATCAAGAACTCGGCCGAGTCTCACATTGTTTTGGACTGTTCCACAGAGAAAATTTACGATGTTTTGAAACAAGCACAGCAAATTGGAATGATGAGCGACTACCACAGCTACCTTATCACCTCTTTGGTAAGTTATTAAGTTACTTTTTACAGAAAATATCCGCAAAGGAAAATGTAATTTTTGATAGAAACTGAAAGTTTAAACACCAAAGTTTCCTCAACGTGCTTTGAATTACTTATACACTTTCCACCCGTACTCTGACAGTAGATGCTATTTTAATATTGGTTAAATTAGTTTTTTTAAGAAACATTCATTTTGATTTCTTATGCAAAGATATTTACTTATATTGTTTATAAACGTAGACGAAATGCGTTTGTTTAGGCTGCGGTCATTTGTAGACTCATTGTATGCATAGGAATATACAATTTAGAGGAAATCGGTAACGTTCGAAAAAATATGTTCCACGATAGTTTATGTACAATACGTACAGCTGCTTCTTATTGAACCTCTAGAAGGTATATGAAGGCGATTTGGCAACGGAAATAAAAATCATTCCCGCAGTCACTGGACTGCAGATATCCGCCCTGAATGATGTTCTATTAAAGCGGTCGGCAAGGGTTACAAATTGCGAAAGCGGCGCTGTTAACCAACATAAAGTTAAATACATTTTTATTTTACGTGTGTCTTATTTTTGAAATTACTTCTCTAAAGACCTGTCTTTGGAAGTTAAATTTTTTTCAATTAGTGTACGGCCCTTACACACATCTAACTTAAGCAACAGTCGAATAGTTTGCAACAAAACGAAATTGAAAATTCCTTCGGAAAAGTTTAATACGGCGGACAAAGCTTTCGGTATCGAGTCTTTTTATACTTTATCTTCTACCAGTAGATTTAAGTTTGCCCAACTTTTTCTCTAAGTTATGTTACATTTTTTCTCTGTTTTTCCCAAACTGCACTAATTTTAATCCGTAATAAGTTTTGATTAAATAAAGCGCAGATATTTTTTTTTGCAAACATCGGCGTTAAGTTTAGCTTATCTAATTAAAATGAGCACCCTCCGAGTATTCGTTTCACGATTAATACGGACGTAAGGTTTATTGCTGCGCTTTACTTGGAGTTCCTAAACTTTTTATAGTACGCAATAAACACTAATGCGTAATGTATTATTATTATTATAATCTACGGTTTACTCATAATCAGCAGATGAAATTTTTATATTTGTGTTATTTTGGTTACAAATTTTCACTGTAATCGTGTCGTAATTGTAATAATATTTTCTATTTAACGGTATTTTGATACTGAAGCTTCACTACGACGTCTGGCTGATTTCACTAAACTAGAAACAATTACTATTTGCCCTACGTCTACCATATCAAACATTCTGGATGATCTGTGGAATCATGATTTGTATCTAAATGCTGCATTTCGTCCAATTTTTAAGTGAGTTCATCGAGCATTAGGTGATAGTGATGTTGCAACAAGAGCAAAAACACGCGCGTGTCCTAACTTAAGGAAATATACTCAAATATTTACATTTTGGGTTTACCAGCACTGTAATAAATGAAGAAGAATGAAATTTTTAGCAGAAACAGCATGAACCTCTCTGGATATAGAATAACCAGATGTAAAAAACCTCACACCATTAGTGAAGAACTTGTTATACTACCTGCAATTTGAAGTTGTGGAAACTATATTGGGGATAATTTTGCCAAACAACAATTACATTCCATATCTCTATCGTAAAAAATTACGATCTGTACGTCAAAAAACAAAAAATATATTTATCAGATGATTTCTTATTAAAGAAGCTTTCGGATAACTTGTGTTTGGACATTTGCTTGTAGAATTCTCAATAATAAATATTTTTTCTACAAATGCTTAATATAAAGTATGAGGTTCTTTATTAAAATTTGACGTCGGTCATTACTTTTAAAGATAAGCTGTTTTTGAAAAATAGTACCTAATTTGACATTTAAGCAATAAATTTGAATAAATTACTTAAATATTATTTTTCGTAGGTATTATTAAAGAAAATCGATTAATTAACATCTTGTTTTGCACTGATGAATAGCAATTTTAAAGAGCTTTCCAATGATGTATTACACATGGGGTAGTGAAATTTAAAAAAAAGGGGTGGGGTCGTTGGAGACTAAGGAGTGATTTTCAAATTGCCACCTGGTATATTTTGGTAACGATGATAGCTAATTCGTCAATTTTTTCTTGCTGACGGCAATTCTGTGGGGTTGTTATGTAGGCAGGACTTAAATTTTGAACAGAGGAACACAAATGTTTTACAAAGTAGGTTGAAACTAAATTTGGACGCCGGAATATGTTTAGCCCTCGAGTTACCCTGCTAGTTTCATTACTTTGCACCTCAACTCAAACCAATTGCACTGGCATTATTTGCTGTCTTAAATGGCATTGTAAAGTAGGTAAATATTGTGGTGGACAAATTGTGTCAGATTATGTTCATACAATGCCTGGAGCATTCTAAAAAAACAGAGAAACTCTGGCTTACAAAGGACTGAGTTCTGATCTAAATTTAATATTGTGCTAACGACGGTTGCAAACATAGCAAATTATGTAAAAAAAATTGTGGGAGATTTCTACAACCCATTATTATGGATAAAAATATGACATCGCCATCCTCTAAAAGAGGAAAACCAATCGGATGAAGAAAACTTTCAAGATTTGCGATGAGCTTAAGCTAGTTAGTCGATACACTTGAAAAACTAAATAACTTGAATGTTTAACCCTAAAGGACAAAACACACATTCAGATAATTATGTTCTATTCGCGTGATAAAGGTAATGGTTTTTGTGGAGCAGAAATTTAAAGGACAATTCAACTCAAAATTTAACAACCAATCGAAACTGTCTATTTTTTGAATTTGAGCCAATTAGGATCTGATTACACTGGAAATTTTTTCATACTAAGATTACAGCGATAATATTTTACGTTGCCGTGGTGACATTTCATTAACTACTGTTGACAGAAGCAAACTATACCCCTGGGAAGGCGTGACCGGTGTCGCTTTAGTTTCTAAGGTACAGTCAACGTAAAAAGTATTTATACTACTCCTTTTTAAAACTGTTTGTAGCACGTGAAACATTTGAGGTTTTGTAAAATTGTTAAATTATAATTACTGGTAATTATTTAAAATGTCTATAAATCACATACCTTTTCACAAATAGCACTTGAAAAATGCGCAATAACTTTCTCTTCTTCTACCACTGACTGTACTAGAAATACTTTCTTGACATGATTGGATAAAAGTTTTACCGCCCCCCAGTTTTTAAATTTAGTTGGCATATTTTCCGGGGGATCAATTTGCTTCAGCGCGCTGTACTGCATTAAAAAGAAAACTCAAATTTTCTTTGGATTGTCTTGACGAATACAACTCGTGGTAGGAATATTTTCGTAATTTTTGTCAGTCAGTCAGTCAGAAATCGCACTCGTCTACGACTCGTGCGATTTATACATTGCCATTGATGCACTTAAAAAAATTTCCGGATAGAATCGACGTCTCGGGATATTATAAGTGAAAGACACCGGAATGGTTCCAAATGTGGATGAGTGTGTTAAAACTTACAAGGTTGAAGATCAACATGTGAAAAATGTTCTTGTAATATACTATCGCAGAGTTTAACACGATTCTCTTGTTGAAATCAACTTGGTGGGGAATCCCATGTAAAATGACTGTTCTAGAAGCTTTGAATCTTGAATGTTATATGCACCACAAACTGCCATAAGCACCCTTATTTCAATTTTATATACAACTGATCTCATTATCCCGTACAGAAGTCGTTTGTTGCAATGCTAATCAACCTGTCTTCTCCTTTAAATGAATTGAATCCTTGCCGGCCTCATTGTGCTGATAAATAGAAAAGAAATTTATGTTACAGGACTAGTAATTTTGTGTCGAAATCGTAGCAACATGGTCAGCTCTCTCGGTTTAATTATTAATGACCAATTGATGTTTCTGGTGTGTCAATAGCAACTAGAGAAGGATTTCGTGTATTAGGTACTCAATCAGTGCATCAGTGGAACTAACTCTCTGTTAAAATTAACTAGCCCCGTATTTCAACGTGTAAATAATTATAATTGCCACACGATCCCCGACCCACGAAATATGGTCAAAAAAGTAAAAGTTTCCTAATATGGTACAAAATTGGGGTGTAGATAAGCGGAAATTATTTGTCTCTGCGAACACTTACTTTGCGCCTATATAGCTTCCGTACATATTTGCATACAGGAACACTCTTTACTCAATCAAAAAATTGGAGAAAATACTTGTTTAAAATTGATTACCTAGTTATTAACAGTAAGAATGAGGAAGGTAAAACCACGGAATATAAAACAAGCGGAAGGGACACTCCGCTAAGATTAATAAATACGCGCATCTACGTTGCGCATTACCGGCCGCCATAACAATATGACTACTTTTCAACGTTGCAACATTTCGATACTATGAAGTTTCCCTGTGTTGTTATTTTAGGAATATTATACAAATACTATATGAAAATATCAAAACTTTAATCATATTTCTAGCCCGTACAGTATCACATAATTTTTAAATTAAATAATATATTAATTGGTTGAAACAATTAAATACTTGCTAATTAATTAAGATGAGGCCTTTCCTGACCAGGCACAAACAATGAATATGAAGTCGGCTCTGCTTTTAAGACTACTGGTAAGTGCTATTGCGAAATAAGCGTTTCAGAAACTGACTTACAAAGATCAAAGCCGGCACGGTCGAGTGTCCCTTCCGGGTAAAACTTTCGTTCACGCGAATTGCGTATTTGTCCACGAAGCGCAGAAAGTGGACGATGTAATTCAAGTGAACGAATATGACATTATTCTCAAGTGCTGTATTTGATTTTGTTCGATACCTTTTTAGAAAGTGACTCTGTAACTTTGTATTACAATTTGAATTATTTTATTTAAAAAAATATTTTTACAATGATAGATTTTTAAAACGCTGTTAATATTCAACAAGTTATTGATTAATTAATCTGCACACAGCAATAAACCTTTGAGAAATTAAAAAGATAATGATATGAGAACAAGAACATTTAACACAATTGTAAAATTGAAACTATTACGTCTGAACAGTTACGCTGAAGTTTGGAAGTACTATAATAACAGAATTACATAATATAGTATACTGAGGGAATAAATCGAAAATGCGACTTCAAATTACAACATCGACAACTACTTTCCAGCTATTTCTGTTGGGATGACCTAAAAACCTCGAGCCATACTTTAATTAAATTATTTAACCGCCATTAGTCTACTATAAAAGTTACAGAAATTATCATATATCATAATATACTCTAGTGAGTGGATGACATAAAATATGAGTTTGTGTACATTTATTGCGTCAATGTAATGATTCGCTTTTCTCTGCATAGTGCCTTTTGTAATTTTGCATAACATTAGTTCAGCTTGTTAAAGTTTGTTTTAGAACTCATTAGACCAGATCTACATACACGTATGCATGATACAGAAATGTAATCAAACATATTTCAACTGAAAGGTATAGAGCAGTAAACCCTCACAATAATGTCCCGCTTCATAAATTTCCCAATAGTGCTAGTGGTAATACCAAAGACTACATGGTAACACGAAACTAGATCAGAACTTAGAACTTATAACTTTATACTTAAACTTATGTACATTATACTTTTTTTAATTAAACTAAATGAAAGAATTCGCTTTAATAATAATAGCGGGTCATAATACAGTTTTATGTATATTTAAATTAGAAATTCTTTTATAAACTATTTAACGTGAATAAACTTAATAAACTACCACAGTACTACAAAATAGTGACATCATACTTCATTAATATACGGTACGAAAAACGGAGCAGTTGCATTTTTTTAAACAAACTTTATATTTTAACCGTTTGTGATGTTTTATTATTATAATATCTTACACACAAACAAAGCAACATGTTTTAAGTACTTTTTAACAACAATTGAACCTTTATTTGAAGAAAAAAGTGTTTTTGAGTAAAAATCACAAATTCCAGAAATCTTATTTTATTACTTTACTATTACATACCATGAACTCATGTCAGCCATGCTGTAGTTTTCATTATTTTTCATCGTTTTTATTAAATCTAAAAAATACGGCTGTGAATCCCCAAACAGCGGCTGCTATTGTTGCGTTGCTTCAAGATGGAAAAAGTGAGCGATATGTTACCCAACAGTATCATACATCCAATAGCACTGTGCATCGTATTTTAACCCTAGAATACTACACCGATTTTTCTTTATGTTAATACTACAGCGTCGTAAATCTTTTCAAAAATAATTTTTTACAAGGAAAAACATTTACTCAAAAGGGCTAAAAAAAATCACATACCTCTCTTAACTATTAATGTACATTCCTATAATTTTTAATTACAAAGTTTGAAATATTTACTCAAGTTACACAAACATCTCCATGGTGTTCCCCAAACACTGGCTTGCTGCAGTGGCTGCAATAAGTTGCAGTCATACGCCTTTTTGGTTGGGGCACATGGCGCATATTGTACGTTTCTTTTCTATAGAGTTGATATTTTCTTGTGTTGGCGTCAATTTTAAAATTTGGTCAATTTGGTCCCGAAGTTCACGTCTGCACCGTCGTAAATTTTACGTTCACGCTCAAATTGTGAAGCTATAATTAGCCAAAAGGGTTGTAAAAACGGATACATATGTAGATTTACTAGAATTAAGAAGGTACTGAGAAGTACAGCACCGTAAGTTACCGAATGTTTACAATATAGTGCAACAAATTTCGCCCGTCGTAAATTTTACGACGGTGTAGTATTCTAGGGTTAACACGCTGTTTGGAAACTGGAGCTTACAACAGACGACCAGGAACTGGTCCCCAACGCAGAACTAGCGCTCGTGATGATCGTTTTATCATCTTACAAAGTCTGCGAAATCGTCATGCTACAGCTGTTGAAATCAGAAATCGACTTTAGCACGTCCGACAAACCAACGTAAGCGAACAGACCGTTAGACGAAGACTCAGAGAAGCCAATCTTCCTAGTCGTAGACCTGCCAGAGGCCCACAACTTCTTAGGCGTCATCTTATTGCGCAACTTCAGTTTGCCAAAATTGATGAAAATGAATGGGGGTGCGTTTTATTTACCGATGAGTCCAGATTTAGCCTGCGGTCTCCAGATGGTCGTGACAGAGTATGGCGAAGACCGTACGAGCTTTTTGCAGAATGTACCTTCAGCCCTCGGGTAGGATACCAAGGGCGGGCATTTCTTTGGGGGCACATACAGAATTGTACATTCTTCGGAGAGGCTCCTTAATTGCTGCCAAGTACATTTAGAGCTAGGGTATATAATCCCGGAATCCCGGAGGTTTTTTGATCCCGGCGAATCCCGGGAATAAGAGCTTTCAATCCCGGCATTTTTCATTTCTCTTTTTTCAAAATAATTCTAGCTCTCCGCGCGTTTAATCAGCGGTTGTATAATAAGTCTGGTGTATTAACCTGAGATCGGGATATATTTAGCCTATCAAACCGGAACCAGGCAGCCCGCCCCAGGCCCCTACCTAGTACCTACAGTCGCCCAGACGACAGTTACCCGCCGGCCGGCCGCCGCGGTATAGTGATTTTAACAAATTTTAAATGTTTAATATATTTTTAAATTAGTGTTTTAGTTTAAGAATCTTAAGATGTAAAAACGTTTATTTTGATGCTATAAAAGTTACTGTTAGTAGTATAAACTATAAAGCACTAGGTATAATTTGTTCATAATAAAATTACTTTTATCAATTTGATATACGAGATTTTGTTTTATGTGCAATCCCGGGATCAATCCCGGGATTACCAATTTTTAATCCCGAAATCCCGGGATTGAAAAAAGGCCCCGGGATTATATTCGCTATTGAGAACATTCTTCAAGATTTTGTTACTTCTTATGTTGGCTTTATTGGAAATGACTTTCTTTTGATGCATGATAATGCCCGACCTCACGCCGCGGGAATAACTCAATAGCACTTACACGAGATAAACATTCCTGTTATGGAGTGGCCAGCGTTAAGTGCAGATGTCAACTCCATAACGCTTGTTTACGACATGCTTGGGCGAAGGATGCGAGGTCGTGTTCCTGTCCCTTTAACTTTAAACCAGTTGAGACAAAGCTCTTTTGGAGGAATAGGAACTTATTCCACAACCGGACATTCGCCACTTGATTTTAGGCATGCCAAGGCAGTAATTCGAGTACGCTGGCGAAACACCCGTTATTAACAATGCGGCTCTCCAGTTTTTGCTGGCAAGTCGTTTCAGTTTTGATTAATGTAAGGTCGTTTTGCCACAACACCAATTCGTGCTTTTTCGTAATCTTTTTTTTTTAATTTTTAAGTTGTTAATTTTTAATTTCAATAAGGGTTCAATTGTTACTCAAAAATACTTAAAACATGTTGTTTTCCTTGTGTGTAAGATATTAGAATAATAAAACATCACAAAACATTAAAATTTGAAGTTTGTATAAAAAAATTCAACTGCTACGTTTTTCGTGTCGGCGAATGTAAACAAGTTTTTTCATGAACACAAAATAAAACATAGAATGACAGAAAATAGGCAACAATAATTAAACAACTTGTTTCAAAAAAAGTTAAGTTGCTGCTGTGTAAATTTCAAAAAAACCATGTTTTCTTTTTCGATAGGTTGTAATCGATGAATTTGTGTGATTCAACTGCGATGCAAATGCCTCAACCATGCCTTTTTAGTGATATCTTCATAAATATCAGCAAGAATAGTAGTTAAGTTTTATAATTCTTAAATCACATATCTCTGTCTTGCGAGATGCTGGAATCAACGGATATGAGTAAGGATATAAACTCATCTTTTATACCACCCACATGTTTCCACCTAGAAAAGAAATGATCCATGGTAACGTTTCATTATTAATACCTAACTGACTTGTAACAAGAACACAAATGTCAAATGCATTGGATAAATCTGTGTAGAGTAAATATTATTTGAGAGATCCGCCAATCCACTAAGCATGATCTAAAGGACTATCAGCGCCGAAAAATCCTTTTAGGAATACACGTAGGCGCCGATAAAATATTCAGTACCTATTTGACAAAATCGAAAAATGGGTGGATAAATATTCTTGTCATTATTTTCAGTTATTCTACGTGTCTTATTATTCTTCGTACGACTACATTTTAATAGATTCTAGCTCTTTTATAGTACCTGTAGCTAGAAGTACTGCCTCTTTCAAATTGTGCCCCTTAATGATACTTAAGATCTGTGATTGAGTCCAGTAACTACTTAGATAAACTTATTTTGCATATCTTTAGCACACCAAGCTAAATGGCCACACGATGATCACACTACTGATGTTGCAAAATTTCAGTTGCGTGATTACAATTGTTTCCTAAAGCGAAAAATAGCCCTTCATCGCCTCTTCTCAATGCGGTATCTGCGTCAGCATCGTGTGGCCGTCTAAGAGGACCTCAAAGTACTTCGCCTGTAGCCTCCATTCCGCCACACCTCCCACTGTATCTTGTCTCCGACTTCAGGAGAAAATGCAATTATATTCTTATTTAAGATTTGCAAGTTCCATAAATTTTGTGCCACTGAATTTGTAAAAATTTACAGTCCTTAATAACTGCGAAAATTGATTATTATTGTTGTTTTTGTTTGTGTTATTCATCAATAGATATCAATGGTTACGTAAACAAAGTTTACAACCAGTGGCATAAGATAGTGCGGTTCAATTCGTTCTAATTTATTTAAAAATTTGAAACATGAAACACACCTAAAATCAAGCAATATAGGCCTCCAGTTGCCCCAGAATTTTTATAATTGCATAGTTTTATCAGACGGTATTCGAAATCTGCGTAACCTTCGGTGCAGAAATTTTGGTAATCCATAAGAATATTCGGGACAGGCTTCTCGCTGTAGAAATGGATTCTGGAGGAGAAGTACCAGTATGTCAAGGATCAAACATACATATTATACGAAACGAGAAGAAAGGAAAAAAACTACTGTGGAATGGTCACATGCAACGCATCGAAGAAAGTAGGGTACCTAAAACAGCTTTTCTGTACAAAGAAGGAAAAGAGAAATACCCAGATCAGAATGGCTGAGAGGGAATAAGGAACGCTATGGAAAGTAGAGGCTTAGGAGAAGAAGACTGGCGAGACAAAAGAAGAAGGAAGATTGGATGCAAGAACGGATGAAATCTGTAAATCCTCGCAAAAAAAAACATACTTTTGCTACGGTATACAAGGAGTTAATATTTTCCCTCGATGAACCAAAGCTTTAGGATACGTCCAATCATTTTTATTATGTAACAAAATCTATAGCTAAACTTATAAATAAATAGCTTATTTGTGTAAATTTGGGAGTGTGTGTACATTGATAGATTATGAAACAATACGTTCAATTACTCTCATACATATTTAAGTCAACAGTAAAAACAGGATGTTATTAAAAACCCGGTATGCGGACTTTGCGTACCCGGGACAACCGTCTCCGGCCCTTTGGTTCCCGGACTTTGCGTCTCCCGGCCGTTTGGTGCCCGGGACTTTTCGTACTCAGCCATTTTCGTTCCCAGGAATTTTCGTCTCCGGACTTTTCGTATCCGAGGTCATTATTTTCAAATGACAAAACAAATAATTTATTAGTATGTATGACGAACTTCATTGTGCCAATTTATTTTAGAAATTCTCGTTGCCAGGACCTATTGAATAAAACCAAATAGACGTGTTTCCACATTTTTTAATAACTTCTATTATACTTATACTATACAATCAATATAAGACAGTCTTGTATATTACAAAGCGCATATCAATTACCATTAAAACTTACATAGGTACAAACACTAAACTTGGAATAAAATAGAAATCATCTATAAGTAAATGAGAAATAAAATAGGAAAGTAAATTGAAATTAAAACTCAAAGTTATAAGAAATGCCACGCAAATAATCAATATGATTTCTATTATCATAATCACCAACAATTGCTATCAATCTTTGATTTAGTTGAGCGTAATTTTTATTTTTTCTATTTATTCGATTTCCCGCTTGCAGCTGAACGATGTCATAGTTTGTAAGTGACACTTGTCGTTTTAATAAATCTATGAACTTATAGATATTTGGAAAAGAGGTTCCACAACTAGATAAAAAACCACGATGCCATCCTTCTACGGCATTATTGGTTCGGGCCTCTCCATCAAGTGTTCGTTCATAAACGTTCCATAAATTGATCGGGAAAATAGGATCTTGTCTTCGTCGACGGCCCCTTCTGCCAATATAATTATCTTCAAAATAATTTGCTATTACCATTGCATCTTGGGAAAAATCTTCATGTTCCAATAGCTCGTCGAAAACGTCGATGACACTCAATGGTGGAATGAAGGCTATAGCCGCTATCATACGTACAGAAATTGCAAATTCATGAGATTGCTGGTATAAAACTTGCAGACCTTCCAACTGGATTTTTCGCCATATGCTTTGTGTTAAATGAAAAAAACAACCCGAAACACGCACCTCGCCGAATTCTTGTTGAAATGCTCGAATGGCTGCGTGTTCAAAATCCAACATTACTGTTTGAGGGGTTGCATCGGGACAAAAGTTTTTTATTTCTTGTATCATTTTTGTATACGTTGCTGCCGTTTTATTTGGCAGCAGAACATACAAACAGGGTACCACAGTATCATGGTATTTCACATGAATAGTGTACAGCTGCGAAAATAAATTTGGGCACGTGCGAAACGTTCCATCTGCAAACCACGATGAACAGGAAGTCAGCAGTTGTATGTTTTTTGCTGTAGTAAATATAAGCATCCTTCCGTGTGGTAAATCTTGATTGGAATCGTAGTATAAGAATTGTGATTGTTCGCCATTTAACAGAATCTCGGAGTATCTCTTAAAAATATTTGTCAAGTTAGATGGATTACATCAATTGATATGAATTATTTGTATTTGTATTACTCACCTGTGGTAGCACTAAATTGCTGACATTTTCGGGAATCGGAGGTGCGCCATCTTTATTTCTTCTTTTTCTAATATTCCGTTTTATAGTTTCTTTTGACGGAAGTATGGCAGCCACGTTAGCGTGAATTCCTTCCACAGCTTGCGACATAATTTGTTGCGGCGTTTCTTGGGTAGCGGACGCCCTTTCCCTTAGAAACTGCTTCACACGCAGAGCATCAGGACGAGCAGCTTGTGCAGCATGATTGTGCTCCATCGATATTTTGACAACTTCGTTCGACAGATTATTTGTCCAAATTCGACCCTTACACTGCCCACGTTTTTCACAAACCCAAATTGTTCTTTCCCCATCTTTGCTTGACTTACAGCGCGTATACACATAACTGTTATGTACAAATTTTATTTTATCTCTAATAGATTTCAAATTATTGTCGTCCATGGTCAATACTGAAGTGACAAAAGCTCACTGGAGTGCACAAACGTTATTTTAGAAAAGATACATTTTTGTACATTGATGGCTATTTAAGCCTTCTTGAAGGTAGGTAATAAACCGGATGGCTAATGTTAGACCATTTTACATTACATTCCAAATTAGCAATAATGTACCGTTCAACTGTTATTGACAGCTTCCGGACCCCAGACTGACGACAAGAATTAAGCTGGGTCCAAAGGATTATACTTGTCACCATATTTATAGATTTATGGTTTTAAGTGAGCATCCCAAAGAGCCGCCTACACCTGCAAATCTTTATACTGCAGTACCGACAAGGTACACTAACCCCTTCATAATTAATAAAAGGGCTTCCGTAACCATTAGGAAGTCAGTTGCTATTTGCTTGTTGAAGTTTGTAGTAGTCAGCCAATTATAACAATCACTCAATCTAAAAATCTAAATGTATAACTTGGCGGTTAATGGGCAACTCAGTCACTGAAACTGAATCGATTAATATTAAGTTAAATTGTAAATCTGTATAGTTTAAATCTTATTATTAAAAATTCAAAAGAATAAATTCGGTGGTAACGAAATTAACCTGGTCCTTCGAAGATACGGAGATTAATCTAAGATCTCAAACAGCTAACAATAGCAGGTACCTCATGCAGTACCTACTGCTTTCCTAAAATAGACAACTTACTTGAAAAAAACAATAAGTAAGAATTTGTCCACTCACAATTAACTAAGAAAATGAATTTATTGCACTAATTTTTATCCTACATTTCCTGTTAACAGGTATTACAAATTGAAACGCAATTTGGAAAGTTGCAGTGAATGACAAGTCACATAATAGTTCTTTAGAAATTGAACAGTGCGTAATTAAAAGGATTAGTCATTTCAGCTTTATCTATGATCAGTATTGGCATGTATAATAATGTACTAAACATAATTAAAAATCCATTTAATTTCTAAAATAAATTGGTACAATGAAAACTTCGCCATAATGCATTTTGTGTTTCGTCATTTGAAGATGATGAGCTCGGATACGAAAAGTCCGGAGACGAAAAGTCCTGCGAACGAAAATGGCTGGTTACGAAAAGTCCCGGGCACCAAACGGCCGGGAGACGCAAAGTCCGGGAACCAAAGGGCCGGAGACGGTTGTCCCGGGGACGAAAAGTCCGGGAACCAGATTTTTCAGGTTGTGCAATTGTTTTTAATTAATATGCCAATACATACTCTAATTGCTTATGATATATTATAGTAATAATGTGGTTTAGTTTTCATTTTCCACTTCGATAGCTTCGTATTGGAAAAATGAACGCAAGTTATATACCGCCTACCAAAACACACAAAAAGTTATTAAAATTTACATTCTGCACGTAGTCCGACGTGACCTTAATATCTAAAAAATTTTGTGCTGTGGTTAAAATTTATCACCGATGTAGAAAATAACGTAGCCCTTTTGTGGCATTGGTAATGCGTCATATAAAATATAAATAATCCTAAACAGATAAGTTAAAAATAAGGTTTTATAATAAGACACTTTGTGTTCAATTGTAAGCGCTAGTTCCTTCTAAAAATATTAATAGCAAATTAGTCGTTGTTATTGTAATATAACTGATCGATTTATATCTATTTACTCTACCTCAGCAGCTATTTAACATATTTCTACACATTTTAGCATAATCAAAGACAGCTAAAGCTAAAGGAATAATGCAGAGAGGTTCTTCGTTTTCCACTGAATTACAATGGCTGGCATGTCTCGTTTTATCATTTCTTCAGAAAATGTAGAATGCGTTCGTCGTCGGGGACCTTAAATAATTTTATATCCTCGTCAAGCAGAAAAACACCTGCGCACTCTTGTCATCAACAAAGATCACATTGACAATCTAGACAAGTCCGGCATTTATAAACTTTCTTGTCAGTCTTGTCCCTCATTCTACATAGGCCAGACCGGTAGATCCTTTCATACTCGTTTTAAAGAAGAACATTCCCTAGCTATCAAAAATAATAACCTCATCCACAAGTCCACCTTCGCTGAACACATCCTTACTGCCGGTCATCTCTTTGATCCTTCCATTGATTACAAAACTATCCATTTTTGTAAAAAAGGCTTTTTTTTGCTTACCTACTGTTGTAGAAAATTTTGAAATTTCCAAATCTAAAAACAACCCTGTATTACTAAATGAAACCACCGACTTTCGTCAGGATTATATATTTTCAATTTGTATTTAAGTTTTCAATCACCCTGCACACTTTGTTTTCCTTAACTAAATTTTCAAGTACTTAGAGTTTTAACTTGTCAATTTTCGTGCGACTATCAAATGTGCGTAATTTATTCTTAATAATTACTTATCTGGCTTAATCCAGCTTTTTTAATGTGTTTTCACATATTTTTGGCTCCCCTTCAATTAACTTCTAATTTTTTCATCAAGTTTTTGTTTTTTTCCCCTTCAGGTAAGTCGGCAAAAGTTGGCACGTTCTATAACCTAAAATATTCCTTTTTCAGCACAAACAATGCATTTGATTATTATATTCTACATCTTTACTTATTCTATTAGTTTTTACATGGTGAGTGTTTTTGTAAACTAGCTTTTACTAATTGTGTTTTTTAGCCCTCATTAACGTTGTAACAGATAAGTTGGCTTGATAATGAAACCTGTAAGGCTTCGAAACATGTTGCCAGTTCCCCCCATATTTTGAAAAAACTTCAATTTATTATAAAAAAGTTCTTTGATTATTACATTTAACGATTGAGACTCTTTGTCACAGTAGCTATCGATGGACAAGCTGTGACAACGTCCATTAATTTCAACATTTTACCTGTTCTACTGTTCTAAGGGGAGGTTTTTAGTTTTACTCTGTTATTTTACCTGCGCACTATTGTTACAGTGGAAGATTTTGAGTTTTTTATAAAGTACCTTTTTCCAGTTGTCCTGATGATTTTACAATTAGTGCCAGGAAAATAAGTTTTTCTTGCTACCCATTAAATGCTTCATACCTTTTTAGAGTCTTCAGTTTCTCCGTCACCATATATGTATGAGAAAAAAAGCCATACAGCTCTGTAACAGTTAAAACATACATTTTCCCTTAGTCAAAAGTTCCCATCTCTTTATCAAACTTGTATAACACACAAAATTCTTGAACAACATGAAGAAGTAACAGGGTTAACTGTAAAATCGGCTGCTGATGGTGCGAACTCCTCTATCTTTGTTTATAGACGCAATTGCCCTAATCGTGGCTACTATTAAGATGAAATATTATGCCAGTAACTTGTTTCAAGAGAGATCTGAATCTAGTCTTGCTGATAAAACAATAATGGGCCGTTTGTGAGAGGAAGAGGAAAGATTGGAAGAATGTCGGCGTTCTTCCAATCAGTAAACCCACCTTTGACTTGATCCGCCATTGTTTCCTTCTTCCAGTGCGTCGTACACGTTGCTGTGTCACTCTTGGGTCCTACTATATGCTCCGACGGTTTACCATAAATTAGTCACATCGTCCCTGCAAATTTTGTCGCTTCTACACATTTGTCTCCCTAGCGGCTTACTCGACCTAATAATATGACAGTAACACCTTTAATACTTGTATTGACCATTCCAAGCTTTTAAGCTCTTATGCTTAAAGTACATTCGCTTCACGGACTAAGGTATTGTTATTTAAATGCTCCAACTGTCTGCTGTTATCATGTTCCATATGTCATAATAGCCATTTAAACTATTCCAAATTATCATTCACGTTTAACATTTTTTACTATTTACGAGTATTTCTCTTACGCGTCATCACATTATCATTGACGTGATAATTAAATCGTCAATTGTTTTATTCCTAACTTTACCTGCATAATTTTGATTAAAACCGAGGGTTTTATATGAAGTCAGAAGTAACTCCTCATACATCATATGAATAAGATGCAGGAAAGGTTTTAAGTAAACGTTTTTCTGCAGGTAAAGGATTATAATATCATTGTAGGTAAAATATGTGAACATAGGCACAATATTATAACGCGCGGGCAAGCGTAGATAAGTTGAAGCTAAATAATTCAAAAGGTTAATTGGGTTTCATTAATGGTAAGAGAAGCTTTCATTGTTAGGAGCTTAAATTAAATTATTATTACTTTTAACAAAATAGGCAATTTGAGATATAAAAGGAAGAGTATACCGTTACGAAATTCAACCCAAATTAACTGCACGCATTTTGATTGCAATATTAAAGCATTTAGCACTGTTACTAATTGTTCATTTTCAATGAGTCGCGTCACGCCAGGGATTTCAAGTGCTTATAATATATACTCTGAAGTTGCCACTCTACTAAATATAGTAGAAATTTGGGCGACTTTAATTAAGTCGTACGATTAACTAAAAATGTAATATTTTTGTTGCAGTAATTTAAGGTTTTGTCGAAATACTGTTTCATTAGTGACACCAGAGAACGACGCACAATTCCCATTATTCTCTAGTGTAATGTCTTCGTTGAACAAGGGATTTCAGCTTTTACAGTTCGCTTACGCTATGCTTTTAGTTAGTGTGACATTTAAGAGCACTTGTTACTAAAAGGGAACACTACCTTCACCCTACAAAAATAAAAGCAGGCAGATATAAACGTTTAATTTTTATTCTTACAATCTAAATTAATTTCTTTATTACTAAACCTTTTTAATCTATACCACACACACACGGGGGGTGCACGATATTGGAGTACATCCAAATCCGGTTTTTATAGTTACTTAGTTGCACATATTAATGCCGCTATTGACAAAGCAAGACGTTCCATTCATTTTAGAACCTATTGTTTTTCGCCCGAAAGTGTGCTTAGTAACAATTACTCGCAATATACCATAACAAAATATCGAGATTATAAATTTTAAAGCGCCGATTCTCTGGTTTGTCCACTTCCTAAAAATAATCACTTGAAGGCCAATTAAACTATTATAATAATTTAATTTAAGGCTTCAAATTAATTCCAACTAATTAAAGCACTGACGACTAGTATTTCCTCAAGTATGTTAATGTTAACATTATCTTCCTAGTCTAAGATGTTAGTCCTTTCAGATAATGATCAGTTTGAAACTTTCACTTTTGAATATAAGTAAGTCAACCTTGCACATGTATAATATACAGGGTGGTTCACTAAGCTTTTCGGGAAAAAAATCTAGAGATAAAAATGACCAAGAGAAAATGCTGGAAGTAATTTTCGAGTTACCAGTTACCTATGGACATTATCTCCAAATAGCTTGTCAAATTGTATGGTAATGTTGTTAAAATTCTGCATTTACTGTAGAGTGTAAAATAAGTGCTGGAAAGTTCTTAATTGGCTTTCAGTCGGAAATTAGCGTTTTACCATTTGCCAAATTTTAATAATACCAAAAAATATAACCACATTCTTCACATCATCCAGCTTTGAAAACGGCCTACCATATTGATGTCGAAACAATATGTAAGCATCACCATCATTTGCATTCCCACCTCCTTCAAGCTTTTAGAGGCTTTTACATGTGCTTATAATTTTCTAACGCACATCCCAATAAGAACCAGAAATGGAATCCAATTACAAACAGTATAGATTCTGTAATAAAACCAAAATACTACAAGTTAGCTATTAACGTCGGTGGATACCAACGCAAAACACGTGTGAATAAATATCTTCATAACGCACATTATGGTTTGAGATCTGAAATTAAGATAGGTAAATATCAAATTCTGATTACTCAAGCTGCTCTAAATACGCTCATCGGGTTTAAGGTAAATTTTTGAACGAAACACACTGCTTTAATAAAGCAAAAGGCACTGTACAGAAAAATAAAGTAGACATTCACAACGTATTTCAAGTCTTTGAAAGGTTTAGCTTATTTTTGTGTTTCGAATACATCTGAAATTTGACTGTTTAAAAATAATTTCAAAGTTCAATTTTTCGTCATTGATTGATTGTAGAATGAAGGACTTATTATTTATTTGGCGTTTGGCGTATAGTATAATCTTCCCTTTCGTTTCTCGCGATTTAAACGTTGCCTGAGACAATACCATTCGCAGTAAAAAAGCTCGCCTGTTACACATTTCTGCCAGCAATAATGATGAGCTGTGCCGCGGTACAGTCCCGATAATATATAGACAATAACAATAAACATAGTGATAGTACAGATTATAGTTGCATTCAACAACAATAGGTATTAATATCGAATTTGATGAGGTGAATGCAATATTTGTAACTGTGTGAATGTGGCAGTGACAAACCGCAAAAAATTGCCTTCGCAGCGTGAAATTTGTGGGAAATAGATTGAACAAATTGAAAAATCGATATGGTAACGTCCCCGTGAATGATTGTATAGTTGAAAGGTCGGTGGCTTCACTATGCATAAAAATGTATGTAGCAAACAAGTCTTTAGATTCGGAGGTATTCCAATAAAGAAAACGACAGTAAATGTCTCTTTACACGCGAATATGATCAGCATCATATAGCCCAAATTACATTTTTGTCATATTTGCACATTTTTTATTATAGAGCTTAAAAAGAGCAAAACATTATTTTATCTCAGTATTCAACATTTTCAATCATCTTATCGTCTATTATGACAACTTTTTCTATTGTTCTAACCGATTTCACACTCGAATAAGTTTTGGTACCGCATCAGAAAAATTTAGTTTACGCTTGACAAGCAGCAATAACCTTTCTCCCCGAGGGTCAAATCACAACTTTTCGGTAATCATGTGGCGGCTTAAACAACATACTTTTATTACGGATTTCTTTTAAACGAATCTTTCAGCAGCGAGTGTAGGACAGTGGTAGGCGTGACATATAAACACGTGTATTTCAGTTCAGTAAGTTCGATTCCGAAAACTTCTAGTTACGTAAGCGCTTTTCCATTTTAGTAGAAACAACAAGGATATAAAATGTAAGATTATACTGCATGGGTGTATAACAGTTACTATTCTTTAATTTCATAATTATTTAA
This sequence comes from Pyrocoelia pectoralis, assembly GCA_036250285.1. NCBI lineage: Eukaryota > Metazoa > Arthropoda > Insecta > Coleoptera > Lampyridae > Pyrocoelia > Pyrocoelia pectoralis. The sequence continues at coordinate 68,790,584 of CM070074.1, forward strand.
GATGGCACATAAACTACAGTTTCCCACTTCCGCCAACACCTATTGTTGTTCTAATCTATTTTAGCGAAATTTATCACATAGTCAAGATAGTTATATCTTCGAGGAAGTAATCGATTGTAGTGCCATTCATGCTTACACACAAACACCTCTTCCGGCATTCGTGCATGCACATGTCATATTAATATACAAAGCATCCCACTAAAGTACTAATAATCCAAGTTTGGGTTGAAAACGTAGGTACATTCACAGTAAACATACAAGGTACATTTAACAAGTAAATGGCCACTCAATTTGAATCTTTGCAAAATTTTAGTATTTTGAAGGTTTAATTAAAATCTAAACATGATTACACTATCAACATTGCTGACATTATTGTAGAGCCTCTGTTTTATTAGATGAATACAAAATACACATTAATTTTTTAATGACCATTCGATTTCTTGTACTGGACGGAATATTGCACGCCGTGTATGTAACTAAACAAAAACTTCTATTATCGCTGGTTTTGTTATTTTGGAACATGATTATTTCAAGTGGAAGCTTTGCATTTTCAATATGCCGTCCACTCACAGGATAGGTACATACATACCATCTCGCACCACTATCCTACCTTAAAATGGTAAGTCATCAATTCTGTGGTCCATTGTGGTGTGGCCGCTTAGTCGACATCGCTTTTCGTAGGGGCGAAATCCACCGAGGATATGCCCTCCACACCTGTTGTTTCTTTGCGTTATGTCCACAAAGTCGCAGATCGCATTGGAGAGGTTCTTTGGAAACACAAAATCAAGAAAGATTCATCTAATAGAATGTTCCCAATCTCACCCACCCCTAAAGATAAATTTGAACTCCTGTCTTACAAAGGGTGGTTACTTTTTCCGCTATGAAAATCTATCATTCCAATGGCTTGTCACTTTCTCCCGACAGAATAGATTTGATTAACCAGGTTTACCTTTCTCTTATCAGTGTTGGAGAGTATGCAGTTTAGTGAAATAGTGTAGTGTTGTTCCCGCTGGTTCTTTTTGGCAAGATATTTACTATTTCTATTATTTTTTACTTTTGTTGTTCTTTTCTTGTCCTAATGAAACCCCTTACGAAAGTGAACGAAACTTTGACATGGTTCGATTCCGGAAATCGATTTTATTTTATTGACTTTGGTCCCGCGGAAGACTCTTTCATGGCATTCGCTTTGTTCTGTTATTATCCTGCTGAAATGAAAATGATAAATTATGAATACTATATACAAACATAATTATTGTACTGTATATTTCATAAGTGGCAGTAAAAAACCTCTGCGGGTTTATTTTTGAGTGCTAAGTGAGGTGCGAAACACACACTCAGAAAACCTAAAAAACCTGATCAAAGTTCACACAACTAATCTAGACGAGCCTCTTAGAACATATTCATGTCTCAACAGTGGCGGTTTCAGGGGGGGATTGGGAAATATACCATCTACCAAGGATGATGGTTTGGCGGTAATTGGTTGGCTTATGGTGAAAAAGTGTGCTAAACTCGTAAGATAAAACATATTAAGAGAAGTGTCTGGGCGAAGGAGTGACTAATGAAGAAAAGCAAATACTCCCATATAAATCTCCCTTCCCAGTTAAAGGTTTTTCCTAGAGATTGCCACAACTGTTTGAGAATGTACGAGCAAACCTATTTAAATTTATTATCATTGGTCGCCCCTTTGATTAAAAAAAAAGATACAGTGATGCGACAAGCCATTTCCCATCTTTTTAATCCTGTCGTGGTATTTCTCACACTTTGTATGTCAAAGACAAGACTCACTTCCATATAATTTAATGACGTCTTCTACAAATTGACGGTTTAACAATCATGCACGGTGCGCAACGAAAAACTGATAAATTAATATAACCTATGATACTACCATACATTCCGCAGTTATTCACAATGGTTTTCCGAATAGGAGTTTGTGAACTGTACAATACACCGGCAGCCTCAAGGTCTTCACCACATATTTACGTTGACGAAAGTCTCAAGGCTTGGACTGCGCAGTCCAAACCTTGTGTGTGGCTACCTTAAAGAGCCCTCGAACTAAAATTTGTTGTGTTACTCTGAAAATCATTAGCATTCTCATGGTAAAGTACTTACTGCTTACGAGATAGTATATTTCCGAAACCGATACGCGACATTTGGGCGCTTCCATTTGGGCATCGCCGTTTTGGCGCCGCAGTTTGGGCGCTGCCGTTTGGGGTCTCTTTTTTTAAAGGTCATTAGTATAAACCATTTTACTACATAGATAAAGATTATTAGAACATTATGCAATAAATCAGTGTTATTAATAAGGTAAACTATTTCATACTTATTTCCATAATCTTAATTACACTTCTTTTCAATTTTTCTGATGAACCTCAATTAGCGCAATGTATTTAACTTTTCAAATATCTTTTCGAACAACTTTATAATTATACGTGTCACTGAATCTATTTAAATTGATCCCCGAACAATATTTCTTCAGTTGTTTTCAATTGTTATCTGCGAGTTAGTTTAGTTGATGTCAAAAGTTATGGAAATTACAAAAAGTAACCGTAACCAAAAGAAACTCTGCTTTAACGGTTTTCTGTACGTGTTCGATAAAACCAGCAACGATGGAGGGAAGAAGTTTTGGAGAAGTGAGAGAAAAGCGGACAAATGCTGTGACCGTCTACATACAACTACGAACGATGAATATTTGTGTGATGTTGGAAACCACAACCATGATAGTATTGCAGCAGGGGTATGTGTTGCTAAAATTAAGGTTTCTGTAAAAACGCAAGCCAAAGAATCGATGGAGACGCCAGCCCAGATACTAAATCGTGCCCTAGAACATTCAAGGTAAAATGCCACATAAAGATACTAGTCGAAAACTGTGTCAGCGAACTCGAAACCTTGTTGCTGGTGCGCCGCCAACTCTATTGGATTTAGAGACCTTAATTATTCTAGAAGCGTACAGAATTTACGAATTCGCGCCCGGACAAACTGAAGCATTCTTCATTATGGATACTGGATCCACAAAGGATGCTAATATTTTCTCGAGAAGACAATACAAGATGGAACATTCCGACAAGCACCTTCACTCTTTCACACAGTTTACGCTATACTGGGCAGTAGGAATAACTTTGTTTTTCCAGTTTTATACGGTCTGTTACCTAATAAAACACGACAAACCTATGATAGACTATTTTCACTTATCAAGGAAATTTGGCCGCACTTGGAACCCGAAACAATTTCATTGGATTTCGAAATGGCTGTAATCGGATCAGCTACTGATGCTTTTCCAACAACGCAACTTACATGGTTGACTGTTTCATCTGGTAAAAAATTTTAAAAAACAACTTAGTACAGTCAATCTGTATTTTTTTATTCGAAAAATTGCCAAGTGGATTTTTTTTTCATATATCATTAGGAGGTCAGGAGAAAAACTTGACGTCAGATTTGCGAGGTACTGGCCCCATTGAATTTTTGAGAAAGTCAAAAAGTTTTTGAAATGCATTTTTCCCGGAATTAATGCGTTTTAGAGAAAAATTTTATAAACAAAAAATGTAGAGGACATTTCCATCTATAATTAATGTCAATGAGTTGATAACGTACGACTTAAAATTTAAGCAGTAGGTGGCGTTAAAGTACCAGAAAAACGGTTTTTTTGCTTTTTTGCCTAGACAAATTTTTTTTTCGCAATACTGTAAATAGAATAGTTGTTCCTCTCAAAAATACCTACAAAATTCATTAAAACTTTTTTTTCTTCGACTTCCCGTTTTAGAGCTATAGGTTGCCGAAGTGTGAAAATTGTACCATTAAGACTGTAGAAAGGCTAATAGAAGTACGGTGCATTGCTCATAAATGGTATATCATTTTCGCAAGTTGATTAACAATAATATCTGTTAATTACTATTGTTTTTAACATGAATTAGAATAAATTTTTTTATTTTAAATTTTTTTATATTTTTATATTTTAGCGCCACCTATGCTTGCATTTTAAGTCGTACGTCATCAACTCTAACATTAATTGCAGACGGTAAGGTCCTCTACATTTTTTGTTAATAAAATTTTTCTCTAAAACGCACTTATTCCGAGAAAAATGCATTTCAAAAACTTTTTTAGTTTCTCAAAAATTCAATAGGGCCGCTAGGAACTCGCAAATCTGGCGTTAAGCTTTTCTCATGACCCCCCAATAAAATATGAAAAAAAAATCCACTTGGCAATTTTTTGCGAAAACAGCCGTTTTTCACGACAGATTGACTGTACTAAACTGCGTGAAATGGATGCGTTCTCACAAATTTGCAATGGATTAAGAGTGAAAGTGAAAGGGATAATGATTTTAAAGTTAGTTTTACTTTTTATTGTATGACTGTAACCCGACTTTACTTGTTAACTAACAAAATTGTCATAATAAGATTCCAAATACAATTTTGTTGTCTTTTCATTCAAAAATAAAAATATAATTATTAAAATAATATTCCTACACCTCGGGGCCCAAATGCTCAACGCCCAATTGGTGGCGCCAAAATGTCCCAGCGGACAAGCGGCGTCAGTCAAAAGGCGGCGCCCAAAAGTCCTACTTCGTTGCGAAACAGATCCCAGCTATTCAACGTAGTAATAATTGTGTACGGACTTTTGTACTGGAAAAAGCCGCATATCCGTCGACATAGTTCCCAATCACTTACTTGTTAGGAAATTTGTACATCAAAATCAAAAAGTTATATTATTATATAATTATAGGTTCATTGCACTAAAATCTTTTAATTAAAGTCACGTAACAATACCGCGTGTTATTAACAAGGGTGTGTCCTTTGTTTGCAATTGGTTAAAAATTAAACAGGGGGTTTCTGTATTACAATGATGCCAGGCAAGTAGTTTTTATATTTATTCTCATAAAAATGGAGATCAATATCCAATATGAATTAGAATTTAGTGTTTAAGTAACAACATTGTTACGAAATATTTACCTAACCAGTCTTAAGTAAAAAAAAAAAGAATGTTTATTGCAATACGAGGAGTACGACTCATGTGATAATGCGTTATTTATGTCTAAGGGGAGGTTGTGAGTTGTTTTATTTATTACAATTTACCCCCTTTGTGCCTTTTCGACCTTCATTATGGATATTTATACAGCTTATTGTTTATGTACTCTAGGTGGGACGGGAGTTCAAGTTTCTCAGAAAGAGTGAACGAGTAATTAAATTGGGTTCAACTGGAACAATGGAAAGTATTCATTTTGGTTCTTTGCGAGACAGTAAAATGAAATTCAACCAATATTGTGGTATTAAAATTTTTCCATGGTAAGGGATGCGTGATTTTACAACAAATGTGTGATGGTGCCTTGTTCCACTGGCACTAATATAATACAGGGTTTCTATAAAAGAACTCCGGGGTTTTGAGGCGTAATATTTTAATGAAAAAAAAAAACGTATATAAATGTTTTATACATTATTGGAAAGGTTGAATTTTCAAGTTTTCTTTACATATTAATACAGTTCAATATGAGCCCCGTTAGTGGCACGGCACACATCGTAACGGTATTCAATCTCTCTCCATGTCCTGGCCAGGCCAGCATATCTGGGGGGACGGTTGCCACGGTTCCCTGAGATGGCCAACATCACGGATTTTCTCCGCATACACAAGATTCTTGATATGCCCCAAGAAGAAAAAGTCCAACGGAGTCATGTCAGGGCTCCTTGGAGGCCATGGAATAGGTCCTTCTCGTTGTTTCTAGATCAACGCTCCGCAGCGCTGCCAACTGTTGGTGAAAACATTCCCAATTGATATGAGTAAAACTTGATGAGCTATTCGTTTCGGGGATATTAATTACATTTTTGTATCTTCTACAGTTATTAATATATGAATTTTTAAAACCTCGGAGTTATTTTATAGAAACCCTGTATTTCAATTGTACTTTAAATGTATACTTACTTCGTCAATTAAAACATAAAGGTTTCTACGGGTAGTTAGAATTTCCTTCGGTTTTAATGTCACTTAACACCGCCTTTCATAACTTATAGAATTGTATAAATTGCCTATTTATGTAAAAACTATTCGTGTTGTTGTGAATTATTGTTTCTTTCACCCTAGACGCCTAGACCATAAAGTGCTCATTAGTAAAAAGCACTTGTTAAATTTGTGTGACGATGAGGGTACGTTTTAATGTTAACACACAAAAAATACTTAAAAAACCATGATGATTTACTGCTTCCAGAGATTTTGAAACAAATTTCTACAATTTGCATATAGCAAAATCTGGGTTTATGGTTAATGTTTCTGTAGCACAGAACGCTACTATCGTATTTTACGTCCAAATACATCATAAAATATTTTATGTAGAAATAAAAATGATGTATATAAAATGCTTACTTATAACAATAACAGAAAATATTTTCAAGTATATACTTGAACAAGTAATTTCGCACCCTTGGGATAATAAGGGCATTTAATAAAATACTCTAAAAGTTTTAATATAAATTAGTGCCGCGGCTTGCCAGATAAGTTTGAAGTTTTAATCGGGAAGCCACCACAAAACTTTAAACATTAAGCAGACATTCAAATTGTTTGGTTGTTGAGTTTCAAACCTAATATTATTACGGTTTGTATTTAATTTCATTTGCATTTATAACTTTAATAATTATTTTAGGGTTTAGTTATTTATACATTGTGTCAAATACAACAAGCACTTTAGTAGTTACTGTAACTAATATTAATAGAACTCCCAATTTGAATGAGCGTAATTACAATGCGAAGGGATCGTGCAAAATTTCATTGATCGATTCTTCATACACCACATGAAAAATAAATTTTCATTAGTAGCGTGGTATTTAATGAAATTAACTTCAATGAATTAAAGTTAAGGAACGCCGCATATTTAAATTCATCCTGAAAAATCCGCGTTATTTCCTTTTGGTTTAGTAAATCCATCGTGGATGTTCCAGTTTCGTAAGCACAGTCTCTGCGAATTCATCGTGTTATACATTATACTGTGAATTCTGCATAACAATCAGTAAACTTTAAAAGTATGCGCCACCACGTTCTCCACACTTTCCGCAGAGATTTAATATATTAAAACTTTTTTTTACAGGATTTACACGGAGTTGACCTAGAAGAGTTTAAATATGGTGGAACCAACATCACTGCCTTCCGGTTGGTTGACCCTGAGGGTCCTCAAGTTCGAAAAATTGTACGTGACTGGTCTTTTAGTACTGGAGATATGCGAAGTAAAAAGGGAGACCACACGATTTTGGTAAATACTATAATAAATCGATGTAATACGTTATAAAATTACCGTACATTTAGTTTCATCGTTGTTTTAAGAATGAAAATTAATAACCGCTTTCTTTTTTTTACGCTGCTTTGGTCTGTTGCAGGATAATAACACATTTGTGAAGGTAATTTGAAGCTTGTATTTAGATGTCTTTAATGTTTTGGCGAAGTTATTTATATCATCTAATTTTGGATTTTTTTTCTTGACAAATTCATTGATAAATTCGTATTTTGGGAACTTCTAAATATACGATAAAGTCTAATTCCTCAGAAAGATAAATGTGTTTATAGTCTAACTAATTTATGAACTTTATCCATTTTGTTTTCTGAAAAAAAGAAGTTTATTTAATTTGATGAATATCTACGCCATTTGTTTGCCGTCACTTCGAGAAATGTGTGAATGAAATGAAATTGAGTTCCTCACAAACATCTTAAATGATTAATTACCTTAATTTCCTCTATCGATTATTCATATTTATGGATGGGTGTATTATTCTTACGCTTATTATTACGTTTTAGAGACCAACTAAAGTTATATTTGGAAACATGTTTTTCCCTGTTGGTGAATGTATTACTGAATTGTAAAATTTAGCTATTAACAAGCAAAACATGTACAGAAAGTAAATATTCCTCAGAAACTGCTGAACTGTACTACCTATACAGTGGATTGAAATGTTTCATCACGGCTATATACATGGGGGGACCCAAAAGAAACCGGAAACGTTCTCTGGTAGACAGTTCCGTTGTAGTACATACTTCCGTCGCTAGATGGCTCTTTCGGGAACCCTTCTACATTAGTCTACCGACTGGTATCGTCGAGTAAAGTCGTGGTGCCGGGTAGCAAATTTGTTTAAGCACCTCTCGGTTGTTCTTCGATTTTTGTGATGGCTGAAAATTTGGGACAACGTGCAGTTGTCAACAATTGACGATCTTGTTGATTCGCCTAGTGTGTACTGCCATCGAATTTTGAAAGAGGAATTGCAAATGAAAAGAGTTGTAGGAAAATTTTAACCAAAAACAGCATGGCTCAGCTTCTCCACCCGCCAAATTCATCCGATTTCGCTGCGTGCGACTTCATCTTATTCCCCTGAATGAAAAAAGTCCTCAAACGAAAACGTTTTGTGGACGTGGAAGAGGTGAAGAAGAAAACGACGGAGGCATTAAAGGCCATCACTTATCAAGAATTTAACACGTTGGCTGCCACCATAAGAGCCCCAGGGTGTACCCAATATGCCGTGCCTTTGGATTACCACCATGCCACGTACCAAGTATGAAAGCAATCCTACGAAGCCACGAAAATATATTTACAGGTTACTGTAATGCTGCTCGGGATCACGGGTGATGCGCGTGGCCTAGTTTGAATAAAATGATGGGTTCATTAGTGATGCCCATGGCAGCCAACGTGTTAAGGACTGCATCGAAAAGTGGAAAACACATTTAGACCGGTGCATTGCATCAAATCCACAGTACTTTGAAGGTGATTGAGTTTATAACACCTAAAAATAAATACATCACTTTTTATTGGAATATTCCGGTTTCTTTTGGGTCCTCCTCGTACATGCGCATGACCTGTTATTCTACTCAGCGCAAAACGCAAGTTTTTAGTTCAAACTTTGAAATTGATGCCTACAGAAAGGGACCCACATTGAGTTGCACGATTTTTGCTCAGTATTTCGCTCTACGGAACAATTATGCGTCATATGCCCTCTAATAGTGGTCACAGTGCAGTGTTGGTTTAATATCTTTATATAATATTTATATATTCATCTTCATCTCAAAGAACATGCATTCAGTTCGCGGTTTTTGAAATATTCAATTAACTATCAATTTTATTTTCTCTGTTCGCCAGTGCTTTTAGCGCTATATTATATTTTGACACGGACACTTCTTTCCTTTTTTTAACGCAGGAAGATCTGTAATTTTCACATACAGTTCCGTAGAAAGATACCAGTGCGATAACGCCTATATATTCACAATATCCCCCCCCCCACTTCTTAAAAGTCTCGCTGGAAGTAATTTTGGAACGTCCGGAGTCTTTGCTACTGAGAGTTCTCGTGTTGAAATCCGTGCTGGAATGCCTGGTAAAATGTAAATTACTGATAGGACGGTGGCCTTAGTCCACGCGTACGTAGGCCCTTTATACTACCTCCCTGCCGCCCATCCAAGTACTGACCAGAGCAGGAGTTGCTTAACGATAAATACTTGTATGTATTGTGTATATCCAGTCTGCCGTACTGCCGGCCTGGAATGCCTGGTATTGTGTGAACGTGTGTATCTCTTTTTGTGGCGAATAGCAAAGGATTTCTGGTGTATATTATATAATCCATTCCCTATATTACTCCAAGACACATTGAGCCACAGAGTGGGTATTCTACATGGATCTGAGGTTGTGAAGCTTTCTGGTGTATCTTCAAAAAGTTGGTTACTAAATTCGTCCGGATGTGTGTGTGTCTGTGCGTTGGTCGATGTTACGGGGTTTAGAAAGTCGGAAGTGGTGTCATCTTATAGGAAATTGTTTACTGATTCCAAATCTCTGGTATATTTTTTGATCGGATCACCCGTTCGCCGTCGGGACGTCATTAAATTCAAAATATACCACACATCCAATTAGAAATAGGAAAAAACACGTTTCCTTTATTTTTTGAAACCTATTGAGTCATGATACTTTTGATACTTGCTTAAATTTAATTAATTTCAATACTTTTTTGCATAGGGTTTATGTGTCGTTCCACTTAGAATTCCTTAGGATTCCTAAGAATCTTTGAACAGATTGGAACGTTATCATTATTATTATACTTATGATTTACACTTGCATTGTCAGAAATGATTTGTTTCAGATATCTGAATTTGCGGCGTCAATTAAGTAAAGTGGGGGAATATGGCGCGTTGGGTAATACGGCACAGTTTGTTTTCTTCCTTCTAAGCCAACATTTTTTGCAACAGTGTTTATTTAAACATGATAGTGTAACGCACCAGGCATTTGTGAATATTTCAGAAATCAAATTAATTAGTTTTTTAGTGAATATCGTCAGTGTAAATGTAAAGACCATTTAAAAAATATTATTATGTCAAATTATTGGAAGGGGTAAAAGAAATTCTAAGTGTTTTTAATACAATTTTATTAAGAGAATACCAAAATACGATTCCTAACCTAACTCTTTTTGGCGGAACAATCCGTTAAACGTATCTAGTATAGGTCTTGCCACTTTTTGAATTCATAAGGTACAATGTGAGGTAATATGCCTCATGATTTCTGACTGCGGCATATTGCCCCGAGAGGCGGCGTGTTCCAAAATTTTGTTCATTTCTTACGAGAATAGCATGTTCCATATTCCCCAACGCATGATGCCATATTACCCATGAGTACGGGCAATATGGCCATAGTGTGTCATTCGACATTTTTGTTTCTAACCATCTTTATAGTGGGAATATGGCAAGGAGCATATCACGTCACATAACCATATATACACGCTCTAAGATGCCACTTATTCCTTGCGACTGGGTCGGTTGTTAGTTAGAATGTGAGCGTTTGAAATTTAAGTTGCCATATTCCCCCAATTTTCTCAAAATATCAAAGATTCTCCATATGATGTACGTATTTTTTATTTTGCCAAGAGACAAATGAAATTTGAATTTGAATATTAATTGATGCTCTCGAAAGTAAATCTTCGTTCTTGAAATCAAAATTTGATCAAACTGAAGCGTACCGAATGAGTATGATTTTTGTATAAGTACAAATCCGATAGCATTCAGAAATAATAAGAAACCTTCGGACCTCGATTAGATTTTTAGAGCTTGGGGTGTTAACGGTATCCGTTTTTATTGGATCATTCGAGATTTAGTCGAGTCGAACCACATAAAGTAAACGCCAAACAAAATCTGTTGCACGTCATATAATGTGAGTGACGTAGATTGGGGGCAATGTTGCCAGATTGTAATTGAAAGAAGGTAACGCAAATAAAACTTCTGAGTTCACTCGTAACTTTAGTTATAATAAATAAAAAACCAAATCAAAACTTCAAAATTGTGACAGTCAAAACATAACCACAACAAAACATTACAAAATCGATACCTTATGGAATTGGCATTGGCAACGTTGCTGAAAACAATACATGGTTACCAACGTGGGCGATTATAAAATTCTGATGAAATTAATTTTTACAGGTCGAATTTTCACGATTTTTATGCCGTTACATTTACGGCAGGGACATCAATTATCAGCTGATTGCTGACGTGCAACGGATTTTGTTTGGCGTTTACTGTACCTTAAATGGTTCTCTTCATCCTTGAAAATAGAACATTTGTTCTTTTTGGGGTGCAATCATTTTCTTAAAGCCTTTATAATCTTCGAAAAAAATGTATGCAACATTCTTCATGTGTTGGCCCGTGAAATAGGATTCCATTGAAATATGCTATCGTTTTCTGAAAGTCGTATCTACTATTGCCTGTTCAAACAGTGTCAATTTGTTTTCTTGGATAGTTTACATTGACTGCGAATTTGTAATTGTCAAATCCATACGGGTGCATGCCGTTTAGAATTACGTACATGAGTTCAGTTGAATCAGAACTACAATGTCGAACATTTACAGTGATTTTGCTTATATGAGCGAAAAAACTGACGAGTGTAACGACGAAACAGTACATTTGAACTGCGCATTTGAAGCAGGATAGACTACTGATGGTGATTGATGACGTTGTCGTTGTGGCATGTATCTAAGAGGTTATTTTGCGAGGGAACATGTTCAGTGTCCCTCTGTTCGTTTTGAATTTCGTTGAGAGTGATACGAGGAATACTATAAGGAGGTGTCGAATCATATATATTTGAAAATAATTTGCGGATCTTTTCTCTCAATCTTTTGCCCAAAAAACGAGTTTGAGTGATAGACCATTTAGTAGCTAATGAGAACAAATCATCTTGTTAGTGATGTATAAACATGAATATTCGTTACTCCACCACCTTTGACTACGCTTCTGTTGTACATACATCTCATTCTGGTTACCCTTAAAGCATCACCGACGGTTAATTTGTACTCAATAGGAAGCAAATAACCCTTGAATTCGAAGTGAAGCCTGAATCTGCTTGTATTCGCTGTCTCACACCTGACAAACCCATTCCATTTATTTATTTGGATTGCTTTCTGTGCTCATGAGGGTTAGTTTCGAGCAGGCCAAGGTAACTTTTTAGTAAATTCTTGTATTCACTTGGAGTTCACGTTATGGTGTTTTCTCTTTTTAAGCCATCATGTATGTAGCCCACCCCACGGATTACAAAAGTACGAAGTTGATTAATTACCTTGTACGTATAGCATACCTAATTTATTTCTCAATACGTGTTACTTTGCGCTTGGCGTTCAATATAAAAGCAAATACATTTTGAATTATTTATGAGATTGAGGTAAAACGGCAGCAAGGCAAGTAGTACTCGTAGATTTAAAGGTTAGTTTAACCCTTAAATCTTAAATCTACGACACGAGTATTTCGAATTATAATTCTTCTAAAACTGTCGTATCATCGCTTTAGTTATACAAAATAGGCTCCCTCACTTTATTCATTATACTAGGTACTTACATATTTTTTAGTAATTAAATGAATATTTCAATACTCTACCTAAATATACTTAATGCTTCTTGTTCACGACAAATTAGGTCTGGTTCTACTTTTTCCTTTGAGTATTTTCTGTTTTTCAATTTAGGATGAAGACATGACACAGTCATTACTTGGAAAATGATTTCTAAAACAGTTTCCGTCGATTATTTTAGCAAGGTTTGCCGCAAATAATATCGCAAATCCTGCATTGGTAACAATATGCTTGAATTTATGCTCTCCTGCCGCATTATAGTTGAACGGAATTCGCAAAATGGAGTTTCTAATTATTACCTATACAAAAAAAAGGAATGTAACGAATACGTTTGTAGTTGATGAGATTTAACTCAAAAGAAATGGTTTTATCCGCTGTTGATGTACAACTTCAATTGAGTAGTATCCATTAAGGAAGCAGACACAACCAGGAAGATAAATAAATTAATGTAGTTTTTCTTAATGTAATAATAGTTCCGCTTTTCGAACATCTAAGTGTGTAAGAGCCACTTAATTTCAACTTTGCCGCATCCGGAATATCTCCAGAGAGGACAAGGTGGCTAGCACGACTCTCCTTGGCCGGTTATTGGTACTTCAAGCGTTGAGTGAATGATATATTCAATGGGTCAAGGTAACCCCGAGTTAGAATTAAACTTAAGTCACAGTCTAGTGTCTAACCAGCAGACTACCAACCTCCATTTTACTTCATTCGTAATTTTTATCAAACATTTAAAATTTTTGACCAAATATTCCTTTCTATATTAATACTAATCGTTGTAGCTTCCTCCCAAGCTGCTATAAAAACTAACTATGATTTTTAGTGGTTCATTGTACTTGTCGTATTACATTTACGTTTAAAAATTCCCCTTTCATTCTATATTCATTGTAGATTCTAGAGTGGTGGAAATCCCATAAGGAATATGACTCCCGTGGAAAAGCACTCTGGTCTGACCTCAATTTGAAAAATTAATGTGAACATTGCTCGTTGCATATCAATATTTTGTTACATACCTACTTACATATAAATTCTTTTATCGCACACTTTTATCTTATTGACTTCAGTTTAAATCCCAATGATTAGCATTTTATTTGTCATATGACAGGTGCTGAAATCCGTCAAGAACAAATTTCTTCGTTTGAAATCGCTCACATTTTGATTTAATGTTTGTTATATAGAAACTTTAAATTGAATTTTCAATTTTAGCTTTCACGTTCTAGAGGATGCGAACGGTAGGATCGCGAAATTGAAACTTTCACCATTTTGATCATAATCGATAACTACTTCCGACAGTTCCCATCATTTTGAAAATATTGTTGTTGCTTTAACATCTTTTTATGTAATTCTGCTCAAATACAATATATATAAATGTCTTTTACAGGCAGAAACAGCGTTAATGTATGACGCCGTTCATTTATTTGCAAAAGCTTTGCACGACTTGGACACCAGCCAACAAATAGATATAAAACCACTGAGCTGTGATGCAGTTGATACCTGGCCTCATGGATACAGTCTTATTAATTACATGAAAATTGTAAGTATTTATTAACCCTTTTTATTCTACACATAAGTAAAATATAAAATAGCAAATATATAAAACAAGGGAGCAGTCGTTCCATTCGTTGATCTAGTTTATGAAGTTACAGACCTTTTTTGTGGTTCGAAAGTTTAACGTGTTATCGTTAATCAGTACTTTAACTTTGCGTTTAAAAATACTGCCAGTATGATAGATAAATTACAACTCTCTGTTGTAGGAATATATCGAGGATTTGTTAAGAATAACATAATTTTCAATTTTGCTTTTGATAACATTAAAATAAGCGCCATGTCTATCATTACTTTGTAATAATTATAGTGTGGGAAACTCACCATCCGTTTATATGAACAAAATGTTGAATGGAATCTGTATTATGTTAATTAGCCCAGTCGGAGTTTTTAACCTAATAGTATTCCACTACTTTGTTGTTTTGCTATATCCAAACTAACCATACATGTTTCAGCAGTTTGTGTTGTAATTATAGTATAGTGCTTGCACGTATTTGATGCGGAGACTGTTTTAAATGAAACTTACATCAAGCAATTTTGGTTAACTTACCAAGCCATTTCCGAATTGCTTACCATCATATTCTATATTGCAATTATATGTGTATATGACCCTACACCAATGTTGGTAATTGTGGGTTCATGATAATACTTATTATTGTTCGAATTTTACATTTATCTAGCACGAATAATAAGTTACCGCTAACACATTATTATTTAGACAGTTTGAAGGACCGCGAACTAATCAACATTGAATGTACCTACACCCACATCAATCCAAGTCACGATGTGTTAACAGTTGCTGTTGCACCACAATCTGAAATAAGACATGATTACTGTTGAAATCACGCTTAATCTATGTAAATAGTAATTAAGGAGCATGGTGTATACCTCAAAAAATGTTACAACATTTTGAATAATTTTTTCGCTAACCTTCCAGTCGTAAGTTCTAAATTTACTACTTCCTTGTTCATAAAACAAGTTCAAACAAGATGAAGAATTGGGAATGGTTACGCATGAGATAGGAGCTTGTCTCAATTTAAGAAGCTTTGTAAAGCTGAAGGATTTCTCTTTCGACGTCCCACAGGACATTAGCGATAACTTTTTTTGTGCAGAGCTACCCCGATTTCTATCGGACCCACCTCTCACCCACTGCAAAAAATCAGTGATATAACTAACCAAAGTCCCAAATGTTCTTCGGAAATTGGTTTTGTATTACTTCGTGTTACCAAGGAAAAAGTACGTAAGTAATAGAAAACAAACTGCTGCACTGTTCTGAAGGAATCAGAAAAATGTTTTGGTGATTATGATATTATCAGAACTTTTGGTTTATTTTTCATTTTCGGGTTATATCGGTCGATTAAGGACTATTATAGTTATTTATGTATCAAGAGAATTATAAGGGTCTTAATTACCGAGGACAAAGTTTGCGTCCCGAGGGCCTTTGACCCAAGGGACAGCAATAGCCCGAGGTAATTGAGACCTATTAATTCCCGTGGTACATAGATAATTTTATTTCTGACCGAGTTTAATAAAATTTGTTCATTTCCGGTATATTTGATTCAGGTATCGTCGATTGCAGTTTTGGTTGTTGCTAGGTTACTTGTTCATAAAGAGACGTAGGGGGAATTATATGGTCTTTATATCCCAAGGGAGTTATGGCACTCTTTATTGATATCGTAATTATGACGATATAAGCTTAAAATATCACGGTCAGAAATAAAATAATTAAATAAATCAACATTTCAACCTAATTTAGATCTTCGTCAGGATTATATTATTGGTGATTTAACAGTTATTATAATATAACAAACATGTAAATTAGTTGACATAAATGAGTTGCATATAAATTTAAATTGATGGAATTGACGCATTAATTAATAATATATTTATAATTAATAACTATTTAGTTGTTATAAATGTAACTACTTATAACATTATCTTGGACAGGGACTTTTCTTTTTATTCTTGATGATTGATGGGTTCCATATCGTTGGAAAAATTATTTCTCTAAATGGGGTAAAACGCAACAGTTGAATTGAAACTCACTCAGCCTTCCCCATGATTCATTTAATACGAAAATTATTGAAAAGTAAAGTTGAAAAATTATTTGTTGAAGTTGATTAAATTACATTAATAATTACGACATGTTTCGACATTACGTCATCTTCAGGCTAGAATACATATTATCAGTCTAAATTACTAACTAAGTTGGTTAACATTACTTACTACGATTAAATAGCAGTGCAGGTAAAAATATGATATGAGGGCGAACGAAGTGAAACGAAAAAAGTACTTAAATATTATAAAAGATCCATCCATAGCGGCAACACTAGAAGGCAAAATTAGATTAGCAATACTGACCAAATTTACCACTTACGCCACAATTGTTTGATGGGAAATTGGAAAGCGAAAATTAGAATTCCTATAAGTTAAACATTATGAAGGACCATGCTAAAAAACATGGAAGTCAGGATAAGAATTAAACACACAAGTATCGCAACAGGTATTGCTTTTCAGTCTTCGAATAACTAGCAACTTTTAAGTATTTTGTTTTATGTAGGCCGTTTTTGGTATAGCCTGTCACCATATTGTAGTCGTAATACTGATTTCATAAATAAATAAATAAATAAATAAACGAATAAAAGAATAAATAAATAAATGAATATATGAATAAATAAATAAATGAATAAATAAATAAAATAAAAATATTTTGGTTTTACATGTTCCTATACCTATCTTTAATAGTTTCTTACTTATTCCCATTTCATTGCATTGATACTTTTTTTTGAATTTTCTTTGGTAGTCGGCCATGACCTTATGGAAATGGAATTTTAAACAAAGCAAGTGACACAAATTCATAACCTGTTATACGTTAACATAAGTTGTTCACTAATCGAAAAATGCCTCGCAATTGCTTTACATATTATTAAGATTTTTGAAATCTAATTGTTATTTATGATGAAATGGACAGAATCGCGGCACGTGCTTGTACGTTTATTGTAGTTAGTCCGTAAATTTTGCTCTAGTCACTTCACGTAGAATCCAAAAATGGAATAAAAAATAGGGGTTGCCGTTTAAAATAACAAAGTTACTAGTTATTTCCGGCATTTCTGGGAGTGCTGTCATTTTGAAAATATTTTACATCGATTCGTTTAAGTACAAATTTTCGAAGATCTACCTATCAAACTTTCACAGAAACATTTAACTAAAGCTCCAAAAAAAACGCCCTGTATAGATTTATAAAACTTAAAGAATAATGATTGCCCAATCTACTTCAAAATGTGCCTTTTTCCTAATTAAATGTGAAAAATTATCCGATGGAAAAAAACAAAAAACTGTTATATTCGTCTTATTGCCAGCTACAACTGTCATTTGGAAAAAAATTCCACTCCCACTTAAAAAAACGGCCGCCATGATGAAATCTGCAAAGTAGCGCTATCTACAAATTAAATTGATAATGTCATCATCTTTTCCCCTCAAAGCCATAAAACTGTTGTCTGAAGCATTTTTTGAAAAACTTCACCTTTTCGAGATATTCGCGTGTATCACTTAAAATGGTCTACCCTGTATATATTTAACCGTTGAGTATGGTTTAACTAACTCTGTAGGTATATTCATTTGATAAGAATCTGTCGCGATTAAACAGGGTGAGGGGTGAACGGTTTACAAACGTATAATAATATAAATATATTGCGTTATAGGTCACTTTTATTAAAGCTGTCTACTTTATATCAAATCTTTAACAAAAAAAGCACGTTTATTTTCAGCTCAACAAAGGGGAGATTAAATTAAATGTACGTATACAAAAAAATTCAATCAATGGGATAGAGGAAATGTATTTATAACTTCTGCTACGCTAAATCCTTTAATCCCATTATCTTTGTTAATGTCCCAAATAATACAAAAAGGCAACATCTCTTGGTTTATTTATACCGTAAGTTGTACAGTGATTAAAGTATGTATATTTCATGTGCAACGGTCTTTAGGTCATTACAAACTGAATCCATTTTTATTAAATTCAAATTAAGATTATTTTCTACAACAAATTAGATGCTATTTGAGGAAATAAAGCACTGAATCTACCAAATTTGTGTAGTAAGACGGATTGAGATGGGTTTTTTTGCATTCGTTCCCTAAATTCAATAGGAAACTTTGTACCTACTTTTGATCATGTTTTTTTTTTCGAAATTGCATTTGTGCAGTGGAAAATGCATCCTGAAAAATGCATTTTCATAGAAAAAATTTATAACTTCGTTATAAACTTCTACAATCAACTCAATTCGGGTTCACGGAGGTTTTCGAGGTCTCTGATTCCGAATATGACCTCCAAATTGGCTCATCGCCTACCTGGAGCTCAGTTTTAACTCTTACAGTTTTCTGTAAATGTACCATACCTAAAATTTATAACATTTAGCGAGCTATATCCTAATTAATTAAAGGTATCTACGAGTTCAGAGATAACCACAACAAATAATTAGTAATCCATCTAAAGTAAGCCTATTTAGTAAAGACTGCGACTTAGTGATCAATTTTGTGACAAAGATGCATGAGATTAGAGCAATACTTGATTGGGTAACGCGCCGTAACGTGTATAAACATTGCATAATGAGTTTTGTGGAATTCTTTTGCTTGGAAACAGTGACAGGTAGTTCTATGATTTAAATTGTCAGGGCATCTTTTCCTTGGTTTGCTATTGAGTAATTTGCCTTTCCTCATACGATTTATCTCCTGATTCCGTTTTTGTTTCCTCTGCATTACCTAATCGTTTTTTTCATCTTCTTCAAATAATTTCCTTGTTTTGGATGATGTGGGTCTATACATATACTTACTGATTGTACAGTTTGTCCAGCGAATCTTTGCAGATATGGCCGCCGTCCAAAGTGTATGAATCAAGATAAAATATTAAATCAGCAACTACTTTCATGACCTGTCACAAAATATATTAGTTTGTCAACAACAAATTTAACACAAAAAATCAAGGAACAAATATAAACAAATCAAACGTCAAAGAATGATAATGACAAATGTCAATTTATTCGGCGGAAGTGGTGTGGTAACACTACTGAAGTCAAAATAGAAATGGTATCCATACAGCGTAAGCTCAGACAAACTAATTAACTTATGCTTTAACACACAAACTAAACTGGTATCAACGTATTTTGAAGTTGCAACACACGCATATAACAAATACTGTAGTATCTATCTTTGTTTTTGGTGCGTAATAAAGAACCTAAATTGTAAGGACGTATATTGTTGTATATTTCATACATCGGCAAACATTCGCTGGACAAACTGTAAGTCGTGTTGTATTGGAAATACGTGTTTTAGTTTCAAGCCTCAGATTTTGGTTCTACCATATTACGTCGTTACTATACTGGATTTATCGTCAGCGTTCTCTTTTCTATACCTGACATTCAATAAATCCCTTATTTTATACCGCAACTTACAATAAAATCATTCACTCAGAGTGAAACATAATTTATCTACATTTTCAATTGTATCTTCGGTAAAGGTGTTGCAACAAAATTTTATAGTTTCAAGTACTAAATCAGCTTTGAAGAATTCTGTCATTAAACAGATAGATCTTAAAGGGTAGTAGGTCGAAAGTGATTTCCCAACGGTGGGTACGCAGTACGTAGTACTAACATGTTCTTTCGTGGGACCATTCAGAAATGTGTCAGTTATTTTGTGGTATGAAATGTCTTGATCTCTAAGGTCTTCCTGGAACAGTATCCTTGATGAACTTATCGTTGGTGCTAGAGTACAACTGAAGAAACAAACGATCATTTTCTCGGTAGTGCTTCATGATCATGAAGGAAAAAATTTTGTGGGTCTTGGAACACCTAAACCGTGAATTGTTGAATAGTTTCCAGTTGATACTAGTATATCCAAGTTTCGTCATCTGAAGAATGAAGTAGATGTGTAGTTCCTTGGTCGAATTTTTTATACATTGTCGAGCCTTTTTTTGAGCTTCACTATGTTTATGCGGAATCCATCGAGAATAGATCTTTCTGACAGCTAATTTTTGATGTAAAATGGAATGCATTGCAGTCTGTGATACGCCATGAAATTCCTTTCCTCGCAGTACACCACATTCTTCTATAGTCATGTTGTGCATGGCATCGATCACAACCGATTATGGTCGACCTTTACGAGATTAATCACCGACGAAAGCACAATCACGAAATTGTGCAAACCAATTATTTTCTGGTGGTGCTTCATTACCTAACTAGAATCAACCAACGAAAACCTTAACGAGAAAATTACTTTCTTCACACTGTCATGCATGACAAGATAATTCCGCACCAAAAGCATTGACAACCTAAAATTTTTCGTGAAATGTTCCGTGAATTAATGTCCATAAGGACATCGCAGATGATAACGCGCGTTCGTTAATATGTCTCTTAAAGGATCAAAATGGAGACAAATTACGAAAAATCCAGTTTAATTGCAAGTAATAGTACAGCACAACATAAACTATTAATATTTAAGGTTAGGAAATGCGATTGAACAACATGGATTAAGATTAAACTATTATTCGGGCTACGGTGGCCACTATTTACTATCTCGGAGGTTGATTAACGATTTGGAAGTAATACCGTGAAAGGGATAAATACCACCTTCAATTTAACAACGTATGTAATCATGTCAAGTGGCATCTACAGCAATTAATTCCATCTGTACCACTTAATGTGTGCAATTAACAAGCTTTTAAATGTAAATTGTTTTATTTCAATAAGTCAGGTAAAAGCACATAACAATTACACACCACTTACAAATGTACGAATGACACTGCTAAAGGCAATTAGATACATCGTAATAATTATGTGATCATATGATTTATCTTCTAAATTTTTAGCAAAACGGTGAATTGTTTAAATGTTTAAATGTCAATCAATTTTGCTGAAAATCTCTTTATGTCCGGGCTGGACTGCACAAAACGTGTTTACTTATTTCTACATACCAATGAATATATAATATAATGGCTTTTAACAAATTAAAGAGAAGCAAAGACAAATGATAAATTATAAATTGATAAGTAAACTAACAAAACATCTAAAAACAAACATGTTATTCAACATTCTAATATAGCATTGTACATCGGAAACAAAAAACATTGTTACATCATCTACATGAAAACCAGCTTGTATGGTAACAAATGAAACGTAGCATCATTTGCCTCTTGGTAATAATAACGTGGTTGCGTTAGATTACACAAACATAAAAAATGTGTATATAGGATCCTTCAAAACTTACTACTCAGCGTAATAAAAGCAACAATGAGTACCTATAATATAGGTATATGTTACGAAGAGGTAGCAAATAAAAATGAAACCTACTTACATCCTTCTGCATTTCTGCCAACATAAAATGAGGATGGATGTAAAATTTAGACGTCGCCTTGTATTATATGAAAATTCAATTATGCCAACAATATTATATATGCGTGTAAAAATCAGAAAGTAACTTGGTACTTCTTTTTATTCATTAATGCAAGAATGATCCGTACTAACGCCACCGAGCGTTTTCTTTTAGCTTAATATCTTACATGAGAAGCCTTACTTCTTAGGAACGATGTTTTTTTGTTACAAATTAACCCCATTTGAAGTACAACTCTTAAGTAATTGAATTCGCGTCGGTATTTAGTTGAAGTGAAAAACTTCTGCGGATTTCGTACTAATTGAGAAAACTAGGAAAAAGTAGGAAAACCGTAATAAAACTCATTGCCAACTTTATAACGTTCTCTTATTCCAAATTCCGATCCTTCGAGAGATTTAAGGAAAAAAATCATAATTTAATTATACAATTTAAAATTTTAATTACTTTCCTTAATGGTACCGTTAAAAAAACGCTATGATCTCAGTTATAATGAAAAGTATGCTTAGATGTACATCAAAATAAGCAAATTTATTATTTAACTTTCTTAATACAAATTTTATCGTGAAAGTACGCAATTATTGTATCTCCGGTTTTCAAGATTGTATCTGTTATACGAAACGTGAACGCGAATAACCAGGTTGGGTCGAAACGAAGGTTTCCTGTTTAATATTAAATTTACAATTATGGCCGGGAAATTTTGCTGGGTAGGTGAACCTCTACAAATTTTAAAAGAGAGCGTATCTATATTACTATCCAAAGTGTGAAGCCTCTATAGATTAAGTAACCTTAATTTTCTGATAAAAAATTTAAGATTAATAGCTTATAGCTTCACAATAACTTTTCCGTTCTAAATTTATTAACGACTAATGGACAGAGGTTTTTAATTACTGAAGAGATCTTTCTTGCTAATTTCGTTCAATGAATGAAAAACTTTTTACACGTTTCATTTCTACAGAGTAAGTGTCAACATTATTTCGAATGGTTTCAGTGTTTTCTTTAATATTAGGTTCTTGTGTGCTCAACAATTTACACTGTTGTTACATTGTTGACATAATATGTATAAATAACGTAGGCAGTAGGTCTGACAGCAAGAAAATTTTAATTGTTGTTTAGAGGATTACGCTGTGAGAACACTAGGTTTGTTCAGATTGGTCACTTAGTTGTCGTCACTATTGTCGCTGAGAAATGTGTCTTGGTGTAGTTTTCGTTTAATTCGTGTGCGTTTGTTCCGTTGGCCCAGTGCATAGTCGCTGCAGTTGATGAGATTGGCGTGAATTTTTTTAGTAATTTTCGCTATGTGCTGCTCTATTGTAGGAATGCCTATAGTAGTTCGTAGTGTAGCTGCTGACTGGTGATAAAACAGGTAGCATTGACTGCTGTTCTGAGGACCTTGTTTTGCAGTACCCGAATTTTGAGGAGATTTGTTTTGGATGAGTTTCCCCATATAACACACCAGTAGGGAATTAATGGACGTATTAGTTATCTGTACAGGATAATGGAACATTGAGTACACAAGGTGTGTTCTTCGTTAATTTTTTTGAGAACATGGTATTTCCAATAAATACCTAAGTATTTAACGGGCTCATCGTTGGCGTTCCATTGAATGAAATAGTCGTTAATTGTTAATTGAAACAACGCGAAGGTGGAATTAACTTGTATGGAAGTCTGAATGGGTCGGTTCTTCTCAGGCTATCAATGCTGAAGGGCATCTTCGAGCGATTGTTAATGATAGTGAACATCGAAAGAATGTAGTGATGGGCATGGAGTTTGACCTACATTGGTTTGTACGCCTTTTGAGGTCTTTCTTTGCTCGGTATAGGAGGTACGGAAATCCAACTATGGATGTATGTACTCAGTTGTATTTACAAGTAATATAGGTTTCGTGTTAATACCGTGTTTGTGCCCTTCTAACAAAAGACTTTACCCTACCCAGTAAGATATAACCTTATCTGAGGAAAATTACTCACGCTGTTAGTATACGACAGTCACCACTTTTAACATTATATAAGAAAGGTACTATGAGAGAACTAAGAGGTAATCTATCAGCCTTGGTAAAGCCGCAACTTCTTTAAAACTATGAACAAACTTTAAAATTCCTCATTTCATATATAAAAGATGTAACAGATGATGACGAAGTTAAATAGAAAATCGCTAATATCAATATCAAGTTTCAATTTATCTTTTTATTTATTGACTTTAAAATCCCATTTTGCTTACATTTAGTTTCCTTTTTACAAAAATCCAGGAACTAAATATTCTTAAATCGTGGATTATTTACTATAAGTACTGTTTAAGTAATTTGGGGCTTTCGCGGTTCCTAGAACCGTCAAGATGTTCCGCGTCGTGATATTTGTTCCATAATCTGCGTTGATAGGCTTGCCTTACCTTTTATCATGTAAGCCAAAACAAAGATTTTTGGGATGATTATCCATTGAGAGAAGATAATTGCTTAACTGAAATATAACAATATTTGATCAACAGTTTTTACTATTTGCCTACGATTAATTTGTTATTAGATTTGAAAGAAATGACAGTGTGTGCTGTTGTACTATTCTCTAGAGATGCAGAACAGGTCAAAGTGGTCGTCTAGGTATTCACCTAAATATTTAACGGGCTCATCGTTGGCGTTCCATTGAATGAAATAGTCGTCAATTGTGATAACTGGGGTTTCAGGGGTAGATCTTTAGTTGATGTTTGAGGCGGATCACCGCAGCTGCTCACTATTTTGCCTGTTGTACGAAAAGCGAAGCGAAAAAATTAAAAAAAAAAGCTCACATTATCTTATTCTGAGTGCTTGTTTTTAAAAACAATCGATTTACATTTTCGGTCCAAAATTATATTATATTATATTTTTGTTATACATCTCGTGTGATCATTGAATTGTTGCAAATAATGTTTTCTGCGCAGGTTATTTCTAGTAATGGTTATCTAAATAATCACATACACTGTCACAAAATTACTTCTGGCCGTTTGTGTGAAGGTGTAAAATTTATAATTTTTGTGCTGCCTAATGAGCTGCTTATGTAAATGTGGAGAAAATTTTATTTTGAAGTAACTGGTGAATTAAGCGTCCAACGAAATTTTATCTTAGAACCGCCTAATAATATAAGCTGTGGACTGTATCAATATTTATTTTTAACTGATGTATTTTACGTTTTTAGTACAAAAATGAATAATCATTTTTTTTTCGCTTCTTGTTGACTTTTACTTAAAAACAAAACTTCACACACTTGCTTCTAGATTAACAAACATTGCTTAAAAAACACTTGTTTCATTTTATATTTCTAACACTTCCTCTATAATTAAACACTACAGTTTTTTATTGTTCGTTAATCAAGCACATTCCCAATAGCTTACGTAATTTCAAGAAACGATTCTTTACCAATGGTTTTGTGAAAATATCGGCGATCTGATATTCTCCAGGTATATACTCTACATCGAGTTCACCTTCTTCATAACGTTCTCGAATGTAGTTGTACCTCACATCGATATGCTTCGAACGCTTATGAAACTCAGGATTCTTCATCAGCTTTACTGCACCAGCATTATCAATACGCAGTACCGGTTTGCATTCCCTATTCGCAATTTCTCCAAATAACCTTTTTAACCAAACAACTTCTTTTGCTGCTTCACTTCCGGCTACAAATTCTGCTTCAGTAGTCGAAAGCGTAATTGAACGCTGTCTTTGACTCATCCAAGTGATTGCGGCATTGCTATATAAGCAAATCACTCCCGATGTAGATCTACGAGTTTTATCATCGCCTGCGTAATCTGCATCACTGAATGTTTCTAATCCCGAACCCAATTTGTACTTTAGACCCAGTCCAATTGTTCCTTTCAAGTAACGAAAAATCCGTTTAACCGCTTCCCAGTGACCAACT
Source organism: Pyrocoelia pectoralis (assembly GCA_036250285.1). Classification (NCBI taxonomy): domain Eukaryota; kingdom Metazoa; phylum Arthropoda; class Insecta; order Coleoptera; family Lampyridae; genus Pyrocoelia; species Pyrocoelia pectoralis. The sequence continues at coordinate 68,816,210 of CM070074.1, forward strand.
TTTGGATCACACAACGCTTGAGAAACCGTATTAACCGCAAAAGCGAGATCAGGCCGAGTAGCGACAGCTAAATACATTAAGTTTCCCACCGCACTTCGAAACGGAACATCATCTTTTAGATTGACGCCTTTTCCTACTTCCTCTGATGACCAACCTTTCTCCATAGGTGTAGCTGCAGGCTTACATTCGCTCATTCTAAATTTCTCTAGTACTTTCTTCGCATAGGCCGACTGACAAATGAAAATATCACCATTACGTTCCTGTTGAATCTGAACACCGAGAAAATTTGACACCTGTTCAACCGTAATATGAAATTCTTCTTTCATCTTTTCAAGCAGCTCATCTATTTCACTTTGATCAACACCAAGTACAAGACCATCATCCACATAAAGTCCTATAAACAATTTGTTCTTTCCGTCTTTTATAAACAAACTAGGATCTGCTTTGCTCTTACGAAATCCACATTTCACGAGAAAATTCGAAAACTTTTTATTCCAGCACCTCGGTGCTTGCTTTAATCCGTAAAGACTTTTATTCAACTTGCAAACGCGATTAGTTCCATCTTCACAGCCTTCTGGTTGTAACATATAAATGTTTTCCTCAAGCTCACCATAAAGAAACGCTGTTTTAACATCAAATTGCACAACCTTAAGTTTTTCCTCTGTAGCAATCGCTAAAACTGATCGAATAGTATCGAATCGCACAACAGGCGAAAACGTTTCCTCATAATCAATACCAGGTCTCTGCGAAAACCCTTTTGCTACTAGACGAGCCTTGTATCGAGCAACCGTTCCATCAGGATTCTCCTTTACACGAAAAACCCACCGATTAGAAATTGCTTGACGACCTTTAGGCAATTCAGTTAATTTCCAAGTTTTATTTTCCGCTAACGACTTTAGTTCATCGTCAATAGCCGCCTTCCACTCAACAGATTTTTCTGTTGCTAAAGCTTCTTTTATTGTTTTAGGATCACAACTGCTTCCATTTGCAAACATCGCAAAACCGTTAAATCGACTTGGTTTTTTTAACGTTGATCGATCACGCAATCTCATTGTTTCTTTAGCCAATTCCAATTCTTCTTCTCTTTCAGATTCTGAACTCGTTTCAGAGTGCACCGATCTTTCATCAACTCTCGAGTCTTCTGAAACTTCAGAATTCGGATTATTGATCATAACGACAGTTGTTTTCTTGACTACTTCAGGTTTGAAGTTAACATTGCGACTAATCACAAGCTTCTTTTCATCCTGTAGCCAAATACGATAGCCATCCTTATTGTCACAGTAACCAACCAGAAATCCTTTCTGACTTTTCGAGTCTAATTTCTGACGTCTTTGATCTGGAACATGAACAAAACATTCTGTACCAAAAATTTTTAAATGTGAACAAACGATATCTTTTCCTAGCCAGAGTTCAATTGGTGACTTGCCAACAATTGACGTCGGTCCCGTGCGATTCAAAACATAAGCCGCAGTATTAACAGCTTCTGCCCACAACGCTTTTCTCAAATTTCCGAACATTTCTGTAGAATACAAGAAAGTACGTCCCATTTCCATTAGAGTACGATTCTCTCTCTCGGCTCCACCATTTTGTTCAGGCGTGTATGGCATTGTTTTATTTTTAAACTCTTTACCACCATCCGATATCAGTTCTACAACTTGAATATGAACAGTTTTCGCTTCATTGACAAATTGTTCCCATTTGTCACAGACTTCCGACTTTTCTTTCATGAAATACAGTTGCCTGTATTTCGTAAAGTCGTCTTTAAAACAAACATAGTAACGAGCTCCACCAACCGAAGTAGTTTCCATCGGACCACATACGTCAGCATGTACGATTTCACCAGCTTTCGTTGCTCTCACAAGACGTGATTTGAAAACTAATCTATGCTGTTTCCCGTATTGACACGATTCGCAAAAGAAATCCTCAAATTCACACGCGACACCACGAGCTTTCAAGAATTTCTGAACATGACGTTTATCTTGATGTCCAAAACGCTCATGCCACATTTGAAGACTTTTCGACACAGAACTATTTTCCTTAGCATTTGCTAACTGAAGTTCAGCAC